>OY728131.1:1419803514-1422303514 GCA_963277665.1 Viscum album
ATAACATATTCGACTTCATTTCTTCAAGAGATGAAGTGGAAATTGTTCAAACCACGAACGACATTGATATTGTACCAAAATCAAGAAAGTATTTCTTCTAATTCAAAATTTTCAACTTTAGGGAAATGATATTGAAAACCAAAAATGTTGTCCTATTTCTCTTATATCCGATGAATCAGATGGAACTTAGATCATCTCAAATTTATGGCATTGTGATTGATGGATTTTCCATAGCCATGTTCTCTACCACTCTCCATCATAACATGATGGTTCGATTTCTCTTCCCTATCCCTATTTTCACCTATGTGGAAACCCATTGATTAGTTAATTTGGGTAACCGTTACGTTTCATAATTTATTTTTTAAACATTGGTTTTGGTATTCCTTTTTATGATGTGGGTTTCTATTAAAGAAACTTTCGAGTATCAAAACATTTATAACCCCGACGAATTTCGAGGTCGAAATTCATTTTAAGGGGGGTAGAATGTAACACCCTGAGATTTTATGAAAATTATATTTTTTAATCTTATTGATGTCTTGTGTTGTACGCTACACCAAAATGAGCTTTCACTAGAAGAATCCCTGACTTGGCTTGCATTACACGCAATCACAACCATCCACGATAGCGTGTGTTGTACGCAATACCGAGTTTCACTAAACAGCGATATGTTATATAAACTAGCCGTTATAAATATTAATAGCCATTTTATAAAATTTTATAAATTTTATCTTTTGAAATGGAATTCATTTTTGGATTCGGAATATCAAAATTATCCTAGGGTTAATTTTTGGTAATTTTCTGAAAAATTTCAATTTTTGATGAATAGTGAAAACACTGGGTTACTATTTAAAAACCGACGTTTTATTTAAATAATTATTTATTTTATTTAAATTTATTTTAGGTCAAAATGGATACATAATACCTATATAATTTCAATGTAATTCATTGGGGTAATTTTATAATAATTTTAGATATATAAATTTTTTTTGAACTTTTCACCGTCTTTTACCCACCTCCTAGGAGAATTTGGAAATTCACATAAAACTTAATTTTACCTCTTTTGTGAGTGAATTTCAAAAATCCAAGAGACACGGTTAATATCAAGGACTAAAATTTGGTTCGATGAGATGAAAATATTTTTTGGTGAATAGTAACTTTTTACTTTTATTTACCACGGTTAAAAGTAAATAGGGTAATTTAGGGTAAAAATGATATTATTATTATCCTAACACATTAACTAATTCTATTGGATAATTTAAATTAGACCAAAGACAACCTTAGGAATAAAATATGACCATCTAGGCCCACTTGGATTAGATTAGGACATTTAATATTATTTTATTTAAAGAAAATAGTTAAAATCAAAGTTTAATAATTAAAAAAATTTTAATATAGGGTTATACATAAGATAAATTAGAATATAAATATTAATTATAATGATAAATATATTTCCTAAATAATGGTATTTTATTTATAATTTTTAGATACTCAATAATTTAATTTATTTATGACACAATGATGATGCAGTAATTATCTTATTAATGAAATATTGACAAAATTGATGTTATAAATACCCAAATAAATGTAATTTGAGACTTTTTATGAATTCCAATAATTTTATAGGTTAATATTAGATGTTAGTATTGATTTAATAAACTTTTTTAGAAGAAATCATTTTGTTATGATTTTCACAAAAATCAATTACCAAATAGTGTCAAAATTGATATAAAATAGTTTTTAAAAAAAATATTATATTATTAATTGTTATTTTATTTTAAAAAATATAAGGTTCGGCAAAATGAATTATATAATGTTATATATATTAATTATAAATATCTTGGGGATCTTTTGAATTGTTATAGTAAGCTTATTAACCTTATAGTGTATGAAAACAAGAAGACACAGTAAAAGTAAAATCATTTAACTTAAAGTTAAATCTAAATGATAAGGATAAAATAGAAACCTAAACCTGTCTAAATTCGATTGGATGAGAGGATTTAGACCCATCCACACATTAGCTTATAAATAAATCAATTTGTAGCTATTAAAAACAGGATATGACTTTATAATAAAATAATATTTTTAGTTTTTCCAAGGTGCCTCTCTCATCCCTTATAAAAGGGCACCTCCTCCCTCTCCTCCTCACACCACTTTGAGCCTTCAATCTCAGCCAAACCCTGCCTATTTATCTACTCCACTTCCCTAGAAACATCCTATAGGTTCTGGTCTACTTCAAAGACCAATCTTAGTGCCCTAAGAGGAGGTTTCAAAGAGGCGCTTCAAAGAAGAGGTAATGTCCATTACCAATTCTTTCAACTTTATTTCTTCTTCTACCTATATTTCTTTAGTTTTATAATTATGAGGTAATTAAATTAGTATCACTAATATACTGATATGTTATTATAATTATTAAACATCCCTATCTCACCATCTATCCATCCTACGGAAAACAAAATCAGCGCGTGCGCGTACGTACGGAATACCGTCTCCATGCCGTGGTGTAATCTATTTTCCACCACCACCTTAATTGGATGGGTATAATGGTGTAAATAATAACTATATATGATTACTGTAAAGTTATATAGACTCTGAAATATTATACATACACTCCCATAAAATTCCATGATCATGGAAATGGTATCATCGCTCGTGCATACGTACGGACTACCGTCTCCACGACGCGATGAGATTCATTCTCCATGTTAACCATTCATGAATGATTATATATTATATATAATGAATAATTATTAAATATATGAAATAATAATGATACTTAATTTATGTATATATATATATGTATTTCATCTACTTAATTACATTCAATTTGATAAGGAAACGAAAACAGCGTCCATGCGTACGTACAGCCTACCGTCTCCATGAACGCTGTATTTCATTCCATTTATCCATCTATCATATATATATGTATATGATGATTATATATATTATATATAAATCATGTTTTACATTCTGTAATTAATTGAATTAGGATATAAGTAATAATATTAAGAACAACAAGTCGAAACACGTATAATAAATGAAACGATTTTACCCAAGTCACTACTTTTAAATCGAATTTACAAAAGAACAGGTAATATAAAGTCATAAGTAAACTATATATGATATCATAACAATTAATATGATTTCTTAATAAGTCAATAACACTATTTAAATCATTATACAAGAGGTTCGGATACATACGAGTCATATCGGACATAAGGTAAGGGATAACTATTCCAATCTCGTTCTTATCCGAGATTCTTTATTCGTATATATTTACTGGGGTTATTATTATCATCCATGTCCATGTTTTATAAAAGTGTTTTTATGTATGTTTAATGTCATTTTTACCAATTTTGACTTTTACTACATGGTATGTAAGGAATCTTTCTTTTGTTTACGTTAAGAGGTACTTTTATGACTTTTTCGGCAAAAGTTCGAGAATAATGTTTTTTAACTTATACGGCATGAAAGGATTTTTTACGGTTTTATAAAGACATATTTTCATGAAGCTTCCTCCAAAATATTTCATGACTATTTTCAAAAAAATATCTTTCTCTTAAAATTGCATGACGTTTTGTGAAAAGAAATGGATTTTGAAGAATAAAAGATATTTTCCTCAAGAATTCATTTCAAGTGTTTTATCAAAACCATTTTTTCATCTAAGATGACATTATTTCATATGTGTAAGTTTCAAGTATAATGTCTCTATGATTTAAATTTTTTCACTTTTCTTATTATGAAATGATATCCATTTCTTTTATATGGATTATGTGATGATGGGATGATGTTTATGAAACCCATTTTATTCGTTGGGTTATTATGAATAATGTATGTTTATTTTGTGGAACAAGTAAGAATGATTTCATTATGAGATGGGTGGGACCTATATCTCCCTCCAATTCATTGGGTAATGATTTATATCTCATTAGATAGACATGGCTGGAATGGTATGTTAATCTGGTTCAGTGTTACAGGACTGGAACGAGGAGTAAACTCAATTCAGAAAGAGAATTTATCCACTAAGATGGTCTTGGCAGCAATGTCATGGCTACTATGGAAATCATATCATGTGCTTAATGTTTTTCCACAATTACAAGTTTTATTTACAAGCTATTTTATCATGATTGATGCTATATTTTGATCTATTCCTTATGTACTTCCATGTTTTATGTCATTGATCAGTATTTCAATGTTTAAACAATATGTTCATGTTTTTGTGTTTAAATGTATATGGTTTGTTTTATTTTCTCCATGCTTACCCTTACTAAGCATTTGAGCTCAAACTTTTTATGTTATCTTTTCCCAATGATATAAAGAAATGTTTTAGGAAAGAAAAAAAGGGGAAGATCTTTATGGGAGATGTTGAACATCTTTCACCATGATTAGAAGATTACGTTCCAAGTTTCCAAAGACACTAAACTATTACGGTCCTTCTGTGTCTGTTTTTGTTATGTACTAAGTCGTTCGAAAAAGTAATGTAATGTCTATGTACGTCAAGATTTGGGTCTCTACATTACATATTTTCAAAATGTATATATTCCATTATATTATACATTATATGATGATATATTTATTAATAAATTTTTATTGAAGAGTTTAATAGATAATTATGATAAATGATGAAATGTTACAATATGTGATGTCAATGGATATGGGGATTGTTTACTATTTTTAATTAACTATCCCATAAAATCAAAAATACATTATTAATTTTATATTTATCTATTAATTAAACTTTAGTAATAAATTATGATAGTAGTTAGAATTATAGAATAACATTGACTATATAGATTGTTATACCAACAATATACTAGACATTTTGAGAAAAATGAAGGATAAAATTTAAATTTTAATAAGTTATTATATTGATATTAGAAAACAATTAGATTATAATATTATGTTTTTATAAGGATTAGTTTTTATAGTGATTACTAGATTAAACATACATGAAAATGATTCATAAGAAGTCTTTATGGAAAAGTTAAAGTTTAAATTTACCTTATTTCCATCTATTTATTAAAGAATCTGGGACGTCACTTGAACTTTACCTCCCATACATGAATAATTTGTTTGTATGATCGAATATTGGTATATTTTATAGAATTTATCAAAGTTTGGGAGTGTATTGAAATGGTAGGAGAGGGTGATTTTTTATAGTTGTTTCAAGTGGTATATTCATGAATAAAAAAAAAGAAAGTTCATATATTTATTGCTCTAAATCATGATTCATAACTTCAATATGACAATTATTTATCCAATTTGTGTTGAAGTGATGAAATTAAGGTATCATAACTAATTGGGGTGGATATTTGGCCATAAAAACATTATAAAAACTATTATATATATATATATATTATTTTGTCGTATTTTACAATTTTTTACTTCACATTATCTATTCTACCAAAATTTTAATTTTTAATGATGGAAAAAATCTTTAATTATTAATTAAAAAATTTAATCTATTTTTTAATATATAATCACCAAATATTATTTAATTATTTTTAAAATAAAAACATATAATACATGAAATAAAATGTTTCCAATATTAATAAGGGAGTGAAATTTGTGTATTTTAAATATGATAACATATATAGATTATTATAAATCCACACTCATATTGACCAATCCTCAGAAATGGGAAGTAATAACCTCTATCTATATGGGATTTTTAAATTCATGATATGTTTGGATTTTAGAGTTTGTTATATTCTTTATTTTAATATCTTGGATTCATAATTAAATTTAGAGAGTTTAAAAAACTTTAAAATAATGTTTTTTGATGATTAATTATGCATATAAGGTATAAAATCGGCATTAGAGAGCCTCGGGATAGGGTGAGGGATTTTATTTCACAGTCTTGGAACAATTAGGACCTAAAGATAGTATATGAACCCTAAATTAACATGGAAATCATGTCCTAGACCACCAGGTACCAACTATTTCCCCATAGACACATGGCCCCCTATTGGGGACCACTGACATGCCCAAAACGGATCATCTGTATAATAATTTTCCCCAATGAAAAACACATGTTCTTTCTAGTGTGATTTTTTCTTAATCGGACAAACCATGTGATACAACCAAGAAGGTCACCAATCCTAAACAATACTTCAGACCATGCCTAAGAAACATTGATGTTTTAATTAGGTATGATCATGAAAAGAATGGTGAACCTTGTTGATAAGGGTCATTACGTCTAGATTTTTAAAAAAAATATCTTTATCGGGTGTTATAATCACTGCCATTAGAGAAAAAAGATTCTTTTTAGACCCCATATACCATTACCAAGAGTTCCACCACACATCTGATTACGTCACTTTTTGGATAAAAAATCAATAAATGGGCCTCATTGATACCTCATAGACCCCACATTAACATGTTCATCAGGTCCTATCCCACCAAGTACCACTTTTTTCCCAATATCCATGGGGTCTATATGGAGGACCACCTATGTACATGAACAAATCATTACACTAATGACTAACCCCAAAGGACAACATATGTTCCTTCTAGTTCGATATTTCCTTACAAGCACATAGCCTGGAAAACGTACAAGATGGTCACCTATCCTAACCACTACTCTTGTGAAATAATTATAAATTATTTCTTAATAATCATATAGGCTCCTAAAAATAATTATTAACTTTGTTGACATGGGTAGTAAACTTTATCCTTTTAAAAGAATTATATTTATGGGGTGTTACATGGATTCATGGGACAGACGATGGGTCTTAAAAGATTAAAAATAAAAATTAGTCCTGCATTGTTTTATGATAGGGACATCACAATCCTTCCCCCATGTTTTCATTAATTCGAACGACCCAACCTCTATTCCTCCATCTTTAATCCCCCATGATTATGGGGTGTTTTCATGGATGATTCGTCATGGATCATGGTAATATTATCTCCTTACTCTTATCATCTCCATTATTCCATGATGCTACTAATTTCATTGTTTTCATATTTATATCCAAAATGGTGATTTCACCATATAATGGTGAAATCACTCCAATACTATAAAACACTCATAAATCTCACATTATGCATGTCGTATAATGAGGTTTGTCTGACTACATCCATTGAATCATCAACAATAATCCACTTGTGAGATTAATTTAATATTGTTGTTTAAATAAAATTATTTAATTATGGGAATGGTTTTGATAATTATATCATGGGACTGTATTGGTACCCGGGGTCAACTATATAACTATCATGGCAGAATTTACTTCATTTTGGTGAGAATAAATAACCAAATGTGTTTTTTAGTTTGATCACTTAAATTTATTTTTATTTAATTTGAAATGATATATTTATTTTTTTTGGGTTTCAGGGATTAATATATGAGAACTTTTGTTTGGTGTAGGTTTATATGAGCATGGATGGACCTTTATGCTTTATAGTAGTTCTACTATCCCTTGGAAATAAATGAAAATATTCATTATGAGGTAGGTATTTCTGTATACACACCCAATGGTTTTTTAGTTCACTATATTCATTGTGGAATGTTTCCACACCACATTTGGGTGAAAAGACTCTAAATTCTTTTTTTAAATTAGTTAAATCAACTGATAAATTGAAAATTTAATTAATTTCAATAACTACTGATTGACTGAAAAAGTTGTATAGGGCCATTGTGGGCCCTTAAACACTAGATGGTTTCCTTGATAAATGATGGAAAAGGGATTAAATTATTAAATTAGGATTACATATTATACATAAACCCATTGAGAGTTGAGAATAGTCTCATTACACCCTAGTGGACATTGATTATGAGCATGAATCAACCTTTATATTGGGTTGTGACATGGATTGAGAGAGACATGACATGTAGGTCCATCTAAGGACCCTTACGTCATTCTCAGCCTAGGTGGATAGACTTTAGGCAATAGAAACTAGGTTGAGTGAGTAGAACATGCTAGATAAACCTTGCTATCTAAAATAGTCTATGTTCCATCTATAATAGAATTTACAGTATGAAGTACATCATATATTTAATGATATCATGAAATCATGTTGATGAATTCGATGGATATATCTTCCTCTAGGTCATGGGTATTAACATAAAATCATAGTTGAGGATTATAACCGTTTTATGGTGCTTATATTGTACTATAACCCAATGGACCCATCTAGGTGACTTGTTGATAGACTTACCCAAAGTGTGTTTTTGTAGGTTTGTGTGGTGATTGTTTTAGGTGTTACTATAGAAACCAACTATTATGGTAGTCAATTTGGGTGACAGTGATGATGTTGGGTGTGAGAATTGGGTCATCCCTTACAATATTCTAATTATATATGATTGATGACTTGTGATTTCCCAAGATTAATGGGAATTGTCTATTGGGACTATAATATATTTAATCTCCTAAGATTCATAGGAGTCAACTATTGATATGGATGATACCCTGGTATGTTTGGGAAATAGTATTATGTTATTTTTTTGAATGGATTCCCAGTTTGAATAGTATGTAATGTTTATGGTTGATGTATTCCTAGATTCATAGATATGGTACCAAGGATCTAGCATCAAATATATGTGATAGAGTCTATATAGAAATTCCTAGGATGATTATGTTTCCTTCCTTATGTCATGGTCATTACAAATTCAAGTGGATATAAGGATTCGAATATTGATGCCATTAGATCCTTTTGAATTTCTAGTGCTCTCTATATTTGAATGGAGGTATGAGTTCTATAGAGGATAAATATCCCCAGGAATGGGTGATGGACACAGCAAGGGAAACAATTGGATCCCATTTATTGATGCTTAGGATAACCCCTAGGATCTGGTGGATGGAAAATAGATGGTACGACTTAGCTGGCTTGAGATATTGGGTAAATCAAAGATTGATTATGGGATCAAGGAGGGTATTCCATTCAATTACCTTGGTCACCAAAGAATCACTCATTCTGAGAAATATTATAATTTATAGGGACTTCCCCTTATAGGAATCATACATCATCTTGATATTTGGAATTCCAAGTTACTACAATGTGGTTCATCCATTGGTATTGAGGACGAGGGATTCTTGGTGACTCTCAATGGTATTCGACTAATCATGTTGGTGGCATCACCGTGGGATCCCAAGGGATTGGAAATATTTTCCCGAAGGCGATTTTTAGGCTATGAGACACTATGGAACAAGTTGAAGAAGGTATTTTAGATTCATTTCATATACCTAAGGATATTTGATGGATTTTGGCTTATAGTGGGTTTATGGGTATTCCCTTCGTGAGATTGTGACACTATAGTAAGCATTATCCCCATGACGTGTTTAGAGACAGTATGGAATCGAGTTGAAACATAAATTGTTAGTTGATTATATATTGGTTATTATATACTATATTTTTAATTATTATTTTTTATCCTAGCACCTTCACATATCACAGTATATACTAGTTAGTATGTTACTATGTTGGAAATTCTGTATTGAGATATATACTCACACCATGCTTGGAACACAATTTCCAAGGGGAACCCAAGTAGCTCACATGTGGTTATTTCATGTATAGGTTAGGTTGGGGCATAAAGTTCAAATTGAGTGGGGTGTCTCTAATTATAGAGATTGATGAGTTTTGAATCAATGTTTTGACAGATACCATACTCATTATTCTGTTATTAGTTTATTCTATATATGTGATTACCCTAGTGGGTAAATTATCTTTTATATATTGGTATACACATTTTATTTTATTATTGTAGGTTTTACCAATATTTTTTCCAACATTCTATTTATTATATATTGTTTATGATTCTATGTTTCATCTTTATGATTGTTCACTTTGATACTAAGGGTTTATACTTTCCTGGTTTCCTCGATTTACCCCACTATTAGTACACAAACCCTCTTGTTTTATGAGGCACCCATGAGATCATGCGATAGTTTGTTGTAGTTACTTCTCAATGTGTGATGATATGGGGTGTTAAAAAGTTTTATCGAAGTGGGTTTCCTTTTATTTTACTCTATAGAGAGATATTATATATTAGATATAGGAAAGTGTCAGAGCTTGTAATGGAACATGGACTAGTGCATCAAGAAAATTATTCCCAATGTAATTATTGCTAAATATTTTTATGGTATTGATGACCTTGTTTTTTTAGTTTTGGATATTTGTTGTTTTCACCAAGTGTTGTAAACATGATGTTTGGGATTTTTGACTTTTTAGATATTAAGTTTTGGCCATTGGACCATCAAAATGAATCAAGATATATTATTTGTATATTTTTCAGTTGAGTTGTGGCATGTCTCGTGCTTCATATCGGGATTGTAGGATTCACATGATATATATGAAATATAGTGTTATAATTTTCACTGATTGATAAGGATCAATAGTTTATGGTTTTAAAAACATATTAGAAAACATTTTTTGACATATGTATTTTGTGGGATTTTACTTAGATAGTTTTATTTTAATTCATCTATTTTATTTTGATGTCATTTCACATGTATTTAATGGATATATAATTAATGTTGATAAAAATAATCTGGTTCCTTGGTTTCTAGGACATGGGATGACCCTAGTATATTGAGAGTGGCATTGGAGTCCTCAATAGTATACCCCTTATTAGTGGTTATTGAACAAGGATTGATTATTTATAGTTTAACCTCTATGGTATTTTCACATATAGATTGCGAGGAATATCTACCTAAATGAACCATGTAATGGTGGTTTAATTGATATAAATCTTTTTTGGATGTTGGTGATTTAGTATGTATTCATGTGTGATGTGACTAATCCTTTATGGAGTTGTCTTATGTGTAGAAGCATAAAGGGGATGAGTAATCTAGTATTGGGTGTGCATAACCACTTGATGCATTATCTTTTGACACCATTTGGGGTTTTTACTCTAGGAAATGTTACATAAATTAATAGTAAAAACCTATATTTTGTTTCATAGAATATTTTTTAATTCCATTATATTTAATCGAACCACATGTATATTGTTACTTATTACCGATCGTCACATACAATATCACGGGTGATCAACTTATGATTGTGATTCACTATAAAATTTATTTTTTATAAAATAATAATTAGAATTAGTGACTTTATCAGATATTGGGCTGATAGGGGAATTTGTTGTGTAGAAAATACCCTTGAGAGGGTGTTGGAATATAAGAAATTGTATGGTTATATGTGGGAACCATATGGTGTTACCTATTAGTTATGAACATTGTGAATTTTTTTATTGGCTAGGTGGATGTACCTAGACCCATTGATATGTGAATTAGTGTTCAATGCATTGATTCCTTTAAGATGTTCAATGGAAACCTTTGATAGGGGTAACCCTAGGGTTCATGAAAATAATAGAGTTGGGAAACATGAATAGGTGATTGAGTTTGAGATAAATGCATGGGTAGTGATGATAAGTTATAGTTAACGAATTATTACATTCTATTTGGATGAGGGAATTGAAATTTGTTTCTAGGTTGATTAAAATATCATGTGTAAGGAGAATCATTAGTAATTTTGGATGGTTTCCCTTAACATGGGTGAGATGTAAGGTAACTTTTTAGATGAGAGAATATGAGTTACTTCTCAATGGGAAGAAGTAACATTCATGATGTGTATTAAGGTATTAAATTTGGCATATGAGAATAGATGGGATATGAAGAAACTCTGGAGAATGTGAGTCATTTTATAGGATTGGGCCGTATTGGATCATAAACCTATTGTATTTAAAATAGATCAAGGTTATGCATGTTGTTCACATATCAACCCTATTTAATTATTAATTAGAGACAGTCATGGGTGGGATAAATATTGTTGAGTCTTAGTGAGATTCAATTATTCACAGCACCCTATATATCCTATTAACATGGATAAGGAGTATCTCCACACATTTACCTGTGATTAATCTTGATAGATTTATGCTCAAGGAGAGGTATAAGGGATGCCGTTTGGTGGGGATTACATCATCATATATTTGGAGGGAATGTAACTCAATGTTAAAATATTTCAATGGTTTCCATGTTTATAATTTTGAAGATATATGAAAAGGTGAATAATTTGTAATTATACTTGAAATTAAGGTATGAGTGACCTTGGCTTTGTAAGACCATTGTGTTCAGTGACATAAAAGATATAGGTTAAGGATATCATGAATTTGGTTTGGTGGTGCGATGATAAAAATTTTCCCATGGAGGGGAGCATGATATCAATAATATGTGTAATGAATCTCATTCTAAGAGGGTTATAGAGTATGGTATATGTTGTTGGAGGTTCATTTATTGAAATGTAATTTTTGGGAATAAATTGACTCGAATACTTATAAATGACTTGATGAATGGAAGGTATAAATTCAAGTACAATATCGGGTACAATCTATGTTTGGGCATTACGATTAGGATGGTTTATAATGATAAGAATGTCTAGGGTTTGGAGTATGTTGGTGATTTATGAGATCATGATATGGGTTCAATTTATTTCTGATCTAATCAAGGAGATCATAGTTGCTTCCATATTTATACATCTATTTGGTTAAGAAGATAGATTTCATGGAGGGTCAGTTTGAGGAAGTATGACCTGTGTTTCTATTTGAGATGGAATATGATGATCTAGAAACTACATCGAGTACATCATGTTGAATATTATTGGAGAATTTTTGGGAGTTGTAAATGATTTTTATGGAAAATATGGTTTGTATAGGTTGTGATTAATTGATGGAGGAGCATCAGTTTTTATATAAAAATAGAATAAATAATTGTTATTATCGTATTTTTAGAATCCTTACTTGTGTTTGGGTGCGTCGTGTCATGTACCTCACCGAGCGGGTTGGTGGACTAGTAAAATCATGTCATGGTAGTAAATTTCATTGATCAGAGGCATCATATATGATAATTGGAATCTTTTATAAAATGTGTTTTTTTGGATAACCACGTAACTAATAATTAGTTAGTCTACGACAATATCATGTTTCAAGATAAGTAAGCTCAATCTCAATGATTTAGTAATTACTATGTTAATTTTCATGACTTTTAGTGGTTTGTGAAAATTAAATGGGTGATTATTCATTATATGTGATTTGGGTTTTTATAAATGTGATGATAACATCAATATTTGAACTCGTGATTGATGTTTGTCATGAGATGTATATGGATGATCATTGAGACTTTTCAAGGATGAGAAGTATTACAATGGAGAGACTGTAATACCCTAGGTGCACACATGCATTTGAAATTCTAGATAAGATTGAATATATGATATTATTGGATGGTTAATTTCTATAACTATTTTAACATTACATGATTATTTATATAAATAACTTCCTTTTTATTAAATACGTAGTACTTGATATCATTGTTTAAATGAAACCAAAAGTCTAAATGAATTGTAATATTGTATACCATTATAACAAAGAGTTTAAATCTATGGTTATGAATAGGCATAACCATATTATAAAAAATATGTATAATGGTTTTATATAATTATAATGTATGTTGTAATACATTATAAATAAGTACTCAATTTCTTGTAATTTCATTTTATGATTAATAAATTTGTTTTCCTAAACAAATAGTTTTATTAATTTTTGTGAATAGAAATTATAATTGATTTTTACCCTTATAGAAAATTTATTTTAGGAAATTAATATACCTTTTTAAATATTTATATAAATATTATCCTAGGAGGGTTTTTTAGTATTTTTTTAAGAAAATATTTATTTTTCTTTTAATAATGAAAAACATAGATTTTTTATAGAATTATTATTTATTCTCAAGAAAAATTCCCATAATGATTTGAATTTGATCTATAATTATCATATGTACTATTTAATTAGAAAAAATCTAATTAATTACATAAGATCATAATTTTACTCATTTTTTTATAAGTTAATTTTTTTTATAATCAACCCAATTTTTTTTGGAAAAACTATCTTTATGTGCACAACATGTTTTAATCTTAATAAATTAAAGTAACATCTATTAATTAATAGTTTTATTTAAATTTATCGATTATATATTCCATTTAATATTTTAACATTTTTTGGAAGTTATTAACAAGTCAATGAATGAATGTTAGTTCATTTTAAATTATAAAGATTTTTTTTAAGTATTTTCTATGCATAATGTAAAAATATTTCAAAATGAATTTATATCAATTATAGAAACTGAATTTCATAAAATGGAATATATATTTATAATAACAATTTAAAATTATTTAATGACAGAACATTCATTTTTTCATAAAGAATAGAAAAAAAATTATTTTTTCTACCATGATAAAAGTTAAAATGAGTGTACTAGGGTGGTCGAACAAATAGATATAGGTGATATTAAAATCTTCCATATCTAAATGTTATTTTATATAAAACTTTAGACCAAATATTATACTACCTATAAATTCATATCCTTTTGGATGAATTTTTCTTGAATAATATATTATTATATTTTAATCTTTTAAGAAATTCAAATCATATCCTCTCCACCACATATAAATGGAAACCCCTCCCTTCTCTTCTTTACACTGCATTGAACCTCCTAGATAAAAAAATACCAATCCAATTATATTATAAAATTACCCATATATTAATTATAAGAACCAGTCTTCATAAAATATCATTATACAGATCTTTAAAAAGGGATCTAAAGGAAGTCTACAGCAGATGCGGTAATGGTCTTACACGAACTCTTTAAATTTATTGCTTATTCTGGCTCTTTGAGTTTATAGTATTCATACTAAAACATTAAATTAATTATGATAAATATTATTATTATATTATTATTATTATTATTATTATTATGAAACCACTATTAGCCACACTTTTTTTTAAAAAAATTGCGAAATTAATGTATCACTCTTGCGTATGTGTGGACTACAGTCGACACGTAGTGATATTAATAATTTTTCTTCCACATAAGTCATGGTTGATTATTATGATGGATTGAATAAGTTTATATTATATTTTTGACCTAATTATTACTCAAGAATTATAACATAATATCTCCCTTTTTACCTTCCCATCCATTAGAAAATGATAACGGCGCTTGAGCATATGCGTGGACCACCAGCACCACAAAGCGATTGAATTGATATTTAATTATTTCATTAAATGAATGGTAAAAGGTATAAAATTAATAAATATATAAGATACATATAATGTAATTATTATTCTATAAATATTAATTATTATTTAATTTTCTTTCATTCCATCCCTTAAAAAGTGTAATAATCACCCGTGTGTACGTATGGACTACCATATCCACGCAGTGATGTCATTCATATTTCATGAACAATTTATAAGAATGATTATAAATTTTTATATAATAAATAAATATGATAAATTTTTTATTATTTAGATTCTCTATATGAATAATCCATGACCAATGTTCAAGGACAATAACCATTGAATTGAAACATACGTGGAAACCAGACCAATTTTTACCTAAGTACCGATTTTAATGAAAAACTATTAATAAAATGATAATTGCGACTTATAAATAAATCATACATAGTAACTTATAAATTAATATTATTTTATACTATATTTATTATAAATATATATTTACTATATAGGATGATTTAATTCAAATTAACTAAGATAGGACTTATGGTAAGGGATTTATGTTGTAATCCCAATTTAATTTAGATTATTTAGGAATGAATTTTAATTGAAGAAATTATATGATCCTTATATGATAAACCAATTTCTAATTTCATATAATATTTTTATTCATGAAACATTTGTATAATATTAATACTTCCCCCTCTTTGGTACTCAAAATGCTTCAAAAAATGTTTGTAATAAAATTTATTATTAGTTCTCCACTTTCAATTAGAAAATATTTTGTCATATATATCCATGTTCTATAAAATGATTTCAAGAATATCTTTTACTATTATCAATAATAGTTTGATATCATTTTTAGTCATATTTGGTTTTTTATAAAAATATGAATAATAATATTTTGGTCATTTTGAGAACAATGTACATTTTACCGATAGTGTAAAGATAACCCTTTTGTAATGACTATGGCATGAAAAAAATTTCCCATTGTCCTGTATAATTAATTATTTAATTCATACGTTAATGGATCACATGGTCCTCTAAAAATAATTTTTTTCCATAATTTTTTTTCTATTTTTAGAATTTAAATTAGCACTTTCAAAATAAAAAGCATTATTTGTTCATGATATATTTTTCTGATATTTTAATGTACATTCATATATGGTTAAATCCTTTGATATTACATATTATTTACTGGATGTGTGATCCAACGATGCCATCATTATTCTTTCTTTAGAGAGTCTATGATTAGGATGATGAGATTCTTATAAAACCTGTCAATTTTCACAGGTAATGAAATGCTGAAAAGTTTCTAAAACTTGTTTCAATTCAATATGTTTTGATATGATCATATGAACTATTTTTTGTTATATTATAGAATAAATATGTATGATCTTAATTTTGTTATGGGTTGGCTAAAAATAATAAATACCTCTAATTCATTGGGAAATATGATGTTGAAATCCTTGGATATGATTATGGTATGCAAGGGAAAATTATCAATATATTTGTTCACATTTTAATATATGTGTATGATAATATTCAAGGTATGATCATAGTAATATGTGTGTAAATGATTGTTAAAAGATTTGTTGATTTAATGATGTGTGATTATGATCAATTTATATCTATTCTCACTATATTATTGAAGGACATGATTATGATTAGATATAATCATTATATAATAATTTTATATTCTTATTATAACAAATTCCTATGATATGACTATCGAATGATGATTTCTCATTTGATAACATTATTGATCATGTTTTTAGGTGTGAATTTATTTTTATGTTTTTTATCTTAGACTTTTTGGGTATAAATCGTTTTTATTGAGAACATAGACTAGAATATTTTATCACACCCTTATGATCATATTATTCTCTAATGATTGATATCTCTCAATTTTACCCTCAGAGAGAATCTGTGGTATCTCTTTATTATGTTAATCGTACCCATGTTTTGATTAAAGGTTATAAGTTTGATGAGTTAACAAGGATACCAAATTTAAAGAATGATGTTTGAGATTATAAATATTTTACATAAATACGATGTTTATGTATATAGTATCTATGTGCATTGAACCATTTTGTGCCTTAGGAATATTTATTTTTTGCATAAATATTTTTAAAAAATTCATACTATTTATGTGTCATATTCTTGTGTTATTATATAAAGGATTCAGAATTGAAATCTAGGAGTATAGACACATAAAAAACAACATTTTTCACATGGAATGCAGATCAAGAATCATCTAGGTGGTTCAAGATATACTTATTAGAGGCTAGGGGGATGCTATATCAAACCACAATCTAGAGAGTGGGAACCATTGACTGGTTTGTAGGGTATTCTAGTTTTAGTTTCTACTTCTAGTGGCCTATGGCTAGCCGATGGGGCATAAATGTTTGCAGAATGAAAATTAGTCCCCCTTTAGATTATGAGGGGAACCCCAATTATCCCCCCATGTTTTCTTTTTTGTCGTTAACCCTCCCTCTATGCTGGCTTATGTCCACCCCCTAAGATTATAGGCTGTTTTTGATATGTTTTCAATAAATATCATTGAACGAACCACTCATTTCTCATATGTTCTTCCTCTATTGTTAATTTTTTGAATTTATTGTTATTTGAGATTAGGTAATAAATGAATATTTTACCAGAGAATGGTAAAATATCCTTATTCCTTTAGAAGATTCATAGAATCAATATTGGTATTATCCTTATAGGAAATCAGGTTTCTGAATGAGGTATAGATCCTTTTTCTTTTTTGGTTTAATTTCCTTATTATCATCTTATGTGAATTATTATCATGATCATGGGTCTTTTTAAGGTGTCTGTAGATTTTTTTGGAGGCCAAAACCATGTTTTGGGCTGAAAATGACCTGGCACATGGTTTTCGCACAACCTGCGTGTGGTTAGTCTAAATTGTTTGATGGGTTTAAAAACTTCTAGTTTTTGGATAGAGTTGTTCCACACGGTTAACACATAGTTATTAAAACTATGAGGGGTAACAGTGAGAAGCACCCTTCTTAGGCATAGAGGTCCACATGGTTTCAGCACGGTTTGGGAAACTGTGTGGGTAAACCATGCGACCCATGCTTTGTATTTTTTATTCTATATTGAAATATATATTTTTCTTTTTAATCCCAAATTTGTTTTCTTCTTCCAAGGATAGGGGGTGTCCCAAAGGTATCCCGTTTGGTTCCTAAAGTAGGTTTGAAACCCACTCCTATATCTTATATCCGTTTTGATCACCGATCATCTCTACGTATCTACAATAGTAAGTACGCGGTTCATTTTTAGTCATTCTTGATTCTTCGGAAAAATGATTGCACTATTTGGATTTAGCCTCTTATTCACTAATATTCAGTTCTTCATCCATTTTTTAATTTCATCCAAACTGGGATGAATCGAGACAGGATACTGGATGAGTTGTCTACTACCGAGGCGAGGTTGGTGGTCTTACTTTGTTTTCGATTTTCTTGAACTTTTTGGGGTGTTTGACTGATATTCCATATGTTGGACATTCCGTTAAGGTCTCATTTTTGAGAATGTAGATTTTAGTAGTTATAGTTGGACCTAGTGAGGTTGGCCATGGGTTCCATTTAGGTGTATTGGCACCCATTTCAGGTTTCAATGTCACTCACGGGGTCTGCCTTTGGGGTTTAGCTTATTTATGCCAGTTTAAAAAACCCTAGGGGTTTGTTCTTGTGCTTTCATAGTTAGATAGGTCCATTAATGCATTGATAGCATGAATAGATTACTTAAGAGATTTCATACCTCCATTCCCTTTGAATATCATGTGATGAATTATCTATTTTGAGTTATTTTCTTAAATGAAATGTGTTTATAAGGGTGGGTATACATATATGTAAATGACTACTGGCCTGTTAAATATATTATATGGGAGGGTATGCCCATGTTATTTTGGAAAGTTAATTAATCGAGTGGGTATACTAATGGATTGTGCAAGTTGATGTGAGTGGGTATACTCACATGTTTATTAATATTTACTTTTAATGCTTGAATGCTTGATTGAATGGTTTTATAGATTCCTTGGACTGGTCTCCTTGGATATGGAATGAAATTGTGGATGACTTAGGTTAGCTCTATCCCTTGGTTCTAGATTCCATGGGATTCCTCCGGCCTTGCGACCCCATGGATCCGAATTTCTTGGGCTTCTGTAGGAATCTCTATTACCATGCTCTTAAGACCTAAGCTAGAGCCTAACAAAGTTTCTACTAGGGATTCCCATGGGACTCGATGCGATGCCTTGGACATGCTCTATGGATCCGGACCTCTATGGTTTAGATATTATTATATTGATTCCTTGGCCTGCTCACACTGTGGATCTGTCCCTTGGGGTATACAAATTATTATATAGCATGGTTGTGGGATATTTGACTTCACTATACGGCATGGTCATGGGATACTTGAATTATAAATACAGTGTGGTTTTGTTTTCTTAATATAGGTGGATGTATGAAATGGTTGTGTGACTTGATTGTATACATGGTTAGAGATTCCTTTTTAGGATATGAATCTGTTTTATCAGTATCCTTAAAGGCTATTTAGTTTTACTTTATAGTAGACTTATGCCATGGGAATATGCACTTACTTACTAGTTGTTTAAAATTTCTAGAACCTTTGACGAATTTGTGTTAGCGCTTCATAGATATGGGTGGTTTCCTACTAGGATGTTTATCTCACACCTAATTTGGGCCTCTGTGGGGACCCAAATATATTATATGGTTGTTGGTGATGATAAGGGAAAGCGCCCCTATACAGGTTGTTGATAATGGAATTAGAGAAGGGGAGCATAGGACCAATGTGTATCTTGTGATTCTGGGAATCCTTTTCGATCTTTTGTTCGTTTGGGGATACCTCAATTATTAAATATTCTATGAAATTTTCTGCCTGCTTTCTAGACACTTATAGCATCTACATAATTTTGTATATGAGACACTTTATGTTGTGGATATATATATTCACGTCCTTTATTATCTTTAGTTCACTATTTATTTAGTCACTTCCTCTATTGCATGATTTTTTACTTTTGCTATGATACTCTGGTATTGAGGGATCGGTCTCCCCACTGACTCACTTAGGCCCTCACTGCTAGTCGGTAGCCTCTGGCATTTGGGGATATGCATTTAGGGCTATGTGACCAACCGGGCTCAGGGCACCGGTTTGGGAGGCATCCGAGTCAATGACGTTACAAAGTGGTATAAGAGGATTTTCATTTTTCTATTTTTACATCCTGTTTTAGGACAATAGAAAGGTATATGAAAGAAATTTATTTTGGTAATAAACTATTAACGGGAGTAGATACCCCACACGTAGGGAAAAGAAAAATTTCCTTGAATTGATTTCTTATTTTCTTGATTTTGACTATTACAGTTGATTTGATTTCACTGTTGGGTGATGCACACGTTTTCTTATACTACTTTTGATGCACTTTTTGGGTTCAATTTTAGTTGCAACCTGATGAGATGAGGGTGTTCAATATCATGCATCATATAGAAATTTCATATAATCGCATGCCACACATTATGCCATGACATCTAGGATTCATTAGATATTGGATGTTGTTGTGATATTTGATGTGATAGATGTTCCTACTATTGTGGTGATTGGGTGAAGTTGATAAAGTTACGCCGTCACCTTTTAATCCATAAGGAGTATGGAACCTTTATAATCTAGGGAATTACGTACCAATGGAAAGTAAATGCTTAAATTAAATTGTTACACGTATGGTTTAAATGGGAACCATGTTTTGGGTTCCTGAGGTGATTTGGGCCCTCATGGATTCGGGAATTGGTAACCCTTAGTGAAATTTCCCAGAATAACTGAATGTGAAATGGAAATGGGAACAAGAACTAATAGACAATGACTTTTCCAAGACCCGACTATTGAGTGGGAAAGAGGTACCATTTCTAGTGGTCTGTTTGTTGTTATTTTATAGTCCTAGCTTTAGAAAAAGTTTGTCAGTTTGAAATGGTTTCTAGGAGGGTTTTGACCCATCATACGCAATTGGGTATTGTCCCTTGACGTTGTTCTTTCCTGAGGTGTGTGTTTTTCATTGTTGAGACATGCCACCACGACAACCTCCAGTGGTGTTTCACAATGGAGGTGATGAATATACTCAAGAGATTCTGGGCCACAGGCTGCCACTTTATTCTCCAATAGTTTCAGTGTAACACCCCAAGATTTCATAGTATGTACTTCTTCAAAACAAGTCAATAACTTGCACTACAAGCAACACCGAGTTCAAGCGCACCATGACTTACCAAACAAGCCGTTCAAAAGAGGTTATGAATAGTAATAACTAAATTTTGAACTTTATATAATACTCATAATTTTAGAATCCATATTATGAGTTTCTGAGACATAATGTTAGAAAAAATTCAATTTTTTAGATAAAAGAAGTATTTTTCGAAAATACACTTTTACCAACTTTTAAGAGTGAACCCTTTTTATGTCCAATATTTTAAACTTTTATATATTCAATTTGACTAAATAAATTTATTCTTTTGAATGGGGAAATAAAAAATTTACAATGTAACACCCCAAGCCTCAATGGTACGCTTCTCTTTGAATAATAATGTAGCGTGGGTTGTACGCACCTTTGAGTTCTAACACACTCCACAACCAATCATTGTAGACGTTATGAATAGTAATAACAACTTTTTAAAATTTTATAAATTTTATCTCTCAAAATGGACTTCATTTTTGGATTTAGAATATTGAATTTAGCCCAGGGTGAAATTTTGGTAGTTTTTGGATTACTTTTATATTATGACGAATAGTTAAAATTACTAAATTTTATTTAAAAACAACTTTTTTAATAAAAAAAATTAGTAGTAATAAATTATGAATTTAAGTGGTTTTAAAGTATATTTATAATATAATTTTACCATTTAATACAATTTTGATCATTGGACATAATTTCACAATTAAACCGGACATAAACAATTGTCAATCTTTTGATAGTTATTATATCTTAAAAACACGCTTTTGTTTTGACATCGTGAATTAATTTTAAATTTATTTATCACACTTTTGTGTTTTGAATTTGGAAAAATGGATTAGATATTTGAAATAAGAATTTCCAAATTGTGTAAATAGGTAAATTTTATTTTTAGACATTTTGAATAATTACTTCGGTAAATATTCTATTTACCATGGTTAAAGGGTAAATTCGATAAATAATGGTTAAAAAAATAATATTATAATAATAATAAATTACACTAAAACGTATCCTAACCTTATTGGTGTATACATTTCTGACCATGGGAATCTTTGGGTTGATTTTTTGGACCCCATGGAGTCACTTGTAGGTGATAGGGACACGTTATTTTAATTAAGATAAAGTAAATACAAAAATGACATAAGCTTATATCTTTTAGAAAAAATTTTTTTACATAGGGTTATATATGTTATATTTTCGATTATAAATATTCATTATAAATATAAAAAGATTTCCTACATAATTATATTTTATTTAAAATTTTTAGACTTTGAAAAAGTAAATATATATATGACACAATAATAATGCAGTATTTTCCTTATTAATAAAAGAATCAAATAATTGGTATTATAATTGTTAAAATAAATATAATTTCAAAGTTTTGATGACATAAATGAATTTTATTGGTTAATATTTCATGTTAGTATTTCATAAATTAATTTTTTTCTAATTAATAATGTTTTTATGACTTTAAGAAAAATCAATTATTTAGTAGTGTCAAAATTGACATAAATGAGTTTTTAAAACAAATATTATATTATTAATTTATATTCTTTTCTTAAAAACCTCAGGTTCAACCAAAGGACTTATATCATTACTGGTGTATCATTAATGGACCACATGGGGGTGTCTTTTATGTATATAGTATATTTATTAACAATATATTTTAAAAATACAATGTGACATGGTAAGTGTTAAACTAATTAACCAAGAGTTAAAACTAAATGATAAGGTTAATATAATGACCCAAACCTGTATAGAATATATTGGTTGAAAGGATTTAGACCCATACCCAAATTAGACTTTTAATATACACTTTGGATCCATTATAAACCGAATATGAATTTATTATAAATTAATATTTTAAGTTTTTCCTAAAGAGCCCCTCCTCCCACTTATAAAAGGACCCAACTTCTAACCAATTATTCACTCCTTCAAAGCCTTTTGGTTCGGACAACCCATGACAAAATACTCTCTAAACTTCCCTAACTTCATCTTAGAGGCCTTATTTTGATCATAATGCCAACCTGAGGAGCCCTTTTGATCAAATCAAAAGGAAGAACCCGAAGAATAGGTAACATCATCACCACCCTCTTTAATGTACCTTTCCTCTTCAACTTCTTCTTTCCTTGTTATTTCCATTATAAAAAGATAAATCCAGTATCTTATATATACTGTTATGTCATTATAATTATGAAACAAACAAATTCATCATTCTACCCATCACTTGAATGACATGTTACCATACGTGCGTATATACGCCCTACCGTCTCCACGTTGGGGTGTAATTGTTATTAAATATATTATTATTTAGATGGTTATAATAATAATGTATAATTCATGTAAATAATAAATATAACACGATAATGATTCTGTATATATGATATACCATCCAATTATATATTATTTTAATATCAAAAGAATGATATTTTCGCTCGTGCGTACGTACGGATTACCGTCTCCACGACGCGATGAGATTCATTTCCAAGTTCACCATTCATCGATGATTATAAAAATATATATTACTAATATGTATGTAATATATGAAATAATAATTATACTGGATATATATATAAGTATTTATGTACTTATATTCACTTACTTCTATTCAATACTATATGAAAACAGAAACAGCGTTTATGCGTACGTAAGGACTACCGTCTCCATAAACGTTGTTTTCCATTTCATATACATGTCTATAATACATATTTATATTCTAAATATATATGATATATTTATCATGTTTTATATTTTTGAAGTATTTAAATCATGATCTAAGAGATGCAATCAAGAGTAACAAGTTAAAACACGTACGATAAATAAAACGATTATCACCTGAAATGTTAATTTAACATGGAAATTATTATTAAATGGGTAGTATAAAGTCATAAATGAATCATGTATGATATCATAAATATTATTATGGTTCCGGTATAATTTGATAACATACTATGATCTTCGTACAGGAGGTTAAATGTACCCTCGACTAAAGGAAAGTGCAAGGTAAGGGGTTTTCATCTCACTCCTTATTCCCATGAGATTCATGCCATATTTCCACTATTACCTTTTGTGTGGTGTATGTACTTCCCATAATTTTATTCTTTGTGTAATACAATTTAATTTATGTGTATTTACATATTCAATGTATGATATCTCTTTCATGGGTTGTATGTTTTGAAAGTTACCAAATTGGTAAGGGTTAATTCCTCAATCTCATTATTATCCGAGATTGTTTATGTGTAAGTATTTACTGGGACATTTTATCATCCATGTCCATTTTTCAGAAAAATGATTTCAAAAAGAAGATTTTAAGGATTTTGAAATGTACTCTTTATGAAGATCAGAATTTCAAATGTATTAAAGATTTATCTTTCTAAATATTTTTAATTAATGTCCATGTTTTCAAAATGATTTTCAGGATTTATTTATATGGGAATGACTGTTTTGAAATGATAATTATTCTAAAAAGTTTCAAAGTGTTGTGGGACACTTTAATTCAAAAGTATCTTTTAAATTAATTCCTTTATAAATGTGTGACTTTTAAATGATTTTACAAAAAGGATATTTCTCTCAAAAAGTTTTAATCATCATTTTCATCTATGTCAACATCCTTTGATGGATTTTATGCTTATTTAAAGTTTATTTATTATAAAAAACGTCCATTGAAGGTTTTTTTGTATTTTTTACTATGGATGTGTTATTTTTATACCATTCATGGTTTATGGAGAATGTATTGACATTCCGTATGCTAGTTTTAATACGAATGTTTATGTTATGTTTAAACATATTCATATGAGGAATGCATTGGACTTAGTAAGTGATGGGTGGAGCCCGCTATAGCTCCTAGATGCATCGGTAGGTCTCATGAGACAAACTAGTGTCTTGGCATGAGGCCTTTACAAAATCTTAATTGTAGTATTGGCACGAGGCCTTGGCTACGTGGTTATGATAGTCTGGCATTATGCATTCCACCATTATGAAACTGGTTATTTATATTGCATGTGATTACTCGACTTGTAGAATATCCATGTGAATAATTAAAAGGCATTATTTCATTTTATCTTTGCCATATTATGCTGATTTTCATGTTTAATAGGATTTTTATTAGTTATACATTGCCTTAAATGTTTATGCCTATTTATGAAAGATTCTGTTGTATTTCTTACCCTTACTGAGTGTTTGAGCTCACCCCTTTCTATGGTTTATTTTTCCCACGATTCTAAGAAGTGTATTGTGATTGATACGTAGGGTTAGGACAAGGGAATAATGGCATTAATAAAGGATTATTTATGTATTTTTGTATGTTATGAAGTGTAATGTAACATTCATGTATGTAATCTATTTTCCAAGACTGCTAAACTGATCGGTCCTTCGGGACTTGATTCCTTGTATTCATGCCAATGTATTAAAATAATGCAATGACTCTGGGTAACTGGGGTTGAGACGTTACATTCAGTTACAGAACCAAAGGCTGTTCCAAACACAGGTGTTGAGGCATTATTCCGTGAGGGTTTCTTTTTCTATATACAGAATTTCTAGGGAGCACTGTAGCTATCCTTGACTATGGCTATGCTGAAATGGGAGTTCCAGTAGTAGCATCCTCCTATGTTCTTAGGGGATGGTGGACCACATACAATAGATTTGTGGATACAGACAACATTATCAATTGTTTAGCATCTATAGATGCCTCTAGCGCAGAGGATCAAGCTCACAACTTAAATGCTACGTGGAGAAGTAATGTGCTTGTGTGACGTTTTGAAAAAGTTTTATGGGCTATAGAATATGGGTTGGAATGAGTTCCAAATCCTCTTATATTACTAATTTTACCCCGCGACTCTTTGAGCAGAGCGGGATAGTGAGTTTATGCGTCTAGAGAAGGGTGTGATGTTGGTTATGGAATACTCGTCCTGCTTTACAGAGTTGCAGCATTTTGCGCTGATGTATCTTATTGATGAGCTATCAAGGGTGAGGCACTTTCTGTAAGGTGTCAGACATGCTATCAAATCACAATTCAACTTTTTAGGTTACCTACTAGCACTGATATAGTGAATTAGGTGGTGATTATATTCCACAACTTATGGGAAGCTAGGGGTATAGAATAGAGGAGTGTCATTTCTTTCCCCAGTGGATCTACGTATTCAAGTAGGAAACACCGTTTCGAGGATTCCTGTGATGGGAGTGTTAGACAGGATGTGGTTAAAGGTATCTTGGTGTGTTTCCATCAATGTGGTAGGCGATTCTAGCTAAAAAATCAGTGCGACCACAACCATGTTGAGTGCTGAGCTTATGGCAGGATAGGGTACATGGAGTAGTTTTGTAGGACCTTCCCTACAACTGAGAGTGGTAGGGATAATCTCTAATGTTAGGTTTAGGAGACGGTTCTTCGCCTATACATTAGGCTGGGAGCTAGAGTTGTACAGGCTAGTCAGGGTAGGGCAGTGATGGTCATGGCTGTGGTAGCTAGACACTGGGTTCTTAGAGACAGCAGGGTGGATTAGCTCAGTGTAGCCAGGCACAGTCACAAGGACAAGGTACAATCCATACATATATAGCGCAATAGACTCAATAGGAGTATGATCCCATAGCTCTATGGTGATAGGTACGACCTTAGTAGCTTATACTATTACATCATCTCTTTTCGATGTAAGTGTCTATGAATGATTTATCTCTGTACAAGTAGAAAAGATACTTGGGCTTGTTGTTTTTATGCCAGATGGTGTTTTGATGCTTGAAACACCTTTAGAAGTTAGAACTATTTATGTATGCCAGTATATAGAATGTACCATTAACATTGAAGGGATTCACTTCATTCAGGAACTATATGTGCCCGAGATGACAGGGTTTGAGGTCATTCTCAGACTAGATTGTCTTGTTTATTATTGAGTGTACGTTGGTTTCTATCACCAAACTGTGACATTAACATCACCATAGGGAACATTGTTTATTAAAAGGGATAATGGGATATCTAGGAATGATGATTTGGACCTGAGCATCGTGGGATTGGTGGGATGACAACGTAGATTGCTATTTTTTATGGATGATCGAGTAGTGAGCCATGAATTCTTTCCTCCAGTAGTTGAGCACTTCTGAGACATATATCCTAAATACTATTTGTAACACCCCAAGATTTCGTAGTGTGTTATTTCTTCAAAATAATTCAATAACTTGCACTACACGCAACATTGAGGTCAAGCACACCATAACTTACCAAACAAGCCGTTCAAAAGAAGCTATGAATAGTATTTACTAAATTTTAAACTTTATATAATCCATATAATTTTAGAATCCATATTATGAGTTTCTTAGACATAATGTATGAACAAATTCATTTTCAGTATTTCACTTTTACAAACTTTTAATAGTAAACCCTTTTTAAATCCAATATTTTAAACTTTTATATATTAAATTTGAAAAAATAAATTTACATTTTAGAATGGGTACATCAAAAATTTACAATGAAACATCCCATGATTCTACGGTACTCTTCTCTTTGAATAATACAATAGCGTGTGTTGTACGCAACATCGAGTTCTAACACACACCACAACCGATGAAACTAACCGTTATGAATAGTAATACCCACTTTTTAAAATTTTAGAGATTTTATCTCTCATAATGGACTTAATTTTTCGATGCAGAGTATCGAATTTATCCTAAGGGGAAATTTTGGTACTTTTCGGATAACTTTAATATTTTGATGAATAGTGAAAACTACTAAATTTTAATTAAAAAAAATCTTTTTTAATCGAAATAATTTATATTGATAAATTATGAATTTGAGTGGTTTTAAAGTATATTTATAATATATTTTTACCATTTAATAAACTGTTGGTCATTGGACATAATTTCACAATTAAACCAAACATAAACAAGTTTCAATCTTTTGATATTTATTATATCCTAAAAACACGATTTTTGTTTTGACAACGGGAATTAATTTTAAATTATTTTCTGCCACTTATGTGTTTTGAATTTGGAAAAATGGATTCCATATTTGGAATCAGGATGTTCAAATTGTGTAAATAGGTAACTTTTATTTTTAGACATTTTGAATAGTTATTTCGGTAAATATTTTATTTACCATGGTTAAAGGGTAAATCTGGTAAATAAGGGTTAAAAATAATATTATAATAATAAAAAATTACCCTAAAACGTGTCCTAACATTATTGGTTGATACATGTCTAACCATTGGAATCTTTGGATCGATTTTGGGACCCCATGGTGCCACTTGTAAGTGATAGGGACACTTTATTTTAATTAAGTTTAAATGAATACAAAAATGACACAAGCATATATCTTTTAGAAAAATAATTTTTACAAAGCGTTATATATGTCGGACTTTCGACTATAAATATTCATTATAAAGATAAAATGATTTTCTACATAATGGTATTTTATTTATAATTTTTAGACATTAAATAAGTTATTTTATTTATTACACAATGGTGATGCAGTAATTGCCATAATAGTGAAAAATTAAAATGATTGATATTGTAGATACCCAAATAAATATAATTTGTGACTTTTTATAAATTAAAATAATTTTATAGGTTAATATTACATGTTAGGAGTGATTTAATTAATGTTTTTCTATGTAATCAATCTGCTATGATTTTTACAAAAATCAATTCTTGAATAGTGTCGAAATTGACATAAAAGAGTTTTTAAAACAAATAATATAATATTAATTGATATTAAATTCAACAAAATTTAAGGTTAGGCCAAGAGACTTATATGATGATATTTGTATCATTAATGGACCAATTGGGGGTCGATTGGAAGTATATAGTATGTTTATTATCCATATAATATAAAAATACAAAGAGATATTGTAAAAGTGAAACTAATTAACTAAGAGTTAATACTTAATGATATGGTTAATATAGTAACCCAAACCTCTCTAAATTCTATTGGTTGAGTGGTTTTCAACCCATAACCACCTTAAAAAATAAATAATCAACTTTTTAGCCATTAGAATCCGAATATGAATTTATTATAAAATAATATTTCTAGCTTTTCCAAAGGTTCCCCTCACCGCTCTTATAAAAAGGCACTCCCCGTTCTCATTAATTCACACCTTCAATGCCTTTTGGATCAGACAAACTCGGCCCAAATACTCTCTCAACTTCTCTCACTTAATCCTAGAGGCCTTTCTTTATTCATAAACCCAACCTAAGAGCCCTTTTGATCAAATCAAAAGGAAGAACCCGAAGAAGAGGTAATGACTTCACCACCCTTTTCCAAGTTCCTTTCTTATTCCACTTCTTCCTTATTTGTTATTACCATTCTAAAATAATAACTCTAGTATCTTATATATACTGTGATGTTATTATAAATATGGTACAACCATATTCAGTATTCTATCCATCCTTTGAATAACATGTCACCATACGTGCGTACGTATGGCTTACCGTCTCCACGTCGTGGTGTAATTGTTATTCAATAAATTATTATTTGGATGGGTATAATAATGATGTATAACTAATGTAAATAATAAATATGACATGATAATGATTATGTATATATGATATACCATCCAATTATATATTATTTTATTATAAAAAGAATGGTATTGTCGCTCGTGCGTACGTAGGACTACCATCTCCACGAACGCGATAAGATTCATTATCCATCTTATCCATTCAAGTATAATTCTTATTTGATGATTAATAATAGTTTCTGAGGACATTATATCATTCTGGATATGATTAAGATACAACCAATCCATGACAAACACAGCTTACATAACAAAACATATAAAAGAAAATGAGTAAGTTTACACCTGAAACAACGATAATACTAAGATATTATTAACAAATCAATGTTAAAAGATCATATATTATATCATATTAATGTATATGATTCTTGTATAATTTAATAAAAATTATTTCACCATTATACAGGAGGTTAACCTACCCCAACCAAGGGAATGTACAAGGTAAGGGGTTTTCATCTCACTCCTTATTCCCGTGAGATTCATGCCATATTGCCACTATTACATTTTGTGTGGTGTATGTACTGCCCATAATTGTATTCTTTGTGTAATAAAATTTAATTTATGTGTATTTACATATTAATTGTATGATTCCTCTTTCATGTGTTGTATGTTTCATAAGATACCAAATTGTCAAGGGTTAATTCCTCAATCTCAACATTATCCAAGATTGTTTATGTGTAAGTATTTATTGGGACATTTTTATCATCCATGTCCATTTTTCATAAAAATGATTTCAAAATGAATATTTTAAGGATTTTGAATGGTACGCTTTATCAAGATCAGAATTTCAAATGTTTTAAAGATTCATCTTTCTAAATCTTTTTAATTAATGTCCACGTTTTCAAAACGATTTTAAGGATTTATTTATATGGACATTAATGTTTTGAAATGACAATTCTTTTCAAAAGTTTCAAAGTGGTATGAGACACTTTGATTTAAAAATCTCTTTTAAAATTACTTCCTTTATAAATGTGTGACTTTTAAATGATTTTACAAAAAGGATATTTCTATCAAAAAGGTATTACTCATCATTTTTATCTATTTCAACATCCATTGATGTATTTTAAGCTCATTTTAAGTTGATTTATTATAAAAAACATACATTGAAGATTTTGTGATATGTTTGACTATGGATGTGTTATTATTATACCATTAATGGTTTATGGAGGAAGTATTGAAATTTCGTATGCTAGTTTTAATACAAATGTTTATGTTATGTTTAAAACTTTTCACATGAGGAATGAATTGGACTTAGTAAGTGACGGGTGGAGCATGCTATAGCTCCTCGATGCATCGGTAGGTCTCATAAGACAAACTAGTGTCTTGGCACAAGGACTTGACAAAATCTTATTTGTAGTCTTCGCACGAGGCCTTGGCTATGTGATTATGATAGTCTGGCATTATGCATTCCATCATTATGAAAGTGGTTTTCGATATTTCATGTGATTATTCGATTAGTAGAATATCCATGTGAATAAGTAAATGGTATTATTTCATTTTTTCCATACTATGTTGAAGTTCAAGTTTAAATGGATTTTTTTAGTTATACATTGCCTTAAATGTTTATGCTTATTTATGAAAGTTTCCACTGTATTTCTTACACTTACGAAGTGTTTGAGCTCACCCCTTTCTATGTTTTATTTTTCTCAGGATTCCAAGAAGTATATTTTGATTGATATGGAGGGTTAAGACAAGGGAACAAAGGCAGTCATAAAGGATTATTTATGTTGTTTTGTATGTTATGATGTGTAATGTAACATTCATGTATGTAATCTATTTTCCAAGACTAGTAAACTTATCAGTCCTTTGGGACTTGATTCCTTGTAATCATGCCAATGTATTAAAATAATGCACCGACTTTGGGTAACTGGGGTTGGGGCGTTAAAGTTGGTATCAGAGGAAGTTTAGAAATAACCTTGGAAACTAGATTGACATAAACTCTGATTATAGAACATAACCCTAAGATAGAATTTGAGTATTAGTATAGAAGAACTTCATAGAATTTTGGAATTGTATAGATTTTGTTAGTTTTCTGAGCAATAAATCCCCGGCTGGATACGTGCAGGTAGAGGCGGCTCTGGCACAGATGCACCTAGGGGTAAAACCCAAAAACACAGCTTTGAGCAAGACTCGAACGGGAACTGGTGCACGACAATGGGCCTTGCTGCACTCTTGATTATGACACTCCCAGGGGATATGCTTAGGATAACTCTCATTTTCGTTAAAAATCATTATGAAGAGTTTATGAGTATATACTTCCTTAAAGAAAACATTTTCATGATTATGGATTATATCCATAAATAGTTCAATTTATGTTAAGTGTTTCATAAGTATGAAATTATGTATTTTGATTCATAAACTGATCTATTTTATGATATTGTTTAGAAATGGCGCCCAATAGAAGGAATGAGAACTCAAACAATACACATGATCCAAAGAGTAAGGAGGATCATATATTTCATAGTCTTAATCCAGAATTTAAAAGGGAAATAGTCTCCCACGTATTATCATAATATGAAGAAATAGTATCATGTGTTGATAAGATATGTAAAGAATTCTCGGAGTCCTATGGCTTTGAAGGGAAGCCAGGGAAGGAAAGGATGGTAGAGAGAAGGACAGATAAAAGGAAGAAGGTAAAGAAGGATTTTACCATATGTGATAACTGTGGAAAGAATCACCTTGGAAAATGCTTGATGGGAATTGGAGTATGTTATAAGTGTAGAGAAAAAGGACACAATGTATGTGACTTCCAGGGTATGAAAATGGTTTCAAATGTACAATGATTCATTTGCAAGGAGATTGGACACTACACGAACCTATGTCCCAGTCATCAGACTATGCCACAAATGATGCTATTGGATAATAATCAAGTTGTGATACTACCATAGATGAAGAGGAATGATTAGAGTTCTTATGTTGATTATGTCATTTGAGTGTTGTATCAACAATGTACTTGTTATAATAATTGTGGAGTATATAAGGATTGTAATGCAGTACTATTTTCATTAAGGACTTGAGATTGTGTGGAACAAAGAAAAGTCACTCAATAGCAGGTTAAAGTTTTTGGAAAATATGTGGTTGAGGGAATGATAAACCATAATATGGTTCTGATACCGAGGTAGTGATTTTAGAATAATACATGATTGATTTGGATAAATTATATTGGATATTCTTGACTACCTTGAAACTGATTAATTATTATTATATTCCGTCATTGTTGGGGATTACACTATCATTGGATTCAAGGAGTATATCTATTATTCTTTAAGGAATAAGGGATCATGAATGTAATCAATAAGGTTTTATGGTAATTCAGGATGTCGTAGTGTTTTAAAATAATACATGATGAAGTTATTCACATGTTATTACGTGGCAAAAAGGATCTTCATTTTGTTTACCTTCCTTGTAAATTTTGGACTAAAGTATTTTGGATAGTTCTAGTTTGGATTATTTTTGGATTTCCATAAAAGGACAACCCGGAGGTCGAGCAGTAACCCGTCGCTTCCGGCAAAGCCGCGAGACTTGAACCCACAACTGATAGGGGATAAGGTTGTATCACCTACCACTAGCCCACGTGATGTCCTGGATTAAATAATGTAGTTTTTTAAAAGATCTGGTAGATGAGTTATAAATTCATTTTTTTCGGAACCCTATACGAATAGGATAAATAGAATATATTTTTATGTTCTATTATCTTTTAGAGTGAAAGATGAGTTTGTGGTAGAATTTAGTTAAAGAGTGGAACTCTACTTGTCAAGTATATATTTTTCTTCTTCTCTTATTCAATGAATAAATTAATTCTTATATTGTAGTGAAGGGATCTTAAAACAAAAAATATGTTATCCTAATACCATATGTTTTGCTGAACCGATGGTATTTTAAATCATCATAGATTGATGAATTTAAGGCCCTCAATTTTACACTTGTTTGTGATTGATTTCCTCAATCAGTACCTATAAATATTTACGTTTTTCCTCCAATTATATGTCTCTAGTTTCCACCAATGTTCTCCAAATAGAGATCATAATTTGGTGGTGACCCTTTCATTTCTCTTTTCCTCTTATTAAGACTAAATTTTATTAAACCAATTTTTGATGTGGTTTTTCCCACAAAGATATTTTCTATATTCAACCTTTTATTTTCGAAGAACAATTTAAAATTGCGAGGACACAATTTATTGAATGAGGGTAGAATGTAACACCCCATTATTTCATAGTGTGTTATTTCTTCAAAACAATTAAATAACTTGCACTACATGCAACACCAAGTTCAAGCACACCATGACTTACCAAACAAGCCCTTCAAAAGTGGTTATGAATAGTATTAACAAAATTTTAAACTTTATATAATCCTTATAATTTTAGAATCCATATTATGAGTTTCTTAGACATAATGTAAGAACAAATTCATTTTCAGTATTTCACTTTTACAAAATTTTAATAGTAAACCCTTTTTAAATCCAATATTTTAAACTTTTATATATACAATTTGACTAAATAAATTTACTTTTTAGAATGGGTACATCAAAAATTTACAATGAAACATCCCAAGCTTCCATGGTACACTTCTCTTTGAATAATGCAATAGTGTGTGTTGTACGCAACATTGAGTTCTAACACACACCACAACCGATCAAACTAGCCATTATGAATAGTAAAACCTACTTTTTAAAATATTAGAGAATTTATCTCTCAAAATGGACTTAATTTTTGGATTCATAGTATCGAATTTAGCCTAAGTTGAAATTTTGGTACTTTTCGGATAAATTTAATATTTCGATGAATAGTGAAAATTACTAAATTTTAATTAAAAACAACTTTTTTAATCGAAATAATTTATATTGATAAATTATGAATTTGAGTGGTTTTAAAGTATATTTAGAATATATTTTTACCATTTTATACAGTTTTGTTCATTGGACATAATTTCACAATTAAACCGAACATAAACAAGTATCAATCTTTTGATAGTTATTATATCTTAAAAACACGCTTTTTGTTTTGACACCAGGAATTAATTTTAAATTAATTTCTGCCACTTCTGTGCTTTGAATTATGAAAAATGGATTCCATATTTGGAATCATGATGTTAAACTTGTGTAAATAGGTAACTTTTATTTTTAGACATTTTGAATAATTAGTTCGGTAAATATTTTATTTACCTTGGTTAAAAGGTGAATCCGGTAAGTAAGGGTTAAAACATAATATTATAATAATAAAAAATTACCAAAAAACGTGTCCTAACCTTATTGGTTGATACATGTCCGACCATGGGCATCTTTTGGTCGATTTTGGGACCCCATGGTGCCACTTGTAAGTGACAGGGACACTTTATTTTAATTAAGTTAAAATGAATACAAAAATGACACAAGCATATATCTTTTAGAAAAACAATTTTTACATAAGGTTATATATGTTATATTTTCGAATATAAATATTCATTAGAAAGATAAAACGATTTCCTACATAATGGTAGTTTATTTATAATTTTTAGACATTAAATAATTTAATTTATTTATGACACAATGGTGATGCACTAATTACCATAATAGTGAAAAATTAAAATGATTGATATTGTAGATACCCAAATAAATATAATTTGAGACTTTTTAGGAAATAAATTTTTTTTTATTTTAATATGACATATTAGGAATGATTTAATTAATGGTTTTTGATATAATCATTCTGTAATGAGTTTTACAAAAATCAATTCTTGAATAGTGTCAAAATTGACAAAAAAGAGTTTTTAAACCAAATATTATATTATTAATTGATATTAAAATCCTAAAAATCTACGGTTCGACCAAGAGACTTATATCATGTTAGGTTTATCATTAATGGACCACTTTGGGGTCTATTGGATGTATATAGTATGTTTTTTAACCATGTAATATAAAAATATAAAGAGACATTGTAAAAGTGAAACTAATTAACTAAGAGTTAATACTTAATGATAATGTTAATATAGTAACCCAAACCTGTCTAAATTATATTGGATGAGTGGTTTTCGACCCATCCCCACCTTAAATTTTAAATAATCTACTCTAGAGCCATTATTAACCGAATATGAATTTATTATAAAATAATATTTCTTGCTTTTCCAAAGGTGCCCCTCACCCCTCTTATAAATGGGCACTCCCCCTTCTCATTAATTCACACCATAAAAGCCTTTTGGCTCGGCAAAACTCTACCCAAATAATCTCTCAACTTCCCTCAATTCATACTAGAGGCCTTCCTTTAGTCATAAAGCCATCGTAATATCCTTTTTGATCAAATCAAAAGTAAGAACCCGAAGAAGAGGTAATGATTTCAACACCCTTTTCCACGTTCCTTTCTTCTTCCACTTCTTCCTTATTTTTTATTACCATTATCAAATAATAAATCCAGTATATTATATATACTATGATGTTATTATATATATGGTACAACCATATTCAGTATTCTATTCATCTTTTGAATAACATGTCACCATACGTGCGTACGTACGGCTTACCATCTCCACGTCGTGGTGTAATTGTTATTAAATAAATTATTATTTGGATGGGTATAATAATGATGTGTAACTCATGTAAATAATAAATATTACATGATAATGATTCTGTATATATGATATACCATCCAATTATATATTATTTTTATATCAAAAGAATGATATTGTCGCTTGTGCGTACGTACGGACTACCGTCTCCACGAACGCGATAAGATTCATTCTCCATCATATCCATTCAAGTATAATTCTCATTTGATGATTAATAATAGTATCTAAGGACTTGATATCATTCTATATATGGTTAATATACAACCTATCCCTGAAAAACATAGCTTACGTAACAAAACATATAAAAGAAAACGACTAAGTTAACACCCGAAACAACAATAATACTAAGATTTTATTAACAAATCAATGTTAAAAGATCATATATGATATCATATTAATGAATATGATTATTGTATAATTTAATAACAAATATTTCACCATTATACATGAGGTTAACCAACCCCAACCAAGGAAAAGTACAAGGTAAGGGGTTTTCATCTCACTCCGTATTCCGGTGAGATTCATGCCATATTGCCTCTATTACCTTTTGTGTGGTGTATGTACTACCCATAATTGTATTCATTGTGTAATACAATTTAATTTATGTTTACTTACATATTCATTGTATGATACCTCTTTCATGGGTTGTATGATTCGTAAGTTACCAAATTGGTAAGGGTTAATTCCTCAATCTCATCATTATCCGAGATTGTTTATGTGTAAGTATTTACTGGGACATTTTTATCATCCATGTCCATTTTTCATTAAAAAGATTTCAAAATGAAGATTTTAAGTATTTTGAAAGGTACTCTTTATCAATATCATAATTTCAAATGTTTTAAAGATTCAACTTTCTAAATCATTTTTAATTAGTGTCCATGTTTTCAAAAAGATTTTAAGGATTTATTTATATGGACGTGAATGTTTTGAAATGATAATTCTTTTCAAAATATTCAAAGTGTTATGGGATAATTTGATTCAAAAATCTCTTTTAATATTACTTCCTTTTTAAATGTGTGACTATTAAATAATTTTACAAAAAGGATATTTCTCTCAAAAAGTTTTACTCATCATTTTCATCTATATCAATATCCTTTGATGTATTTTAAGCTCATTTGAAGTTGATTTATTATAAAAAACATACATTGAAGGTTTTGTGATATGTATGACTTTGGATGTGTTATTTTTTACCATTCATGTTTTATAGAGAAAGTATTGAAATTTCGTATGCTAGTTTTAATACAAATGTTTATGTTATGTTTAAAACATTTCATATGAGGAATGCATTGGACTTAGTAAGTGAAGAGTGGATCCTGCTATAGCTCCTCGATGAATCGGTAGGTCTCATGACACAAACTAGTGTCTTGGCACAAGGCCTTGACAAAATATTATTTGTAGTCTTGGCATGAGGCCTTGGCTTTGTGGTTATGATAGTCTGACATTATGCATTCCATCATTATGAAATTGGTTTTTGATATTGCATGTGATTATTCGATTAGTAGAATATCCATGTGAATAAGTAAATGAAATTATTTCATTTTTTCCATACTATGTTGAAGTTCAAGTTTAAAATGCTTTTGTTTTAGTTATACATTGCCTTAAGTGTTTATGCTTATTTTTGAAAGTTTCGACTGTATTGCTTACCCTTACAGACCGTTTGAGCTCACCCCTTTCTATGTTTTATTTTTCCCAAGATTCCAAGTATATTGTGATTGATATACGGGGTTAAGACAAGGGAACAATGGCATTCATAAAGGATTATTTATGTTGTTTTTTATGTTATTATGTGTAATGTAACATTCATGTATGTAATCTATTTTCCAAGACTACTAAACTGATCGGTACTTTGGTACTTGATTCCATGTAATCATGCCAATGTATTAAAATAATGCACCAACTCTGGGTAACTGGGGTCGGGGCGTTACACTATTATTGTTTACCCATTAAGAGAGTGGTGGATTTATCCATCGTGGTAGTGCCAGGATCTGCACCAGTATCCATTCCTATATATAGGATGGCTAAGATGGTCTTATAGGAACTCAAGAGGCAGGTCGAGGATTTGGATGAAAAGTGTTTTATCAGACCTAGTACTTCTCTGTGGTCTTCACTTGTCCTTTTTTCCAGAAAGGTGGATGGAACACTTACTCTATGAGTGGATTACTGGAAACTAAACCAACTGATGGTAAAAAACTGATATCCATTACCACAGATAGATCATCTATTTGATCATCTTTTAGGAGATCGAGTGTTCTAAATGATCGAATTGAGGTCAGGATATCACCGGGTTTGTGTTCGACCAACAGAAATAACTTATACATACTTTTATATAACATATGGGTTATGTGAGTATTTGGTTATGTCATTCGGTCTCACGAATGCACCAGTAGTTTTCATGGCACTAATCATTCATGTTTTCCATCCTTACCAATATTATTTTGTGGTGATTTTTGTAGAAGATATCATGTTGTATTCTCACAATTGACATGAACATGCCAACCATCTTTATACTATTTTTAATACACTAAGAGAGGATCAGTTATATGCTATGCTCACAAAGTGAAACATTTGGATGGATCGGATTCAATTCTTGTGTCACATTATCTTTCAAATAGTAGTGTCAGTGGACATAGAAAATGTGAGAGTTGTAGTTTACTGGGAACATCCCAAGAATGTGTTTGACATAAATAGTCTCATGGGGCTTACTATTTACTATAGGAATTTTGTACATGACTACTCACACTTAGAAACACCATTTATGGGCTTGAATAAGAAGGGTTTGAAGTTTGTGTGGATAGAATCTTTTGACACAACCTTTTAAGAGATGAATGGGTGGTTGACATCAGCACCAATGCAGATACTACCAGAGTAGGTCAAGAGATGCACGGTTCACTATGACACTTCAGGTATTGGGAAGGAGGCTATACTGATGCATGGAGATAGAGTCATGGCATACAGGTCACGATAGCTAAGGTCTCATGAGATGAACTACCCTACACACGATATCGAGTTAGCAATAGTTGTTTATGTGTTGCACTATTGGAGTCAGTATATACTATGAGATCATATTGTGGTGTACACAGACCACAAAAGCCTCAAGTATATATTTATGTAATGTGATCTGAATTTGAGGCAGCCAAGGTGGGTGGAGTACTTATAGTTATTTGACATTGAGATATCCTACACACCTCGTAATGGAATTGAATCAGCTAATGCACTGAGTAGGAGGACACAGATACATGCAGTGAAACATGCCAGTAGTGAGTTGCAGTTTATGGATTTTTTTTTGAGATGCATCAGGAGGGGCACAAAAGACAAGGGAAAAATTTTCTTTCATCCTTAACTGTTACCTCTACCCTGCTGGATAGAGTCGAGATGAGGTAGGAATCAGATTCCAATGGCCTAGTTCTGTGATAAGGTGTGGCAGGTGAGGACCCTTTTCCTTGTTGGACGGCAGGTGGGGAAGAGTTATTGTGTTTCCATGGAGGTGTATGGGTTATAGGGGATATATGTGAGGAGTTGATGCGGGTGTTTCAGGCATCATCTTGGGTAGTGTATCCTGGTGTTACCAATATATACCGTGACATGCGATGTCAGTACTGGTGGCCATGAATGAATAAAGAGGTATCTAGTTTTGTTACTAGGTGTTCCTATTGTCTGCATGTGAAGGTGGAACATCAATGACCGACTAGGATTTTACAATAGTTACCTATCCAAGAGTGTAAATGGGATGATGTCATGATTGATTTAATGATAGGTTTTCTGAGGTCGCCTCGAGGTAACGATACTCTATGGGTTGTCATTGACTAACTTAAAAAGGTCACTAATTTCATGATGATCAAGGAGACATTCAGTAATGATGATCTTGGAAAGTTGTACTTTTGAGAGGTGGTACAAATTCATGGGATCCCATAAACTATCATTTCAGATTGGGACACATGCTTTATGTCTCATTTCTGGCAGAGATTTCATAGAGAGATGGGTACATAGGTGCTTCTGAACACAACATACCACCCTTAAACTGATGGCCAGTCAGAGCAAATGATATAGGTTCTAGAGGACATGCTTCGAGCATGCAACCAAGATTTTGGGGGATGTTGGGAGAGGCAGACTCCCTTGGTTGAGTTCTAATACAATAAAAGTTTTCATGAGATGATACATGTAGAAACATACAAGGATTTATACGGTAGTCCATGCCCTTCTACTTTATTCTAGGTATAGGTAGGATATATAGCTTTATTACGACAGTGTCTCATTGAGGAATATCTTGTTGTTATGCACCTGTATTATCCTATAAGTTATATATAAATCCCTTTTGACATGTATTATAATTAATTAGTATATTCTCATGATATTTAATGTTTTGTTTAATGTTATTACTTAATGATTTTTATCCAAGTGTTTCTCAAGTGGAAATGGACACTTTAACAAAAACATCATTTTAAATGATTTAAATATTTATTCATCTAAAAACATCTATTTAATGACCATGTTTTGAAAATGGTTATTTATAAATTTTTTTATATTGACATGAATGTTTTAAAATATAAATATATTTCAAAAGTTTCAAAGTGGTACGAAACAATTTGATTCAAAATTATTTTCCGATAAATTTTTTTAAAATGGTTTTTGAAATGGGTTGAAAATTTCTATATCTTAAAATGATCTCTTGTGGTTACAGTAACGGAATGTTACTTTTCCATTATTCTTGTATTATGTGTTATGATTATTGAATGGTTCTTTGAAATTTTATGGGTGGTTACATGTTAATACAAGATGGGTGATTACGTGATAAACCAAATGACTTGGTGTTCCGTGATAATCCAAGGAAGAGTGGATACGTTATAACCTCCAATGCATCTGGTATCCAAGTCGGCCATATGGATATTTCATTTAGTGATATGTGTGGAAGACGACCGTATGGTTATCCTGTATAAGTATGTTATATCCCATGATATGTTCATATGTTATATATTGATATATATGGGTTTATGGTAATATGTTTTTAATAAAAAATGGTAAGAAATGAGCCTATATTCAGTTAAGTATATTTACTTCTTCTTAAAGGTGAAAAGTATTAAATTATGATAAAGTGTTCATGGTTTTCATGTTATCCTAAGAATAATAGTTTTCCTTCATTGTGTATCCCTTACAGATATTTTTATGACTATCCCATGTTCGGAAATGTTTTACATAGGTGTTAAGATTGGTAAAGACAAAAAAGTTTCTATGATGAAAGTATTAAAGATGTGTCTTAAAAGAAATCATTATTTATTTTAAAAGTGTTTAGTTTTATAAAAAAAATCGATAATGAGTATAAGTATCCACTTGTAATGTATGAGTTTACTATGTAATAGTTTGTCCTAATTCTGTAAAACTCTAAACATAAAAAAACCTTGATTGTGAATTCTAGTTCAAAAACATTATAATATGATATGTTTAAAGCCAGGTCCTTATAGTTAGTATCATAGGATGGTTTAGAAAACATTTAAGATTATTATGTTTTCTTAAGAGTTAGGGATATCATCAAAGGTTTATAATTTTAAGGTAGATCATAATTTCAATGGCTTGGAAACCCCTTTGGAGGCTTTATGATCTATAATATATGCTGACTAATTGTATTTTGGAGAAATTCACCAATGATGAAATGATGGGTTATTAATATTTTTGTTGAAAATTACGAGGTATGAGATAACCCTTGTGGTTAAAATCTGATATTGTTATTTTTGTGTATTTTATCTCATTTTAGGTAGTGTTATAAATTTATATAGTTTTCGAAAAAAGACAAAAAAAATACCATGTGACAACTCATTGTGTTAGACAAAGCTACAGGAATCAAACCCCCAGTTGATGTGTGACTATGATTTATCACCTACCAATGGCCTACATGAAGTTCCTAACATGAATACGTTTTTTTGTTAAATGATTTTATGGATCAAGAATAAATTTATTTTGGTAACTTATGTTTTATCAAATGGATATCCTTAGTACAAAAAATAATTTGGTGATTAAGTGATAAATTTTATTTTGGAATATGTTTACTCTTTTGGGAACACTATATGCCAAAGGAAAATAGAATACTATGGGTTTTCATTTGAGGACAAATTGATGGATTTTATTTTGTAAGAATATAGTTTTTTATGGTGCCAATATGGTGATTTGGATTGTTTGTGGAAATAATTAACCTATCATGGATAAAATGTGATTAAGTTAATTACTTTTTAAGTATGACACAATAAGAGTAGTCTATTTTATTTAGAGATAAATGTTAGGATTTATCATGGAAGACTACGTGATCACTTATTGCTGAATTTTGGGTTTCAATCATAGTTTGGATTATTTAGAGGAATTTTAAGAACAATTTATTTTTGAATGGTCTTTGTTGAACATTGGGTATGGTATGGTGAATTTTTTAGATTAAGAGTAGTATTTATTTTTATAAATGATAGTTTTTTTGTGGATTATATGATGAAATACTAACCATTTTGGTTTTTGTTAATGTCTAATGACAAGGGAAATATACAGTTCATCTTTTTTGGATTATATAATTCTCTAGAAATTGATTCTAGAACTTCTGTTGTTACCAAGTCATCTTTAATACTCATCGTATAGAGAAAATGTTAGTTTTTGGAAGATATTTATTTAAGGATGAAACATTAATTGACAAGTAAGAATGTTTCCTTATGTTCTTAATTATGCTCATAAATAAATTCATAATCTTTAAGAAAAGTACATTAGAACTAAATCTTTTTCTATTTAGTTTTCCTATTGGGAATCAAAGACGTTTAACCCATCAAAATTATATGGTTTTCTGGTTGTTAACCTTGTCATAATCATGTTTTCTATCACTCTCCATCAGAAATAGAGGGTTAGTTTTTCTCACATATCCTTGTTTTCCTACATTGAATCCTATAATGTGATATCTTAGGTGACCATTGTAATTATTGTTATTTCTTTTATTGTGATAGTTATATTTACTCTTTTTTCCATTGTGGGATTTTTGATGATGTTTTTGAACCCAGTTAGAAAATTACAAGGACACAATTTCCAAAAGGGGGAATGATGTAACATCCCAGGTAGTAATAGAATAATACATTTTCACATAACTTAATATTTTTGAATTTTATATTAATTTTATATTAAAGGAGACACTATGTTAGATAGCGTACCCGACATGAAACAATGAGTTTCTCTGAAATCTTATGTTGCATAGAACACTGAGTTATACCGAAAAAATAATACAATAATATTATAATTATTTTAAACGATAGTTAACACCTAGCTATTGTATTGGTGGGAATGAACATAATTAACTATATTATGTTTTTACAGATTTTTTACAAGTTTATTCAATTATGCAATGAATTTTATAGGATGAAAATGATAATTAATCTAATTTTAAACACAAAACACTCTAATATTTTTATAATTTTATTTTACCACATTTTGATGGAGAACCCTTATTAAACATATATTTTTTTAACTTTTATATGTTCTATTTGATAAAATACAATTCTTATTTAGAAGTGATATATCAAAAATAACTTCAGTTTAAATTTGGATTTTTTTAAGGAAATCCATATTTTTATTAATAGTAAAAATACTGTATTTTTAATCAAAACATAATTTTAATAAAATTAATTTATATAGTTAGAATATAATTTTAATTGGTTTTAATGTATAATTGGATTATTTTGTTATCACTTAATCCAGTGATGTTCATTGGAAGTAATTTAACATTTAAATTGGACACAAACACATTTAAATATTTTGATAGTTTTTACTTTTAAAAACCCACTTTCTTATTTTGAAAATGGAAATTAATTGTAAATTAATTTATCAAACATTAGTGTCTTGATTTTGGAAAAATATATTCCATAATTGGAATCAGAATGTCCAAATTTTAAAAATAGGTACCTTTTATTTTTGGATATTGTGAATTGTAGGTTTAATATTTATTTTTTTCCCATTCTTAAAGGGTAAATAATTTAAATAAGGGTAAAATATAATATTATAATAATATAAAACTATAATAACATGTGCCCTAATCATATTGGATGAGATATTGCCGACAATGGGTATCCTTGGTTTAATTTTAGGACCCCATGGAGCCACATGGGTGTGATAATGGCCATTTATAATATTTATTTTAATGAAAAGGGTAATATAACATAAAAATGAATATCAAAACTAAAAAAATTTAAATTTGGTTTAAATAATTAATATCTTAGACTATAAATATTTTTTATAATGATAAATATATTCCCTACATCATGGAATATTATTTATATTTTTTAGACATTTAATAATTAAATTGATTTATGACAGAGTGACAATTAAATGGTTACCTTATTAATTTAATATTAAAATTTAAAATATATATTATATTTATATTGTCTCTATAATTATATAATTCTTATTTAGAACATTCAGTTTTTCTTTTTATCATTTTTAATACGATAATTTTATTTGAGGAGGTGCAAACTACCACCCCCTCAAAGTGATATGACTCGTTAATGTCATACCTGGATCGTATACCGGATGGTGTTAATGATCTGATGTAACATATATAACATATGTATTATACTAGAATTATAATATAACTATTTATCATTTTGTTTTCATTTGTTTAAATTGAAAATGAAATGAATGTAGTGTTTATACGTACATACGACCTACCGTTCCCATGAACATTGTACTTCATTTCTTATCTCCAAATATTATGAATTCTTATAAATACACACACACACACACATAGATATATATATATACATGATATTTATATGTTATTTAAATCATGAATATAATGCTATATATGTTATAATTTAAACCATATGGACAATTTTTAATCCTAAAAAGTTCATTTTTGACTCAAGTATCGAACATCGACAAAACATTGGATATGGACTCAAATTATTAAATAATTTATATAACATTGTAAAAATTGATATAAAATGGATAATAAACTTGAAAAATGATATCATGAAATTATAAATTAACCTAATTTTATTATTTAATAATATAATGGATGAATGAGACATGTTATATCTGAAGTAAAGGAACTTATTAACCCAATTTCCATTCTTTGGGTTAATATTCTACTTCTTGATTTTGTTGTGATAAGATTATGTGAGATATAACATTTGATATCATATCTATAATTTATACTTTCTTTATGTGTATTTATGGTTAATACACATAGTCAATCTATTTTATCAACAAAATGATCTTTATAATGAAAATCATAACTCAATCTCAATTCGTTGAGTTAAATATCCATGTCATTGGTTTTGTTTTTTCAATAATATGTGTGAATGTCCTATGATTGTTTTACATAGTATATCCACTTATATTGGGTGTATTTATATTTTTCACACATAATTATGTCATTGAGTTATTCTTAATCTAATGATATGATCTTTGTAATGTATTTCATCTCAATCTCATTTCATTGAGGCATATTTTGATGTTATACACCTTTATTATCCTTTAAGGTGTATATAATACCATTTTGACACATTATATCATGAATTAGTATATTCTCATGATATTTAAAATTTTAATTAATACCATTTTGAATGCTTTTTATTCAAGTGTTTCTCATGTGGCAAGTGACTCTTTAAATAAAACATCATTTTAAATAATTAAATGATAAATTCTTCTAAAACCATCTATTTCATCACTATGTTTTGAAAATGGTTTTTAAGAAATTAATTATAAGGAAATGAATGTTTTAAAATATAAAATTATTTAAAAAGTTCCAATGTGGTATGGTACAATTTTATTCAATAGTCTTTTTTATTAATTTTTTTAAATGGTTTTGGTAATGGGTTGAATATTTCTATATCTAAAAATGATCTCTTGTTGTTGCAGTGTAGAAATTTTATTTTACCATTATTCTTGTTTTATGTTTTATGATTACTAAATGTTACTTCTAAATTTTGTGGGTGGTTACATGATAAACAAAGACCATTGGTAACAAGATAAACCAAATGAAAGGTGGTTCGGTGATAAAAACAGGATGCGTGGTTATGTTATAAGCTCTAATGAATTGGGTATAGAAGTCGGCCATATAGCTATTCCATTTTGTGATATGTGTGGATGTCGGTCGTACCGTTATTCCATTTATTTATGTATTGTCCCATGTTACATTTATAAGTAATATGTTTATTTTTATGGGATGATGGTAATATTTTTGTTAAAAAATCGTAAACAATGAGCTTATATTTAGTGAATTGTTTTTACTACTTCTTAAAGTTGAAAAGTATTACATAATGATAAAGTAGTCATGGTTTTCATGTTATCTTAAGACTAACATTTGTATTTCTGTGTGTATCACTTTCTGTGATTTTTATGCTCATCCCATGTTCTGAAATGTTTTTAACAAGACTTAAAGAAGAATAAATTCAAGGATGGGATCAAGGAATCGTTATGTTGTTTAAACCTGAAACAACCCATGTTTTTTTGAAAAGTTTTTATATTATTAAAAAATTAGAGAGTGAGTATAAGTTTCTACATTTAATTTTTTTTTCATTATGTATAAGTTATGACCTTATTCTCTAAATCTCTAAACCTAAAAAGATCTTAGAATTGAATTAATATTAAAATTATTGACTAAACATAAGATTATGTAATGATTAAGGATGGGGCTTTATATTAACATTTCAAACCAAATGTTTCCTCATAACACAAAAGTAGACTCATCATTCCAAATTAATACAACATAAATCCAATGGAAGCATAAATTTTATTAAATTCAAGATAACCCTATAATAAAAAAAATTTAACTGTAGTTACCACAATCCATTACTATTGGTATAAAAAAATATGAAACTCGATATAACCATATTCACTCAGGATTATTTCACTATGAATAATTCTCTTATGACTATTAACATCATGACCTTACTAGATCGTGATAATAAAAAATAGATCATACCTCTTTCTTCATCATGGTCCTTCAATCCATCCCTCTTTATATTGTTTAATACAATAAAATATTCATAAAAGATTAATTTTAAGACACCATATAAAAGTTCTTAGTATGTAAAAATGGATATTTCGTCACCCATAAATTCCAAATTAGTATCTATGGTCAAATCTAGTCTAATGAGGCAATAAAAATTCATTTCATCTAAACATAGTAAATTTCTCCAATTATTTTTAATGGGTTCCATAAAATCATATATGAAAAAATCCAGATAATCAAGATAAACTTAATCTCTTTTTGTTAAAAATAATGAAATATTAGAAATCATGATTTTACATTGATACATATGAGTTATACAATGGTTAATAACATAAATATCTATAAAATTAAATTGAATATGGTATAAAAATCTCAAAAATATTTATAATAACTCCTATAATGGATAAATTAGACCATATTAAGTGATTTAAATTTGTCTTCAAATATTTTTTATGACTTGTGAAGTTTTCAAAATTTACATGAAAACATTTTTCAATCTAAACATCTCAATGAATGGTTTTTTCATAAAAGTAAAATTAAAATATAAAATTATATAATTTTTACCAAAAAATAAATGAATTACATTTTATAAAAAATTATTATGCTTTATATAAAATAAGTAAAAAGAAAAATTCATTTTACTAATATGGGATTTGAATAGTTCTCAATGTAATAATTTTTTAGTTAAAGACGAAATACAATGTAGGGGAGTCATATCTTACCATGTATCACAATAAGGGTGAGTTTTGGAACATTAAATGACCTAAATATGTGTGGAGAAATATTTTTTCAGTGTTCTAGGTAGTTCACCACATGTTAATAATACACCACATCCTAAACTAATAAGAATTGTATTTCCTTTAATCTTTCCTCCAATAATTTTTTTGATTGGGTAGTCTAGCCCAAAAAATCCACTTGTTATTCCACAATCAAGGGTTGTACTCAAACACGCACATAAACACCCACATAGACATAGTGGTTGCAGAAAAATAAATTATATTAAAAACATGAAATTTTATAGTAAATTATTTTTAATTATATTTAAAAATAATTACACAATAAAAAATAATTATTTTGATAGTTTTAGATAATTTAAAAATTAAATGATTTCCCTATTATTCCTAAAACATATCTAAATATAAAAATTACTCATTAAGAAAATTGATGTTCTATCAATGTTTGGAAACTAAATAACAAATTTAAATATATATTTTCATTAAAATATAATCATAAACTCTTTGATTTTACTATATATTTATATGAAAAAATTATTGTGAATATTATAAATAATAAATATCAACCTAAAATTAATAACTCATTTATTCAACAAAAAAGAGAATATAAAGTTGGATTACCAACCACGATTCAGTTCAAGGGGATGATGCACTTATGTGAATGAATGTCTACACTATCAAAATTATATAAATATTTATATTTATCCTAATGGACAAATATTTTTGGAGATTATGGTTACATTCAATTTTGACATCATCTTTTCTAATTAAATTGACATGAAATTTTACAAATAAATTCATGTATATTGGAATAAATAGTGGATTAAACTCTAGGCTATAGACTATATATTATGATTAATCGAATGATCAACTCAATTTATAAAATTAAACAAAAGGAATAATTTCAAATGAAAAAGGTTATGAAGGTATACAAAATGAATAATAAAACACGAAATTATATAAAATTTTTCTCTTAAAATTCATAAAAGAAACAAAATAAAAAATATAATTACAATAATATTTTTTAGAACACTAATATGAAAAAAATATATCTGAAAAAAATATAAGATTATGGGAACCAAATAATTTATTATTGTAAACATTTATTGGTTTATATTTTATTCAATTCAATTTAATATCCAAAAATTGAAAATATTTTCTTTTATGAATCATGTATATTCCAATGATCATATTTTTAAATTATTTTCAATAGACATCAAAATACATAATAAAAATAAATAATATCAATGTATAATTGTAATAATTAGAAATTCTATTATAATAAAATCAATCCAATATTATTTGTTAAAATCAATAATAGATTCCATAATAAAATAACAAATAACAATGGGAATGCATTTATAAATATTTTATACATGTAATTATAAAACAGTGATCCATAATTAAATACATGTAATTATACTATGATATAGAATATCACCTCAAATCACCTATCCAATTTATTTATTTTGAATTCACTGTTGATAGAGATCTCCAACATTTTTGGGTTGCCTCCAATAGTAAAGGATACATAATAAGAAGTTGAATATTTATACATTAATAGAGAATCCCTTAATAACTTTTTTAATAGAATTTAATTAAATATGATTTTTATGCATTGATATTTATAATATCAAATCATAAAATATACAAGATTAGGTATTACCTTGTGATATATGATACCATATTTCATAATGATTCACTATGTATATTTTATTTATAATTCGTTATTATAGAGATTTAATCAATTTTAAATCATCTATGACATAATTATTTAGTGTCCAAATAATGATTAAATAACTATATTAATTGTTTTAATGTTGTATTATTAAATGAAATTATGATAAATGTTATATTATTATATAAATATTACAACATAAAAATATTGAATTCAATAAACTATTTATAAAAACTATAATCCCAGGATTTTCATTAATTTATTAAGGGAAACCTTTTTAATTTATTAGAGTTGTTTTCGAATGTTGATCCAAAGGTTTAGAAAATCCATTTTTGATATTCTTTGTTACTCTATTTTGGAGGGACCTCATGGTTTACTTACATGGAATGGAGAGAATAGTGATAAATTTTTATGATGTATGATTAAAATAAGAGGATTAATTATTATAATAAGAATGTAATATTATTTCATATTATTCATTATTAAGAGCATAGTGTATGTGACTTTAATCTTGGTTTGACTGGTATACATATGATTTAAGTTATTATTTTTTATTTTTTTTAACCCCTATTAGATGATATTTGTGTATAACTATTTTGATTTTTCATAATAATTATAATCAGGCACATCCAAAAAATATTTAGATAGTATTCACTCTAAATAATGCAATCTTGGTGCAAAAAAAAGTATTTAGATCATTTTGAAAAAATGTAATGATTGTTGTATCATATGAAAAGAAATATGTATATCCCTGACAGTAAGACGGAATAGGATAACATTGCTTAATTTCAGTCATTGGATTAAGAAATCACTCGATATGATATAGTTTGAAACTATCTATAATATGAGATATGTGTTACTATGATATGTCTAACCAGATGTTATAAAAATGAGCAGCAAAATTTTTATAGTGATATAGGTGTATAATTAAGCATGATAATGAATAAACCCTTATTTTTGGGATACTAGTGGGAGTGATATAGAGATATCATTTCATTAGGTATAAAATATAACCATCGATATAAATTTCAATTATAAGACAATTGTGTTTACCCACATTACATTTTGTAATATGGGATATCACTATTGGAAATATTGAGTGAAAGCATAGGATATAACAACTATAATTCCCCCAATGATATAATATTTTCAAGTATCATTTTTACTAATATAATATATATACTTAATTGTGAAATTGAGTTTTAAAAAATTAATTTTTCAAATAAAATTATATTTTATAAATCATTTTATAATAAATAAATATAAAATATTTATATAAAATATTTGTCATTTTTTAAAAATTATTAAATTACCATCATTTATTAATTAAATATTTCCTTAATATTTCTTTAATTTTAATTTTTTATTATTTTTTCTTATTTTTAAAAAACATAAATATTTAATATTCACAAGACCTATGCTAAATTTTAAAAATTGTGGATTATCCTTGAATATATTAGAAAATATAGTCATAACTAGAAGATGTTTCATTAGATGTAAAATAATTAAAATATATGTTTTTATAGAATACACATTGTTCACTTAAATTATATGAATTTTCTTCATATAAAAATTGTCATATCATAAATAATGGGTTGATTTTCAACTAAATTTAATATATTTTACTAAATATAAATAGTTTTTATAATCCATTTAATTTAAAAATATAATGTTTTATTATTATCTTATAAACTATGATGTATCCATAACTCACAAGATTAATTTTATGAAATGTCATTTTTTATTTATTCATTATTTTTATTATTTTTATCATGTTTATTATTCAATTATATGATTAATTTAAATTTTATATGTTTATTATATATGGCGTTAATAACATGAATTCATAGAGTTTCTTGTTGGTATTTTGGAAAATTTTATTTAGTGGAAATAACATTCATGGTTATTTTTTATAACTATAATGTGAGGATTTGTTGCAATTATTCTCACATAATTGGGATTAATATCATTTTTTAAACTATAAATCACATATAATTAATTATCGTAGAATATTGAGACATTGGGCATAACTTTTCACTTGCATGTGAGATTATAATATGATCTATAAAATTTATGGCTAACTACTTGTCACAGTATACATGATCTTGGATATATTTAGGTTTCATATTATTTTTAATGAATTACCTGAATAGATTTCTATATATTATTTACATGTTATGTATACTGTAATCTTTTTGAATATTAAAATAAAAATTTTAGTGTGAATGTATAACATAAATAATTAGTTCAATTCAAGTTACATATTCACAGGATTAAATTATGATAATATTATTAAATAATAATACAATTCTAATGTTGAATAATTATAATATTTCATAAATGTAGGAATTTTTTTTATTTAATACATAAGTAAGCCAATTTTTTAGATATTTAGGATCCTCAAAATACTGAGTGTTTGATTCCATCAGAAGTAAATAATTTTCAATACCTCTTAATTTAGTGCATGAAAACCTAAAAGTTATGTTCCAATGTATTATCTTATATAAGGTATGAATTATGTGGTTAACTATTAAATTTACGTTATTATATATGATTATGATATTATGGTTTTACATGACTGGGTGACATTAAATGTTAGGTAACTATAATAATTACTTTGATATAATTAATTTGATAATTATTTGAAAGTCCAAAACATAGATATATAATAACAATATATGATTTAACTGACATAATGATATAAGTAAATCATTATGAGATGATAAATACACTATAGTTGACTAAAATCATAGATACATAAATATATAGATTGGTTAACATATCTAAAATAAGTTTTGATTATTTATATGGTAATATATTCAATAAGACAGATTATCCAATACATGAAAAAATGATAATAATATGTTGAAAATTTCTATTAAACTCTATATAAAAAAATTTAGATCAATGTAAGATCACCGGGATGAGTGAATTATTTATCAATACCATTTTGTATTTTTATCTGAAATTTTTTTCAATGACTGTTATGATGTAATAATGATTTTTGTAACTCATAGAAACACACACCAGCATCCGTGAGGATAGTGGAGGCAGGACGCATTACCCGCTCATGTCCCTCCCAGGCGACGCACACTGGCCCACACTGCGTGGTCCAAGATTCGGGATGGTATGCTGCCCCTAGCCAGGTGTCAGATCCATATAGGTGGGCTAGACCCTACTTTGTGGGCCACACCCACATTGGCAATCCATACCAATTCATTTCAGGCTGGGCCGGATGAGATCGGGTCACCAGGTAACCTAGCGGGCTGCACCCTTGGCCAAACTAGGTCGGGCCCACTGTTGAGGCCCCATAGGACCAACCCAGACCCAAAATGGGTTATTTCAAGTTGGTCATAACTAAACCAAGGTATGTGGGACCCCCAAGCCGGGTTGTTCAGGTTGGTCTGACCGGGTCAGACTAGACCTAGACGCATCCAACCCATGATTACTAAAACACTAATAAATTGTAAATCGTGCATCTAATTGAAAAGGATTTTGTATCATTATGACCCACTCGACAAGGTCGATCTTTTGACTTGACCTAAAGTGGATTTCATGGATGTTGAGATGTGATGAATTGCTTGATGAGCAGTTCTCCCAGCAGTGCTATGTTCGGAACCATGTGGTTCGTTGACACATGAAGACTGCTGACTTTTGACTTTGTGTGACTTGACAATTGACTAGTGGGAAGCACTTATGTGTGAATTTGTCGGCCCACAATGGGAAGCACATCAGTGTGACTTTCTAGGCCCATGGTACACGATGAGTAGGAGTACCTCAGTTGTCCATAATTGGTGGGTAGAACTTATGTGTGACTTTTCATGCCCACAGTAAATGACAAGGAGGTGTATATAGGAAGTCAAAGGTTAATTGGAAGCACTTCTGGGGGACTTGGAAGGCCCATTGTACTCGATAGAGGAAGAGTTATCTATCATCTGAGGCTTTTGATGGTATTATTGATGTTTCTTCAATCACTGCCATAAATTCATACCTGGTGTGAGTTTTCGTGTTCATTGTGATTTAAATTGGGGATTGTTTTGTGGTATTTACTTTTTGTTTTTTGGGGTCCTACTGAGAATCGCATTACTCAACACAGCATGGGCTCCACCCACTCCTGTCATGTCATGTGCAAGTAATCCGTGTTTCGATAGAATATTTGGTCGACCGGGACCCATTGGTGCCTATGTAGATGCAACCAAAGAATGCTAAGGCAATGTACTTTGTGGCGTTAGACCACTCGGTGCCTAGTAGGGTCGAGTGGAGAGGACATTCTACATCTGATTCCAATGGATACAAAACTATCATGATCATGTGTGGTTTTTTTTCATATAACCAAAAAAATTCCACTTTTTACTGTTCTGTTTTTAGTTAATTTGAGGGGTTTGTATTCTCAGCCCATCAGTATTAGCTGTACTTGTACTCAGATCTGTTTTAGTGATACCTATTTCCTTTTCAGTGTGTGATACTTGGTGGGGAATGTTTGTGCATATAGGTACATAGGAAAATGCATCCCACTTGCAGGTTGACGCATTCAACACTAGTCTCCCGCCCCTGGCATTCGGGAGGCGGTCCTGGGGTAGTCAAGACATGGGCCCTAGAGGACAAGTTGTGATATAGTGGTATTAGAGTAGTGGTCAGTCCTACAACAAAGATCAGGAGTCTGTGTTTTGTTTTTTGGAAACAATATTATGTGTTTCGAGTCAGAATTCCATATTTGAGGAGTCCATTGATGGTGTAGCGGCCGACATATCCATACACCAGGATGTTTAATTCATCTTTTAGACTCTATACAAGAAGACTATAGTTAATTAAGTTTCTCCTTATGTTATTTGAATACACGTCAGCTCACCAGGTATAACATTCTTACTGTGGTATATCTTGATCTATCTCTTGATGCGTCCACATGGACGACCAACCAGGATCTCAATACGAGGCTGTGAGGACACCCCACCTATAAATGGGGCATTTTTTCAGGGACCATCTCTAGAGATGGCCCCACTGGGGGGTGAATTGGTGCTACCACCACCCAATGGTCTGCCTCTACTGCTATCTGTTCCGGTAGAGGATATAGGAAGACTCAGTGACCTGCATGAGTTTAAGAGATAGTGGCCTCCCAGGTTTAGGGGAGAGACAAATCCTCGGGACTCTGAGGACTGGTTGGAGGCAGAGAGATGAGTCTTCAGCTCATTGAGGACACCACCTCACCGGATGGAGATCTTGGTAGTGAGCCTTCTGCAGGGCTAAGAAGGGAGATAATGGATATTGACCACCCAGACACATGATATAGCACCCCTCACATGGGAAGACATCGAGGGGATTTTTCAAGAGGATTTTCCCCTAAACCATTCACTATGTTCAATGTTAGGAGATGATTCTTCTATAGTAATGTAGTGTGACATTGGCTAAGAACTCAGATAAGTTCACCAAGATATCTTGCTACTCAGTAGAAATGGTACGAGAACCTTTTTTAGTGCTCGATCCCATGATCAGGAACTCAGGAAGGATATTAGGTCATAAGTTTTGTATTTTAGCTTTCCTGCCCATATTAGGGTGCTGGAGTGAGCCCTTCTTGTAGAGAAAATTTTGGCAGGGCAAGCACCGGTTACTAGATCCACCAGTAGTCCCCAGGTGTTAGAGTCTTTAGAATGTAGCAGATAATAGATACGAGGATCCGAGCTGGGTAGGTCTTTTAGTGGAAGACCCAGGGCCCAGAGCCGGTAGTATGGGGCTCCCAGACAAGTGGGACTCAGCTAGGAAACATGCTTTTATTCTCATGCGGTAGGCAGGGAAACATGGAAAATGACTTCTAGATATGACGTACAGATAAACCGCAGACGGTTGAAGGGCCTCTGAGGCCGAGGCAGTGGTTTGAGTGAGGTGGTATATTGGGTGGTGGATGTGATGGTGGAGTGGGAAAATCAGGTGTCCGTGGGTGAAGGTTTGAGGTGTTACCACAACCACCCCCATGTGGTCCACCCCAACTATAAGGCCCCATCCTTAAACCTTACTTAATCTTGAGTTATTACAAGATTACACATTGAGGATCTTTTCAGGTTTAGAGTTTTAGAGAATTAGATCATAATACTTTCATTATATTCCATATTTAAACAAAGTGGTTACATAAAAGATAGTATTCATTTTTCCCATCAACAGAATCATATTTAAAACAAAACATGGATTCTTTCTTGACACTTCCCTGACACTATCATCATATCATGTACCCTTCCATTGACCTGTGAAAAACATTTCATAAACTTGGGATGAGCCTAAAAAGCTCAGTAAGGGATATAAAAATATGGAAAGGAAACATGAGTACATGTATACATAAGAATGAAATCATACTTTACCCATAAAACATAAGCACTTTAACATACCTCATAAAATCATGAATAAATCATAGAAATCATAAGACATAAAGGTATCTTGAGGCATTCATAACATTCTTACGTAGGGAGTAACCCTCTTGGTTACGTTTGGAATACCCATCACATTATATTCCATAAATCTCTTCAGAGAAACCTTAATGTTTAACCCCTTCATGTTACCCAATGCATTGGAGAGCTATATCAGGCTCACCTGCCCTTATTTTATCACGGAACCACCCATCTTCATAATAATTCCCATGAACCATAACATAATCGTATCACATAAAACATGCATAAAGGAAAAATAACATTTCCACTTTTCAATCACAAGATATCAATACAACACATTGATATAAAAACATTATGAAAACCATTTTCAATACCAAAATAAAAGAAAAGTAAAACATGGTATTTATTTTTCATTTAAAAAAAGGTATGGCTTGTAGAGGAAGCCAAAACTCAAATAATGGTCGCGGCGGCGGAGAAGTCGTTGACGCCTCATACGTACAACAAAAACATTCCCTTTTGTCATTTAGTAAACACTTCATATAAAAAATATTCCTTCTGAATAAATGTTAAAGTCAAAGGGGTTTATACACCATATAAAAGAAGGTTGTGTATAAAACAAAATATCCCTCAATGAAAGGAGATTGAGACGAAGTCCCATACCTAGGGTCCGACTTGACACGATCGTTCTTTAATCTCCTGAATAGTAAACTTGAGTTAATTTATAATTCCTTAAGAACCTTTTTCAAGTTAATTAATCATTTTATATCACATTTTTCCATGTCATGAAGACTGTAATTATTTAAGTTAATAACGGTCGTTTTAACGATCATTTGTACTTGAGTCAAAAATAAACCCTTTATAATTACAAGTTGTTCATGTATCCATTATATACAGAATGGTATTCATGATGTATATATCATATATATCATATATATCCAGTAAATTAATGCATTTATAATATTATATTACATTTAGAGGTAAGAAATGAAATGCACCGTTCATGGAGACGGTATGTCGTACGTACGCATGAACGCTGCTTCCATTTCTATTTCGTATTTTATGAAATTGAATCATAATGATATAAAAGTATATTATAATTCTAGTGTAATATCATATATAATACCCTAACTCCATCCTTTATACGTCCCACATATGGTATTAACAAATAAAATCACATTGAGGGGGCGGTAGTCCGCACTTCCTTAAATGAAGATATCGTGTTTACCCATAATGGAAACCATAAAGGTATGCCAAAAATGAAAAATAAAGATGCTTAAGGAAACCATAAACATATTATATATCATATATAAATATAGTTTCATCATAATGGCCACCTTTTAAGGTGTTAAAATAATGTTGAACAATCATCGTTTCGGGAGGCAGAAATTCATCATCCACAGAAACAATATGTTCTTTAACCATTAGATGTAGGTGTGTGTAAGTGTAGCTTGAATAATTCTTATAACAACATCCTAGTATATGTAAGATACTGGTTTTGTTACAAAAGAAATGAATAAAAAGAGTTTAGGGGGTTGGAAAAGAAAAATAAAACAAAAGAGCACAAGTGAAGACATTACCATAAAATCGGGTAACTCCCTTTGGTTTGAGCTCAAAGGCTTCCTTGGTAAGACTTCTGCACAAAGTGAGGCTTCTAATATTTATAGAGGGATGTGGAGAGACAAAATGGGCAGGGTTTGGCCGAGCCAAAGGCTTTGTAAGTGTGGGTAAGGAGGTAGTGGTGGGGGCCTTTTATAAGGGGAGAGGAGGGGCACTCTTGGAAAGTAAAGAAATGTTACTTTATTTTAGAATGAGTTTCAGATTTTAAGGGTCCCACATGGATATGTTTCGATGATAAGGTGATTAGGGTTCTAAATCCACCCATACAATAGGTTTTGGACATATTTAGGTCTTATATTTTACATTATCCTTCCATTTTATTTAAATCGTTAAATAATGAGGTCATCACTGCATCATCATGTTGTCATAAATAATTTAATTAATTTAATGTCTAAAAATTATAAAAAAAACTTTGATGTAGGAAATATTTTTATCTTTCCAATGACTATTTATAGTCAAAAATATGACTTGTATAAACCCATTTAAAAATTGTTTTAGTAAAACAACTCATGTTTGTGTCATTTTAATTTTAACATTAAATAAAAAGGTATTTTTGTCATTTTCCAACCAAAGTGGCTCCATGGGGTCCCCAAGTTGACCCATGGATTGTCTTGGTCGGCAATGACTCATCCAATGAGGGTAGCACATGTGTCTAGTTTATTTCATATTATTAAAACATTATTTTTACCTTAAACCACACTAATTACCTCTAATCGCAATTAAAAACTTAATAAGTTACTATTCACCAAAAAATTATTTTAATCCCATTGAACCACATTTTACTTCTTAATGAAAACCATGTATGTCAGATTTTTGAAATTCAAAACATTAAGGTGGAAAAAGTTCATTTAAACAGAAAATCAGTTTTTATAAGTACCGCTTAGTGGTTTCAGTATTCATCAAAAATTGAAGTTTTTCAGAAAATTACCAAAAATTTACCCTAGGCTATATTTGATATTCCAAATTCAAAAATGATTTCTATTTTACGAAATTCAAAACATATAATTTGAATTAATTAATTTAATAATTAATTACCGCTGTGAGAACAAATAGCGTGTTTTTAAGAAACAATATCTATTAAAAGATTGACAGTAGTTTAAGTCCAATTTCAAAGTGAAATTAATTCCAATGACCACCATTGGAATTAATGGTAAAAATATATTATAATTTCACATTAAAACCAATTTAAAAAATATTCTAATCATATAAATAAATTAGATTAAAAAGAGGTTTTGAATTAAAATACAACAGTTTTTACTATTCATTAAAAAATGTACATTATCAGAAAAATACAAAAAATTTACACAAAGTAAATTTTGATGTCATGATTCTAAAGAAGAATTTTATTATGTCAAATATAACACATAAAATTTTCAAAAAGTGGATTTAAAAGAGGTTCTCCATCAAAAGGCGGCTAATGGACCTTTTAATGAATATTAAAATGTTTATGCTTAAAATTGGATTCATTCACATTTTTAATCCTCTAACATTTATTTTAAAAAGTAAAAATATTTGACAAACATATATAATCAATTTTTAGTTAGTTCTATTCATTCCCACCATCACAATAGCTAGGCGTTATCTACCTTTTAAAATAATATTATTTTACTATTAGAGTGCAACGTAATATTCCCAAGAAACTCATTATTGTGTGTTGGGTACGTCATTGAGCATAGAATCACCTTTAAAGTTATATTAATATTTTATTAACAAATATGGATAAATGTGAAAATTTCGTACTCTTTATTTACCTGGGGTGTTACATCCTTCCCCCCTTTTGGGAATTGCGTCCTCGCAATTTTAAAATTGGGCTTAGAAACTTCATTGAAAATCCCACATCATAACAAGAGTCAGTAAATCAATCACTTTAAAATAATGAAAGATAATTACAATGGTCACCCGTGTTAACCCATACTAGGATTCCATGTATGAAAATATGGACATGGAGGAAAAAACAAAGGGTCATCTTCTGATGGAGAGTGATAATAAACATCTCTAGGAGAAAGTTAACCATAAGAAAATCACAAACTTGTGATCGGTTAAATGGTATTCGATACCCCAGTAGGAAAAGTTATCGGACAAAACTTCTGTTTTAAGTTACTCTTTATTGAGGAATTTATTTTTGATATTAAGGAAACATACTTACTTGTCATGATGACTTTCAACTTTTACTATATTTCTTATACAGACTCATACTTTCCCCAAAAGATGAGTATTTAGGAAGACTTGTTCACATTAAGAGTACTTTAATCAACATCTAGAGAATCAACTAATCCACAAAAGAGAACTATATACTTACAATAACATTATACCTTAACCAAAACAAAAACCAAAAAGGTTAGTACAAGATCAGATAATCGAGAAAAGGATAAACCACTTTAAAAAGAAAATCTATTCTTAATATCCAAAATTTTCCCAACAAAACCCAGTGTTCAAAGAGGAGCATTCGATAAAAAATTTGTCCATAAAATTATTCAAAGTAAACCAAACAAAGATTGAAACACAAATATTTGAAGGATTTAGTCACATAGTCTTCCAAGTTAAATCGTAAGATTTATCTCCAAACAACATCAGTTGCTCCTAAAGTCTCGTATTGAAAAGTAATTAACCTAATCACATATCCTCTATGATAGGTTAAATTTTTTCATAAATAACCCAAAATCAACTTACTCTTAATTCATAAAGTCAACTAACTAAAACGAATAAGTCATACTAACTAGGGACTTCACGTAGTCCAGTGGTAGGTGATAAATACCAGTTGCACTTTGGTTGTGGGTTCGATTCCCACAGATTTTTCTAGTGCGACGGGTTGTCACACGGTCCGAGTGTTTTCCTTTTTTCAAAACTATATAATTCTCAAATCATTCCCCAAAAAGAGATAAAATCATCATAAATAACCATAACATAATTTAACCCCTATTTTATCTCATGCCTTTCACTTCTATCATAACATATAGTATCCCATAATTACCTCAAAAGCAAGGATCATATTAACCCAAATGGTTATTTATAACTATGCCCACAAAAGAACAGATAACTATTCCTTGAATAAAATTTTCATATATTAAACATCAGGGTTACACATACTATAAAAATTCTTCTAATGTTACCCCATCATCAAAAGAGACTTAATACTCATAAGAATTTCACCATAACTCTTCAAGCCCTTATATGTTGACTTCTTACTCATTAAACATTATTCATGATCCATTAACCATTCCTTTACAACTTATTCTGAAATACTTCTTTCCTACAAACAAAATCAAGAATCATATCCTATGATTCCAAAATATGAAAACAAAAGTTATGAAATAGTCTATACCTTTGATTGGTCATTGTCAGTTTCTTCATCCTCAATCAGAATGGCATTAGGTATTGGTAGACAAATATTTGTATGGTCTTGGTGATCCCATTCATGAAACATTTTTATAGGACATGTGTTAGCATAATGACCATGCACACCACATTTAAAACATTCAATTTATCCCTCAGAAAGAACTTCATTCCCTTTCCTCGAGTCAACTGGATGATTCCTTTTTCCATGGCAAGTTCTTTCTTTATGACCTTCATTTCCACATATATAGCATATTTCTGTCCCTTTGAAACATTTTCCTAGGTGTTTCTTTCCACATCTTTGACACATCGATTTTTGAACACATTTACCTTTCTGATTATTACCTGTAGTTCTGTCGGGTTTTGTTTCACACATATATGATGCCTTATAGAAATCACGAAGGTTTATGTGGTCAATCATGACTCTAGATAGTTGGTTGAGGATAAACACAAGATTTCTCATTGCAGCTCCCATATCATTCAGTTGCTTTCTCAAAAAACTATCACAGTTTCTTTCACATCCACTGTTGGTTTGGTGCCTACTAGATCCATCCATTTACTAAAACCAAAATGTTCAATGTGAGTATATCAACAAAACCATCATGTACTAATGAGGAAGATAAATACTAAGATATACTTACTCATTCACTTTATCTAAAACTAGGACTCTTTCTGAAATCCTAACCATTATGGTAATGTCACTTATGCTTAAAGAATACCCTAACCTCTAAAGTTATCTAATCCGACCTCTGATACCAACTATAAGGCCCCAACCTTAAACCTTACTTAATCACGAGTTATTACAATATTACACATTGAGGATTTTTTCAGGTTTAGAGTTTTAGAGAATTAGATCATAAAACTTTCATTACATTCCACATTTAAACAAAGTTGTTACATAAAAGATAGTATTCATTTTTTCCATCAATGGAAACATATTTAAAATAAAACATGGATTCTTTCTTGACACTTCCTTAACATTATCATCATATCAGGTACCCTTCCATTGACCTGTGAAAAACATTTCAAAAACTTGGGATGAGCATAAAAATCTTAGTAAGGGATATAAAAATATGGAAAGGAAACATGAGTACATGTATACATATGAATGAAAACATACTTTACCCATAAAACATAAGCACTTAACATACCTCATAAAATCATGAATAAATCATAGAACTCATAAGACATAAAGGTATCTTAAGGCATTCATAACATTCTTACGTAGGGAGTAACCCTCTTGGTTATGTTTGGAATACCCATCATAGTATATTCCCTAAATCTCTTCGGAGAAACCGTAACGTTTAACCCCTTTGCGTTACCCAATGAATTGGAGAGCTATATCGGGCTCACCCGCCCATAGTTTATCACGGAACCACCAGTCTTCATAATAATTCCCAAGAACAATAACATAATCGTATCACATAAAACATGCATAAAGGAAACATAACATTTCCAATTTTCAATCACAAGATATCAATAAAAAAATTGGTATAAAAAAATTATGAAAACCATTTTCAATACCAAAATAAAAGAAAAGTAAAACATGGTATTTATTTTTCTTTTAAAAAAAGGTATGGCTTGTAGAGGAAGCCGAAACTCAAATAATGGTCATGGTGGCAGAGAAGTCGTTGACGCCACATACGTATGACAAAAAAATTCCCTTTTGTCATTTAGTAAACGCTTCGTATAAAAAATATTCCCTTTGAATAAACGTAAAATTCAAAGGGGTTTATACACCGTATAAAATAAGGTTGTGTATAAAACAAAATATGCCTCAATGAAATGAGATTGAGATGAAGTCCTATACCTCGGGTCCGACTTGACTCGATCGTTCTTTAATCTCCTGAATAATAAACCTGAGTTAATTTATACTTCCTTAAGAACCTTTTTAAGTTAATTATTCCTTTTATATTAATTATTGCCATTTCATGAACACTATATAATTATTTATGTTAATAACAGTCGTTTTAACGATCATTTGTACTTGAGTAAAAAATAAACCCTTTATAATTACAATTTTTTCCTGTATCCATTATATCCAGAATGGTATTCTTGATGTAGATATCATATATATCATATATATCTAGTAAATTCATGCATTTATAATATTATATTACATTTAGAGGTAAGAAATGAAATGCACCGTTCATGGAGACGGTAAGCCGTACGTACGCATGAATGCTGCTTCCATTTCTATTTCATATTTTATGAAATGGAATCATAATTATATAAAGTTATATTATAATTCCAGTGTAATATCATATATAATATCATAACTCCATCCTTAATATGTCCCACATGTGATATTAACGAATCAAATCACTTTGAGAGGGCGGTAGTCTGCATTTCCTTAAATGAAGATATCACGTTTACCCATAATGGAAACCATAAAGGTATACCAAAAATGAAAAATACAGAATATTAAAGAAAACATAAACATATTATATATCATATATAAATATAGTGTCATCTTAATGGCCACCTTTGAAGGTGTTAAAAGAATGTTGAACAATCATCATTTCGGGAGGCAGAAATTCACCATCCACGGAAACAGTATGTTCTTTAACCATTAGATGTAGGTGTGTGTAAGTGTAGCTCGAATCCTTATTATAACAACATCCTAGTATATGTAATATACTGCTTTTGTTACAAAATAAATGAATAAAAAGAGTTTATGTGGTTGGAGAAGCAAAATAAAACAAAAGAACAGAAGTGAAGACATTGCCTTAAAATCGGGTAACTCCCTTTGGTTTGAGCTCAAAAGCTTCCTTGGGAAGACTTCTGCCCAAAGTCAGGCTTCTAAGAGTTATAGAGGGATGTGGAGAGACAAAATGGTCAGGGGTTCACCGAGCCAAAGGCTTTGAAAGTGTGGCTAAGGAGGCAGAGGTGGGGGCCTTTTATAAGAGGAGAGGAGGGGCACTCTTGGAAAGTAAAGAAATGTTACTTTATTTTAGAATGAGTTTCGGATTTTAATGGTCCCATATTTATTTTTTTCGAGGATAAGGTGATAAGGGTTCGAAATCCACCCATCCAATAGGTTTTGGACAAGTTTAGGTCTTATATTTTACATTATCTTTCTATTTTATTTAAATCGTTAAATAATGAGGTCATCGCTGCATCATCATGATGTCATAAATAATTTAATTTATTTAATGTCTAAAAATTATAAAAAAAATACTATGATGTAGGAAATATTTTTTTCTTTTCAATGACTATTTATAGTCAAAACTCTGACTTGTATAACTCCATTTAAAATTTGTTTTAGTAAAAGAACTCATGTTTGTGTCATTTTAATTTTAGCATTAAATAAAAAGGTATTTATGTCATTTTCCAACCAAAGTGGCTCTATTGGATCCCCAAGTTGACCCATGGATTCTCTTGGTCGTCCATGACTCATCCAATGAGGGTAGGACATGTGTATAGGTCATTTCATATTATTAAAACATTATTTTTACCTTAAACTACACTAATTACCTCTAATCGCGATTAAAAACATAATACGTTACTATTCACCAAAAAATTATTTTAATCCCATTGAACCAAATTTTACCTCTTAATGATAACCATGTATGTCAGATTTTTCAAATTCAAAACACCAAGGTGGAAAAACATCATTTAAACAGAAAATCAGTTTTTATAACTACCACTTAGTGGTTTCACTATTCATCAAAAATTGAAGTTTTTCAGAAAATTACCAAAAATTCACCCTAGGCAATATTTGATATTCCGAATTCAAAAATGATGTCTATTTTACAAAATTCAAAACATATAAGTTGAATTAATTAATTTAATAATAAATTCCCGCTGTCAAAACAAATAGCGTGTTTTTAAGAAAGAATATCTATTAAAAGATTGACACTAGTTTAAGTCCAATTTCAAAGTGAAATTAATTCCAATGACAACCATTGGATTTAATGGTAAAAATATATTATAATTTCACATTAAAACCAATTTAAAATATAATCTAAACATATAAATAAATTATATTAAAAAGTGGTTTTGAATTAAAATACAACATTTTTCACTATTTATTAAAAAATGTACTTTATTAGAAAAATACCAAAAATTCACACAAAGAAAATTTTGATGTCCTGATTCTAAAGAAGAATTTTATTTTGTCATATATAACACATAAAATTATCAACAAGTGGATTTAAAAGAGGTTCGCCATCAAAAGGCGGTTAATCGACCTTTTAAAGAATATTATAATGTTTACGCTTAAAATTGGATTCATTCACATTTTTTATTCCTCTTACATTTATTGTAAAAAGTAAAAATATTTGATAAACATATATAATCATTTTTTAGTTAGTTCTATTCATTCCCTCCATCACAATAGATAGGCATTAACTACCTTTTAAAATAATATTATTTTACTATTAGTGTGCAACATAAGATTCCCAAGAAACTCGTTGTTGCGTGTTCAGTACGTCATCGAGCATAGCATCCCCTTTGAAGTTATATTAATATTTTATTAACAAATATGGATAAATGTGAAAATGTCATACTCTTTATTTACCTGGGGTGTTACCCCAACCTCAGGGTGAAGGAGGATTGGGGCAAGAAGAAATTTTGGAGGAAGTGGCATAAGACCACGATGCTCTATAGATGATCAGAGTTATGATCTATGTCTACTCCAACCTAGATTTAGTTCATATGTACATAGGTTCTAGTCACTCCTTCATTGCCACAACTCCCGTTCAGAGGTCAGAGATTATGATGGATTTGTCGGCTTAATCCTTACTGGTAGAGACTCCAATGGGAGGGGATTCAACAATTACACATTGGTTCAAGAAGTGTGAGCTTACTATAGGTGGCAAGAGCTTCAGATGGGATCTCTTAATAGCAGTATCGAGGCCTTATGATGCCATCTTGGGTATGGACTGGTTGTCTATAGTCCATGCTCATATTGACTATTTTAGGCATACTGTGTGGTGTGCCCGTAGAGATAACCCCAATTTTTCCTTGAACATCAATAAGGAAACTATTGAAGCACATGGAATACTTTCTTAGAGGATGATGTAGTTGATCACTCAATAGTTGGCTAGCATCACCCTCAGTACAGTGGATGAGAGGATTCCAAGCATTCCTATAGTGGGGGATGAGTATGAGGATGTTCTTCCTAAGGATGTTCCAAGACTACCTCCTCATTGGGAGGTAGAATATTTCATCGATGTGTACCCCGGGATGGCAATGATTTCTACCCTAACTAATCAAATTTATCCAACAGAGATTTTCGAGCTGGGGATACAGCTAGAGGACTTGCAGGAGAAGGGTTTGTAAGGCCCAATTTTTGACCATGGGCAGGCCTGGTGATGTTTTCCAAGAAGGTATATGGTAGTTTAATGTTGTTTATGGACTTCTGACACCTGAACTAGGTGACCGTGAAAAACAATTATTCACTTCCAATAAATGACTAACTCTTCGACTAACTGAAGGGGGGTGAAGTGGTTCTCAAAGATAGACTTTAGATCATGATATCACTAACTTCGAGTATGGGATTGGGATCTACCAAAGACAACCTATAGGTGATGGTACGAACACTAAGAGTTTCTGGTGAGGCCTTTCCACGCGATCAATGCCCCAGCAGTGTTCCTAGGACCCATGGATAGGATTTTCTTGCCTTACGTTGACCAGTTTTTTGTGGATTCGGCGAAGATAAAGGTGGTGCTTTCTTGGGAGCATACCAAGAGCATGACTGAGGTGCATAGCTACTTGGGTTTGGATAGTTACTATTAGAGGTTCAAACCTAACATTTCCAGAGTAGTAGCACTCTTATCAGCTATTACATGGAAGGGAAAATGCTTCAAGTGGACGGAGAAATTTCAGTAGAGTTTCAAGGAGCCGAGGCAGAGACTGACTCGTTCCACCCATCTTGAGACTACCAGAGGAGGGTGTTGGGTAGGTTGTTTACTGTGACACATAAAGTACTAGAGTGGGATGTGTTCTGATGTAGGAGTGAGTTGTGATCGCATAAGGATCACTTATGTTGAGACAGAATGAGAAGAACTATGCAACCCTTAAACTTGAGGTAGCAGTATTGATCTTCTCCTTGAAGATATAGAGAAACTACTTGATGGGTGAATGGTTTATGGTTTAATCCAACAACAAGAATCTCAAGTATATCTTCTCCCAAAAGGACTAGAACCTGAGACAATGGCAATGGTTAGAGTTCCACCAAGTCTATGACTTTGAGATAGCCTATACTCCTAAAAAGGGGAATGTTGTGGAAGATGTGCTCAATAGGAGGACCGATTTGAAACATCTTATTGAAGTGACGGAGTAGTTGGCCGCGGTATAGATTTCCATCATGGATGATGGTGGATATTTACCTTCATTTGATGATTGTTACTCTGCCACTCTAATAGTGAGTCAGGGAGGCACAACAGGTGGATGTGGACTGTGAGGACCGACATGCTTAGTTATCTATAGGATGATCTCCTGATGGATTTCTGATTGGTGGGGACCACATCATCCTTTTTAGAGGACACACCGTAGTTCCAGTGACATTGTAGGAAAATGTGTTGAGGGAGTTTCATACATCCCCCTTGGTGGTACATCATGGAGTGGAAAAGATGTACTAGGACATTCGACGTTGGAACTGGTGGCTGGGGATGAAGAGAGTGGGGGCCGAGTTCATTTCACCATTCCTCACTTGTAAACAAGTGAAGGCCGATCATCAGGTTCCATCGAGCTTGGCCCATCCACTCGAGGTAACATAGTGGAAATGGGATGGTATATTGATGAACATTCTGATGGGGTTACCACACACATCTAGGGGCCATGACTCTATATGAGAGATCATTGAATGACTCACTAAGTCGGCTCATTTCTACCCATCTAGAAGCAGGGATTGGTAGAGGTCAACAGAGACCTCTACATCCAAGAGATAGTGAGGATTCATGGGGTTCCATTTATGATCATATCAGATCGGGATGCTCGTAATACATCCATGATGTGGATGGATTTACAGGAGGCATTCGGGATGCAACTACGCTTGAGATAAACTTTTCATCCCTAGATGGATGGTCAGAAAGAGAATACGATACAAACGTTGGAGGACTTGTTACATGATTTTTTCTAGGAGTTTGGTCGTAGTTTTGGGGACCACCTTCCACCAGTGGAGTTTTTATACAACAGCATCTATCACTCCACCATTATCATTGCACCGTTTGAGGACTTTTACTGATGGCCTTGCATATCACCCATATGATGGAAGGACCTAGGGGAGTCAGCACTCATGGGTCTAGAGTTGGTATGGACTACCACTAAGAAGGTGAAAATCATCTAGGAGCATATGAGGACTGCACATAGTAGGAATAAGTCTTATGAAGACAAGATACGGAGACCCTTGGAGTTTGAGGAGGGAGATCATGTATTCCTTCTGGTCTCACCCCAACGAGGATTACAGTGAATTGGTAGGGGTGGAAAGCTATCTCCATGGTTTATCATACCTCTTCAAATCATAGTTAGAGTTGGAGATGCGGCATACCACCTAGAACTTCTCCCAAATATGAACTGAGTGCATGATGTTTTCTTGGCATCATAGTTGAGAAGGTATGTGTGTGATCCATTACACGTCATCGACTAGGGAGTGATCGATATTGATGAAGTGGTGACATTTGCGCGGTTCCCTGTGGTGATATAGGATCGAAAGGAGAGGGTCCTACATGAATTCTTTATTCCTCTAGTGTGTGTTCTGTGGAAACACTAGAATCTCTAGGGGAGCACATGGGAGTGGGAGGCTCAGATTCCTGCTCAGTACCCCCATTAGTTTGATTAGTTTTTTTTTTCATTCGGGGACATAAATCCCTAACGTGGGGAGAATGTAATATCTCATTAATTCCATGTAATTTTTTTTAATATGGAATTATTTTGACACCAGACGCTTTGACAATATGTGATTCTGAGGCCCGGTGAGCCTCGAACTGAATTTTGAAATGTTATACGTATGCTTAAGTAAACATGCGAGCATGTTTTAATAACTTTTAAACCATTGCTTGGATCAAAAAATCCAAAATAAACCATTGAATTCAGAACAATAGGATTCACCTAGAAAGACTTAACTTCATCCGACAAAGGCTGAATGGAAAATTTAATTTTCAGAAATTTTGAAAAATAATAAAATAACATTAAAAATTATTTTACTTTCTTTTTTCATCTGTTGAGTAGTGGATGACGATGATTCAGTGTAGAGATGAGGAATATTGATGAAGCACATTAATGACTCATTAACTCATAGTGTCACGATTATTTATTTATGCATAACTACGTAACAATGAGATGTAGAAGTGTAACATAAACATTGGGATGAGTTTTCCATTTATTTTGGTTGACATGTTGGTGGAATGAAGAATTAAACTACGAGGATTCTTTGATGAACCTCTGACGAACGTCCTCTCTAATGAAGAATGAAAAATGCCGATGAACATCAAAAATATTTCAATCACTTCAAAGAACGAAGTCGGATGCGATGAATGACGTCGACATATTGAAACCTTGAGGAAGTAACATTGCAGAAATGAGTGTCAAAGAGGTAGGGGTTTAATTTTTTCAAGTTCCTTCTTGCACTTATACTAGAAACAACGAAAGTGGATCTACCCATGAACTTGTTGAACCACAAATCTTATGTTTATATGGGAGGATGACTTTTATTTTGGGAGATATTATCTAGGATTTTTTTATATAAAGTTTTATTGAGCCACACTCCTTGAGCCTCCCCATGGTTATAACTTTTAACATAGAAGGTGCGGGTCGACATGAACAAGGCATTATCCACTTAGCATGTGCGGTATTTGTGAACAGTTTTTCCGAATCGACAAAAAGGAAGGTGTGAGACCTTCGCAGTGAAGAGGATACTCCTAGGAGACTGTAGGAATCAGCGGTAAGAAGAATGGACCCCTGGAGCACATTCATTGGTCCTGTAAAGAATCTGTCGGTGTAGGATGGTGGTGGCATGTCACTGTGGTAGGAGGTTGTGGCCAACTGGTCGCAGTAGTAGCGGGGAAACGTGGTGCCCTCCTGGCTCCATGTGGAAGGATGTCCTGTGTCCAGGCCATCCGGGTGGCTTGGTGAGCCGCTGTCACTCGAACACGACAGGAGAGCCCCATGCATATTTGGGTCCAGCAGAGGCTAGACGATGTAGCCAGCCGCGTCCCAGCCAGGCTGTTCACATAGGTCTGCGCCGCATGGGACAATCTTCAGGCTGGCGGGCCGTGCCCCAAGCCAGCAGGTCGAACCTGCAGTCCAGCGGTCCGGTTCTTTGGCCAAACCGACCGGACATGTGGCTTAGTTGGCCGGACCAATGCCTAGCGGGCCAGAAACGTGTCGAAAGACTAGACCTGCACCCTTCAAGCTGGGCCAGACGAGACTCGGTCACCCGATGATGGGGCTGTCTAGACCCTTGGCTAAACCCAGTCGGGCCTAGTAACCAGTCCTGGCCAGACCAACCCAGACCTGAACAAGGTTAGGTCGAGTCAGTCAAAACTAAAACAGGGTATGTGGGACCCCGATCCAGGTTGGTAGTGTATGTCCAACTGGGTCAGACCATACCCAAACACAACCGGACCCTATTTTCTTAAATTCTAATATCATTCAAACCATGCGTCTGATTGGAAAGTTGTTTATGGAATTGGGACCCTATCCACATGGAAGATCTATTGGTGTTTCCTCAGGATAATCTCATAGAAGTTGATATGTGAAAAATATCTTGAGGAATGGTTCTCCCTGGCATGCTATGTACGGAACCCTTCGATTGGCCGAGATGTGAAGATTGCTATCTTTTGACTCTCTGTGACTCAATTATGGCATAGTGGGAAGAACTTCTGTGTGAAATTCTGGCCCATGGTGGGAAACACTTCTCTGTTACATTGTAGGCCCACAATACGTGATGAGTAAGAGTACCTTAGTTTCCATGTTTAGTGGGAAGCACATATGTGTGACTATGTAGGAACACGGTATGTGGTGAGGATGTATACCTATGTAGTAAAAGGTTAGTGGGAAGCACTTCTATGAGACTTGACATGCCCACTCTACTCGATAGATGAGGAAATCTCCAGCAGCCGAGGATTTCAATGATGTGACTGATGTATCTTCTATCACTACACTAAATGTATACCGGGTGTGAGTTGTCTTTTGTTTCCTGCGTTACTTTGAGGATTGATGTGTGGTCATTCCATTTTGGTTTTGGGGTACTTATTGAGTATCACATTACTTACCCCAGCATGGGTTCCATCCAATAGTGTCATGTCTCATGTAGGAGATCAGTGTTTTGATAGAGAATTTGATGTCCCGAGACCCATAGTTTCTCAGGAGGCGGGACCGATGGACACTACAATGGTGGAATTGGTGGCCTAGGACTAGGCAGGTACCAGTTAGATGTGGTGGACATGACATTATACTTCGGCGTCCAGCAGCTACAGTACTCTCATGATCAGGTGGGGTTTTCCATGGATGACCATCATAGTTTCCTTTTTGTACTTTTATATTTTCAGTTCTTTTTTTGGTTTTGTATTCTGGCCCACTTGTATTAGTTTTATATATAGTCAACTCTTTTTTAGTGATAAATATTACATTTTTAGTGTGTGGGACTTGGTTGGGAGTGTGTGCATACATGTACTCATAAAAATATCTCCCACTTGCAGGTCCACGCCTTCCATGCTAGTCGCCAGCCATTGGGAATCGGGAGGCGGGCTTGGCGTAGTCACGACATGGGCCCCAGGGTAAAGTTCAGGAAAAAATATACAGGAATAGGGATAAAAATTGAAAAATCCTCATCTATGGTGTGGTACTCCTTATACAACATGAACACCTAGCCAATATAGCTATTTTGGAATGTAGCATCACTATGGATGGTGGTATTTGATTATCATGGAGCTCAAAACATTTTCCAATAAAACCTAGTGGTATGGTATCCTCTTATAGGAAGTAAATAACTCATTTATCTACACTATTGTTGTGTGTTATTTTATCCACGGGGAAAACATATTATTCAACGAACATTCCTAGTGAAAAACAATCATTGTGGTGTGGAAACACTAAAAAAATAGTAAATTAGTAAATCCCTTAAAAATAATTATACACATTGTTACTCATTAAGGATCTGTGGAATTAGTAACAAAACCAATTCACCTCACTATAATTTTGAGTATAAGTATGAATTAAGAATTCAAAACGAAATACAACACAAAGCACCATATCCACTCCAAACATCGACATATTTATTAAAAAACATATCGATACATCTTGGTCTCAAAAATATACATTATTTGATTTTGTTTTCAACCATGGAATATAAATCATTATAAATCTATGAATAATTTTAAATGAATCACCATTAAATAATTTCAAGTCTTCATGAGTGATCTCCATGTAGGAATCACAATCATTAAATACATAATAACATGTTTTTCAAACCATAATAATTATCTATAACCATCATACCTAGACATCTCAAAATTTCATGATAGTGAGGTACCACATGAAATCAAATCCACTATATCATAATTAGTGAATCATCATCAACATCTATGTCACAATAAATATTCTATTAAAAATCCTCCATCCACTCTAATTAACTATATTACAAGTTCACACACATTCACTACAATGAAGACACACCCTTCCATTTTTTGAATTGCCAAAAAAAATGTTTGTGCATCCCCTTAATAAAAACACATATAAAAGGATACACACTTTAAAAATATTCTCCCCATTACAAAAAAACACCAATGAGATAAATATAAATAATGATTTATGTTGTGATTTTTATCCCATTAGATAATAATATCAAAACACAATCAAATAGAGGGGATAGAAACACTATAACATATCCTTGAGAAGGATAATGTCGAATTCCTAGCATTAACCTCAGATTCTGACATTATTCATTTTCTAATGGATTGGTGAACACATCAACGTTTTGTTTCTTTATTGGAGAAAATTACACTTATAACTCATATCTATTCACATGTTCTATGATAAATGATAGTTGCTATCAATTTTATCGATTCTTAAATTTTGAGAAAGATTATTTGATTAATTCTTAAGACACTGATTATGTCATCCCAAGATAATTTGAGGTCCACTAAAACCTTCTAATCATCCAATAATGTCTTCATCCACATAAACCGTGTCATGGAATGTTTTTTAGGAAAATATTCTATGTCAGTCATTTGTAATGACTCAAAAAAATACATAACAATGTGAAAACACACAAACCATTCACTGAAGAAGAAAAATATACTGAATGGGGATATTATTTCATTACCACGGTCTGAAAAACTAAAATCGATATGACCAAATAGATCAATAAGTTTTATAATGTCATATTTCAGACTAAAATTAATTATTCCTTTAATGAATATAGAAATCCAATTAATATCTATCAAATAGGACTTGTTTTTTTACTTCATTACCTTGAACAATGTGTAACACCATACACATAATATGGATGTAAATATCTGATATATAACGTACTTCTGATCAAAATTATAAATTCTCTAAGATCTATATCCTTTCCTTGACAATCTTTTTATAACTTTATCACCACTAAAAAATGTGTAAAAAGGCTTCTAATCATTAATTACTAACCATTTTAAGATTTACAGAGCGTAATTCTCTGTGGAATGGAAAATTTACACTTAACTTTATTAGATTTGTTAACTGAGATAGTATTTAATCTCTCCAAACATAGATCTTTTAGATAACTCCTTCACCTCGATAACAAAATTATCACAAACTTATTCATCATTTCTGTTAAATATGATATCATATACATATACAATAAAAATAATAGATACCTATTTTTAATCTTATATATATATAATTATAAACTCTTCGTTTTCTGAAATTTGACGTCTTCAAATATGTATCCATCATTGAATTCCATGCTCGGGGGATTCTTTTAGGCCACATAAATCATTATTTAATCTATTTTCACAATCATCATTTTCTACAAGAAATAAACCACATGGTTTCTAAAACTATAACTCATATTCTAGATCACCACTTTGTAAAATTGAATTGAAATCCATTTGAAATATCTTATATTTCCTTTTTGATTTATTTTCATGAAAAATTATAATGATTTCTTGCATTCAAAAAATGGGAAACTTTTTATCACATTCCACTCCTTCAACCTATGCATATCATTTCCATCCAAAAATTCTTTCTTTCTCGCTACTTATCCAATTTCATTAAATTTTTTTCAAAACACGTTATTAATCTTGAGGAAATTCATTTCATTAGGCATGTTTACCATGTTCAATATTACATTTTTCACTATATGATCTAGTTTTTACTCACAGAATCAGACCATTATTGATTCTTCTTTTCATCATAAACATATTTAATTTCAATTTTAGAGTACAATGAGTTATGAGTTATATTACTCAAAGTTATTATTGTTTTCCCTTTCCATCCAAGATCTATAATTATTTTTTGAACTGGAAATTTCTTATTAAATCCTTGGGGAGATGAGTGGGATTTTTCAAAACCACTTGAAAATGATTAATCTTCTTCTCTAACCTGGGTATATTTAATAAATTTATAACTATATGAAATATTAGAAGGATATTTAAGACAAACATCACTATCATATCTTCTAGAACTATAATTATCATGTGTATTATCTTTCATTAATTTCTATATCACATTCACATCATCATAGTTAATAATCTTTCTTACACTATTTATTGAAATAAGGTAAAATCTTCTATTTTGAGTATATCCAAAAAATATCCCTTCCATGCTAGAATTTTCAATCTATATGAGATTCTAATCTTTGACCTTAATAACTAAGTTCTTCTAGCCATGTGAAGAAACATAAAAAATATTGATTTTATTATACTATATGTTATAAGGTGACATATCTTTGTTCAAACAATTAAATCTATAGTTTTCTTCTAAACCAATATACCAATATTGTTTCTCAAAAAATATTATGAATAATCATTCTCATACAACTTTTTCTTACCCATAACCACTAAATATCTCTTCTTCTATTCACGCAAACCATTTTGTTGTTCTGTTTATATTTCAATAAGTTCGTGTTCGATATCATGATTCTATAAATAATATTAAAAATACCATTTTAAAACTCAATTATATTTATTGTTTAAATATTCCTCAAAGAAAAATGATAGTCACTTTCTATAATTCTATGAAATATTTTAATTAGTTTTAAGGAATCAGACTTGTGCTGAATAAACATAAAAATGTAACATGAGTGAATTCAATAGTAAAATTAATATATAACATATCTATAATGGTTTATTTTTTCCTCAGGGGCCCACACACATTTAAATGAATGAGAACCGTGGGTTAAGTAGATTGAATCTACACCTTCTTTTGTTATGTGTTAATAGTGTTTTCATTTTGACATGGTGACAACACCCATTTTCTCTCTTATAAGAAAATGAGGATCGCAAACATTGTCTCTTTGAGTGATCGAATTCATCTTTATTTTGACATGATGTCCATATATTATATTCCATAATTCATTTTCCACATTCATACATAGATATAATAAGTTTCCAGTATCACCCACATGAAATAAACATCCTCCAATTCAAAGTCCACTTGTCACTATATTTCCACAATCAAGGTTCTTGACATTAAACCTATATTTCCTAAAAATAAATTTGTTTACTTTATCATAAATCTATTAAACTATTAACTAATTATGTTTCAATCCGTTAACATATAATTTATTTTTCAAATTTTTATTTTGTTTTCAAATGATTGTCGATCCAAATACATTGATCTTGAGAGACCATTCATATAAAATATAAACAGATTACTTTTTTTACCTTTTAAACCCATTACATATTTTTAAATCTCCAATAATGTATGAATGGAATTATTTCCATAAGATATATGTACATTCCCCTTTGGATTATTTTAGTGAAAATTCGATAACTACAATAATCTTAGCATCATTTTAATTATTCTATGTGTTTTTTATTTAAAATAATATTTTTTGGGATACTAAAATGAATTGAAAATAATTAGAATGATGAATAAGTTGACCAAACCATGTATATATTTCATATATTTAATGATTCATTTTTTTGATTTCTTTGTAGATTTTATAATAAGTTTCTAAAATTCCCTATTTTTAGATGATTTAATCCCTGAAAACACTTCACTATTAAATTTTTAATTTAATTATTATTTTTTGAACTGAACAAATATGTATTTTTTAGATTTTAAAATAATTTTTAATTCCATAACTAATCTTAGAATTAATATCTACCATCGAAAGTAACATGTTTTCCATATTTTTTTGTCTTTATTTCCCCAATAATAGAGTAACCAATTGTTTCCAATTTTTATGAAATATAATTTTATTGAACTATTCATTATTTTATCATAACATTAATCCCATTTTCATCTATTTTGGACACCCCAAGTGTATTATAATTTTCACTCTATTTTTTCTCATAGAATATACTGATTTTCGGACATCACATAATTTAGGGAAATTTTTTTCATGGATTTATTCTTAATGATAAATTCGTACTGATATTTTTATAATTTTTATAATCCTTATGAATGTATTTCTATTGGATATCTTTATATTCACACTTATTAAATCATTATCTAATTTTTGAAATAGAATTCTGAACACTGGATCTTTAATTCTTCATATACTATTACATTTGGATCATGTTTTATTGTAACTATTCCCAATAATTTTATTTATCATTAGATATTTATTCCAGGATGATATATACATTTTTCACTGCACCAAGATAGTTCTTCAACCTTTTAACTTCTATAAAAAAACTTTGAATTTTATTTTTCAAATGAGGATTCGTTATTATTAAATTATTTATCATCTGTCATCAATTTTTCAGTCTCATTCTATAATATTGAAATATATGAGAGAAATAAATATAATTATATTTTATTTATTAATTATATCTCAGTATATTATTTTTATTCATATTCAGAAATATTATCATCACATTTAATATTTTCATCATTCACTTTAGAAATGAGTAGTGTTTTAGTATCTTCTCTACTATATGAAAACTCAACAACGTATTCATTACAATTTTCAATAATTTTACGCGAAAATAATTTTCTATTGTTAAATTTAGTGAAATTATATCCCTTATTATTAAAAGAAACCGTTTTCTAATTTCTTTTCTTATTCAGGGATCTTATTGGAATTACATTTTCCTCTTTACAATCATTATTGGTTTAATATTTTGATCAATTTCAATCGAAAAACCCAATTGTTATATACAGGAAAAATTTTAAGGGAAGCATTCCATTTTAATTTTCTATTTATATTCTCATGATTTATTAGATAATAGACATAAATTCAACCAAATTATTTTCTAGAAATTCATCTGAATCCAAACAACAAGATTTTTATTCAATATAATACTTATTCATCATCTTCTCTTTGTTGGTGGATTTAAATTAGATTTCAATTTAATCCTTCCACTTATTCTTGATATAACATTGTATACCCATTGTATAATATATTTAAAAAATATTAAAAGTATCAACAGAATGATAATATGTATCCTTGTAATCTATAGTAGATACATTATAGTTAAACATACCTAGAATGATATGATTGCTTTTCAACAATATTAGTGTATTTTAACATCTCACCATTACCCCAAACTCTTTATACCACTTAATTCATCCTTGTAATGAAAATATCAATAGTTTCTTAATTATGCATCCAAATATATTCATACTTATATCTCAAAATTTTTAATTATGCTTTCTTCTCTTCGGTTATTCCATCAAATATATTCTGAAGTTTATCCCACATATGTTTTATGTTTTTGAGGCATTTTATATTCCAAATCTCATTTTATGAAAGTAATGAAATAATAACGTAATTTTTATCACCATAGTTTTAAAAAATTACCCTTATCTATTTCTTCCATAGAAACAACATTCACATAGGAAAACCCCATCAGTTTTAACTTCAAAAACATGAAAAATATTAAATAATAGGTATGGTATCATCCTAATACCACATATTCAATATATTATTCTATAAAATGTTTTAATACCCTAAAAATTAACTTATTTTAAATTTACCATTGTAGAAAATAAAAATATGAGACTTTATATTCAAATTGAGATAGAGAGACTTAAAATGCAAACAACTTGAAATTTACAATAAAAGAAGGTATCTTGGATATCATACAACTTATAGAAATATTCCAAGATCAATGTAAGATTAGAAGAGGTGATTCAATGATCAATATAGTTTTATATTTTTCTATGAAAAAACCTCCTCCAACTATTTGAATTCATTGATGATTTCTACAACATGCCCAAATACACACCAACATAAGAGAACATTTCTAATTCAAAATCCTTATCACACAATGAGAAAAACAATATACTTGGGGTAATATGTATTTATCTAGGATAACAATAAAAACTAGAATCATCATGTGTGTATAATGAGCATGGAATAACCCTGAAAATTGTGTTTGTATGTTTCATGGATATGTTTTAGTGAATCAAGCAGATAAGTTTATCATGTACATTGTAATAAAAACAATTTAAAATAAAACCAAATAATATTATACAAAATATAAATACTAAAATTCATTTATCATGATAAAATATTTCTTATCAACTATAATTTAAATGAATGAAGAAGGAAATATTCTCCTTCTAACATTCGTTGGAAATTGTTTCTTCATAACTTTGTATGCACAACACATTAAAATTACCTATTATGTCTTCTAATTAAATCTTCTATGGAATAATAAAAAAATCATCATTATATAGTTCAATCATTAACTCTTTATTATTATCAGCTTTTTTATTGTTTTTTCTCATTATTAACCACCCTAGAATTTTCACAATGAACCCCTTATTCAATATCCAATTCATATCTGAACTTGAATCTCTAATTCAAATTTGACAATTTGATAACAACCCTTGGATCATCTAACATCATAATCATGACCATTAAATTAGAATTAAAAGTTATAAAATATTTAAATAACCAAAAAACTCTGTGTATGATTCCAAATATTCTACATGGCCATTGAAACATTCAAAAATTTACTAGAAAACCACTCTTCAAGGAATAAAATGTTTTCTTACAAAGTAGAATTATTGATTATCAAAATTTATTTTTTAACTACTATTACATTCTGTAGTGTGATAATGGGTCTTTATTATAGAGGTATTTATTTTTCCAAAATAATAAAAAATCAATCCATCATCCTATAACTCATATGATTCTACGACTACATGGAGGTATTAAGAATTATATTTTTCCTAAAAACTCTATAAAATTCACATACATCATGATCCATTTATTATAGTGTGTACTTCAACAATCACTCCTGACTATTGTATGGAGTATTAGCTATTTTGTAGAGGTCCCAAATTCTATAGAGCTGCTGAAATCTGATCATATGATTATTTATAGTAAAAGCTTAGTTCCATTATATATAAACATTATTTCTATTATTTATATGGTTTAACAATCTCATTACAATGTATATTCTTGTACACACAATGGGTTACTAAATACCAACACAGCCTCCTTTTGGTTTTGGTCCCCCTTATATGACCTATGTACCCAAAATATCCATATATTATGATATGGATATTCTTTGGGTCATAGAGGTCTTATATTCTCCATTAACTACAAACATTAACCTATAGTGTTGTGGTTTGATCTCCCCGTATAATTAAAAACCTCCTTTACCTACCCAAATAAAATATTCTATATGATCCACAATGAATATTTTCTTCCTCAACCAACAATACAATGAGAAAAAATTTAGTCTGGAACTCCGTTATTCTAGATCTTTCTTCATGGAAACTATTCATGATATGTAAAAACCTATATATGGCTTAAGAGTGATCATAATATGTCTATAAACACGTTAACCACAAAATAAAATTTATTTTTAAAGTGATTGCGCATTGACAAAAAATTACAACACAAGTAATCATATATTCCCCTGACTTCAATGAATTATTTACCAACACATATCAAAACCTCTTGGTCTCAATAGATACCATAAAACTAAAAACGTAATTTTTAACTGAGGTCTATTCATAAAAATGATGAATTTTATGGAAATAATTCTATATATTTCTATAATAACTTTATGAATGTTTTCAATAATGATGATAATAATTTTTTGTATTAAGAAGTTTATGACATAGAAATTGTTTTTCTACTTCTGGCTCAGACGCATTATATACAAACAATACATCATATATATTTCTCAACATATATGGACTCATAGTTAAAACTCATTTGTAAATATAGATACATATATCCATGATTTTAATATATAATTTTTTATACATTGAGTTTGAGAAATACAATTTACATCCCCATACTAGTTTAGTTTTATAATTTAATATTATTATTATATCAACACAATAAAATGATATTGGATTTCAGAATGTTTTTCCATAAGAAAGGTTTTTATATTTATAAACAAGATTTATTGTATAAAAATAAATTTATTTAATTATGTCATATGGAATTTGATTAATATTTTATATATTAAGGATCTCAATAATGTGTCATATAACATAGAAATTAATAATGGTCAGCGTAGGATATAGATTGTTGACTATTACTTATAACACTTGTTAGATTGGGTAAATTAATAAGTATAAAAATTAATTGGGGTTGTAGTAGTAGGTACTAAAAATAATTTAAAAAATAAATTTTGTTAGATTATAATGACACATTAATTAGATATAGGTGGTGAATATGTGAGAAAATAACTTTTTAGTCAATTGTAAATGTTCTAAATTATTTCATACATTGACCAATAGAATCATTTGTGAAATTTATAAAAAATATATTCAATAGAAAGTAATATAAAATAATGATGAATTCAAAATTTCCAAAAAAAAATATCCATGATTTGAATTAGGGAAAGGTTAATACATTAATTTTTTTAACCTTAAAATCAAATATGATTATTTTCATTAATTTTAAAAGAAAATAGTGGATAAATATTATATTTTAATTATAAATAATACTTATAAGGATTTATTTATTTTATTCCCTGATAAGGAATATATCTGTGAAGAAACTAGTGTTATTAATTTTAACTTATAATGTTTAAGGTTAATAAGTAGTAATTTTTCATAAGATGGAGGATGAGTACTTGTCATAAGGTGTCGTGATAATGTTTTTGACTTGTAATAGAGAAATATGTTTTTTCTACATATGAGTTAGTTAAAGTTTCCTTATCTTTCTCAAAATATATATGAATATTTTATTTTACATTATAAAAAAAATAATTTTATTATTTTCTAAAAAATGAATTATTTTTCTAAATTTTCTTAACATTAATTGTTCAAATGATAAAAAATAAGTAAATTTATACTGAGTGTTAGTAGACCATATTCAATAATTTATTTACATAAAATATAATAGTTATTGATGTGTTATAAGTTAAAATAATATATGTTAAACTTATTATTTTACTTTTAATGTTAAAGAGTGATCTTAAATAGTTCTTTTAATTTATTACTTTTATAATAGATATGAAATGCATCTCAAAAATAGTTTTTTTAAAGAAATATTTTGGATTTAGAATTATTAGACATCATAATATTCGTAATATAGGATAAAACCCTAATATCACCACTAAATATCAATACATCATTTCATATAAACAACATTATTATTAATTTTAATGGTATGAATGATTTAATGATTATTTGGGTGGATACATGATGACATATATGGAGCATCAGGTTTATATTTCATATTTTTTTTATAAAAATCATAATGTCAAAATTTTCTTGATCTATTTAAATTACATAAATAATAATATACAATAGGAATGATTATAATGAAAATATTTTTCATAGTAAATCCAAAAAAATTTTATGAATGTAAAAATATATTTTATTTTATGAAATAAAATATCTACCTTTTCATTTATTAATTTTTTTTATTTATAGTAAGAATGTTACGTGAAATATAACCTATATAGAAATATCATAATCCCTTCCCTAATTAATTACGAACCTGGAAATCCTTGATTTAATATGATTTTTTAAGATTTACCTAAATAATGACCCATATAGAGATATAATATGAACCTAATAAAAACATGTGTGACTTAATTTTTGGAATATATAACATTTAGATTTCAGATGTTATGTTATAACCAATTTTATTTTCATCATTTGGGTGTATATTACATATTATTCTATAATAAATTTTCTTAAATGGTTACCTTACATGATAAAATTCACACATGGCTATCTTTCCTATTTATGACTCAAATATTTACCTAATTAATGGGTGGTTGGATTTGATATATATTTTGAATGTTTTTTCATTTACATTATATGATATATTTTACTATATGATAGTTTGAATCTTGGTATCTTAATTGTTTGAAACAAAAACATTATATAAACATTCATATTTGATGTGCATGGAATGTGTTCATCTATATTAATGGATAGACTATGATGTTTTCATCTTTAATGGTACTTCTTACGTTGATAATAATATATGGATAATTATTTTTATATTGGATTTAAATATTTAGTAACCTGTGTAAATAATGAAGGTTTCAATGAAATATAATATACGATTATTCATGATTGATAGAGATAATTATGGTTAATTATTATATTAAGATAAAAGTGTTTTGTAGAGATTGTGCCACAACATATTTTAATGTAAAGAGAATTACTATTTTTTATAGAGGGAACTCATTGTTTACACTTATCAATTAAGATTTATTAATTACCATCGGTGCTATAAAGGCCTATAATTTTACACCAACATGGTATGTGTTAATTATTTAATTTTAAGCTATATTTTTACTTATAATGGAGAGATATATACCATATGTTATACAAAATTCATTTTAATGTTATCCATATTAGTTTTGGGTTTATTAAAAAACATGTCACATATTTTATAGTTGGATTGGAGTGGGGTATAAACAAAGAAAGAAATATAATCTGGTAGGCTAAAAAAAGACCTCCCAAACACACACATAGGTACATCTAGGGAGGAACTAATGAACAATTCCCTATGGGGTGAAACTTCTCACATATGATGTAACATAGTATAATGAATATTTAATGTATATGAGGATTTAATAAAACGATAATATTGAAGGAAAATTGGACTTATGTTGATATATTTAATGGATATATATACATGTATATATAATATAACATAATGTGATAAAGGATATTTTCTTAATATCACATTGTGCATGGCCCTTTGATATATGGTATGACACTGAATAACCATAAAAATGTGACTTTTAAATTACTTTTGATATTTTGATAATTCTAGGATAATTATATTCCCCAAATCATATTTTATTTATGTTCATAGGGAGAATATATCACTATAAAAAAATTTAAATGATAAATAACTATGTGATCTTGGTACAAAGGTGTTAATACATTATAAATAATAGAATATAAAAATATTCATGTATTGAACATTTGGGGTTTTTTATCTCCTAGGATTCACCATTATTTTATTATGAAGTGTTAGTTAAAGTATTTCATTCCTTGTTGAAATTATATCCAATTGTGTATAAACTAAAAGGTTGAAGTAAATTTTTTATCACAACCCATTAAACCTAGAAAATTTTGAGTAATTATTTTTGATAAGATAGATTCCATAGAAATGAATTACCCTTCAAAAGTAGAGTGCATTGCCTTTAGAGGAAATAACTCAAGTCTGATTTCTTGATAATCATTATCATGATCATTGAGAATTTTATTTCAATTTACAAGGAAGAGTTTCACATATTTTTTATTTTATTTATCGTCATTCTACTAAAAATATTACACATGATATTGGTATATGATGTTTTGATTTTTATTAGGTTATGAAAAATTTTATATCCCTAAAACCCATTATATTTCATCCGTACCGCCTCCCCTAATATATGAATATAATCTTATATTAATTTATTGAAAACAAAAAAAAACTATAATAAATATTTCATTCATGGAGAAGTGAAAAAATAAAATTATAACTCATGAACGTATTTATTTTGATAAATTACAAAATAATATTATTCTTAAAAAATATAAATATTTTACTAACTACTACATAAGGAAATATGATTATTTGTTTCTAAAAATTTAATATTCCTATCACTAAGATATTTTAATCCAAATTACATCACTTCATCAACAAAAAAATTCAAAAGGTTTTCTAAGAAAAGGTAGTATCTTAAAAAACAAAAAAGATAATAAAAATAAAAAAATATCCATTATATAAAAATATTATCAATTAATGACTCAATATAAATTCATTCATGGATTGGTAATCAAAAGTAATAAATCTAAATTTTAATACAATACCCTAAAAAAATAATTGAAAATAAAAAATAGAAATTATTATAAACTATAAATATGAAACATATGGAAAATGGATACCAGTATAATGAGGGTGGGTATTATTATAAGACCTTATACTAGTTATTATAAATATTTATAGAGTATAAAGTCCATTTCACCTTAGAAATAACTCCTAATATGTTATAGGATTTCATCTAGTCGATGGGCTTGGTATGGTAATGGGGGTATTATGGGTTCAAATATATAGTTTTAGGCTCATGCGTGAAACTATAGAAAATTTGTAATTACCCATATTTATAACAAAAAAAAAGTAAAACAAAATTACCTAAAACAAGGATCCATGAGAGAATCTCATAGTCCAAAATATAGAAGTAATAATTCTACATGATCTGTTTCAATATATAATAGAATTGGAATATTAATATATATATAAAACATCTATAATAAAAAATTACAAAAAACATTTTTTATATATTTGTGATACAACTACAATGTAAATAAAAGAAATAAAACTGCTATAAACCTTATATAAGAAAACATTAAAATATTTTATTATTGGTTTTTAAAACTTTTTATTTTATTTTTTGTTTTAAAACATATACATAAATCTAGATTATGATAGTAAAATTCATAGATTTGAAAAAATTATAAAATCTTTTTTACAAAGAGAATTTGCCTCTCATGAATTTATTAGTTATGAGGAAATTTTTTATTGTGTAGATAATGTTGATATGTAGTTTACGGATAATTAAATAACTTTAGAAAATATATTAAAACTCATTCAAGGGGGTAATAAATAGAGAATTAGTCAACAAATAAATTTGTATCTATTTCCAAAAAAATGTACAACATATAGTAGAATAAATTTTATGTAATGTTTGGTAGGATCAAGCATGTATTACTATTGCGTTATTCTGAGTCATTTTTCATGTGAATACATGGATAAGAGTTCTAATCACACTATTTATGGTAAAATATATATTTAACCAATAGTGATATGTTTTAGTTGAAAATAGATGGGTGATTATTCTAATGCACATTATAAGATAATTTATCAATGTGGGAATCACCATGATCAAAAGAAAAACCTTATGAAAAAATTTTCTTCCACTACTATAGAAGATTATTTTCTATAAAATGAAGTTTTTTTGGCTACATTACATGATTATTATGATTATTCCAATTAAAGATTATAGGGTTTAATGAATGACCTAGTATTATGGAATAGCCTGTTCATGACAAATGTAATGAGACAAGTCCAAATGAGCCTAATAATCCTTTTGAAAACCATGAGTTGTATTTTTCAGCTATGAGGAACAACCTAAACCTAAATCTATAGATAACCATGAGATGTCCAACCATTATTTTCAAATATCTATTTGGAATGATAAATTCCATACTATAAATGTTTAGTTGGAGACCTAGATAAAGGAATATAAACTAGAGATTCTATTACAAATCATAGTGATCATCTTGAATTCTTATTAAAAATTAAACGAATGAACATAAATGATAAAATTAATGATTAAATATGGGTGTTGGAAATGAATAAATAAATTGATCAATTTGAATTAAATATAATTTTGGAACATTTATTTGGACCTAATGATTGTCCCACAATTGGTCCAGAATGGGTTCTCAGAAATAAGGTTGATGAGTCCGGAACTATGGAATGAAATAAAAATTGGTTATTTGAAAAATTTTATTGTCAAGAAGATTGTATCGACCATGAAAAATCTATTTGACCTATGATTATACATAATTATATTATAATACTGGCTTCCTATACAACACATTTGTTTTTCAAACTATACCATATGGATGTTAAAAGTGAATTCTTAAATGGTTATAGAGTTTATGATGTTTTTATTGAACAACCCCATATAATTAAAAATCCTAATTTTTCGAATCATGTTTTTAAATGAAAAAAATATTTATATGGTTTAAAATAATCTCCTAGAGCTATTTATAACATTAAAAAACATTTTTAATTTCAAACGGTTTTTTAAATGGTATATTTAATCATAATATTTTCATAAAAATAATTTTAAAATCTATTTTAGTAGTTCAAATCTATATTTATGATAATAATTCTAGATCTTTGAAAAGTTATTTGTGCACTTATTTTTTATAATTGATAAAAAAATTAATTTGAAATGTGTTTAATGGGTGAACTAAATCACTTAATTGGGTTTCAAAATGTTTAAAATATATATGGAATTATTTTAAATCCATTGATATAAACATAAATACTTCTAAAATGATTTAGTTTTGACAGTACTAAAAGTAGTGAAACTCCCATGAGTAATACATGTATGATAGGTCTTGATGAATCTGAGAAATCAATGGATCAAACCAATTACATGGGTATGATTGGATATTTTTTATATTTAACTGCTAGCTGACCTGATATTATGTGTTTTAGTTGTATGCGTGCCTATTTTCATGTAAAACTGATTAAGTATCACTCAATTTCTTTCAAATGTATTCTCAAATTCCTCAAATATAAAACCAATTTCAGAATGGTTTATACTAGAGGAAAACTGTTTAACGTAGTGGGTTATTTAGATGTGGATTTGGGTTTTTTAAAGCGAGATAAAAAAGAACATCTAGAATATATCATATTTTGGGAAAGTCTCTAATTTCATGGTGTAGTAATATAAAATATTATTTTCACTAACTACTACTAAAGGTGAGTACGTAGATACAAGTAGTTTCTATCAGATATTTTCTGAAAAAAACACATTACAAGTAAGGACACATCCTTAATCATTATATATTTTAGTTATTTTAAAAAAAGAAATAAATTTATGTTTCCTAAGTTATTTTATGTTATTATTTTTAGAGAACTAAGAAAAAATCTTACATATTATACCCATACATTTCGGAGTGGACACTTATACTTAGTGTCTATTTTTCTCCCCCAAATAACACCCACTTAAAATAAATAATAATTTATTTTCATGTCACATGTTCTATAATTTCAGCATGACATCATTTTTTCCATATCAATCTAAAGTCTTGTGATAAATATTTTAATACTTTGGATGGAAAAAAAGGCCAGTAAGGGACACAAATAAAGATAATCATTAGTCTAGTAAAAACATGAAAACCCATTAAAAATATTTTTGTTAAAACATATTTACCTGCATAAAAAAATCACATAGGTGACTTGTCACATCATTACAATATCAATCATACATTTAACCTTAAAAATGGAATATCCATATTATCAAATTCTATCTCTAGAGTAACAATGGAATTAGAGAGCTATAATGGGGGGTCTCCCTTCATATAAGCTATATCAGCCTCACATGTTTCTCAAAAGATGTATTAGAGTTCAAAATTTATAATAATCCACATTGGCCTCACCGATGATATAGAATGAAGCTCAAAAATTCATAGATAATGTACAAGGAATTAATCATTAATGAAACCATAAAAACTCATTTAATCCATTTTGATAAAAAACATTCAGATATCAAGATAGGCTTTTCTTTTAAAAGTAACTTTTAAAATATATAAACTGCACAAATAATAATGAAATAATTTTCTTTGAAAAGTAATATTAAAAACTATAAAAAAATTAAACATTTAATTTAGAATTAAAGAGGGAAGTTTTTTTCATGCCATATATGTTAAAACCATTAAATTTTATTGAATTAATCAATCCATTTTAAAACATATGTAAAACATTTAAAATAGATTTTTGGATCAAAGTATACCATAACACTTTAAAGAATTTAAGAGAAACCCAGAAATTAGAATTTTAAAACATTAATTTCCATATAAATACATTCATAAAAACCATTTTGAAAACATGGACATTAAAATTAAGTATTTACATGAATAAATATTTTCAACATTTAAAATGATGTTTTAGTTCAATAGTCCCTTGACTGGAGCATAAATGCTCACATAAAATCCTTATATTATTAAATAATAAACGTTGGTTTGTTATTTACATTATTTATAAACTTTTTAAGGTTTATTATTCCTTTTATATAAATTAATACTCTGTTAGAATAATTACTTAACTATTTAAGTTCATGTCAGGCATTTTGTTGATATTCGGTACTAGATTCAAAAAAAACATGGAAGGATGTCAAAAATAAAAGTGGTTTTAATTAAATCATATATTTAATAATATATAATTACCTAATAGTCAATTTTAAACATTAATTATACTTTTAAATCAATCAATTACACTTTGATATGAAAAATGAACTACATTACAATCATGTAGACTGTAATTTTTACGTACGCATGAGTGACGTTTCCATTTTTCAGTGTTCATTATTGAATGAAGGTACATATTATTTTACCTTTTCATAATGATCATAACATTATTTGTATAATAATAATATTTTAGATATACTTATAGTTATATTCATGTGATGTGGTGATTAAAAAGTATCTCATCTTTTTGTGGAGGTGATAGTTCACAGAAACACATGAACATCGCTATTATTTATATGTGCATGGAAAGTAAGAATGTAATTGATATGTTTTTATATTATAATGATAAATATGTTATGAATATCATATATGAAAATTAATCTCATATTTATAACTAGTCTTGATGGATGGTAATGGGAAAAAATTGTATCGGTTCTTGGAGGTGATTGTTTACACGTATGAAAAAACGATTAATTCTTTTAGCTTTTATGGAAGTGAATATGGATTTTTGTGATGATATATACATAATAAAATATCATTATTTAAACTATACTAGAGTTATTATTACATCATGTATGATGAATATTTTATGGATGTTGAATATGGAATATAATAGATTCACTTAATTAAAAATGATACATGTTATTGAGTCGATTTCCTTTGATTATCAAATTAATACCTCTATGGTGAGTGTTATACCGAAAAAAAAAGAGTTATATAATTTTTTTACAGATTATATTAGTGTATTTTGGTAGATATTTTTGGAACCAAATTGGTTTTTAGGTGTGAATAAAACAAAATAATTGGTGCCCTTTTATACGGGAGGGGAGGGGAAACCTTAGAATTATTCAAAATATTAAATTCATATAAATTAATATTCTTTTTCAAATGTGTAAAAATGATTTGTTTAAGTAATAATATTAGAATTTATCTAAAAAAATTCATTCAAAAATTTTTTACATGTTATGAATATTTTTTTAATTCTTATCATTTTTCTTTATCCATCATTAAACCTCTTTAATTATTACTATAATATAAATTAATTTACACTTTATGGGTTAATATAAATACTATAACATGAAAAAATACCTATCAATGTGTAATTTATGACATATTAGGACTTATCCCATTAATGTGGATGAATATTAATTTTTTTTATTAATTTTATATCATTTAATAAATTATTATTTATTTATAAATATATATAATGTCAATTTTTACACTATTCATTAAATGAATTTCTCAAAATATAATAAAAAATATATATATTTGAAGAAAATAATTAAAATTTTCACTAAAATGTAAAAACCATCAAAAAAAGTTTTGGATTGAATTAATTTTCTTATATTATATTGATTTAAATATTTTTAATACCAATTAATTGATTCTTGCATTAATTAAACAATTCCTAGATCATCATTGTGTCACAATTTATGGTAAATATTTTATAACTAAAAATTATAAATATATTCACATTGTGTAGATAAATATTTAATATTTCAAATGAATATTTATAGTCAAATATATCACCTATATTACCTCATATTAAAAATATTACAATTTTTAAAAACAAAAGTGTGACAAAATTCAGTTTTCATTGAATTAAATATTATAAATGTCATACTCTCATGAATGTAGCTTAAAATTTCGTAATTTTGGCTTAGGGATTATTTTAGTCTCAAAAACTCATCCAATTAAATTAATACATTTTTAGGTTAATTTTGATATATTATTAATTTTACGTATATATTTAATTACCGGATTTACTTTATCCGTGTTAATAAAAAATGTTACAAAATTTACTATTAATAATGTAAAAAAATAAAAGGGACCTATTTAAATAATATAGAATTTATAATTAAAAATAATTAATTATTTTTTCAAAATTAAATGAATAGAAATTTCATAATTGAATTTAAAATATATCCGGTTGATAGAATAAGAATACAAGTATTAAAGTAAAAACTTTTGAAAGTTCATAAGGTTTTATATCCAATATCAATATAAAATAGATTTCAATGAACTAAATGTTATCAAATAATAAAAAATTATTATAATTATACTTAAAAATTACTAAAATATATATTTTCACACTATAAATAAATTTTATGAAAAAGTAATTTTTAGTTAAAATGCATTATTTTTCAACTATTTAACAAAAATAGAATCTTATCCGAAAATACCAATAATTCAACCAAATAAAATTTTATACTAAAATTTAGAATCATAAATTTATATTGAAAAATATAACATATAAAAGTATAAGATACTAGATTCCAAATAGCCATAACATGAATAGGTAGTAAAACTACATTTTTTGGAAAATAATTCGATTATGAGTAAAATTGAATTTATTATTATATTATGTATATAAAACAAATTATATGAATGATAAAAATAAAATATATGAAATATATTTCATTATTATAATCCATAAAAGTATGTTTTATTAATTTATTAGTATAAGATACACTTGTGCACATTTATTTTTTTTTTCAAAAAAAACAACTTCAATTTATTTTCAAAAGGGTTTTATTTAAATTTTAATTAATTTGTGAAAAAATAATTAATTATAAATTCACATGTAAACCATATTTTCATAATTAGTTTAACATTTTTTATACCATACATTCTAATGGCTAGGTTATGGAGGTAGCATTTGACTAACAATATTAAGATTTTCTCTTATTCTCAATGTGAAATATCATTTATGTTATCAAAGATACTACTTCATTTAAAAACTCAGGCTATTACATTCCACAAAATCCTTTAATTAATTTAATCCTCAAAATTTTAACTGAAGATCGAAAACTATGGTTTTTACATTTGATAATATATTTATCCAAATCCCACATTGGAAAAAAGGGTCAATGAAACTTCATCTTTAAAATAAATAATGGAATGTACGAAGGTTATCCGAGATAACACATAATGGGGTTCTATGTAAAAAAACAAGGACATTATAGGAAAAAATAGCTATCTTGTTATGGTGTTGATTGATAGATAACATAGTCATGGGAAATTTAACAATAAAAAAACATAAATTTGTGATGTTTTAAAAGGTCATTGAAATCTAGAAAGAAAAGTAAACAAATGATATTTTTTGTTTCAAACATATTTTTATATGTATGAGGAATAATATTACTATATTCTATAAGAACATAATGAAATGTACTTCCCTAACAAGTAGAGATACTTACATTAATTAAATTCCACCACAAACTAATATTTTTCTCCAAATGAAAAGTATTAATGATGAATTTTTCACTCATGAATCTCTAGAATCAAATTCTAGAGAATAAAATAATCTAAAAAAGTATAACTATCTATTTATACTTTCATTAAAAACATACCAATTTTTTTGGATAATATAATATAACACCCCTTAATTTATTATCCTTTATATAATGAAAATCTACACTAATCTCCAAAATTTAATAGTAATACCGGAAATACAAAATTTTCTATTAAAAAATTACTATCCTTAAAATTACTCTGAAATATTATAACTATGATTTAAACCTAATAAATTAGAATTCTTTGATTACATGATCCTTTGAGATAAAAAATTACATTTAAATCCAAATAAAATCAATCAACCTTAATTTATCAATCAAAAAATTTAATTTCCCTAGTAGTATTCAAGATGTGATAACCATTTCCTTAATCATAATTAGTCCACAATTAATTCATATATTCATCCAAAACAGAAATAAACCTTTATTTATCAAATAAAATAACATACTATTCTATTTACCATAATTATATAAGATTGATAAAATCGAAAATGTCTTCCAAAATAAAATTCAACACCAAATACCAAAATCATTTTTCTAATATGACAAAAAAAAATTTCTAAAATTTAGTTTTTAATGATCAATAAAATAATTTAACCAAAAATAAAAGGTTGTACTAACAAGGACTTCATATAGTCCAGTGGTAGGTGATGAACCCTTGTCACTATTTGGTTATGGGTTTGATTCTCAAGACCTTGTATGATGTGATGGGTTTTCACCCATCTCGTGGGATGCAATTTTTCTAATATTATGAATTTCAAATAAATTTCATGAAATATGAAAGAGTACTAAAAAATAACCCTAACATGTTTTGAACTCAATTTTTATCTCATACATATCTTTTTTAATACGAAAATTAATAACCCATAATTACCTCAATATAAATGTCTCCAAAAATGAAATTAATCACCATAAAATATCATAAATTAATTCCTAAAAATGGTTTATAAGACATTTAATTTATGATCAAATATAATATTATAAACCCATGACGATACCCGGAACACCTAAAAACATCGTAATCTATAAAGTTGTATAAACATTACACTTACAATAAATTTAAGGATCCAGCCTTAAACATTATATATTCAAGTTATTTTAAAACTATAAATAAAATTATTTTCACAAATATATTTTATTTTTAGAGTTTTATAGAACTTGGAAAAACATTTACATAGTAAACCAACACATTATAAGTGGGAACTAGTACTCAGTATCCATTTTTCTCCAACAAATGAAACCCTTTAAAAATAAAACAAGATTTCTTTTGAAGATACATATTTAATACATTCATCATGAAATCTTATTCATCATTACAAATCCTAATACCGATGAAAAACATTTTAATGCATGGGATGAGCTCAAAAATCACAATAAGGGACATAAAGAAATTGAATACTTTTTATAGTGAAAACATTGAAACCCATTAAAACCTTTTAAAAAATCATTGGAAACCATAGAAAAATCATGTTGGTTCCTTGGGAAATCATTACCATATCACTATTACATTCACCATTAAAATTGAATAAAAATATGGTAGACTTCCATCTCTGAATTTCCCAAAGAATTGGAGAGCTATAATGGGGCTCACATTTCATATAAGCTATATCAAGCTCATCTATTTCTCACGAGCTATAATGGGGGATCAAACCTTCATATAAGCTATATCAGTCCCACCCATTTTTCATAATGGGTATAAACCCTTCATTTATAATTTCCAAGTAGAAAAACATGAATAAAACCCCTGAATTATCTTTTAATCCAATGAGTGAAACACTTTCAGATATTAAGATACCATTTTCTTAAAAAAATCTTTTTTTAATGTATCAAATTGTGTACATAAAAATGAAATTATATTATTGGAATATAACTATAAAAATTATAAATAAAATAATAAATAATTAAATCATTAAGAAATTGGTAAATTTTATTCATGTCGTATATGTTAGAAACATTCCATGACATTGAAATAATCAATCCATTTTTTAAATCCCTTTATAACATTTTGAAAAGAGATTTTTGAATCAATGTGTCCCATACCAAATTGAAACATTTGAATGAAATTATAAAATTATCATTTAAAAACATTTATTTTTATATAAATACATTAATAAAAACCATATTTAAAATATGGACACGAAAAATAAGGATTAATAAGAATAAATCTTTAGAACATTTAAAATGATGTTTTAGTTAAATAGTTCATCACCTTCAGTATAAATCATCATGTATATATCCTTATTTTCATGAATAATAAATATATATTAGTTATTTCATTTCTTGAAATTTTTTAAAGGTTATTATTTTTTTATATTAATTGTTATGATGTTATAAAAATTACTTATTTATTTAAGTTCATGTCCGATGTTTTGTCGATATTCGGTACATGAGTAGAAAATGAACTCAGTATGATGTTATATGTCAATGTGGTCAAAATCCCTTCATCTCTATAATAATATTTCATGAAATAATAATCAAAATTATAGAATAATTATAATTTTTGTTCTATCTATATTTTATGGATATAAAAAATAAAGCACATTATAATCATGGAGATGATAAGCCATACATACGCCTGAGTAATGTTTCCATTTTTCAATGATCATTATAGGAAGAAGTTATGCATTATTTTATCTTTCAATTATTATAATAACATAATTAATATCATATTAATATTGTAAATATATTAATTTTATAATTCATGTGATGTGGTAATTAATGATGAATATCATCGATTCGTGGAGGTGATAGTTCACACATACACACGAACAATGTTATCATTTTTATCATCATGGGATTTAATAGAATAATTGAAAAATTAATATCTTATAATGATAAATTATACATTAATATAATATATAAACATTAATTAAATCATTATAACTTGTCCTGATAGGCAATAATGTAAAACATATTATATGGGTCTTGGAGGTGATTGTTCACACATACACGTAAAAAATTAATTATTTTTAGATTCTATAGAAGAGGAGATTGATTTAAGAGGTTATATTTACATAATTAAATTTCAATAAAAATTGTATTTTGGGTTTATTATTTCATCTTGGTTGAATAATATTATGATGGGAGTGGATGAAGAGATAAAATATAAACACTAAATTAAAAATGAATCCTATAATTCATGCTATTTTCATGGATTTTCACATTAACACATCAATGGTGAGTCTTATTCCTAAAATAAGAGATATAGAATATGGGGAGGGATCCTTAGAATATATTTGAAATAAATGGTTTTGAGGTGTGAATAAAAGAGATGAATGTGTGGCCTTTTATATGAGAGGGTTGGGGCACTCTAGGAATTATTCAAAATAGTAAATGAATATATATTAATTTTCCACTCAAAATGGGCCCAAAGTGATTTATTTTTAATATAGTATGAGGATGGGTATAAATACACTAATAAATTAAAAATTGGAAATTTTTTTAATATTTTTTAATCTTTATAATTTTCTTTCTATCCTTATTTAACCTCTATAATTCTTACTGTGACATCACGTAATTTAAAATTTGAAAGTTAATTTATTTTAATTAACATAAAAACTACCAATAACCGAGTAATTTATGAAATATAAGGACTTATACCTATTATTTTTCCAAATATTAATTTTATAAAATTTTATATCATTTAATAAAATATTATTTAGTTTTAAATATCAATAATGTATGTTTTGACACAATTCAATACATGAATTTTTACAAATATCATAACCAAAATATATTAATGAAATAACACATTAAACATATCCCTAACATATCAAAGTCATTCAAAAAAATTTATATGGGATTAATTATATAAATTATATTTATTTAAAATTTTTTAATATCACTTATTTGATTTATCCATTAATTAAACAAATCACGTATCATAATCCAGTATCAATTTAAGGTAATTATTTTTTCACTAAAAAATATAAATAAAATATATTGATTTATATATAACTTTATGTTTCTAATAACTATTTATAGTATAATATATCACCTAAGTAACCCCATATCAAAAATATTTCACTTGTTAAATTTAAAAGTGCAAACAAATTGACATTTCAATGAATATAATATTACAAATTTCATACTCTTAGGAAAGTGGATAAGAAAGTACATAATTTTTGACCAAGGATTATTTTGGAAGAAAAAAAATTCAATAAAATTATTACATGTTTTAGAATAATTTTATAATATTTATAATATTATTTTTACCCTTAATTACTTGATTAAACTTTAATTGTGATAATAAAAAAACTACGAATGTTACTATTCATAATATCAAAACTAAATGGGATATATTTATATAATTTAGAAATTATGATTACAAAAATGGACTCAATTTTTCAAACCTCAAAACACATAAATTTTAGATAATATTTAAAAAATAACCCTGTTGATGGAATGAGAAAACATGGTTTTAATGTAAAAACATTAAATAGTTCACAAGGTTTTTATATCAAATTTCCAAATTAAATTGATTCCAATGACTTAAATTAGGTTTAGTGAAAAATAAATGATCTAATTATACTTTAAAACCACTAAAATATTTACCTTAACACTATAAATAAATTTAATGAAAAAGTAGTTTTCAATTAAAATACAGTATTTATTTCACTATTCATCCAAAAATGAATGTTATTAGAAAAAAATAAAAAATTCAACCAAAGTAAGCCTTTATAATTTAAATTCACATAAGGAGTTTATTTTTTTGAATTACAACGTATAAAAGTTTTATAAAATAGATTAAAAATAAGTGTTCCATTAAAAGGTGACAAAACTGGCTCTTTTGAAAAATAAGTCTTTTGTGTTTAAAATTGAATTTATTATTATATTATATTTAGAAAACAAATTAGTTGAAGGTTAAAATTAAATAAAATATATTATATATATATCATTAATATAATCTATAAAATGTGTTTTATTTATTTATTGGTATAAAACACACTTATGCACATTTAAATAGTTTTCAAAAAATGATTTCCTTTTATTTTCAAAAGGGTTTAATTAAATATATCATTAATTTTTCAATAACTAATTAATTATAGATACACGTGTAATTTTTTTTCATAATTCATTTACTCTTACTCATACCCACCATTCTAATGGCTATGTTTTAATGGTAACATTAAAAATAATAATATTTAATTATTTACTTAAGCTCAAGGAGGCGTATCATTTACCATATCAATCATAATGCTTCCTTTTAAAAACCCTTGATGTTATATTATTATACTATATATATCAATTTAAACATTTCCCAATAAATTTTGTCAACATAATTTCGATAAATATTTCAAAAAATATGGTGTCTCGCTTTATGATAATGCATATAGATGTAAGATAAAAACATATTGAGAGATAGTTTCCAAAAGGTAAAATAAACTAGGAATTTATAGGAATTGAACATCAAATAACATATATTTTTAAAAAATAATTGAATTATGAGAGATTAAGTTATATTAAAAATGAATTAGGTATGATAAATTTTGGTTAGTCTTTAATGTGGGAAAAACCACCGATGGGCAAGACAGTACTGGACAAGACACTGTTGGTGAGTAACCATAACTGAGTCGCTATTGAAGAGTCCCGATTGGTGACTCATTGTTGGTGGGTAAAAATTAATGAATAACTATTTTAAATTCCCTATTGTTGATTCACCATTGGTGAGTCACCGTTGGTGAGTCCCCGAAGATATTCCACTACTCTCTGTTTATAGTGTTGCTACCATTTATAATTTTTGGTGTTAAAATTATTTATTTGATTTTAATTATTTATTTTTTATTTTTTGAATTTGAATAAATTGATGATAAATCACTCTTAACATTTAAATACAATTCTCTCTTGCTCATGCCTTATCCCTTCAATTAGTTCCATCATCCCTCTATTTAAAATCCCTCATCCTTCCAACACACCTGATTTTCAATCTTTTAACTAAAATGGTATGATTTTACCATCTTGTTGTGTCGTTCCCTAATAAAGAGTGGCATGTGGACAAGTTTAAAAGAGAACTGAGAAAATACATTATAAAGATAAATAACTTGAAGTTTTTTAATAGTATAGTGGTTACTAAAAATGAAGTGGATTTTGAATGGATGCTTTCCTATAAATCATTGCTACTAAGTGTGATCTGTGACCAAGGATGGGTAGAAAGGATCTCAAGAAATGATATAAATATTTATCCTAGGTTTGTTCATTAATTTTATCAATAATTTAAATTTAATTTTGGCATGATTAAGGATTTTAATAAGAGTTTTATAGATAGTAATTATATAACATTTTCTTCAAAGTAATGGACAAAATGTCTAAGTGTTCCTCATTGAGCTGATTTTTATGATTATCAAGACATGATACCTAGTGACAATGAACCATTCTTCTATGAAAATTATTTTCTAGAATATACTGGTGAGAGTACTCTAAGAAGTCATACTTCTACCAAGTTATATGGAGAATGAAAATTTATTTTTATAATTCTCCATAATTTATTATGTCTTAGAAAAGGTTAATTCAATAGTATGAGATATCATGATATATATATATATCCCATATGAAATAATTATATGTGAATAAACCTTTTAGATACCTCATGGTATACATGATTTGAATGTGTAAGTGATTATCTAGACATGATTCTCTAATTTATCCTATGTTTATTTTAGCTGTTTTATAAAATATTTTTCTGATTGATGAGGACGAGGAAGCTAAAGTTAATTGTGGTTGTCTCTTCTAAAGGAAATATATAGAAGGATGAGCTTGAATTGGATCCTTGGGATTAATATGCAGTTTAGAGGAAATTATAAGCTCTATGAGGATTTTAATATGATATATAATCCTACTAGAACCAATAACACAGGGGATCATATCTTGGAGTGATATGAGATAGTGGAAAACTCTTACGAGGAAGAAGAATTGGTGCTTGATGAGAATATTAATGAGGAGGTGGATACCTCAGTTGAGGAGGGAAGTGACCCTATTATTAAAAATATCCCATACACTTATTTTGGTCCTATGAGTCCACCTTATTCCCTACATAATAAAGTGAGTCTCTTTAGCGAAATAGGTAAAAATGGTTAAGAGATTGGTGTTACTAGAGATGACAGGATAAGAAGTTCTTCTAAATCATTTTAAGATGTTGTAAAAGTTTCTAATGATGATAATTGTAATTTAAATTACTGAAATGGAGATGATGATGAGGATTAAAATAGTGATGGATCAAATCATGATGATTACGATCATGTTGAGAGAAATTAATAAAATAACATTTCTTCTATTACTTCAATTAATTACTTAAAAAACCATGTTCATCTTGATCTATGTCTTTTGATAGATCTATTAAAAATAATTCTATTAGAGATAATACCTAATTTAGATGTGAGACCAGTGTAGAAGTTGAGTGTGAGAGGCCCCCATGTTATGTTAGTTGTATTGTTGAGACAGTTGACCCTGATGATGTGACTGTCATCATAGTCATAGTAGATACACATGAAGAATTGGAAATGATCCCAGGGTATGTCAAGATTGGTATGTATAATTAATATTCCAATGATATTCTAGAAAATTTAAGGGCGAATAGATATTTCTAGGGTGGGTCAACTTTGGAAGAAGATGATGTTTCATCAATGGGGGAGCCATCCCATGGTTCCAAACTTCTTGAATTATCTTATGATGACCCATATAATGATGGGGGATGTGTAATAGAGAATGGTGGAATGGATCTCCCTATTTGAGTTGGGAGAGATCTGTTAGTATCTTTATTTTTGAAGATAAATCATGATGGTGAGATTTAGTCCTTCCATTCAGTGGTACCTATTAGATCATATTCTGAACAAGATGTTTTCCATGTATAAAGAGAGATACTAAACCCCCACATACTACTAGACCATTTCAATCAGATTCCCTTTTTAGGGTTGACATAGACTCTTTTATAGGGAGCCTTATTCTAGACATCAATAGTATATTATGCTATCAGGAATTTCTAGTTACACAGTTCAGTGAAACAGATTCTGGAAACGTGTTTTATATGGTTATGTTCTAATTTCATCCTAAGATTAATTTTCACTTTTACGAAGTATCGATTGAAAATTTTAGGTTGTCTAGTGATATGGATGTCGTGATATCTGTGATGGAGAAGATAAAGAAATCCTTTAAATCTAGCCAGTCTAGTATAATTGGGATGTTTGAGATTTTAACATAAATGGCTTCTAGATCCTATGATCCCCCTCCCTCGTTTTTATTTTATTTTTATTTGATAGGGTCTATTGATTAATAATAGATTCCTTCTATTTTGGTGGATGTTAATTCTACTAATTATGCAGAATTGTGGAAACTTTGATAGTATAGTGAGAACATATTTAAAATATTAAGGCAATTTTTAAATTAACACCATTGTGATAGGAAAGCCATCACCAAGGCCATTAAATATTAATTCTCTATGATATATAGTAAACATGAGTTGTATTACCATTTCATGAATTTTGCTGAAAATGTAAGGATTCAACCTATTACCAAGGATTTCTAGGTATATGTCAACCAGTAAAAGGTGACTACTCATATGCTTAAACTATTTATGTAGAAAAAAAATTTATATAGTTCAATGGAGCAAGAGGAAATATTATTGTTGACATTTTCAATCTTATGAACCTATTTCTATATGAATATTGAAATTCATCGATTGGTTGAGAAGAAATTCCCTTGACAGCCTTAACCTATACTCTTTCCTCAGAGCGTTTATCTCTTCCACTCCATCCTTTTTCACATGTATTCGATTGAAGATATATGGCATCACATACTTATTGTTTTCAAAGATATTTCTACCTATACCATATCCCCAACAACATCCACACAAGTGCCTCTTACCTTTAGAAAAAGAAAAAGGCTTTAGTGACCATACCTCTAATGTTGGTAGTGATTTAAATTATACATTATACTAGGATAGGGATATTGTTTTGATTTTTGTTATAGTTGGTGTCCTAGAAAAAACTATTTTTACATTCATTACATGAATATTTAATTACATATTTTATATTTTTCTACATTACTATGATTTAATTATTTCATAGAGTATTTGTTGCATTGATAAGGTTATAGAAGTTCCCTTATATAATGAGAACCTTGAAGTTTTATAATAGTATTCATAAATGTAGTCTTTGGTTGGATGATATAATATGATGTGACACATAGTATACAAATCATCAGGGGTGAGTACTCATAATTATATGGCAATTATTATCATGAAGTTATCACTTGGTAATCTCTATGTTGAGAGATTATGGAACAAATCCACATGTATTAATTCCATATGTTTTGGTGTTATTAGATATTCCTCTATGAGATCATGTTTAATGGTCCTTAGACATTGAGATTATCCTTAATACATGTCACAAATCACGCACTTTGATTTTATTATGAAAACTATCGCACCATATGTTGGCGGGAAGTAAGGTGTGTTTGGTGCATCATGAATGACATGTTATTAATGAATATATCGAAGAATGATTTGTCCCTTAAATTTATGGAAGTCGATATCTGGTCCCTTTTATTGAAATAGAACCATCTCCCAGAATTCCATGGCTATGGTGTAACGACGAGTTTATTCTAGGTAGTCACAGAATGATGTATCCAGCATATTGGTTGATGACACTATCATGAAACCTGCTTGGTGAGATATTGTGAAAAAAGTTATTATATTACATAGTGAGAGTTTGTATATGGATGTCATCATTGTGAGTTTAAGTTATTTCCCTGTGGTGCCTTAACCCGTTGCTAGATAGAATTATTCAACTTTAGGTAATACCATCTAATTCCAATGAGAAAGAATCCAAGAGGGTCACAAACTAAGTGTTTCTGTGGGTCATTATTAAATCCTATTTTAATTTATTTAATGGAATAAATATTATTCTGAAGACCAAGGAATAATTTTATTCAAGTTAAAATGATCCCATATATTAAATAAATATTTTGTCACTGTATTGTGAATAAAATTTAATTTTTTATTTTATTGAACATGTAGTAAATATTTATTAAGTAGATTGTAAATAAAAATATTTTTTTAAGAGAATAAAATATTTTTTTAGGTGTTTAATATATTTAAGAGGAGTTCGAATGGACAAACAACATGTATTTAAATAAATTAATTATATGCAAGTCAGTAATTTTGTTTATCTAGTGGGAACATGAAATAATAATAATACTATTATCATTATGTGGCACAAGATTTCATTTATGGTTCCATTTTGTGCAAGTTGGTGCACCAAAAATAACTTGATTGTTATTTTCATTATGTGGCAAGAATTTTCTATAATAGTTAAAATTTCATTTAATTGTTGTTTAACAATTATAAATTGTAACTAAAAATGCATGTCGAATAATAGGATCGTACATCTATTGTGCCAAACCCTAATGAATTGATAATTGTTGATAAGAACATTTTATCTCTCGACTCCTCTCGTCCCTCAATCTCATGAAAGAGAGATGTTACTCCTGGCCAAAGAATGATTGAAAAATAAAGGTCAACATAAGACATTTTATTCATCATGCTAGAACCTGTAGAATGAGTGGTGGTGTTCAGAGGCCATTGGTGCGTGTGTGGATAACCGCTAGAGGGATTTGGCATTGGATCCTCATTAGTGTAATGAAGACAATCTGGAAAGGTCATTCTAGAAGATATAAAATCATAAAAAAAGAATTAAATAAAGACCTAGTTATTTAATTTCTTCATAAATTAATAAATTTATTATAAACATGATGTCCAAGAGCCATATTTTTTGATATGACACTTTTTTTATCTTTTTCAAAATCATTGATTTTAATATGTGGATATTGGCGTTCATCATCGTATTTATCTTATATTGGTCATTGATTACAGATAATTAAATGTTAGGCCCTCCTAACTCCCACCCTTACACTATGTACAAATCCATCATGTGGTATCAGAGGGGTCTCCTCATAATTTATAATTAATTAAATAATTCCTTGATGATTTAATATTTAATAATTTATTGTGAAAACTCATGATTATTAATTCTTGTAATATGAATTTTGAGATCCATTCTTCCTATTTTTGTTTCTTATCTATCCAAGAGAATCCATTAATTTTTATATTAAAATTAAACCAAAGAACTCAATAGGAGGTGCTGATGATTCGGTCCAATTAACATGACAGTGCACATTGTGTAGTCGGAGTTACACACCGTGTAATCTACCATACACAATATGTAATCCAGATTATATACTGTATAGTTGTGTTTAGTGTATTGTGATTAATTAATCAATTACATAAGATACTTTCATTAATTACATGTGGTGTAGTTAATTCTTACACCGTGTGTTGACCATGATAGACTAGTGCATGGTTAGTTAGATTACACGTTGTGTAGACCATTGGACATTGTGTGTCCTCCATTTGGGTCCAGGAACTAAAATTGTGTCCCATTGATGGCTAATCCAACTACTAACCATGTAACCCAGAGACAATAGGGCTTGTGGCCCACTGGACAAGCCCCGTACTCCAATATTTTCCAAGTACACCTAACATGCCAATTCCCATGGCATGTACATCCGATAAGATAGTGAAGAAAGTATATGATGTGTATTAGTAACTACATATCGTGTACTTTACCAAATTACATATAATTAATACATTAATTTTTTTGTAATTTTTAGTATAAAAAATCATGGAGATTCAAACGGTTGTTCACCGTGTTACCTCCATGGTTATGGATGAGAATCTCAAGGAAATTCTGAAAAGGATTAAGATAAAAGGAATGAATAATTAAAGAAAATAATTAATCGAATCAAGTGAAATGTATCTGAATAAGAATGAATAAATAATTTAATTCTAGTTTTAATAAATCCATAGATTTTTTCACGTATATTGATGATCATGAGCTAGACCCAACCATTGTATGTGAATGGTTTACATTTAATTTATTTTATATTAAATTGTTGGCATATTGCCATCCATCCCCTATAATATAATGAGTCTACATATGAATGGGTTATTTTATGTAAATCACCTTTTTACCACTCACTTGAATTTGAGTTAAAAAACATATCTAATGGATTGATATCCCAGCCTTGTGGAGGCGGTTCATGTAAAGAGTTGTGGAGAAACCAATCAAAGGAGATACAACGTTGGATATGAGGAAAGCTATAGACATGAACCATAAATGGATTAAGGTGTCTATCCACTAGGTCAGCTATTAGTTTTTCAATTTCTAGATAAACTAGACATTATAAGAGGTCAAGATCGTTCCATTTACTTTATTTAATTTTTTTCAGTTGTATGTTTTATCATTATGGATGTATTTTCATGACTACCTAATTAATGAATTAATAGGAATGCAAGAGGGAACTATAATAAAAAAGGATTATTCATAAATATTATCAATACATGGTTAATCACTTATGTATGTTACACATGATATTAAAAATCATGTGATAAAAATAATAATGCAATGTACACAGAAGAGACAAAAATTCCTCAATAAAATAAAAATTCCGAACAAGCCTTCTATTAAATGATTAAGGGGAAGAATAAATAAAACTAAATCACTGACCAACCCTTGTTGAGACACTTAAGTTTATATAGGAAGATATAATAAATTTTTTAGGTTGACATATCCATTTTACATCAATAGTAGTATACCTTGATAAAAATGGTTTAAATTTTGGGGCAATTGTTGTGGAAATCCAAGTTAAGATTTTAGGATTTGGGAGTCCACTCAATATATCAAGGAGCTACAATCTTGTAGTTGGAAAATATATTTTTACCTAAATACCTTCAAGTAGCTTGACCAACCCTTGTTGGGGTTAAGCCAAGTGGAATATGGATCCTTTTAATCAGAATTTCCTAAAAACTAGACATTTTGATTATAATGGTGAGGTCCATTGGGAATTGATAAAATAGTGGTAGAAATAATAAAATTAATTTCCTATATATCATGAAATCTAATAAACAATGTACTAACTATATGCTCTTTTAATTATAGAATAAAAATAAGATGCTCATTAACCTCACTATCCCTTTGGTCAATAATGGGTAAAGACAACATCCTCATCGGCAGTAACATCTTGGAATGGTTTAGATGCCTTCCAGTGATTCTACAAAATGAATAGCAATATTTCATGATGTATTCCTTATTACCCGATCCACCTACCCTATAGGAGAGTGGTGAAGAGTCCCTGGTCTACAAGAAAGATATGAATGAAATGGTCGACATTCAATGTTTCATGTCATCATCAATGTCTGGTGAACTCATTAAGACTCAGGAAAACATGGATTCCTATAGAATTCATGGAAACCCACATGGTCTTTATAATGAGAGAGAAAGACAAGAATGGTTTGACATCTCCAAGGTAGTCTTTCAGTGTAATCATGGAGAGGGTGACCTATGTGGGCCTCACTAAGTCAATATCATGGGCTACATTGAGTGCCTAGAGGTTCTAGGTTGTAAACTCCCTAAAGAACGAGGTACCGATCTCATTCTCACATCACTCCCTTATATCTTCTCTAGTTTATTTGTGAATTTAAATTCTAATAACATTGATAAATTCCTACCAGATCTTCTTATCCTCCATCACCATGTGTACAATGACATGAAGTGAAAAAAACCATCTATCCTTTTGGTGAATAAGAGTAAAGGGAAGCCAAGGATATTTAAGCCTAAAAAATTATCACGCCCTTCCAAGAAATGTAATATTAGATAAGAAGAAAGAGAACATTATTTTATTTGGTTCTAATGTCGAAAAAATGACATTGGAAGAAATATTGCAACCATACAAATAAGAAATGGGAAGCTTTGGGTGCATTTACTATTGAGTGAAATTTATATATTTCTACAAATTATATATTATTTACATATTGTATTTCTCACATATGTACCCAAATATAGTAACCAAGTAGATTCTAGAAAATTTACTGAGGGGAGGTAGATCTACATGCATCCAATGAAGTTATACTTGTTGTAGCTATCAAGGACTTCCACCTCACGTTACCGAATGGGATGATATTATTGTTGAAGGGTTGTTATTATCTTCCTTCAGTAACCAAATACATTATGCTTATATCCAGACAAGATAAAAATGGATTTATTTTCATGGTCATGATTGAATTTTTTTTCTTTTATAGAGATATCATTTTTTTGTTAAGGCGCATTTATATAACTATTATGACATGTTGGATTACAAAAACTAGGTAATTGAAATTAATCAAAAAATTACTTCACATGACTCATACCAAACCAAAATTTGGCATCATAAGATATGTTGTGTAAATAAGAAATGATTGAAAAAATTACGTTATGATGGATATTTATATTCTTTCAAAAAAATACTTGGTATATGTCATGCATGTTTATTATAAAATTTTACCAAATCCCTATTTAGTGGGAAAGGTTAAAGGGAAAAATTGATTCATCAATTAGTTCATACCGATGTGTGTAGACCATTTAAATTTGAATAAATGGGTGGGTACTCATATATCATAACCTTTACTGATGATTTTATTAGATATGGATATATTTACTTAATGAGTTATAAGTCATATTCTTTTGATATGTTTAAGAAATACAAGATTAGATTTGAGGACCAACATAGATAGAAGATTAAGAAACTCCCGTCAGACATAGGTGGAGACTATCATAATGACGACTTCATTGATTACTTACAGATGTTTGGGATCTTATCCCAAATCACTCCTCCTTACACCCCTCTGTGGAATGGTGTAATCAAAAGGAGGAATTGTAACTTGTTGGTGATGGTGAGATCAATGATGAGTCATGAGTGTCATCCATTATCCATTTGGGGATATGCATTACAAAAACCAGCACACATTCTCACCCAATTAAGAACAAAATTGATAAATGTTATTCCATTTTAGGTATGGCATGGAAGAAAAATCATTTTATTGAATCAACATGTGTGTGGAAGTTAAGAGTTTGCTAAGTCCTCTTTAGAAAAAAAACATGAAAACCGAGGCAAAAAGCGTACCTTTATAGGATGGACTGAGGAAACAAAGGGATATTACCTATAAAACCCCTCAAAAGAAAATTTTAAATTGGATGGACACACCATATTCCTTGAGAGAGAGAACATATAAAAAACTGATATTGAGATTGAGATAGATATCAATGAAGTCGAGGCTCAAGGTAGAAAAGTGTTGGCATATGAGCAGATTCCACATAGCCCTATAGAAGAAGAATCTATTATAGAGACATAATAACTAAACAGGAGTACAAGAGAGGTTAGATAATTTGAATGATATGGTTTTCTAGTCACAGAGGATGGTGACTCGTTATTAATTGATAAAAATGATCCTTTAATCTATAAGGAAGAAAGTAGTGGAATAGATGTTTACACATGGAATGAACCTATAAATTCAGAAGTGGATTCCATGTACCAAAACCAATTCTAAATTTTGGTATATCCACTAGTAGATATCAAGCTTATTGATTTAAAATGGGAATTCGAGATAAAACTGGACATAGAAGGAAAAGTCAGTACCTATAGGGAATGAATAGTAGAAAAAGGGTTTAAACATCATAAAGGTGTTGACTATAATGAAACATTTTTATAAGTTTTAATGATGAAATCCATCAAAAATCTTCTGGTCATTGCTGCTTACCATGACTTTGAGATTTGGAAAATGGTTGTCAAAATAACCTTCCTTAATTTGAACCTTCATCATGATGACTATATGACACAACCTAAAGGGTTTGTAACTCCAAATTGTGGTAATAATATATGATAGCTGAAAAAATACATATAATGATTAAAGAAAGAATACAAGATATGGAACATTCTTTTCTAAGAAGCCATAACAGAATTCGATTTTATAAAGAGAGAATGTGTGCCTGGTGTATAAAAATGGTTTAGTTGTAGTAAATTCATATTATTAATAGTATATGTTGATGACATAATACTTATTGGAAATAAAATATCATTATTAAACTCTGTTAAGGCATGACAGAATAAATGATTCTCTATAAAGGACTTGGGTGAGGAAACATATATTCTTGGGATCAGGATCCATCATGATAGATCCAAGAGATATAGGGGCCTATGTAAAAGTACATACATTTACAAGATACTGAAGAAATTATGTTTGGACCAATCCAATAGGCGATTGTTTCTAGAGTCGCATGAAATTCATAATTCGAAGAAAATGTGTCCCCAGATGCATGAGTAAAGAACTAGAATGGAAATGATTCAATATGAATCAGTGATTGGGTTAGTCATGTATGATATGACGTGTACTAGGATACATGTTGCCTATGTATTGAGTGTGGTAGGGAGACATAAAGATAATCTTGGTTACCACCATTTTATGGAATCCGAGACTTTATTTATGTATCTTAGGCCTTCTAAGGATATGTTCTGGGTTTGTGTAGGACATGATGAACTACTCATCATAGGATATGCAGATGCTAGTTTAAAGACTGATCAAGATGACATGAAGTCACATACAGGAAACACATTCACGAGGAATGGAGGTGTTGTGAGCTGGAAGGGATCAAAAGAATGTTTGGTCATAGATTTTATACTACATTCCAAATATATTATATCTTTTGAGGTTTCTAAATAGGTAGTTTGGATTTAGATCTTTTTCCCCGAGATGGATATGGTTCATAGCTATAAAGATAAAATCACACTCTATTGTGAAAATATTATAGTAGTGGTTCTCGAAAAGATCCAAGGTCACATCAGCGAACAAAGAACATACTTCAGAAGCACCATCTCTTGATGGATATTTCTTATAGAGGTGAAGTTTCAGTGGGAAGTATTTCCAGGGAAGACAACATGGCGTACCCCTTGACTAGATCCTTAACATATTATAAAAATGATTATCATGTGATGTCAAGCGTATTGAAAGTCATAGTCAGATTTCTCTAGTTCATGTTGGAGTTTGTTAGAGTTGGTGTCATAGAACCAATTATTTTTACTTTGATTACATGAATAATTAATTTTTTTTTTAATTTTTCTACATGACTATGTTTTAATTATGTCTTAGAGTATTTCTCACCATGATACGGTCATTGCAGTTCCCCATTAGTATGAGAACATGGATGTTCTATGACATTATTCTTAAATATAGTTATATTATTAGATGACATACTACGATGAGAAATATAATATATAGAATGTTATGTGTGAGTACTCATAAGTATATTAATATTCTTCTCCTGAATTTTTCACTTAGTAATCTCCAAGATGGGATATTATAAGAACGTTCCTGCCTGAAGGAATTCGACTTGTTTTGGTGTCATCTGATATTACTATCCACGAGCATGTGTAATGGTCCTAAGACTTTATGATATCATTAATACATGTTATGTCCCACACAATTTGTTTGGATGAAAAACGCAATCACACTATATGTTAGAAGGAATTAGGGTACATTGGGTGCATCACAAATGACATGATTTAAGTGGATAAGTCGAGGAATCATTTGTCCCTTCCATTTGTGGATGTTGATATCTATGCCCTTTGACTTAAATAGAACCATCACCCTTAATTCCATGGAAATGGTCTAACAATGAGTTTATTTCATCTAGTCAATGAATGATGTATCAAATATATTGGTTGATGACACTATTATTAAACCTGCTTAATGAAATATTGTGAAAAGGGGGTTTATATTACACAGTGAGAATTCATTTTTTGATGTCATCAATGCGACTTTAGGTTATTTATATTAGGTTACTTGACCCATTTATAGAATTTAATCATAGATAGTAAGAAATACTTCCTAATTTCAATTAGATACAATCCTAGAGGGTCATAAAAAAGTGTTTCTGGTGGTCTCGATTAAATTTAATTTTAATTTAATTAATAGAATAATTACTATTCTCAAGGTCATGGAAGAATTTTATTCATGTTAAAATGATCACATAAATTAAATAAATATTTATTTACCAAATTGTGAATAAAATATATTTATTTATTTTATTCAATATTTAATAAATATTTATTTATTATTTTTTAAATAAAAATTAATTTTTAAGAGAATAAAATATTTTATTTGGGTGTTAAATAAATGGAAGAGGAATTCCAACTGAGGAAGACCGTGTCTGTTGATAAATTATATTTTTACAAGTTGGTAAATTATCGTTATCTAGTTAGACAGAGAAATAATAATAATATTGATATCATTATGTGGAAGTGGATTTTATTTATGGTTTCTTTTTTCACAAGTTAGTTGAAGAGAAATAATTGTTGTGTTATTGTTATTATGTGGAATGGATTTTCCCTAATAGTTATAATATCATTTAATTGTTGTTTCAAAATTAAATATTGTAACTGAAACTTCATTTCAATTAATAATAATTTAAGATTATCTTTCGAAAACCTGATGAATTCATAATTATTGAGCAAAACATTTTCTCTCTCAATTCCTCTCATCTATCCCAGTCAAGAATTAGATATGTTCTTCAAGACCAAAGAACAAGAAATCAAGAATGATCGACGCAAGGCATTTTATCACCGTTCTAGCACCACAATAACGAGTGGTGTTGTTTAAAGACTATTAAAGAATGTGCGGATAACCTCTACAAGGATTCCACATTGGATCATCACGAGCAGAATGAAGACAATCCAAAAGGGGCATTCCGGATGATCAATGATCATCAACCAAAAAATACCAAAGACCCAGGGATTTAATTTCTCTAAAAAACAATAAATTAATTATAAATATGATGTGCAAGATCTTCTCTATCATATCTAGTTCTTGTCTTCTGTTTATCTAAACCATTGATTTGAATTAGTGCACACTAGCGTTTATTGTCATATTAATCTCGAATTCATCATCAATTACAACAAAACCAATGTTGGTCCCTCCCAACCACCTTGCTTTGGATACATGCGAATCTTTCGCTTTTCCCTTTATTTCTTTTTGGGATGTATTATCATGACAATTTATGCATAATAAAATGTCTCTATATTGTTTTTCATATTCTATTGATACAATTTCTTTTTAAATGTTTCTAATAATCCACTAAGGGGGAGAATAGTTATGTAATTTACCTTGTTATTATACCTTTGATACCACACATGGATGTGATTCACATTACCATTGAATACCTTAATTACACTGATCTTTAATACCAAATTTACTTATATATCATATTTGACATTTGAAATATTAAGAATATAATTATCCTTCAAATACATCTATGTATAACTATGATTATTTTATACATAGTTTTTAAAAATTCCATGCTTGTGTTGATTAAAATTGTGGATATTATTGGAACCAACATATTTTAATGATAAAAAAGCATGAATATTTTTTTCTAATGAGATTACTATTTTATAATAGTATTTTATTTTATATGGAGATTTGATGAAAATTTATCAATGTTTTGGATGAGTCACTACCAAACATTAGACACCACCAAAATAACTCAATGCCTACTTGACTCACCACCAGCTTAGGGCGTCAAAATATTAAGAAACCGTTTGATAAAATAACTCACCACCATACATGAGTAACAACGAGTTCAATGGAGTCACTACCAGAATGAATCACTGCTAGAATGACTAAAATCCATTCATGTGTAACCTTCAGATATGAGTCACCATCAAAATTGTGTTACCACCTGTTCAAATGAATCACTGATAGTCGGAATCACCACTAAACTGACTCACCAATGTACATGAGTCACTGCTATGAATTAATTTCCACCTGAAGTTCTTCTATAACTTTTAATCTTATTTTTAATTAAAATATCCCAAAACCTAAAATAATGAAATTAATATAGATGATTATTTTATAATTATTCCCTTAAATTTTGGTTGGGTGAATTAAAGACAATTATATAGTCATTATGAGGATCAATAAGATAATAATAATAATTATTCAATGTGTATAAGAAGTTTTATATATTTTTAAAAGTCTCCCACAAGTGTAGGTAATCAAGAAGTTTATGGATTTATGAATAATATAAGGATCATCACACAAAAACATTCATGATGCATACCAACTAACATTCAACAATGAAATAGTGGATCTCATTGAATATCATGATTCTTTCTTACATTAAGAAAATAGATCATTTTTAAATCTTTGTTTTATTTCAACATTCTGAGACACAGTTCAAGATCCTCAGTAAGACAAATCAAAGGACACTCCAGAATATGTAGCACTAATGATTGGGAAATGTTACCTTTTCGATATATTATTTCATTCTTAACCAATTTTTTGATTTTATTTTTGAGTAGTGTATTGTATGGACTGTTTGTCCACACACATGGATTTTTGATCCAAAACTGAAGATTACATGATATTCTATTTATCTCATTTATTTATTTACCTAATGTGTTTTTGTAATAGGTCCCTACACGTCCTATCTTATATTATCTTTTCCCCATGTATAACTATTGAATATTCATTGGGAGTAAAAATATTTTAATTTTATTATTTGTATACCTAATCCAGGCTGTGGATCAAATTATTGTTTTATAGTATACATCTTATTGGGTGATTTAGAAGTGGACGATATTAGGTATTTTGTTGAGACTAAACCTCTTGTTTATTGAAAATTGTTTTTTATTTATTTATATTATTTTATTGATTTTAATTATAATTTCTTTTAACCTATTAACAAAACTGGTACAATGATAGCTATTCTTTAATAGTATTATTATAATTATTATTTTTGTTATAAATAAATTTCAAAAGTTAATAAATTTTTTTATTTTTTAAATAATCCTTAACTTATCAAAGAGATACATTTTAAATTATCGAACTTACTTAAAACTACTATTATGAGGTAGATGGTGATTTTAATTAAAAGGTTATAATTTATTTATACTTTTTTTTAAACTATTATTTATTTGGAACTCAATTCACCCCTATCGAATTGCTCAATATCACCAACATAAGGATTATTAATGTCACTAAGATGAAAATTTCATTGGGATTAATGGGTTACTAAAAATGTGTTATCGAAAAAAAATTCACTTAACTTAGAAATATACCAATATATCTTCTAATAAAAATAAATTTATCCTGATAAATTAATGTGATGAATGATTCCATAAATCGAAATGAAAATTCTTTAATAAATTTTTATTATACTTTCAATTATAAAATTTAAAATTTTTTATTTATAGTGATCTGTTTTTGAGAGGTAAGTGTTGTTTCTTGATGAAATATTATATGATAATTGCATATGAGTTAATTTAATTGAAAATCCACGAGTTGAGTTTTCATATGCATGATCTTGATCAAATAATGTAGGTATTATCTAGAAAAATTTGTATGAATATATTATACAGGGTAAAATTATAAATATATAGGGACTATAAAAATTTAAAGAATATATTTACTGAAAACGAGTCTAACATGAGGCAGATAATATAACACCATGATATTTTTATGAGATATTTTTTCTTTTTTTTCAATGTCTTATGTTGTATGATAAACTAAGATAATATTTCACTATACAAAACACTGTCTTAGCTTGTGGTATACACAACTCTATGCATGGATTTTGATAAAATAAAATTCAATTTTTATGATTGAATTATTTACATGTAATGTCGAGTGTAATTGAGTAACTATAAATTATAACCGGGTCATTATAATGGTGGGTAAAAATTATATTAACTTCTAAAAACAATTTAAATGAAAATAAGTGAGTCTATAAAATAATAAACTCACTCTTAATAGATTCTATTCATGAAAAATAAATGTAATATATTCAATCAAAGAATTAAAATTCAACTTATATGTTCTTTAGACCAGATATAAGAACAGAATAAATGTTTTTATAAAATAAGTATTTTTCAAAAAAATGATGTTTTCCCCCTTTTAATGGTGCACCCATTTTAAATCTAGTATTTGACACTTTTTTATAATACAATTGAAAACATAAACTTCTCATTTTAATTTAGAATATAAAAACTTACTTTGGTTAAAATTTTGGTATTTATATGAAATGTATTATTTTTTATGAATAGGGAGAATAATGACTTTTATTGAAAAAATTATTTTATTTTAAATTAATTATATATAATATTATATTTTGGTATGTTTTTAAATTTTATTTAGATAATTTTTATTCAATAATTTTGTAAAAATATTTTTATACATGATTTTGTTATGAAATCATTTTCCATTTTAAAAGATCTATTTTTCAAACAACAATTTTTCATGAAATTTTATTGGTTTAATTTTAACATTAATTTTAAAACATCTATGTTATTAATTTTAAATAATGGATTTCAAATTTGAATTACGAGGTCCACATTTGGGGTCTAAATTTAGTAACCATGGTTAATTTTCATATGATGGTAAATGGTAAATTAGAACCTTTAGGTTAAAATGACATTATAATGACTATAAAATGACCAAAAGAAATGAATTTTTTTATGTTTTGATTATAATTAAACCCTGAAAACCCTAAGTATTGAAATTCGGCCATTTAATGGACACTGGTCTATGGAAATAACATAAATAATACATAAATCAAAGAAAGACACAAGTGTCATTTTTTTCGTCTTTAATATCTATTATGTGTCCACATATAGAGAAATGGGTGGTATAAACGAATTTAAATGGTATTTTTTTAACTTAATACAAATATTTACCAAAAATGAATTTATTTTTTATATTTTTTGGCCATTTTGGAGGTATTATAATATTTTATTTCCTGAAAACTTTAAGAGGACACATTCTTGTTTTAAATAATATGTCATTTTTAAAATAAGGTTATACACAATATATATTTGAATATAAATACTGATTTGAAATAAAAAATGTTTTACTTCAACATGATAATTTATTTTTAATTTTTAGGAACTAATTAATTAATTTAAAGGCTTATAAATTGATGATTCATAAATTATTTAATTGATGGGAAATCAAAAAATAATAATTTTATTAAAACGAGAATAAATAATATAAGAGTAGAATAGTTTCCCAAATCCTTTTCTGAGTATATCGATTCCATAATCGTCCAAAGGTGGAGTTATAAACTATTTGGATCCTTATATAAGATATTACGACACATATATTATATTAATTAAAGTTATGTTAAAATTGTCTCATTTATATTTTAATAACTATAACATTTTTAATGATTGATTTTCTTGAAAATATATTCAACTACAAGAACTCCACTAAAAGATTGTAGATTTATATTAATCATATTTTTTTTAAATTTTTACAAAATAAATAATTATATTAAATAATTACACTATAATGATGTTATAATCATTTTATTAATTCAAATATTAAATTACAGTTTTTAAAAATATTAAAATAAATATAATTTAAAATAATTAATATGTGTAATTTATTTTATAGATATATTAGACCCCTTATGGGTAAAATAGAATATTTTTTTAGGGAGAAAATCTTATATTGATATTTTTATGAATTCATCAGTTGAATATTTTCAAAATTTACAATATTTGTTGTTTTGTAAAAAAATGTATTACAAAATTATTTAAAAACCGTAAAATATTTTAAAAATATATTATAATTATTATATGGTCTAAAATGATTAAAAATATTTATTTATAAATTAATTGTAATCAAATAAGTAAATATTTTTCCCTTTTAATATTGAAATAAATGTATCCCTAGTTAATATAAAATAGAATAACTGAGTATTTAATTAAAAATATGAGGTTTAAATTGAAAAAAAACTTGTCCAAATTTTAATATTTTATTAGATAAAAACATTATATCATCACATATTAAAAAATATAACCTTTTGATGATATTTGATGTTGTTTTATTTTATTATTAATTAATATTTTTGCAGATTCTAAATGTTCCCCTCACTAAAATTATAAACCGGAACATCCTTATTCACAATGTCACCTACCATTGTGCCTTTAAACTCAGCCATCCCATGCCCAGTTCCCTTATCAAATCCTTTATTCACATTTTAGTGTTTCTAGTATTATCAACATTCCAACACTAGTTCCTTTAAGAATAAAACTCGAGGGAGCACGTTAAAGAAGAGATAATCTCCTCAACCAATTATTTCAAATTATTTCTCCTTCTACTTCCTATTCAGGAGATTTTTTCATTATAAACTAGTTAATCCCATATCACGTGTATACTGCAATGTTATTATTATTATGGAGTAGACATATTCCACCTTATATCTATCCTTCAAAAAATTAAATCACTATGTGTGCATACATACGACATACCCTCTCCACATCGTGGTGTAATATGGTTTTCATGACCACTAGACTTGGAGGGGTGTAATAATGAAAAGAATAAATCTATTTAATTATTATAACAATTTATATATTCTGTAATAATATATATACCATCCACTTCAATACCATTTCATAATTAGAGGTATGATATCAGCACTCGTGCGTACTAACGACCTACCATCTCCATGATGTGATGCAATTTATTCTACATGATATACATTAAATAATGATAGTATAAATGTACATAATATATAAATATGATATTAATATCATTTTTCAATTATATAACTATGATCTAATAAGGATAACCAAAACATATTTGACAAAACATGCATAATAAAATAAAGTAGTTAATACCCAAATAAAGAGTAATAATGAAATATTATTACGAGATAGATGATAATATGATCATATATGATAACAGAAGAATGATAATGATTATAGAATTATTCAAATACATCATTTAAAAAATTATAAATGAGGTTCGTATACATACAATGGATAGAAGACCTATGATAAAGGATAATTTTTCAATTTCATTATTATATGAGATTGTTTATTCGTAAGTATTTAATGGGGTATATTTATCATCTGTGTCCATGTTTCCAAAATAAGTATTATAAAATATTCTTTATATCCTTCTATAATTATTTAATGTCATTTTTCCCATTGGTTAATTTTTATTAAAATGTATGAAATAAATATTTTGTAATTTTTAGAATGAGGTACCTTTTGACTTTTCTAACATAAGTAAAAGAAGAATGTTATTTTAACTTATAAGTCATGAAGGGATTTTTTACGATTTCATAGAACCTTATTTAGATGAAGATTACTGTAAATTATTTCATGTTTAATTTAAATTAAATTATTTAATTTTAAAATTTATTTTCATTTTGAGAGAAGAAAATGTTTTTGGAGAAGAATGGATATTTTCCTCAAAAATTGATTTCATGGGTTTTATCAAAATTATTTTTCATCTAATTTGACATTATATAAATGGGGTTATGTTTCAATCCCTATTATTACTATAACTTGACTACATTTAGGATAGTATTCTATTTATTAAAACACCATTCGTTTTATAATGATTTTGATGGAAGGTTGTTTAAGAAACTCATTTTATTCCCAGGGTTATGCAATGATTAATTATTTCTGTTTTTTTTTGAACATGTAAGAATAATTTCATTATTATATGGGTAGAACCTATATCTCCCTAAAATGCATTGGTTAATGATTTACATCTCATGAGATATAAATTTATAGAATTGAAAGTAAATCTAGTACAGTAATATAGGGCAGAAATGACAAGTAAATATTGTTCAGTAATATAGTGTTGATACGAAGATTGAAATCAGTTTAAAAAATGAATTTTTTCTCAATGATGGTCTTGGAAATGAGCCTTGAATAATATAGAAATTCTTTTCTAGGATTAATTTCATTACACAATTCCTTGTTTTATTCAAATGATATTATATCATGGTTAGTGTTCCATTATGATTTATGCCAAATGAATTTCTCAGATTTATTTCATGAATCATGATTTTGATATTCAAAAATTATGTTCATATTTTTACATTCGTATCTTTATTTTTTTTGATATTCTCCTTGTTTACCCTAAATAAGTGTTTTATCTCACCATATTTATTTTTTATTCTCCTTAGGATATAAATAAATATTTATGTAGAAAAACTAAATGGGATAATCATTATGGTATATGTTGAAGACCATTCAACAAGTTAGAGTAATGTGTTCTATGTTTCTAAATACACTAAACTAATATTGTATTTGGGAATCTATTTATGTAACGTGTAAATTTTTTCTTTAAAATAAATTTAATGTCCATATACGTTAATCATGGGTCATTAGTGTTTGAATCTGAGTAAAGGTTTATTCTACCTTTAGAAACAAGGATAGAAAAATTTAGTGAGATACCAAGAGTTTTTTCTAAGGATACTTCTTACTATGTCAAAATAATAGGTCTAATTATAGGTTATAATCCTATTGTTTTTTGATAATAATGAATAAACTATGATTAAAACTGAGATTTTATAGATTAAATCTACTCCCCCTTGATTATGTTGTTTTCTATGAACAATTTTTGACTCTCACACATTTCATTTTTGTTTTTAGAAAATGGATGGAAATATGAGGATTCATGTTAATGGAGAATATGATTGAAAGTGTGATGATATTACTCATGAGAAACCAAATGAAATGGGATTTAGAAGTTAAAACATCATTATTAATCTTAGTCATTAATCTCATAATATGATCAGTAATATCAACTTTGGTGAGTTTCCTAACCCACTGAATTAGAGAAATATGGTGTATCATGGGGACCATTTAAGAAAGGATGTTCAATTTTCCTTATGTTTATCTTGTGGGAAGAGGAATCATGGATAATGTTTCAGTGAAACAAGAAGATAGTTTGGGTGTAGAAAATAATGAAATAGATATAGTTATTGAAAAGGAAAAAGTTGAGATAACACAATGGATAAGGATAATGGTGTTGCTATGTAATCAATGAAAGTTAACTATTTTTAACGTGGAATGTATGTGCATTATAAAAATCAACACCCTATAGTAATATTACTTAAAGAGAATCATTATGATTGTATGGTAGTATTTATTTTTTTGATGACGATGAGACTACAAATGATATATGGGGTAAAATAAGTGGTAAGGAATAAAACAATGAATCATGATTCGTGGTTTAAGAAGATAGTGGAATAATTGCATGTTTTTTATGAATAATGTGGTATAAGTAATTTTATGGTATTATGGAATAAAGAAAAATATTATGATTTTTACAATATTTTATTTTCATAGGTTTCTGGAATTACATATTTAATGGTACCGGTAACCATGAAATGTTTTTTAAATATTTTTTGAAAACACATTAAGGGAAGGATAAAACGTAGTAAAAGTATGATGATGTGATAATAATATTTGGATAATGATATGTTGGATTTGAAAAATTAAATTTGATGGTACTAATTTCCATAAAAATGATTAAGGACTTTTTGAAAATTGTTTTATGGTGTTATGGGAAATTTTTTTAGTTTTTAGGACATAAAAATAAGGAAACATGCTTGTTATCAAACATTATATATGGTAACTCAGGATATTTCCATGAATTAAGAGAATACATGATGATGGTGTTCACATGTTTTCAATGTCACTAATAAGAGATACCTTTTGATATATGGTAGCTAAATATAAATCTGATTTGGTGAACCTCTTTCTAATGTTTTGGTATTTTAACATTCATAAATATTATAAGGTCATCAATTTATGGAATGTTTAAGTTAAACCATAGAAGAAGATTGGCATATTAAAGTATTATCTCACTATAAGATGAATTATGAATATTTTTGAAAAAATAATTGTTGTGATAAAGACATATAAAATTACCTATCTTTCTATTTATGGATCTCATGATCGGTTAACACTTTAGGAATGAAAAACTCAACATCATTTCATTGAATAAGAGATTAAGTGGAAATTGTTCAAGACACGACCAATGGTGAGATTGTATTGAAATCAAGTAAATATATATTCTCATGATAATTATTCAACATTATGAAAAGGGATCTTGACGTAAAATAGTTTCCTATTATCATCATTTTTTATAATATCAATGACCTCTTCAACACCTCTTTAGTTTATGGTTTTTTGATGGATAACTTTCTCTGGATCACCAAATTAATTGTGATCAGGGATCATTATTGACCTCTATGATTAATTATGTTTTCTCTTCATGAAAAAACCATTACATATGTTCTCTTATGTAGAGACCCAGTTACTATTTAATTTGGGTAACTTTTATTTTCAAACTATTCCTTTTTAAAAGGGAGTTTTAGACATCAATTTCTCGATGTGGATTTCTATGAAATAAACTCCCTTGTATTAATCCATATATAACCAGAGAATAATTTGAAGGGAGAAATTCATTTAAAGGGATATATAATGTAACACCTTAATATTTTTATGAGATAGACTATAATGGATGTCTTCTATCGTATACTACACCATGATAAACATGCACAATACGCACCAACATCATTGCTTGTGGTATACACAACACTATGATTGGATTTTTTTACACAATAATTAATTTAATTTTGATAGAATTAATTTAATTCAAGATATATTATAAGTTAAAAATGAAATATTATAACCGAGTCATTATAATCGGGGGTATGAATAATATTAAAATTCTTCTAGAGAACAATTTAAGTGAAAATATTCGAGTCTATAAAATAATGAAATCAATCTTAACATATTTTAGTAATTAATATATATGTAATATATTCAATATAATTATTTAAAATTTATCTAATATGTTTTCGAGATAGGATATAAGAAAAAAAATCAATTTTTTGGGCAAAAGAAATATTTTAAAATTTTTTTTCCACCTTTTGATGGTGCACCGATTTTAAATATTGTTTTGACACTTTATTATATTAATTTTGAAAAAATAAATTTATCATTTTAATTTATAATATAAAAATTTACTTGGGTTGAAAATTGATATTTATCTTCTAAATTTCACTTTTTGATGAACAATGAAAATAACGATTTTTATTGAAAATTTTATTTTATTTAAAAGTCATTACATAGTAAAATTTTGTTTTGGTTTGGTTTTAAATTTAATTTAGTTAATTTTAATCCTATTATTGTTTTTGAAAATAAATTAATGCTTGTATTTATTACAAAAATATTTTCCATTTGAATTGGTGTGTTCTTCCAAATGACAATTTTTTGTGACATTTTACTAGTTTTTTTATCTTCATATCTAAAACATTTGTGTTATAAATTTTGAAATATTGTTGTAAAATTTGGATTCATGAGGTCCATATTTTATTAGAAGGTCCCATTAATTTTTGAAAAATATGAATAGTATGCATAGTAAATTTTTTTACCATGGTTAAGAGTAAATTAGGTGATTTGGGTTAAAAATAAAATTATAATCACTATAAAATGATTGAAACAAATGAAAACAAATTATTTGATGAATTTAGTTCAACCCGTAACACGTATGGATCAAAATAATGTCATTTAATGGACAGATTCCCATGAAAATGACTTAAATAATATTTGAATCAAATAATGATACATGTGTCATTTTCTTTTCCTTCAATAAATATTATGTGTCGACATATTGAAAAATGGGTTGTATAAACGAAGATAAATTTTAATTTTTTTGTTAATAAACATATTTCCCTAAAATAAATTGATTTTTGACGTTTTGGAGCTATTTAGGAGATATAATAATATTTTATTGAATAAAAATTTAAAGTTTTCACATTCATGTTATAAATAATATATCATTTTTAAAATAAGGTTTTACAGAAGATATATTCTATTATGAAAAATAATTTGAAAGATAAAATATTTTTATTTATTATGGTAATTTATTTTTAGTTTTTAGGAAATAAATAATTACATTAAAGGATTATAAATTTATGATGCAGAAATTATTTAATTCATAAAAACTCAATATAATAATTTTTTTAAAATATAATGTATATTAAGCACTAAAAAACTATCCCCAATTTAATTAGTCAATTATATGTCGAACATAATCATCCACGGGTAGAGCTATGGGACATTTGGATCCTTAAATAAATGATTACGACACTAATATTATTTTATTTAATGTGATGTTAAACATGTCACATTCATATTTTAATAAGTATAACATTTTTAATCATTGATTTTCCAATATTAATATTCAGGTAAAAAAATATATAAAATATAGTAGATTTAAATTAATCATAGTATTTTTTTAACTTTTTACCAAAAAAATAAGTATATTAAATAATTACAAAATGCTGAAGTAGTAATTATTTTTTTAATGGAAATATCAAATTAATTTTATTAAACAATTTAAAATAAATATAATTTGAGATAATTAATATTTAAAATTAATTTTATAAATTAATATTACCCTTATTGATATTATAAAATAATTATTTTGAGGATAACATCTTATCTTGATGTTTTTAAAAATCCATGAATTTAATAATGTTAAAATTGAAACTATTATATTTTTGTGAGAACAATGTTTTATTAAATTATATAAAAATAATATAACATTTTAAAAATATATAATAATTTTAATAGTTTAAACAATCATCCAAATAATTCATTTGTTATTTAATTTACTTCAAAAATTATATATTTTATTCCTTTAATGTTGAAAAAATAATTTCCCAAGTTAAAATGAAAAATAATAACTAAGTATTTAATTAAAACAATATGGTTTAAATTGACATAAAAACATATCCAAAATTTATTGGTTTATGAGATTAAAAAATTAACTCATCTCATATTCTATAATAATAAATTTTGGTGGTTTTTTATGCGGTTTTAGTTTATTATAAATTAATAATTTTGGAGATTCCAAAGGTTCCCCTCATCACAATGATAAAAGGGACATCTTCCATCATAATTTAAATTAACATTGAGACTTCAATATTAGAAATATCATTACAATTTCACTTATCAACTTCCTCAGTCACATTCTATAATATCTAGTATTCTAAAAATTCCAAACCTAGGGCCTCTAAGACATAAAAAAGAGGGAACTCGTCAAAGAATATGTAATCTTCTATACCAATTCTTGCAAAATATTTCATCAACTACATCATATTCATGAGTTTTTTCCTTTATAAATTAATTAATACAGTATCAATTTTATACTTATATGTTATTAGGATTATGGAATAACAATATTTCAACATATATCCGTCCACTGAAAAACAAAATCACCACATGTGCGTATGTATAGCTTACCATCTCCACGCTATTGTGTAATCTGTTTTTCACTACCAATAGATATGGATAGGTATAATGACGGAAATAATAACTATATATGATTTTTTAACATTATATTTATTATGGAACAATATATATACAATCCACTTCTATACCATTTTATAATTAAAGGAATGATATATTCGCTCATGCGTACGTATGACCTACCGTCTCTATGATGCGATGCGATTCATTCTACATGATATAATTAAAAAAAGATTGAAAAAAATAATAGAATAAATTAATATGATGTTAATATAATTTTTTAATGATATAAATATGATCTAATAATGATAACCAAAACTTATTTGAAAAAAAGAATACGAAAATGAAGTAATTAATAATCGAATAATGAGTAATAATGAAATATTTTTACCAAAAAGATGGTAATATGATTATATATGATATCAAAAAAATGAATACGATTATGGAATTAGTCAATTACATCCTTTAAAAAAATAACTGGTGTTTTTGATACATACAAATGATAGAAAACCTGAGGTAATGGATAATTTTTCAATCTCATTATTATCCAACATTGTTTTTTCATAATTATTTATTGGGGTATATTTATCACCAACGTCCACGTTTCCTAAATAAGTATTTCAAAAAATTCTTTCTATACTTTTAAAATTTTTAATTCAATTTTACCCATTGGTGACTTTTTATTAAATGGTATGAAGGGAATATTTTCTTATTTTCTGTATGAAGTACTTTTTTACTTTTCCAGCAAAAGTATGAGAATAATGTTTTCTTAACATATATTTCATGAATGGGGATTTTATTCTCTAATAATGCCTTATTTCCAGGAATATTCCTTTACATGATTTACAAAATATTTTTAGATAAATTATGTTCTTTTAAATTTTATTTTCATGTTGTTAAAGTAAAAAAAAATTATAGAAGAAATGATATATTCCTTGTTGGACCCCATTTATGTTTAATGGGTATTTATGAGTCCCACATCAAACTTAACCTCTTTGTAATTAGTCTTACACATCTATAAAAGAACATATCCACCTCACATTGAGGAAAGGGGAATTCACTATTTATATAGTATTAGAGGGAAATTAATCCTAAACCCTCCCTCCCATGCGGATTTCCGATTTTTTCTGTCCCAGTATCTCTCTCCTCTGCCCGAAGCTCCCCTCCCAGCATTTCTTCCTGGCTGCCCGATCTCCCTCAGGTGGTGCCCCTCTCCTGCACGGCTCCCCTCCTCATCGCGGCAGCCCCCCGTGAGCCTTCTCTCATGGAGCCCTCACCCAGCACCACTCCCAGCTCCCATCATGTCTACCAACACCCACCTCCAGGCGTAAATCCCGGATCCTGGCTCCCAGCGAGACTCCCGTCTCCCGGCTGCAGGCATGGCTCTTGGAAACTCCTCCTGCTGGCTTGACGACTCCTTCCTTTTGCGCGCACTGACCCCAATATGTCTACGTGGATACCGCATCTCCTGTTACGCACCACACTCCTCCTCAACTGCTCCCGACTTCCCCAGAGGCCATTCCGACCCATGAAAACAACCAGCAACTGCTCTTACTTCTCCCGGCGCCCCACTCCCGCTTCTCCCCCGGGCGGTTCCCCGGTGCCCCTATCCTCCAGCTGTGCCTCCCAACCATGGCTCTGGACGCCCTTTCCCGATGTCTCCCGGTTGAAAACACCAGTCCTGTCAACACCATCCCTGCCTTCTATCCCAACTCCCTACACCCGACGACTCCCTGGCTTTTACCGCCTGTGCGCGCCACCACCAGCGCATCCTCCTCCCTTGCATAGTCTGTCAGGCTCTCTCGGCTTCCCGGCATGATCGGCCCTGCTCCAGCTGCTTCATTCGGAGACTCCCGGTGCTCTCGTCCCCGGAACGCCTCTCCTGCACAATCCTCCAGACCTCTTCTCCCACTATGGATTCCGGTAACCCAGCGCCAGTACTGCCTGAAATTCCGGCTGTTCCCGATGACCGCGCCTCTAGTCGCCTTCCATGGACTTGTCTTCAGTCCTTCCTTACCTCATCATCACCTCCTACCAGCTCATCGATGACCAGCTTGATGCCACCAATTTCTACATCTGTCGGAAGATGGTCTTGGTGTCCCTGCACGACATGAACCTTCTTTCTCATCTAGAGAAGCCTCCATCCGCCATGGAAGACACAACATTCCAATCTTCACAACTTTCAGATACCAAAATATTCACATTACTGGTCAACTCCATGGACCAATCGGTAAATGATGTTACCTGGACTGCCAATAATGTCAATGAACTGTGGGATGCATTTACTGTCATTTATTATGAGACCAACAACTTGGCATGGGTCTCCTACATTCTACAGCGACTGCCAACATTTGACAACATGATCAGACCATTCCGAAATATTTTTTTAGAATATAATGGTCTCCATGATGAATTGCAAGAGCTCTGGCCCATTCCTCAGACTCTAGCAGACACACAGACTCAACAGGACCAACTATGGATTTTTTATCTCCTAAATGGCCTCGACCCTGACTATGCCACGATAGCCAGAGAGATGATTGCCAGCGCATCTATGCTGGATATAACTCAGGTCTATCATCACCTAGGGAAGGCTCATCGTGCCCTTTCCCCACCTATCCCTACCCCTAATCACAAAGCTCTCCTGGGTCATGGCAGTGGCCTGCCCTACCAGCACTCATGGACGTGGCCGTGGATAGAGACGACCTCGCCCCCTCTGCCAGCACTGTGGTAAGCTTGGACACCTGATTGACTATTGCTAGGTACTTCATGGTCGTCTTGCTTTGCATCCACGACAGGGTCAGAATGCAATCCGAGATGCATCCCCACCTACTCCTAGTCTTCCATCATCTTTGGATCTCTCCATGGCTGAGATCCAACTAATTCACGATCATCGGACCACCTACCTGTCAGGCTCTTCATCAGTATCTATTGCGCACTCTAGTGGTCCAACTGCTTTTTTCACTCATCATTCACCTACCTGGATGATTGACTCAGGTGCGTCCGACTATCTTATCGAGAATGCAGGTATACTCTTCAACTACCATCCCTATACCGGTTCCTTAGCCATCACTATTGCTGATGGTTCCACTCTCCCCATTTCCGATTTTGGTACATGCTCTCTCACCTCATCCCTTCACATATCCTCAGTGGCCCATGTACCACGCAGTCCTTTTAAACTTATTTCCACAAGAAATATGAAAAAGGATTTCAATTGTAATGCTATCTTTACTTCATCTTCTATTGTGTTTCAGGAGCAGACGACGAGGCAGGAACTTGGTAGAGGAGAGCTTTGATATGGGATGTACATGTTCGATGGTCTGACATTCGTCGCCTAAACGTCTATCTATGGTCATGCCGTAGACCTCCATTCTCGTTTAGGCCACCCCTCCTTCGCCGCTCTTCATCAGCTCTATCCCGATATTAGTCTACATTTATCATTTCATTATGTGTGATTTACCTTTGCGAAACTCAATCGCACAACATATTATCCTTGACTTGACACACGGGCCACCAAACCCTTTGATTTGGTTCATTCTGATGTATGGGGTCCCTGTGCCACCTCGGGTCAATTCAGGTATAAATATTATATCTCTTTCATTGATGATTTTTTTCGTATGACATGGTTTTACCTTCTTCGAGATCAGACAAAAGTTTTCTACACTTTTCAGACATTTTACCATGAAATCCAGACACAATTTTTTATCTCTATCAAATGTCTGCACTCCGAAAATGGGCGAGAATACCTATACAAACCCTTTCAACAGTTTGTACAGGAACACAAAATCATACATCATACCTTATGTCCTGATACCCTTCATCAAAATGGAGTGGCCAAGTGAAAACAATGGCATATTCTGGAAACTTCTCGTGCCCTCCTCTTCCACTGCCAGGTGCCTCTTCACTTTTGGGGGGATGCCATCCTAACTTCCACATACCTACTCAATCGTCTTCCTTCCTCCCTCCTTTGGGGGAATACTCCTTTTCAAACTCTATTCCCCTCTGTTCCCCCTCACTTCCTTCCACATAGCGTCTTTAGATGTCTCTTTTATGTCCAGTACTCTCACCCCAATCTCTCAAAACATTCTCCCAAATACCTCCGATGTATTTTTCTCGGAAATTCCCCCACTCAGTGTGGATACTGGTGCTTCTCTCCAGGCTTACGCCGCTACATCACCTCTGCCGATGTATCATTTGTCGAGCTCTCTTCTTTCACTCCACCATCTCCTCATCCAAACACTACCATCGACGACTGACTTCCTCTATTGTTTCACCAGCCTCGGGTGTCTCCTCATACATGTCATCACATTGGATAGGTCTCCTCTAGTTGTCTATCAACTAAACCCCCCATCACGGCCGAGGACAACATTATTCCCACTTCATCAGATGCTCCTGTCACAGCACCTGAGGACCTTCCAGTTGCACTCCGAAAAGGTACTCTCTCATGTAAGACTACTCCTTTATTTACATATTCTTACAAAGGTTTTTCAGCACTGGAGATGATCTCTATTCCTCGCACGGTTGGTGATTCCAAGTCACACCCGGGGTGGCCACAGGCTATGCGAGATAAACTGTAAGCACTAGAGGACAATCATACATGGGATATGGTCTCCCTCCTTGTGGGAAAACAGGTTTTCGGCTACAAATGGATATATATTATCCGTCTCAATCCCAATGGCTATCTTTGTCGCCTCAATGCCCGGCTTGGGGTGAAGGGCTTTGCTCAGACATATAGAATTTATTACTTTGATACCTTCTCTCTGGTAGCCAATATGGCCTCTATCTGCTTGTTTATATATCTGGCTACTCATCATCACTGGTAGCTTCATTAACTGGATGTCAAGAATGCCTTTCTCCATGGCTTTCTTGATGAATAGGTCGACCTGAAGCAACCCACTGGCTTTTCTGAATTTGGTGCTGACTCCCATGTCTTCCACCTTCGTTGCTCCGTTTATGGCCTCAAGCAGTCTCCTCAGGCTTGGTTCAGCCACTTCAGCACAGTCGTCATAGCCGTTGGCCTCTCTCTTAGTATTAAATATCACACCATCTTCTTCCATATGACGATGCATGGATGTATCTTGCTCGTGGACTACATTGATGATATCATCATCACAGGGAGCGACTCCACTAGAATCACCAACCTCAAGGTGAACCTCCACCACCACTTTCATAACAATGATCTGGGTCCCCTCACTTACTTACTTGGCATCGAGGTCTCCCGTTCTGAAGACACTATCGCTATTGGCTAACACAAATATGCTCTTGATATCTTGCAGGATGCAGGTTTGGGAACAGCGACTACCGTGGACCCTCCACTTGAGCCTGAAGAACGATCTCCCCATAAAGACTCCGAACCATTTCCTCATCCTGAGAGCTATCGATATATTGTGGGTAAATATAACAACCTTACCAAGATGCGACATGACATTTCCTGTGCTGTTGGCATAGTCATCCAGTTCATGGTGCATCCAACCAGATCTCAGTGGGATATTGTCCTCTGCATTGTCAAATACATCACGAAAGACCCTACTCATGGCCTTCGGTACTCACATCATTCATATATTGATGTTGAGGCCTTCTATGATGTCGACTATGTCGGTTGTCTCGCTACCCGTAAGTATACTTTGGGATTCTCCATGTTCTTCATCGGAAACCAAATCTCTTAGTGCAGCAAGAAAGAAGACTATGGTCTCTAGTTCGAGTGCCGAGTCCAAATACTGTTCCATGGCCATAGTAACCATTGAGATACTATGGCTCTGTCACCTCCAACAAGAGCTCGGCTTCCCAGTACAGACTTCTGATCATATCTGGTGTGACAATCAGGCAGCCACAAATATTTTCATGAATCCCATCTTCTATGAATGGATGAAGCATATCGAGGTGGACTGCCACTTTCTTCGCCACCATCTTGACCAGAACCATATCATTTTTGTCCATATTTTGACGGTGGATCAGCTAGCTGACCTGTTCACCAAAGGCCTCCCGGGAGCTCGCCTTGACTCTCTCATGACCAGGCTGGGTATTCACAGACTCCATGGCCTAGCTTGAGGTGGAGTATAAGATGGTCTTTGTGTCTAGTTTTTTCTTTGTGGGACTCAATCCAATCTGGTCATGTCCAGCTTGAGGGGGAGTGTTGGACCCCATTTAAGGTTAATGGGTATTTCTAAGTCCCACATCAGACTTAACCTCTTTGTAAGTAGTCTTACTCATCTATAAACGAACTTCTCCACCTCACATTGAGGAAATGGGAATTCACTATTTACATTCCTCAAGAATTTATGTGAATTGTTTTATCAAAATTATTTTCCATCTATGATGACATTATCTAAATGGGGTTATGTTTATATCCCTGTTATTATTATTATTTTATTGTGTTTATGATGGTATTCAATTTATGAAATCTAGATTTTATATGAATTATAATGGAATGATATTTAAGAAACCCATTTTATTCCATAGTTTATGCTATGGTTAATGATTTATGTTTTTGTGGAACATGTAAAAAATATTTAATTGTGAGATAGGTGGTACATATATCTCCCTATAATGCATTTGGTGATAATTTATATCTCATGAGATAGACATGATTGGAGTGAAAATTAATTTTGGTTTAGAAATACAGGCCCGAAATGACATGTAAATCTGGTTCAATAATAAAGGGATAAAATAAGGAGTGAACTAGATTCAGTAATTGAATTTGTCTATTATGATGTTCTTGGTAATAAGTATTGTCTTAAATGGAAATGATTTCATATGCATATTTTTTCAACAATTCAATGTTTTAAACCAATGATATTTTCTCATTGTTCATGTTACTTTATGATTTATTCCTTACAAAGTACAAAGATTTATTTCATGACTCAAGATTTTGATATTAAAAATTTATATTCATGTTTAAATATTCTTATGTTTATGTTTGGTTTGATGTTTTCCATGTTTACCGTTACTAAGAATTTGATCCCACCATTTTTATGTTTTATTTCCCCTATGATATAAAGAAAGAATTTAGGTAGGAAAACTAAAGGGGAAAATAATTATAGTAGATATTGAAGATCATTCACCATGTTAGAAGAATGTGTTCCATGTTTCCAAAGACACTAATCTATAATGGTCCATGGGAATCTATTTGTGTAATGTATTAATGTTTTCTACTAAAGAAATATATTGTCTATATATGTCAAGCGTGGGTCGTTAGAGATAATCAGAATGGATCTTGTAAAATAATATTATTATATGATTCACTCTCATATAGGTAAATTAAAAAGGAGTCCAATTCATTAGATTGAGAAGATAATGAATCATTACCAAGGTTACACTTTGAACATGATAGTTTGATAAATTATTTACTAAATCTTGGAAACAAAATTGTGTATGCAGAAACTTATTCTATATTGGAGATGTTATCAATACAATCATATTGGTTTGAAATAATTATTAAGGGCTAGAAAAAAGGTCATGGGTTTCAATAAATAATATGATTTCTTAATAAGGGTATGTTTCCAAAATTAAATAATGATAAAAATGTGTTATCATATTTCATGAGGAAATATTCTTGGATTTATTCCCAATTGAACCAGGAATTGTTAATTGGAGATCCATACTCTTAGTTTTATGTCCATATTTGTGGTAAAAATATTTATAACTAATATTTTCAATATTATTGGTAGGAATGTAGGAAGAAGATTTATTATTTTACATTGAAATGTTTGACAAGTAAATGGGTTAAAGATGAGTGAAAACTAAAAAATATGATTTATTAACCATTAAAAATTCTTAAATGGAAATAGAAGAATATGTTTATGGATTTTTTGGGTGGATTACCAAATAAATTTAAATGTACTAATTTTATATGGGTTATTATTGACTGATGGAATAAATTTGTGATTTTTTTCATATTTGAGATACTATATCTTTGGATTTCTATCCAAGACATTATCATGATGTGGTAATCATATTAAATGGGGATCCCAACACTATTTTACTAGATCATGATCCTAGATATACCTAAAATTTATAATAGTTTATCCAAATACATTGGGAAATTAATTTAATTTTATTATAACATTTAATTCTCAATATGATAAATAGTTGAAATAAAAAATTAATACATTATAAGATATTTTTTTCCTTCTTATTTAGATTATTATGTAAGATAGTATCATTCTATTTCATTAGTGGATTTATAATATAATAAAAACATTCATTTTGGTGTACATATGGCACCTTTTAAGGAATTTTATTTAAAGAAGAGTCAAACCCCATCATGTTGGAACAAATTTAGTGAAAAAGGTTGTTAGAAATTGATTTAGTAGAGGAGATAATTATGAAATAAAAATATGATTCAACACTACAATATGTCTTATTAGTGATTACAAAAGTTTTATAATGATTACCCAAGGAAATATCAGTCATTCGGGGTGGGAGGTCATGTTTTGGATAAAGAATCACCTGGGAAAAGTTTAATGAATTTTAGAAATAAATGGTAAATAAATGTAATGTATATTGGACCCTATAAAATTAAATAAAATTATGGATCAATATCATATAGTGTAGTTTTAACTAAATGTTTATATCGGTTAAATGATGTGTTTCACATTTTACTCATTAATAGTATGTACCTAATGCATCTCAACTTTTGAAACCCACAATAGTATAGTTGGAAGGGAATTATTGTTTTGAAGAAAAGATGATTATGAATTTGGATGACTAGTAGACGTTATGTTTTATAGGATTATTCAAATGGTAATGGTTTTATAGAATAGTCTTATGAGTGAACAAAAAACACTAGACTCAGAAACTACTATTGGAGAAAAATACCCTCACAAGATTAAGTAATGGAATAAATTATGGGGAAAAAATTTATTATTTGTGGGAATAATTTCATAGAAAATAAAATTCTAGTAATAAAAGATTCTTATTATTTATAACTTTTTATTTTTTTAATTAGTTATATTTGTCTTTTGAATTTTATAAATATTTTTCATCAAAAGAGGTTCAATTTTATTTAACTATTTTTTTCTAATAAATTACACCGTTTTATATAAAAATTAAAATGTTCAAGAAATTGAATTTAATGAAATAAAATTCATTTTTATATAATAAAAAATTTCCTTTAGATGAAGTTTTACAATTTATCGAAAATGTTCGGTTTTTGAGTGAATAGTGAAAATGACGATTTTTGAAAAATTGTGAGATCTTATCTTTATATCATGTAATATTGATGTCCTAGTATATATTGAATTTGGTTTTTTATCGTATATTATCCATTTTTAATAATATTTTAAATAATTCCATAGTAATAATCCTTATATATTATTTTGGTATAAGTACATTTTAATTTTTATAAATTACTTTAAAAAAACTATTTTCATTCCATTTTCACCATTATATTAAAAGTAATTTCATAAAATTATACATATTTAATCATGGAAATGGACTAATTATTTTGAATCATGAGGTTCAAATTTATTAATGATGTCAATTTTATCTTTGGTCATTACAAATAATAGACTGTATAATAACGTGTCACCATGGAAAAGGATAACTCTTCATAATTAAGGTCAATACATAGTTATAAGTCCAAATTTATTAATATTAATTATTATTGGATCATGGTATTTCAATAATTACTACCATACATAAACAATTATATAGTTTTAGAGACAAATTCCTAATATTTTGAATATATATTATCTTAAAACATTAAAAAATTACCAGTGTGACACTTCCCTCACTTATAAAGGGGAACCTCTAATACACTCTTACTAAAACCTTTTGGACACAAAATATTGAACAATAACCAACCATATATATCCCCAATATAAATCAAAATGTCTTATTGTCATTTATATCACAAAAATATCATTCTAAAAAGAATAATCTGTTATATAAGTTATTTATTCCAAATAAGTGGTATATGATAGTAACTTAAAGTTTTATATTTATTAAATATTATAAATTACTAAAATACTATTTAACAATGTTTAAATAATAACATCAGTATGTTATATATACTAATATTTAATTAGGATTATTTTAAAACCCTTTTACAACTCTATTTCCATCCTATGGGAAATTAAAACATCACACAAGCATATGTGTAGACCACCACCTCCCTAAAGTGATGCATTTTATTTTTCATCAATGAATATTATTTTTGAAAAATGATGAATAAAAATAATATGTATGATGTTTATAATATAATTATGATCCATTAAATATTTAACATAACTCAACTTCTTACCCTACCATCTATAATAAAATGAAAACATCGCTCGTGTGCATATGTAGACTACCCCCAACATGAAGCGATTTGATTCATTGTTCATTTCCACCTTATATGGATGGTAATAATGATATAAAAAATTGATAAATATAGAATTTTTAATATATTTATTATTATTTTAATTTAAATTATTATCTACTTTGTTTCTTTTTCACTCAGTACAAAATTGAAAATTTCATTCATTCATACTAACAAACTACTGTCTCCATGACACATCATAGTAAAATTATTATGACCATCATAAATATATGGTTTAACAAGTTTATTTAATTATTATGAATTATAATTATATATATTTAAAATTTGTGATTTAATGTAATTATTACCCCTTTAACCATGTTCAACGCACCAATGTTATTATTAGGTTATTAACATAACATTCTAAAAGAAGACAATGTAAACATAACAATTTTAGTAACTGATGAAAATCTAACCCAAAAAAATAAATTTAATAATTGAAATTGAATGAGCTCGAAAAACGTTCTTTCATAGTTAAAAAGCACATATAATTTTATATTTTGGAGTTAGATTATATTCAATGATACAAGCGACATAAGGTAAGGTATTTTTCATTAATTTTTTTGTTATAAATGTTTAAAACTCTTTCTTTATATTCATTTTCTTTTTAATGTTTCCAGAATGTTTTTATTTATGATTTAATTTTAACTATAATTAATATTAAATTAATTTTTACCTGTTATATAATGTCTTAAAAAATATGGTCAATTTTTTCCATATTGGTCAATTTATAATTTTTTCCAAAACTAATGAAAGAATGAATTTTAATTTGAATGGTTAGACCTCCTATTCCAACCACCATATAAATTATTCTTTGTCATGTATACTCAAAAATATAACATGGTTTTTTAAATAACATCACATTCAATCACTTATAATAAATTTTTATTTTTAATAATTTTAATAGAAAAAAATTGTAATCCTTATGATTATGTGCAAATGTATTGTGTCATTCTTGTGGGTTCAGAACAATTATTAGTGGTTTTTTTCTAATTAAAAGTATAATATTACTGTTTTTCTATTCATCCTACGATACTTGTGAATTATATATGATAATTATTTACCCTGATATAGCACATGGTATTGGGAGTGACTGATATATCTCTTCCATGCACTGGGTAATGAATAGTCTTCAAAGTAGAAAATGAGTATGGTAATGAAGTTGGTTACAAGTATATAATTAACATATATTTAGTTATTCAGAAAAGGGATAAACATGGGTGAACACTGACTAAGAATATGATTCTCTAAAATTAAAAATATGTTCTTTATAAATGATTTTATAGAAATATTTTTGAATTTCATGAATAAAATAGTGATTATAACATTATAAAGGTGAATGGTATTTTTTAATTATGTCACATATTCTTCATATTGTTTCACATATTTTATAAACTTATAATGGATTTAAAAGGTTTTAATTAAAAAAATATATTATCATTCAGATATGTTTAATTTATGAGATCAATGTTTTCTTGTTAAATGGTAATGGTTTTCAATGGTTTTGGTATTTTATCCAAGACTAAAATGATGAATTTATTTTTATATCCCATAATGAGAACTATTGCTCTCATCTCACATTATCTAATGTTTTTAAAGTGTATAAATATGATTATGATTTATAATGAAATTTATATCAATATGTATGAATGTTTCCTTCAATGAAATGAGCGTGTGATGAAATGAATTATGTGTGTAATCATAAGTATCACATTTTTTTGGAAAACAGGTAATGTGTGTAAGTCTTCTATCTATAATTTATTGTTTTTCCTAACTCTCTAAAACAATGTACCAAAATTATAATAGGAATAAAATAATGTGATACCCTAGTTATAAGTCATGCAATTATGGTTTGTTTATCTTATGCAGCATTATAAGAAGGGTGACATGTAGAACCAACATCAATATCCAGGAAACGCTCATGAAAACCAATGATAGGATGAATGAAACACAACGAGACTGAGGGGAGCATGGGTATTGAGGATCTATGATCACATTTATTTTATTAATGTTAAATACAAATTAATTACATATACCCACTATTTCTAAAAAATATTATGAATAAGATATATGAATTCTATTTCACCTAATCTATTACCAAAATCAACACTAAAATTATTTATTAAGAATATATCTATAATTTTATACATGAAATAAAATTTTATTTATATAAGTCACTTAAAAACCATTAGTTTTCTAATTCATAGTAAAATGGGATATATATTAGTAAAATATTTTGGTCATGCATTCTAGAAATTAGAGTACATATAATGAATATATGTAAATACTTCAAAAAATAATAGTAATAATATATATATAGATCATGATGTATAATATAACATTATATATATAAGTGATCATATTTTAGCATTGTTACATTATAGAATAGGGTTTCAATGTTTAATACATAACTATTGGTTGTATGGTAATTTTTATAATATAAAAGTTAAATGAAAAAAATTTGTATGCTAGAAATACTTATTAATACAAATTAAAGAAATACTTATTACACACAAATACATAATAAGAAGAAGACACAAAAAATTATGAAATATAATTATTCTATAAAAATATTCTTTACATTTTTCAATTATTTTTACACATTACTTTATATTGGATAAATTCATTACTTATATTAATAATTTTAGTTAAATGTATTCATTTAATTATTAACTAAATAATTGTAATATATTTATTATGATTTTTATGCATGATTTCATAATAAAATAATTATGATATATAATCAATGAATATAATTTAGACATTTGTAAAATAATTAGTCATTATTTGTGAATAATATTATAACACAAATGAATTAGTTTTTTTCAAAGGAGTATATATGTGTAATAATTTATAATATTTTTTAATTTGAATGTTGAAATGACTTTTATCATATTATGTGTGAATGTTTTCCACTCAAATAATTTCTTTTTAAAAAATTATGTGACATGTTTTACAGTTAAATAGTATTTCAAAGTATTAAATATTTTTCATTAAAAACTTATTTTATAAAATATATAGAGTCCAATTATTTAAATGTGATTATTAAATTTGGATAATAAAATTCTCAGAGAACTGTTATCATCAATGGTGTACTATTATAAATAATTTCATCACAGAAATACTTTAGTTTCATAAATGTATTTAAAATATTAATTCATATTAAATTGAATATTTATTTTTTAAAATTTATATGTTTGAAATTTATAAATAATTAAATATCATTAATATAACTAGATCCCATGAGGTAACATCAAAAAAATGTTTTCAAATACTAACTTTGATCCTCTTATGTTTAAATTCCAATAAGGATTTTTTATTGAGTATAATAATAATTAAATATTAGATGGGTTTGAAGACTAATTTTAGGAGGCCTATAAACACTGATGGATAATTCATCACTCTATGGAACATTATAAAATATAATATTTGAAACATAATAAAATATTTATCCTATAACACCAAAATATTTTAGTATAAAAATAATACCTTTTATAGTTTCATATACCACACACTATACCATGCTTAAAATGAATTGCGATACAATATTAAGGTATTTATATTTATATTTTATCATTATAAAAAAGATATTGGTTTGGAGGTTAGAAATTTGAGTAACCATATTAATAAATATATTCAATGATTTTTTATATAAAAAGAATATTAAAATTAATTTTAAGAAAATAATATCACAATTTTAAATAAGATAATATAATATTAAAAGAGATATTTTTCTAAAAATATTATGTGTGAAATGTATTTTTATCATTGTAAATTATGTTAATCACTATATATGAATGATTTTAATGAAATTTATCGATCATATATTTAGTAAAACAACATTCATCTAATAGTGGTCATTAGAGAATGAATGAGTATAATTCATTTTATACTTGAAAAATACATTTTATTCAGAAATTCTTTTTATAGACTTATGTGTAAGAATGTTATAATTTTTTTTAATTTTAGAATTTATATTATATAAAATGGAAATATTTCCTAATATCATCATGTAAAATAAATTTTAATATATGGTTTTGGGATTATTCATAAATGGTTGTCACATACATGTCCAATATACCCTTCATCCAGTAGCTGAATCCATCCCCACATGACCTGAAGTGCATCTCCTCGTACACCTAAGGCTACCAACAAGTAGTAAGGGTCTATGGATAGTCAGTGGAGAGAATATAACCTCATATTAAGAGTGCATAGAAGAAATATATAATAATCTGAGACAACAGAAGAAGTAGATATAAATCTATAGTCATCTAAATAAAGATTGGTTCCAACACCAGTTTATATAATAAATTCATGTCATTTTGATACATATCAGAAAGCAATAAAACATAGAATTATTTAAATTTCAGTACATAAATAAATAAATGACTAAAATACCCAAGGGGGTATTCCACGAGCATCATGTTCTCCCACTCGGTCCCCTTATCTGAATTCCCAAGTACAAAAAAAGAACAACAACCAAGATCTATGGTCCTGCAAACAAGTAGAGTTTACTCGAGTATGCTTGTGCAATGGAGGCCCGAGTAGTGTGCGAGATATAAGTCTCAGTAGGTCGAGACCACCGCTATCTATATCAATCTAGAAAATTAAATATAATTATATTTTTTTAGGTATAATGATGTAATAAAAAAATTAAATTAATAAACTACAACACTTCTAGGTTCCTAAGGGACATCAGATGGAGATAACTTCTTCGGCTAGTAGCTGAAAACAAGTTCCAGAATGGTAACTATATATATATAATGCATAAATAAAATATTTGACACATTAGTTGATAATATTTATTTATCCAAATCAATCCATAGTTTCATCTAGACACTCGTATCTCCAAAAATGTCTCAGTCGTGAAAAAGTCTGAACCATTTCTCATATTAAATACACAATCATTACATCACATTGTCTTTTATTTTCAATTTAATTCAATTTGTGTACGGACAATTAGACCCATAGTTGAAGGTCAATTAATGGGTGTAGAACATGAAGTTTATCACCCTAGTTAGTATTTGAAGCATCAATCCTTATCTCGAAACCCATATGTATTTGGATCATATGTCCTTGTCCCATAAAATAATATTTGTATTCATGCAAGGGGTAGAAGGACATGTATTGCAGCCTATGATTATTTGGAGCATCAGTCCCTGTCTCAAAACATGTTTATCAATGATACATATATATTTATCAAGTGTGTATAAATCCTTATCTAGCACCCCAAGATCATGTCCATTAATTAGTTCATAAATTAATTAATTGAGTATTTTAATTAATTGAATAACCAAATAATAACATCCCATTCACTAAAAACACAAAAATTAGTTAAACATGACAATTATATTCATTAAATTGACAATTAACTAATCATCAAAAAATAATTAATTAATTCTGCAATTAATTAATCTCATAAATATCCCTAGTTAATTTTACAATTAACCAATCAAAATGAAACCCTCTCAAAATCATATAATTAATTCTAGAATTAATTCTCGCATGGAAACCATTTCAAAATTACATTATTATTTAACAAAATAGTTATCTTAGGTATACCATCCCAATATCCCTTATTTAATTCAAAAATTAATTATCACTAAAGGATGTATTTCAATCTCACATAAATAATTCAAAAATTAATTAGCTCAACCCATCCCTTTCAATATAGCATAATGAATTAATAATTTATTTATCTCAACTTATCCCACATCAATATTTTATAATTAACCCCCTGATTAATTATCTACATTATAATCTCATAAAACATAATTAATTCAAAATTAATTATCTCAACATAACCTGTTTAATATCTCATAATTAATCCATTAATTAATTAGTATTTCAAATATCGAAATTAATTCATACTAATATTTTAATATTTACAAAATTAATATCTCATAATTAATTCCAAAATTAATTATTATATCAAATTATGTATATAATTCATAATTAATTCTCTCAACATAAACAAATTTTTTACTCATAACAAATCCCTTGATTAATTATAATCTCAAAACATAAAAATATATCATATTTAATAATCTCAACTTGACCAATTTGATTACTCATAATTAATCCCCCTATTAATTATCATTTGAAAGCACATAATGAATTCATAAATAATTATTTCAACTTAACCAAATTAATAACTCATAATTAATTCCTCGATTATTTATCATCTCAAGGAAATTAATTAATTAATAATAATTATATCATCTTAACCAAATTAATTACTCATAATTAGTCCCCGGATTAATTATCATTTCAAAAAGCATAATTAATTCATAATAAATTATCTCCACATAACAAAAAAATTTACTCATAATTAATCAGCAGATTTATTATCTATTTCAAAACATCAAAGAATAAAATTCATTCATAATTAGTCATCTCATTTCCCCAATAAAAATTTTAATCATACATTGAAATCAACATTATCAGAAGCAATAAATAAAAAAAACTACATTTTATTAATTAGGGAATTTTTAGAACCTTACCTCAATGAATTTGGTTGAGCCAAACTTCCTAACTCAAACCATGACCCACTCATGCATACACACTTTGACATTAATGCCTGCACATACTTGGAATTGATTGAAATACATAACACCAAAAACCATCACTCACAATTAGTGTATCGGGAACAATGTACCCAAAAATAAGTATCTATAACCAAATGACACCATATAAATCAAATTTAAGTGGTGATAAACAAATTATCAGGTATATAACCTTTTCCAAATATGAATGCAGTGAACCAAATCATGCTGAATCTCTTCGTCTTTGGTGGTGGTTTTTTGAATACGGACCAATGATTCATTATACATCTTCTTCACTGTTTATTGTTGTAAGAAAAGAAGATACCAAATTAATACCGGACCTTTGGGTTTTGGCCTAACGGAGACAAGGTGATGAAGAGACGAAACGACCAATGATAAGAATAAAACACATGGAGAAGGAAATACTTCACTGAGATATAAAACATTCATGAAGGAACTAGAAGAACCATGGATGCAAAGGGTAGCTGGAGGAGGGGTGGTGGTGCGCCTCACCATGGGAAAGCCAAGGGGAGGGGGTCAAGCCACACCTACTGTGCACCTCACCCACTTTAATTATCATCTCAACGAAACTAATTAATTATCTCAACCTAACTAAATTAATTACTCATAATTAATCCCTCGATTAATTATCGTATCAAGGAACATAATTAATTCATAATTAATTATCTCAACTTGACCAAATTAATTACACATAATTGAACCCCCAATTAATTATCATTTCATAGAATATAATTAATTATTAATTAATTATCTGAATTAAGCCAAATTAATATCTCATAATCAATTTCAAAATTAATTATCATCTCAAAGCACATTATTAATTCATAATTAATTATCTCAGCTTAACCAAATTAATTAATCATAATTAATCCCCCGATTAATTATCATTTCAAAGAACATAATTAATTATCTCAACTAAACCAAATTAATTACTCATAAATAATCGATTGATTAATTATCTATTTCACAAACACAATGTATACAATTAATTCATAATTAATCCTATAATTCCCCTAATAAATAATTTAATCCAATAATGATGTCAACATGTTCAAAATCAATAAATCAACAAAACCAAATTTTATTAATTAGGAAATGTTTAAAACCCTACCTAAACGAATTTGGCCATGCCAAATCTTCCAAACTCAAACCATGTACTGCTAACACATACACACTTCCACCTTAATGTGCCTGTACATGGAATTCGTTGCAACACCTAACACCAACAACCAGACCTCACAATTAGTGCGGAGAGCACCTATGTACAGAAAAATAATCTTCCTCAACCCAGTTACACCATAAAAACCAAATTTAACGGGTGAGAAACCGATTATCGGGTATATATCCATAACTAAATATAATAACGGTGAACCAAATCTAGCCAAATAACTTCTCTTTATGTGAAGGTCATCAGAATATGGACCAACGGGTCCCAAGACATCTTCCACACCACCTAAAGTCATATGAAAAGAAGAAGCTAAATTAATCATGGACCTTAGGGTTTTGGTCTAATAAAGACCGGGTGACAGAAAGCCAAAATAGCTGATGCAACCAACGAAATGCATGGAAACAAATGTACCATGATGGGATAGATGAAATTGGTAAATGAATCGAGCATGTGAAGTGGAGTTGGAGTAGGGGTAGTGGTGCACCTCACCATGGGTGAGCCGTGGTGAGGGGGGTGCACATCACCTACTATGCGCATAACCCTCTTTATTTTCACCCTCAAATGACACCAAATTAAAAAATATATTAATATAATAATAATAATAATCCTCATTATATTATAATTATAAATTAATTTACACCCCTCTTAGACAAACCCCAAACTGCTCATTTAACACATTAGTTAAATAAATTCTTTTCCAACTGAATTTAATTAAAAAAATTTCCTAACTCGTTATTATTTAATTAAATTCTCTCAAAATAATTTAATTAAAAAAACAAAAACCTCATTAATCATAATTTAATTAAATTCATTCTAACTGAATTTAATTATATAATTTCTCAAATTCATTTTATGTAACTAAATTCTCTAAAAACAAATTTATTTAAATTAAAAACTCCAACTCATAATTATTATTTAATTAAATTATATCAACCTATGTTTAATTATATTATAACCCCAATTTCATAATTACTAATTAAGTTATTATTAACTTTAAATCTAATTAAATAAACCCTACATTTTCCATTAACTAATTTAATTTCTCGTTACCTTAAAATTAATTAAACGAAACCACAACACCTCATTAACACATTATTTAATATTAATATTTAATATTAACATTATCTGATAACTCCCAAATCCTAATTTACAAGTCATTTAATTAAATTACACTAATCTCAATTAAATTAAATAAAGACTCCAACTCATCGTTATTTAAAGAAATTTAATTCTTGTCATCTCAATTTATTCAAATAAATTATCCATCTCAATGTCATGTAATTCAATTATCTCAACATTATTTTCATTAAATGAAACCCCCAAAAACATATCTAATTAAATTTCTTTCAACAATGAATTTAATTAAATTAAAATACCCCCACTCTCAAAACTAAGTAATTTGCACTATTTAACTCGCACCGACTGACAGACCGTGCATAGACCCTGCACCCACTACCAAATACCTAGAATATCCTGCATGGCTAAACTGCGTGGTTTGACTAATAGTGCGCAACACATGTGAACTCATTTTACTTTCCATTTTATAACTTAGTTTATGGGTCCGGTTTTCTCGAAACACATCGATCCATCTGAGAAACTCCTAGAGCCGTATTTAAGCCCGTTGTCAACAGATAAAAGTACTAAACTTTAGAAACATCCTCCTGAATCATGGTTTTAAAACCGACCAGATAATTAAATATAAAAGGTAAAAAAAATATTTTAACCACAATAAAAAACATGGGACTTGACAATGGTCGATATTAGGGTGAATAGTAAAAAACTTCTTCTAAAAAAAATATAATTTCAATAATTTTATTCAAATTTATTTAAATGTACCATTTTTTTATTTTTTAATTATAAATAAGTATAATTTTTTTGACATAATCCAATTAATTCAATGTTAATAATCATTATACATGATTCTGGTATAAAATTATTTTTTTGATAAAATGAATATTTTTATGAAAAATTAGTCTTCATTGTGTTTCATTTAAATATATTAATATTAAATTGTAAAAATACTAGAAATTAAATCTTTGATATTAGATTTCATATTTTCCAATAGTAAAATCAAATAATTAAACATTTTCCATTAAACTTATTATCATAAATAATAGTATCCAATGTACAATTTTATCATATAGTAATGGAAAAATGGGACAAATAGTTAAAAAAATGCGATAAGGTCTCAAAATAAATCCAATTTATACCTTTATTTCATTGGATGAGAAACTTTTGAAAAAAAAACATATATGTGAATATATGGAATTTTGTTTCCATACTCATTTAATTGAAAGCTTTATTGTACATTTAGTAATGAGTAATTACAATGTGTAACTATCTCTCACATGTAATATTTTCAAAATATGAATATATATAAAAATGATATATGATGGAATATATATGAAATATTTTTTTTAATAATAAAATTTATTAATTATAATAATTTGTTTATAATTTTAATTTATGGTATAATTACCTTGAATGCTTAAGCAACAGTGACACAACTCTTTTATAATAGGTAGAAAAAGTAAGTTAATTATTTTTTAAAAAATAAAACTAATATGTTTATAACATTTATGGTGTTCCAAGATTCAATTGGATATTTATAATTTACATGTTATGGTGAATTTATATAAATTTGAATAATATTTTTATCATACTGTTATTTAAGTCGACTTTTGTAAATCATTTATAAAAGTAGTTAAATTGAATTTCATCCTTATAAATTAGTTTTTAATCATTATAAAATAAAAAAAATAACTCAATTAGATGGATAATTTTCAAGGATAACATTATTGGTCAACTAATTACCAACATTTAATTTTTTAATTACATCCAAAACCCTTATAGATTGATAACATTTCATAACTGTTAAGGATAAAAATTTTAAAAATAAGGTTAAACCAAACGATAAAGTTATAAAAAAATTAAAAATTAAAAATTAATATTTTTTAATTTATTTTACAATTATCCCCCTTCCTTTTGAATCTATGTTACTTTTCCCACTTTTTAAATTTTTTAGAAAAATATTATAAAATAATATTCCATGTCTTTAACTGACTACCAACCAGATCACTTGTAAAATGAATTATTTCTACTATCACTCATTGACATATTTCAATACACATATGTAATATGATATCATACCAAATACATTACTAACCATATTATTAATGTTATAGATGTCATGGTCTCATCAAAATAAGGACTTAAAAGGATTAAGATGTAAACCATATGAGGTTTTCTGAAGATGAGGCATTTCTCTTAACTAAGTGTCTTCATGCCTATTTCTTCTTCCACCCACATAAAATATTATATAAACATGAATATTTTATGAAATAACTTTATTTAATAAATTTAATGTTATTATTTTTATTTTAAAATTATTTTACATTCAATCCTATGGGGAATGAAAACATCTCTCATTTGTACATGTGGACTACCACCTCTAAAATGAGATGTGTTTCATTTTTCATCTCCAAATCAGAAGGGTAGTTATTATTACTAATTTAAGGATTATATATGACATTGATGTCATAATTATTATTATGAACGTTATTATATTACACACCTTATTAAGATTCCATCTCTTGGGAAATGATACTATCAGTTATGCGTACATATGAACTACCACCTCCATGAAGCGATTCCATTCATTTTTCATATCCTCATTTCATATAAAGTCAAAAATTTAAAAATAATATATAAATTAATTAATATTTCATTATTAATATTTTTTATATGATAAAATGATGACCCCTTTGACTTTGGTCAACCTACCTAAGTTGTTTTGGGATTATGTACCAAATGCCCTAAAAACAACTGACATGAACTTAATCGATATAGTAACTACATATGTCATTGTAATAAATAATATTAAAGGTATTATGATAAGTTATTAAATAATTAATAAATTTTTAATCAGTGAAATATTATATAAATCTTCATTATACAAGTGTTAGATATTGTGCAAGCTTGGTCGGACTCAATGTAATGGATTTCTTGCCTCAATTTCGTTTCTTTTAAACTTATTCCATCTTCATGACTTTTTTTCATTAATGTCTTCATAAAACATACATACGAATGTGTCTTATTATTCATTTAATAAAATGAATGTTTATTAAAAAACATTTTAATTTTTTACCCATCATTTCAAATTTTGATTAAAAATTTACCAATATTGTTAGGTATTTTTGTAAAAGTGAGTTTAAAATGATTCAATTTTTCCTTTCTAATAATTAATCTTTAAATAAATTTTTCATGAAATTTATCATGAATTTACTAATATATAATTCAAATGTGTTTATATTTTTTGATCCATTACTTGTGTATTTTTATATAGTGTATTAAAAAGGAATGTTTTTAACAGTTTCTAAGTGGAACGCTTTTTACTCGTTTTACTAATGTTTGAAAAGAATGTGATTTAACCTATACACCAAGAATGAATCTTACATCCACCATATAACTTAATTATTATCATTATTCATCAATATTTTTATGGGGGGTTTTCAAATAATATTGTAATTATAATAACCTATAAATAATAAATTACATTTTTTTCCTAAATAAATATGTGCTATAATAAATTGTATAGTACTATACCCATACAAAAAATAGGAAAAAAATAATTATTTAATTAATTTATATTGTTTCATTATCAAACTAATAAAACCATGAAAATTTAAAATATTACAATAATATAGGTAATAGAAATAGAAAAATATGAAAATTCGGATCATCATCATCTGCTAGATTCTTTACTCCCATGAGAACAACTACAGAAAAGAAACCAATTATTAGTAAACCAATATAAATTATTGAAAATGAAAATACATTACATTGGTAGAAAATGTATGGGATTTTGTGTTGATTATTGAATGGTTATTTGGAGTAGGTAATATGAACATTATTATGGTAATGTTACAATTAGTATAGTGAGATAACTTTCATGAATTATAACTGAACCATTATTAATAGTAACATAATCATTGGAATAATAATTTGACATAAAAATAATAAAATTTAAATAAAATATTTATAATGATTAATTTAATCAAATAAAAATAATTTAATTTTATTAATAAATACAAATATTAAAAATGGCAACAAATTATTGGAGCCTGTTTAATAAACAATATTTTAAAATATTTCATAGAAATAATAATTTTTATACTAACAGTAAAATGTACATATGATAAAAAATTATTTTTATTAAAATAATACCTTTTTAAAATCACCATTTATAAATTTTTCAAGTGTGACTTTGTTAAAAAAATTTGAGAAACACCAATTTTTTCATGAATAGTAAAAATACTATTTTTCAAATTCAGAATGATAAATGAAGTAATAATGATGTAATAATGTGTTATTAATTATTATATTAGGTTTGTTGGCCCAAAATAAATTTAATAATATATATTTTTCTTCTAAAAAATCTTATTTTCCAAACCTATAAAGTAATTTTCTAATTCAAAAATTCTAAACTGTCCCTCTAAATAGACAAAATTTTAATTTTTCTTATTTCATTTTGATGAACCTAATAAATTATAATTATATAGTGATTCAATGTCCGAAAGTAATTTTATTTTATTCAAATATATTTAATAATGTCAACAATGATAAAATTTCAATGTTTACTTTGGATATTATAATTTATTCAATATTTTATCTAAAAAATACCCCTCACTTCTCGTATAAATATCCCCTATCATTCCCTAGGAAAAATACCTTTCACCTATAAAAGATAAATATATACCAAAATCATCATTATAAATCACATTATAATCCTTATGTACATTTTGGGGTAATAAAACTACTTTATTTCAAGGAGCTTACTATCGTAGAAATAAAGCAACACCAAGACAACGATTTTTTTTCCTTAACTTATTTTATAATTTTATACGTTTCATCTAGTATTTCTATATTCCATTGAAACAAAAATATTATATGATTAATTCATCCAAATATTAATATAATACATAATATTTTAACCAAATGTAATGGTTATATTTTTGATAAATTTATATTTATATATTTTATTTCCTCATCATTTAACAATTTTCCATCAACCACATATTAACAACATATGAGGAAAATGAAACATATATTCTTATCACTACCTTAATGGATGGATATAATAAATTATATATAACATATAAATTATAAAATAAATGTATTTAATTATTTTTTAATTTATTTTATTTATTTCAAAATGACCATGAACAAAAATAGAAAATCGAAACTAGACAAGATTTTTTAAGCAAAATATGATTTAAAAAACATTCCAAAATTAACAAAAATAATTATTAAATGTAACCATAATATTATAATTTATAAATATTTAAAAATATGAACATAATTATCATATATTTAAAAGTTCTACAAAATCTATGTTCATTATAGAAGTGGAAAAAAGAGATGAAATAAATTCGGATTTTCTGTAAGGGGATTATTGAACCCAACCCTTTATTTTGAGTTATCTCCTTTTTTAAATATATTTTAGTATATAAATTTATCTAATATCCTAAATTTTCATTCCAATATTATTTAACTTTTTTATTACGATATAAATTTCTTTTACTTCTGAAAAATATATCTATGATCGTTAATTTTTTTTTTCAAAAATGAGATTCGTTATAAAACAAATATGTTAATTCATAGTACAATGTTTCTTATTTAAATAAAAATGGTCTTTCATATGAATATAAGACTTCATTTATTCATTTGGGTACACCAATGTTTATTTAATAAAGTATTATGTATGAAACCATTATGAAACAAATTCCCTTATATGGTTTTATTTCACGACTATGATTGTTATACGATATATTCACGTGTGAAATACATGATTATTTTAATTTTATGATATGAAGGGTGTGACCATAATTAAATAGACCTATAATTAACTATGTTTAAATATGACATTATATATAATTTATATGCATAATCATAATGCGTTTTTTACAAAATATTGATGGTATGATTTATGAATTTCTATTATATGTGGACATCATGATATATTTGTTCCCAACTAGAGGTGGTATTTTGACCACAATGTTATCATGTATCATTATTATTCATTTGTTACATTCCATGATTTTTAAGAACATTCCCTCAGAATAAGTATGATAATCCCATGATTTTGTTATGGTTATTATGATTATGCTCAACCATGTTTTATTCATTCATGTATCATATTCTTTCTTTTTAATCTATACCCTTACTAGGATTTTAGATTACACATTACTTTTTTGTATATTATCAGGTCAATATATGTACTAAGGATAAAATGGTCTCTTTTAGATGAACTATAAGGAGGAATTGATACAATTTTTATGTTTTATGTATAAGTGATGCTTGAACCAAATTGTACAATGATACTAAAACTTTCCATGCATGAATGTAACAAAAAATATTTATTAATGTTACAAAAATAATTTCATAGTAGTATAAGAATAATTTCTGTTGGTGAAGTTCATATTATTTATATAGTTTAGCTAAATTATGAGTAAGAGATAGAAAAAATTAGCAAAAATAGTAGTGGTAAGTTTTAGTTTTTAGGAAAACATTCCCATGTTTCGTAAAGTATTAGAGAATGTGGTTTCAAGAAATTAAATCTCCATTTGGATACAATATTAAAACCCTGTAATTCCTTGATTTTTTATTTGAAAATTTAATGGGAATACTTTTAGACCAGACGCTGAGACGACATGTGATTCTGAGGCACGAGGTGCCCAGAATGATCTGTCAAAAAATGTTATGTTTTAAATAGCACGAATGATAAGTTTTCCTAAAAAAGTGGAATAACTCTAAAATGGGTGCATTAATCAAGAATCAAAGGGTTATGTTGCATTTAGGATGGAATGTTTACCCTATGTGCGACTTAAGTTTATTCTGCTCGGGCATCTAATGAGAAAAAGTGAAAATGGCATAACCATAAATAAAATTATTATTTTTTTAATATTTATAACTCTTGAATGGTGAATCAGATTGAAAATATAAAACCAGTGTTGAAGTCACAAGGGTATTATTTACTTAGGCAGAGCCGAACATTGGTTAGTGTGGGTCAATAGTGAACAGTAGTTTTTGGATGTAAAAAAATAATGGAACAAAGTATTTTATTTTCAAAAACTTTTAACTCATAAAACGTAACTCAGATAGAAACAAATAATGTACAGTTCAGTTCATGAAGGTATGCTTCCCTTAGGAATATCCTACCATCCTCTGGCTCGAGATGAGTTTGAAATTTTTTTTGGGATGAAACATTAAATAAAATAATTCAAATAAAAGTTATTTTATATTTAAATCTTTATAACTCACAAAAGGTAACTCAGATTAAAAATATGAGACCACTGATGAGTTTGTAATGAGATGTTCTCCTTATGTAATAATTAACCTCAATAGGCACGGGTCAAGGGAAAAAGTTAATTTTTAGACATTTTAGTAGAAAAATAAAAAAAACATAAAAAGTTAATTTAATTGTTTTTTTCATCGTCGAGCAATGTCACATCAGTGCTATAGTGGAGGGATACAGAAATGACGATTCTCATTAATTAACCCCATTAATAAGTCAGCATAACTACACTGAAGCATAGAATAATAGAAAAATTGAATCATGTTTTTTCAATTAATAGCCTATCTAGAAATGCTGTATAGTTGGCACAATCCTTGAATTTCACAAAGGCTGTTGGGGGTGGCTATGACGAATTATGAAGGAAAAAATATCCAATGAGGAATTTCAGTTAATTAGATAATGGCTATGACACCCTTGGAGAGCGTATTCAAGATTTGAGATCGATGAACAGTGACAAACGATCATTCTTGAGAAATATCTATTCCGATGTTTGGGTTTAAATTATTAATGATTTGTTTTCCCCACTCTCTCTCTCTAAACGAAGAATGAAGATCAAATCTCTAACAAGTTGATCAACATATTTATTTTCCTAGTAGAGTTGAGAAATATAATTTCTGGTTGATATCAGGATAAATTAATAATGATTTATAATTTATACGTTGGGATCTTGCTAACACGAAAAATATAGACCAACATGAACGATGTTCGGTTGTTCATTTGGGTGTTGTTTTTGATCCCTTCTATCTCTCACTCCTGATTCATCATGTTTTAATGGACGACGATACATCATATGTAGAGTCACCAACAAGAAGGGTCACAACTAGGCAAGAAGTTTCACTGGAGATAGACCACGATATGAGGTCACGAAGGTGACACCCGTCCATGGCAGTGGAAACCATCCGTAGTGGTGGAAAATGGTTGTGGTTGCATGTAGAAGGCTGCAACAGGACCTATTGGAATGATGGCTAGCAGTTGACGGAAGGTGGATGTGGAACAAAGCCAAGATCCATAGACCATTGTGTTGAGATGGACCCATGCCAAATCTGTGGGTCACATGAATGGATCAGTATATGTGAGTAGACTAGCATAGAAGGGCCGCACTGCTCGGGTGCCACATTAGAGGATCGACCTACATCGGCGAGGTGTGACATCCGAAAAGGTGGTGGAATTCTTTGGTCAGCTGTTTGTGGAATGAACTGAATGCCTAGAGGGCGTTCGGGCAATTGAAGGACTGATTCTCCATGCAGGACGTGCATGTGGTAGGAACCAGTCCACTTGGCGGCCTGGGCTGGATATGAGCCAACCCACCGATGCGGACCAGGTCGATGGGAAAAAAGGATTCTGGGCATCCAGGGAATAGAATGAACCAACCCACCAGTTGCGGGATCGACCAGATGTAACCGGGTCACTAGGAGACCTAGTGGGCTAGACCCATGGCCCAACTGGATGTCGGTTCCTGTCATGATCCTTATACAAGGGGGCATACATGGAAGGGGAGTTGGGAGAGCAACATGAGGTCGTATACATTTTGAAAAGTTACAACCAACACCACCATGTGGTCCAAACCAAGATCATGGTGTTGGAGGATATGGTAAGGGGTAGCAACATATGATTGGCGATTTTAGTTCCCTACAATGGTGGATGAGAATGATTATGTATTTCCAGAGGATGTTCCAAGACTACCTCCTCCCATAGGGGTAGACATCTGCATCAATTTTACCCTAGGATTACATTAATATCTACTCCTACATATCAAATGTCTCTTGTAGATTTTTGGGAGTTGAGTGTATAGTTGGAGGATCTGTAGATGAAGGGGTTCGTAAGGCCCAATGTTTCCCCATGGGAAACCCTATTTTTGTTCTCCAAGAAGGAATTCATGATCTTGAGGCTATGCGTGGACTTCCAGCACCTGAATGAGGTGGTTGTGAAGAAGAAATATCCTATACCGAGGTTTGATTTCCTCTTCGATCAGTTGAAGGGAGTGAGATGGTTCTCGAAGATGAACCTTAGATATAGAAATCACCAGCTTTCAGTACAAGATGTGGACATCACGAATATGGGTTTCAGATGTTTCTACGGCCTCTATAAGTACATAGTTATGTTGTTTGGTGTGATTAACACCACATTAATGTTCATGGGCCTCATGAATATCATTGTCCATCCATAAAAGACTAGTTTTTGTGTTCTTCATTGATGGGATGTCAGTGTATTCAATGTCCGAGGAGGAGCACACGATACAGCAGATTATAGTTACGGACACACTCTAAGAGCACCATCATTACAAAAATATCTCATTGTGTGAGTTCTAGATATGAAATTTCCATTTTTTGGGACATGCCATCTTAGATTCTATAGTTGTGGTGGATCCAGTGAAGATTGGGGTGGTTCCTGCTTGGAAACTACCCAAGAGCATTAACTAGGTGAGGAGTTTCTTTAGGTTGGATGTGTACGATCGTAGGTTGTACCCAAATTCTCCAGAGTGGTAACACCCATGATAGTATTTAAGAAGAAGGTGAAAACCTACGTGTGGACCGAAGGCCACCGGAAGATCATTATGTATCTATGGAAGGGAATTAAAAGTGCTCCTAAATTGATCATTCTAGAGAAGGATGGTTGCTATGTTGTGTTCTATGGTGCATCAGGAAATAGGCTTGGTTGGGTCCAGATGTAGGGGATAATAGTGATTTCTTATGTCTCATGATAGTTGAGACTGCATAAGCTAACTATGTGACTCATGACCTCATGTTGGAAGAGGATGTATTCACACTGAATATGTGGTGACACTACCTTATTGGGGAAATATTCATCATTTAATATGATCAAAAGAGTCTCAAGATTATCTTTTCTCAAAAGTATCTGAATTTGAGACAGATTAGTTTTATAGAGTTCCTCTAGGACTATGACATCGATATATTCTATACTCCTAGGAAGGGGAATTTGGGGGCTGATGCTCTCGGCAGGAGATCATGTTCATAGCTACTGAACGATGACTCATAGAAGTTGTCCTCACTTCATATATCCTTTGTGGATATAGATAAGGAAGCTTCTCCTTAGTAGATGGTATTTTCCCCTCTACTCTTACAGCATGTCAGGGAGGAAAGACATGGCGATGTTAGCAGCAAGGCTACATGTTCCCAGATGTCAACATGGAATTCCCCTGATGAATATTTGAATAGTGGGGATCATGTCATTATTTTAACCTGATTCATCGGTGTTCTAGTGGTATTGCAGGAGGAAGTGTTGAGGGAGTTCTATACATCCCATTTGCCGGAACATCTAGGTGTGGTTGATGTACCAAGACCTCCGACGTCGGTACTGGTGGATGGGGAAGAAGAAGGCAGTGGTATAGATTATCTCTACATGCATCACTTTTCAGCAAGGGAAGGCTGGCCAACATGTTCCAGCAGGTTTGACACAACCACTCTAGGTACCATAGTGGAAATGGGATGGGTTGTCGATGGACTTCATGACAAACATACCACATATGCTCAAGGAGAATGATACCATCTAGTTGATCATAGACTGACTCACTAGGTCATATCGGTTCCTATCCATTTGAGAATAGGGCTCATTCGATAGCTTTGGATGCCTCTATGTGCAAGAGATAGTTTGAATCCAAGGACTTCCATCTACGATAATCTCATATTGTGATGCAATAATTAATTCTCATTTGTGGAAGTTATTATAGGAGGGGTTTGGGACTCAACTACCTTTGAGAAAAGCCTTTCAACCATATATGCATGGGCAGAAAGAGCAGACCATACAAACCTTGGAGGATATGCTTTGTGCTTTTGTTCTTGATTTTGGTCACAGTAGTGAGGACCAACTACCACTGGTGGTGTTGTGGATGACAATAGCTACCACTATACCATTGGTATGGTACCATTTGAGGCACCATATGAACAAACGTGAAGGTCACTAATATGCTGTAAAGAACCAAGAGAGTCAGTACTCATGGGTCCAGAGATGGAACATGCTACCACTGAGAGAGTGCAGGTAATCCAAAAGAAGATTAAGACAATGTAGAGCTGAAATATGTCCTATGTTGATTGGTTACAGAGACCATTGATGTTTGAAGAGGGTGACCCTGATTTCTTATGGGTCTCTCCTCATAGATGGATAATGTGATTTGGATAGGGGGGAATGTTATCTCTGAGGTTCATTGATCCATTCCTCACACTGTATAGAGTAGTGTAGGATCGAAATAGTGATGTAGATGCTCAATTTACAAGAGGGGGGTGAATTGTAAACTTTAAAAATTCCTTTGGAACCTTTAATATTAGTTACGAATAACTATGGTTTCCTTAAGAAAAGGAAAGTGATAAGTTTAACAAGGTTTAAACTAAGAAAATTCACAACACCTCTAATACCAAATGAACACCTGGAAAGAGATTCTGAAAGTAGGTTCCGAAAATATGGTTCCGGAAATTGAAACTTAACAAAAGATTAAAATATGAGATTCTACCTTAAAGCGTATAGAATCTAAATGAAACAGAGTACATGTAAGGAAGTGTAAAAAAGTTATACTTTCCTTATAATACAAATTGCAGCAGAAGTAAACAAGTAGTAAAACTACAAGTAACAAGATATAAGTCTTTTAACCCAGAGAGAAGGGTATCCAACAACCTTGGATAAATGTCCCTTGATTTATACTTTCTAGCAAGTCTATATTACCCACACCAGGGTAAGCCCTCGATACGAAGATCGGAGTCTCTCTCTTTCTATCCCCGCAAGCCATCAACTTCAAGGTAGTTGGCAACCTCTGTCTTCGTCAGTAAGGAAGCCCTCAACTTCAAGGTGTTGGAAACCTCTGTCTTCCTATCCCCGGTAGTCCTCGAATGTAATCACCAACATTCGGAGTCGCATGAAGCTTTGAGAGTTAATAAGAGCCTCTCTCCCTCTAGAAATAACTTCAAGCATGTAATCACATGAGTCAAAGATCAGTCAGCCTTTGAGCACTGAGCTCTTTCAAATGATCTCCTATTTATAGGTAAGGTCGAACTCCTTTCCAACGGTCATATTTTCCTTAAAATTAGGGGGGACCTGTACATGTGTAACTTAACCAACAGTTAGTTCAAAAAAGAATAGACGACATCGTTTTATAACAAAACAAGTGTAACAGAATGTACGACACCATTTAAATTCTAACTCAAACGTTCGGAGTGAAGATTCGGAGTGTAAGAAAAATAATAAAGAGTAGAAAAAATATAAAGACATAAGTAAAATGAATGTTCGGAGTGAAGATTCGGAGTTTGAATAAATTCAGAGTGTATAAAACAAAGATGATTAGATTCTGTTTAATAGATGAATTCGGAATGCGAATTCAGAATGAGAATTCGTCGTCAGAATTTGTAATGAGAATTCATCATCAGGTTTTCTAAAGAGAATTCATCATCAGAATTCGTAATGAGAATTCATAATGAGAATTCGTCATCAGAATTCATAATGAAAATTCATCATCAGAATTCATAATGAGAATTCTTCATCAGAATTCGTAATGAGAATTCATCATCAGAATTCATAATGAGAATTCATTATCAGAATTCGTAATGAGAACTCATCACAAGAATTCGTAATGAGAATTCGTTGTCGAACTTCATAAGGATTCGCATCCTGAATCTAATGTAGAACTTAATTAGAGTTCGTATCCGGAGTTCGGAATGATACTTTATTTGAGTTCTCATCTAGATTTTAGTGTGAAACTTTATTATAGTTCTTGTCCAGAATTCGGATCCTAAAAACAGAATACCTCATATCAAAGTTTCAAAAAATTCCGAGAATATAGAAATGAATCCGAATCATTATACTTAAGAAAAATATGTATTAAAGTATGATAAGGATAATTTTTCTTACAAAAGTGATTTCCATATAAAAGCGATTTTCCTTATAAAAGTGATTTTCCTTATAAAAGCGATTTTCCTTATAAATGCAATTTTCCTTATAAAAGCAATTTTCTTAAAGATTAGGTGTTTGTGATTTTCAAAACAAGAAGGAATGGAAAAGTCATAAGGAAAACCTTATTGACTCAACAATATCCCCCTTTTTGGAAAGCACAAACATCCTTGAAAAAGAAATTCTAAGAAGAAAGAAAATCATTAAGGCGTATCTCCCTTTGCTTTAAGGATATTGATGAATATGACTAAGTCCCCCTTAGGCTTTGAAACTCTAAGGACGTATTCTAGATTTCCGGAGTGATATTTCATTACGAATAAGAAAGTCTTCTTTAATGAAAAACTTCCCCTTAGATAAGCTCTTATTAGAGTTCTTTTTTTCTTAAGGATCTATTCCTTCTCCCCCTTTGTGATTTTCAAAAATAAATCAAGGGAATGGAAAATATAACAATGTACCTGAAAAATTAGTAGCAACAACAAAAGAAACAACAAGCACAATTTTTCATTAAGTTTGAAATTTTGGCAACAAAGAAAATTTAGATACAATAAAAGATCAGATCTGTCTATTTTGGATCTTTTTCCTTTTACATGAGACTCTTAAGAATAGTATTTATCTTCTTCAAGTCTTTATGATCCTCCTTGGCTTGATTTTTTAATGAAACAATTCTTTCATTTTGAGCTTCAATCTTTTCTTCCTAGGCTTGAAGCTTTTCTTCATAAGCCTTCATGATTTGTTCTTGCTTTAACAACTTTTCTTGAAACTCAATCCAATGATCCCTTTCATACTTCCAATTTTGAGAAATAGAATTCGGCTTCCCATTCAGATCTCTGACTTCTTGAATCCAGAAATTCTTTTCATTTTTCAACTTCTCTTCAAAGGAAGAAATCAGCTCATTTATCTTCCCGTCCTCAGTCTCAAAAGAATCTTTAAAATTGTCTTGAAATTCATAAAATAGCCTCATCTCTTCTACAGTCTTCCTCGACCAGTTTGTCATCCTCTTACAAGATTTTATATGGGCTTCGTAGCCAACAAAAAAGGTTTTGAACTGAGCCTCTATTTCAACACACTTGTCCATAACCATAGATACAGAGTCTGATTTCTGATTCAAATCATGTTGGAGCATCTGACATCTTGAGTCAATACTTGAGAATGTTGGAATAGTTCCCACCAACTTCTTTAAAGACTGAACAACAAAGTCATGCCCCAATGACGATGACTCCGAATCCGAGACTCTGCTTGGAGAATTTTCTTCTTCAACAAGGTCAAGCATTCTCTATGAAGAACTACCAACTTCCTTTCTCTTCACCACTACTGAGCTCAGAGTATCAGCAATAATTTTCTTTCCCTTGTCTTTTTTCGGAATAGAATCCGGTTCTGGAGTTCTCTTTCCACTATCAGAGACTTGAACAATAAGGTCTTCCTCATCATGAACTTTCTGAGCACCAACCTCTATATTCTCCATTTGAGAAATATCTTGTATAAATTGTTCTTCCTCTCCATGATAAGCTACTTATTCTTCTCCTTTCTCTTCTTCCATTGCTGGAGTAACTAGCTTCGAAGATTCATCTTCTGAAGTTCAGAGCAATAAGTGTTCCAAAGGTGTCCCCTTATAATCATCTACTTTCTTCAACACATCTCAGGTTTCACCACATCCTTCAGAAACATCTTCTTCTTCTTCTACTTGCTCAACTTGCTCTACTTCCTCTGCAGTCTAAGAAACAGCTTCTTCTGAAGCAACGAAATTTCTTCCTGGAGTCTCAGGTAGAGATTCTAATGAAAAAGAACTCGGAACATGAATATTTGCTGAAACCATCTCATTGAATTTCAACAAAGCCTGAGCTACTTCAGCCTCAGACATCTTCTTCTTGAGTTTATTTTCTTTTGCTTGTTATTCGAGCTCATCCGTAGTCCTTTCCTTCAAGGCCTTAGCCTCCGTAGGGTCCAAGCCAAACTGAGGCTCCCCTTGCACTCTCTTCTCCTTCATCTCCCTCCATTTAGGAACCACCTCATCTGGGTAGGAATTCTTCTTCTTTGGTTTTGGTGGTGTAGAATGAACTTCCTTAGACTTGGGATTTACTGCTTCCACTTCAACTTCTTTCAACTTTCTCTTCCTTACCGTCTTAGAGGATTTCTGATCAGCAACTTTCAGAACTGTTTCTTCTTGAGCAGGAGAATCAACAAACTGACCTGTTTTCTTGTCAAAAGCTACATCCATTATTTTAAGTGTACCATCACTGACTAGCATAATCTTGTAAACTCTTGGTCTAGATTTGCAAGCCTCATTGAAAGACTCAAGGAACCGAACTATCAACTTCGATTGAATTGCTGGATACATTATAATCTGAGGTCTCAGATTCCCTTTCTTCACATTTTCAAGAGTGATAAGAATGTGCTTCATCAAATTAAACTTCCTCAGATTTATCATAAAATCTAGGATGTAGATCTCACTCTTCTTTAAGCTGTCTTTGTCACCCTTCCTCGGTACGATAAGACCATGTACCCATAACTCTAGAATCCGGAAATTTGTTGATAGAGAAGCAATCTTCACAGCCTTGTCATCTTCCAGTCCGACAGTTTGTAAAGATTTTTCCTTGTCGAAGATACCCTTTGAATCCAGAAACACATGAGATATGAATTCTACTTCACCTTCATTATTCAGCCCTACCAAGCTGGCTGCCTTGGCATATGAGATATTATATGTCTTACCATAAGACATAAAAGGCAATTTCTCCCTTCCATCTTCCTTAAGAAAGGAGACTGTTTCATAGAACTCTATAAGCAAATCTGAATACACTTCATCTTGATTACCAGGTTTTGACACCGCAACATTTTCCCATCAATTTAGCTTGATATTCTTGGAAATAAGAGAATCGTACTTGTTGTTGAAATCTGGATGAACCAGCCTCTCTTTATATACTAACCACTTCTAAATTGGCTTAAAGGAAGACATGTCTTGAGAAGCTGCTTCCACAAACATTTGGATTTGAAGACCTCTGAGAAGTTCAGAACGGAAAAAGCTGAGGTTCGGAATGACTTTAAAATGGAGAGGCAGAGATTCGGGACGCTGGAGCTTGAAAACCGATGTGGGACAACCGTTTGGGGACTCCTTTATATAGGCAATGAAAAAACAGTTCAACTTCCACGGTTGATCAAATGGTTATGACAAGCTGAGATCAGATCTGACGGTCGAAAACCAATTGTCTTGAATCCGATCTTTTGAGGTTTTTATTAAAACAAAGAATTAAGAAAACTATAATCCGAAAACAATGTATAAGAAAATACCAGAAAATAAAGTATGACTACTAAAACTTGAGTAAGGAAATCATACCTTTCGGATTGGCATAGGAAGATTATTCGTAATTGGTAACATTTTTACGAAAACCAAAAAAAATCTTTACTATGAAATAGTTCGCAAAACTCTTTACGAAAAATAATCTCAGTACAGAAAACTCAGTACGAAAATGTTATTATAAAATTTGAACACTAAAAACACATTATGAAAGATTCAGTACGAAAATACCATTATGAAAATACCAGTACAAAAGTTTCCATTCCGAATGTTTTCAATATGAACATTTCCATTCCAGAAGTTTTCTATATGAAAATATCCATTCTGGAAAATTTTAGTTCCGGAAATTCCATTCCAGAATTTTAGTTCCAAAAAGTTTGAAAACAGATTTTGAAAAACTTTGTTAATCTAACAATGAACTATACTCCCCCTTAGCATTATCTCTGAAAGTTACCTTTCCTTCTTTTGTTTTGATAATCTTTTCAAAATTGCTTTTGTTACTAGTCAGGTGCCGGGAACATCCACTATCCATGTACCATGTATTGTTGTCGGTACTCTCATTATTTTCCCGAAATCAAGAAGAGAATTAGATTTTTGGAATCCAAACTTGTTTGTATCCGAGATTACCAGATAAAAAAAATTTAGGAACCCACATTTTCTTAGAAAAGTAAGCTTTGTAAAATCCTAGAGATTGGGTTTTGTTTAAGGAACCATTCTTTTCCCAGTGACCACCACATTGACACTTGGTACAAAATGGGGCACATTGAAGAACAAAATAATTGTTACTAAAAATTCGTTTTGCATGGGTATAACCAAATCCAGATTTATTTCTTAAAGGTCGTATTTGGGAATACATTTTATCAAAATTTTCTTTACAATGGGTAAAGTTTGATAAACACTTATTTAAGGAAAAAATTTCGGACTTTAGTTTTATAACAATATTTTTATGCTCAAAATCATTAGTTTTAGAACTAGAGCTAGGCTCGAAAATATTTTTCTTAGAAATAACTTTTTCTAGTTCATTAGAAAGTTTATTCTTCTCAGAACTTACTTCCTCAAGATTTTTTGAAATAGTTTCAAAATCAGCATTTTTCTTATCACGATATTTAGAAAGATCTGATATCTCATTTGTAAGAATAGAATTTATAGAGTTTTCCTTATCAAGTTTATTATTGAGTTTAGAATTCTCAATCTCAAGAAGTTCAGCAAACCTAGAGACTTCTTCATAAGCAGGTAAAGTATTTTATTCATCATAAAGAGATTCTTCATTAGATGATTTATAATACTTACTATCATTAGAATTTAAAGAAACATTGGTCAATGATTCATCATTTCGTACCTTAGCCATAAAAAAATTATTATCAATAGGTAATATGGCTATAAGACCGATATTCTTCTATCCTGAAGATTCATAATCAGAAGATTCATCTGAAGAGTCACCACCACGAACAGTCCAGGTATCAATAGCTTTCAAAACCTTCTAAGCTTTGGATTTATAATACTTCTTTCTGTTCCTGTCTGAAAGCCTTTATTTCCTTTCTTTATTTTTTAGTAAAGGGCAATCTGGTCTAATATGTCCAGCTCTCTTGCATTCATAACATGTAACTTCTCCATATTTTCTATATTTCCTATCCTTTTTCTTATACTTGGATTGGAAATTTCTCTGGACAACTATCTCGTTCATCCATCGGGAAAGATTTGCTAATACATTTTCTGATATTTCACACTCACTAGATTCTGACTGAACTACCGTCTCCTTAGACTTGGATCTGGTTACTCTCTCAGGAGTCTTATCTTTCATATGTTTTGATGTTGTTGTAAAAGCAACAATACCATTTCCATTTTTCTTATTGATGTTGTCAGCATCTCTCTTCATTCTGGTTTCATGTTGGAGAAGATATCCAAATAACTCATCAAGAGAAATTTGAGTCACTTTCCTGTTCTCAACTATAGCTATTCTTTTGGATTCCCACTCATTGGGCATAATATCAATTATCTTATCCACAAGAACTTCATCATCTAAACCTTTCTCTCCCATAGACTGTAGGATGTTGACGATAGTCATAAATCTCTTTTGAACTTTACATATTGGTTCACCATACGGAAAGTTGAAGCCATGATATTCAACTCTAAGAATAGCTCTCCTAGTCTCAATCACATTAGAAGTTCCAAAGTGTGTAACCTCTAACTTCTTCCAGATACAATTAGGTGCTTCACAAGAAGAAATTTGGCTATATATATTTCTATTTATTGAACAATGTAGAGTATTGCATACCTTATAGTTGAGTTGATACTCTTGCTTTTCCTGGTTAGTAAAAGTTCTAACTTCCTTGTCAGGAATTTTATAATCTCCGGTAAGCATAACAAAGTTGTCTACACCTGTATTGATAAAAAAAGTCTTCATTCGATCTCTCCAATATTCATAGTCATTACCATCAAAGATTGGTGGTCTTGTAGGATTTATATTATCAATGGAACCAACATTAATTCCTGCCATACTTAAAATAACCTTCGACACACAAACTTGTTAGTAGAAAAAGATTATTAATAACAAAGTTTGGAATGAGAAAGTTCAGAATGATAAAGTGAGCAAAAAAAACTTATATGTGAGTATAGGTATTTCATTGACCTCCTCTGATACCAATTGTAGGATCAAAATAGGGATGTAGATGCTCAATTTACAAGAGGGGGGTGAATTGTAAACTTTAAAAATTCCTTTGGAACCTTTAAAGTTGGTTACGAATAACTATGGTTTCCTTAAGCAAAGGAAAGGGATAAGATTAACAAGGTTTAAACTAAGAAAATTCACAACACCTCTAATACCAAATGAAAACCTGGAAAGAGATTCGGAAAGTAGGTTCTGGAAATATGGTTCCAGAAATTGAAACTTAACAAAAGATTACAATATGAGATTCTACCTTAAAGCGTATAGAATCTAAATTAAACAGAGTACAAGTAAGGAAGTATAAGAAAGTTATAATTTCCTTATAATACAAATTGTAGCAGAAATAAACAAGTAGTAAAACTACAAGTAACAAGATATAAGTCTTTTAACCCAAAGAGAATGGTATCCAACAACCTTGGATAAAGGTCCCTTGATTTATACTTTCAAGAAAGTCTGTCTTACCCACACCAGGGTAAACCCTCGATACGATGATCGGATTCTCTGTCTTGCTATCCCTGCAAGCCCTCAACTTCAAGGTAGTTGGCAACCTCTATCTTCCTCAGTAAGGAAGCCCTCAACTTCAAGGTGTTGGAAACCTCTGTCTTCCTATCCCCGGAAGTCCTCGAATTTAATCAAAAACATTCGGAGTCGCACGAATCATTGAGAGTTAATAAGAGCCTCTCTCTCTGGAAATAACTTCAAGCATGTAATCACATGAGTCGAAGATCAGTCAGCCTTTCAGCACTGAGCTCTTTCAAATGAGCTCCTATTTATAGGTAAGGTCGGCCTCCTTTCGAACGGTCATATTTTCCTTAAAAATAGGAGGGACCTGTACACGTGTAACTTAACCAACGGTTAGTTCAAAATAGAATAGACGACATCATTTTATAACAAAACAAGTGTAACAGAATGTACGACACCGTTTAAATTCTAACTCAAAAGTTCGGAGTGAAGATTCGGAGTGAATGTTCGGAGTGTAAGAAAAATAATAAAGAGTTGAAAAAATATAAAGACATAAGTAAAATGAAAGTTTGGAGTGAAGATTCAGAGTCTTAATAAATTTAGAGTGTATAAAACAAAGATGATCAGATTCTGTTTAATAGATGAATTCGGAATGATAATTCGGAATGAGAATTAGTGGTCAGAATTTGTAATGAGAATTCATTATCAGGTTTCGTAATGAGAATTCATCATCAGAATTCGTAATGAGAATTCATAATGAGAATTCGTCATCAGAATTCGTAATGAAAATTCGTCATCAGAATTCGTAATGAGAATTTGTCATCAGAATTAGTAATGAGAATTCATCATCAGAATTCGTAATGAGAATTCATTATCAGAATTCATAATGAGAACTCATCACAAGAATTCAAAATGAGAATTCGTTGTCGAACTTCATAAGGATTCACATCCTAAATCTGATGTAGAACTTAATTAGAGTTCGTATCCGGAGTTCGGAATGAAACTTTATTACAGTTCTCATCTAGATTTCGGAGTGAAACTTTATTAGAGTCCTTGTCCAGAATTCGGATCCTAAAAACCAAATAACTCATATCAAAGTTTCATACAATTCCGAGAATATAGAAATGAATCCGAATCATTATACTTAAGAAAAATATGGATGAAAATATGATAAGGATAATTTTTCTTACAAAAGTGATTTTCCTTATAAAATCGATTTTCCTTATAAAGGCGATTTTCCTTATAAGAGATATTTTCCTTATAAAAGAAATTTTCATTATAAAAGAAATTTTTTTAAAGATAAGGTGTTTATGATTTTCAAAACAAGAAGGAATGGAAAAGTCATAAGGAAAACCTTATTGACTCAACAAGATGGTGAGGTGGCATGTTTCTTGGCTCTATCACCACAGTGGGAGAGGGTGCATGAAGTCTTCCACGTATCTCAGCTGAGGAGATACGTGCACAACCCTTTTAATTTCATCGACCATGGTGAGCTGGAGATTGATGATGGGGCGACATTCACGAAGTACTTGGTAGAGGTAAGGGATCGACATGATAAGATCCTTAATGGATAGTCGATTACATTATAACATGTTCGTTGGTAGTAAGGGAATCTCCAAGAGGACACGTGGTAGTGGGAGGCTCAAATTCATGCTCATTACCCCTTTATTATGACTAGACCTTATTTTGGATTTTGAGGATGTAAAGCCCTAAAGGGGGGAGTAATGTAATACCCCATAATTCTATGATTTTTTAAAATTAAATGGGAATACTTCAAGGCCATGCGATGAGATGGCATGCAATTTTGAGTCCTGGAGTGCTTGAATTGATCTTTAAAAAAAATTTACGTTTTAAATAGAATGTGTGAGTGGTTCTAATGAAAATGTGGAATACATATTAAATGGGTTCCCAGATAAGAAATATGAGGCCAACATTGCATTTAGTGTGGTTGGTTTACCCTAGGTATGACTTAAGTTTAGTCAGTGTGGGCCTCTAGTGAAAAAACTCAAAAATGGCATGACCATAAACAAAATAATTAAATAAAATTATTTTATTATGGAAATCCATATAAATCACTAACGGTGACTCGGATTGAAAATTTGAGACCACCATTTAACTTTTGAAGGTATGATTTCATTAGGTAGAGCCTAACATTGGTAAACATGGGTCAACATTGGAAAGTGGTTTTTGACTATAAAATAACAATTGTATAAAGTTATTTAACTTTAAAATCCTTATAACTCATAAAAGGTAACTACGATTTTAAATTCGAGAGTATCATTGAGTTTATGTGGGTGTGATTCCCTTAGGTAGAACCTTACATTGGCCAGCGTGGGATAGCTGTGAATATTGGTTTTGGGGATGTAACCGTAAATAAAATAATTTAAATAAAAGTTATTTTATTTTAAAATCCTAATAACCCCAAACAGTAACTCAGATTAAAAATATGAGACCACAGTTGAGTTTTTAATGAGATGTTCTCCTTAAGTAGAAATTAACCTCGACCAGCATGGGTCAAGAAAAAAAGTTAATATTTATAATTTTCAGATGAAACATAAAATAAATTAAAATGATGTTTTAATTGATTTTCATCATTGATCAATGGAACATTAGTGCTACGGTGCAGTGACAAGGCAATAATGAATCTCATTAATGAACCCCATTAATGAGGAAACTTAATGATGATGCAATGCAGTATAATAGAAATATTGATTCATGTATCATCAATTAATATCCCAACTAGCAATGCAGTATTGTTTTTAGAGTCCTATAATTGCATTGAGGCATTGGTGCATGACTACAACGAATGATGAAGGACAACCTCTCTAACAAAGAATGTTGGTGAATCTGATGATGGAAAAGACACCGTTGGAGAGAGGATTCAAGATTAGTGATAGACCGATGATGAAGAACGATCATCCTAGAACAACATACATTCCTAGGTAGGGGTTTAAATTATTAATTATTTGCTTTCCCCTCTATTCCCCTATAAACGAAAAGCACGGATTAAATATCTAACATGTTTACCCGTAGATGGATTTTCCATGCGGGGTTTGTAAGTATAATTTCGCATCGATATCGGGATTAAATATTAATGATTTATAATTTATACGTTGTGATCCTGCTAACATGAACAAATCCGAACCAACATGGACAAAGTACAGTTGTTCATTTGGGTGTTCATTTGATCCATTCCATCCCTCTCTCCCCATTAATTGTGGTGTAACAGACAGTAGCACATCTAACTTAGAGAAACCAAGTAGATGATTTGTGGTCGGACATGCCACGATGCCAACTAGAGACCCTAACACACGATCCATGACCCCCTGGCTATGGAGGTTGGAGGGAGGCGGTGCACTGGCAGTGTGAAGTAGTGGAAGTAGGAGATTACAACGTATAGGTCGATAGTTGGCGATATGAGGATGGGGTTACCCGACCATGTAGAAGGTGCACACAGTGCAAAGCTATGGTCTACATACTGTGGTAATGAGATAGACATGTTGTTGAGTTGCAAGTCATGGGGAAGGACTGGTCCATGTGAGAGAACTAGCACTACAGGGTGGTGCCACTCGGGTGCCATGTTGGAGGAGTGGCTAGCATCATCAATCCACAACATGAAGAAATCAAGAGGTAGGTTTCTACAGGTCGTGCGATTTTGGATAGGTGGAGGACACACCCGCCATACAGGATGGGCCTAGGGAGACAATAGGGCTACTGGGAAGCCCGGGTTGGAGAAGATTCGGCCCGTTGATGTGGACAAGACTGACGTGAAAAACCAATTCATTGGACAGACCAGGCTAGGAGAGACTTAGCCCACTATTTGTGGGATGTGCCAAATGAAACCGGATCACTGGGTGACTTGGAGGGATTGACCCTTGAACCAATAAGGTCATGTCTAAAAAAGACCAATAGTCCTAGCCCAATGGCCAAGCCAAACTAGGCCCCACCAGACCACACGATATTGGGTTAGGCTTGCCAAATTGGTTCGTGTTGGACGGATCCGTCCGGCCAGGTCAGACTGGGCCTAGACACAACTGATCCCTATTTAATAAAATGTTAATATCATTCAGATATGGAATCTGATTGATGTGATGTCTAAGGAGTTAGGACCCTTGTGATGATACGTTCCATTGTGGCAACACTAAGTGATATTTTTTTACAGATCAGATGGAATTGATGACTTGAGGAGTATATTTTTCCAGAATAGAGCGTGCTATGAGTGGGAATCCTACAGCTGGATGAGACTCGAATACTACTGATGAGTGGGTCTAAGTAACCCTTCAGTCCAAAATTATATAAGGCCCTATGTGGACTTGCGACAAGTAGCTCTATGTGATCCTGGTATAACTGTCTTTGTGTGAACCAGCTATAAGCGGCCCTGTGTGGATCAGCTATAAGGGGGCCTGTGTGGACCATCTATAAGTAGCCCTCTGTGGATAAGCTATGAGGCATAAGTGGGGAGTGGATTTGTATAACCCGACATACCCACAGTGGGTAGAAACTCGGTGTGTTATAGCAGACCCACAATACTCATTAGAGATGAATACCATAGTATTCCAAGGTGTTCGGTTTTACGAATGATAGTCTTTATTTCCATACATTGAATTATACATGGTGTGAGTTATGTTTTTCTTTATGATATTACAATGTGGTCTTATATTGTGGTCATTAATTTGTTTTTTATGTTCCCTTATGAGTATTATCTTACTCACCCTCGCGTGGGGTTCACCCTCATGTGTCATGTCCTTTGTTGGTGATCGATGCTTTGAAGGGGACCTTGATGGTTTGGGACTAGGTGGTGCTCAGTGAGTCGTGATAGACGAATGCTTCGACAGAGCCTTGGTAGTCTAGGACTAGGTGGTGCTTAGTGGAATGGGTTGGAAAGGAATACTTCCATACTTATAAGTAGATACCCTTCACCTATCCTTCAGGTTGGGTCTCTAACAAATAGACTATGGTTGTTTTACTTTCCTTTGTGGTTTTGGGCTTGTATTTTGGCCCCTTTTTACTTTCTGTTTCTATTGTACTCTTAATATTTATCTCTATGTTAGTTGGGATTTAATTAGTGTTTTCTTGCTATTGATATAGTTCTTTGTGCATGTACAATTTTAAAGGTAAATTCCTTCCCTTTTTGGGATATTCTTATTTAGTGGTAGTCACTAGTCCCTGGCCAATGGAAGGCAAGCCTAGGGTGGTCACGATGTGGGCCCTTGGGGACTGGTCATGATAACTGAATGTGGATGTTATTTTGGAATAGATCTACCTAGTGTTAATAAACAATAAAAGGGTAGATTATGGGTCAACTCAATCAGTACCTGATACTTGACAAAGAGGAATTGATGATAACATTATTTTAAACTATTTGGGGATATTATTTTCTTAATCAAAACATATATACAAACTATTATGAATGATATATATTGAATGTAATTATTTATTTTATTATTAGAGAATTACAAGTGTACTTAATTGTAGATTCATTATTTTAGAAGTAGGTAATGATAACCATAGGTATACCTAAATATAAGAAATTAAAATTAATTCTCACATTAGAATAAATTCTATATTAATTCTTTATTGACTTATGTTTTGTTAAAAAATATTATATTTTAGAAATGGTGGGGGAATGTAGAAACCATACCAGTAACTTGTTTGAGTTATAATGAAACTATTTTCATAATGAAATTCCCATGGAAATAGGAGGTGGTGTTCAAAACATAATATAAATTCTAACCCATCTATCTCAGGGTATATAATATAAACTTTACCACATTGAATATCTTCCATCATCGAATATGGAGTAACATGAAATATAGTCTTTCATTAGGAAATGACCATCAATATTCAGTGGGTAATTTGGTCCACCTATCAGAGAAAAGTGGGTTAAATCAATTGAATAGATATTTGAAATGTTTGAACTATTTTTAGAAGGTGGAGTTAACTCAAGTAATATATGATTTATATGGGGGGATGACCAATGGTGGGAATTTAAAAAAATAGAATATATAAGTTTTAATAGATGAAATTGAGTGGAATTATGAAGTTATTTCATAATAGATATTTTCTTCAAACTCTTTAAATAAATATAAAATGAAAATTTATAGAGGTCAAAAAAATGTACGGTGATCTTGTTATGAATAATTAGGAGAGTTTCACTAGGAATGCAAGAGACACATGGTGTTTTTTTATTTGAAATGATTGAAAAATAGACATATTCATTATTTTTTTAAAACCCCACCTATAAAAGGGTATATCTATTAGATAATTTTGGAGTTATTAGTGTTTTGATATATTCTTGCTCAATGTTGTGTTGTATTTTAGAAAATGGTCCCATTGATATTGATATAAGAAGAGAATAATGGAATTTCAAGAAGGAATTTCAAATTAAAAAGGAGAAAAGAAGATCCTAACGCCCATTTAACAAATATGTTGTAAGCATCATCATGGTAATTTCTGTAAAGGGAGAATTAAATGCTTTATGTATGAGAGACAAATCCACTAAGATACTGAATATCAAAGATACATAAATAAAATGGCCAATGTGATGGAGGAAATAAAGTCATATCCCAATGCACCATCCATGGTATAATGATTAAACTATAATAATAAAGGGAACTATGCAAGATAGTGCACTAAACCATTGGGATTTTACGGTAATTAATTTCAATAATTTGAAAATAAAAAATAGTAAGTGTAGGAATATACCATCACTACCACTGAGTAAAATCATGACAATTAAGTAATACAAGGTAATATTCTTATTACCTCAATAAAGGAAACTATTTTATTTATTTTTGGTTGTTTGAATCCATTTATATTCATCATGTTTTCTATAACTATTGAATCAATAACCGAAACTAGGATAATTATATTCTTAAAACACATAGATGTGTGAGCATTTCAACCAAATTGTTGTACTCCACTCCTTCTATTATCTATTAGAAGACTCTTCTTATAAATCTTTCCATCCTTATATTCTTGTAATTTGATACAATACCAGCCATAGATTAGATCTTATTACATAGAGATCAAAATGAATATTGGTAATATGAAATTTTTTTACATATTCCAAAGCATCCCATGCTTTTGAATAAATTGTTAGGAGATCATGAATATTATTTGGAGAATCCATCAATTGTGAGGATGATGATACCCTATGATGAAGCATATCATGTTCAAATGCATGTGTCAATGGAAGGAACAAAACATGTGTAAAATTAATTTGTTAGGGAATATACTAATGTATTTTCCCATGAGTTTCTCCATCTTCCCCCACATACTGAGGTAGAGTTTCCAATAGACCTTATACATAGAGCCACTCTTATTTCTAGTTTCTAGTATAATATATCCCTTAATAAAATGGAAGATATAATGAAGCAAATCCATAACCATTTGTATAAAGGGTCCAAATTCCCTACTACAATGCCTTGGGGTGTTCCATTGGTGTTTTTCAAGAAAAAATACAGATCAATATGGTTCTTTATCAGTTACTGGGAGATCCATACAATCCCCATACATAAATTGTATCGATTTCAATGGATTGATGAATTATTTAATAAATTTTAAAGAACTCATTACCTCTAAAAGGAGGATCTTTGTTCTAGATATCATTATGTGAATGTCCAGAATATAGATATCAAAATGGTTTCATTATATACAAGTTATAAACCCTATGAGTTGATAGTGGTGCCTTAAAGACTTAAAAATTACCCTAAAATCATAATGGATTTTATTATTAGTCATTAGGGATGTCAGTATTCATTTACACCCCTCTATGATTGGTGGGCCTAAAATTATATATTCCTCAAATTCATTGAGTTATGTGATACATAAAAGGAGATTAATTGTATTATGTGGGAAAATGATTTTATAATTCTTTATAATTATGGTGTTATTTTTTATACATATATTTTATTCATTACCATGATTTTGGATTTTTTCCCAACTATGTGTGGTATTTGATCACTTTGTAAGGTTGATTTATTATTATTCATATAATACATTACAATTATTATGAGATTATGATTATGATTATACTAACTAAATTGTTATTGAATAATTAACCTTATACCTTCTATAGAATCCCTCCTACTACTAGTCTTTTATCTCACACTTTTCTGTAATGTATATCCTTAGGATAATACATTAACTAAGGATTTATTGTCAGCATTTATAAGGATTATCATTAAGAATTGTAAAAAGGTTTATTTTTATTTTTATATGTGATATATATACCCAATTTACCTTTGACACTGAACCTTTCAATACATTAATGTATTAATTTTATTTTATTATTTAAGAAATAATGTGAAAGTTGCATTAGAAATTTTTTGGTTTTTTATATTAATCTTTTTCATTGGGGTAATTATTCATTTTTATGATTTTTCAAAAAGAAAATGATATTTCTTCATAGATTAATTAGATAAATGAATTTTTTTTTGTTTTGGGGAGGAAATTATAATTTTATGGTTCTATGATGAAAATCAATTGTTATTAAAAAATTATTTATCAATCATGACATTTGGGAATTATTAATGAATTTCAGAATGGTGTGTCAACCCAAAACCTAATTGGACTATGTTTGTATCATCCTGAGATTTGGTAAAATATCATCTTTCAAATTAATTCAAATCATTTGATAACTTTTGTTACATGAAATTCATAGTTTATCATTAATTAGAAAAAACCCAATGTTTGTCTTTTATTTCATGAAACAATATGGTTTTTCGATAACTGTTGTCACACATAAGGCCGAGTCTTAACAGAAAACAATATACTATTAATATGTATATTTTCCATGAATTTTTTCACAAAGTGGTTTGAATGGTATTAATGAATAATATTAAATAAATTATATAAATATGGTATAAATATGTTTATAAAAAAATTCATTGGTTACCAATAAATTGTACAATAAAATAAAAACTAATTGAATATAATTAAAAAATTATAAAAAATGTTCTCTTTTTCCCAAATGTATTTTAACATAATAAATTAAATTAATTACTAGCATTTAATCATAATAATAAAATAAAAATATTATATATTCAATAAAAAATATATTTTTCATCAAATATATCTCATATACATTATATAGGAATAAATAAAATATTAAATAGAAAAAGGTGTATATTTCTAAAAGGAAGTTATGCTACCTTTTAATGAGACACAATTTTTTAAAAAAAATTCACTCATTTATAAATATTATTTTAAATAATTAAAAATAATTATTTGGAATTTCGGTGTTAAAATTAAATTAGTGTTTACTTTTGTGATTTTTCTGAAAATTTCCAATTTTTGGACGAGTATTGAAAAATACAGGGTTTTAATTAAAAACTACCGTCTAGTTTAAATTATTTACGATGTTAAATTATATGTTAAATTAGTTTTGATGTTAAATTATTTCAATTATATATCTATTTATACTATTGAGGACATTTTAATCAATTTAATATTTAAATATAGTATAAAAACATTGCATTTTTTTAACTTTTTCACTTTAAAAACATGATTCCACGTTCTGTCTGTCAGAATTATAATAAATAAAAAATTTACAAATAAATGAATTAAATTTTGAAAATTTTATTAGATATTTGGAATAAAGATAATTTATAATTTATAAAAATACCAGCTTTATTTTTGAAAAAAAACTATTTGTGAAAAATGTTGAAGTTAATCACAACAATTATGGTAAAAATAAATTTTCCAATGGATTACACTTTAAACAGAATGTGAAAATAGTCTAAAAAATTCTCTAATAGTAATTTTATGGCCATATCACAACCTTAAACCTTCATGTATTGGGATTAGTAAATTATTGAATCTATTTTTAGGTAAAAATATTGGTACACCTAACTTCTTTTCAAAAGTGTCATGTGTGTCCCCTCTCTCTCTAATAAAAATCCACTCACTTTCCTTCCAACTAAACAACCTAAAACCACTTGGGGTTATCCCAGAAAGAAAAAATAACTCAAAAAATATATCTAATCATCCTAAAAGAAATATCTTTGGATTAAACCCTTAATAGAAAGTATTTAGTTAAAATGTAAGGGGGATTCCTAAGGAAGATGTAATATGCTTCAACACACATCTTTATTTTATTCCTATATCCACCTAATTAAATTATTCTTATACCAACCTGACATAAAAAATATTTATATTCAATTTAAAATTATTATTTATATTAGAATTACTAAAAAAACCACACACTCTTCAATCAAATGGGTCCCAAAATCATCATTCGTGAGTACGATGAACTACTATCTTGTGAAAAAATGTAATCAGTTTTTTTTATAATCAACTCCCAATGTTCGACATGATTATGGATATAAATTTTTAATATGATATTTATAATTTAATTATAACCATTGATTCTTTATATCATATATAACCTTTTACATTGCAGTACATAAAATATATGATAGTGTAGCCCAAGTGTACGACGCAATACCTCATCACAAATCGATGTTATTCATTCTCACAAACATGTAAAATTAATGTTACTAAATTTAATTCTATTATGTATATCTGATATGTATAACATATTTATGATATTAATAAAATATTTTTAAATGTTAAAAGATTATATATCATTTTATGTTTACACATTCAATAACTGAAAAAATGATAATGTCCTTCATGGATGAGTGGACAACCCCCTCCTTGAAGCAATTTGATTGCTTTTTTGACCACCACATCACAGGAATTATATATATAACTATATATAATAAAATAATATGTTATTTATGATATTATTATGATTCTATAAATATAAAATATTACTTTCCTTCTTTCCATAGTGATCATTGAAAAACAAAAATGTTACTCATGAATACGTACAACATAATATATACATGATCATAATATTACTTTATTTTTTATAACCCTTTTTATTATGGGTATAAAAAGGTTAATTTATGTATAATTATCAAAATAATATGAATATTATTATTATTTATATTAAATAATGAACTCTTTGTCTCCAGTTTATATACCAATTTAAATTTTGAAACATATGCCAAATATGGTCAAAACGACTAAATTAAACATAATTGATTAAATAATTTTATAGAGATTGATAATATTTGAAATAAAACTAATAATAAAATTTAAAATGTTTTAAATAATTTAAACAATTAATTTAATATTATTATTTAGGAATATAAAGAAACATGTGAGGAATCAGACTCAAGGTAACAATCCTCATCACAATTTCCATTCATTGAGGCATATTGGGATATTATAAACTTATATTCATTATTAAGGTGTATTTAATTCCCCTTTTATATGTTCTATAATGAATTTAATGATTATATTATATATAATGTGTTTTTATATTTCCATTAACTGGTTTTATGATTGATGTGATTCTCAAGTGATAAGGGTCTTTTCTTTTAAAAAAGAGTCACAATTTAATGTTTTTCTTCTAACTCTTTCTATTTTATGTAAAAGTTTAAAAATGATTTTATTAATAATTTCATATCTACATGAAATTTTTATAAATTAAACTTTATTTATATTTTTATTGTACTTCATAGGTATTCAAAAGTAATTATTTTTTGTTTTATATGGAACATTTTAAAAAATGACAAATGAAATGTTATAATAATACTGTACATGGAAAAAATGTATTTTACATCATCATTTTGACTATTTTATTTCTATATGAATTTATAATATTTCATTTTTTATTTAATGTAAACAAATATTTCACATTTCTTGGGAATTTATATATTGAAAGTTGGTGTTTAAAAGAAATGGGTATTTAAATAAAAATGTGTTTTTCATATTGGTTTAAAAGATTTTTTTCAAAGTAATTTTGGATGAAACTATTTTATTCATGGTACTGGGGATTTATATGAAATGGGTGATCCATGTCCATCTTATAAAAAGGGTCGTACACCATTATTTCTCATAGGTGAGACCGATATAGTTTATATGAAGGTTTGAGCCCCATTATAGTTCATGAGAAACGTGCGAGCCTTATATAGCTTATATGAAGGTTGGGATATATTATATCTCTCTAATTAATTGGGTAATGATTAAATTATAGTTCATTCATATGTATATTTAAATAAAATGCATTTTAAATGGTTTTTATAAATATTATTCTCTAATTCACCTAAAACACGTTTTAATTGTCTAATACAGGATTTAAATGATTTATTTGAGAAAAACATATGATTGTTTTCTTTATGAAAATATTTTATTTATGTCATTCAAGGAATATTTAGGTAAAGGTAAAAGTTTCATGGGTTTTTATTTTTTTACTGAACTAATGGTTTCATTTCTTTTTATATAACTTAATAATCATTTATGCTCGTTCTATGTTCTTAAAAAACATTCACATGGTTTAAAGATGTGTAATGGAAAAAATGATTTAAAAATTAATTTCATAGAGATTATTAATGAAAAGAAATAATTTTTTTATAGAATCATTATACTAAGGGAAAAGTGGATACTAATAAGATGTCTCCACTTTGTATTTCATAATTTGTTTTATATACATGTTTTGTATTGATTATCTTAAAATCGAATCCTAAAAATTACTAAAATGTATGATAATAAAATATTAAATTAAAACTCAATATTAGATAATGATTCAGGTCAGGTACATATAAATGGTATCAGTGGATGGTATATACATATTTAGAGGTTAGGATAATGTTAATAGAATTCTAATAGAATATTTTATATTATGTTTATGTTTAAATAATATAGTATTAAAATATTTACTTATTTGTTAATCTAAATTTTGTCCAGAATGATTTTTGATAGAGTAAACAAGGAAGATATTTTTGTAAGTATCTTATAGGAATATATCCATCAAAATTAGAATACTAAGATGGTTGGAATTGGAACAGAACTGTTTGTTGCATTTACAGATCATTTGAAACATGATATAAATTGTGGTGGTATCCATGATAGAAATGAATTCTATCTACCATGAAGGAACACGTCTATAATAGATCATTTCATGATTCAATATATTTTATCATTCAATGGATTGTCTAAACTATTGGTAGTTCATGGATTGATAAATTTTATAGAAAATATATTTGAAGTTATGTGTTATTTAAATGTAAAGAGGAAACTATTTCCATATATTATTTTTATTGTGAATATAATTGTTGTTTCTATTTGTTTAAGAAAACTATATAGAATGATGATATATATTGTAGGGAATGGGAATCGTTTAAGGATAGTTTCCTTGAGAAATATTTCCCTATCTTTTTCTAGATTAGGATGGAAAATAAAATTCATGGAATTGATGAAAAATAATGAATATTTGGTATCTACATATTTTGAATATTTTATATGGTTTTCTAGGTTTTTAGTGAATTCTCTTTGAGAAATAGATATTAAAATTGATATATTTTACTCAGGTCTACTTCCAATATAATGACGAGTTATTTCTATACAATAATTTAATAGTTATCAGATTGTTTTTCATAGTGCTAAGAAAGTTGAGATGGATTATTCTGACACTGATCTTCCATGAGATTAAAATAGTATGAAATATAAAAATTTAGGGAAAATATAAAATAAATAAAATAAGAATCCTATATGTAATCACCAAACAAGTTCCATGATTTGTAAAATACATTTTTTGGGAATTTATTTCAGGATTGGGTAAGTGTTACAAGTGTAGTCAGTGTGTCCACAAGGTTTGAGACTTCAATGAAATATCTCTGGATCAATCCATGAGTGATTTAATAGATAAATAGTCAATAGTGTTATATTTTAGCTACATCTAATTGGGAAATTATGTTAAAATCTATCCATAGTTACTTACATAGTGTGGAAATCATCAATATCGGAAGGAAAAAGGGACAGAAAAATAATTATCTATATCTACAGTTGATGTTAGGCCATCTCTTTAAGTGGTGGAAACTCAAGGGGTTCATTATTTTTTGAAGGTTTATTATAATCTCAATGACTTGGGAAACCCTCTTTTGATGTTTTATGTTATGTAAGTAAATTTTGAGACTATTTTGCATTTAAGTTGACATATGAAGTATATGATTTAGGGGAAAGTCTATTTGAGTAATAATGCCTTTAATTTTTATAATTATAATTCTAAAGTTATTGATAACATTTAATGTTAATATGATCATCAATGCCATTTTTTAAGTTAAATGTTTCGAATAATAAATATTAATGATGAATAAGTGGTTTTAATTTTTAGGTTTTTACATTAATTTATTATACTAAATAACTTGTTCTAAACATATTAATTTCGGAAAATGACCATAGATAGTTAGAAAGACTTGTGACTATTTTATATATCATATGACCTGTTAAAAGTGAATTATAGTACTTTGGGAATAAAAAATTAATCTCGAATACTCATCGCTGGGTGAAAAAGATGAGATTGTGGTAGAAATTAATTAATGTATAAAACTCTACTCATCAAGTATATTATCTTATACTCTTAGTCATTATGGTAAAATAACGTTCAACATTTGGAAAATAATATTAAAATAAAATATTATCATATTACCATAATTTCTGATTATATCAGTGAATGTTTTCACACATATTTCACTTTTTGGTTTTTTGGTCATTGGCTTTCTCTTTGACTGCATTATATACCACTCTCTATTAAAATATAGGAAGCAGTTTTCCCTTCATAATTAATCTTTTAATTTCCCAAAAATTGTATCCCTATGTGCAATCCCAGTTATTAGTTAACCTTTATGTTTCCCACATTCCCCTTTTATGATTTTTTATATATTTCATTTTTACAATGTGGGTTCAAATAAAATAATTCTAAAAATATTAAAACATTGATAACCAAGATGAATTTTGTGGGAGAAATTAATTTTATGGGGGATCTGATGTATCAACCTCAGATTTTATAAAATATCTTCATTCAACTGAATTTAAATTTTTTATATCTTTAGTAAAAAATAATGAATGATTTATCTTGAATTATAAGAAACACCATTTTTATCTTGTGTTTCACATAACATAGATTATCCTCAGTGACTTATGTGAAATTGTAGGCGGAAGTATACCTAACAAAATTATAAAATATATTTTATTATTTACCATATTAGTCATTAACTATACATTGGAATTGATGGAATACAAAATATTTAATAAATTGTTAAAATATGGTTTACACATGTTTTTAAAATTTAATTCAATAATACCAATTAATTATTAATAAAAATAATAATCATTTTAATATAATGATATGTTTCCACAAAAACCCCATTTTTATGTTCCCAATGGAATTTGATCATAATAAATTAAACTAAATAACATAATTAAACAATATTAATTAAATTAAATTATTATATATTAATTATTTTTTTTAATTTCATCCAATAGATTTTATAGGCATAAGATAGGAACAATTCCAATTTTATGCATAAATGGTATTTTTTTTTCTAAAAGCTAGTTTTACGCTTTTTTATGGCACACCTATTTTAATTTTTTTATAAAATTTTTCTAAATTTTATTTTTATAGATATAATTAATTTTTTTATTATAAATTTATGAATTACATTACAGTGAATTTTTCAGATTTTTCTTAAATGTTTTTTTTCATGAATAGAAAAAAATATTGAATACTAATTCGAAATAACATATTTATTTAAATAATTTTCATTGATAAGTAATATTTTAAATTGATTTAAATTTTAAATTATATGAATTATAAATATCAATAAAATTTATTTCATTTAAATCAATTTAAAATTGAAATTTTTAGAAAAACATTAATAAAATTTGATGTTTTCCATATTAAAAACTTGATTTCTCATTGCATCTCCAGGATTAATTTTAAATCAAAATTTTCCACTTCTAAGAATTTAATTTTAAAAAATGGATTCCATATTTGGAACTATAAAATTTATTATTTTATTATAATTTAGACAAAAAAAATTTACCATAATTATTTTTGAAGATAATTAATGTCAATTACAGTGATTAAGGTAAAAAAGATCTCAAAAATAGATTCAACATTTAACATTTGGAAAAAAATGAACCACAAATATTTTCAATAACTATTTGATAGAAATATCTAGAAAATAAAACTACATGGCTCTAAATTTTTTTTCTTTATTTAATCCCTATTTTATGTACAAATTTGGTTACAAAGATCTTCCTTTAAAAAATTCCAAGCATGCCATGTCCTACATGCATAAAAGGCCACCCACTGTCCTCCCCACTTAACTACTTAAAACTACTCGGGTTTGGCCAATACATGCCCAAATCACTATGAAACTTACCTATACTCATAATAGAATCCATATATTTATAATAATTACAAACTATTAAGGATTTAGTGAAATCATTTTGAGGATACTTGAAAAAGGGTTAATATTATTTAATACATGATTTTGTTTTATTACCTTCCTTACCTCCTTAAATTATTTTATAACATGATGATATTATGATATTATTATAATATATTAAGTTTTATTTTTTTAATTTCAATGGTAGGATAGACATCCACATACACTTCTATTAAATTGGTCAAAAAATCATCGTTCGTGTGTATGTTGGACTAATGCCTAATGAAGTGATGACAATCATTTTTTATATTACCACATCAAACGACTAGGTATGATGATGGATATAATGTGTATACATGATATTTATAACATAATAACACCAATGGATTCATTATATCATATATACCATTTTAATTTCCATTCCATAATTGATACGATAATGTAACTCATGTGTACGACACACTATCACATAGAGAAGCGATGTGTTTCATTTTTCACTAACACATTATATGAATCGAAATAAAGAAAAATATTAAAAATATGTGGTATATAATTTGTATATTAATTATAGTTATGATATAATTATCATCATTTAAATATATTATATCATTTTTTTACCTCTTCAGTCACTGTGAAAAATTATAATGTCATCCGTGAACATGTGGACTACCGCCACAACGAAGCGATGCAATTCCATTTTTTCGCCACCACATCATTATAATTATATATAGTAATATAATTAATAAATTAATATGGTATTTTTGATATTACTATAATTACTTAAAGTGAAAATATTACATAACTACATTCCAAAATGATCATTAAAAATTGGATACATTCCCCATATGTTCGTATGGCCCACCATCTATAGGATCTTGTTCATAACCATATTTTAAGATGTGTTTTATAAATTATAAATTATTTATAATAATAATAATTATGTCATTATGATTATTCTATATATGTTTAAACAATTTCTTCTTTGGCCCTAGTCAACATACCAAATTCATTTTTAACTCATAAACCGAATATTGTCAGAACATACGAATTAAATTTAATTGGTTAAGTAATTGTATATAACATGGTACTATATAAAATGAAAGGAATAATAAAAAAGAAAATTTTTCAAAATAAATTAAATAATTAGCATAACATTATTATTATGGTTGATAAGGACATAAGTGATGAATTTTACATAAGGTAAGGGATGTCATCTCAATTTATATTCACTGAGGCATATTTTGATTTTATGAACCTATATTCATTTATAAGGTGTATATACTGATCCTTTGGCATATTATATCTTGATTTCTTCTATTCCCATGATATTTAATTATTTTTTAATATTAATATTTAGTTTTTTATTCATGTGTTTCCCAAGTAATAATGTAAATTAAATTTCAAAAAAGTGTTATCTTATATTGATTTCCTTCCCACTCATTCACATTCATGTCCATTATTAATGCACTAATATGGGAAAAAATATTTATAAAGTATATTTTATTCCAATTTTTAATTTTTTTAAATATATATGAAATTTAATATTTTTATGTGTTTTATTCATATAATTTTGAAAAATTAAAAAAGGAATGTTCAAATCTTAATATACACTCCGAAAATGATTTCCCCCCCACTATGTCCATTATTGGATTTATGGATTCATTTTATGTAATTATTTTTATATTAAATGAATAATCATATTTATATTATTTTGTATATTTTAGTATTAAAAATTATTTTTTAAATAAAAAAGATATGTTTATTTGAAAATGTTTTTCAAATTTGTTTAAAAGAGTTTTTCAAATGGTGTTACGATGGAAGTTTTTTATTCAAGGAACATGTGTAATTCCCCAACCCTAGTTACCAAGAGTTAGTACATTATTAAATAACATTAGAATGATCATTATAGATTATTTCTTGAAAGAACAATTAGGTTATTACCCCTAGAGGTACTAGATACATACATACGTTTTACATTACATTATGAAACGGAAAAACTATAACACTATGTCCCCTTTGAACACACTCATATCCCTTAGCCTATTCTGGAAGGTCAATCGTAATATACTTCTACACATCCTTGGAAAAATAAAACATAAGAAATTTGTGAGATTAGATGCTCAGTATGGATAACAATACAGTGAAAACTATTATAAGAAAACACAATCATTTAAGATAATGTATAAGACTAAAATGCATGCCTTTTAAACATAAACATTATAAAAATATGGAAAAGATAAAAAAATAATGCCAGTTACTTATTCACATGGATATTATACTAGTAGAATAATCACATGTATTATCAATAGAAAATTTCATAATTATTGAATGCATAATTTCGGACACCATACCCACATAGTAAAGGCCGAGTGCCAAGACTATAAATAAATTTTTTTCAAGGCTCTGTTCCAAGACACAAGTTTGTCTCATGAGACGATGGATGCATCATGGAGCTATAGCGGGCCCCATTCATCACTTACAAATTCTAATGAATTCCTCATATAAAAAGGTTGAAATATAATATAAACATTCTTATAAAATCTAGCATGTGAATTATTAATAGTTTAACCACAAACCATGAATGGTATATAAAATAGCACATCCAAAGTCAAACATAACTCATTCAATACAATATTGAATATTTTATTGCAATAAATCAAAATCAATAAAAAATTATATAAAATGAGGGATATTGTTATAGATGAATAGAATTAGTAAAACTATTTTAGAGAAATATCCGATTTTTCTTGAAAACATTTAAAAGTCGCACTATTTATCAATGTCATTTAAAAGAGATTTTTGAATCAAAGTGTCCCATAACAGTTTCAAACATTGAAAATAATTTTAATTATAAAACATTCTTGCCAATATAAATAAATCCTTAAATTAATTTTAAAAACATGGACATCAATGAGAAAGACTTAGAAGAATAAAAATTTAAAACTTTGAAAATGATATTTTTGTTAACGAGTTTCTAACCAAATGAGAGATGATTTAATAAAATTAATCAAGGAATAACATTAATAAAATCTATATAATATAATGATAATAAAGGGATTCATGATATTATATGTCAAAGGATAGTATATACAATATAGAAATGTGAATTGGCACATAACAACAATAAAGCCTCAATGGAATGTAAATTGAGACAAAATCTCTTATAAAGACATTATCCTTTTATTAAGGATAAATAAATGACATAATTATGTGTGAAAAATATAAATACAAATAATAGGATTGGATATTAATTGTAAATCAGTCAGAGGACATTCACACATATTCTTGTAAAAACAAAACCAATGACTTGGATGTTTAACCCAATGAATGGAAATTGTGTTAACATTACCATTATCAAGTTCATATCAATTACTTGAGAATTAATAAATGGAGTTATTATGTGTATCCATAGTATATCCACAAAAAGGGGAGCGGAATGTACTATATAAATAAATAAATAGTGTTTTCACACATAATCTTGGAGTAAAATAATCAATAGAGTGTACTTAAACCCCAATGAGTTTAAATTAAAATTAGATGTCCCCTTATCGATTTGGTAACATATGAAACATACACCCCATGAAAGAAGTATCAAACAATGAATATGTAAATACCTATAAATTATATTATATGACACTAACAATAGAATCATGGGTAGTATTACACCACACAAAAGGAAGTAGTGGCAAATAAAGCATGAATCGCAAGAGAATAAAAATTGAGATAAAAACTCCTTAACTTGTACTTTTTCTTAGTCAAGGGTACATTAACCACTTTTATAATGGTAAAATAATTTTTATTAAATAATAAAATAACAACATACATAAATATGATATCATATATTATTTTTTAATATTGCATTGTTAATGATATTTCAGTAGTATCATTGTTTTGGGTGTTAACCGAATTATTTTCCTTTATATATTTTGTTTCTTAAGATAATTTTTTTACTGATAGGATGTATGTGATTCATATTCAAAATGATATTAAGTAATTAAAAATTATTTCTAATCATCAAATCAAAACTATTCTTGAATGGTTACAATGGGGAATGAAATCTCATTGCACCGTAGAGACAATAAGTCGTATGTACACTCGGGCGAAAATATTATTATATTAGTGGTGAAATATTTTGTATTTGGATGGTATATTATATAAAAAAATTAACATGTTATATTTATTATTTACATCAGTTATACTCATTATTATAACCGTAAAAATAATGATGTGTTGAATAAAAAAATACACCATAACGTAGAGACAGTAAGCCGTATGTATGCACATATGGTGACATTGTCATTCATAGGATGGATTGAATAATGAATATTGTTGTACCATATTATTAATCACATCTCAGTATATAGAAGGTACTGGAGTTATTATTTTAGAATGGAAACAAAAATGAAATAGGATGCAGATGAAGAGAAGAACTCTAAAATGGTGATGAAGTTATTACATCTTTTTTGGGTTCTTCCATTTGATGTGAACAAAAGGGCTCCATAGGTTATCTTTCATATCAATGTATGGAATATAGGATGAAGTGAGAGTAGTTGGGAGGATATTTGAGTAGTTTTTGGTCTAGCCAAATGGCATTGGTGGTGTGAAATTAAGAGAATGGAATGTACCCTTTTATAAGAGAGGTGAGGGTCACTATAAGAAAATCTTGAAATATTATTTTATTATAAAATAATTTTAAGTTTTCAATGGATCCAAATGGATTTATTTGGAGGATAAGTTGAGTATGGGTATAAAAACTCTCAACTAATTGGTTTTAGAAAAGTTTGTATCACTATATTAACCTTATATTTTAGATTTAACTTTTAGTTAAATAGTTTAACCTTTACCATATCTTCTTGTATTATTGTAATACATGGAAAATAATAATACGATAAAATGACAAGAGAACCAAAATTGGACCATTAATTACATTAATATAATTATATAAGTCATCTGGACAAATCTTATATTTTTAGGACTATTATATAATTTAATAAAATAGTTATTGTTTTAAAAAATCATTTATGTCAATTTTGACACTATTTAGTATTTGGTTTTTATGAAAGTCATAAAAATCATAGTTCTTCAAAAAAAAATACATTTTATTGACTCTATAATTTCATATTAAACTAGAAAATTAGTTAATGGCATAAAAAGTTTTAATTTACATTTATTTTAATATTTATAACGTCTATTATTTTAGTCTTTCATTAATAAGAAAGTTAATGATAGTTTCTTAAATAAATTTCAATATTTATGTTCTAAAAATTATAAATAAAATACCATGATGTAGAAAATATTTTTATATTTATAATGAATATTTATAGTCAAAGTAATCTTATGTATTACCCTATATTTAAAATGGATTATTTATTAACATTTGAATATGTTACTTTTAACAATTTTATATATAAAATATAATGAAAGTCCAAATCTAATCCATGTGGATCAAAAAAGATCATAATTTTTTTCCTAAGGTTGAATTTGGTCTAAATAAATTTATCTAATAGAATTGGGACATGTGTTAGGGTAATTATAATATCATTTTTACCTTTAATTACCATATTTACTAATAACTTTGGTAAATAACATTTAACAGGTACTATTCACCAAAAGAAATTCATCCTATTGAAGAAAATTTCACTTACTGATGTCAAAAGTATCTCTAAGATTTTTGAAATTCAATTCCCAAAAGTTGTAAAATTATGTTTTCTGCAAATTTGAAAATGTGCCTAGAAGGTGAGTAAAAGACGGTAAAAAGATCAATAAAATTTAAATATCTAATCTTATTATAAAATGATTTAAATGAATTAAATTGTACTAATATAGGTATTATGTTCATTTTTTTAATTTAAAATAAATTTAAATTAAAAACAATTATTTAAATAAAAAAGATGTCTTTAAATAATAACTGTGTGTTTTCACTATTCCCCAAAAATTGAAAATTTTTAGAAAAATACCAAAAAAAATTACCCAAAACTAATTTTGATATTAAAAATTTAAAAATTATGTCTATTTTAACAAATTAAAAACATAGAAGTTTGTATTAATTATTTTAAAAAATATTCCTGTTGTCAAAACAAGAAAGTAGGTTTTGAGAAGTAAAAACTTTCAAAATATTGATATGTTTTTATGTTTAATTAAAATGTAAAATAACTTACAATGACCAAAATTGGATTAAATGATAAAAATATTATCTAGTTATACTTAAAAAACAATCAAATGTGTTACTTAACAATAAAAATTATTGCGATTAAAAAGTTGTTTTGATTTGAAATTTAGTATCTTTCACTATTCATCAAAATATGAAATTTATCATAAAAGCACCAAAAATTTATCCAAACTAAATTTTAATGTCCTTATTTTAAAGAGGGTTTTTTTTTGTAAAATTGAATATATTAAATTTTCAAATATTAGATTTAAAATTGGTTCTCCATTAAAAGGTGGTAAAATTTCATTTTTTGAAAAATATTTCTTTTATCTAAAAAATTGAATTTGTTCGTATATTACGTCCAAGAAACACAAAATATGTTTGTTAAAAATATATGGAGTATATGAAATTCAAAATTAATTTAATAAAATTTATAACCACTTTTTGAACGGCTAGTTTGGTAAGATGTGATGCACTCGAACTCGGTGTTTCTTGTAACGCAAGCTATTGAATTACATTAAATAAAATAACTTACTATGAAATAATGGGGTGTTACATTCTTCCACCTTTTGTAAATTGTGTCCTTAAAATTTTAAAATAGGACTGAGTAACTTCATTAGAAGTTATACACCAGAAAAAAAGTTTATAAAACTATTGCTTTATCAGAAAGAAAGTGATGTACAAAGGTCACCTGATATGTCCCATACTAGGATTCAGTGGAAGAAAACATGGATATAGAAGATAAATTAAGTGTCAATTTCTAATGGAGAGTGATAAAGAATGTTATTAGAAGAAACATAACAAAAAGAAACCCACAAACTTGTGATGGGTCAAATAGTCATTTATTTACTAGTAGGAAAATTGAACAGATAATGTTTTTGTTTTAAGTCTTATTTAATAATGTTGAGGAATTTATTTATGAGATTGACTAAGAACATAAAGATATATACATAATTTTGAATTCCAGTTTCATCCGTTAATAAATTTCTACCACTAACTCATTTTTCTCCAAACGATGAGTATTCAAGATGACTTGGTCACACCTGAAGATCTAGAAACAACCTCTAGGGAATCATATAATCCAATATTAATGAACTATATATTTCCCTAGTCTTTAGATAATAACCAAAACAAAAATGGTTTGTGAAAGATCACATGATCCCCAAAATGGATAATATTTTATAGAAAGAAATACTAATCTTAATTTACAAACTAAAACTAAGAATACCTAAAGATCAATAAATACCATTCAATAAATAATTGTCTATTAAATCCTTCAATATATTCCAAACTAAGATTGAAACTCATATCACAGTTGAATTTAATCATATAGCCTTTCACAGTAAATATTATCATTTATCTCCAAATAACATTAACTAATTTTGAAGTCTCGTACTAAAGTTCAATTAACCAAATTACATATTCTCAATGATAGGTTAATCATTTCCATTAATAACATAAATCTCTATAAAAAACACAGATTCTTCCTAAATAAAAATACATCATTACTCCAGAAATGAAATCCCAAAGTATTCTATTTTCCATGGGTATATATTGTTCCCAAGAGGGTGAACATCTTCCAAAATAACATTTATCACTAAATCACCAAATTATTTTTCCTATACTAAGGATATCCATTTGATAAAATATAATATCCCAAATCAACTTTTTATTTATCAATAAAATCATTTGACTAAAAAATAATTAGTCAAACTAACTAGGGACTTCACCTAGTCCAGTGTTAGGGGATAAATCCAAGTCACACTTTGGTCATGGGTTTGATTCTCGTAGCTTTGTCCGACATGATGGGTTTTCACATTGTCTGTGTGTTTTCATTTTTAAAAAACCATATTTTATAACATTCCTTGAATGAGATAAATGCCTCAAAATAACCATAACCTAATTTAACCACATATTTTATCTCATACCTCGCATTTTCATCAAAAAAATTAATAACCTGTAATTACCACAAAAAAGGATCATATAAATCCAAATGGTTATTTATAACTATAACCAATAATGAAAAGATAATTCTTCCCCAATTAGAATTACCACATAACAAACTACATGGTTAGACATACAAGAGAAAAGTATTTATATGTAATCCCATCAACAATGAGCATTAATACTTTTAAACATTTTTCCATCCATTTATTTCCACATAGGTTCTTCCTTGATCTAGTGGTTATCCTTTAGAATAGGTAATTGACTCAGGTAATGCCTAGGTCCCCTATATTTTTGGAAAATGACTATAAATGGATTCTTAAGATCATTTTTTTTCTTCCATAGTACTCTTCATTTTTCCTTTTCAATTATTTACTTTATGTTCTTCTTTCCCACACATAAATCATTTATTTTTTTTCCATTGAGACAATTTACTGGGTGCCTCGTTCTATATTTCTTACATGATGGAAATTGAGCTTTGTTTCCTCGACAACCTCCACTACTAAAGATCTTATCATTCTCTTCCATTTTCTTCTTTTTTGAGTTTGGGAGTTATTTAATATATATGTTGTTGATCATATTTATGGAGACATGATTCAGTATAAAACAAAATATGTTTACACTTATCAAAATTCCATTTAGTTTCTCATTTCCTCCATCATTCCCACCTTGTACATCATGTTCAATGTTACTATGAATTCCTTGGAATCCAGCCATTTACTAAACCTAGAAAGAAAATTGTTTGTAACAACATTCAGAAAATCATTTACAGAATATAATGAAACATTATTTTCAATCTAAAACACCATAGGATTTACCAAGGTTATTTATTCATATCTTATATTAAAATCCTTCAAATTGGGTTGTAATGAAAATGTGAATTATCCTAAGCATATCCATCTGGAGTTTCATAACCAAGAGTGAATCAAGATCTGTTGTCGTGCACCAGTTCTCTTTTGTGTCTAGGTCAATGTGGTGTTTTTGGGTTTTACAACTAAATACATCTAGTCTAGAGCCTCCTCTACCTGATCGTATCCAGACAAGGATGTATTTCTTGGAAAATTCACAAATGTTCTATATTACCAAAATTTATTGATGTTCATCTATACTAATCCTTAAAGATTATGTTATGGTAATGTTCACTAATCAGAGTTTTTTTAAATCTATTTTCTACATTTTGTACTAAAAATACACGGATTCCAACTGTAACACCCAGACCCTAGTTACCCAGAGTCAGTGCATTATTACATAACATTGGAATGATCACTAGAGATCATGCTTCAAAATAATGATTTGTTTAGTATCCTTGGAGGTTTTAGATATATACATATGTTTTACATTACATTATGAAATGGAAAAATGAGAACATTTTGTCTCTGTTGAACACACTCATATCCCTTACCCTATTCCTGCAGTTCAACCATAATATTCTTCTTCACATCCTGGAAAAAATAAAATATAAGAAATGGGTGATATCATATATTTATTAAGGATAACAATATAGCAAAAAATATCATAAGAAAACATAAACATTTAATGTAATGTATAAAAATAAAACACATGCTTTTTAAACATAAATTTCAGCATAAAATGGAAAAGATAAATCAAATAATTATATTAACTTATTCATGTGGATATTATACCAGTTGAATAATCAAATTTAATATCAATAGATAATTACATGATGACGTAATTCATAATGTCAGACATTATAACCACATAGTCAAGTCCTCGTTCCAAGACTACAAATATATTGTTTTTCAAACCCTTGTGCCAAGACAGTAGTTTTTCTCACGAGACCTTTTGATGCATTGAGGTGCTATAGGGGGCCCCTCCCATCATGTAATATGTCCAATTAATTCATAATATGAAAAGGTTGAAACAGAAACTAAAAATTAATATTAAAACTAGAATAAAAAATGTCAATAATTTAAACACAATCTATGAATGGTTTAAAAAATACCACATCCATAGTCAAACATATCTCATTTAATAAAATATGGGAGATTGTGATATAATAAATAAACCTCAATAAAAATAAAATACAATGAAGGATATTGACATAGTTGAAAATAATTAGTAAAACAATTTGAGATAAATATCCTATTTTTCTTGAAAAAAATTAAAAAGTCGCACTATTTATCAAGTAAGTCGATTAAAATATGTTTTTGAATGAAAGTGAACCATACCACTATGAAACATTTAAAGGAATTTTAATTATAAATCATTAATGTTCATATAAATAAATCCTTAAAACCAATTTTAAAACATGGACATAAATGGGAAATATTTAGAAGAATAAATCATTAAAATATTTAAAATTATATTTTAGTTCAAGAGTTTCTAACTAAATGATAGACGCTTGAATAAAAATACATGAGGAATAAAATTAAACATAACATTATAATATCATGAGAATAAATATATTCATGATATAATATGTCAAAGGACTATACATACACTATATAAAATTGAATTGGTGCATAACAACAACGAAGTCTCAGTGGAATTTAAATAGAGATGAAATCCAATATAAAGATTGTATCACTAGATTAAAGATAAATAAATTACATAATTATGTGTGAAAAATATAAATACACTAAATATTATTGGATATTAAATGTAAATAAATTAGAGTACATTCAAAAAAATTCATGTAAAAACAAAACCAATGACTTGGATGTTTAACTAAAGGGATAGAAGTGGAGTTAAGATTACCCTTATCAAGTTCATATCATTGATTTCAGAATTTATCAATAGAGTGATTATGTGTATCAAAATTATATCCACACCAAGGGGAGTGGAAATTACTACATAAATAAATAAATAGTTATTTCACACATATTCTTTGTGTAAAATAATCAATGAAGTGTGCTTAAAAAACAGTGAGTTGAAATTGAAATTAGAAGTTCCCTTACCGATTTGGTAACATTTGAAACATACACTCCATTAATGAAATATCATACAATAAAGATTTAAATACTAATAAATTAAACTTTATTACAAGCATAATACAATCATGGGTAGTATATGAAACATACAAAAGGAAATAGTGGCACATATAGAATTAATCTCACGGGAATAAAAAGTGAGATGAAAACCCCTTACAATGTACTTTTCTTTAGTTAAGGTTATGTTAACCTCCAAGATGATGGTGAAATCATTGTTATTAAATTATTCAAGAACCAAATACATAAATATTATATCATATATGAGCTTCAAATATTTCTTTTTTAATGATATTTCAGTAGTATCATTATTTTGGGTGTTAACTCATTTGTTTTGCTTTATATGTTTTCTTGTGTAAGTCCCGTTTTTTATGAATATGATGTATTTGATTCATATCCAGAATGATCATAAGTTATTAAAAATTAATTTTAATCATAAAATGAAAATTATAATTGAATGTTTACAACGAGGAATTAAATCTCATCACGCCGTGGAGACGGAAAGTTTTACATACACACGAGTGCCAGTATCATTCAATTAGTGGTGAAGTTGTATATAATTGGAAGGTATATTATATATACACAATCATTAACATGTTATATACATTATTTGCATATGTTATACTCATTATTGTACTCATCTAGATAATTAAGTGTTGAATAACAATCTACACCACCACGTGGAGACAGTAAGCCGTACATTTGCACGTATAGTGACTTTTTCATTTATATGATGTATAGAATAATGAATATGGTTGTTCCATATTTATAATTGCATATAATTATGTAGATGTAATGGAGATACTATTTTAGTATGGATACAACATGTAAATAGGAAGTGTAAGAATAAAATAACTTGAAAGAGGTGATGATGTAATTACCTCTTCTTCAGGTTCTTCCTTTTGATTTGAAAAAACAAATGATCCGTAGATTGGATTTCTGATCAATGTAAGGCCTCCAAGTTGAAGTGATGGTAGTTGGGAGGATATTAAAGTAGATTTTGGCTGAGCCAAAAGTATTTGGAGGTGGGAAATTAAGATAAGGGGATGTATCCATTTATAAGAGAGGTGAGGCTCACTTTATTAAAAGCTTGAAATATTATATTCTTATAAAATAATTTTTGGTTTCTTGTAAAGTAAAAAGTCCTATTTTAAATTTTATAATTTTTTTTAGAAATAAGTAATCTATTTATTCTCATTTCTCAAATAAATGACTTACTTTGAATTTAGTTTTTATGTCAATCATACTGACTATGTCAATCTTATTAACTCTGTCAATCATACTGACTCTATCAATCGTAACGACTCTATCAATCGTACTGACTCTGTCAATCGTATTGAAAATATAAATCATACCAACTCTGTCAATCATACTGAATCTGTCTCTTGTACTGACTCTGTCTATCGTACTGACTATTGTACATCATACTCACTTCGCATCATATCAATACATTGCACTATGTAATATTAATAATACTCATGTCCTACCTTTATCAAATGACTAATTTTATTATTTTATCAAGAAACATGTTTTATATCAATCATACTCATGAATATCATATATATATATATATATTTTCCTATCTAGAACAATGTCATGGATTTAGTTATAAACTAATCAAAACGATGTCGTGTTTTCTATTTCTATATGACCGTTATATTTCTAGGTTTCCAAGTCCCTCTGAGTTTTCTGGAGAAATATGACCGTTGGAGGAAATATGACCATTGGAACATGAGGCCAATAAATAGTACGAAATTCGAAGATAAAAAATAACCCATGAACTTTTTGATCATCTTTGGATTCCATTTATTTCTAGAGAGAGACGTTGAGACTTCTCTCTTGCATTGTGAGAAAGCCTTGGAATTACAAAACATGATAGACTCATTCGTAGTTTTTTTTTCAATAAGTGATATGTTTTTCTTTGTGCGACCGATCATGTGATAATAATAGAGGGATGTTGAGGATAGGTAGATGGTGCAACCGATTTTTTATCGAGGGCTTTCATGTGTTTGAATGATAGAGGTACTGATTACCTATAAAATCAATGTCTTGACAGGATATCAAGATGGACATACTGATAACCATATCAAGTGCTTACCAAGGTGGTGGTAAATAAGACCATTATCCTAGGTGAAAGGATACCATAATATTTTGGGATAAAATAATTATAATACATTTACTTTCATTTATTGTTTGTATTAGAAAGGGAATTGTATTATTTCTTATTTTTTTCATATTCATTTCAATTGTAATTTTATCAATAATGAATCGTTCATTTCTCTTTGTGTTAAAAAAGATTCTATATGGTGTATGGTAGAACCTTTTTTATTTGAATTTCTATAATCATTGTATTTAATTAGAATACAATTTTTTTACATTACTTATTGTATTAAATCATATAATAACTATTAGATCCAAGACCATTGTGGTAAATTTTATTGGTTTTGAATCAAGTTAGTTTAAGATCTTATAAACTAATTATTTTAATAATTGATTAAATACAAAGTATTTAAACATACAATTCACCCTCCCCCTATTGTATTGTGTCATCTAATATATATATACATATATATTATGATCTAAAAATTGGTTTCAGAGGAGGTGTCCCCTGATTTGTATTAAATTATTTATTCCTTTTGAGAATATAATTGTGTTTATTTTACTAATTTATGTTTACCACTACATACTACACTAAAGTGGGGAGTGGAAAGTATTGTTTTATTAGATGGTATGAATAAATATTGAATCAATTGACAATATGAATCCAGCTAGACCACCTATTTTTGATGGGATTGATTATGAATACTGGAGAGATCGAATGAAGACATTTTTTATTAATACTAGAGTAGAAAATTTTATAATGCTTACTCCAGGTTACAAAATCCCAGACAAAGAATTCAGCACCTTCACAAATCAAGAGAAGTAAGAATATCATTTGAATTACAAGGTACTCAATATATTGTTATGTTCTATGACCATGAATATATATAGTCAGATATCATCTTGTGGAGCATCCAATTTTATATGGAATAAATTGGAAGTCACACATTTTGGTACATCTAATGTTATAGAATCAAGAAGAGAAATTCTTCGAGAAGAATATCATGTATTTTTTTCCTTATGGAGAACCAGTATGTAAGGTGAAAAAATGATTTATGACAAGAGTCATTAGTTTACAATCTATGGGAGAAAAAGGTCTTGATGATGAAGCTCTTGCAGACAAGATTATTGATATAATTCCAATTTAATGGAAATCGAACAGGATAACTATTGATGAAAACAGAAATGTTACTCAAATACCTCTTGATGAGCTATTTAGAACTCGTCTACAACACGAGAAAAGTATGAAACAATATGATGATTTCAATAAAAATAAAAATGGAAATGGAAGTGTAGCTTTTACTACTACATCCAATGTTAAGATTCTTGAAAGGATAATAAGATCTGAAGCTATGAAATTTGTTGTTATGTTAGAATCAAGTGATAGTTATCACTCAGATAATGAGTTAGCCAATTGTGATCAAAGGATGAACAAGATTGTGGGGAAAAATAAATTCAATACAGATTAAAAAGGTAGGATATAAATTATAAGAAAGACTCAGAAGTAACTTGTTATGAATGTAAGAAAACAGGTTAAATTAGACTTGATTGTCCTTTACTAAAAAGAAAAATGATAGAAAAGAGAAAAATTATAAAAGAAACAATAAAAATTATTACAAGCCAATGATAAATAATGTTTTGAAGGAAAATGATACTTGGAGTACAAGTGGTCGTGATTAATCACACAATTCTTCATAATATGAATCTTCTGAATATAGAAATTTTGGACTTACAACAAGACTACCAATTTAAAATAATTTTTTCATGGATAAGGTACACAATGTCGAATCTCTTACAAATTCTTCTTTAAATTCTAATTATACTGATGAGAAACATTTTTACTCTTCAGAAGGAGAGTCTTCCTCAACAGAAGAAAATTCACCTTCTTTTAAAAAAGTATCCCAATTTTCCAAATTAAATGATAATGAGAATTCAAAACTCAAGAAAAACCATTATAAGAAAAATTTTAGAATATCTATTCTTATAAAAGACATATCTGATAACTCAAAGGATCTTCATAAGAAAATTTTTTATTTTCAAAATATTTCAAAAAAACTTTTCGAAGTAAATTATAAGATGGATAAACATTCTATGAATTTTGAAAAAATTATTTTAAAAAATGTTTTAGAAACAAAAAATATTTCCAAAACATTTCTTGTGAGAATGATAATATAATTATAGGACTAAAGTCTAAAATTTGTTCTTTCAAGAATCATTTATCTAAATTCACCTTAAGAGAAAAATAATTTAATAAAATTTATTCTCTAATGATTCCTCTTAAAAGTAGTTTCTAAATTGGTTACACTCACTCAAAACCAGTTTTTAGTCATAATTATTTTGTTCCTAAAAGTATTAAAATTTGTATTAAATTTCAATTTGGTGGGAATCTGAAAAGAAATTGATCTCTTAATAGAACTCAATCATTATGTTTTCATTAATCCCATTTTTCAAAACAAATATGGGTTCCCAAAATTCCTTTATCTAAAATTTCCGGATCCAAAAAAGTTTGGTTTTAGAAAAACTAATTGTTTATTTAGGAAAGAAATATGTGGACCATCATTAATAACATCTGTTACATGAATAGTGGTTTTTCTCTACACATGACTAAAAACATAGATTTATTTGTAAATATTATTTAAACAAAAGGTGGAAACATTACCTTCAGAGATAATGCTCAAGGAAATATTGTTGGTATTGGTAATATTATTTTCCTTGGTAAGGTTTTAATTTCAAATGTTTTCTTTGTCAAAGGTATTATGAACAACCTCATCAGTATAAGTCAATTATGTAATGAAAGATACCTTGTGAATTATATGAATGATAAGTGTTTAGTTCACAATTACAAGGATGAATTCATTCTATCTTCCCATAGGCAAGATAATATATACACTATTAATATAGAATACCTTAACAAACATGAAATACCTTGCTTAAGTGAAATGGAAGACAAATATTGGTTATGGAATAGAAGGTTAGGACAGTAAAACCGTAGAAACCTTTGTAAAATTTTAAAGAAACTACTTTTTTAGGACCTTATGAATCTTAGGTATGATTACTCAAAGGTATTTGATCATTGTGAATATGGAAAGCGTCATTAAACTGTCTTTAAATCAATCAATGAAATTTCAACATCAAAATCATTACAACTAGTGCACATGGATATTTTTGGCACCATACTAACTGGAAGCATTGGAGGAAAATACTATGTTTTTCTTTTAGTTGATTACTATAATAGATTACATGGGTCTATTTTCTAACAATGAAATTTGAAGCCTTTTTCTATTTTAAAACATTTAGAGAACAAGTTAAAAATGAGAAATACCTACCATTGATAACTATTCATAGTGATCCTGGTGGTGAATTTAAAAGTTGATATTTTAAAACTTTTACTGCTAATAAAGGTATTACTTACAACATTTCAGCTCCAAGAACCCCACAACAAAATGTTGTCATTAAGAGAAGAAATATTAATCTTCTGGAAATGAAAATAACCATTTTGATTGAATACTCAATTGAAAATCATTTCTGGGATAATGCTATTAGTACTGCATGTTATATTATAAATCTTGTTTTAACTAGACCTTTTCTTAATAAAATAACATATGAGTTATGAACAGGCCAAAAACCTCATGTTTCAAACATCAACGTATTTGGAAGATAAGTATTAATATTTAATTCAAAATATAATCTACATAAATTCACACCTAAAACTGATGACGGAATATTTATAGTTTATTCCAAAACATCTAAGGCTTATAGAGTTTTTTTTACAAAGAACTGATGTACTATTGAAGAAATAGTGCATGTTAAATTTGATGAAACTGACCCCTTTGTTTTTAAACAATCATTACCTACATCAACTGAGGTATTCTAATAAACGGATTATCATCCCACGATTGAAAACTCATCTGATAAGGGGAATACACCAGAAGACATTCTATCTTATGGTGATGAACATGATTTATAAAACCCAAATAAATTTTCTAATAGGAATCATCCCAGTGATAATATCATTTGTGTGGTAAATGAACCTGTAATAACCAGAAATACCATGAGAAATAAAATAAAATATCTTTCTTTTCTATCCCAATTTGAACCTAAAACACAAAATGAGGCATTAGGTGATGAATATTGGATTAAAGCAATGCAATATGAACTAAATGAATTTAAAGTTATCAAGTTTAGAGTTTGGTTGAAAGACTTATAGAAACCACTATAATTGGTGTGAAATGGGTTTTGAGAAACAAATGTGATGGTAATGGAGTCCTTATAAAAAATAAAGCATGACTTGTTTCTAAGGGATATAATCAACAAGGGGGAATAGTCTATGAAGAAATATATGCTTCGGTTGCTAGACATGAATCTATTAGTATACTATTATCCTTTGAAGCATACTTCAATTTCAAACTATTTAAAATGGCTGTTAAATGTGCTATTCTTAATGGTTTTGTACAAGAAGATGTTTTTGTTGAACAACCCCCTAGTTTTATAGATTCAAAATATTCTGATAATGTTTTTAAACATACAGATGCTCTATATGGCCTTAAAAAAGACCCTATAGCATGGAATGAAATACTTACTTGATTTATTTTACAAAAAAAATTATGAAAAACGTATAAAGGATCCAAATATTTTTATAAAGTTAGAAAATAAAAATGTTTTGATTGTTCAAATTTATGTTGATGAAATTATATTTGGGTCAACTCAACAATCTCTAACAGATGTTTTTGCGAATATAATAAAATATGAGTTTGAAATGAGTATGATGGTTGAGTTAAATATTTACTTAGGATTTTAAATCTCTAAAAAACAAGATGTGACCTATATATATTAACATAATTATATCAAATTATTACTCAAAAAAGTATGTATATGACAATACTAAAAGTCTTATCACTCCAATCAGTACCTTGAATACAATTGATCTCGATGAAGCTATGAAACCAGTGGATCAACCGACTTTTAGAAGTATGATAGGAAGTTTGTTATACTTCACAACTAGCCATCCAAACATAATTTTTTTGTTATGATTATGTGAAAGATACCAATCATATCCAAAAGAAACCCATTTAAAATTTGTGAAAATGATTTTCTGATATTTAAAAGGAACATTAGATTTAGGTCTCTTTTATTCTATTGGAAATGATTTAATTTTGAACTGTTTTTCAGTTGCTGACTTTGGTGGTTATAGAATGGACAGAAAGAGTATATCTGGAACTTGTCATTTATTAGGTGATTCTTTTGTTTTTAATTCATTCAAGAAACAATAATCAATAGCACTTTACACTACTAATGTTGAATATGTAGCAGCTGGAAGTTTTTGTGCTCAAGTGTTGGGGATGAACCACACACTCACTATCTATGTAATGAGTTTAAATAAAACTCAAATACAATGTGATAATACAAGTTCCATAGCTACTACTACAAACCCATCACATCACTCACGTGAAAAACACATAGAGATTAGGAATCACTTTATTAGGGATCACATAAAAAAAAGATACATTAATTTACAATTCATCAGAACACAAGAACAACATGTTGAAATCTTTACAAAACCCTTACCTCCCGATAGATATGAATTTATTAAATAGAATCTAGGAATGATTAAACTAAAACAATCATTCATATTTAATTCATGTTTTCAATTTCTTCTTGTGTTAAATAACTCCTCTACAAAGGGGGAGAACATTAGTATATTGTTTTTTTCATATTTTTTTAATTCTTAAGTTTACAGTTATATTTGATTGTTTTTTCTATTATTTAGATTTTTTTATTATATTGACGTTTTTTTTGTTTTGACTTTCTATTTATCATATTTCATTTCTAGTTATCATTTTGATATTTTGTTAATTGGTCCGATAGTTTTGTTTTACATTGTCTTGAAAAACCGATGGCAATGACTTTGTTTTCCATCATCTTGACATCCTTTGGTAATAAATTGTTTCCCCCCAGCAATAAAACCTATGGTAATGACTTTGTTTTCCATTTTCTTAACAACCTATGGTAATGTATTTATTTTCCATCGTCTTTCCAACCTATGGTAAAGTCCTTGTTTTCCATCATCTTGAAAGCCTATGGTAATGACTTTGTTTTCCATCGGCTTGATGGCCTATGGTAATGACTTTTTTTCAATTGGATTGACAACCTATGGTATTGACTTTTTTTCATCATCTTTACAACTACTGATAATGACTTTGTTATCCATCATCTTGACAACCTATGGTATTGGATTTTTTTCCATCTGCTTGACAACCTATGGTAAAGAATTTGTTTTCCATGTACTTGAAAACCTATGGTAATGAATTTTTTTCCATCGGCTTGACAACCTATGGTAATGAAATTGTCTTCCATCATCCTGAAAACTAACCATATTCACTTTCTATCCATCATTTTGGTGCTTGATTATATAATATTTTCATCACATCAACTATTTATTTTTTGTATTTCATTATATTTTTACTTTCATATTACTATGAAACTAAAAACATACTTGAAATATTCGATAGTTACATTCTTTCTTTATATTGTATTTTATTTATTATGTATTATTATTTCTTTTTTTAAAAAAACATTTAAATATCCACTGTTTGATTCTTTATCTTCTAATCTAAACCGTGGAAGACCAAAGGTCATCATTTTTGGCCTAAAAATAGAAGACCTCCAACCTCAAACCCAAAATGGGTTTTCAGATTTCCTGGAAAAGCATTGCCTCTTCTTTTTAAGACGTCATACGATATTTTCCTTTTCAACTCAGATTTATGTCTCAGTATACATCCAACACTCCTACCAAAATGTCTTCAAAGGCTTTCATAGAGAAATATTTATTCAGAGAAAGGTTACTCTCTCAGGATTTCTGTGATAGTTATGATTTAACAATCATGAGTATTATTTTATTTCAGGGCTGGTAACATCTTATTCCTGTGAAACCTGTATCTCAATATCCTATTCTTGTTGAAGAGGTCCTAAAATTCTACAATACATTGTGTTTTGATAAGAATATGATGACTTACTTAATTGGGTATGATAGAAAAATTTTAATTTCTGTAAAACAAGACGCACATTTCCACAATGTTTCTATGAAATGTGACTCTTTTTGTCTATCTCATAAACTACCTGATGATCTTGGTATGTTTAATAATTAATAAATTAAAAAATAGTTACTTCTTATAAATGAAGAGAAATGAAAAGTAGGGTATTTATCTCTAGACAACCAGTTTACGGCCCTTTGGATGCAAGGTTTACTAATCCCAAGGAAAGGGGATAGAGAAACCCTTATGGTTTCTGACATCTTCAAGCTGGATTATCTAGTAAACATGAGAAAGTTAAATCTCATGGGGTACATTTGAAAAACCCAAAAATAATGAGAAGCCACGAGAGATCACATATCATCAAATCATGTGTCAATCTATTCTTACAAAGTTCATTCCTGAGAGTTTGAAATTTTGTAATATTCACTAGTGTAGAAAACGTTATTTACGTTAGTTATTTTTCATTTTTAAGTCGGTTTTAGGTGACGTTAATATGGAAGATGTTATAAGTAATGTTTTTACATCGGTTATTTAAAAACCGACGTATTATAAATATCATCGCGGTGTTTATCACGTCGGTTATTTAATAACCGACGTGAAAAAACCCGGGGGGGGGGGGGGGGGTTTATAACGTCGGTTATTATATAACTGCCGTGATAAACCCGGGGGGGGGGGGGGGTTATCACATCGGTTATACAATAACCGACATCATAAACATGTGAAGGTTTACTTTATCATGTCTATTATTATATAACCGACGTGCTAAACCAGTACTAGGAGGGGTTTATCACATCGGTTAATCAATAAACAATGTGATAAAAAGCCTAGGAAATGGTTTATCACGTCGGTTAATAAATAACCAAAGTGATAAACCAGTCCCGGGAGGGGTTGATCACGTCCGTTAATCAATAACCGACATGATTAAAGGCATGGGAAATGGTTTATCACGTAGGTTATTAAATAACCGACGTGATAAACCATTTCCCAGGCTGTTTATCTCTTTAGTTATTGATTAAACGATGTGGATGAAGCATTTCCCATGTCATTTATCTTGTCGGTTATTACATAACCGACGTGATAAACCATTCCACAGATCTTTATCACGTCAGTTATGAAAAAAACCGACGTGATAAACACTTCTCGATTTCTTTATCACATCAGTTATAAAATTACCGATGTGAAAGAAATATTTTTTTTAAAAAAAATCCACTGCAGTCCTCTGATATCACCCAAAATCAAACAGAAACCCAAATCAATAATTCATACCACTAAAAACAGAAGATCAAAACATGAACTAAAGAAAATTTTAGCATTTACATTGATAATAGATAAAACTTACCCACCTTGATAGCCCCCACCCTCATGTATACCCCCCTGTACAGCCCTCCCCCACCCCATTGGAGCTCCCACCACACCCCTAGACCTACCCCCCCGACCCCCCTGGACAACCTAAACACCCCTCGACAACCCCCCCCCCCCCACCCTTCTGAACAGCACCCCTCACCCCCTCACCCCACTTGACAGCCCCCACCCACCACCTTGGACCCCCCGACCCCTTGGATAGCCCCTAAACACCCCTCGACAACCCCAACCCTCCTGAACAGTACCTCCTCAGCCCCCTCACCCCACTTGGAGCCCCTACCACACCCCTGGACTGCCCCCCAACCCCTTGGCCAGCTCCAAACACCCCGGGACAACCCCCCACCCTCATGTATACCCCCATACCCTGGACAGCCCTCCCCCACCCCATTGGAGCCCCCCACCACACCCCCGGACTGCCCCCACCCTGCTGAAGATCACCCCCTCAACACCCCTTACCCCACTTGACAGCCCCCACCCATTGGAGCCCCCACCACACCCCTGGACTGCCCCAACCCCCTGGACAGCCCCAAACACCCCTCTACAACCCCCACCCTCCTTGAATAGCACCCCCTCACCCCACATGACAGCGCCCCACCACACCCCTGGACTACCCCCCGACCCTTGGACAGCTCCAAACACACCGGGACAACCCCCCACCCTCATGTATACCACCCCCCACACCCTGGACAGCCCTCCCCCACCCCATTGGAGCCCCCACCAAACCCCTGGACTACCCCCAACCCCCTAGACAGCCCCAAACACCCCTCAACAACCCCCCCCCCCCACCCCACCGGATAGCCCTCCCAGACCCTTGGACACCCCAACCCCACTGAACACCCCCCCCACACCCTTGAAACCCCTCCCCCCAAACCAGAATCCATACAAGAAAAACCATCATAAGTAGACCAAAACAAGAAGTAGAGCAAAATTAAACATTCACATATATAACATTCAAAACTTACACTATCAACTTCAAAGAAAACTAAATCCATCCTAAAAGACTACCAAATACACAATTACAACGACAATATTCAAAATTACATTTTACATTACAAACAACTAAAATTTAATCAAACCTGTAAAATAATTTGACCACTCCACTTGTAGTTGTTTGATGTCTTAAGCATTATAGGGTTGAGGGTCATCAAAAAGATACAAATGAAAAGGATATTATTTAACATGTATAATGAGTAAATCAAATTGAAATATTATGGAACAGTTTAAGAGGAAATCTTACCAGGTCAAAATTCACAACTGTCCCAGTTGTTATTATTTCATACATAAATCTTAACATATAATATCCGCATTCGATGACGCCTTGTTGTTCATGACAATTCTGTTTGAATTAGTGTAAATTCAATATAATATTTTAATGTAATAAATCAAAAACCACAAATTATAAATCGATATTTACCTTCACATTTACATATTTAATCTTTGCATTCCTTTTCTTTGTGTTTTTTCGAAAGTAGACCCATACCATGTTAGAAAATAATACTAATGGGGTAAATTTAAAATTCATTATAATATATAAAACTATTTAGAAATTGAAACTTACTTTTCTAATATATTCTTAAAACGTTCCCACACATCATCATGGACAGAGCATATCCAAGAAAGTGCTTTCTCCCTTGGGAAAAAAACCTCTAATATCCCATGATCACTGATAAAAGGAAACTTAACATTAGTGGTTTTTTATGTTAAAAGATAATTAACACTTTGAGAGAGATGTGTTTCATACCTCTCACAAAAGAGGCATCATCCAACATTGTGTCACTATATTATTTTCAAATCCTTCAGCAATATAAATCATTCTTTGTTCCTCATCCAATGCACATGCTTCAGGGGAAATCAATTGCTGGTCCATGAATCCATATACATCTTTCAACTAATTCCTCTCACAAATTTTATAAAGATACCTAATACAAAATAGACATAAGTATACATTTTTAATAAATATAACATAGGGAAAAGGTTTTAAGACTTACATGGAAAAAATTTGCACCACGTTGATGCCCAACTTATCTCCAGTAACAAGATCTATGATATCAGTTTTCATAATCCCCACATTTATTTCACGTCCACAAACATGAGCTTCCATTGGAAACTCATAATGATCCGCCAACAAATATGAATATCTTGAAAATCTATCAAGACTACTTGATTCTGTATCTGATGTCATAGGTATTTTTCTTTTTTGTTGTCTATACAGTATTTCTTTACCTTTCAAGTATTCCAATAAAAATAATTTGAAAAATATATTAGTTTTCAAATGATAAAACAACATTAATAAAGAAATAAAATAAAAGATATAACATTCATACCTCTATGGTAATGAGTCGAAGAAGTCTGGATGGCCAAATTAAAAAATGGCTTATACTATGTCCAACTGTCACCACCTCATATTTAGGTAATGGTACCCGAGATGACCTATCTATAATATCATGTACAGTGACCCGCTGATTCTCTACCTCTTATGGTTGATGATGAACTGTATCTCCTATACAATATACCAACCCATATTCTACTATATGCTGTAGAGAATCATCAACAAACAACTTGCAATAAGTAGGAAGCTGCGGTGGAGGAGTAGGATAAAAAATGGGGTCAGCAGGTTGATTTGGGGGAGTGAGAGCTACTGGTGGAGGTGGAGGATAAATAATGGGGTCTGCAGGGGGAGGTGGAGGAGTGGGAGCTGCAGTCTGAAATTGACTTTTCATGTCTGCAAACATAGACTGCAATGACGCTCTAATGTCTTCCTCCATCTTCACATTAATATTATGAATCTCAGACTCCAAGGAATCAATTTTTTTTCTATAACCCCCCTCAATGTTTGAAGTTGAAGAACGTGGAAAGACTTTTCTTACCGATACACCTGCCAGATATACTCTTACACAACCAGGATGTTTGGGCCTTCACAATGCTACAGATAAAATATCTTCCCTCCCAGTAGTTTTAAATGTCCCATGTGAACTCTGCTCTTCAAGAGATTCCTGTATTAATTAATTGAAAATTTCTGTAATGATTGAAATTATATGAAGAAAATGGTTAACTTAAGTAAATAAAATATATATCTTACAATCCTCTCAGCTACGATTCTCGATTCATCCGAATGATGTTACCCTTTTTTTCCCTTCCGAGATCTCTTCCATTTTTCATGTCTAGATGGAGGGGATGGAGGGGATGGAGGGGCCACCTCTCCAGAGCTTGAAGACTCATCTCTTAGTTATTGAAATGTTTCCACCATCATTTGTTCTTCCAATAATGCAAACCCTCCCCAAGATAAACTATGAGGGTATACATTTTTAGATTGGATCTCTTGATGATCTTTCCTTGTTTTCTGTAAATTAAGAATGAGAAATCATTAACAAAACATTAATAAGATCATTTATATAAGAAATTTTATAAAAGTTTACACTGCCCTTACCAAAAATGACTCTTTTCTTCTACTTTCAAAAAACTGTCTCCATGTGTCTTCATCTATAAAGGGATATATACTACATGGATTTTCATGACTCCTATGACCATAAATGAAATCAGATGAGAGGGTTGATTTGAAATCCCTCCATCTCTTGGAAGCCAACGATAAGCATTTCTTCTTGACTCCTCCAGTGTCAGGAATATCAAATGTCATCTGATAAAGAAAAGGTTAGACATATTATATATACTAGAAAATTTTAAAGAATATTCAAACAATAGAAAACAATCTTACCAAAATCGTCTCCCATAACTGAGAGATTATATCTTTATCCACACTTCTCCAGTCATCATACAAAATGCTTACTTTTCTCTTAGGCTGAGTTGCTACAAAACTATTAAAATCTTTTTCATTTGGACCTCTAATAATATCATCATCATCAAACTCAACGACAAACCTCTGATCCTGTGTACGGGCAACTGATAATTTTGGTAAACGTGTGCACCAACATTTACCAACCTTTGAACTCTTTGTTATAATAGGACCATGTGAATGTTCCTCCCCAGAGGTATGACCAATATTCTCATCTCTAGAATCATGTGGTTGATCAACTGAATGATCTGTCATTATCCTTAAAATCAAAAAACCAAACGTTAGTTCAAAAATATACAAATTCAAATATTTTAATACTACTGTAATCAGAAAATAGAAAAGTGTACTAACTTACGTAATAGTAATCATTGATAATATGGTAAGCATGTTAAACAATGGTGAAGATGGTAAACATGGTAAACATGGTAAACATGGTAAACCTAGTAAACATGGTAATGTAATTGTCACTGAACAAATATAATAGATATATAATTCATGTAATTGTAAACATGATAAAGTAAACTAAAAAAACTTAAAACAAACAAAAACTTATACTTATTTTGTTTTAAAACATATTTTAATAAATAAAAAACTTACAACATCTAAAATTTATGAAAAAAATAAATGTAAACAAGAAATAAACATATGTTACCTGTAATTTTAGGAATGTACAAATGGATTGTTTTCCCAAATTCCTTCGTTGTGATCGTTCCTTATGGCACAAACCATGTCTTCAACATGCTCATCATTATGTTCTTTTAATCTTTCCATGGAAGTAGGGATCTCACATAAATCATCATCTACATCAACGTCATCCTCACCAACATATTGTACTTTCCCTTTTAAAACAATAGCCCATTGCATATCTGATTGATCTACTACATAGAAATTTTTTTGCATGTGTTTCCATTACAAAAGAATCATCTGTGTCTTCCAATATATTCAGATTAACAAGTGTAATTCCAAATTCATCGTGTCTGACACTATTTTTACCGATAAACCATTTATAGTTAAAAACATGAACTTTAATTTTAATGCAATCAACCTCCCATATTTCTTCAATCACTCAATTATATGCACTTGATGCAGAAATTGGGTTTTTGTCCTTAGCACTAAAAAAATTCATTGCTTCTTAAAACACCAATACACCACAATTCTAAACTGCACTTCTGTTGTCCTGAGCTTTCATATGAAATGTATAGCCATCAATGTCATAACTGGACCATGTTATCACATTTAAACATGGACCACCCAATATCCATTTTAATGTCTTTGATACATCTAATCTACAAAGCAAAGTCTTTTTAATCCATGAAAAAAAAGTTTTGTTGAGCTCATTCAGAATCCACATTTCATTCTTCTTTGGATGACATTGTTTCAACTCATTAATATGAAATTTGATATACAGTTGAGCATTAGCTATGTTATTCAATATGTATGATTCTAACTTCTTCATCTGTTTAGATGACAATGATTTGACATTCAATCCACAAATCCCCTTTCCCTTATTATTAACTCGTTCATAGAGAGATGGAGGCAAACCTATGTGTTGCGCTGCAGCCAAGTAGCTCGTACAAAACTCTGCTACCTCCACAGCAATATACTTTTCAATAATGGAGGCTTCAGGTCGATATGGATTTTTAACATACCCCTTTAATATTTTCATATACCTTTCAAAAGGATACATCCAACGAAGATATGAAGGTCCAAAAATTATTATTTCTCGAACCAGATGAATTATTAAATGCAACATTATATCAAAAAAAGTTTGAGGAAAATACATTTCCAATTGACAAATTATAAAAATTGCATCCTTTTCCAAAAATGTTCAAAGCATTTACATCAATCGCCTTGTTAAAAATTTAATTGAAAAAATAACAAAACATCATCATAGAATTTCTGACACGAATGGGAAATATTCCATGCAATGCAACTGGTATATTTTGTTGCATCATGACGTGACAATCATGTGATTTCATACCTATCAACTTCAAGTCCTTCAACGAGACAATTTTTTTTACATTTATTGAATAACCTTTGGGCACTTTGATATCATGAAGACACTGAAAAAATCTAATTTTCTCCCTATTTTATATTGTATGTCATGCCGGGGGAAGAAATGTTCATCTTCTTTTAGGAGTGGGAGCTAACTCCAAACGTATTCCCATTGATAGTAATTCTAATCTTGAATTCAACCCATAATTAGTCTTTCCATTAATATCTATCAATGTTCCAATAAAACAATCACATATATTCTTCTCCACGTGCATGACATCAATATTATGTTTATCTTAATGATACCTCCAATATGGTAGCTCAAAAAATATTGACCTTTTCTACCAAATATGTCTATCATTACCCGATTTCAATGTATTTCCAAATTTCACATCATGGTTTTTCACCCTCTCAAAATACAGATCTGGTGATAAAGGTTTTGGAGTAGTATCAAATTCTTGTGATCCATTGAATTCCCTTTTTATTCTTATATAAGGGTGATTCATAAGCAATAACTTTCGATGACCCATGTACATTGTTTTCCTCCCATGATGCAATTGACAATATGACGTCTGTTGTTCGTAAATTGGACATGCTTTATGCCCTTTAACACTGTATCCAGACAAATTTCCATACACTGGGAAGTCATTTATAGTGAACAGAAGCACTGCATACAGTTGAAAATATTCAATTTTATAAGATTCATACACCCTAATACCATCAGCCCATAATAGTTTCAAATCATCAATCAATGGTGACAAGTAAACATAAATATCATTGATGGGTTGATTTGTACCGGAGATCATTATACTCAACATGACATATTTTCGCTTCATACAAACTTCAGGAGATATGTTGTAGATTACCAATAAAACAGGCCATGAACTATGTGTGCTACTGAGGGTTCAGTATGGATTCATTCCATCTGTCCACAACCCTAATATGAGATTTCTTATTTCATTTCCAAATGTAGAATACAGCACATCAATTTTCTTCCTTTGAGGACAATCATCTAGATGACGTATTTTTCCATCACATACCCACTCATCAACATGCCATCTTATCCTTTTTTCATCATGTGAATTAGCAAATAAACGTTTGAAATGACGAATTATAGGAAGATACCAAAATACCATTAAAGGGAGCTTTGTAATCTCTACATCAGCATGTGATTTCTCTTTCACCTTATACCGTGATGTCCCACATTTAGGACACTCTGATAGAAATTCATATTCCTTCCTATATATATAATCAGTTATTCAGACAGGCATGTATTTTCTTATATCCCAATCCCATCGGGCATAATATTTTCATGTCCTTGTAATGTGAATCTCGAAGATCTTTATCTTTTGGAAGAATGTATTTCATCAATTATATCAGCTCTGTAAAAAATTTGTCACTCTATCCATGTTTCGCCTTCAGGTTAATCAATCTTAACACCACTGACAAAACTGTAAAATCTGTACAACCATGATATAATGGTTTTTCAGCATCACTATATAGACGTGAAACTGTCGGTTCTATCTCAATTTGTTCTGCTACAATATCTCGAATCATTTCTTCAATTCCATCAGAGTTACCATCTTGTGAATCATCATTATCAGTGACATTTCGTCCAGTTTCACCATGACAAATCCAAGGGTTGTAACTCGGATTAAAACCATGACATATTAGATGATCTTTTATCTCTCCAATTTTCATCTTCTTCATATTCAAACATTTCAGACATGTACAGAAAAAAATGTCACTACTTGGAACATTTCATTTAGAAAATTTCCAAAAAGGCATCAACACCTTCCTCATATTCATTGCTCATTCGATGTTCCATAATCCAACTTTGACTCATTATTACCTATAACAAATATCAAATATATATATATTTTTAAGATAAGAAAAATATAAGTTTATAAGGAAAAAATCATAATTTGAATGTAAAACAATTCTGAAATATAAAACAAATCTATGCGTATTTAAAAAAATATGCTTGATTATTATTATTAAAAGAAAATATAGTTAGATATAACAGTTTTAAATTCCATTGAATAAAAGAAAACCATGGCGCCTACATGGTTGATAGAAAATTGGAGAGAATGGAGTAAACCTGAGAATCAAATCATATTTAAAATAAAAACTCAGATGGAGAAAATCACCCCTCCTGGACAGCACCCCCTACCCCCTTGGACACCCCCCCTCGACACCCCCCAACCCTCTGGAGAGCCCCCCACCCCCGGACAACCCCCAAAACCTTCTGGACAGGCCCCCACCCCCTTGGACAGTGCCCCCCCCCCACACCCACCCCCTTGGACACCCCCCTCGACACCCCCAACCCTTTGGACAACCCACCACCCCCCGACCAACCCCCAAAACCCTCTGGACAGGCCCCCACCCCTTGGACATCCCCCCACACCCACCCACTCCCTTGGTAACCCCCTGGACACCCCCAACCCTATGGACAACCCCCCCAACCCCCTGGACAGCCCCCACCCTTCTTGGACAGCACCCCTACCCCCTACCCCCTTGGACACCCCGCTGGACACCCCCAACCCTTTGGACAGCCCCCCACCCCCTGGACAACACCCCACCCCTCCAGACAGCACCCCCACCCCTCCTGGACACCACCCCCACCCCCGACCCCCTTGGACACCCCCTGGACACCCCCAACCCTTGGATAGCCCCCACCCCCAAGACAACCCCCAAAACCCTCTGCATAGGCCTCCACCCCCTTGGACAGCCCCACACCCACCCACCCCCTTGGACACCCCCCTGGACACCCCCCAACCCTCTGGGTATCCCCCCACCCCCTGGACAACCCCCCAAACAATGATTTACATATAAAAACTAGGCATGGTGACCAAATAAAAACACATGAATTTAATATATACTTCAGCATGAAATAGATGGAATTAAATATTATTAAATACGGCTACTTAATTGAACATATGATAATTAAAAATAACCATTGATATTCAACTAGTCAAATGATCACAAGTTTTCTCGATAACTAATATCATAATGAGGTAATGGATAAATCTATAAATCTTAAACATATTGTCGAGGCCTTGGCCAAGGCCTCAAAAAATACTAGGTTAAGCTCTCAGCAGAACCCATTTTTATTTGGAATCATGAGACATAGCGATGCATCGAAGGGCCATAGAGGTCAACAACCATTACATTATATGTCTAATAGATTCTCATATAAAATAGGATAAACATAAGTAGAAAAAACACATAAAATATCATTTCTGAATTCATACATTTAATCAATAACCTTCTTATGTAGTAATATAGGTGAATGAGATCATTAGGTGTCAATGATAACAAAAATTACCATCAATGTCGGGCATTCACGAAATAAAAACAAACTAACTAAAAGTAGTTGAGGCATACATGAATATTGAAAATATCTAAAAGATCTAGGGATGATAAATAAGATGATGATGGAAAAAAGAGGTAAGAGGGTTCGAAATCGAAGAATCTTACCTAGTTCAAAAACAAAAATCACAAAAAACATAAATATAGACTATCCGGGAAAAAAATGAATGAAATAAATTTGTGGAAGGCTTACTTGAGTGATGAGAGATGAGATGATAGATCCAAGGAGAGTAAATATGATAAATGATGAAGGAAAAATGAGTTTAACATAGTGAGATCGATGAGTTGATTAGGGTTTACCGCACGAGAGATACGAGCCGTCGGACTGTCGATCGAAAAAACATAAATGACAATCCACAGGGCATGATAATTTTTTAAATGTTTTATAAAGTCGGTTATTTAATAACTAACATTATAAACTATTTTTTTTTACTTTATAAAATCGGTTATTATAATAACCGACCTTATAAATGCATCAGATACAGATTTTTTTACATCGGTTATTTTATATCCGACATAAACAAATCCGCATGTTGGTTTTTTACGTCGATTATTCTATAACCGATGTAAAAAAGACATAAAAAATTAATGTTTTTTACGTCGGGTATTGTATAACCGACGTAAAAAACATTTTGTGGGTTGTTTTGTTACGTCGGTTATAAAATAACTGACTTCAAAAAGGCCTCAAAAGCCGCGTTTTTTACGTCGGTTATTTTATAACCGACGTAATACACTCGTAGATAACTCGTTTTTTACGTCATTTATAAAATAAATGATTTAAAAAACCCCCGTGCTTTGGTTTGTTATGTTGGTTATTTTATAACCGATGTAAAAAATGAGTTATCTATGAGTTTTTTACGTCAGTTATCAAATATCCAACCTAAAAAACCCCCACACTTTTGTTTTTTTACTTCGGTTAATTTATAACCGACATAAAAACCAAACATGCGCGATTTGTAACGTCGGTTATTCAAATAACCGATGTTAAAAAGCTAATCAACACTTTTGTTACATCGGTAATAAAATAAACAACGTAAAAAACCACATTTCACAGATTCTCATGTCGGTTATATATAATCGGCATAAAAAATGGTGATGTAAATAACTTTTTATGCACTAGTGATTCCCTTAAAAGGATAATTGAAAGATCTAAAGCCTTCTTAGATAAGTAAGAATACGTTGAAGAGATTGTATGTTTGTTTTGATGAAGATTCAAAACTTTTTGTCAAATATGTGCAAGATGAATCATCACCGAATCAATTGGTACCAAATCAATTGGTACCAAATAAATTGGTACAAATACTAAAAAAATCAGTTCAAAAAATTGTTGATTCTCAGTCCTAAAATCCTCAAGTCAGTACTAAGCTTAAAAAGAAAACAAAATATAGTAAGGAGGTTTTGTCCAAGTAGATAAAGGAGAGAGAACAATGAAAAGATGGTGAACCAAAAATTTTTCTTGACCGAGATGAATCTCTAGATTTGAAGATAAGGGTAGAGGATACTTTACAGGAAGAGAAGAAAAAAAACTCTTTTGAAAAGAAAATATAATGATTTTTATGTTTCTAGAATCTTAAAAGGTGTAAAATTGGAATGTGCTCAATTAACTGAATAAGTGCCATAAGAACAAATCGTATAGAGATTTCCATCGAAAGTCAAAGGGAAACAAATAGTGGAAGAAGTTTAGGAATGTGAATAAGAGGAAAAAGACATTATTTTGAATTTCTTAAGAGTAATAAGAAGAGTAGAGAATAATTTTCTCTTCAAAAGCAATGTGAAGTAGTGCAACAAAATCATCATACTGATCAAGCACTAGCACAATCCTTAGAAACCCTTTCAGAAGGATTTCCATATCCAGTCAAGCAAGGAGCACAAACGTCTCATACCAAGAAAGTAATTTTCATCAATGTCAAAGTGGAAGAAGAATGAAATGAAAAAGAGAAAGGACAAAATAAAATAGCCTGTCGAAGACATGAGTCGATCAAATGAACCAGAATCATACAATGATGATACTGATTCTGATCACACAATTTCATTAAAGAAAAGTGATTACATTATCCATGTGTTGAGAATAACTAAAAATATTATTCATTATTATCATAGAATTGAAAGAAAAATTTATTTTATCATAGACAACCAAATGAATAAATCTGGTTCATTAAGAGGGTTTATAAAGAGAGTATTGTCAATAGAAGATGATTTAAATATTCTGAGTGATAATTTTGTTGCTCGAAATATGGATTACAACACGATGACTATGTGGTCATACAAAACAGAAAGCACGGTGAATGAACATGCTGAATCAATTGAAGACATAAGTAGGTTTTAAAATGATCTGGCTATTTCATTTAATAACCTTCACAAAGAAACTGTTGAAAGGCTGAATCAGATCTTAGAAACTCATGGAGTGGACATTCCTTATGTAAAAGAGTTTCAAGAAAGCATAAATGTCTTCCAGTTAGTTTTTTAAAAGGTTACATCTTTTAGAGATGAAATAGTTTTTTGAAGAAGAAAAATACTATGTTGACTCATGAGAATAAGAATTTTCAAGACAGAATTGATACTCTTGAATAAGTAATTATAGTTTAGGAAAAGACTATAAAAAACTGGGATCAACTTTTTACCGATGAACAAGAGCTTCTCAAATCTCAGGGTGATACTATCTCAGAAGACATGAAAGAGATAAACAAGATGAAGTCTTTTCATCCTGATTTTATCCAAAAAGAAAAAGAAAGTGAAAACAAATGTATATTTTGTGTTATCTTTCTTTCTGGATTGTCATTTCAATTTCTATATACTTTTTCAAAATTCAATGAGTATTGTGTTTTTATTTACAATATCATTATTTTTTTTGTTTCTCTCTAGCATTTTTCGTAATCTATAGACTTCCCCATTTTTTGTCAATCAAAAAAGGGGATAATCTATTATAAATGGGGAGAATATTTCAAAGGGGTAGAATTGTGAATGTTTTACTCAAATGTAATACATCTATATCAAGGAAAATCTATATGAATACAATCCCTAGGAAAGTATATAACTAAGGGGGGTTATTTGTATTCATTTCTTCTTTCAGAAGAGTTTTTATAACTCAGGGAGATATAGGTATTTATTTCTAGTTTTACTTTGTGTTTTGTGATTTCCAAAAAGGGGGATATTGTTAAGTCAAAAGTATTCTTTTGACCTTTATGATTTTTTTGCAAAGCACTAATCTCTTTATTCTCATTTCTAAAATAAAGGATTTAATTTGAATTCAGTTTTTATATTAATCGTACTGACTTTGTCAATCATAATGATTCTTTCAATTGAACTAACGTTGTCAATCGTACTGAATTTGTCAATCATACTGACTCTTTCAATCGTACTGACCCCGTTAATTGTACTGACTCTGTCAATCGCACTGAATCTTTCTCTCATTATGACTCTATCTATCGTACTGACTATTGAACATCATACTCACATTAAATTATATCAATACATTTCACTATGTTATATTAATAATACTCATGTTCTACTTTTATCAAATGAATGCTTTTATTCTTTTATCAAAACACATGTTTTATATCTATCGTACCAATGAATAACAATTTCATGTATCATTTGTTTTAAACAAAATGATGTCAGAGTTTTAATCATAAACTATTCAAAATGATGTCATGTTTTATGTTTCAATATGACTGTTATATTGCAATCTGTCCATGCCCCTCTGATTTTTCCAGAGAAATATAACCATTAGAGGAAATATGACTGTTGGAACTTGAAGCCTATAAATAGGAGGTCATTTGAAGCTGAGAAAATAACTAAGCAACTTTTTGATCATATTTTGTTTTGATCAAGTTCTATATAGAGAAATTATGAATTTTTTATTACTTTATGCGAAAGCCTTGGAATTACAATACATGAATAGATCGTTCTTAGTTTTTGTTTTTCAATAAGTGCTTTTTTTCTTTCTGTGACCGATCAGTTGATAATGATCGAGGGCTGTCAGGGATAGGCAGACGGTGCAACATATCATCTTATTGAGGGCTTTCAAGTGTTTGAATGACAGAGGTACCGATTACTTGTAAAATCGAGGGCTAGTAGGGATAGCAATACGGACGTTCCAATCATTGTATCGAGGGCTTACCATAGTAGTGGTAAGACAATATTTTATCCTAGATGAAAGGATACCCTTATCTTTGGGATAAAATAATTTTAATACTTTTACTTTCTACTAATTTTTGTATTAGAAATGGAATTGTATTGTTTCCCCTTTCTATTCATATTCATTTCAATTGTAATTGTTTCAATTACAATTATTTCTTTTCAACTTGCGTTAAGAAGATTCTATATGCTATATGGTAGAATATTTTTCATTTTTATTACTATGATCATTAAATTCAATTAGAATATAATTGTTTTACATTACTTAGAGTATTATATCATATCATATCTATTAGATCTGAGACCATTATGGTCAATTATATTGGTTTTGAATTGTATTATTTGAAGATCTCTTAAACTAATTATTTTTTGAAGTATTTAAATATAATGTTTTTAAAATTACAATTCACCCCCTCCTATATTGTGTCATCTAATATACATATACATCTATATTACGAACCAAAATTTATAGAGGCTCAATATGAATTTATTTTGAGGATATGGTTAGTATGGGTCGAAAAACACTCAACCTATAGGTTTTAGACATGTTTTAGCCACCATAATAACCTTATCATTTAGATTTATCTCTTAGTTAAATAGTTTATCTTTTACCATGTCTTCTTGTATTATTATAATACATGGTTAATAAACATACTATAAAATACCATGATAACCTAAAGTGGTTCATCAATAAAATATCTATCATTATATAAGTCCTTGGTCCAACCTTAGTTTTTTAGAACTATTATAGAATTTAATAAAATAGTATTTGTTTTAAAAACTCATTTATGTCAATTTTGACTCTATTTAGTATTTGGTTTTCGTGAAAGTCATAACAATCTGATTTCTTCGAAATAAATACATTGAATCAACTCTAACATGTCATATTAACCTATAAAATTCGTTTTTGGAATCAAAAGTTTCCATTTACATTTATTGTAATATTTATAACAACATTTATTTTAGAATTTAATTAATAAGGTAATCACTGCCTCATCATTGTCTCATTACAAAATTTAATTATTTAATGTCAAAAAAATTATAATTAAAATAAAATGATGTGGGAAATATTTTTATCTTTTTAATTAATATTTATAGTCTAATTTATCTTATGTATAACCCTATATTAAAAATGTTTTAGTTATTAAAATTTGAATTTTACACTTTTAACTATACTTTAAATAATATATAATAAAAATCATAATCTAATCCAAGTGGATCAAAAAGGATTATATTTTTGTCCAATGGTTTATTTTGGACGAAATAAACTTATCCAATAGAATTTTGACATGTTTTAGGGAAATTATAATATCATTCTTACCTTTAATTACCCAATTTACTTTTAACCATGGTAAATAAAATTCAAAAGTTACTATTCACAAAAAAATCAACCTATTGAAGCAAATTTTACTTATGGATGTCAACCATATCTTTTGGATTTTTGAAATTCAATTCATAGAATTGGTAAAATTATGTTTTATGAAAATTTGCAAATGTACCTAGAAGGTGTGTAAAAGGCGGTAAAAAGTTCAATAAAAATTTATATATCTAATATTATTATAAAATTATTTAAATGAATTTCATTATACTTATATAGGTATTATGTATCTATTTTGAAATTAAAATAAATTTATATTAAAAATAACTATTTATATAAAAAGATGTATTTAAAAAATAACGTAGTGTTTTCCACAATTCATCACAAATTAAATGTTTTTACAAAATTACAAACAATTAACCCAAATATAATTTTGATATTCCAAATTAAAAAATGATATATATTTTACCAAATTAAAAACATAGATTCTTTATTAATTAATTTAAAAAATATACCCTTTGTCAAAACCAGAAAATTGGTTTTTGTGAAGTAAAAACTATCAAAAGATTGATATGTGTCTATGTCAAATTTAAATTTAAAATTACTTCAAATGACCACCATTAAAGATACAAATATAATATATTTATACGACCAAACAATTGAAAATTTTAATTTAGCACTATATATTATTTTGATTAAAAATGTTTTTTTCAATTAAAATTTAGTATTTTTCACTATTCATCAATATATGAAAGTTATCAGAAAAGCCCCAAAAATTTATCCAAAATATATATTTATATCCCGCTTATAAGGAAAAGGTTTATTTTTTCAAATTGAATATATAAAAGTATCAAATATTGGATTTGAAAAGGGTTCCCCATGAAAAGGTGGTAAAATTGTATTTTTTGAAAAATAATTCATTTATCTGAAAAATTGAATCGGTTTTTATATAATGTCTAGGAAACACATAATATGGATGTTAAAATTATATGGAGAATATAAAATTTAAAATGAAGTTAATAATATTCATAACCACTTTTTGAACGGCTAGTTTGGTAAGTCGTGGTGCGCTCGAACTCCGTGTTGCGTGCAACGCATGATATTGAATTATTTTGAAGAAAATAACATACTATTAAATATTTGGGTGTTACAACATGAGAATTATATGAAAGAGTTGAGCACAATAAAATTTATACAATGTTTTAAACCCCATTAAATCTCACATATGAGACTAATATAGCATATACGAATGGTTGATGGCCATTATATCTCATAAGAAACATGTGAGCTCGAAATAGATTATATGAAGGGTGAGATCAATTATATATCTCCAATTCATTAGGTAATGATTATATAGGAATTTTTTCCATACAGTTATTATAATTAAAATGCATTTGAAAGGGTTTTATGAGTATTATTCTCTATGTCAGCAAAAAGATGTTTTAATTATCTGCTATGGGTTTGAATGTATTTCATTATGAAAAATTCATGTGTGTTTCCATATGAAATTATATTTTTTTATTTTGAAAAATAATTTTTTTTAAAGTTAATATTTCTGGGGATTTCCTGATTTTAGTGAAATGATGGTTTTCTTTTTTTTGTATCCCTTTGTTGTGCTCATCCAATGTTTTAAAATATTTTCTAAAATGTTTATGTGAGGTTTATGGAAAGGTATAATTCATGTAGAATTTCATTGTGATTTTTTAACGATGGAAACATGATTTATTTTAATATTTTTATATTATAGTAAAAAATGGATACTAATTAGAAGTTTAAATTTTTTATTTCATTTTTTTGTTATGTATGAGTTATGTCCTAAATATCTTCAACTCTATAACCTAAAAATATTTTTTAATGTAAGATAACTAATATTGACTTATAAATATAGATTATGTATTGTTTAAGGTCAGTTCCTTATAATGTAATTTGTATTATTACTATGTCTCTTAAAACCCCTATTTAATTTGGAAAAGTTATAGATTAATTGATACAAGTTACTCCTTTGAAAATGTAGGGGGATTTAATTACACTTATGAAGCAGAAAAGATAAGTGATGATGTCGGTTCTAAGATAATGTTTCTTAGGTTAACATTAAAACCATTACTCTTATGAAGTTAACGTGTTATGTAATATAAATTTCTCCTAATATAATGTTTTAATTATCTTCTTAGGAGACTCTATGAGGAATGTATGATTCCCTATGTTCCCTATGTTCCCTAATTGTATTCTTCATGATTACAAATGAGTTTTAATAGATATATTTTTAGTTAAAAATGTAAGAACTGTGAATAAGATTTATAGAAATTTTTTTGATCATATATAGGATAATGTTATATACTTATTCCTTAAATTATAAAAATTATTATTTTTTGTTTAAAAAAATTTCTGACAATGTTTGTATTTAATATTTATTTATAAAATAGTTAAATGATTAATTTGAGATCAAAATTTTATATTTTAAAATGTAAAATTTTCTTTTTTATTGTCATGAATTTCAAATGTATTAACACATTTATTTATTATTATATCCCTAACTAAGATATTTATGCTCGTACAATGTTTTCAAATATTCTATAAAAGGTTCTAGAATGAGTAGGAACTATTATGAAGTCTAGTTTTGAGTAAAGGATATTAGACTTCAATGGAGAAAGTGTGTTATGACTAAAATAAGATTGTGAATATAAGTAACATAATTTCACTGATATATGTTAATTAATTGGAATATTATGAAATATTTTGTTAGTTTTTGATATGTAATAGATTTTCATACTTTTCTAAAAAAATAAATTGAGTAGATCCTTGAAATTTGTGAAAGTGAAACCCTTTTTATAAATCATATAATAATGTGTAGTAACTTGGAATTATAGTTTTTATCATTTAAATGGTTTAAGTAACATTATATCTTAGGATGAATCAAATGGTAACATCTTAAGATTTTTAGATTCCATTATGCTTCAATAAGTATATGGTTGATCATACATTTAAAGGTATAGATAACTATTTTGAGGTTTGAAGTTATGGGATATATTTATTGACTTTTAATAAATCTTCTAGGTCTATGTAATGATTAAATAGAACATCTATTTCATTGAAAAGGTTATTAGAGGTTGAATGATTTTATATTTTGTGGAAATTTGTTGAAATGTATAGATAAGAATTAGGATTAAGACGACCTATGATGTTGAGGTAATTATTATAAATTTTGATAAAAGAGTGATTATATTTTTGGAACATATGATTCATCATTAATATAATTGTGGGATTGAAAAATGAAATTTTTTATTAAGTGATTTATTTTATTTATAAAATGGTTCAATATATAGGGAACATTATATGTTTAAATTAATGTATTTTTTTGTTTATATGGGGTTTTATTTCATAAATAAAGGTTAAATTATATTTTGGATGAATATGTGATTTTACTATGGAATTATATTGACTATAGTTATTGATGGAAAATATTAGAATATTTTAATGATTATATGAGTAGGGAATATAAAATTATGGTATGTTACATTATAAGAAATTTATTTTATTAGGAAACAATGTTTTATATTATCATTGATGAATATGTGATCAAAGAAATAAATTCATTTGGATTGAATATTGTTCTTTCATTGAATTATTATAAGTGTAGTTATTTATTGAATGGTTTAAGTTTAACATTTTGTATTATTTTTTGGGAATTGGAGATTAAATTCATATTTAATCATATTATATATTATCTTAACTTTTGATATCCATTTTTATGTTAATAGATTGAAATATGGAAAATAAAGTTTTATACTTTTATAGATCATGTGATCTATTGAAAGGTAATTTTAGTTCTTTAGAAATGTAAAATTAAACATGAATGTTCTTCACATAGAAAAATGGATGATATAAAGGTATAAATTTATCTTATCATGAAATATGGATGAAACATCCCTTCTAAAGAGGAAATAAATAGGGAAATTTTTTTTCGTAAAATATCTATCTTGATGGAAGAATAATTTCCCGAATTTATAGAGTATTAAAAAACTAGTTACTATCAAATATCTAGGTATTATTTTAGAAAACCATTCTCATGTATAAATCTTATAAAGTTATATTCTTTTATGAGAAAATAATTTTCCTTATCTTGACTATGAAATTCAATTTCCGGAATATTTCTATAATGAATTTAATTACTATGTAATGATAAATTTATTTTGAGAGTGAAAATAAAATTATGATAAAAACATTTCATTACATATTGAGGAATAAAACACACTATGATTTTTGTTTACAAATATTACTATGTTTGATTACATGTACCACAAACAATAATGAGCATAAAATGAACTATGATATATTATTGTAATATTATAACTTAAATATGATTTTTATACCCTACTCATTAATTTAATGGGTATGACCATGAGTAACTGATTTTTTTATTTTATAGAGGGAGGTTCTGTTTAATTGAAATATACTGATTAATTTCTAGCGAATATGATGTCGAATTTTAATAATATCAAATTTGATTAAAATATATTTTTTTTCAAAAAATTGGTTTTTTTTATGAAATGTATTTGTTAAATTTAAATTAAGATACTCACTATAGATAAATTATATTAATTTAATTAATATAGAATATATTTAATAATATAAAATTAATACAATGTTGGCTATTAGATACGGAATGAGTATTAGTTTATTTAATACTTTAAAAATATATTTTCACAAAAAATGAATTTTATTGAAATTTTTCTATGGATATTATATTTAATTTATAAAACCAGTAGATAAATTATATTTTAAAAATGGAAAAATATTTATGAAATTAACTTGTAAAATAGTATTAATATTTTTTTTGGATTTTTTTGAAAATGATGATTTTTTAGTGAATAGTAAAAGAACTAACATTGAAAAGCATTCATTAATTTATATTAAATAAACTTTATTTCAGTGTTTAATTTTGGTATGTATTCATTAAAAGTTTCATAGTTTTATATTATTAAATAAATCTAATTTATTCAATGTTAGCCAAAAATTCAAGTGATTTTGGAATAGAATCATTCTATTCTTAAAATGTGTATTTATGAAAAAAATATTTTCCTTATGTTTGACACAATTATTATAAAATTTAATATCACCACCTATAGAAATTATATATTCAAAAATTGTTTTACTTCTTTTATTTAGCATACAAAATTTATTTAATAAGGTTAGTTTCATTTTTAATTATAGTAAATAAAAATTATTCTAAAAGTGTATCAACTCATTAAAGGGTAAAGTGAGTTAAATGATGTTGAAACAATGAGATACGGTCTCAAAATATATCCAAAAATAAAATTTATTTAATATTATGAATTTAATTAAACCGAAACCGCTATATATTAGAAAAATATTTCATTATTTCAACTTTCCTTTAATTGTAAAATTAATTTTATATTATATTAATAGTAATTTAAATTTGACACTCTCTCTCACTAATTATGATATCATGATATGTAAATTCATATAAATTATATTTAATTTAATATAAATGAAAATTATGATTAATAATATACTATACTAAAGATATTTTTTTTTGAATTTTTTTAATAAAGATATAATCTCCCTAAACACTAACAGAACATTCACACAGCACTTATGAATATTGTTGAAAAGAATGTAAATTATTTTTTTCATCATTAAAAGACATTTTATTGATAAATTTTTGTCTTTCTGAAATAAATGTATAATAAATTTTTTTATTTTTTTATAATTGTTTCTATTCGAATTATATTATTATTTCGATTCCTTTGATGTTAAATTTTGTAAATGGTCCCAAAAATGAATTTTAATGGTATTTAATATTTAAATAATATTTTTACATCATTATAAAATTATAAAAAATATATAATTAAAAAAATATTTAGGGAAATTTTATGTCTTTGAAGAATTATCAATGAATGTTCCAGATGAAATTTTTAAAATTACTTTCATGACCCTTAGAAATTGACAATTTAGTTACCATAGTTAACGTTAAAAGGGTGAATAAGGGGATTTAATCAAATGATATGGACTATAATGACATATAAAAATTCATAAATTTTTTCGTATGAATTTAGTTCAATATTATACTCTCAATAATGAAGAAATATATGCTTCGGTTGCTAGACATGAATCTATTAGTATACTATTATCCTTTGAAGCATACTTCAATTTCAAACTATTTAAAATGGCTGTTAAATGTGCTATTCTTAATGGTTTTGTACAAGAAGATGTTTTTGTTGAACAACCCCCTAGTTTTATAGATTCAAAATATTCTGATAATGTTTTTAAACATACAGATGCTCTATATGGCCTTAAAAAAGACCCTATAGCATGGAATGAAATACTTACTTGATTTATTTTACAAAAAAAATTATGAAAAACGTATAAAGGATCCAAATATTTTTATAAAGTTAGAAAATAAAAATGTTTTGATTGTTCAAATTTATGTTGATGAAATTATATTTGGGTCAACTCAACAATCTCTAACAGATGTTTTTGCGAATATAATAAAATATGAGTTTGAAATGAGTATGATGGTTGAGTTAAATATTTACTTAGGATTTTAAATCTCTAAAAAACAAGATGTGACCTATATATATTAACATAATTATATCAAATTATTACTCAAAAAAGTATGTATATGACAATACTAAAAGTCTTATCACTCCAATCAGTACCTTGAATACAATTGATCTCGATGAAGCTATGAAACCAGTGGATCAACCGACTTTTAGAAGTATGATAGGAAGTTTGTTATACTTCACAACTAGCCATCCAAACATAATTTTTTTGTTATGATTATGTGAAAGATACCAATCATATCCAAAAGAAACCCATTTAAAATTTGTGAAAATGATTTTCTGATATTTAAAAGGAACATTAGATTTAGGTCTCTTTTATTCTATTGGAAATGATTTAATTTTGAACTGTTTTTCAGTTGCTGACTTTGGTGGTTATAGAATGGACAGAAAGAGTATATCTGGAACTTTTCATTTATTAGGTGATTCTTTTGTTTTTAATTCATTCAAGAAACAATAATCAATAGCACTTTACACTACTAATGTTGAATATGTAGCAGCTGGAAGTTTTTGTGCTCAAGTGTTGGGGATGAACCACACACTCACTATCTATGTAATGAGTTTAAATAAAACTCAAATACAATGTGATAATACAAGTTCCATAGCTACTACTACAAACCCATCACATCACTCACGTGAAAAACACATAGAGATTAGGAATCACTTTATTAGGGATCACATAAAAAAAAGATACATTAATTTACAATTCATCAGAACACAAGAACAACATGTTGAAATCTTTACAAAACCCTTACCTCCCGATAGATATGAATTTATTAAATAGAATCTAGGAATGATTAAACTAAAACAATCATTCATATTTAATTCATGTTTTCAATTTCTTCTTGTGTTAAATAACTCCTCTACAAAGGGGGAGAACATTAGTATATTGTTTTTTTCATATTTTTTTAATTCTTAAGTTTACAGTTATATTTGATTGTTTTTTCTTTTATTTAGATTTTTTTATTATATTGACGTTTTTTTTTTGTTTTGACTTTCTATTTATCATATTTCATTTCTAGTTATCATTTTGATATTTTGTTAATTGGTCCGATAGTTTTGTTTTACATTGTCTTGAAAAACCGATGGCAATGACTTTGTTTTCCATCATCTTGACATCCTTTGGTAATAAATTGTTTCCCCCCAGCAATAAAACCTATGGTAATGACTTTGTTTTCCATTTTCTTAACAACCTATGGTAATGTATTTATTTTCCATCGTCTTTCCAACCTATGGTAAAGTCCTTGTTTTCCATCATCTTGAAAGCCTATGGTAATGACTTTGTTTTCCATCGGCTTGATGGCCTATGGTAATGACTTTTTTTCAATTGGATTGACAACCTATGGTATTGACTTTTTTTCATCATCTTTACAACTACTGATAATGACTTTGTTATCCATCATCTTGACAACCTATGGTATTGGATTTTTTTCCATCTGCTTGACAACCTATGGTAAAGAATTTGTTTTCCATGTACTTGAAAACCTATGGTAATGAATTTTTTTCCATCGGCTTGACAACCTATGGTAATGAAATTGTATTCCATCATCCTGAAAACTAACCATATTCACTTTCTATCCATCATTTTGGTTCTTGATTATATAATATTTTCATCACATCAACTATTTATTTTTTGTATTTCATTATATTTTTACTTTCATATTACTATGAAACTAAAAACATACTTGAAATATTCGATAGTTACATTCTTTCTTTATATTGTATTTTATTTATTATGTATTATTATTTCTTTTTTTAAAAAAACATTTAAATATCCACTGTTTGATTCTTTATCTTCTAATCTAAACCGTGGAAGACCAAAGGTCATCATTTTTGGCCTAAAAATAGAAGACCTCCAACCTCAAACCCAAAATGGGTTTTCAGATTTCCTGGAAAAGCATTGCCTCTTCTTTTTAAGACGTCATACGATATTTTCCTTTTCAACTCAGATTTATGTCTCAGTATACATCCAACACTCCTACCAAAATGTCTTCAAAGGCTTTCATAGAGAAATATTTATTCAGAGAAAGGTTACTCTCTCAGGATTTCTGTGATAGTTATGATTTAACAATCATGAGTATTATTTTATTTCAGGGCTGGTAACATCTTATTCCTGTGAAACCTGTATCTCAATATCCTATTCTTGTTGAAGAGGTCCTAAAATTCTACAATACATTGTGTTTTGATAAGAATATGATGACTTACTTAATTGGGTATGATAGAAAAATTTTAATTTCTGTAAAACAAGACGCACATTTCCACAATGTTTCTATGAAATGTGACTCTTTTTGTCTATCTCATAAACTACCTGATGATCTTGGTATGTTTAATAATTAATAAATTAAAAAATAGTTACTTCTTATAAATGAAGAGAAATGAAAAGTAGGGTATTTATCTCTAGACAACCAGTTTACGGCCCTTTGGATGCAAGGTTTACTAATCCCAAGGAAAGGGGATAGAGAAACCCTTATGGTTTCTGACATCTTCAAGCTGGATTATCTAGTAAACATGAGAAAGTTAAATCTCATGGGGTACATTTGAAAAACCCAAAATAATGAGAAGCCACGAGAGATCACATATCATCAAATCATGTGTCAATCTATTCTTACAAAGTTCATTCCTGAGAGTTTGAAATTTTGTAATATTCACTAGTGTAGAAAACGTTATTTACGTTAGTTATTTTTCATTTTTAAGTCGGGTTTTAGGTGACGTTAATATGGAAGATGTTATAAGTAATGTTTTTTACATCGGTTATTTAAAAACCGACGTATTATAAATATCATCGCGGTGTTTATCACGTCGGTTATTTAATAACCGACGTGAAAAAACCCGGGGGGGGGGGGGGTTTATAACGTCGGTTATTATATAACTGCCGTGATAAACCCGGGGGGGGGGGGGGTTATCACATCGGTTATACAATAACCGACATCATAAACATGTGAAGGTTACTTTATCATGTCTATTATTATATAACCGACGTGCTAAACCAGTACTAGGAGGGGTTTATCACATCGGTTAATCAATAAACAATGTGATAAAAAGCCTAGGAAATGGTTTATCACGTCGGTTAATAAATAACCAAAGTGATAAACCAGTCCCGGGAGGGGTTGATCACGTCCGTTAATCAATAACCGACGTGATTAAAGGCATGGGAAATGGTTTATCACGTAGGTTATTAAATAACCGACGTGATAAACCATTTCCCAGGCTGTTTATCTCTTTAGTTATTGATTAAACGATGTGATGAAGCATTTCCCATGTCATTTATCTTGTCGGTTATTACATAACCGACGTGATAAACCATTCCACAGATCTTTATCACGTCAGTTATGAAAAAAACCGACGTGATAAACACTTCTCGATTTCTTTATCACATCAGTTATAAAATTACCGATGTGAAAGAAATATTTTTTTTAAAAAAAAATCCACTGCAGTCCTCTGATATCACCCAAAATCAACCAGAAACCAAATCAATAATTCATACCACAAAAACAGAAGATCAAAACATGAACTAAAGAAAATTTTAGCATTTACATTGATAATAGATAAAACTTACCCACTTGATAGCCCCCACCCTCATGTATACCCCCTGTACAGCCCTCCCCCACCCCATTGGAGCTCCCACCACACCCCTAGACTACCCCCCGACCCCCTGGACAACCCTAAACACCCCTCGACAACCCCCCCCCCCCCCACCCTTCTGAACAGCACCCCTCACCCCCTCACCCCACTTGACAGCCCCCACCACACCCTTGGACCCCCCGACACCTTGGATAGCCCTAAACACCCCTCGACAACCCCCAACCCTCCTGAACAGTACCTCCTCACCCCCTCACCCCACTTGGCAGCCCCTACCACACCCCTGGACTGCCCCCAACCCCTTGGCCAGCTCCAAACACCCCGGGACAACCCCCCACCCTCATGTATACCCCCATACCCTGGACAGCCCTCCCCCACCCCATTGGAGCCCCCACCACACCCCCGGACTGCCCCCACCCTGCTGAAGATCACCCCCTCACCCCCTTACCCCACTTGACAGCCCCCACCCCATTGGAGCCCCCACCACACCCCTGGACTGCCCCAACCCCCTGGACAGCCCCAAACACCCCTCTACAACCCCCACCCTCTTGAATAGCACCCCCTCACCCCACATGACAGCCCCCACCACACCCCTGGACTACCCCCCGACCCTTGGACAGCTCCAAACACACCGGGACAACCCCCCACCCTCATGTATACCACCCCCCACACCCTGGACAGCCCTCCCCCACCCCATTGGAGCCCCCACCAAACCCCTGGACTACCCCCAACCCCCTAGACAGCCCCAAACACCCCTCAACAACCCCCCCCCCCCCCCCACCCCACCGGATAGCCCTCCCAGACCCTTGGACACCCCAACCCCACTGAACACCCCCCCCCCACACCCTTGAAACCCCTCCCCCCAAACCAGAATCCATACAAGAAAAACCATCATAAGTAGACCAAAACAAGAAGTAGAGCAAAATTAAACATTCACATATATAACATTCAAAACTTACACTATCAACTTCAAAGAAAACTAAATCCATCCTAAAAGACTACCAAATACACAATTACAACGACAATATTCAAAATTACATTTTACATTACAAACAACTAAAATTTAATCAAACCTGTAAAATAATTTGACCACTCCACTTGTAGTTGTTTGATGTCTTAAGCATTATAGGGTTGAGGGTCATCAAAAAGATACAAATGAAAAGGATATTATTTAACATGTATAATGAGTAAATCAAATTGAAATATTATGGAACAGTTTAAGAGGAAATCTTACCAGGTCAAAATTCACAACTGTCCCAGTTGTTATTATTTCATACATAAATCTTAACATATAATATCCGCATTCGATGACGCCTTGTTGTTCATGACAATTCTGTTTGAATTAGTGTAAATTCAATATAATATTTTAATGTAATAAATCAAAAACCACAAATTATAAATCGATATTTACCTTCACATTTACATATTTAATCTTTGCATTCCTTTTCTTTGTGTTTTTTCGAAAGTAGACCCATACCATGTTAGAAAATAATACTAATGGGGTAAATTTAAAATTCATTATAATATATAAAACTATTTAGAAATTGAAACTTACTTTTCTAATATATTCTTAAAACGTTCCCACACATCATCATGGACAGAGCATATCCAAGAAAGTGCTTTCTCCCTTGGGAAAAAAACCTCTAATATCCCATGATCACTGATAAAAGGAAACTTAACATTAGTGGTTTTTTATGTTAAAAGATAATTAACACTTTGAGAGAGATGTGTTTCATACCTCTCACAAAAGAGGCATCATCCAACATTGTGTCACTATATTATTTTCAAATCCTTCAGCAATATAAATCATTCTTTGTTCCTCATCCAATGCACATGCTTCAGGGGAAATCAATTGCTGGTCCATGAATCCATATACATCTTTCAACTAATTCCTCTCACAAATTTTATAAAGATACCTAATACAAAATAGACATAAGTATACATTTTTAATAAATATAACATAGGGAAAAGGTTTTAAGACTTACATGGAAAAAATTTGCACCACGTTGATGCCCAACTTATCTCCAGTAACAAGATCTATGATATCAGTTTTCATAATCCCCACATTTATTTCACGTCCACAAACATGAGCTTCCATTGGAAACTCATAATGATCCGCCAACAAATATGAATATCTTGAAAATCTATCAAGACTACTTGATTCTGTATCTGATGTCATAGGTATTTTTCTTTTTTGTTGTCTATACAGTATTTCTTTACCTTTCAAGTATTCCAATAAAAATAATTTGAAAAATATATTAGTTTTCAAATGATAAAACAACATTAATAAAGAAATAAAATAAAAGATATAACATTCATACCTCTATGGTAATGAGTCGAAGAAGTCTGGATGGCCAAATTAAAAAATGGCTTATACTATGTCCAACTGTCACCACCTCATATTTAGGTAATGGTACCCGAGATGACCTATCTATAATATCATGTACAGTGACCCGCTGATTCTCTACCTCTTATGGTTGATGATGAACTGTATCTCCTATACAATATACCAACCCATATTCTACTATATGCTGTAGAGAATCATCAACAAACAACTTGCAATAAGTAGGAAGCTGCGGTGGAGGAGTAGGATAAAAAATGGGGTCAGCAGGTTGATTTGGGGGAGTGAGAGCTACTGGTGGAGGTGGAGGATAAATAATGGGGTCTGCAGGGGGAGGTGGAGGAGTGGGAGCTGCAGTCTGAAATTGACTTTTCATGTCTGCAAACATAGACTGCAATGACGCTCTAATGTCTTCCTCCATCTTCACATTAATATTATGAATCTCAGACTCCAAGGAATCAATTTTTTTTCTATAACCCCCCTCAATGTTTGAAGTTGAAGAACGTGGAAAGACTTTTCTTACCGATACACCTGCCAGATATACTCTTACACAACCAGGATGTTTGGGCCTTCACAATGCTACAGATAAAATATCTTCCCTCCCAGTAGTTTTAAATGTCCCATGTGAACTCTGCTCTTCAAGAGATTCCTGTATTAATTAATTGAAAATTTCTGTAATGATTGAAATTATATGAAGAAAATGGTTAACTTAAATAAATAAAATATATATCTTACAATCCTCTCAGCTACGATTCTCGATTCATCCGAATGATGTTACCCTTTTTTTCCCTTCCGAGATCTCTTCCATTTTTCATGTCTAGATGGAGGGGATGGAGGGGATGGAGGGGCCACCTCTCCAGAGCTTGAAGACTCATCTCTTAGTTATTGAAATGTTTCCACCATCATTTGTTCTTCCAATAATGCAAACCCTCCCCAAGATAAACTATGAGGGTATACATTTTTAGATTGGATCTCTTGATGATCTTTCCTTGTTTTCTGTAAATTAAGAATGAGAAATCATTAACAAAACATTAATAAGATCATTTATATAAGAAATTTTATAAAAGTTTACACTGCCCTTACCAAAAATGACTCTTTTCTTCTACTTTCAAAAAACTGTCTCCATGTGTCTTCATCTATAAAGGGATATATACTACATGGATTTTCATGACTCCTATGACCATAAATGAAATCAGATGAGAGGGTTGATTTGAAATCCCTCCATCTCTTGGAAGCCAACGATAAGCATTTCTTCTTGACTCCTCCAGTGTCAGGAATATCAAATGTCATCTGATAAAGAAAAGGTTAGACATATTATATATACTAGAAAATTTTAAAGAATATTCAAACAATAGAAAACAATCTTACCAAAATCGTCTCCCATAACTGAGAGATTATCTCTTTATCCACACTTCTCCAGTCATCATACAAAATGCTTACTTTTCTCTTAGGCTGAGTTGCTACAAAACTATTAAAATCTTTTTCATTTGGACCTCTAATAATATCATCATCATCAAACTCAACGACAAACCTCTGATCCTGTGTACGGGCAACTGATAATTTTGGTAAACGTGTGCACCAACATTTACCAACCTTTGAACTCTTTGTTATAATAGGACCATGTGAATGTTCCTCCCCAGAGGTATGACCAATATTCTCATCTCTAGAATCATGTGGTTGATCAACTGAATGATCTGTCATTATCCTTAAAATCAAAAAACCAAACGTTAGTTCAAAAATATACAAATTCAAATATTTTAATACTACTGTAATCAGAAAATAGAAAAGTGTACTAACTTACGTAATAGTAATCATTGATAATATGGTAAGCATGTTAAACAATGGTGAAGATGGTAAACATGGTAAACATGGTAAACATGGTAAACCTAGTAAACATGGTAATGTAATTGTCACTGAACAAATATAATAGATATATAATTCATGTAATTGTAAACATGATAAAGTAAACTAAAAAAACTTAAAACAAACAAAAACTTATACTTATTTTGTTTTAAAACATATTTTAATAAATAAAAAACTTACAACATCTAAAATTTATGAAAAAAATAAATGTAAACAAGAAATAAACATATGTTACCTGTAATTTTAGGAATGTACAAATGGATTGTTTTCCCAAATTCCTTCGTTGTGATCGTTCCTTATGGCACAAACCATGTCTTCAACATGCTCATCATTATGTTCTTTTAATCTTTCCATGGAAGTAGGGATCTCACATAAATCATCATCTACATCAACGTCATCCTCACCAACATATTGTACTTTCCCTTTTAAAACAATAGCCCATTGCATATCTGATTGATCTACTACATAGAAATTTTTTTGCATGTGTTTCCATTACAAAAGAATCATCTGTGTCTTCCAATATATTCAGATTAACAAGTGTAATTCCAAATTCATCGTGTCTGACACTATTTTTACCGATAAACCATTTATAGTTAAAAACATGAACTTTAATTTTAATGCAATCAACCTCCCATATTTCTTCAATCACTCAATTATATGCACTTGATGCAGAAATTGGGTTTTTGTCCTTAGCACTAAAAAAATTCATTGCTTCTTAAAACACCAATACACCACAATTCTAAACTGCACTTCTGTTGTCCTGAGCTTTCATATGAAATGTATAGCCATCAATGTCATAACTGGACCATGTTATCACATTTAAACATGGACCACCCAATATCCATTTTAATGTCTTTGATACATCTAATCTACAAAGCAAAGTCTTTTTAATCCATGAAAAAAAAGTTTTGTTGAGCTCATTCAGAATCCACATTTCATTCTTCTTTGGATGACATTGTTTCAACTCATTAATATGAAATTTGATATACAGTTGAGCATTAGCTATGTTATTCAATATGTATGATTCTAACTTCTTCATCTGTTTAGATGACAATGATTTGACATTCAATCCACAAATCCCCTTTCCCTTATTATTAACTCGTTCATAGAGAGATGGAGGCAAACCTATGTGTTGCGCTGCAGCCAAGTAGCTCGTACAAAACTCTGCTACCTCCACAGCAATATACTTTTCAATAATGGAGGCTTCAGGTCGATATGGATTTTTAACATACCCCTTTAATATTTTCATATACCTTTCAAAAGGATACATCCAACGAAGATATGAAGGTCCAAAAATTATTATTTCTCGAACCAGATGAATTATTAAATGCAACATTATATCAAAAAAAGTTTGAGGAAAATACATTTCCAATTGACAAATTATAAAAATTGCATCCTTTTCCAAAAATGTTCAAAGCATTTACATCAATCGCCTTGTTAAAAATTTAATTGAAAAAATAACAAAACATCATCATAGAATTTCTGACACGAATGGGAAATATTCCATGCAATGCAACTGGTATATTTTGTTGCATCATGACGTGACAATCATGTGATTTCATACCTATCAACTTCAAGTCCTTCAACGAGACAATTTTTTTTACATTTATTGAATAACCTTTGGGCACTTTGATATCATGAAGACACTGAAAAAATCTAATTTTCTCCCTATTTTATATTGTATGTCATGCCGGGGGAAGAAATGTTCATCTTCTTTTAGGAGTGGGAGCTAACTCCAAACGTATTCCCATTGATAGTAATTCTAATCTTGAATTCAACCCATAATTAGTCTTTCCATTAATATCTATCAATGTTCCAATAAAACAATCACATATATTCTTCTCCACGTGCATGACATCAATATTATGTTTATCTTAATGATACCTCCAATATGGTAGCTCAAAAAATATTGACCTTTTCTACCAAATATGTCTATCATTACCCGATTTCTATGTATTTCCAAATTTCACATCATGGTTTTTCACCCTCTCAAAATACAGATCTGGTGATAAAGGTTTTGGAGTAGTATCAAATTCTTGTGATCCATTGAATTCCCTTTTTATTCTTATATAAGGGTGATTCATAAGCAATAACTTTCGATGACCCATGTACATTGTTTTCCTCCCATGATGCAATTGACAATATGACGTCTGTTGTTCGTAAATTGGACATGCTTTATGCCCTTTAACACTGTATCCAGACAAATTTCCATACACTGGGAAGTCATTTATAGTGAACAGAAGCACTGCATACAGTTGAAAATATTCAATTTTATAAGATTCATACACCCTAATACCATCAGCCCATAATAGTTTCAAATCATCAATCAATGGTGACAAGTAAACATAAATATCATTGATGGGTTGATTTGTACCGGAGATCATTATACTCAACATGACATATTTTCGCTTCATACAAACTTCAGGAGATATGTTGTAGATTACCAATAAAACAGGCCATGAACTATGTGTGCTACTGAGGGTTCAGTATGGATTCATTCCATCTGTCCACAACCCTAATATGAGATTTCTTATTTCATTTCCAAATGTAGAATACAGCACATCAATTTTCTTCCTTTGAGGACAATCATCTAGATGACGTATTTTTCCATCACATACCCACTCATCAACATGCCATCTTATCCTTTTTTCATCATGTGAATTAGCAAATAAACGTTTGAAATGACGAATTATAGGAAGATACCAAAATACCATTAAAGGGAGCTTTGTAATCTCTACATCAGCATGTGATTTCTCTTTCACCTTATACCGTGATGTCCCACATTTAGGACACTCTGATAGAAATTCATATTCCTTCCTATATATATAATCAGTTATTCAGACAGGCATGTATTTTCTTATATCCCAATCCCATCGGGCATAATATTTTCATGTCCTTGTAATGTGAATCTCGAAGATCTTTATCTTTTGGAAGAATGTATTTCATCAATTATATCAGCTCTGTAAAAAATTTGTCACTCTATCCATGTTTCGCCTTCAGGTTAATCAATCTTAACACCACTGACAAAACTGTAAAATCTGTACAACCATGATATAATGGTTTTTCAGCATCACTATATAGACGTGAAACTGTCGGTTCTATCTCAATTTGTTCTGCTACAATATCTCGAATCATTTCTTCAATTCCATCAGAGTTACCATCTTGTGAATCATCATTATCAGTGACATTTCATCCAGTTTCACCATGACAAATCCAAGGGTTGTAACTCGGATTAAAACCATGACATATTAGATGATCTTTTATCTCTCCAATTTTCATCTTCTTCATATTCAAACATTTCAGACATGTACAGAAAAAAATGTCACTACTTGGAACATTTCATTTAGAAAATTTCCAAAAAGGCATCAACACCTTCCTCATATTCATTGCTCATTCGATGTTCCATAATCCAACTTTGACTCATTATTACCTATAACAAATATCAAATATATATATATTTTTAAGATAAGAAAAATATAAGTTTATAAGGAAAAAATCATAATTTGAATGTAAAACAATTCTGAAATATAAAACAAATCTATGCGTATTTAAAAAAATATGCTTGATTATTATTATTAAAAGAAAATATAGTTAGATATAACAGTTTTAAATTCCATTGAATAAAAGAAAACCATGGCGCCTACATGGTTGATAGAAAATTGGAGAGAATGGAGTAAACCTGAGAATCAAATCATATTTAAAATAAAAACTCAGATGGAGAAAATCACCCCTCCTGGACAGCACCCCCTACCCCCTTGGACACCCCCCCTCGACACCCCCCAACCCTCTGGAGAGCCCCCCACCCCCGGACAACCCCCAAAACCTTCTGGACAGGCCCCCACCCCCTTGGACAGTGCCCCCCCCCACACCCACCCCCTTGGACACCCCCCTCGACACCCCCAACCCTTTGGACAACCCACCACCCCCCGACCAACCCCCAAAACCCTCTGGACAGGCCCCCACCCCTTGGACATCCCCCCACACCCACCCACTCCCTTGGTAACCCCCTGGACACCCCCAACCCTATGGACAACCCCCCCAACCCCCTGGACAGCCCCCACCCTTCCTGGACAGCACCCCTACCCCCTACCCCCTTGGACACCCCGCTGGACACCCCCAACCCTTTGGACAGCCCCCCACCCCCTGGACAACACCCCACCCCTCCAGACAGCACCCCCACCCCTCCTGGACACCACCCCCACCCCCGACCCCCTTGGACACCCCCTGGACACCCCCAACCCTTGGATAGCCCCCACCCCCAAGACAACCCCCAAAACCCTCTGCATAGGCCTCCACCCCCTTGGACAGCCCCACACCCACCCACCCCCTTGGACACCCCCCTGGACACCCCCCAACCCTCTGGGTAGCCCCCCACCCCCTGGACAACCCCCCAAACAATGATTTACATATAAAAACTAGGCATGGTGACCAAATAAAAACACATGAATTTAATATATACTTCAGCATGAAATAGATGGAATTAAATATTATTAAATACGGCTACTTAATTGAACATATGATAATTAAAAATAACCATTGATATTCAACTAGTCAAATGATCACAAGTTTTCTCGATAACTAATATCATAATGAGGTAATGGATAAATCTATAAATCTTAAACATATTGTCGAGGCCTTGGCCAAGGCCTCAAAAAATACTAGGTTAAGCTCTCAGCAGAACCCATTTTTATTTGGAATCATGAGACATAGCGATGCATCGAAGGGCCATAGAGGTCAACAACCATTACATTATATGTCTAATAGATTCTCATATAAAATAGGATAAACATAAGTAGAAAAAACACATAAAATATCATTTCTGAATTCATACATTTAATCAATAACCTTCTTATGTAGTAATATAGGTGAATGAGATCATTAGGTGTCAATGATAACAAAAATTACCATCAATGTCGGGCATTCACGAAATAAAAACAAACTAACTAAAAGTAGTTGAGGCATACATGAATATTGAAAATATCTAAAAGATCTAGGGATGATAAATAAGATGATGATGGAAAAAAGAGGTAAGAGGGTTCGAAATCGAAGAATCTTACCTAGTTCAAAAACAAAAATCACAAAAAACATAAATATAGACTATCCGGGAAAAAAATGAATGAAATAAATTTGTGGAAGGCTTACTTGAGTGATGAGAGATGAGATGATAGATCCAAGGAGAGTAAATATGATAAATGATGAAGGAAAAATGAGTTTAACATAGTGAGATCGATGAGTTGATTAGGGTTTACCGCACGAGAGATACGAGCCGTCGGACTGTCGATCGAAAAAACATAAATGACAATCCACAGGGCATGATAATTTTTTAAATGTTTTATAAAGTCGGTTATTTAATAACTAACATTATAAACTATTTTTTTTTACTTTATAAAATCGGTTATTATAATAACCGACCTTATAAATGCATCAGATACAGATTTTTTTACATCGGTTATTTTATATCCGACATAAACAAATCCGCATGTTGGTTTTTTACGTCGATTATTCTATAACCGATGTAAAAAAGACATAAAAAATTAATGTTTTTTACGTCGGGTATTGTATAACCGACGTAAAAAACATTTTGTGGGTTGTTTTGTTACGTCGGTTATAAAATAACTGACTTCAAAAAGGCCTCAAAAGCCGCGTTTTTTACGTCGGTTATTTTATAACCGACGTAATACACTCGTAGATAACTCGTTTTTTACGTCATTTATAAAATAAATTATTTAAAAAACCCCCGTGCTTTGGTTTGTTATGTTGGTTATTTTATAACCGATGTAAAAAATGAGTTATCTATGAGTTTTTTACGTCAGTTATCAAATATCCAACCTAAAAAACCCCCACACTTTTGTTTTTTTACTTCGGTTAATTTATAACCGACATAAAAACCAAACATGCGCGATTTGTAACGTCGGTTATTCAAATAACCGATGTTAAAAAGCTAATCAACACTTTTGTTACATCGGTAATAAAATAAACAACGTAAAAAACCACATTTCACAGATTCTCATGTCGGTTATATATAATCGGCATAAAAAATGGTGATGTAAATAACTTTTTATGCACTAGTGATTCCCTTAAAAGGATAATTGAAAGATCTAAAGCCTTCTTAGATAAGTAAGAATACGTTGAAGAGATTGTATGTTTGTTTTGATGAAGATTCAAAACTTTTTGTCAAATATGTGCAAGATGAATCATCACCGAATCAATTGGTACCAAATCAATTGGTACCAAATAAATTGGTACAAATACTAAAAAAATCAGTTCAAAAAATTGTTGATTCTCAGTCCTAAAATCCTCAAGTCAGTACTAAGCTTAAAAAGAAAACAAAATATAGTAAGGAGGTTTTGTCCAAGTAGATAAAGGAGAGAGAACAATGAAAAGATGGTGAACCAAAAATTTTTCTTGACCGAGATGAATCTCTAGATTTGAAGATAAGGGTAGAGGATACTTTACAGGAAGAGAAGAAAAAAAACTCTTTTGAAAAGAAAATATAATGATTTTTATGTTTCTAGAATCTTAAAAGGTGTAAAATTGGAATGTGCTCAATTAACTGAATAAGTGCCATAAGAACAAATCGTATAGAGATTTCCATCGAAAGTCAAAGGGAAACAAATAGTGGAAGAAGTTTAGGAATGTGAATAAGAGGAAAAAGACATTATTTTGAATTTCTTAAGAGTAATAAGAAGAGTAGAGAATAATTTTCTCTTCAAAAGCAATGTGAAGTAGTGCAACAAAATCATCATACTGATCAAGCACTAGCACAATCCTTAGAAACCCTTTCAGAAGGATTTCCATATCCAGTCAAGCAAGGAGCACAAACGTCTCATACCAAGAAAGTAATTTTCATCAATGTCAAAGTGGAAGAAGAATGAAATGAAAAAGAGAAAGGACAAAATAAAATAGCCTGTCGAAGACATGAGTCGATCAAATGAACCAGAATCATACAATGATGATACTGATTCCGATCACACAATTTCATTAAAGAAAAGTGATTACATTATCCATGTGTTGAGAATAACTAAAAATATTATTCATTATTATCATAGAATTGAAAGAAAAATTTATTTTATCATAGACAACCAAATGAATAAATCTGGTTCATTAAGAGGGTTTATAAAGAGAGTATTGTCAATAGAAGATGATTTAAATATTCTGAGTGATAATTTTGTTGCTCGAAATATGGATTACAACACGATGACTATGTGGTCATACAAAACAGAAAGCTCGGTGAATGAACATGCTGAATCAATTGAAGACATAAGTAGGTTTTAAAATGATCTGGCTATTTCATTTAATAACCTTCACAAAGAAACTGTTGAAAGGCTGAATCAGATCTTAGAAACTCATGGAGTGGACATTCCTTATGTAAAAGAGTTTCAAGAAAGCATAAATGTCTTCCAGTTAGTTTTTTAAAAGGTTACATCTTTTAGAGATGAAATAGTTTTTTGAAGAAGAAAAATACTATGTTGACTCATGAGAATAAGAATTTTCAAGACAGAATTGATACTCTTGAATAAGTAATTATAGTTTAGGAAAAGACTATAAAAAACTGGGATCAACTTTTTACCGATGAACAAGAGCTTCTCAAATCTCAGGGTGATACTATCTCAGAAGACATGAAAGAGATAAACAAGATGAAGTCTTTTCATCCTGATTTTATCCAAAAAGAAAAAGAAAGTGAAAACAAATGTATATTTTGTGTTATCTTTCTTTCTGGATTGTCATTTCAATTTCTATATACTTTTTCAAAATTCAATGAGTATTGTGTTTTTATTTACAATATCATTATTTTTTTTGTTTCTCTCTAGCATTTTTCGTAATCTATAGACTTCCCCATTTTTTGTCAATCAAAAAAGGGGATAATCTATTATAAATGGGGAGAATATTTCAAAGGGGTAGAATTGTGAATGTTTTACTCAAATGTAATACATCTATATCAAGGAAAATCTATATGAATACAATCCCTAGGAAAGTATATAACTAAGGGGGGTTATTTGTATTCATTTCTTCTTTCAGAAGAGTTTTTATAACTCAGGGAGATATAGGTATTTATTTCTAGTTTTACTTTGTGTTTTGTGATTTCCAAAAAGGGGGATATTGTTAAGTCAAAAGTATTCTTTTGACCTTTATGATTTTTTTGCAAAGCACTAATCTCTTTATTCTCATTTCTAAAATAAAGGATTTACTTTGAATTCAGTTTTTATATTAATCGTACTGACTTTGTCAATCATAATGATTCTTTCAATTGAACTAACGTTGTCAATCGTACTGAATTTGTCAATCATACTGACTCTTTCAATCGTACTGACCCCGTTAATTGTACTGACTCTGTCAATCGCACTGAATCTTTCTCTCATTATGACTCTATCTATCGTACTGACTATTGAACATCATACTCACATTAAATTATATCAATACATTTCACTATGTTATATTAATAATACTCATGTTCTACTTTTATCAAATGAATGCTTTTATTCTTTTATCAAAACACATGTTTTATATCTATCGTACCAATGAATAACAATTTCATGTATCATTTGTTTTAAACAAAATGATGTCAGAGTTTTAATCATAAACTATTCAAAATGATGTCATGTTTTATGTTTCAATATGACTGTTATATTGCAATCTGTCCATGCCCCTCTGATTTTTCCAGAGAAATATAACCATTAGAGGAAATATGACTGTTGGAACTTGAAGCCTATAAATAGGAGGTCATTTGAAGCTGAGAAAATAACTAAGCAACTTTTTGATCATATTTTGTTTTGATCAAGTTCTATATAGAGAAATTATGAATTTTTTATTACTTTATGCGAAAGCCTTGGAATTACAATACATGAATAGATCGTTCTTAGTTTTTGTTTTTCAATAAGTGCTTTTTTTCTTTCTGTGACCGATCAGTTGATAATGATCGAGGGCTTTCAGGGATAGGCAGACGGTGCAACATATCATCTTATTGAGGGCTTTCAAGTGTTTGAATGACAGAGGTACCGATTACTTGTAAAATCGAGGGCTAGTAGGGATAGCAATACGGACGTTCCAATCATTGTATCGAGGGCTTACCATAGTAGTGGTAAGACAATATTTTATCCTAGATGAAAGGATACCCTTATCTTTGGGATAAAATAATTTTAATACTTTTACTTTCTACTAATTTTTGTATTAGAAATGGAATTGTATTGTTTCCCCTTTCTATTCATATTCATTTCAATTGTAATTGTTTCAATTACAATTATTTCTTTTCAACTTGCGTTAAGAAGATTCTATACGCTATATGGTAGAATATTTTTCATTTTTATTACTATGATCATTAAATTCAATTAGAATATAATTGTTTTACATTACTTAGAGTATTACATCATATCATATCTATTAGATCTGAGACCATTATGGTCAATTATATTGGTTTTGAATTGTATTATTTGAAGATCTCTTAAACTAATTATTTTTTGAAGTATTTAAATATAATGTTTTTAAAATTACAATTCACCCCCTCCTATATTGTGTCATCTAATATACATATACATCTATATTACGAACCAAAATTTATAGAGGCTCAATATGAATTTATTTTGAGGATATGGTTAGTATGGGTCGAAAAACACTCAACCTATAGGTTTTAGACATGTTTTAGCCACCATAATAACCTTATCATTTAGATTTATCTCTTAGTTAAATAGTTTATCTTTTACCATTTCTTCTTGTATTATTATAATACATGGTTAATAAACATACTATAAAATACCATGATAACCTAAAGTGGTTCATCAATAAAATATCTATCATTATATAAGTCCTTGGTCCAACCTTAGTTTTTTAGAACTATTATAGAATTTAATAAAATAGTATTTGTTTTAAAAACTCATTTATGTCAATTTTGACTCTATTTAGTATTTGGTTTTCGTGAAAGTCATAACAATCTGATTTCTTCGAAATAAATACATTGAATCAACTCTAACATGTCATATTAACCTATAAAATTCGTTTTTGGAATCAAAAGTTTCCATTTACATTTATTGTAATATTTATAACAACATTTATTTTAGAATTTAATTAATAAGGTAATCACTGCCTCATCATTGTCTCATTACAAAATTTAATTATTTAATGTCAAAAAAATTATAATTAAAATAAAATGATGTGGGAAATATTTTTATCTTTTTAATTAATATTTATAGTCTAATTTATCTTATGTATAACCCTATATTAAAAATGTTTTAGTTATTAAAATTTGAATTTTACACTTTTAACTATACTTTAAATAATATATAATAAAAATCATAATCTAATCCAAGTGGATCAAAAAGGATTATATTTTTGTCCAATGGTTTATTTTGGACGAAATAAACTTATCCAATAGAATTTTGACATGTTTTAGGGAAATTATAATATCATTCTTACCTTTAATTACCCAATTTACTTTTAACCATGGTAAATAAAATTCAAAAGTTACTATTCACAAAAAAATCAACCTATTGAAGCAAATTTTACTTATGGATGTCAACCATATCTTTTGGATTTTTGAAATTCAATTCATAGAATTGGTAAAATTATGTTTTATGAAAATTTGCAAATGTACCTAGAAGGTGTGTAAAAGGCGGTAAAAAGTTCAATAAAAATTTATATATCTAATATTATTATAAAATTATTTAAATGAATTTCATTATACTTATATAGGTATTATGTATCTATTTTGAAATTAAAATAAATTTATATTAAAAATAACTATTTATATAAAAAGATGTATTTAAAAAATAACGTAGTGTTTTCCACAATTCATCACAAATTAAATGTTTTTACAAAATTACAAACAATTAACCCAAATATAATTTTGATATTCCAAATTAAAAAATGATATATATTTTACCAAATTAAAAACATAGATTCTTTATTAATTAATTTAAAAAATATACCCTTTGTCAAAACCAGAAAATTGGTTTTTGTGAAGTAAAAACTATCAAAAGATTGATATGTGTCTATGTCAAATTTAAATTTAAAATTACTTCAAATGACCACCATTAAAGATACAAATATAATATATTTATACGACCAAACAATTGAAAATTTTAATTTAGCACTATATATTATTTTGATTAAAAATGTTTTTTTCAATTAAAATTTAGTATTTTTCACTATTCATCAATATATGAAAGTTATCAGAAAAGCCCCAAAAATTTATCCAAAATATATATTTATATCCCGCTTATAAGGAAAAGGTTTATTTTTTCAAATTGAATATATAAAAGTATCAAATATTGGATTTGAAAAGGGTTCCCCATGAAAAGGTGGTAAAATTGTATTTTTTGAAAAATAATTCATTTATCTGAAAAATTGAATCGGTTTTTATATAATGTCTAGGAAACACATAATATGGATGTTAAAATTATATGGAGAATATAAAATTTAAAATGAAGTTAATAATATTCATAACCACTTTTTGAACGGCTAGTTTGGTAAGTCGTGGTGCGCTCGAACTCCGTGTTGCGTGCAACGCATGATATTGAATTATTTTGAAGAAAATAACATACTATTAAATATTTGGGTGTTACAACATGAGAATTATATGAAAGAGTTGAGCACAATAAAATTTATACAATGTTTTAAACCCCATTAAATCTCACATATGAGACTAATATAGCATATACGAATGGTTGATGGCCATTATATCTCATAAGAAACATGTGAGCTCGAAATAGATTATATGAAGGGTGAGATCAATTATATATCTCCAATTCATTAGGTAATGATTATATAGGAATTTTTTCCATACAGTTATTATAATTAAAATGCATTTGAAAGGGTTTTATGAGTATTATTCTCTATGTCAGCAAAAAGATGTTTTAATTATCTGCTATGGGTTTGAATGTATTTCATTATGAAAAATTCATGTGTGTTTCCATATGAAATTATATTTTTTTATTTTGAAAAATAATTTTTTTTAAAGTTAATATTTCTGGGGATTTCCTGATTTTAGTGAAATGATGGTTTTCTTTTTTTTGTATCCCTTTGTTGTGCTCATCCAATGTTTTAAAATATTTTCTAAAATGTTTATGTGAGGTTTATGGAAAGGTATAATTCATGTAGAATTTCATTGTGATTTTTTAACGATGGAAACATGATTTATTTTAATATTTTTATATTATAGTAAAAAATGGATACTAATTAGAAGTTTAAATTTTTTATTTCATTTTTTTGTTATGTATGAGTTATGTCCTAAATATCTTCAACTCTATAACCTAAAAATATTTTTTAATGTAAGATAACTAATATTGACTTATAAATATAGATTATGTATTGTTTAAGGTCAGTTCCTTATAATGTAATTTGTATTATTACTATGTCTCTTAAAACCCCTATTTAATTTGGAAAAGTTATAGATTAATTGATACAAGTTACTCCTTTGAAAATGTAGGGGGATTTAATTACACTTATGAAGCAGAAAAGATAAGTGATGATGTCGGTTCTAAGATAATGTTTCTTAGGTTAACATTAAAACCATTACTCTTATGAAGTTAACGTGTTATGTAATATAAATTTCTCCTAATATAATGTTTTAATTATCTTCTTAGGAGACTCTATGAGGAATGTATGATTCCCTATGTTCCCTATGTTCCCTAATTGTATTCTTCATGATTACAAATGAGTTTTAATAGATATATTTTTAGTTAAAAATGTAAGAACTGTGAATAAGATTTATAGAAATTTTTTTGATCATATATAGGATAATGTTATATACTTATTCCTTAAATTATAAAAATTATTATTTTTTGTTTAAAAAAATTTCTGACAATGTTTGTATTTAATATTTATTTATAAAATAGTTAAATGATTAATTTGAGATCAAAATTTTATATTTTAAAATGTAAAATTTTCTTTTTTATTGTCATGAATTTCAAATGTATTAACACATTTATTTATTATTATATCCCTAACTAAGATATTTATGCTCGTACAATGTTTTCAAATATTCTATAAAAGGTTCTAGAATGAGTAGGAACTATTATGAAGTCTAGTTTTGAGTAAAGGATATTAGACTTCAATGGAGAAAGTGTGTTATGACTAAAATAAGATTGTGAATATAAGTAACATAATTTCACTGATATATGTTAATTAATTGGAATATTATGAAATATTTTGTTAGTTTTTGATATGTAATAGATTTTCATACTTTTCTAAAAAAATAAATTGAGTAGATCCTTGAAATTTGTGAAAGTGAAACCCTTTTTATAAATCATATAATAATGTGTAGTAACTTGGAATTATAGTTTTTATCATTTAAATGGTTTAAGTAACATTATATCTTAGGATGAATCAAATGGTAACATCTTAAGATTTTTAGATTCCATTATGCTTCAATAAGTATATGGTTGATCATACATTTAAAGGTATAGATAACTATTTTGAGGTTTGAAGTTATGGGATATATTTATTGACTTTTAATAAATCTTCTAGGTCTATGTAATGATTAAATAGAACATCTATTTCATTGAAAAGGTTATTAGAGGTTGAATGATTTTATATTTTGTGGAAATTTGTTGAAATGTATAGATAAGAATTAGGATTAAGACGACCTATGATGTTGAGGTAATTATTATAAATTTTGATAAAAGAGTGATTATATTTTTGGAACATATGATTCATCATTAATATAATTGTGGGATTGAAAAATGAAATTTTTTATTAAGTGATTTATTTTATTTATAAAATGGTTCAATATATAGGGAACATTATATGTTTAAATTAATGTATTTTTTTGTTTATATGGGGTTTTATTTCATAAATAAAGGTTAAATTATATTTTGGATGAATATGTGATTTTATTATGGAATTATATTGACTATAGTTATTGATGGAAAATATTAGAATATTTTAATGATTATATGAGTAGGGAATATAAAATTATGGTATGTTACATTATAAGAAATTTATTTTATTAGGAAACAATGTTTTATATTATCATTGATGAATATGTGATCAAAGAAATAAATTCATTTGGATTGAATATTGTTCTTTCATTGAATTATTATAAGTGTAGTTATTTATTGAATGGTTTAAGTTTAACATTTTGTATTATTTTTTGGGAATTGGAGATTAAATTCATATTTAATCATATTATATATTATCTTAACTTTTGATATCCATTTTTATGTTAATAGATTGAAATATGGAAAATAAAGTTTTATACTTTTATAGATCATGTGATCTATTGAAAGGTAATTTTAGTTCTTTAGAAATGTAAAATTAAACATGAATGTTCTTCACATAGAAAAATGGATGATATAAAGGTATAAATTTATCTTATCATGAAATATGGATGAAACATCCCTTCTAAAGAGGAAATAAATAGGGAAATTTTTTTTCGTAAAATATCTATCTTGATGGAAGAATAATTTCCCGAATTTATAGAGTATTAAAAAACTAGTTACTATCAAATATCTAGGTATTATTTTAGAAAACCATTCTCATGTATAAATCTTATAAAGTTATATTCTTTTATGAGAAAATAATTTTCCTTATCTTGACTATGAAATTCAATTTCCGGAATATTTCTATAATGAATTTAATTACTATGTAATGATAAATTTATTTTGAGAGTGAAAATAAAATTATGATAAAAACATTTCATTACATATTGAGGAATAAAACACACTATGATTTTTGTTTACAAATATTACTATGTTTGATTACATGTACCACAAACAATAATGAGCATAAAATGAACTATGATATATTATTGTAATATTATAACTTAAATATGATTTTTATACCCTACTCATTAATTTAATGGGTATGACCATGAGTAACTGATTTTTTTATTTTATAGAGGGAGGTTCTGTTTAATTGAAATATACTGATTAATTTCTAGCGAATATGATGTCGAATTTTAATAATATCAAATTTGATTAAAATATATTTTTTTTCAAAAAATTGGTTTTTTTTATGAAATGTATTTGTTAAATTTAAATTAAGATACTCACTATAGATAAATTATATTAATTTAATTAATATAGAATATATTTAATAATATAAAATTAATACAATGTTGGCTATTAGATACGGAATGAGTATTAGTTTATTTAATACTTTAAAAATATATTTTCACAAAAAATGAATTTTATTGAAATTTTTCTATGGATATTATATTTAATTTATAAAACCAGTAGATACATTATATTTTAAAAATGGAAAAATATTTATGAAATTAACTTGTAAAATAGTATTAATATTTTTTTTGGATTTTTTTGAAAATGATGATTTTTTAGTGAATAGTAAAAGAACTAACATTGAAAAGCATTCATTAATTTATATTAAATAAACTTTATTTCAGTGTTTAATTTTGGTATGTATTCATTAAAAGTTTCATAGTTTTATATTATTAAATAAATCTAATTTATTCAATGTTAGCCAAAAATTCAAGTGATTTTGGAATAGAATCATTCTATTCTTAAAATGTGTATTTATGAAAAAAATATTTTCCTTATGTTTGACACAATTATTATAAAATTTAATATCACCACCTATAGAAATTATATATTCAAAAATTGTTTTACTTCTTTTATTTAGCATACAAAATTTATTTAATAAGGTTAGTTTCATTTTTAATTATAGTAAATAAAAATTATTCTAAAAGTGTATCAACTCATTAAAGGGTAAAGTGAGTTAAATGATGTTGAAACAATGAGATACGGTCTCAAAATATATCCAAAAATAAAATTTATTTAATATTATGAATTTAATTAAACCGAAACCGCTATATATTAGAAAAATATTTCATTATTTCAACTTTCCTTTAATTGTAAAATTAATTTTATATTATATTAATAGTAATTTAAATTTGACACTCTCTCTCACTAATTATGATATCATGATATGTAAATTCATATAAATTATATTTAATTTAATATAAATGAAAATTATGATTAATAATATACTATACTAAAGATATTTTTTTTTGAATTTTTTTAATAAAGATATAATCTCCCTAAACACTAACAGAACATTCACACAGCACTTATGAATATTGTTGAAAAGAATGTAAATTATTTTTTTCATCATTAAAAGACATTTTATTGATAAATTTTTGTCTTTCTGAAATAAATGTATAATAAAATTTTTTATTTTTTTATAATTGTTTCTATTCGAATTATATTATTATTTCGATTCCTTTGATGTTAAATTTTGTAAATGGTCCCAAAAATGAATTTTAATGGTATTTAATATTTAAATAATATTTTTACATCATTATAAAATTATAAAAAATATATAATTAAAAAAATATTTAGGGAAATTTTATGTCTTTGAAGAATTATCAATGAATGTTCCAGATGAAATTTTTAAAATTACTTTCATGACCCTTAGAAATTGACAATTTAGTTACCATAGTTAACGTTAAAAGGGTGAATAAGGGGATTTAATCAAATGATATGGACTATAATGACATATAAAAATTCATAAATTTTTTCGTATGAATTTAGTTCAATATTATACTCTCAATAATGAATTATATATAACTTTTGAGACATTTTATCGGTGTTGGAATCATATTGTATATTATTATTTCATGTATTTACAATATATTCACCCACCTCACATATAAAGAGAGGCCCTCTTCCCCACACTAAGTCACACTATTAAATCTATATAGTTCATCAAAGAACTCTATAGATTACATGAATAGATTATTATCCATGTATTAGGTGATTTTTTTCTCACTAAAAGACAAATCCATATGGCTTAAGTATTAAGTCAAAATATTTTTTCCATTAAGATGTTTTACTATTTAGTTAATATTTTCATGTTTATTTTTTCTCCTAATTCTTAAAATATTATATAATCACAATGATATGATGAAATAATTATATTAAATATAATTAAATTTTATTATATTGTTGTTAAAACAAATTTAAATATAATTTTAAATCCAAAAGGAAATGAAAAAATCACTCATGTATACATGTTGTTTACCACATCAATGAAGTGATGTGTTTCAATTTTGAAACCACCTCTTATGGTGGTTATTATGATGGATTTAATGAATTTTCATTATATTAATGATGAAATTATTATTCAATATATATAATATATTTCATACCTTCTTTTCTTGGTTTCCATTTGAAAATGATAATTTTTCTCATATGTATTTGTGGGATACCCCATCCACAAAGAGATGTAATTAGTTTTTCATGTCCAAATTACATGAATTGTTATATTATTATATTTTATATATAATAAAGATAATTTTTCAAATATTATTATTATAGAGTTGATGAAATAATGATCCCTTTGACCTTGTTAAACCGACCAAAGTTTTTTTAGGATAATTATTTGAATGTCCCCAAAACATCTGACATGAACATAATCTCTTTAGTAACTATATAGGATATTTTTATAAATGAAAAAAAGAAATCTTATAAGGTAATAAACCTAAAAATGTTTATTAGGATATAAAATAGTTAATATATTTTTAGTATATATGATATAAAGAATCTAAATTGTGAGTTGGACTCAAGGGAATGGATTTCTCATCCCAATTTCTACTATGTAAACTTGTGATGTCTTCACAACATTTTATCTTCAATGTGGTAAATAAAATACGATATAAATTTATTTTATCAAAATTTGAGTAAAATTAAAATGGTTTTTTAATCCTTTAAATTTACTTACAGTCATTTCTATTATGGTTCAAATTTTGCTATTGTTGAAATGGATTTTCATTAGAAACCTTATTTTAAATATTTGAATGTCTTTTTGCAAAATAAATTCCCCAAAATAAATCATTCAAAAAATATATTAAGAATTATCTGAATTATACATTTTTTTTTGGATAAATTACAAATAATTTTTATTATATTTATATTGTTTCAAAAAGGAATTTTTTTAACATTTTTCATGAAGGAATATTTTCAATCTTCCCAAATTATGAGAGGAATGTTTTTAAACAATAGAGTGTGAACATATATTTTTTACCATCCTATCCATTAATCAATATAAAAATTCATCTACATATTTATATATTTGGTTTTTCAAAAAGGTATCATTCTTTCTAATATTGGGATTTAAACATTTTTAATTATTTTCGAAATAAATGGATATTTCTTCTCATATTTATGATATAACTAAAAATGGGTTTGTTTATGGGATGTCATTCCAATTTTATGGTTTTTATGATTAATCATTCTGGTTATTAAATGTTTCTAATTATAAACAAATATACTTGGTAATTATTTATGAATATGAATATAAATATATAAAGTGAGTGTAGAAACTATTATTTTATATCCAATATGTTATGTGTGGGTTCATTAAATCACACCATTATATTGGGTAAAGGGAAAAAATTAACTGATGTAAGTTACACTTAGATACTTTTGACTTTATTAATTACACCGAAAAAGAGATGAATCTAATTAAATTAATTCACTCATAAGTAAACATGGATGGGATTACCTTGAAATAAGTTACACCTATGATGTGAAAATATTAACTAATATAAGTTAATCCTAAAGAATATAGGAATTATCTTACCAAGTTATTCCATGATGAAAGTAAGATGTCCAAAGTTTCATACTTTTATTCTCTATTTTTAAAAATATTTTTTTATGGAAATATATAGTTTTTAATGGGTAATAAATTAGTTTATGATTGAATGTATGGTTTGTGGTCTTATACAGGTTAATGATTTGTTTAAATGAATTCATGAATTATGAATTTTAAATTTCATTCCAACATAAAAATTGATTTATGAAAATAGTGGTTATTCAATGTTTATTTCATTAGTAGGTAAGTAATTATTTTGAGCATAAATGTTTATTATCTAATATGGAATAATTATTAATCGGTTTTTATGATTTTCAAATAGATTATTAGGTGTCATTTCATTTGAAGACACATTTTGAGATTTCTATTTTCATCCTATGTTTCCAAATATTTTTCCCTTGGACTAATGATGGGTATGAACTATTCTGAAGTATATCTCTCAATAATGAAAAATAACCTTGAAAAATGTTGGTTTCCCATCAATGAATAAGGAATGTGAACAAAAGATTCTATTTTTTCTTAGAGAAATGTAGATTGACAGTAATTGTGCACATTTTTTATATGTATTTTCTATGTAAGAGTTCTTCCAAATTTGCTAAAATCCTAAACTGAAAATGTTCATTGAAATGTAATAATGTGAAACTGTTGTTATAAGTCATGAAATTATTGATTTTTTATGCTAAATAAGATTATATACCAACCATACCTATCTTTTATGCAAAAATTCTCAAAGAACATTCAAAAATAGTATGAGCCTAGAAATAGTGATATTGGTATCATGTGAAACATGTGGAAAATTGCAAAAAAAATACATCAAAAATGAATAAATGTAACAATAATAAATCCAAATATCTAAACTAAAGAAAAACCATAAAATTGAAAGATAATATTATATATTAAAAAAATTATACATTTCCAAGAAATATTAAATGTTTTTAAAAACACATTAATCTAAATATTTCACATGGAAAACATCCACAAACAACATAAATTAATAATATGAACCATTTTCATAGACTAGACCTCAAATATGGATTAATTAATCATTCGTAGAAGATGTTCCAAAACATTTATAGGCCACATACACTATTTTTTGTATGTATGGGTTTGATAAAAATAACAGTATGATTTCACCAAATATTCTACCCAATATCTTAATTTTAAAATCCACACATGCTCATTATAAATATATATACATATATTCTTTCTTTTTCAATAATGATAAAATTAACATGAGGTTCCATTTAAAAAATAATTTTCATTCAATATTAATATAATTGTATGAACATATAAAAATTTGTATAATGGTATCATAAATGTAAAATATTTGTAATGAAATATATGACCATTTATTATATATATATTTCATATGGAAATAAGGGAGATCGAGAAATGATCCTCATAGTGTAATCATGATCATTATCATCATATCAAAATACATATCATATAGTGAAACATTCGCTAACTTGGGTGTCATTATAAAACAGTTGGATATTCATAATTGATTAATAAATGTTGAAACATGACTCATTACCCTATTTTGAGTCATATCATTCCTATAAGGGTAAATATTCTAAGATTATCATCAGAAACTATCTTAGTGGTTTCCCAATTGTTCTTTCTAATTACCCATGGTATTCCTTATGTATTTTTCCAAATTATCAAAAATAATTATTTTTATAAATAAGATACATGGAACCATCTCATTTAAAAATAGTCACACTCAACTAAGAAGAGATATAAACATTAAACCCATTCATGTATAAAATTTATATGCATTTAAATTGATGTTTCAATTAATAATAAATTTTACATGCTCAAAATCTCATATTAACGAATGTTACATATTGTCAAACATCATGATAATTCAATATAAGAATTTAGAATCACTATTTGAAATTGTTTATACAAAAAGTGTGGCCATCACTAATAATGGAGAATGAAATTGGAGGTATCACCATAATAACCCAATTTTATGTAATACAAAAAAACACTTATAAATTTACTATATCACCAAATAATTTTAATTTAGTTTATATAAATCATATGATAACATTAATTTTTATTTTTTTTAAATTTTTAATAAAACATATCAATCATATCACTAAGAATCTTATGATTATAAATGGTTATGAGTATAATTTTACATACAAAATCTATAAATACTCCTCTAAAATAATGAAAAATTCAATAACAATAATAAAAAACACATTGAATATATAATATATATTTTATTGGAACATTTTATAGTTAAAAATAAAAATAAAAAAATAATGTCAACATGTATTTTCAAAAAAAATTGAGAAATCTTTGAATTGGGTATCCTAAGGATTAAAACCATGTTTTATTTGACAATGATTTTATGATTTTGGAAAAATCTATTGTTCTAATAAAATAAAAACATAGAAAGAACCATGAAATTCAATGGTTTTCATTGGAATTGAAAAACACCAACTTGGCATGAACACTATGTCTGAGATAAATGAGATAGTGAAGTGAGCGAGGAAAGGATGAGAAAGGAGAAGGGGGATCATAGAAAAATAGATATACAAATATTTCACTATTTATTTATTCCTAATAGAATATTAAATTAATGATATGAGAGTAAGAGATCCATATTAGACCCCTTTTAGAAAAATAATGAGGGAGAGAGATTTCAATAGGGGTATTCCCTCTTTTATTTAGAAAATGAATAATAATAAGAATGATGAAATTTTATTTATAATATTTAATTAATTCTTCTAGTTTCTTATAGAACCCAAAATAAAACCCACACATAAATTCATACTTCATTTAATCATGGTAACTAATTTCTCATTCAATTTATAATAACAAGTAATTAATAATATAATGAAATACCTAACATATATAAATTTATATGTGAAATATTTAAATTGAACCCTAAAAATTATAACCAAAGACAAAAATTATGTAACCATAATGATAATATAACAATATACATCTAATAATAAAACAAAAAAAGGGTATATAAGTGTCTATAAATGGGAAATGATGGTTTTTCCATCAAATAAAAATACATGGTCACTTTTCATTATCTCCTGAATAGTGATTGGGTTGTGCAACATAACTAATTTCTGGAAAATATAAAATTATTTACCTATTTTTATTTCCAAATTATTATTATAATAGATATTAATAAGGAGTTTTATAAAACTATTTCACTAAAGTGCCAATATATATACTTATTTCTATCATTGGGATACATCCAACCTTAACAGGAACTAGGAGACAACCAAACCTGATATCGTTCATCAATAACAATATCTCCTCATTAATTTGATAAATATTATCATTAACCGTTTTTTATCAAACATATTCTATAGTGCTAGATATTTAAGGAGATGATAATCATACCAATATCTTATGATCCCAATCTCATTATTGAAAACAACATTGATGTATTCAAAGATGAAATCCTTGTTAAATGATTCCCTTCAAAAAAATATTTTTGGACCATATCATTAAGTATAATTAAATTTTCAAACTATCCTATAATATTTTGTTGAAATCAGAGTATCCTATGTGAACAAATTAATAATGGTATCAATTTCCAAACATGATGGAATCCCAAGAGTTTCAATTTTACATAAAATAGATACCATATATAATTTTTTTTAAAAATATAATTTAATGTGTGTTTCAAGAATAGAGAGATCATTAAAAAATAATAAAAATTTAATTCATATATTCTAAAATTATAATCTTTTATATATATCATAGTTTGAGTTAAAATATCAAATCATTTATACATCATCATAACAACTCTATATTTTATGTAGTAATCTAAAATAATGGTTTTGTATACCTCTATAATGTGGTAAATTATCAAAATGTGGATATGTATCACATATAATGGAACAAAATTATGTTACTACACATGAAATAATACCACATTTTATGTTTCATTATTATTGAGAAACTATTGAAAATAAACATATTTTCATGGATAGAAAGTGATTAAAATTAAAATACCATTATTCCTAACCATGTGAGATTAATTTTTAATTATTTGTAAAATCACCTAAAAATAATATAATGAAACATTTAGTTAAAAAGAATATAGAGGAACATTCCCCTAATATAGAAAAATTATCCAAGGATAACAACCATATATAATACCACATTCCATTTTGTATCTCTTTTAACTTACTTTAACCTTTATATTCCATTATTATGTAGGATATTTAAAGGTAAAATAATATGAATATTTTTCTCAATATGCATTATGTATAAAAAAATTCATAAAAAAGTTGAAGACTAATATGTTAGGTTAATGAATATATTTTCCCCCAATTAGAGAAGGAATCATTATAATCACTAATTCTATATAAGAATGGGTAATGTGTTTTTCAAAATACTAGTTGAACTTCTAAATCATTCGAAACATTATTTAAAAACAATAATGAATAAATAAAAACTTTTTAATTAAATAATCATATTAAAAATTTATATATTTACATCTTATCATACCCATGCCTCTATAATTTTTTAATATCTTATACTATATTATTATCTCTCATTTAATCATAATTTTTTCTATTATTAAAACAATAGGCATTAACATTGAACAAGTCACCTTTAATTTTGATCTATGTAAACAATAATCATGAAAAAAATGTTAAATTGAGAAATATAAAATTTTATAAGACACCACTATCAAACCACTCAATATAAACACAATCATGATTTTTTATCACTCTATACTACATAACTGGTTTAAAATTAAATTTAGTGACACAATAACACTCTTTTTCATGAGGAAAATAGTTCTATTGAAATAATGATAATAAGGACATAAAATGAGTTCTCCCATTGAAGAATTTTTTTAAGTGAAAATATAATATATTAAGTAAAACATAATTTAAAACCTATTAAACACATAATCATATAAATTAATATCAATATATTTAAAATAGAAATTCATCACAATATTTTTTGAACTATGATATATAAACTATGTTAGATATCTAAACATTATTATAAAAAACATCAACGATCAAAAAATAATGAGATAATAATCAAATAAAAAACAATAATATTTCCATAGTATTTATTGGAAAAAATAATTTCTACTTTTTTATAAAAAATAAAACCGAAAATAAAATTATGTTTCGAAAATAAATATTTAAAATTGGAATTATATTCAATTTGTCACAAGAATGAAAGATAAAAATTTTTATTACTTTTTTGAAACATTTTTGTAAATATAAATAATTTAAGTAATATAAAAATGTCCAGATAAATTTATTAAATATATTTTCATGTGACTATAGGGACATTTTTCAATTTATTTATCATTTTTAAATAAAAATTTAATTAAATGAAAACGGAATAAACATCACCACTAAATTCAAACGAAAAAAATAATAATTAAATGATTAAAAAAATATTAATTCATATTTTTTTATATTAACAAAGATAAATGTACTTTGGGATTTTTTAAATGACTTCCATTTCAGTTTGTATTGGGCTATTTATTATTATTTATATTTATTTAATCGATTTATTGAACTATTAATTACTAGTTTCTAAAAAATCATATTATATTTTATGAAGAGAAAATGGTGCCTAATATATTGAAGAAAGCATTTTTTATGCATATTATTCTATAATATTATTGATAAAATTCTTCAAAAACATTCTACATTATATTGAGATGGCATATTTTTGATAAGGACATAGTCATAGTGATTAGACAATGTGATAGGTGAAAGAACATGGATAATAAGTCATGATAGGTAGTAAAATAATGATAAATGGGGAATAGTTTGTTTACCTACAAAAAACATGTATTTGGTATAATAGTAATTGAAAGTTGATTATAGGAAATATTAATTTGTTACATTAAATCATTTCAATGAATTCAAACTTATTTATATTTTAAATCTATGACCACAACAGAAGGTATATCATATTAAGAAAAATTATTTATGATTTCTTATAGATTAATTAGTATTACATACATCATATATATCGATATAATAACATGAAAATTTCAAATTGAATCTTCATAATAAGAATGTGTGAGCTAGATTTCTTAATAAGGGATCCCTGGAAGAATTTTAAATTTTCAGGGAATACTACACTATATAATATAATATAGATAAACATATAATAAAAATAGTGTACAAACATCATTAATCATGATATATAATTATTTAATTACATTTAAAAATTATAATTTATGTTTTGAATATTAAGAACTAGGATGTTGTATATTAATTATAACCAATAAGTAATTTCATCATAATATGTATGCTTACCCCCTAGTACCTCATATATAGTTAATTTCATGACCTGACCTAGTTGAAACCTATCCTTAAATGTAAAAGGAGATAGGGGTTACCCCTTAGGACAACCACTAATGAGAACTATGATGGTGATGAGAACATAGGGAATACATCCAAAAACTTTTGAGTCATAAACTTTTTAATATGATGAGGATAGAATAAACCATAGATCAACACCACAAAACACTCATAAAATGATAAATTTATTCACATAAAACAATGTTAACAAGAAGTCATATGTAAATATAGTAAATTTGTACAAGGAATGTGGTAATGAATATTAATATTATCCTTTTTCTCCAAACAATCTGCCTAAATAGTATCTTCAATATATCTTCGACTATACTGAAAATTTTTTTGAAAAATTTGTGTATGGTGAGCACTTTGGGAGTACATGGTAGGATAATGATTCGTGGAAGTTTTATATCCATAATAAATAAAATATAGTTGTAGATATGTGTACAGACATATAAGGAAGATAAGGGTGATGATCAAGCTAATAAAAAAGTAGTAGTGACATATTGTTCATTCATTACAACATCACATGTAGATATATTATCAAAATTATACAAAGAGCTTATCACAAGTTAAAATTAAAAATATTGACTTATAGGAATTTATAATAATTGGGGAATCCTATTATATATTAAAAAGGATAAAACACACCCTATAATATCACAAAAATAGATATAATAAATCAAATAGAGAAATCCAACACTAAACTTGCATCGATCATTCTATCATCGTGACCTTTCCCCTTGAAAAACCACATCATCATATCCCTACACCCCTTGAAACCACTTCATCAGAAATTTGTATACTATAAAGCCATAGAAAACTGGAATTTTAGGTTTTTGCGACGGTCTATTTGCGATGGGATCCTGGCGCAAATGATCCTTTGTGACGGGGTCCCATCGCAAATAGCCCGTTGCAGAAAAAGTTGTCACAAATAGTTCCCTGATATATATATATTATATATATAAATATAAACCAGTTGTAATGGTCCCATTGCAAAAAGGTATTTACGACTGGCCCATTTTACGACCGCAAATAGTTTTCTGATTATACATTACATAGATATATATAAACCTGTTGTGATGGGCCCATCACAAAAAAATATTTTCGACAAGCCCAGTTTTCCCATCACAAATTGATATTTAAAAAATTTCTAAACTATACGTAACGGGATCTCGTCGCAAAAGTTCCCGTGACAATTACATAATATAATTAAACAAAATATTCAATAAAATTATAATATATTTATATTAAAAAATAGTTATACTATTAATACTATTAATATAAATAATAGTATTTTTTATAATAATAATAATAATAATAATATAAAAATTATATTATTATAATATTAATAATAAAATAATACTAATAATATGATATTTTTATTTTTATTTTTATTTTTATTTTTATTTATGAAAAAAAATATTAATATTTTTTAAATAATAAAAGAAATTAAATTATTAAAAGTATCAATATTCACAAAAAAATAAAAAATGGAATTATTATTATTATTATTAGAAAAATAAACAAACATTAAAAAATAACATACTAATAATAAATAAGTTAAATTATTAAAAAAAAGAAAATAAAAAAACAATTATATTATGCAATATTAACACCAATATAAAAGACATACACTATAAATAGTTAATAATAAAATAGAGCTTGAATTATAATATTTTTTACATGAAAAAAAATTACTAAGGGCGGTAGTCTTCTGTAAGAGGTGGAGGAACTGGAGGAGATGGTGGAAGAAAATCCATCCCTAAACTACGAGTTAGAAAACACATGTAATCTATCTACTCGTTATGTTGTTGCAGCTATCAATGCATCTTCTCCTCATACTGATGTTGCTGCTGCTGATGCATCACTTCAGGCTGCTACTGCTGACATATCTCTTCCTACTACTTACACAAACACTCTATAAGCTCACTCTAAGATTGTAGCTACTCCTGATACCGCGAGACATAATATAATGCCTCTCCATGATGTTTTCCCGAGCTAGAAATCGACATCACTAAAGTACCATAATAAGTCAAAGGAGTCAAATGAGAGTTGATACCAACTACTCATCCCTTCTCGAAGCCATCCTAGGTTGCCTGCATCTATGTCACCACATCATAATGGTGGGAACTAATCCGTTCAGTCATCTCGGCTTGAATCGTCGCCTTTTTCTGATAGTTCAGAACCTCATATGACTCCTTCAGTTCTAATTTTGAAATTAAAATAGTGAAAATATTATATGTACTTAATTTTAAAACAGATAAAGAATTAATTATGACCAAAATCCGACACTGGTGATCACCTCTAATCTCTCCAGTGGTTGGATCACTGAACATAATCTAATAAACATCATACTCCATAATATTGGCCTTCTCTACTTCTTATATGAATATATAATATATTGTTTACATTTAAAGATATATATAATATTTAAAAAATAGTACTTACCAGGTGGTCTCTATGTGTACTAAATGTATTCCCAATGGCTCGATGCGTTACCTCTTCTCTCCCCCAATTCTTTCCCAAATCGATTATTATTTTTTGTTTATTGTTGGTCTAAATGTTATGGGAGTTAATGAAAATAAAACTTATTTTAACACTCTACCTAAGATCATTTTTAGGTTCATCTATTTCAATTGTATCTTTTATGATATGAGATTTCTTCCTTCGAAAAGGATGATCTGTTGGGAGAAATTTGCGATGATAGTCAAAATAAAAAGATTTTTTTCCATTGTCGAACATAAATTATTTGTTTTCTCTCATACAGTAAGGACATTATTTTAGACAATGTGTTCTCCAACAAGATAACATTCCATATGTCGAGAAGTCACTAATTTTCTACATCAATACAACTTTTAGTTGGAAATTTTTCACGTACAAACAACATATATACTAACACCATTACTCCACAATGAATTTAACTCCTCAATCAATTCTATAAAAATAAACATCAACACTCTTTTTTGGATGTACTAGGATTAATAAGGTCAAAATGATATAAGGCCCCATCATCTACATATATGGAGGTCATTTGTACGGAGTTATAAAGAGAGGCCAACATGAATACTGACTACCAAAAGAACAAAATGGAGGGAAAGTGTTATTAGAAAGACCCAATCACACATTCTGGGATACTAAAGCAATAGATGGATGCAATCGGCCATAATGTTTCCATGAATCACCATTATATTGATTATTCAAACTTTTACGAGTTTAAATATTGGTTTTGTACCACGAAATCATTGTCGATATGTTATGAGATATAAATAAATGGTGAAAACTGGGTGTAAGTGGGAAATAGTTTATCTGTTTTACAAGAATCAATCCAGACATCCTTGGTCGAGCTTCATTATACCTCAGTTTTCTACATGAGGGACAACTTTCCAATGACTCATTTTCACCAGAATATAAGATGCAATAATTTTTACACGCTTGAATCTTATAATTCCTAGGGTTAATATTACGAACAGGCCTCGCACTCTCATTGTAATTTGCAGGAAATACATTTCAATTAGTTAACAATGTTTTAACCAAAGAAAATTTCTAATCCAAATAGTTTTCTTACATTCTATTATCTGATTTAATATCCATAAAATTCTAAACACTTTTATTTTTCTTATTTTACTACTATGATACAATTCATCCAAATAATACCTCAAAAACTCATTAAATTTAAATGGTGCCAACTCAGGAGTTAAATCAATATCATTTCGTGTTTCAGATTATTGAACAGATGGGCCGGAAACATCATGTACTAAATTTTGAAACTATGATGGATCTGGAGTCAAATTATAAGTATCTTATGTGGAACTTTATTTACTGTGTTGATACCAATAACCATAATCGGGTTGAAAACCAAATGTAAGAGATGTCCCGCAACGTTGTCAAATGTTTCAAATTTTCTAAAAGTATATTTTTTACAAGGACACTTAATTGTACATTCAGAAACAAATTTTGGTATTGATGATTCAAATGATAAGAATGATTCAACATCCTAAATATTAAAAGATTTAAACTATAACCGTTTTGATTTCAATACTGATTTATCTAAGCATGATTATCTAATAATGAATTTTGTCTACTTCCTTGTTCAATATTTTTCTACAAAATATAAAATCATTAAAAAATTTCAATAAATTGAAATAAGAATAATCCTAACCAAAAAATGAAGATAAAAAATTACAGCTACTTCTTACTAATTATAACTAATTATGGGCGACAAAATTTCTAGTGGATTAACTGCTGCTATTTTGTCCGATGGCTCACTTACATGCAACATTATGACACTGAAATCACAATGAAGAACATTCTTAGAGGTATACCTATCCATTCCCGTGCATAGAATAATGCATAAGTGTACCTTCGACCAGATGCTTTATTATTATTTCAGTGTGAGAAAGATGCATGTAAATGAGCTGTGAAAAAAAAGATCCCCCTTTTAATTGATGAATCATGTTCCTAAAACTATCACCAGAAGAAAAATTATGAAAAATTTGGTGATAGGAATGCATATCCAATCTCATGAATATGAGATTGGATATGCATACGTAGAGGCATGTTTTTCATAATGTTTTTAGTCGGTGAAAGTTAAAACGAGAAGAGTCATTTAGCCAAAGGAGTGCCTCCAATCAACTAGATATTATGCCAAGTTCCTACAATTTATTACTATTATTACTATTTATTAATAATTATTTATAATTATTCCTAATTTTCTATATCTATTGCTAATTATTTCTTATTGTAGATAATTATTTCTAATTATTTCTAATTATCGCTAACTATTTGTAATTATTTATAATTATTAGTAATTAATTCTAATTATTTTTAATTACATCTAATTATAACTAATTATTTCAAATTATTAATAACTATTTCTAATTATTAGAAATTGTTGATATTTATTTCCAATTATTGCTAATTATTGCTAATTATTGCTAATTACAGCATATCATTGCCAATTATTTCTAGTTATTGCTAATTATTGCTAATTATTACAAATTATTTGTATTAATAACTATTTATTACTATTTATTATAAATATATACTAATTATTACTAATTATTACTAATTGTAACAAATTAATAATAATTATTACTAATTATTAGTAATTATTGCAAATTACTTCTATTTATTATTATTTATTATTATTTATTATAAATAATTAGTATTTATTAATATTTTTCCTAATTATTACTAATTACCGTGAATTATTACTAATTAATGCTAATTAATGCTAATTATTACTTATTATTACTAATAATAACTAATTACTGCTAATTATTAAATATTATTAGTATTACTTACAATTAATTAATATTCATTTCTAATTAATACTAATTAATACTAATTAATACTTATTATTACTAATTAATACTATTTATTGATATTTATTACTAATTATTACTAATTATTAATTATTTGTATTTATTACTAATTATAAGTATTTATTACAATTTTTTTACTAATTACTGCAAATTATTGCAAATTATTTCAAATTATTACTAAAACTGGTAATTATTGCTAAATATTGCTTATTATTGTTAATTAGGCTTAATTATTTTTAATTATTGCTAATTATTGCTAATTATTGGAGATTATTGCTAATTATTATTAATTATTGCTAATTATTACTAATTATTACTAATTATTGCTAATTATTACTAATTATTAGAAATTATTAGAAATTATTGTTAATAAATTCTAATTATTACAAATTATTAGTAATTATTGCTAATTATTGCTAATTTTTGTTAATTATTTCTAATTATTTCTAATTATAGCTAATTATTACTAATTATTAGAATTAATTACAATTAATTACTATTTATTACTATTTATTACTAATTAATACTATTTAATACTAATTAATACTTATTATTACTAATTATTACTAATTATTACTGTTTATTACTAATTATTAGTACTTATTAATATTTATTGGTATTTAATACCATTTATTAGTATTTATTAAAATTGTATACTAATTATTAATATTTCTTCCAATTTATAACTAATTACCAGGAATTCTTACTAAATAGAATTATTTAATATGAATTATTACAACTTGCCACAAATTACCACTACTAAATACTAATTTCAGGTAATTATTTATATTCATTACTAATTATTGTTATTAATTCCTAATTACTATAAATTATTAATATTTAGTACTAATAATTTCAATTTAATCTTACAAATAAATAATGATGACAAAAATAATCTAAATCTAATTTAATTACAAATAATTAACAAATATTTAAAATTAATATAAAAAATGAAATAAATATTAAATTAAATAAAACATAAATACCTTTAAACTTAATCCCTTGTAGGTGTAAGTGACTTCAAAACTTGTTCATAAAAAGAATTCAACTCAGAGAAATTTTATCTCTAAAATTAGATTTTAGATAGAGAGAAAAAGTAAGAATTGGGAGGAAGAATGAAATAAACTAATGGGGGTATATATATGTTAGATTATTGGCCATGGTAATATTTTTGATGGGTCCCTTCGCAAATACCATTGGCCACAAAAATTACTGTCGGGGGTTAAAAGGCTATTTGTGATAGGTCTCGTCACAAATAATGAGCTGCAGACCCACTATTTGTGATGAGGGAAGATCTCGTCACCAATAATATTTACCACCGTCGGGTATTTGCGATGGGGAGACCCCCCAACCCCCCATCGCAAATACCCTTCCCACATATTGGCGCGCAATCCATGCCAAAACTTTTGTGATGGGACCCCTAATTCCATCATAAAAAACAAATTATTTGTGACGGGTTAACGTCCCCATCAGAAATTATCTCTTCGACAGACTATTTGCGACGGGATCTATTCCTGTCCCAAACAATGCATCTCAAAAGGACAGCTTTTCTGTAGTGACACCATCACATCCTTAAATCTAATAAAGTCACATCATTGAATCCTTGATCCCGGTGTAGTCACAGTATTACATCCCTACCTCCCATGTATCAGAATCAACATTAAATCATCACATCTATTCATCCCATTTAGTCACATCATTCCATTCTTCCGCCCTTAGCAGCCATATCATCACTTCCCTATATCACATGAAACCATATCATAGATGACTTCTAACAAATATTGGACCCGTCATAGCTCAATATAAAATATAAACCACCAATCCATGAAATTTAGAGGCTATGTATACGTATTAACCTCGATCCATTACCTCAAATAAGTAAATAGATATACCATAACATTGTTCCCTTATAGTATATATTTATAAATAATCTTGACCAGATAACATTACATCCCATGTTTATATATATATATATATTCTAGTCATACTAATGAGCCATTAAAACCCACATATACTATACAGGCAGTCCCCTTAAGCCAGTACATCCTTCTTATAGAGTTTTAAGAAAAGACGGAGTAAAGTAAGAAAACTATTAAACATAAAACCATACATGTATGTATAAAAATAAAAAATATATTAATAAAATCATTTAAAAAATTAAAAGAGAATTAAATAAATATATATTTCGATGAAAATAATTGAATCATCTAATAAAAAACAAGATACCCAAACAATATAACATTAGATAAAGAAACCACAATATTCTAAGATTAAAAAATACCCCACTAACGATCTATTCTATCTAACATTTAAATTAAATTATTTACCATTGAATCCTTTAATAATCTCTTTTAAACATTTTTGTGATGTTCTAACAAATTATTTTCTATAATTCATTTTTTCAATTGTCTACATCCCTTATTTAGAAAAATATATAGAATTCAGTTGTATTAATTTTTATATATTTAATATAATTTATTAATATGTCTGTATTTTCCTAGACACTCTTCATTACACATTCTCCATATAAAGGAATTAATTATCACATGACTACAACATCCATAATGAAATAAAAAATTAATACTAATTGAATAAATCTTATTTATTTTTTTGATCAACTCTTTTCAATTTTCCATTAATTGAAACAATTACCATAGCTGTAGCACTAAAATATAAAGTAGAATTATTAATTTATATGTCATGTTACCTTCTTAATACTAGCATGAACACAAAAATGCATTAAACATAATTCCATATATGTAAATTCATTATATCATATTTTCATGGAATTATTATTTCCTTATAATTTCCTCAAATTAAAAAACACATAATATATATTTAATATTGGCATTATAACAAATCACTGACCAAATTTCCCTCTATACAGGCGATTTTATCAAGGGACATTGAAACAGTTGCACAAAAAATTATATCATCATCAAATTGATGTGGAACTATAATAATTATATTATTAAATAAGAAATAAGTAATAATATAAAATGAAATTATATTAAAATTCCATATATTATTCAATAATAACTCTCCTCCCCCTTTCGTGCTCAAGGATATCCCCCATTTCACATTAGATGTCACATATGTTTTGTATTATGTTATCAATATCTTCATCAATATCACAATAAGGAAATAATTCTGGACATCCATTCCCCCTTTTTAATGTTATCATTACATAGAGATGTTAACATATTATAGAAATATAATAATAGTGTTTGTTAATTAGCATAAAAAATGGAATTCCAATCATTATTCTATGTATCAAAATATATTAGTTATAATGATATCTTATAATTTAAAAACTCAAATTAAGGATTTAGTAAATTCATATTTGACCCCTTTCACCAGAGAAATAAATGTTCATAGGGATGAGTATGTTGTAAGAAATAATATTGCATAAGAAAGAGTAACTTCTCCCCTTTGAGAAAACAAAAAAACTGGGTTTGATTTGAGTGTAATATACAACCGATATATAGATAAAATAAATGAAACTCATCCCATGGACCATTTGATCTCAACTAAGAACAATGATGTAATATAAGAACATACCAAGATATCTATCATCTATAGAATTTTTATTCTAAATACGTTGAGACATTTCCCTAAAACATGTCATTAGGTAATAGAGGGTGTGTTTCAAAACAAATAAATGAAGTGGTCTACCTAAACTCCTTTTAAAGCGATTGAAATTAAAAGTTAATGCTGATAAATCTAGTAATTTTTTACTAAGGATTAAAACCAATAGATTTTATGGTTAAATGAATAATTGATATTTTTTCCACATATCAACATTATATTTCAAATTTTAAAAATTAGGAAATCCCATGCCTCAATCTACTAATGATATAAAACATAGAAATAGTGTCTATAGTGTGTCAGATTTTTTGGGGATGAGACCTGTTCTTCTAGGAAATATCACATGTCATCTCTTATCTGATAGTATTTGAAGAATAGAGTAATGATAAAATGTATCGAGAGAGATATAAATTGAGTGGAAGCAAGAAAATATGTTAATTTAAATTGAAACTAAAGAACTACTTATACATAAATATATTTTTTGATACAATTTTCACAAAAAATAGATAAAGTTGGTATTATAACCTCAATCCTTTAATATTCCACAAATATTAATATTAAAAAAGGAGGGAATGGTACATTTTCAATTTAATAATATCAAATTCATTTATATAATGAAGATGGAATGGACATTTTATCCTCTTAGAACTCATTATAAAATATTAGATGTGCGAATCACATGCAGTTCACATGTGTGTATATATATATATTGTAGAGATTCAGGTACATCAAAAAAGTATCTTCCATTTCTGGGGTTTTAACTTATTTCAGGCCACTCAATGAATTAAAATCATAACATTTTCCATGATGTTAGGAATCCATATAAAGTAATTTTAAATCTAATATACACATGGTATTTATTAAATTTCACCTGAAGTTGAGAGTCTAAGAGCATAATTAGATTAAAAAAATCCATCCCTCCTTGGGAAAGGACCCCACACCATAAAAAACAAACAGAGAATCAGAAGACGAATCTCTAGATGCAAGATAGTTGGGAAGCTTTGTTCCCCTCATGGACAAATGTGTGTAATGAACATTTCTCCATTGATGAAATAATTACACCTGTGAACCTGGTAGGTGATAGCCCACGAAATGGGAATACGACCAAGAAAACAGTAAAAGAGAAACTTAGTTTCTGTATCCAACATAGCCAACCTAATGTTGTTCTCATCACACAACTCAAACATAGCAATAATTGCCTTAAAATCGGCCAAAAGATAGTCCCCCAACCAAAAGTTGAAGTAAATGAAATGATAACAGAACCTCTGGAGTCATGCACAAGACCCCCACCCCGTATTAGACCCAAGATACATGATTAATCCGTGTTGAGCTTCAGCCCCCTATTGCATGGGGACCAGCAGATCCACTGACCAAGAGAGGAGAGGATTAAAGGAGGATCACCAACAGACCCGAGTAAATTAAGAGATATTAAATAATGAGAGACCATCTAGTTTTTCATTGGACTAATAATCTCCTCCATCGAGCTTTTCGTTCTAAAGGGAATGGAGGTTAGTGAACTGAACATTCCCTCAAACCATGCTTCGTTCCCTACAACCCATAAACACTAATAGCCGGCGGCAAGGATACCGCTTCATGCTCTCATTTCATAGGAGTTATCCCTTGAACCATAGAACCAGAGCTCTAGAAAATTTCCATCATATTTCTATTTCAAAGCCACACCAGTGTAGCCACCAAAACAACTCCACAACCATTGATCCCACTGCCCCTTTAAGAACATATGATGGATGGACTCCAAATCATGCGAGCTACAAAAAAACATCTCATAGACAGGTTCAATCCTTAGTGCTGGAAATTATTTTCTGTGGGGAGGGCATTGTTTCGAATCCTCCACACAAGGAAATTATTCTTAGACGAGATGTCCTTTCACCACAACTATTCACCGATCCATCATGCTCCATCATTACATGCACCAACCTACAATAATCCTTAACCGTGAAGGACCTAGAGGCTCCACCAGTGAATACACAGGGAGTAGGCTTCGTCAATAGCTCGATTAAGTCAAAGAACCCCCACTGGTCCATGTCCAGAATGGAGTTCACAAACCCGGGGTAAAGGTGGGCTTCACTGAAAGAAATGTTTGGAGTTGGACAGCCGGGGAACCCAAACTTCACCCCACTCCAATTGTGAAGCCATTAGATGATATCACCCTGACCCACTTTCCATCACATATTTCCCTCGAGCTCAAAAAGAAATAGGTTCACTACAAGCTATAAAGGAAAAACCATGCCCTTTGTAGGAGAAGAAGAGGACCCTTACATCATAGCAATGAAAGGCCCTAAAAAGGGACCTACCTTCTAGACACTCCCAATCTATCTTAGCATGCATAGCCTTCATTGATTCGAAAGCCATCAAATGCCCACTTGTCTCTATCCTATGGGATAAGAAAATTTTTCCCAAGACACCTAGTATTGCTTCCCCTCAAAATGAGAATCCTAAACAAAATAAGACATGACACACTCAAAATTCAAAAAATCAGCCTTGGGAACCCTATTGATCGATTGAAAATCCATCAGTGAAGAGGAAATCACACTTTTAATCATTGTAATCCTCCCCTTGAAGGACATGAAATGGATCTTCCATTTAGAAATGTGGAAAATCAGCTTCCCAACCACCTTATCAAAGTGGATTACCCAAATATAACATGAGGATATGAGAAATACTATGTACTCCATGAGTAGGATTCTCCTACTAATACCTAGATTATTTTCCAGGAACCTCATTCTTCTCTCCTTACACTGATTCAAAATAAAGAGGCTTCTCCTATCACGATTCACATGCAGCCCACTCCAGTGATAGAAGAATTTAATGATATCAGTGATCCTCTGGATGGTACGTTGGCCTCTATTGAAAAAAATAATTGTTTCATCCACATACATGAGAGGAGTAATGCCTTGGAAGAAGTTTAAACAGCCAAACGGGGAGAGACGGATCTCACTAATATTCTTCTTAATATACTTTCTAAAGACATCTTGATCCAAGACAAATAATTTAGGGGGGGGGGATTATCTCTAGGATGAAGGTACCTGACCGACTTGATGAAATTGTAGTTCATTCCCATAAACGAGATGAATAGACAAAAGGAGAAAAAAAAAACTAAACATGATGCCCACCAACAAAACTGAGAAACCCATGACACATATAACCTGATAAGAAATGAAAAATTGATTCTGTCATATGCCTTATCCATGCCCAGTTTGATGACATTGTTCGAACCTCACACCTTCTGATTCAAATCACAATGCATCTCCTTCAACAATCCAATTTCACCATAAAGTGTAACACATTTGATGAATTCATTCTGTTCTTCTGATATCCAAAGGCTAAGATAAGAGGACATCTATCTTCTAATAACTGTAGAAAAAAACTTGTAAAAAAATTACACAGGATGATGGTCCTATAATGATTCAGAGAATAAGGATATTTCTATATAGGAATAAGGACCAAAGAAGAAGCACTAGCCACACGGGGAATACACCCACCCCTGAGTGATTCATGAATCACCTACAAAATGGAGTCCTTCACCAGATCCCAAGAAGCCTAAAAAGAGGACCCTAGAAAACCATCGGAACTAGATGTACTATCTGGGCTAAGAGAAATCACCGCCTCATGAATCTCACATTCATCTAGGACTAAGGTCATACTCATGTTATCGTGACCATTCACCACATAGGTAATTGCATCTAATAAACTTGGTGGCCTCCCAGATAACCATTTAACATATTATGATTCTGTTCAGCCAAAAGAAATCTTAAAAATCTTTCAGTAAGGCCCCCTGAACTTATCCCAGTTATTAGAGAAGGACCCGGCCTCGCGGAGTATGTTGGGTCAGAAGATCCATCATATTTCTTTGATACATGCATGGAATTAGGTTTTGTTCGTGTCCCCCTCTTGTATCCATCTCACTCTAGACATCTGATGAGAAATTCATTCGTGCTCAAGCAGATGCAATGCTAAATCACACTTCTTAGAGATCAGACAGTTAAGTACCTCCTCACACCAAGCCTCCTATAGATTCATCTCCATCTACTGGACCTCAGAATTGAGAGATTCGAAGTCAAAAAAAAGAGTAGGGGAATATACCTTCTCTGTAAAAGAAGATCACCACTATGCCGACCAATTATGAAGACCGATCCACAGCTCACCTTAATCTAGGAAGTACCACGACTCAGCCACAGTTTGAAGAACACCAGGATAAAAAATCCAACCATTTCTAAAAAATAAAGAGTTTATTTATACTTAAATAAGAACCTAGGTCCACATATAGATGTGATTGATCCGATAGTGAGTGTCAATTATTCACCAATTTTGTGTCCTAGAAAGTAGAAATAGGTTGATGTTTAAGAATACAATGGTCTAGCCTGAACCAACCTGCTGATTTTTACACCTAGTGTACCAGTCACCCATGGAACTCAGGTCAAGAATGCCACTCTGAGACTATAACTGGGATAAATCAGTGTTATATTTCCTTGCAAAAGGTCCCCCTCCTTATGATCAGAATGGTCTAGAATAGTGTTAAAATTTCCTACCACAAACCATGGTTGAGCCTCTGGATCAAAAGAAAGTAGGTCAACCCATTAAGCCCCCTAGCTTGCATGTCACAATTTTCATAGAAAAAAACTCTCCAGAAATAACTGACCCCCCCCCCCCATATTCGCTTCAATAGTGGAAAACTATTTTGAAGAATCCACCAAAGAAACTGGAACATCAGATGTCCAAAAAATCAAAATGTGTTGATTCTGTGGGACATCATGTATGAAGTCACATACATGGATTATGTGTGCAAACTCATCTAGTTTATAAGAAGACTTATTTGGATACAAAATCTCTACCATAGAATGGTTCTGATTATGAACCTCCTAAGAAATGAAATTAGTTTTGGATCGATCCCCCAAGACACAAGCATTCCAGTTGACAAATGACGTCATTAAACAAAGGGGGTGGGGGATATGGATTCTTCCACTAAAGAAATACTACTAGCAGAATCAACCTACTCTACCTCATGTTTCCTCATTTCCTAGGATCTAGTATGCACTCATAATACTGGGGAGATATTATTAACCATATGTGATATCTTCAAATCCATTCCCGAAGAGCATGCGATACCACTTCCTTTGATGGGGGAGAATTCTCTATAATCAGAACAAGGCCACTCGGATTGTCCAATGCTGGGAATCCAGCACACAAAGGAATAGATGAAGCACCTGAAGGCCCTAGGTCCAACACAATAAGGGATGGGAAAGGTGATGGAATAACCTATTTCCCCTTGCATTGAGACAACTTGAACTTGGGAGTAGACTGACTTCTCTTCGATCACATATGTGGCTATAAAATCAAAAGACCATTTCACACAGTTGGTCCCAAGGGGTGAGGGCTGGGAGAGAAGGACCTCATGGGTGCCACTGAGGGATAAGAAAGGAAGATGGTCAGGGGAGAGGATGAGGACATGGGATGATGAGGGCTGGTAGGAAAAAAGGAAGAAACCAATGCTTCATTGGGATCCCCCCTGAAGGCTAAACTCGGGCTCGATAGAAAAGAAGATGGAGTACCATGACTACCATCCTGGAGATTCAAACCAAATATCGTTTATATTTTGGTTTGATGACTAGAAAGGGAGATAATATAGAAGGAAATGGACGAAATTGTTTCGTTATTTCAACGTAAACAAAGATTACAATTACTTTTCTCTACACCTATCTCACATGGAGCTCTCAAGGATATCTTGGAAAGAAGATCTCTCTTGGATCAGATTGATGATGTGAATGAAGGTCCCTTGGACCTCTTTAAATAGCCATGGTAGAAGAGTCCATGTTTGACCCAACTCCTCCACCAATCCCCACCTACCATCAATAATGGAAGCCTACACAATTTACATGTGCAACAACCAATGTTGAAGCATCCATGGTGATGGTGGAGTTGGTTCACTGGCCACCTACCATGAGTAGCTGAAAATATATCTTTCAATTATCCCCCTCTAGATGCAATCCGCTAGAGAATCTACAAATGTCTAGCTTCTCCCAAGAAACCATAATTATCAACATATCAATTGGGTTCTCCTTCGTGAGGATCTTCATATGTCGCATTAGTTGTTGATCCATCATTACGTGTATCCAATGATAGCGAATGTTGATGTGCATTGTCTTGGAATGGTACATGGAGTTATTTCTCAAGTCTAATGTAGTTTGACTATCGCAATGAACCTGGTACTCCTTCTGGATTAATCTATGCTCCTAGAGAAAACGCTTTAGCCACAACATCTCCTTGCCAGCTTCCTAAGTATAAATGTACTCTTCTTCGGTCAGGGATAAAGAGATGGACTTTTGCAAACATGAATGCCATGATACTGCTCCTCCAACAAATGAATAGATGTATCCTAATGTAGACATCCTGCTATCAGGATCTTCGGACATATCTGCATCTATATAGCCCTCCAAGATAGGTTCATCTCCTCCATATCACAAAAATAACATTTAAGTACCTTTAAGATACCTCAGAATATACTTGACTGCATCCAAGTGATGATTCATGGGATTGGTGAAAAATCGGATCGCGATTTCCAGTGCATTAGAATTGTTAGGTCGCATACTCACCATAGAATACATCAAGCTTCCAACTACTGAGGATTATGGTATCATCTCTATCTCCTTGATTTCTTCCTTGGAAGATGGGCATGAAATCTGGCTCAACATCAAATGACCTGAAAGAGGAATGCTCACTAGTTTGACTTTGTCCATGATGAAACATTTCAAAACATGTTCAATATACTTATCCTGAGATATCCATAATAGTATATTTTTTCTGTCATGAATGATCTACATCCCCAAAATCTATTGAGAGGCTCTCAAGTCTTTCATATCAAAATACTTGGATAACTCCTTCTTCAATTGGCCAATCTTCATTGAATCCTTCCCAATGATCAACATGCCATCAACATAGAGTAGAATGGAAACAAAGTTAGCATCCTAAAATCTCTAGATGTAGACACACTGGTCCGCCTGTGTATTCTTGTAGCCATGACTCACCATGAATGAGTTGAACTGCATGTACCACAGCCTGGGAGGCAATTGTAGTCCATACAATCTCTTCTTCAATATGAAAACGAGGTTTTCATGTCAATAAACCTCAAATCCTTTAGGCTAGTTCATATAGATCTCATCGTATAGGTCACCATGAAGAAAATTTGTCTTCACGTCAATTTGATAAAGATCCAAGTCCTATCTAGAAACTAATCTGAAAATGGCTTGGATTGAAGCCATCTTCACCACAGGTGAAAAAATCTCATCAAAGTCGACTCCTTTCTTATGAAAGGAATCCCTTGAAAAATAACCAATCTTTGTGCTTTACCTGCCTTTTGATTTCATCCTTCTTCATCCTAAACACCTATTTTTTCATTTGTTCCTTATTAACTTTGGGAAATTCCAACAAATTGTATGTTTGGTTCTTCATCAAAGACTCCATCTCATCCTCTATTACATGCATACACTTGAGTTTTTCAGGATGAGACACTGCTTCCTAATATCCTTCTGGATCCCCCTCATCAGTCAACATTAGGTAATCTGACTCCAAATATTTTATTGATAGAATCCTTCCTTGTGAAGAACTTCGAACCACTAAAATGTTACGTTTGGGAGGCAGAACATCACCTAGCTCTTTTGATGGTTCTGAATCTTTTTTTGGAGAGGATTGAGTCTCCCCCTTGTCAATATCCTCCTCTACTGCCTCCTGGTCCACTGCCAATGAGTCTTCTTGCACATCCTCCTCTTCAAAGACAGGTGGTTCCAGTATAGGTGTTGGATCTTGAATTGAGTCTTTAACACTTTCCATTCTAGATATTCTAGTATTTTTAATATCCTCGATGGCTTGGTTCTCATGGAACACGATTTCTTTTCTTCAAATAACATTCTTCTCCTTCAGGTCCCAAAGAATTTATATGAACTCCTCTTCTGTATAGCCGATGATGATTCATGGAGTAGATATCCCATCTAGCTTCTTCCTGAGCTCCTTGGATGTATGTTCAAATGGAAAACATCCAAATACACGTAAATTAGAGTACGTGGGATGCTTACTAGACCATCTCTTACGTGGAATCTCAAAATTCAGCGGGACTGACGGTGATCGATTGATGAGGTAGATGGAAACCTGAATAGCATCTCCTGAGAGTGGGTTAGGCTGATTAGCCAAAATCAACATGCTTTTGACCTTCTCAATGATGGTTATGTTCATCCTTTTGTAACTATGTTGTGCTGGGGGGGTGCGAGGGACCATCCTCTCCAGTCGGATGCCATGACTCCTACAATAGGCATCAAATTCCCCAGATGCGTACTCTCTTGCATTATCTGAATGAAGACACTTCAACTTCCATCTAGTTTCATGCTCCACCATGGCATGGAAAATAATGAAGTAGTCTAGTACTTGGTCGTTCATCCATAATAAGAACACCCACACCCTTCAAGATCAATCATCAATAAAAGATAAGAAATATTTGTTACCTCCGAGTGAATCCACCTCATTGAGTCAGCATACAACAAAGTGCACCAGATCCAGCAACTCTGATCTTCGTGATGAAGCAGTGTTGAATGAGACTCAATAATGCTTCCCATACAAGCAGTATTCACAGGGATCAAGTGATGCATTCCTGTCAATACCGATGTACTTCTTATATATTAGGGTAGATAACCCTTTTTCACTCATGTGGTTGAGCCTTCTATGCCACATATTGGACGACGTCTCTCTTTCACCGTGTTGAGGATTTCTGCACATATCTTCACTTGATTTTTGTATAATGTACCGCATATGTGTCCTCGAACGATGAAGATGGATCCTTTAGTAATCTTCCATGCTCCGATGTGGAAGATTTTGTCATAGCCATGTCGATCAAAGACTATACTTGATAATAGTTTGATCCAAAGTCTTGGATTATGACGAACATCCTTCAGGGTGAATGTGTATCTAATGTTCATATTGAATTGGATATCACCCATGCCAACAATCTCCATCGAACTAGTATTCCCCATATTGACTGAACCAAAGTAACTATCTTGATAAGTCAATACATAATCACGATGTGGCATGACATGGTACGATGTTGTAGTATCAACCACCCATTCTGTGTCTTGTCCTGATGTATGAAGGCATATATCGTCTACTTATTTGGAGAAAATAATAACTTCTCCAGTGATGCTCACATGCACATCTTCATTTCTTATTTTCTATTTTCAACTTTGAACTTTTTTCTTGTAACAACTTTCGACCGTTTTTCTTCATGTTCCCCTCCATGACACAATGGTAGTATTTGAAATTTGGCCTCCTTCCATTCATGGAACTTCCTCTGTTCTTTCTTCGTCCTCTGGTTCCTGCCACAACACTTCCTCCATTTTGTCTCCATCGCTTCTCCAAAACAAGAGCTTGTGTCTAGTTGAGACTCGCATCCTTCCTTCGGGATTCCTCGTTGATCAGTGCATCCTTTACCATCGCCATGTTACGTTTGCCTCTAGGATCCAAGTTTCTGAGTGTGACGGCAAGCATTTCCCAGCTATCATGAAGTGTGGCGAGTAAGTGGTTTGCCTAATCTTCATCATTTAGAGTTTTACTGGCAGCCATCAACTGGTTCACCAGGCTTTGGTACTTGCTGGTGTGTTCGACTATAGAGTTTCGACATTGTATTCCAAGAATCGTCAACCTCTTTAACTAAAGGATCTTATTTTGAGCGGTCATTGACGGGTACGTATTTTCCTACTTTTTTATAGTCCATACATACCAGTCTCTTGAGAAACATGTGGTAAACACCGTGATCGATCCTTTGGAAGATTTGTCCGATCATCTTTATATTTAGATTCTTCCACTCTGCTTCCTTTTTGGAATTGGGGTTGACTCCCTCATTCTCAATGGGTTGAAATATCCTTATCATTGGGAATATATTCTATTTGAGACTCCCAAATGGAATAGTTTGAAGAAGTCAACATGATCGTCCCTCCTGTGGATGATCCCTCCACTGGATTTCAATTCAGTTAAACATGGTGTAGAATCTGGAAAAATGGAGCTCACCATTGGGTCCCGAATGGTCGAAAATAGAGGAAATGAATTATGGATCGTCGAAATCAGATACTGATTGATCAAGTTATGATCAATATTGTATCAAAGGCCGAGATCGTCTGATGACGTGGTGATGATGTGGTACGCCAGAGCAGCTATCAGAAACCCGCTAGAAAAGTCACGGGCATTGGAATAGTACCTTCTTCTCCGGAAAGGGGTTACTGTAGCACCCGATGTTTGTTAAAACTTTGACCAGGGCTAGGAATATCGTTTTAGATATGTTTTTGATGCCCTTTACGCCGTTGGAATCATCTTGACACATGATTTCAGAATATGCCTTCAAAACATGATTCTAGGAAAATTTAATTTTCTGGTCACTGGAAAATTTCCACTGCCTGTCGTCATTTCACTAGAACCACCTCTGATACCACTTGTTGTGGTTCTCTAACCACAAAGGGAGATAATAGAGAAAAAATGGAAAAAATGGGCTTTATTTCAACGTGAACAAAGCATACAAAAACATCTCTCTACACCTCTCTCACATAGAGCTCTCAAGGATCTCTTGTCTAGAAGGGATCTTTTGGCTTGGAATGATGATGTGAAGGATAGTCCCTTGGCCCTCTTTAAATATCCATGGTGGAGGAGTCCATTCATGACCCAACTCCTCCACCAATCCCCACCTACCTTCAACAATGGATGCCTAGACAATTTACATGTGTCACAGCCAATGATTAAGTAGCCATAGTGCTAGTGGGGTTAGTGCACCGACCACCTACCATGGGCAGCTGGAAATATATCCATCATTGTACATAGAGATAGAATGACCTTGCAGTTTACAGTCTGAGAAAAACACGTCGGAGACTGAGAAATGAGAGGATTCCACCAAAAGAAAGACCACATGCTAAGAAAAATATGATCTGAAGGAGGGCTGGAGTGATCAACCTCCACATAAATACGGGCACCAGAATCCTCAATCATTCTCACCATACAGTTATACGCGCACAAAAAATAACCCACCACGTCTCCAATTGAGCAGAGAAAGGAAATAATCTGAAAGGGAATGGGGAGGCCTAAAAGATGGAACCACCCCACCTCCTACGAGGAGTCACGACCAGAATGTCCCCCATGAGACCACAAAAACATCTTGAACCAATGGTATCCACACGAGTTGTAGGGAGAAGACCATGTGATAACAATGTCCTCCCTCAAGGAGAGAACCACATTTTGAGATCTGGAATCCTTTTTGGAGACCCTAAAACTTCCATGAAGACACCACATGTTTATAATATGGCAACAGAGGCTGCTGTTGACCAATGAAAGACACTAAAGTCCATTTATGAATCCTCACAACCGAATGGAAATCCCTATTCAAGAAGAACTATAATGGGAAGCCATCTACCAGCTTATTTCCAACTAGACCTTGTAGAACCTATGGGAACAAAAGAAAGAGACATGATTGAGAAGGTGTTGACATGAGGAGAATATCCTTAAGACTCTGGTCGGCACTCTCCACTACTGGGACCTCGAGAGGAGAAAAACCATCTGATGGACAACCTAATGAAACCAAAGGAGTGGCGATGTTCGGTGATAGTGGAACTACTACCGTCTCCGAGTCATAAGAGAAGGACACAATGTTCGAAAAATTTAAAAAAATAGGGTCGTGTGATGCACATTCTCTAGAAGCCATCTTATCTTGAAGCATGATCCAAATTGGAGTCCTACATAGAATTTCAATTTTTAGGGAAAAAATGCAGTTGAGAGTCATAATACAATAATGGATTATGTTCATGTAGTCATGTTTACATAGTAATGGTATATGTATAGTGGTAACATTTTAATAAACATATGCCATAGGTAGTGCTCAAATGATGGTACTCATAATCTACCCTTTCACAGTGTAGGGTACTACATTTACATGATCATTAAAAAAATATGATTAAAAAACAGCGGCATAAATCCAAAATGACTTTTACATATGTTAAAAAATTAACAAGATACCTAAATGTGGGAACCATTTTATACATTTGTAAACAATTTAATATAAAACTCACACTTATGAATGATGAGGATTTTACTCATCACCTTTAGGAGTGTCGAATTGATGTCTATATATAGAAATGATGTTATATAATGGTATAATAAAGTTACCCTTACACATTTAGGGAGTCAGTATAAGTATGGTATATAATTTCTAGAAAATTCATTTTTCATTACAAATACTCTAAAATAAATTTTAATAAGATTAAAAAAATATAAAAATAATTTCAAATACCTTGAAATACTATTTAAAATCTTCTTAAACCAATATAAAATACTCGAAAGGGATAGGAAGATGGGTGAAAACTAGGTCTTTTAATCAGAAACCACTCAAATGATTCATTTTAATGAGAATTAAAATTAATGAAAAACATGATAAGATCAAATTCTAATGTACAATGAATGATACCTCTGAAAAACTACCCTGATTACTGATTGTAAAAAATAAACATTTGAGATAAATAGGTTTTTTAATTAATAATATTTTGAATAATTTATAAACCATAAATTGTTATGAAGTCATTTTAATTAATTGAAAATAAATTTCCTATAAAACATTTCAATGTATAGCCAGCCCATTCTAGAGAGTAATAAAATGAATTTAATTAATCAAAATATATACAAATATGTTTATTTTAAATCAAAACATGAAAATCAGTTCTAATCTACACATCCATTTAAAATAAATTTTACCTTACTTTAAAAACATCAATATTAAAAATAAAAACTCATTAAAATTTATAGCTATGAAATAGTTTTTTGATTGAAAGTAATTTTTGAATCAATACACACCAATTCAATTCAGCACTCAAAAACATTAAATTACTTCTTATTGTTTTGGTATGAAAATTTTCATTAAATTTATAAAAAAAATATCAGACATCATGATTCTGAAATAGTTTTTTAATTGGATTCCAAAAACCGTTATTGAGTTAAACAATTGAGAAGTAAAGGAACCAATATATAATACACCTAACGTCAAAAATAATATCCATTAAAGTCTATGAGAATCTATGAACCTAAGGCACTCATATAAAATAATCCCAATAGATGGCATAACAGATTTGAATGTCACAACTGATTCAATACATCATCATTTTCAATATATGAGTAGGTATGTTGTATCCATAGTCTTTTCCAAGCCATTTAATATGAAAATAATTTTTTTCATGTATTAAATAAATCACATATTTCAAAATATTTTGGTTACATGGTCTAATATCACATCAATTGTAACCAAATACTAACACTAGAAGTAATGAATGAAAATAATCTGCATCATCATATGCATCAGAACATTCTTCAAATAAATAATCATTTTCCAGTACCAACTGGTCTCCATCATAAATTTTATCATCACTATTCTTCTATTTCTACACAAATCCATTTGTATCCAATATAATATTGTTTTAAACAGCACCATATCAATTAATAAAATCTTATAATTATAATAATGTAAAAATAAAAAATTATCAAGAAGCATTCAATAATCTCGTGCAATACATGAAATAATGGATTTAAAAATATATCATATAAAAAATCAAGCGATCAGCTATTATAAAAACCTAATATGGTCTATCAAATAATCCATCTATATTTATACACTATAACATTCTCTATAACAATTCTAGATAATCATCATTCCATTCTCAACACATATCCATACCAATAATCTTCTCAAAATCATCTACCATATCCAATATTATCAAGGTTATCGAATTTTTTTTTCATATTTCAATATTTCATAAAAATGTATACATAAGAGACAAATAGAAATTCAAGAAATATAATATGTTACTTTTAAGAAATGAATTCATAACATATCTTTCCAGAATCAAACTAGTCCACAGTTTATCCACATTTCATTGAAGGTACACATGGAGTATTAAGAATCAATTATATCAATATTACAAATCATATTTAACAATATATATCATTCACCAAAAAAATTCACACTTTAAACTTAATCATTGTTTTAATTTATTTCATATTTATCAAATTTCTTCCTTTCACGCTTCACATTTAGTCAAGCGTTATATATTAAATCATGTAGATAATTTAAACCATGTTCAATACAATCATGAATATAATTTATTTCATGTCATAACTTTTTAAATTTATCATGATCAATATGAAATCAAAATTATAAAAATGTAACATAATTTACTATGATTTTATTTTAAATAACTCATATGATGTACACATTTTATATATGCAATAAAAAATAACCAGTCCAATTACATCACATCACTTCTTAATATAAAAAATGGAATATCTAATTTTTATGTACTATATTGATCTAGAACGTTTCAAAAACCCTTCTTGGAACAATAACATCATTTTATGGAAGAGAAAATTTTAAAAAAAGTAATTCAATAATAATTTTTTTCTAAATTATGAATTTAGTTTATTATATGAGATTTCATTCCATTTTATGAATTTCTATCCAACCACTAAAAACATTCTTTAATTTAAACAATTCATCAATATAATATTTTTAACCAAGATATAAAAAATAATCTTTTTTTGAAAAAATTTCATTTACTCTATAAAAAATTAAAATTATATTATTCTCATTAATTAAATAATCTAATGATTACATCTTCTATTCCGCACTAAAAAATTTGAAATTTTCCAACTCAACCCATCACATAATTTATTTTCATGATAAAATATAATTTTCAAAATGTTAAAGAAAATTTATATAATTTTTTTTAAACAATAAACATAAAAAAATTCCCATAATTAATAATTCTTTAGACATGATGTGTTATTCACGAATTCATATAAACTTTTACCTTTTAAAATATCACTTTAAAATTTAAACATTTCTTAATGTTTACTTGTTAACATGCTCCAATGTTAATACATAAATCATGGAGAGGAATGTACAATTTCTTGAAATGTATTATAAATAATAAAATAAATCCATGGTATACATTTTTTTAAAACAATAATTTAAATTTAAAACTTTCCCTAATTAGACTATTAATTATGATTCACAAATTTATCGTGTATGTTATAGGGTCAAATGAATCAATTTTTTATATTTTTATGTTAAATTATTATCAAGATTTCATCATATAAATATATATTAGAAAGAAAAAAAAGAATATATAAAAATCATAATTACACTTAAATTCAGGTTAGGAAAATTATGTGAGCAGCATTATTAAAATTTTCATCATCTTAACTGGTGAAATTTCCACCTAAATAAGTTCAAATGATGACATGGTGCTTTCATAGAATCATAGTGGACATGGAACCATGACCATAGATGATCTCCCTAAATTTTTTTCGAGAATATTTTATAAGGGGCCTAAAATATTTCTATACCAATGAGTCCCCTTCCAACTGTATAAGTTAGTATTAAATTTCATTTATTCTCTAAAAATCCTAGAATAGAGTCTCATATGCATAACTCTATACTTCATCTTATCTTTATACCCAAAATATCTAATACAAAATTGTTACAACCAACCCTACTAAAACCCATCCTTTAACATTATAAGAATTAAGAGTGACCCTTAGGATCACATCCTATTGTCCTCAGGTTAGATATTAACACGTAAGGCATCAATCACAATAATAGATGGAATTATGATATTAAATCTCTATATAATAGAATAAATAATCACTAAAAAACAATAAATTACATAAAACAACACATTATTTATCATAACACTTTGTAGAAAACATGTAATATCTTAACAAAAAAAAACTAATACATGAATTTCTATAGTGAATCTATAGATTTTCATTAAGAATAATCTATGCTATCCAAATAAAAAACCCAATTTCTATTAGAATATATTACAAAAACATTGAAAAACTATGTGTATTTGGGAATATTAGTAGTACTCAATAGGACCATCTTACTAAGTCACTGTATAAAAATTTAAATATATTGTTGGGAGAGATATTAATGATAAAATATCTATGAAAGATAAGGGTATGGATAAAGAGAATATTCATTAAATAATCACATAACATTCATTATTAACACCATCACATATAGATATCTTATTATATTATACCAATATATTATAACATGTGGGCACTAGAAATCATGATTTTAAGGTATTTTTAATCAATGGGGTAGCCCACATATGTCATAAATATTGAATAAAAATTTCATATAATATCACATGAATATATTTATTCAAAAAATCTATAAATCCTAACTCTCAAAATGCACTGATCATTCCATTATCTCATTCAAGTACCTCATCCATCCATATCATCATATACATATACCCCATGCATCCATGTAATCATATATTTACATCCCATATAGGTACATAATAACATCATCACATCCCTACAACCAATGATTCCACACCATCACATCCATGCACCATATGCATCCATATCATCACATCCTTACATCCCATATAGCCTCATCATCACATAATCACATCCTTCCTTTTCATGTAGTCACATCATCTCATCCCTACACCCTGTGATGCCACATCATCATGGACCAAAATTTCATATAATCATATAATCTATGACTTTGTGTTGAACCAAGAGACATTACAACATGATATTGAACATAAACCTTTAATCAATCATAAACAAAGTTTATGTGTAAATGTAAAACTTAAGGCTTTATAACCAATAAGTAAAAGGTAATTTCATAATAGTTACCCAGTATAACCAACATATATTTAATTTCACATTATCTAATGCCATTTCATCTCATGTAATTATGTATATATATGTTATGCATAACATTGGCCCATTACCGCCAAAAAATATTTTATTCCTAATTGACCCGACCCATTACAACCCAATATTCAGTATAAAATATCAAGACATCACAATAATAGGTTATTTGTGTATCATAACCATAAACTATTAGGATGAAAAAAATTGTCATGTCAAAACACTGAGAAATTATAATCTACATATATAAACTTACACTTTACCTCAAACCATTATAACCCATGTAATTATGTTTATACATGAAATTGTTTACCAGGATCCATTAAAAATAAAATTTAATATATCTTTCATCAACTCAATCAATTAAATCACACATGTATAGTGTAAATAATACATATATACATGAAAGGATATAATTAAACATTCAACTACATGTACATAGACACACACATATACATATAAGAAATATATTATGAAAATCAATATCACACAACAAGTATATTCAATAATGATTTTTTCAATAAAAATAATAGGTAGATACAATCATAAAATTAGTGATCCAAATAATACAACAATAGATAAACTATCCAAAAAATTACATGAATAAAAAACTCTTCGTAAGGGTTTCTTACCCCCATATTTTATAAGAAATTTCATCATATTTAATCCTTTAATAATTTTTTATAAACATTTCTAGAATGATCATATTAATTATTTCTTACCATTAATTACCCAAATTTTCAACTTCCCTTATTTATCTAAATAACTAGTTATTAGTCATATCAATTACTACTTAATTATCCCACTTTATTACTCTATCTGTATTAACCCAAGGAATATTCCTCAATGTTCTCCTATATAAATGCATTAATTATTTTATGAGGAAAACCATCATAAATAAATAAAAAAATATACTTGAAGATATATCTAATATAATCTATCAGTTAAATATTTTTAATTTATCATTAATTATAATAATAAGATTGTTTATATCACATAAATTTAAACTCCATTTATTAATATAAACACAATGAAAACTTCTTTACATCACTAAGAACTCTTCAACACATTAAACATAATTCCATAATTGTCCCATCATTATTCTATAGTTTACATACTATCATATTTGATCATAATATCAATAATTTTCACCACACAATAGAAATATTTAGTAATGAAATCATAGAAAAATCTCTAACATAATTTTCAACCAAAAACATAATTTTAGAAAGTTACATCACAACATGTGGATTTATGAAGATATCATTTGAGAAGTTATGCATCGGTACCACAAATATTTCATCACATAACTAATGGATAATAATATTGTCTCAATAGGGATGTAGGGACCATATTCGGTGTTAGGTTTGATTAGATGTATGATTATGGGGGACCATTTCTTGCATGATCACTAACATCGAGTCACCAATATCATTGTTAATGGAAACTCTCAACGATTCCCAAATCCATGACTAGGTACATGCCTGATTTCCAATGGAAGGAATTCAATTGGGGGTTTAGACCAAAAAATGATTAGAAACATTCATTGGATGAGAGGATTGATGGTTGAGATCATCACACATTTTTTAGGGGAATTGTTTCATACTCATTAACTCTCTCATAGATTTAGGATATATGCAAGAATCTCTTCCTAATCTTGATACAAGACATATTACCCTAAAAAACTATAAGTTAAGCCTTGTTTTCTCACAAAAAAAATGGTGAATCTTGTTATCGAATCCATAAGAATGTATCCTTGATTTTTCATTGATTTTATAATAAATAATAACTACTTTATATACAGAATCCATTAAACCAAATCCTTTGTAATTTATTACCACATATGGAGGTAATTAATATTCTAATGATTAGATTGAGACTTTATGAGGCTTTCTACATATCATGGTGATTACCAGAATAAAAAACCACATTGTTTGTTAAAACCCATCCAGTTTAATTTCATGTAGGGAGGACTTATGTGCAAAATTATGGGTGCTAAATATTTGAGCTTGTGTCATGAGGTAGAATCCTATGTATCCTGGTTATGGAAGGAATCAATGTTATCGTAGTACATTCACTCTCTTTGAACTTGATCCTAGACAGATATCCTCATATTTAGGAGGTTGATATTATACCACGCATGAAGTCTTACATAATAATATTTCCATGACATTGGGAGATTAATGGTGCTAATGAAGGGTCCATTGTGGATACTTAAGACCACATGTGTTGTGATCGATGTAAGAAACAAGGGTTATCAAGTATTTTACTTCATTGTATATAGATGTGGGTGATAATATTCTGTGACTAAACTTGGGTTGCTTAATATAGTGCTCAATCCTTGAAGAGGGTTTCTTCATGTCATGATTATGGATGGAATCAAAGTCATCATAGTTTAGTTGTTTTCACAGTCCACTGAGGGATTTGTTAGAGTGATTATCCTCAGTTAATGATTGGGTCTAGATGGTTGGATGTTTAGAAACAAGGGTCTTACATTGAAATATATGTCAATTTGAACTCGGTCTTTATGATGGAATCCTATGCATCCTAGTTATTAATGGAATCATAGTTTTTATAGTTCAATTTAATTAGAGCATACACTTACCTTACCCTGGTCGTTGTAGAGGTTTATGATGAAAATGATGTCATCATTGCAACTACATAATCCCATGTGATACTTTCTCAGTGTAAGAAAAAGGGATGTCAAATAATAATTTTCATAGATTTTGGTTGTTGGACTTACGTGTTTGAACTACAATTTGGATGGTTACAATATATATGGATCCTCAAATAGGCATCCTATGACCCTAGTTATAAAAGTAATTAGTTCCCTCATAGTTCTCTTGATTGGGGAAACACATTTACATTACCTTTATATATAGGACATATCATGATATGACACCGGTTATGGGAAAAAAATTTTGTTTCCCTAATGGTTGAAGCTTACACACTAAGGTTTTTCTTATCATTTGGGTTTACACACTGGGGATGGACAATGAGATCATGTCCTAGGATTCATTTATGACCTGGATTTATTTCTTGCCTGATATGTGCTTTGTTTTCGCTCGACATGCCCTTGATATATTCTTGACATGTCAAAGAATGTATGTATGATAAGTAAATGGAAAATTGTGTGATCAAATTGGCTCGTTAAAGGGATGATATGTATCGAGGATGGAATTATTTAGGATTATTTCATGAACTAGGCTAACTTGTATGGAGGATATCGTAAGAGCAGTATTGTTTGCTCCCGAAGCCATCACATGACTGTGCTTATTTTACCAGAGGGTGTAACATGATCTTGCTAACATAACCCAGTGTCATCACTAGATCTGGTTGAAACATATTGATGCATTAATGAGATTCAATGTGACACGTATCAAGTTCCATTGCGGGTCCTAAATGACATAATCTAGTTCTGACATTTTGGTTAAGTGACATGTATGAAGAGAATCACAAGGATATGATGGAGAGTCTAGAATGGTTCACAAGACTAGGGTGGCATTCCTAGGGGCACCATATAATTTTATTTGAAATGACCATGATACTTCTCATGATATGAATTATATATCTAGGGAGTTTCACATTATTTATACGACATGTACCGGTGATATCACATAACCAAGGAGGTTCATACAAAGTGCATTAGGATCCTTGTATATGTTTTTTGCATAATTATCCCTTATTTGAGTGTTTTTTCTAGACTTTATATCATGAATTCCTTAGGTTTGTTTAGTGTTAGGCTATTTTATGTTTCACTTGATCTAGCAGATGTGAGGGATGTTCCTCGTATGTGCTTTTTGACATCCTTCTCGTAATCTATGATGATCACATGATGTGTTTGTACATTCCAGATGATCACACTGGTTGTTCCCCAGATTATACTTGATGTGAATCTTTTCCCGGTCATAGGATCAACCACTCAAGGAATTCGAATCTATCACCTATATGAGTTTCCAAGAGAACGTTCATATTCATAGTGCAGAAGAATCATTTTCCATGATGTGGTGGGAGATTTATAAGCCTCCCCACCCACATTGTTAAACACTTTACGTGATACATATTTCATGAATCTAGGATATAATAGGAAAAGTTTTTTAGTTTCATGCTTCTTCAAGAGTCTCTATTATGGATTTCTCTAAGGGAACCAAATGAATTTTAGAGACCTTGACAGTACTTAGTCAATACCTCCATTATTGAATTATTTCCTAATTAAAGGGGCCTTGTTGAATCTAGAGGAAATTCCAAATGAGATCCATATTTTTATAAATACATGTGCATGGGACTTAGTGAGATCATAATGTTTTTTAATGGACATATGGTGATCTTGGGAGACTTGTCAGGGACTTTCCATGAGACATGGATTGTTTTTCAAGGAGCCTTCGAGGTATCATGCCAAATTTTCTAGGAGTCATTTCAGACCATGTTATTGAAATACATATCATGTCATGTGTGTTTTATGACAACAAGAGGATATTTGTTCCTTCCCTTTTATTTCCTTTGTTTTATTTTATAACGGCCTGGATTCATACAAGATTGTGTGAGTAATATTAATGAAAATTACTCTATTTTTTGATGATGTATCACATGACCAACAATGGTACGATGTGGTTGCATGAGTATTTAATGAATAAACGTATATCTTTTCCATTATGGGGCCAAATATGGAGTGCGAGCTCACTTAGACATACCTGATCCCTTTGCGTGATTAGGATGACAAGCTAGGGGCATTTCACGAGATGAGGTGGATATTCCATTATGGTATCATGTTGTCTTGTGGACAGCTGAAGGCATCTCTCATGTATTTTATAACCGTGACTAGCGCATGTTGTAACACCCTGAGATTTTATGAGATAGATTCTTTTTAATTTTGTTGTTGACTTGTGGTGTACGATACACCAATGATTAGTTTTCACTATACACAACACCGTATTAGTTTGCGGTATACAAAACACTATTCTTGGCTTCTGTTACACATAATTTCGAGTTCTTTTGATAGATTTTATTTCACACAAAACTGAATTTATATTTTGTTCAATGTATAAAAGAACTATTTTTTGTGTTACGTTATATGTAGCACCAAAATAATGTTTCGCTAAATTTAATACTGACATGGCTTGCAAGAGTAAATTATTCAATATCTTGTGTTGTACACTATACTGAGTTTCAATAAAAAATGATATATTATTAAAATATTATAAATTAATATGATATAAACTATAAATTATGAATACTTTTAACAAAAAATTAAATTTTATGTAGCATTATGATTAATATTTTTTAATTTGTAAACATGAAAAAAAAGTTAATTTTTTTGAATAAAAGAAGTATTTTTCAAAATAATGCAGTTTTTCCTCCTTTTGAGGGAACACCCAATGAAAATCTAGTTTTTGGAAGTTTTTTACATTAAATTTTACAATATAAAATCAATATTTATCACAAAATATATAAATATACTTCGGTTAATTTTTTCGTATTTTTCTGATAAATTTCTAATTTTATTTTGATAAATAGTAAAAATACTATTATATTAATGCCATTAAATAGTTAAATTATTTTTTTGATTTGTTTCAAATATTAATTAGTTCATTTTTATCACTTTTTTTTGAGAATTATTTCATACATAAATTTAATATTAAAATATATTTCATTTAAAAAGATGCAGTTTTCCAAAAAAATTGTTTTGGTGACATTTTAACGCTTATATTTTAAATTTGATTATGAAACTTCTGGTTGTTTCATTTAGAAAAATAGATGTCAAATTTGGATTCATTAGATCATAAAATGTTATGTACGTCCTTTTTAGTTTTTACCAAGAAGAATAGTAACCCTGTTAAATTTTATTACAATAGTAATGGGAAAATTATGTAATTTAGGTTAACAAATAAATTATAATGACTATAAAATGAATAAAACAAATGAAACAATTCTATTTGATAAATTTAATTCTACCCTTAATAATTAAGTATCTAAATTATGTAATTTAATGGATTATTTTCCATGAAAATGACATGAAAAATATTTAAATCCAAGAAAGACAAAAAGTGTCATTTTCGTTAGCTTTAATATATTTAATGTATTTTCATATGAAAAAATCAGTGATATCAATGAATATAAATGGTAAATTTTAACTCAATAATAAAATTTCCATAATCTAAATTTAATTTTGAAATTTTGGGGCCATTTGTGAAATATTATGGTATTTATAATATTTTATTTTAGGAAAATATAAAGATGTTACATTCATGCTTTAAATAATATACCATTACTAAAATATGGTCATATAGTAGCTAAATTCGACTATTAATAAATATTAAAAATATAAAATGTTTAAATTTATCAGGGAAATTTATTTTCAATTTTTAATAAATATGTAATTACTTTAATGTTTTACATATTGATGTTGTAGAAAATATTTAATTGATGAAAAATTAAAAAACAAATTTTTATTAAATTGATAATGACCATTAATTGGAAAAAACATTTCCAATTTTTATTGGTTGAGAATATATTGACCATAAGAATCCAATGGTCTAATTATGGACCTTATGGAGCAATGTGGAATTAAATAAAACAATTATATTATCTTATTTAATGTAATGTTAAAATTTTCATATTATTTCTTTAATAAGAATAGAATTTATAATGTTGGATTATCAACATGATAAATTCTCATACATATATTATTCTAAATTATATTAAATTTAACTATGTAATACTATTTTTATTAATTTTCCTTCAAAAAATAAGTATATTAAATAATTAAAAAATATTGAAGTATTAATTATTTTATTAAGGAAAATATTAAATAAACGTAATTAAATATATTAAAATAAATATATTTTTTGATAATTAAATTTTCCACTAAATTTTCTAGATTCCCTTGTCCCCTTAATGATATAATAAAATATTTTTTTCAAGGATATCATCTTATCTTGATATTTTTCAAAAACCATGAAATGAATATTGTAAAAATTTACACAATTGATATTTTGTTAAAATAATGTTTTGTTAAATTATTTCAAAATCATAAATTTTTTAAAATATAGGATAATTATTATATAGTCTAAAATGTACATAAGTAATCATTTATGTTCTAATTCACTTCAAATATGTAAATATTTAACCAATTTAATATTGAACTATTTGTTACGCAAGTAAAGAAATTAAATAGAAAAACTATGTATTAATTAAAATGATAATTCTTAAAATGAAATAAAAACTTGAGAAAAATTTATTTATTTATGAGAATAAAACCATATATCAACTCTTATATAAAAATGGGTCATTTTTTGTATTTTTTATTAGGGTTTGATTTTATTATAAATTTATATTTTCGAGGTTTCCAAAAGAGCCCCTTCACCCAAATTATAAAAGGGAACCTCCTACTTCATTTATCCAACACTCATTAAACCTTAATGTTCTTCCATCCCATCCCATTTCTCTTATAAAATTACATAGTTAAATTATATAGGTGATGTTATTCTCAAAATACCTACCCTAGTTCCATTAATAAGAGATCTAAAGAGAGCACGACCAAAAAGAGGTAATCCCTTATACTAATTCTTGCACATTTCATTCTTCTTTTAATTCCAATTAAAGAGTTTTTTAATTATAGAATAATAACTATAGTAGAAATTATATACTAATATATTATTATAATTATTAAACAACCATATTACACTTTCTATCAATCCTATGAGAAATGAAATCACCAAACGTACGTACGTACGGCTTACCGTCTCCATGTCGTGGTGTAATCTGTTTTTCACCACCACCTTACATAGAAGGGTATCAAAATGTATTTCATAACTATATAAGATTATTAGAAATTATATTTATTTTAAAATATAGTACACTGAAATTAAATACTATTCAAGAAATATTGGAATGGTATCATCACTCCTACGTACATACGACCTACTGTATCCACAATGCAGTGCAATTTGTTATACAAGATAACCATTAAAGAATGATTATATAAATATAAAAAATGAATAAATATGGTATTTATCATGTTAATAAAGTTTTATAATGATATATGTGTGAACTAAGGAGGTGAACTGGAACTTATTCGATGAAACATGCATACGATCATAAAGGAGTTAACACCCGAATAACGAGTAACAATGAAATGTTTCTAAAAGTAAGTGAAAATATGAAAATAAATGTTATCATAAAAATGATTATGATTTTGGAAAAAATAATAAACCTAATTTAAATCATTACATAGGATGTTTTTATACATACTAAGCTTATCAGTCCTAAGGTAAGGGATAATTTTTCAATTTCATTTTTATCTGAGAATGTTTTAACGTAAGTATTTACTGGGGATATATTTATCATCAACGTCAATGTTTTCTAAAATTTATTTCATAAAATGTTTGATATTCTTATATGTCTGTTTTAAGTCATTTTTAACTTTTATAACATAGTATGGATGAAATATTTCTTATGTTTACCATACAAGAAACTTTTTTGAATTTTCCAATAAATTTATGAAGATAATGTTTTTTAAATTATATGGAATGAATTGATTTTTACATATTCATAGAAACATACTTCCATTAATATTAATCAACAATTTTTCATGTTTTATTTAAATTAAATTCTATTCTTTTAAAAATACAGGGCATTTGATAATAGAAAACATTTTTGAAGAAGAATGAATATTTTCCTAAGGAATTAAGCTCATGTGTTTTTATCAAAATTATTTTCCATCTAATATGACATAGGGTTATTTCTATATCACTATTATTACTTTTAATTGATTGTTTTTATGATTGAAATATTTTTAAGAAATCTATTTATCTTTTATGGAATATGTTATGACGAAGTGACATTTAAGAAACCCTTTATATTTCATAGGAAATGCTATGATGAATGATTTATATTTTGTGGCACATGTAATAATGATTTCATTATACGATGGGTGGAACCTATATCTCCCTCCAATGGATTGGTTAAAAATTTGAATCTCATGATATATACATAACTTGGACAAAATGTAAATCTGGTTTATTAATACATGGCTGAAACATCACATAAAATAGTTTCAATGATGTACTTTGTCAACTATGATGGTCTTTGCATCACTTCCTTGGATACTGTGGAAATAAAATTACATATTTATTTCTTTTCCACAATTACATCTTTTATTCCAATGCTATTTTCGCATGGATCATAATTCCATTATGAGTTATGCCTTACGAACTACCAAGATTTATTTCATGACTCAAGATTTTGGTATGTGTTAAATGTGGAATGATTTATTTAGAGTGTTGTGTTAACTTTTTTTCCTTTTTTATGTTTTTGTTATATAATATAGTTTCCATGATTACCCTTACTGGGAATTTAAGATGACCCTTTTTTATGTTTTCATTTCCCCAGGAAATAAAGAAATGTTTTAGGTAGGAAAAAGGGGGAAGATCATTTTGGGAGATGTTGAAGATCTTTCACCATGTTAAATGATTATGTTCCATGTTTACAAATATAGAAAAATAACACAGTCTTTGGGAATTTTTTGTTTCATGTATTATGTATTCTGCAAAAGAAATGTAACAACCATGTACTTCAAGATTCGGTCTTTACAGTTGGTATCAGAATTAAGTTTTAGTCAACCATTGGAAACTAGGGTGTGAAAAATTTAGTGAGGTCCCTAGAATTATTTCTATGGTATGTCTAGGGAACTCTATAAAGTTATGTCTAACTATAGGTTACTATCTTATAATTATGGTAAAAACATTAATAACCTAGGATTAAACATGAGATATTTGAGATATAAAGTAATATACCTTGATTATACTTTTTTCCAAGTAGGATTTTCACCTCTCATAGTATTCTTTTTGGATTATAGAAATTGGGATGGAAACAGGAGGATTCATGTTAATAAATAGAATGATGTACAATTGAATGATATTATTTATGAGAAACCACATGAAATAAGAATTGGAACGCGAAACATTATTATTATACCTAATTATAAATCTCAAAATATGATCAATAATCTGGTCTTTTGTGAGTTTCCTCACCCAGCTATTAAGATAAAGATGGTGTTCTATGGTGATCAAAGAGAAAATAATGTTCAAATTTCCTCATGTAAATCATGTGGTGAGAGGAACCAAGTTGAATGCTTCAAAGGAACAAAAAGATTATACGGGTGTGGAAAAGGAGGAAAAAAAGACAGTAATCTCAATGGAAAAGGTTCAGTTAACAAAATAGACAAGGATATGGTATTACTAAGACATCAACGATGGTTAATTGTTAAAAATGTTGAATGAATGGGAATAATGAAAATCAATGCCCTAAGGGAAATCTCATGAAGAGAATCATCATTTTCGTGTCAGTAATATTTATGTTGCTGATGATAAAGAGACTACAAATGATATATGAGATGAAAGATGTGTCAAGTAATAAAATGATGAATCTCAACCAATGGTTTAAGAAGATAGTGTAATGGTTTCATGTTTTTAAAGAATAATTTTGTATAGGTTATTTTATAGTATTATGGAATAAAAAACATCTATTGATTGTTAAAATATTGTTTTTCCTTAATTATTTTAAATTATATGTTTAAGGTTAGCAATAACCATGAAATGTTATTCCGATATTTTTAGAAATCACATGATATTTGAATAATAATGGCATAAGTAGATAATGAGATGTTTGATAGTATTAATGACCTTAGTACTGATAGAAGGAAAAAGTGATATCATGGTTTGAGTATTTAGATTTTTTTATTTTTGTTGTGTAGAAAAGTTAATTTTGACGGAATGCATGTTTTTAGTAAGGTTCTATTGTAATTCATATTATTACAATGTTTAAAGAGAATAAATAATTAAGGTATTCAGCTGATTGGAATGCGAAAACCAAGAACTAACTTATGTGATATTGGAGATAAATTTTATTTTGATTTTGTTCAACTATTTCTAATGTGTTATAATTTTAGATATTATATGTATTGTAATGTTATCCATTTTTGGTAATTATACGTAATATTTCTGTTATATTTTGTTAGATTAATATAATATCTCACTATATGTGGCCTTAGGCATATTTGATTACATGTGCTAAATTTTTTGTTGAGACAGATGGAATTACCTATCATTATATTGCATGATCTTCTCACACTTCAATAATGAAAAATACAACTTCATTTCATTAAATATGATATTAATTGAAAATTTTTTGAGGCACAAACAACAATGAGATTGAACCAAAATCAAGTCAGTATTTATTATAATGAAAAAATTGTCAACTATAGGAAAACGGATCTTGAAAACAATTTTTTTTATCATACTACCTTCTTATCCAATGAATTATATGGTCCCTTAAAAGATTGGAAATTTATGGCTTTTTGGTAGTTAACATTCTCCAAACCTTGTTCTCTATCACTATCCTTTAGAACATGATGGTTAGATTTCTCTCTCAAATCCATGTTTTCACATCCCACCTATGTTCCCCTATGTGGAAACCTAGTGATGAGTTACTTTGGGTAACCATTATGTTTCTAACTTTCCTTTTAGAAAATAAAGTTTTATTATTTCATTTTACAATGTGGGTTTCCATGAAAGAAACATTCATGTAGAGAACCATTTATAACCTGAAAAATTTCAAGAGAGAAATCCATTTTTAGGGGGGGAAGAATGTAACTCCCTAAGATTTTATGAGATAGATATTTTTTTAATTTCATTGATGTCTTGTGTTGTATGCTATATCAAATATTTGCATGTTCTATATACAACACTGTATCAGCTTGCAGCATATGAAACACTATTCTTGACTTGTGTTACACAAAATTTTGCGTTCTTTTGATAGAATTAATTTCACGCAACAATGAGTATTAAATTTGATCAATTTATAAAATAAGTATATTTGGATTATATTATACACAACACCAATGTAAAATTTCACTAAACATAACACTGAATTGGCTTGCAAGAGCGATCTTCCTCGATAGCTTGCATTGTAAGCAATACCGAGTTTCCCAAAACAAAGATATACTATTAACATTTTCTTATTTAATGGGATATAAAAAATCTATTAAGAATATTATTATCCACATTTTAAATTTTATATAACATTAACGTTCATGTTTTGTATTTTCTAAAAATTATATAAGAAGAAATTCAATTATACGGATAAAAAAGTATTTTTCTGAAAAAATGTATTTTTGCTTGCTTTTGATGGAGAACCAATTTATATATAGTTTTTGAAACATTTTTATATTAAATTTTACAAAATTAACGTATTATTTTAGTTTAGAATTTAATATTTTACTTTGGTTGAATTTTTGGTATTTTTCTGATAAGTTTTATTTTTTTTGATAAATAGTGAAAACACTAATTTTTTATTTACATTAAAGTCATTAAATAGTAAAATTATGTTTTAGATTATTTTTAAAATTTAATTAGTTATTTTTTATCCAATTATTTATTGAAAATAGTTTTCTACACGAATTTACTTTAAAAATAATTTCAAATTAAAAAGGGGCATTTTTCCAAAAAATCATTTTTCATGACATTTTAAAAGTTTTTTTTAATTAAATTATGCAACTTATATGTGTTGAATTATGAAAAATGGATGTTAAATTTAAATTCTTGAGGTCAAAATTTTGTAAGTAGGCCCCTTTTAGTGTTTAACTCTATGAATAATAACCATGGTAAATTCTATTACGATGTTAAAGGGTGAACTATGTAATTTTGGTTAAAAATAAATTTATAATGACTATAAAATGACCAAAAAAAATGAAACAATTCTATTTGTCAAATTTAATTCAACCCTTAACACTTAATAATCTAAATTATGTCTTTTAATGGATAGTTGTCCATGAAAATGACTTAAATAATATTTAAATCAACGAAAGACACAAAGTGTCATTTTCTTTGTCTTTGATATATTTTATGTGTTCATATATGAAGCAATGGGTGATATCAATGAATCGAAATGGTAAATTTAAACTTAATAAACTCATTTACAAAATATAAATTTACATATGACATTTTAGGTCCATTTTATATATATTATGGTATTATAATATTTTATTTGATGAAAATATAATGATATCACAAACAAGTTTAATATAATATATAAATTTTAAAATATTGTTTTACAGGATAAAAATTTGATTGTAAAAACTCATTTGAAATAAAAAAAATTATATTTATCATGATTACTTAATTTTAATTTTTATGAAATAAAAAATTACCTTAATTTTTTATATATGGATGATGTAGAAAATATTTATTTGATGAAAAATCAATAAAATAATTTTTAGTAAAATGATAATAACCATTAATGTGCCAAAAAATTTTACCAAATTTTATTGGTTGAGTATATATTGACTATAATCATCAAATGGTAGAATTATAGAAAATTATCAGCAATATTGAATTCATTATAACAATTATATTATTTTATTTAATGTAATGTTAAAAGTGTTACTTTCATACTTTAATAAGATTTTTTAATATTGGATTATCATGTAGATAAATTCAACTAAATATATTCACATGAAATATATTATATTCATCTTCATTTTAATATTTTATTTTTAATTTTTCTGCATAGAATAATTATATTAATTAATTAAACAATATTGAGGTAGTAATTATTTTATTAAGGGAAATATCAAGTATATGTTATCAACAATATTAAATTAAATATAATTTTCTCTAATTAATCTATCCAATGAATATTCAATATTTTCTTGACCAGATATAGATATAATAAAATATTTTTTCGGGATGAAACCTTATCTTTATATTTCTAAAAACCCATGAAATGAATAGTGTCAAAATTTACACAATTGATATTTTGATAAAATACCATTTTATTAAATTATTTAAACATCATAAAACAGTCATTAAAAATATATAATAATTCTGATATTGTCTAAAATTTCCTAAATTATTCTCTTTTGGTCTTTTTTACTTCAAATAAGTAAATATTTATCTCTTTAAATATTGGAATATTTGTTACACTAGTTAAACATTAAATATAATAACTATGTATTAATTAAAATAATAATGATTAAATTGACATAAATAATTTTAAAAAAATTGTTGGATAATGAGATTAAAACCCAATATCATCTCATATTAAAAATTAGGATAATTTGGTTATTTTTATATAGGGATAGATTTTATTATAAATTAATATTTTTGAGGTTTCCAAAAGTGGTCTCACCTCAATTATTAAAGGGAACCTCCTCCATCATTTATCCACAACTCATTAATCCTTAAATCTCGTCCATACCCTTACCATTTATATTATAAACTTCCCTAGTAACATTATAGACGGTTTGGAACTCTCAAAAGACCAACCCATGTTCCATTAATAAGAGATCTAAAGTGATCACATCAAAGAAGAGTTAATATCTTCTACCGATTCTTTATAGTTCTTTATTATTATACTTCCACATCATGAGTTTTTTAATTATAGAATAATAACTCCAATAGAAATTATATACTTAAATGTTATTATAATTTTAAATAAATCATATTCAACTTTATATGCATGCTATGAAAAATGAAATCATCATGCGTGTGTAGGTACGACTTATCATCTGCACACTTTGGTGTAATCTATTTTTCCCCACCACAATACTTCCATGGGTATAAAAGTTGATGTAATACCTATATTTTATTATTATAAAATGATTTTGATTCCAAAATATAGTAAACCATGAAATTTAATACTATTCAAGAATTATGGGAATCATATCATCGCTCATGTGTACGTACGACCTACAATCTCTACGATGTGATGTGATTCATTCTACATTGTAACCATTCAAGCATGATTTTATTATTTTATAGAATGAATAAATATGGTATTTATTATGTAAATATAATTTTATAATGATATAAATATAAACTAAGAAGGAGAACTATATTTTATTCGATGAAACATGCATATGATCATAAAGCAGTTAATACACGAATAACAAGTAACAATGAAATGTTACTAACAAATGAATGAAAATATGAACATAAAAGTTATAATAATTTTTTTTTTGATTCCAGAATAAATTAGTTACATTATTTATATCATTATACAAGAGTTTCAGATACATATGAACCTTATCAAACATAAGGATAGGGATAATTTTGGAATCTCATTTTTATCTGAGACTGTTTAAATATAAGTATTTTCTAGGGATATATTTATCATCCCTGTCCATATTTTCTAAAAAAATCATAATATTTTTACTATTATTCTATGTATGTTAAAATTCATTTTTACCAATTTATTATATTTACTACATAGTATATAATTTATCTTTATTTTTTTACTATATGTGGTACTTTTTGACTTTTCTGGTAAATGTATAAAGAGAATTTTTTTAACTTATACAGATATGAATGAATTTTTACACCGTCATAATGCCTCATTTCCATGAAGCTTCCTCCAAAAAATTTCATGTATGTTTTCAACTAATTTTTTTTAAAATCCCAGGGAATTTTGATAATTGAAAATATTTTTGAAGAATAAAGTATATTTTCCTCAGGAATTAAGATCACGTGTTTTATCAAAATTATTTTCCATCTAATATAAAATATGGTTATTTTTATATCCCTATTATTTAATTTATTTGATTTATTTTATGATTTAATTATATTTATGAAATCCATTTATCTTGTATGGATTATGTTATGATGGAATGATGTTTAAGAAACCCATAATATTTCGTGGGTTATGACATGATGAATGATTTATGTTTTATGGAACATGTATGAATGATTTCATTAAAAGATTGGTGGGACATATATATACGTCTATTGTATTTATAAAATTTTTATTTCTCATGAGATAGACATTACTGGATTAAAAATTCAATTTATTTTAGTAATACATGGCCGGAAAGTCAAGTAAACTAGCTTCGGTAATGGAATTTTTTCACTTTGATGGTCTAGGAAGAAATCCCTTGGTTAATATAGAAATAATATTATTTTATTATTTATTTTACACAATTCCATGTTTATGCTAATGTTATTGTCTCATGGTTTATGATTCCATTATTATTTATGACTTATTAACTACCAAGATTTATTTCATTACTCAAGATTTTTGTATATGTTAAATGTGGTATGATTTTTTTCAAGTGTGTGTTCATTTTTTTACATTCTTATATTTTTGTTTTGTAAAATAGTTTCCATTCATACCCTTATTGAGGGTTTGAGATCACCCTTTTTTATTTTTTCTATCACCAAGGATGTAAACAAAGGTTTTAGGTGGGAAAAAAGAGGAAGAAATTAATGAGAGATTTTGTAGATATTTCATGATGATAGAATATTATATTCTAATTTTATAAAGACACTAAACTAATATGGTGTTTGGGTGTTTATTGGTGTCATGTATTACGTATTCTGTAAAATAAATTTAATATCCTTGTACGTCAAGGTTTGGTATTTAGACATTCCACATAATATATTATTTCATTTTTTAATTATACAATGGTCAGGGATTTCATTAGTTTTATTAGATGTTATTTGGGATAGTCAGCTTTACCATAAGTGATGAGTCACATGATCATTACAATAGAAAGTGTCCTATGCCTTCTAGAAATGTTGCACATATTTTTTAAGGATTTTAGATGGGTTTTCAGGAACCCATCGATTGACAAACCATGTGTCCTGGGGGAGTATATTTGGTTTCCACTTTATGACCAATGGTTTTCTAAAGAATCTCTTTAAGAGTAAGAGGGTTGTCAAAATGATTTTTGTGATACCTTTCATAGGTTATCTTCTTCACATGGAGTCTTAATGGGACCTCGTGAAGGTCACATGATCACATGTCCTTTTTGGGGACTCACACAATTTGTGGGTATTGACCACCATCTTCTACTACTTCTATTGAGGGGAGGATAATACCCATATTCAGGTATTTTTTCATTTGTGAATTGAACAGTGCTCATTTGGATAGTGTCAAAATATCCCCCTCTCATGATAAATGTCTTCAAAAATAAGTGTTGTGTTATGATGAATGTAAATGACTGCCCGTGTTTTTGGAATTATCATGAGTCTGTGTCTTGGGTAACATTTGGTCTTATATGTGTTATTTGGGATTCTACGAAATTCATCATATATAAAAGAGCATATGGTGTCTTTATTTCACTAGCTACTCATTCCTCTAGATAAATTTCTTTTCTACCATCACATAACCTTGTTGTAATATCGTTATACAAGTCCTGATTAGGATACCTTGTCGTGAATGTTCTTTTCGAGGACAATTCTGAATGAACACCTTTTCTTAGATGCTTGTTTAAACCAAATATGAACTATACTTTCATAATTTCTGGATCCTCAACTATGAGGATTTTCAATTATGCTGAGGGTTCCATGGGATCTACTCATGGTCACTTTATCATCTGATCGATTGATTATCATGTGACTCGCATGACCATGTCCAAGTCAAAAGATTGAGATTCACCAAGGGGGAATGTGATTGAGTGATTCCATGTGGGGTTATGTAATAAGTGATACCTACAAGGTTTTAGTGATTCATAATCCTTTTTGGATATTTGTGAACACTTTTTTTGATTCATGTTATGTGCCTCATGTTTTTTAGTACTTTATGTCTTTCCATTGACAATATTTCTTTTGATCTATATGAAAAATCAAACTTTATTATTTTTAGATGGATTCCAGTTCACATCACACTTCTTTTTTATATACAGTCAAAGGAAAATAATTAAATGAAATTGCATCACTAACCCTTGATATCTTGTACATTCCAATAATGTGTTTCTAAAGAGTTTCCTCTAATCCGATATCAAGTATTATACTCTATCTGAATGAATACCTCTATATGGGATTGGTTTTTAGATGACGTTATCATTCCTCCACCGATCCTCAATATTCTATTTTTATAGCTATCAATTTATTCTCAATGAATTATGATGATAATCACTGAGGGAGGTTACCTAATCATACTTCGACCCTTTAGATTGTCTTATATACCAAAAAAATCTTTTTTTGGGACTAGATGGTTTCAATTTCTCTCACTATCCTCTAGATAAAAACTATAAAAGTATGTTTTCCTCCTCCCTGAGAAATCATAGTTGCAGATTGAGATAGATTTGGGATCTTCATCCTAGAATCAATTTCTCTGATGAGTGGCCAAGACCCTTTTAGGTTAAGCAAAGATGCATAGAGTTTTCTGATTATCTATTTAGTATTCATCTTTATGAATCCCTGTGGATTTTAGGTTTCATCTTTTACCTCCATTATGAACTCCTTCAATATATGATAATTCATTGGTGCATTGACCCTAATGAATTCCATTTGTGTTATGGTGAAGTAGGTTTCAACCTATGGTACACCTATTAACTAGGTTGGATTCTTCCATTAGGAGATATGTATTACGAATTTATTTCTGATTAAGATGTTTGGGATAATACTTTATAGACCCTAGTATTAGTGAAGTATATTCTTATTATTGTGAATTAGAAATTGATTAAGGTGATGAAAATGCACTCACCTATTTCTTTCAAGGATTTGATCAATATTATTCTTTGTTGAAACAGAGTCACACCAAGTAGCATACACCATCACCCGTGTCCTTCTTAGTAGTATTGTGATAGTGCTGGATTATGTTGGGCCATCTATGAAGATATGGACTATACCTCCCGGGGATAATGAATTTCTTAAAGGTCTCTTTATACCTAAGGTTGACAGGATATATGTCCATGTGTTTTAGATGATGTCCATTCCAAATCAAGGATATGAACTCAGAGATTCACGTAATCACATTGGTGATATAGGTGTGGCTTTCCGAAGGACAGAGCCTTGATTTGTAGTTCCTCTCACTGCACTCGTCTATAAAATTCAACTCCATATTGAATAGGGCTTTAACACTTATAGGATCAGTGGTCCCTTTCAATGTTTTTGGCTAGATAAGGGATAATTTCCACTTTAATGAATATTATTATACTACTAGGACCTCTGAATATTAAATCCATACCATAATGTGGAATATATCGATGGTCAGAAACATGCCTCTAAGCCCTAATGAGGATAAAGAATCACTAGGAAAATATGATATCCATGATTTTTCCTCATTCCGCAGACTGGTGGGGCCACTTATTGATAACGAAACTGGTTCCCTTGATGAAAGGTTATATGTGATATATCATCAAGATGAGCTTCTTGCATCTTTGAAAGATGATCTAATAATTTTCAATCCTTATGCATGCTATCAAGTTTCTTTTCATTTTGTTTCCATCCAAAGGATCACTCCTCTCCCTTTTGCCAATGTTTAATGGGATTTTCATACCAGAGTCACCCTCTAGTATTGGATGATATGATGATGTTAAGATACCAAGGATATAATCATACTTATGCTAGATAATTCTATCACCTCCCTTACCATAGATTACTCATAGAATTGGGTATGATCTTATACAGATGGTGTGATTATATAGGTGGTCCATCATGAGGAAAGTAATTTTCCTCACCAACCCCTTTATCTATGGATACTACGTTATTGATTTAATACATTGGAGATACCTCAAGGAAGAGACCCCTTTCTAGTAATGATTACCCAAGTAGTGGATCAGAATCTATTGAGGAGGATATTCCATCATCAAAAGCTACATATGATAAGACTGTTGAGAGAAGTGCATATGAATCTTCTTCTCCTACTTCCATACCATCTCAATTAGTTACTTCTCCTACTACTCCTATTCCATTGGCTATAGAGGCTAATACAATACATAGGATGATCTAGAAAAAAAATCATGCCTTGGGTTTAAAACCCCTTTGAAGGTATTCCCTGACCAAGGGCAATGCGTTCATGAACTATTTCATTACATGGGGATGATGGTTTTAACCAACTACCTTTGTATGAAATCATGAATAATTTTTGTTTAATATCAAATATCTGGAAAAAAATGGAAGTGATTTGAATGATATTTCGGTTGAGGACACTATTTTCATATAGTCAATGGAGCTTTTGGTGGAATTGGAGAAGAGTTGTCATTTGACATATGAAATGGAAGCTCAGATAGATTCATGGACCACACTGATATGGATAAATGAGAATATAATAGCCCATATGAGGTTAGCGTTTTCAACATCAACATCCTCATTGGAAACTTATTAGAAGAGTGTTGAAGAGTTAACCACATTGGATGAGGATATTCATCATAGATTAGAAGAATAAGAGGCTTTCCAAGAGGTAATCTAATGTTCAATTGACTATTCTTTCCCAAATTTAACTAAACATTCTAGCATAGCTGAAAAACTATTATCATTGCTAGAATTATGTAATGTAGTCTATTTTTTATTATACTTTATAGAGATTCCAAAATGTGTAGACGAACCCCCCATCATAAAACATTATAAATGAATGAATTTTTATAACTTTTAGATGTTCCTCTCTAGATTCTGTTCATCCATGATACAGATGTAATTTTATTGATCTGATATTATTTGAATCATCAATGACACACATTAATTTCATAATATCATGTAAAATGAAATGCCTTGATCTGAATATTTAAATATTTACCAATTATGTTCCAAAAGTGATCATGAACTCCAACTTACATGAGATTCCTTATAGACGTATCTATTCTATCTATCTTGTGATCACCTGATTTGTAGAAGGATTTCATGGGTAGTATATATGTCGTGCAAGGAGTGTGATTAGTTTTTTTTCTATGTATAATAGGCTTGGGGAGAGAATCTTGTTATTTTCAAAAGCCATATGATTGGGACTGAATTCTCTTTTCCAACTAAATAATTTTTGGGTTGTAGTTTTAAAATCTTTTAGCTCGGAAATTTTATTTCATTGTTTTATAGTCTTTTTTTAAGAACATATATTAATTTATTTTAGGGACTTTTAGCTCAGGCATAATATTTCTTTAGTTTAGGGTCTTTTATCCCATACATGAATTTTTTTTTATTTTAGGTTCTTTTATATTGGACCTCATATTGATTTATTTTAGGTTATTCTAGCTCTGACCTGATACTGCTTCAAGTTAGGGTCTTTTGTCACAGACCTAATATTTCTTTAGTTTAGGGTATTTTATCTGACACCAGATATTGATTTACTTTAATGCCTTTTATCTCAATCTCTTTTTGTGATACAGTTTATTATATTCATGATTTGACATGATATTTCATTAGTTTATGGTCTTATAGCTTGAACCATTAATGTGTTATAGTTTAAGGTATTTTAGTACTGATATTTGATGTGGTATAGTTTACGGTGTTCTATCTTGTACCTTTGAGGTGCACGAATATGGGGTAAGTAGATTAGGGATGACATAAGACACACTAGTGAGCTGAGTTGCACTATGGTATTCCCTGGACTCAAGAGGATGTGAATTCCATTCTTTTCGGGAGGATATTACATTTAGTTTGTATGTCAAATCCCATTTGCATCAGTAGCATTTCCAAAAAAAGATAATCTCCACTCATTTCCAAGGTTTATAAAAGATTTATGGGGGTAGAATTAGTTTAAGGCAGAAGTATTCGGGATGATAGGTCCACCTGGATAGTTGGAATAGGGATGATGTAAATCATAACCCAAAATCTTGATTAAGTGAATATGGTATCAAAAATACATACTAGGTATGTACCAATCCACTCTGAGAATCCTTGATCTTCCACAGTGTCTCTAGAGATCACAAGGATTGCAAAACCCACCATACATGGCCACTATATATATTGTTGGAGGGTTTGAGCCCTTCTACATCAGAAACATGGAAAAATTGAGAGATATATTTTTCTTTCTAAGGGACATGAAATATTTTTTAAGACTCAAATGTTCAGATAATTATGTTTTATATGCAGGGGAGCTATCTAGGAAGGGTTCAAGAACCATAGATAATTTTATTTCTTTATTTTCGATCATTCTTTATTAATCATAGTATCAAATCCATAGGTGAGAGACATCAAAGGTTTGGGAATGGAGTTTCTCATTTCAGCCTTGATAAAGGGTACAAAAAATGGTGATGTAATGTTGAGGGTGATGAATTTTCTTGAATATTCTTGTATATAGAATGTAAACCCTGGTTTAAAATGCTTAGGATAGAAGTAAATATATGGGACTATCATACCAGGGTTTACCCAAAATATATTGAGATGTTCGGTTCCGCCACAGTGACATCATGATCATAATAATTTGAAATCCCTCCATACATGTACATGATGTTTATATTTGCTGGGTATGATCCCTTCATCATTAATAGCATGGCTAAATAGCGAGTTATATTTCCCTTTCAAAGACCTATGAAATTTTTTCTATGACCAAAAACACATTAAATCATGAAATTTAATTCATGGAAAATTTAATTTACAATAAGGGTTAGAGCACCCTAAAAGTTGTGTCACCACCTAGTGAACTCATTCTCACATTGAGGATATGTTACAAACCATTAAACTAACTTTTTCCTAGACTAGGTGGTATAGAGAGAATAACCTAGATTTTTCTGGTGCTACAACGTTGAACCTATGAGATTTTTTTCACCACAATATTTTCATAAACTCTATAAATGAAGATTTTAGAGGGAAAATAACTAAAATTTTACAAGGCCTCCCTTTGAAAGTTTTCTTCTTGACATGTTTTGTGACTATTTTTCAAGTAGTTTTTGGTCATATGATTTGATCCATTATAGGCTAGAGTTTAAGGTCATATAGGTTTGACCAAAGTTTAGATAGCTTAAGGTTGTTAGTCTCATGGAACTAATATGGTTGAATTTTATAGAAGATGAAAATTATGATATGTAAGGTAAAGAGTTCTAAAATATCCTTCTAAGTAGTAGAGGAATATGTTTTAAATAATTACTTGAGTATCTATGGTTAGGAGTAATGATAAGGGTCCGTCATACCAGGAATGAAAAAAACAAATTGAGGTGTGGGATTCATCAATGGTGGTGTTAGGCTCACAAGAATTATAAATCCATCCTTATGGATGAACGATGTCTTTGTTTGGTGGGTCTGATCCCTTATGCATTAGTATCATGGACAAACTGAGATATCTCTTTTCCATTTTAGGATACATAAAAATTATGTGACAAACCAAGGTGCTATTGTCATTAAGTCTGAGTAATGGATTTGGGTTCCCTAAAAGGTGGAAGAAGAAGCTCATACTCTAGTTGACCAAGTTTAGGTTCATATAGTTGTATATTAAGTAATAATGATGGTTGATGTTCTACATGCAGTTTAACATCATGTAGTAAGAATATAATTGTTGTAGTTTATTTCTGTGTAGTTTGGATATGTTCCATGTAGTTTAATTTCATGTAGTATGGACATATCTCAATGCAGTTTAACATCATGCAGTAATGACATACTCTGTGTAGTTTATTTTTATATGGTAAATATGTGTTCGATGTATATTAATGTCATTCATTAAAGAAATATATCCATGAAGTTAAATGCCATGTGGTAAGGACATGGTCTCTCTGTTGTGAAATAGTAATGTTGCGGATGGGGCCATGAATAGAATTCTATATATCAATACTTCTCCCATATTTATATAAATTAAAGGACATGTAGCTATTATGAAATATCCCTACACAGGTTTGACCCATACAAAAAAGGGATGGAATTTTAATATTTTCTTATTATAAATAGACTTGGAGTTTGGAATCCATAAATCACTACATATTCTATAAGGAAATGAATCATGTCATATTTATTTTTAGAAGGGGCAAATCTCTACATGGGTCTTACTCATATGTAGAGGTGAGCATTGTTTCCATTTATTTTTTGTAGTTGGGACCAAGATTAATGATTCAAGCATTACAATGTATTCTCTGATTATAGGATTCAAGACACATGTATCTCTTTAATGGGGGTGCGGTAAGAGACCAATAACAACAAAAGTGGTACTCTCAAGTGAGGTTTATGAGAATGAGTAGTTTTAAATTTTATATAGAAATCTACCATACAATTTAATGTCATAGGGAAAAGAAACATGGTATGCCTTTTATGTTCTTGAATTCATGACCATGATGAAATTTTCATGGGACTTCATGCCTTATTTTCTTTTGTAAGCCTTCACTAAATATCATAAGCTCACATGAGACTATTCTGGTTTGAGAAACATGGAATGTGAAGGGTTTATCCTACCATGTTGGGAAAATAAGGATAAAAAATGACATTTTTATCATGTGTTGACTCAACCAAGTTATAGGACCAAGGCATCCATAGGTATTTAATTGAAAATGAGGATCAATATATACATTTTTCTGAAAAAACCATGATATTTAGTGTCGTGTGGTATAGAAATCATCCATGCAATTTAACGTATTGTTGTAAGGATGTGTTCTGTGCAGTTTAATGTCATGATGTAAGGACATATCTGTCGGTAGTTTAACATCTTGTGGTAGGATGTGGGTGAATCATAGTGAAAGTGGAATGATTTTATATTTGAACCCAATATTAGAGGTCTGGGAATCACTACAAATATTTTAATGGAGTAAGTTAAGACCCATATAGTTATTTAATAACATGCAAATTAGTTCCATGTGGCCAGAAAATTAGGTCTCCCAATGTGAAAAAGATGTAACATTGTGGATTTGTGTAGTTTTATGTTATACGGTAATGGAATATTCCAAACAGTTCAATTTCTTGAAGAATGGATCAACCATGTATAGTTAATCATCATGTAGTTAGTACATAGGGTTCAATGCAGTTTAGATTCTTGATGTTAGGACTAGACATGCTACTTAGTTTGTTGTCTTGCTACCAAGACAAGTCTTGAACAGTTTAACATTTTATTGAAATAATGTACTTTTGGGGATTATAATTATTTATATTCCCTAGAGAATGAAATATATACACAATATTTCTTGAGAAATCTCACATTAGTGTGGGGGAGTTACACGATATCCATTAATTGTGCCCAAGAAGTAATCTTTATTGTGGTAGACCTTGTGTATGATATAAGGACATTCCCATTTGGTTTCACGATTCATAGCCTTCTTCCATGGTATCATTGGGGTTCTCAGAGTGAACACATATTCATATTAGATAACATAATGGAGGCATACCTTCTTATTGAAGAGTCATGCAATCCGATTCTGATGAATTTCACGGTTGTGCAATTTATGCAACCCATTCTAATCAAGTCACTCCATTTCGTCAAACAGCTTCTATGATTTATCATTGTCTGAGAGTTTTCCAGAATAAGATATTAAGAGTGTATGTAGTTTTACTTCTATAGGTACGTTTCCTTGGTTTCCTTCACCAATGAATATAGTGTTTCTTGTGATATAGTATGTGTGGTGGTACGGAAGGCCCATAAATCAGGGATAATATTATCTAGCTAGGAGTAATTATCCTTGTTCACAATAGTATATTATATATTTGATAATGTCTTGTTGTAGGACTCTATATACCCATTTTCCACTACATCACAGTGAGTTGAGTGATTAGAATCAATATTCTTCTCCTGGTACAATTTCACCAACTCTTTAGAGTAGAAGTTGTTTCCATTTTCTGCCAGTATTATGTATATGACTTTGAATTGGGTGATGATATGAGACATTAAGAAGTTTATGATGTTCTTTATCATGAATTTTGTGATCAATATTGCCGAATCTAATTTGAAAAATATGTTGAAATATCTAGGGATGTGATTGAACTAATTGGATATGGCTAGGGGATATGCACTCACAACATCCATTCCCTAAATGGAAGATGGAAATGAATATTTATCTATATGTAGTTATTCTGGGGGTTGATGGATGAATTTTTCATTGATCTAAAGACAAGAATTTTCGTGGTGAATTTCATGTAGTCATGTATTATAGTTTTCTAATAATATCCCAACCTCATGATTTTGTGGGAGAGCCTGGTCCAGGAATGACAGTCACTGAAGAAGCCTATATGGAATTCTTCCATTATAGTGTGAATATATCCTTTTGATTTAAATCTAAGGAATATTACATCAAATAAATTCTTTTAGAGTTCCTTATAATCAATTGGGACATTCATTAGGGTAAAATTTACTATACAACACCAAATTTGTTTCCTTCGGGCTCAATCTATCGGAATATCCCAATTTTAGAGACAACAAATTATTGGTGCCATCCAACTTAGAGTGGGCATTTTTTCATCACGCTCTGGGCGGTGTTGAAATGATTTATTTCATCCACACCACATATGATGATTGATGATATTATTCATAGATGTGTGATATGTAATATTTTCCCTCATAATTAGGGTTTTCCATAAAATTGGCTACATTAGCCAATGAATTATTATGATCATTCTGTAATCAGGAAACATATCGCAATATGGTATCAAAAGAGATCATTCCCATCAGTCCCATGACTTAGCCTTTGATAAGAGCTAGTTCTTATATTTTTATGGATAATTTTAAATTGATATTCTTTATCACAATTTATGAGTCCCCTGTGATATTCAGTTAGTATATTTTCTATTGTAGGGTCAATTACATCCCGGCAATGAGAGATTGGTATTCTGCCTCTCAATTGGTGCACCCTTTAGATATTGATAATGAGTAGGGAAAAATTATTTTTCTATAGAGACCAAGACTATCCCAATTCCAACCAAATTATGTCTCATATTTTCTATCCTTTTACTGAAAGGACTTTAGGTTGTGACATCAAAATACATATACCATTTGTGAGGAGTGTGATGGAAATATAATAACTCTTTATCTATAAGTTAAGTTTCCACCAATGTATTTTATAGGGTATTATCTGTTGCAAGGAAATCATCATAGGCTTTCCATTTCACTGATTTCTGTGACAAAAACAAGTTTTTTATTACATGAGAATGAATGCCCATAGGTCCATGCACCAGGTTATCATTGGACGGACAATGATTTACATGATTGGATTGAATAGAGGGAGCATATAGTGTTTATAGTGATTAATGTAATGAATTATCTTCTTCACTGAGAAGATAAGTGCTATGATGTTCTTCTCGACATTAATGTATCGGGTCTCAGTACCAAGCATGGTTAGGATGAGGTAGTATAGAATATTCTCACTCCCTGCATCATTTTTCTTGTGGGGAGAGGGCTCCCAATGAGCATTTCATGGTTTTCACATTAAATATGAGTAGCCTCCCTCCCACAATATGCATTGGGATATGTGGGTGGAGGAAATACTTCTTGATTCATTTGATGGATTGTTGGAAATCCTCATACCATCAATAGGCGATTCCCTTCATCATTATCTTTGTGAAGGGGAGATATTTTCGAACCAAAATAGCAATGAGACAATGAATGTATGTGAGGTACCCTTGGATACCCCTCAGTTATTTGATATTTCATGGGGGGAAATTTCTTGAATATAACTATTATTCTCTAGGATTAACATGATGTCACATGTAACACCACCCCCTCAGAGTTCCACTTGACAGTTCCTTGATGTGATGAGACAGAAGACCTCAATCTTATCCCCCCGAACACTGAAGGATGTCGAATAGTACTGAGGGACATGGGTGTGACCTAGGGGAGACTATGCTCTCATTGTTCGAAGTATGCACAATAGTTATAATAAATAGTAAATAGAGGAAGCATAATGATAATAAAAATAACAAATAAAATAAAAAAAATAGAAAATGAATTATTTATAAGAAAATAGTAGAAGAAAAATATCAATACTATATACAAAAATGCTGATGGAATGTTGTGAATCTATAAAAAAAATTGAATTCTTGGTGAAACATGTGTACATGGATATAATGCATTCAATACAAAACTAAAAGTGACAAAGACATCTACATAGAATCTCAATCATAGGTTGTGTCAATTTTCCCAATCTCCATCATAAGCAGAAAGTAAATCAATCATCATAAGGAGAATACTTACCATTATCGATACCTATGATTAGAAAGTCTATCTGGGTACTAAACGACACCAGAGAAGGGTGTGAGATATTAATCATAGTATGATTGAACAAATGGTGTCTAGAAAATTCATTTTCATGGTGAAAATAAAGATAATGTTCCATATCTAATAAATTTAGAGTAGAAAAATAAATCAAAATAACTATATATTGGATCATATTCCATAGCGGATACCCCTCTAATACCACCTACTTCAGCCTAAGCTGGATTCATAAAATGGAGTACCTATACATGGAATAAATATGTATACAAGATCCAACATAAAACATGAAATCCAATAATGTATTACCCATAACCATGTGTTTTATCTAGGATTTTAATTCATAATCCATCATTTAGGTGTGCTATTAAATTAGGGGAGAAGCATCGCATGTGCATAAGTAATCTCATAATATTATAAAATGATGCATGTAATATTAATAGGAAATCAATCAATTTGTAAAATCTAGTGGCAAAGTCTTGAGACATTCCATGGAGATCTAAAAAAATCACAATGATCACTACAGGTATCTCTGTATATCCCAAAACAACATAGTCTATCCATGATGAGCCAAAAAACGTCCCTAGTATCACTCGAGGCATGGTGACTTTGGAGTACATACCATCAATATAACATTGGAGACTGAGTATCACACATGGAATGGCGTAACCGTCATGAAAATGGGTCCATCTAGGTTTCTACCCTAGGGAACCAGTGTCACTCATGAGTATATGTAAAACCTCCCAGGAATCCCGTACATGGAAATCCAAAGAATCAATCATAGTTCATTGATTCAGAACCAACTGATCATGGTGAGTCCATCCGTGGAATCCTTAATATGAGACCCTTGACCTCTCAAACCAATATTAAGAGAGCCATATAAAACATGGAATATAATAAGATGCATAATATATTTATAATTACTTTTCAACATAAGAGCATATCAATATCACATTATTAACATCAATAAAACTATAATTTTTTCCAAAAAATTATGGTACAATTAATATGGTAGGAAAAATATAATTAATCATGAGAAAGGAATGATTCTGACACTATATGAAATTAACTATTTAGTGTATGTTATTTTGTGATTTGGAAGCAGTTTAGATTCCCTCCAAATGGTTTTGCAATGGTTTCAAGAAACCACATCTGATGATGGTGTTTGAATCCGAAATGTGGGATTTCATTCCATTTAGCGGTAGTTTATGGTAAGATTCATAAATTGTGTATTTAGTTGTGGTATTCTTTTTTAGCGATTGTTTTCTGGAAAATAAAAATGATGAGGATTTTGCAACAGTTACAAACCCCAAAAAATCCTAATGGTTTGTTACAAAAAACCACTAATAAAATGAAGAAAACAACAAATAAATTATATTGTAGCCTATTTAGTAGTGATTTTAACTGGTAAAAAAACACAGTATATTGGAAGTTTTAACTGCCAAAAAAAAGAAATATAAACATTACATTAGTTTTAACCACCACTGCATGATGATTTATAAAAACTATCCAACTGAAAAATCAACATCCAAGAACAACCCTAAAAAAACAATGCACGTACCAGAGCATTCCACCATATAGTTATACCAAAATGTACATATCTTATCATCATAAAACACATAAATAAAAAAACACTTCAATAAAAAATTAAATAGAACATATAGAAAAAGTTTTATTCAAAACATACAAGGATCACCCTATGTCCTGATCCCATATAAAATATAACAAAAATATAAAAAATACTCACATTACACCTAATGAAATTACTTATCCACATCTCCCTACCTCCAATTACGAGAGAATATTACCTATACCAATTCACTACACATCCTATGATCTGAATGGAGAAGATAAAATAAGTATGTATACACACTAGGGTGACTTTTCAATGTGTGGTGAAACATCTAAGTAGGGTCTCAAAATGTTTTCCTAGTACTCATAACCTGAAGCGTACCTAAATACTCGGGGAGGGAATTATAGAAGTCTTTTAATCACTAGCTCAAAAAACCATGTTAAAATATTACATATGAATCCTAACCCACTACCTCATCAGTCATGGTAGTGTCTATCATATATGAATATCTTTATACAACAACCCAACCCTCTCACTCGACATGCTCAACTATCACTACCAAATCTTACTAATGGAATGTTCCAATATTTCAAAGCAATACTAATCAATGCATGGTACTACTTCATGTACATAAGGAATCCATCAAACCCTTTATAACTTTGGACGATCCATATCACACATAGTGAATCCAGGCCCCCAAATCCTCTCCCCCACCATGTGTATAGATCATCATAAGCACACAAAATCACAAACAATAATTAAAAAATATTTAATGAATATAATAACATATTTCCCAAAAAATTACCATGTTTATAGTCAATGGAGACCCATCTCCTTATATCAAATTAAGTATTTCCCATCAGTGTGATGACTAAATCCCCAATACCCACCATGATCTATTATCATTGATATAATATCATATCAGTCACTTAGAGGTCACACTACTACCCACAATCTCCCTTGACCGAAACCCCAAGTCCTAGTCCAACTATTAAAAATACCCTATCTTTATTGATCCAACTACCCAGGTATCATCCGAACCTATCAAGATCTATACCCCTTGGAATCATGATTCCATGTATCCAACTTATTAAGAGATTTAGAGTCCAAAAAAATCCTATATATTCATCTATAATATTCCTAGAAAATATTCATAAACACATTCCTCTGAAACAAGAATGAAGGAATGTATGCACATATATAAAAGTATATTAATATACCCAAAACATAAAATTCTAGGATATAATTATCATAAAAAATATGATATAAATAGTTTTAGCCTCTTCAAATATTTGAAATCGTGAAAATATCATGTGGATACTATGTTCCTCAAATGAAACAAAAAACCCCTATTTTAATATTAGTACAAAGATCAAGGATACCACTAATCCTTACCCAATGATGATTTGTACACATAATTATCTCCATCTTCATCTAAAAATTCTACTATAGGGTCCTGCAAGATAGTTATTTTGAATATTAAACTATGTCATATATTGTTATATATATAAAAAATAAACATATGTTAGTTAAATGATAATGTAGTTGTGCGATTTAACTACTCCCAACCAATCATTGATGAATTATCACTGGGGACAGATTCAATAGTCTTCTGATATAAATAAACCAACGCTTTTTTGCAAAGGGAATATCGGATCCCCCTATTCCTAAATTTTGTTTTGCATACAAATAAACTCTCTCTTATAATCTTGATGCCGGAATTGACAACAACATGGAGTAGAAGCAGATGAAATCCACGATGGCTTGCTAAATACCTTAGATGTTAATGGTGCCAAATTGATCCTATTCACTTGACCATGGTACTCCATCCCAAGGACTTTACCAACTAGGTCATCCTAAGAGACTGAGAAGGACAACATGGGTTTAACATCCCATAGTTAATTATATTTTAACTATCAACCAAATATCAGCCATATTTGAAAAAATATATATTAACATAGTGAAAATAGATAATATGTTATTATAATAAAAATTAAATTTATATCACGACTTCATTGGAAGGATCATTAACATAACTCCCATCATATTATTTATGAACATCCAACCACAGTTCTGTTCAGGAGACTTGGTGCCCCGGATTCCTTGACTGCATTAAACAATTATAAATAAGTAATTTTGTTTATGGAACAAATAGTATTTTATTATAAATATTTTTACTAATGAAAGGATCACTATAGTTGATCGATTTCTGGAAAAACTCATTGAACCCGCAATGTGGGGGATGACTTTATTTGCATGACACGATGCATTGTTCCTTGAAACATCCTAAAATAAATGAAATGTTATTTAATAATTATGTTTCTAATGTCATATAATTATTATATTATTTTATAAATGTAAAATGAGGTTAATATAATAATATATATTTAAATACACCAAGCTTATCATCACGATGGATATCAAAAATACCATTCTATTTCTCTATGGGTACCTCAATGGATACATATTCATACATTTGATGGATTATTAATGAATATCATTTAATTCTTTCCATAATTTCCATTTAAAATATTTTTACTTTTTACCCAAAATTTTCGATTTCCAATTTTGTGTTATAAAATTGACAACAATAAAGTGGAAAAACATCTAATCAATGAGAATAATTTTTAAAATATTATAATTTTATAACATAATGAAATTAAATTACACAATAATGAACAAAAATTACCTTTATAAATGAAAAATTATATTTATTTTTCCTTGATGAATTCATATGACTCCAATAAGCATACATAATCAGATGAGTAACCAGCTCCGCCATCATCAATCCTAGAATCTGGAAAATTAATATTGTGGTGTCATCCATAGGGACCAGATAGATGTAAAAAGGGACAACTATCTTATGTCTGTTCATATTCCAAACATCTGAACATTTCATATTGTTATTTTTTGTGACACTATAACTATATTTTATGAGAAAAATTAGTTGTATAAAAAATTGTAACAAATTTAATGATACTAAAACTTGTACCAATAACTATCACCCTCAAATATCACCATAAATATCTAAGAGTGGAGACATGCTCCCTCTCTATTACGGATGGTGTTGATGCGATGCTAATTGAGGTTGTGAGAGATGGTTTATATGGGAATGTTGAGGGTGTCTCAGATACTGTTGGGAGGGAGGCTTATGGATCGTCATTTTTGGGTATCATCTCGGGATCCTTGATTGATATTCAACTAGCATCAGTATAACACCTCCTCCTTGGAATTCGTATCATTTAATTAAAAAAATAAACTTAAATACATATATTTCAAAAAAATACCATAGGAAAAAATAGAAATGATAATAGATACACTATACTATAAAATAAGAAATTCATAACTATGATAATTAATGACTTCACAAATGACATAAGTGGTTCATAATTGAATGGATGACTACACATAGAATCATTTTTTCATTCAATCATTTATTTTTTCTACACTATCATTACATAATCTACTTCATCCACCTTTCAAGACTAATATATTCTATATCATGATGGAAAAATAAGTTCTCTTATTGTTGTGGATGAGATTCAATGTCGGCGGTCAAATCTTCCACTTCAGCACCAATATCATACACATCTCTTTGTTTTATGTAACAAAACAAACTCCACACATCACTCCTAGAATCTCCCACATTATAAACCATTTTATTTTGTGATGATAAGATATACGGATCATGTAATTCATATTCACCGACATTCATCATGTGAGAGATGTTCACAGATTTAAATTGCAAGGAATCAATTTTAACACCCCTGATAATATTAACCCAATTATGTTTGAATAAAACAACTAGCAAATTCCCTTGTTAGTTAATTAAATAATATAAATCATCTTTATATAGTATACCACTTCAGAAAAAGTAATTATACGTCTATTATTTGTTTTGAAACCCTCTTCATGATCAAATTTTCTAAATTTAAAGCCATTCACATTGCAAGCATCAAACTTTCTAGCATGTTTTAGGGGACCTTGAGAAAAAACATCAAATTCCTATAAACTCAGATCATGTATCATTAGTAATGATCTAGAAAATTAATATACATAATTTTATTTACAAAATAGATGTGTCATCTTAATATGTGTTTTGATTGATATATTTATGATCACACACATCATGCAAACCATTCTACATGTTTTTTGATTCACATATTTTGTTATATATTTTTCATTTTTGGTTCGACCACTCATTATCCTATATATTTGTATCCTAAACTCTTCATCAAAAAGATCTACAGTTAAACTATTAAATAACACATATCATTTGTGCTTGTAATAATTCCATTTATATTTGTGTAGCATTTGAGATCCTCCCAATATAAATTCTAATACAAGGAATCATTTTTGATTTCCTGTGTATTTGATAATTATTTGAATATCTCCAACACATACAACTTGATTTAATCTTCTCTCAAAATAATCCAATTATCTTAAACAGAAGTTAAGACATTACTATTCCAAATATCGTTTATAAATATATCCTTCTTGTTGGGATTTATTTTTCAAGTATGATTTTTAATACCCAATATATCTGTGAAACTAAAAAACAAAATAATTTATTTAATAAATATAAAACAATTTTTTAATTAATTTAGAAACATATAAATAAATCACCTCTAAATTTGATACATCCATTGATAATATATGGGTCCCCATAATTTATCTTCCCCAACCAAATGCATAGTTAAATTCATCATGAATGAGAAAAACTACAAAGGAACTAACATATACATTTAAAAAAGTGTAAATAAAAATCCCTCTTAATGGTTGTCAAGATTAAATTTTTGAATAGTTTTCTAACATAATCATTTATGTATGTGAAAATTTTGAGTACAATAGTAGTATATTTTCAGGTAATAATTCAAACAATACCAATTTTAATAACTGCTATAACAATGTATGTAAATCATGAAATTTAAATCCATGTAAACTATGATTCTTTGGGTCATAAAAACATCATATGTTATATGAATATATATCATATACCTTCAGAAGTTTGAAAATTCGAATGAATGTATCTTTATGATGATTTTTCATTAAAAAAAGTTTCGAATCATACATTCCATTTTCATCTAGTAAGAGATAACACTTTATATTCATTGTTTGTAAGTATTTCTGAGCATTGAGATAGTCCTTTGATTTTCTTTGATCATTAAGTAATGTAAAGATAAAATTTTCACAAGCATTATTCTCAATATGAAAAATATCAATATTATTCGTCCAATGATTAGATTTTCAATATATAAGTCTAATGAATATATGTTTTTTCTTCCATTGTTGCATTCCAATTTCACTAGATGAGGAACTTTGAACTCGTTTCCCACTATCATTAAAAATAATCACAATCTAAAATTTTATTTCAACATTTCAATGTTGTGTGAATATTTTAGAACCTAATAAAAACATTGGATATTTTCTATGATCAATAAATAAATTGAATTTTTACTTGTTCAACTGAAATATTTGAGAGTCATCTAGAAATGTTTGATAATATAAGAAGAACCATTATTAAATAAGAATAAGTCATTCATTCTCAAAATCAACGTTGAAAATAGGAAAAGACAGAAATGGGTATATGTTCCAACAATCCAAATTACCACGTAATGTGAATTAACTAATGGTCCACATTATATAAACATTCATTTTGAATGTTGTTCTAGAAGATGCATCATATATCTCAACACTGTTGCTCCATAACTCTAGTAATTATTCAATTATAGGCTTCAATTATACATAAATATGATTTCAAGGTATTTTTTTCAAGGAATAATCTAAAAAATTATAATTGATGATTTTAATACACATCCATTGAGGATGATTGTAAGGGAACAAAACAACCTACCAAATGTTATAACTGTTGCTCAAATTACAAAATGGGATGCATCCATTGGCATCCAAACCCAATCAAAAATTCCTAGGATTAGATGAGAAATATGGATGTAAAGAATCCAATCTATTTCATGATGGATATTCTCTTAGAATTCACCTTATCCCATTATTGTCTTTATGTATATAATTCCACTTTATGTGTTTGGCGGGTTTCGATGACACAGATAAAATATGTAATTGATGATTTAAAGGAAAGATATGACAATTCTTTTCAATTGTGATTCATATATACTTATTCATAGTAGTATTTTTATTCATATTTTTTACATCACCCATTAACATCCATCTAAAAGGAGGATTTTTTTAATCTCGTATACCTGAATCCTCTCTCCAATAAAGCATACTATCATTTAGACATAGATGTATTTTTGTATAATTTATTCTATGATTGGTATTTGTTTTATATCATAAAAAGAATCAGGGATAATTTCTTCAAAAAATGAATAATGCAACAATTCCAATATCACATACATCTCCTTATTTTAAATTCCACATATGAATTTGATAAAGTACAACTTCATCAGAGTAATTTTTTTGAATATTTTAAACATCCAATATAAAAATCAGGATTTCCATTGTCAACTATGCCGTGAAAAACATTTTTATACTTAGTGATGTTTTCTATTACATTAGTCTCTACATAATCAAGAGGAGGATCGAATGATTTGTTACAATCTTGATGTGGTTATCCTATAGTCTAAAAAACATCACTTTTCATTCTTTTATTTGTAGAACCCTAAACTAGTTGTTATGATATGTTTTGATGTTGATATTTGTGTCATGAAATTCCGAATTCATTTTTTATAAGGATTTTCATTTCATTTTCCATTTTCATGGAATTTTCCATATCATTCTATCAATTTTCATTAGTGCTCAAATTTTCTGTAACGTTCGATTCTTCATGCCAAATCCAACACAAATGTTGAGTATGAAATTACTTTAATATCAAGTGTCCATTAACTTTCTCTATCTTCACCAATATTTAAAATTTACTTTTAGGATATGGGAATCTTATTCGAGCATCCACAGATTGACTAGAAATTGAAAAATATAAAAAATCCTCCATTCCCTTATCATAAATATGTGTTTTCCTCAGTAATGTAACCTAGATTTTATCTCTATCACAATGTGAGTAAAATTTAATAAAAAAATATAACACACATCAATATTTCTAAGTATAAAAAGAGGTAAAATGACGTGAAAAAATAAATCAACCCAAGTTGTTAATTGAAAAGTCGCATTAGTAATAAAAAAGTCAAAGTGTTAAAATAAAATCAATCATAGATATTATTATGTAAAATAAAGAAGAATAAAAATCATACATACATTAATTCAAAATAGGAATCATTGTAGAATCACCTTAGGTTCTCAATGTCTAGGTGAACCTAGTAATTATTTATCATCATAGTAGTGTATTTTGAGTTTTAACACATATCCATCTAGAGGGGATGTCACATAATGCATAACAAATATTTTAGAGGTGATATAAGAAATTATATTTATGTATGTCACATTCTATATTTTATGATTTACATATGGTACATATCTAACCATCTATAGTGATTATGAAATTACCTAACAGATCTACTATATTCATGGAAGTTTAATTTTAATATTTTTTATTAGAGTGAATAATTAGATCTTAACTTCTGATTTTTAGGTTTTATTCATAGGGGTGGATAATACATCTTCTTCGAGAGAAACCATTTCCTACTAATGAAAAAAAATTAACAGATATAAACATGACACCAATGATAATTTCAAGAAACCTTTTTATTAATAAAGAAAAAAAATTGACAGATGTTTTTTGAGAAGATGCATAACTTACAATGTAGTGTAAAAGTTCCTAATACAAGTGTAACAATAATAAAACTAGCCTTTACAATTGTGGATTCTTTTTTATTAAATAAGAAATTAATCTATCATGGGATCATTATAATTATATTGCATATAATTATTTAACAAATCTCAACAAATATAATAACCATTAACTAATTAACTAAATAATACATAGATGATGACTCCATAACACCTTATTTGTAACATATTATTATCAAAGGATGGTGTAAATACATGTTTTTGAGAAATGAAGATGAATGATATGTCTATCCCTCTTTTAGTGTTAACTAAAATAGTAGAGGTTCATGAAAAATTTTCAGCATGACTTTATCTGAAGTAGGAACTACTCACAAACATAACCTAGTCAATTGAAATGGTACATATTGATCTAGGACACCTAGATGATATTTAATGAAAATACATATATGAAAATTAAATTCCTAAAGATCAAAATATGAAATATCCGTACATTATTTGATGTTCATGAATGTAGGAAAATACCTCTTATACAAAAGTTAGGAATACCAAACACATACTATGTACCAAAAATCTATGTTTAATGAGTGGGATATCTTGAATAAAAACTTATGGAAACCCCATGAATGTCTTATCCACTCACCAAATAAATGGTGAAAATAATACAACTAATTTTCAAGATTCTAAATGGAATATAATTTTTTTCGTTGATTCTTTACACATACCTAGATCACATACAGGTAGTTCTATGTACATCATAAGTGAGACACATGTAAGGTGTGAACACAACATACTCACTAGGTGACCAAATCCCCATCCCCAATAGCCTTTCAAAATCCAAATTGTGAGAAAAAATAATCAAAATATATATGAATAAGAAGTATAATAAACCACACACTTTAAAAATTATTTTAACATAGATTTCAATTATAATGATTATGTGACTACATCAAAAGGATCCATAGTTGATGTACCTACTTCCAGACATACTGAACATATGATATGACTAATATTAAGGAATTAAGATGAAACACTCATCCCACTCAATGGATAATAAATCATATATATTTTTTTAATTAAAATATTGTATCCCATCAGTTATAGAATATGGGAAGGTGTATATTAGTGTCAAGGAATTGCAATACCATTACATACAACCAACCCACCCATCTATAATTTGTGTACCTGGGAGAATTTTTCTATATAATATCATATAATTTCACTTTTTATAATTCCACATACTCTACTAATATCATATTTAACCAGAAGTAATACTTGTATTATAAGTTAGATAATCCTAGGAATGAAACTAGCTTGAACATAACACATTTTATAACCTATAAATTATTATAAATCATAGACTGTGTCATCATGAACTTGAGAATATATAAATTCCATTTTTTGTTGACAATAATAATGTATTTAACATGAAAGGAAAATAAACAAATGAATAAAACTTTAAGATTGTTTTAGTCTAGTATGTCAACATGACAAGCATAAACCACAAAATGTAAAGCAACATACAAACATTGTAAAAAACTTCAAAAAAATTATTTTAAATAACTATATTTGAATTATTTTCAATTAGATGAAAACCATTTCTAGCCCAAACCATTAATAAATATAATAGTAATAAAGTTTCCTCCTATCTAAAAAAATATATAGTTATACATTGAGATCTATAGGATGATGATATGCCATTAAAAATTCAATTTGACAAGTATAATATTTAGCATTTTGTGGTTTCAGATCCTTTCCATAAATGAGTGAAATTTAGTAATGATAATAAACAATATCATCATAGTTATTCATTACCTAAGCACCCTCAATAGATGGGTCCGATGAAAATTGAGTAAATTGATGACGATCATAATCACTAATGCAGGAAAAGAAGAGATCACACCCAATAACATGAATAAAAAATAAGATTAAGAAAGTTAAGAGGAAGACCACACCCTTACCTTGCATAGGTGTAATTGGAAGTTATAGTTAGGTTGGTGAAGGGATCAAGGCATGGGATTGGTATTTTGGAGATCAGGGGAGAAGGGGGTCATAATGAGGTCAGGGATTCAATGGAGTAGGGAATGAGGGGTCTACAATTTTAGATAAGCAGGATGATGATGGGGGAGAATGTGGACAATGGAAAGGGGTCTAGGGTTTGATGTATTTGGGGGAAGAGGGGGTGGGGTGTATGGTTTGTGGGTGGGGAGGGGGGATGAAGTATTTTGTGCAAGAAAATATTTTAGTGGTAGTTTTTTAACAACAATCTCTATATATTGAAAAAAAATTAGCGATTGTTTCATACCCCACTACAAAATAATCACATCTAATTACTGATTTTCGTGAAGTGTGAGTTTGAGGTATAATAATATAGACAATTACATTCCATCATTGAAATTTCAGTATCCCAAGATATTTAGCTTACTGAGTTCTTTCATGTCATTCAAGTCTCTTAAAAAAGGCATATTCATTAATAATTTGGAATTAACAAGTTACTAAACACATGTAATCAACGAAATATAAAAATCCCAAGCTATCTTGATTGACTACGAATACACTTTCATTCAATGAAATAAAACATCTTTAGAAGAGAGAAATAAGAATGCTATAGAACAGAACATGAGATAATAGTGGAAAAAACATATATAAAATTGAAGAATTCAATAACATTCAAGAGAAATTAAATATTATGAATAGAGAGTTTATTTAAGGCATACACATATATTCAAATGTGAGGAGTGAGGCACAACACTCTAATTTCACTCTCATAACAATATTTATATTATTAATTAAATTTAAAAGTTATCACATTGGATCAAAATGTATCTATCATGTGGTAATTGGGTCATTAAGGCATAAAAAAATAGGCGATTATCGATTGGAATACTGAAAGGGGTGGTCATGATAAGGTGACCAACCCATGGATGGGTTTCATTATAATATATTTTCACTATATACATGAAAATACTTTCAAATTAATTTAATATTCCAGAATGTGGCCTCAAAATAAGGGTTTAGTATGTGAAAAAATGGAGAAATATCTAAAATTATAGAAAACAATTTGAAACGAGATAGAAACCCAACCTCAGTGTCATAGAACTTCACACTAATAATTCCAAGACTTGATTCGACCTAAAATAAGAGAAATTCTAAGTATTAAGAAAACCTTGATCAGAGGTAGATGTTCGTTGCAACAAAATAGATCAATAGATAAAGGGGAAAGATTTAAATAGAGGAGTTTTGATGGTAGAGCATACTGAGATGAGTCTACAACATTCAACGGTGAAGGAAATAGTGGAAAAATGAATTAGAAATCTCAAAAAACCATGGGTATAGGTGGGTATCTCTTGTACTTGGAGGGAGAAGGATGCTATGGAGGAAATAAAGGAATAATAAAGAAAAACATTAAAATATTAAAAATTGATAAAATGGAAATTTCACCCCAATATAAATTCTGAACTGTTTGGCCAAACCATGCGCTAACCGTGCACAAGGTTTTTCTAATAAGAGAACATCACCATTTAGGCATATATTTTTAGTAACCATGTGAAAACCATGTGACAAATCATTATTCAAAACATATAACAAAATTCACAGGCATGAACCTTAGGTCCCATGGTTTTAGGGAAAATTTTACCACCCAGTATTTTTTCTTCTATTTTGGTGCTCTTGGATAATAATGGGACCTAGATGCACCTAAGACCCCCTTTAACCCCATAGGAATAATTTTAAGGGAAATTTGACGAAATTAAACAAAAAACTTAATGGTGGATACCTTTGGATAAAACAAGGATTTTCCACCATAGTGGCGTACCACTAAGCCAAGGAACTTCCTTGATGTTACCCCAAAGTAACATTTCACTAGATTCATTTTCATACTATGCTATCATTGGTTGTCATGGACAATTTGGAGATTCATGATGTGGTCACTTCCCTATCAAGATTTGAAAACCAGATTTTCAACAAAAAATTAAACAATCATTCCCAATAATTTTTAAATGATATGATTCATGGTGCATTGATAAGTGGAACTAGTATTTTTCATGAAAAATGGTATGTCATTGTATTAAAAGATCCCATGTGGTAATATGAAGGAAGTGGCCTCTTCATCGTCAGTAGCCATTTATGAAATATTATACCATAAATATCAATTTTTGAAGAATGGTCTTGGATGCCATATATTGCATCGATCAAGAGTTTTTCAATCAGAAAATGGAAACAAATATTTTGTAAATGTTGATTGAGGTCTCTAATATTGATTTAGATTCTAATTTTCACGTTATTTTTGTTGATAGGGATGTTGATGTAAATCGATCGTGGGTATTTCACATATCGTTCAATGTTTTAATTGATAAAAATTACTACTTGAACCTCTATATTAGAGGCATGAGAGGCTCGCATCCTCTTATCTTGTTGTATGAAGCATCTATTCTCATCAGGTAAGTTGTGATGGTGCGTTACCACATCATGATTAAGTCAAAGAATATCTGTATTGTTATAAGAAAAAAATTACATTATCGCTTCAAAAATTTATAGTACATATCATTCTCTTAAAGGGGAATATAAATACTAATCAATGTAGTTCACAAGTTTTCTTCTATTCCTATATTTATCTTCCTTAACACATCCATGGTGGTAGAGACAACTTCCTAAAATTTTGGGGGAGGCTTTCCTGAGGTCATCATAATCTTATAATATCACTAAGTCTATGGTGAATCATTCAGATGATGATGGAAATATGGGGGATTATCCATCACTATATGGGTGAGAGAGGAAATTAGAAGAGACATTATCACCCCTGATTCCTGATTCGTTATAGGGAGATATCAGAGCTAGTTTTAATTTACACTGTCATTGGGGATATGAGAAGTGTGAACTTATGGGGTTAGGTCTATCACCTCGAATTGCTTTATGGTGAGAAAATAGTTGTTGAGAATATACCATGAATTTTTAAGGGATATCCCCAATTCTTTGGGAGATACAAACTATATAGTATCTTTCACCATTGTCTAATTTCCTCCTTTTTATTGAATTCTGATTCACCATATGTTTTTTTTCAAGTCTCTAAGGGGGAATTGTCATGATTTAGTATTCCAACCATTCCATTGATGGGGTAATTCATAAACAAATGGAATTATGAATTTATCTACATGTGGATATGATGACATTGCCTTCTATTCATGAAATTATATCCAGTGTCTTATTTGTAAATCGTTAAATCATCATCATATGTGAGGTCCCAAAATAGGTCATCGAGATATAACTTCTTGAGATCCATTTCTCAAGATTATAATACCATTGAATGGTTATCATTGTTCTAGATATTTCCGTTTTTCCATATCCCACATGTTAGAGGGTTTGTACTGGGAAGAGGTTGATCCTAGAACTATTATGAACATGATCCCCTTTTTATGTCAACCTTATTGAGTCTGCTTGAAAAATTTAGGGGCCTAATTTTTCTATGATTGAACCTTCCCGAAATTATTCAATGAAAGATATGAAGGTTAGGAATTATGGTGGCATGGTCTCCACTTGATAGAAAATTTCCACATAGAATTCTCTCATGAATTACTATGGGATTTGGATTTCTTTAAAATGTGCCTCCCTATATTATTATTATTAATGAGGGTGTGTCTCAATGATTAAAAACATAGTCGAGAAAATTTCTAGCTGTTTCAAAATGGAGTACTATTGTGCAAATGGTCAGTGATTCTAGATATGGGGTTTCTTATGGGAAAGTTGTTCAAGAGAAGTGTAATTTTAGGTAGATATTAATTGTTCTTGTGTAGAAGTTGATGGAAAGTCACCTGTAAGTGGTGTAGATCGTGAGGCCATCCCTGGTTCTTGGGTTGATCGGATAATTGAACCTCTTCTTTATGGGAATGAAATAAAATTGGATGTGGATGACTAATGGATGGATCTGGGGAACCTCCTTGCATATTTTGGCCTTGCTAGAGTTCATTCCCATGAGTCTTTAATACATATCAGTTCTCCACACAGACATTTTTTGAATATTTGGTCTGATCATGTCCATGTTCCCCCGGAATACATGGTTCCAGCGCATGCGGAATCCCATTCCCTGGTAATGTGAATGAATATCATATTCATATGCATACTCATTACAAGAAATGGGGTCTTCAATGTGAATTACATTGATAAAACCAAATATGAGTTCTTCTTTATATAGGGATTCTGTTTGGTGAGGTGGTGCACATGCTGCGGATGTTTTATGGAAGCAATTTTGAAGAGTAACAGCATGCATTAGATAGAAATATGATTCCTCCACTTCCTTTTATTCCTACCAATAGTGTTCACTCACACTTTATGGAGGTATATCTAATTCGTCATTCTTAGATGGTGGATCTTTTTTGGGCTACACATATTTTCTCTCAGGGTGACATGAACTCAGTCAACTGTTTTTCAAGTCACTATGTTGTTGAACTTCGTCTTTATGCATGTCCAAAACGTTCTTCAAATAAACATATTATTTTGACTCAGAAATGGTTATATAGGTCACCTCCTTTATGAATTTGTGTAACACCTTCTATCCAATTTTTTTTATTCCCTGAAGTACATCATTAAAGATGAAGCATTCCAAGATATTATTACTGAACCTTCTATAGAAAGTGCAGTAATCGGGATAGTTGATGAGGTTTCCCTTAGCCAACTTCATCGAAAGTGGTAGTGTGATCAGATTATTGTCCATGGCTGCTATGAAATAATTGGGGACTTGATCATTTTTTGAATGAGTATTTTTTATTCATCTATTCCTAAAATCTGAGGTGACCCTGATTTCCAGCGCTTCCGGAAAAGGGATATTCTATGGTTTTTCATGCTTGATAAGAGGTGATGGGGGTCTGAGTACTAAATGTGTGTCTGTATATGAAATATTGTGGGCATGAGAGTGAATGGTAAAAACTATGATTTACCAGGCTTATTCCAAAATGATGTGGAAATGAGTGGATTTTTGGATCATGTTCACTGAATGGCTCCCTCAATATGTCCTTCCATTTTAGAAAACTCACAGAACCCACCTAGATACTTCATAGCGATCAGTGGAATATGTATCTCATCCGATATATTTTCAACACAAATTTCCAACAGTTTCTCCTATGATATAGGGATGCTGAGCAAATAGGATAAACCTCTCCACCAAGATATGAAGTCAGAAACCCTATCATTATGATGTTGTTTTTAGTTATTAAGGTCAAATAATGCCAATATACTCATCATGGAACTAAATTTATAAAGGAAATGAATATGAGTGTCCTCCCATCTGTAACATATCCTACTATTAGGTTTCTATGCCATACAAAAGTTGGGCCTATTATGGTCTTTATGAAAAAACTCATCTTTTTTGCCTCATACGGATCTCGAAGAGCCCATAATTGGCCCAAAATTGGTTAAAAAGCTGTGTGAGATGCTATTAACGGTTTCCTACACCATGAAAAGTGGAAAAGATAGGATTTTTGGAATTAGGTGGAAGAAATGTGACATCCCCCCATTCAGAATACGACTTTCTCTTAGGCATTATAAGAATGCTTCGACCATCCAAAACTTCCATTCAGGTAGTTAGGGATTCCATGACATTAAAAAAGCTTTGTCATCACTACTTTATATGTTATCACCTACCTGTTGGCAGTAGACAGGGGTGGATGAGGTTTCCCCTCCTCTACCCCTACAGATTCTCAACATATCCTCTGACTTGATGATTTCCCTAGAGAGGTTGTTGCAACATAGATGGTATTTGACAATCATTTTAGACTTCCATGTTTATGCATTCTAGCTTTCTAGATATAGATATTGATTAATGATCACATTCCATTGTTGCTGACAGATAAACATATTTGAGGTTGAATATTTACCTCTTCCTAAAGACTATACCCATTGGAAATATTTCCCCTGAGTATCTCCTCAATGATTAATCAGAGATTTTTTTTGATATCACACTCATATTAGTATATAAATTCCACAAAAGAAGGAACCTATGGTTATCATGATGTATTAAACCATCCCCTTTTTATATGGTACTATTTCACCACAGAGTTTGATGATCGGTATTTAGAGATTCCGGATTTTGGAACCTTCTTTAGTTCCGAGTGTGTGAGAAATTAGTTGGTGCATCCAAATCACCCTCCTCTCTGGGTGAATTTTCCATATTTTGGTCCTATGTATATGTGTTCTGATTAATGTTTTCATGTTGACAGTGATGAAATTCATAGAGGCATATTAGGAAATGGATGTTTTCAAATTACTTTCAACAGAACTGGATTATTTTGAATAGATTTCATCAAGGTTGTTATTTGATCCATTGGCCAGATTTGGACATTTTGGCATGTGATACTAGAGGGATCTGACATTCATCTCCATATGCTCATCCCATCTCATTCTATGGATGTTGACCTTGAAAAATCTTACGGTAATGATTTCCTATTATGCCTTGAGCATCAGAGTTCTCTCTTTCAGTGTGAGGGATTGGTGGGGATTATCCATTTTCCTCCCAATCTAGAGAATATTGATTCTCTCTATGCCGATGATGATGGTTAAAATTCCCTCATCACTATTGGGTGAGGATAAGCTAGGGCCACATTTGGAATTGACTTGTTATTTTCTTAGGAAAAAATTATTCATATTGGGGATTTGAATATCCCCAGGATGAGTGTAAAGGTATAAATTCCCCCTTCCTTATGAGGAGGGTTTGACCTTGAATCACTATTGATATTACCAAGACCCTCTTATAGGATTTAAAACCTTATGATAATGATTGAGAAATGAATTCCCCCATATGAGAGGGATGGTGTTTGTTTTCATATACTAACGATGTGTCTAGAATCCTCTGACGAATTGATGATCTAAGAGGCATATGTGGTGGTAGATAGTCCCATAGCCTAGTCAGTTCGGTCCTCTCATGGACGAATTATATGAATGATTCTATTGTGGCATGATTATTGTAGTGACAATTTTCCCACGTAGGAACTATGTGTGATCAAAGCATGTGATGAGAATCATTGTTTATGATATGCTATATAGGTGATCACAAATTCAGTCTCCATGTCCAAAATGTATTCTGATTTCTTTTAGGGGACTGTTTTGAAGTAATTTTTTCCATACTATCCATCCTTTCATGATGTATTAGAACTGTTGAGGAATGTGTATTCCATTGTAGTTACTAACTCTCTGAAGTTTTACTTGGTCCGTTGATTTCACTGGAGGCTATAACATTACTAGACCCCATTTCTTAGGAGTTGTACTATTCTAGTGGTGCAAAAAAGTGTAATGTTCGATAATCTCCCCATCATCAAATATGGATTCATGATATGTATTTTGCGATTAGCTACTGAAGGGACTTGATGAAATGCTAGGAAGTAGGTTACATAATTACGATATTCTCTTTGAGTTTTGGATCTCGTGAAATGAAGATAATAGACAGATAGACGAGATTACAATTTATATTGATATACTGAAGGAGAACCTTGTATCACTGATAAGGGAGGAGTCTAGCCTTCAGCCACTAATGAGTAGCCCACATATTTTGTTATAAAAACAGAATAAAATCATTTTCATTCTAATCTGGGGTCTCATAGAAAGAATTAAAAAGTGTCCAAAAAATTATGGGGAGGATATTTCCACCTAATTCTCTCTATATGTCAATGTCAACCTCCTCTTAATCATACTAATATGCTTCTATCCTCCTAATCCATAAAAGAGGCTTCAGAGGTTCTCATGCTGACGGGAGTAGGGTTCTACTAGAGGTTGATGGGGAACTATATGCAGTTGACCCCGATGTTTCGAGCTCTACTCTATATGAAGGCCTCAAATCCTTGAATACCCCCCTATAAGAAAGATTCTAAGCATTTAACACCTCTCAATATGATGGTTTGTGTGAAAATTTAGGATTTAGTTGTCCATGGAAGATATCATCGTGTGGAGTTTGACCACGATGGATGTCCAAATTAGAGTCCCTATAATACATATCCACAATACCATGAGGATGAATACCATGGTAATGAAATTATTTTTCTTTTGTGGAAGAATTTTCATACCCATGTGTTATAGAAAAAGTGTCTCAGACAACATCAACGACACTAGTATTGAGATGATTTGAAATATAGTCCATGTTCTACTTCATGATCAGAATATGATGACCTGCCTTTTTGAATTGTGAAGTTATACGTGTCTGTTAAGTGATTGTTGTAAGATATTTATGATATACATCTGGTACCATCATAATATGAGCATTATACTAAGAATATACTAGAATAAGTTGATGTTCTATCTCATTATTGATAGGAATATGAGCCTATCATAAGGAATGATTCATTCTCACTTATTTAGACTCAGTTATGATGAGAGTATGAGCCTGATCCCATGACATTGGAATATTTCACTTTTATTTTGTGGAAATAATTTGAGCATGTCCTGATGGTTGTGCCACTCTCACTTGGAAATCCCCAATTGGAGAAGGTATATGATCCTGTTCGGGATATGTATTCCCTATTGGAATATACCAATGTACCTCTAGAATGGGAGAATATATTTGTAACTCCTGCTGTATTGCCTCAAAAAGATGATGGTGAAGTCATTCAGGAGAGGAAGTGGGAATATATGCCCATCTTATTTTATTTTCTATAATATTATAGATAGATTCCCTAATAGTAATATGATCATGTCCCAACACATTTACCATTCTCACATGGTTAGCCCCGACTGGAACGGGGATATATGTATGATCATATGCCTTTGGATTATGCCTATGGACTACATATATGAGAATTTGAGCTTTTCTCAAGGCATGTTACACATTCAATTACTGAGCTCTCATGAGAATAATGGTATGAGAATGATCCTCAACCATTGGAATATTTCACATGACTTCTTCAATAAGCATGTATCCCTATCTTGAGGTTTGTGCAGATCTCATTTTGTAAGTCCCAATTGGAATTGGAGTATGAGACTAGTGCATTTCCATATCCATTATGGGAATATAATGATATTCTTATTGGACAAAAGAATGAATTTACACTTTCTATGACATAGAAACTTGTTCGAAATAATCATATTTTTATCTCTCCTAGATATAATAATAAGAATATTAACTTGTACCTTTATGTGTAACAGTGCCAGAATATGTTTTCGGAGTTCTTCACATGTTGCTAAATAATATTGTTATTTTACCAAACTATGTACTGGGATATAAGCCAAGAAATTTTCCATCCCCATTATGTACTGGACGATAACATTGATTTTAGAACTGATTTGAGTGCTAATTCTATCCTCCTTGCAACTGGAATATGCTAAGTGTCTCCATGCACTGGGGTTGGGATATGCACATCTACCATGTCTAGTGTGGGTATATGAACACACATTTATTATAAGTGAGTAGGGATATGCATCTGCTTACTGGGTAAAATTGGAATATGTCAAAGAGAATCATAATTGGGAGTAGGGGTATGAGCCCATCCATGGATAACCAGACCCTTTTCCAACCAATGAGCCTTCTTAAAAATCCGTGCATGGGTATTAGAAGTTGCACAGTTTCTAGGGTGGGGTGGGGGGTACCCTCAGTAGTCCACCTTTATTTGATATTGCAGGTGATAATTGTTGCACTCTGAGGATAAGCTACCAAAGCCATTGGTTGTGTCAACGAGTGCTACAAGATTAGCGGCATGTTTCCCTAGACTATGAAAACATGTTGTTTTTCATACTTAGAGAACCTCAATGGAATCTTCCATTATCAGGATTTTAACATGTTGGTGGGATACGTAGACCACTGTGTTCACCACATGATGTTGGAGTTATTGATAAGGTGAGATTGTTTTGTGACTGGGAGGGTTGCAACCATAGATGATTTACTGGAGTGACCACTTGTTGGAGAAGAAATGGTCTCAGATCGAGATTCTATTGGTGAGATACATATCTATAGTCATATAAAAGATTTGGAACAAGGTCACCAATTATTTAAAAACATTTGGCATGATGTTCTCAATCAGATATACATGGTTATCACAATTGTCCTAATAATAATGACCCAACCATTCTGGTCGCATGGACTTGTCTACATTTGGGTGAACTATTTTATAGTGATCTCTTTTATAGTGCATCACCTATAAGAGTGAGGTAAGTCTTACTGATTTTTGTGTATATGAGTGAAAAAAAAGTGGATTAATGCATTATTGACTGAACATTTTTGTATTTAAGAGATTCACTTCGGGTTCCCCGTTTCTATTTTTGAGTATAGTGGAAAATTAAAATGTTCTGAATGATTATAAACCAATTGTTTTTTTCTTTGCGATATTCACCTTCAGTTCACCATTTTTATTTCTATTGGGAAGAGGTAATCATGGTGGAAATTTGGTTTGGTCTGATGGTTGATTGAGGGGGGTTCATTTATTTCATAATCACTAAAATTGTGTTCAGATTGTCATTATTAATGTAAATTTACAATGGTCCCCTCATCCACAATTGGGAACATGAGGGCTTCCCAAAGGATGATTTTCATTTGCGATTTAAGAGCCAGTAATTACTAGAGACTCATATTGGTTGAGAGTATGGGAGTTCTGGCTCAGCATGCCTTTTTAATGGAATTTTTTCCAACTTTTGGACACTCTTATAGATTCATGATTTGTTGGATAATCTCTTCCTAATCTCAATATGAGACTGTTTACCCTAAAAACAATTATATGTTGAATCTATTTTTCTCTAAAAATAAATGTTTAATGTCATTATTGAATCCATTTTTCTATCTCTAAGGATCATCATCCAATTCCCAATAATGAATATCTGATTTATATGATGACTCCATACAACCAATGATTTTATAATTTTCAATAAAAAATGGAGATAGTTAAGATTCTAAGGATGGTATTGAGCCATTACGAGGCATCCAATGTATCCTTATTATAGAAGGAATCAATAACCATGTACTTCATTGAAACCCATGTAGTTTAACATCATGTATATAGGACATATGATTGGGTAGTTGGGTGATGAATATTTGAGCATGAGTCTCTAGGATATTTACTACGTGTCCTAGATATAGCAGGAATCAGAGTTATTATAGTTCAATCAAGAAATTTGGTGTAGTCCCTTGGTAGATATCTTCATATGTGGTAGGTTCATATCATACCACTCATCAGGGCATATATTCTAAGATTTCACAGAATAGTGTAGATTCTTAATGAAAATGGGGACTTCATTGTTGCTCCCTAAGACCATGTGAGCTACACTTGGTGTGGGATAAAATGGATAACATGTCTTCAACATCATTGCATATTGTTGTGGGGTTTCATGTGCTGGTACTAACCATGGGATGGATAATATAAGGATTTTTCTATAAAGGGGTGTCCTATATATCTGGATTAATGGATAGATATAGAGTCATCATATTTTTCTTGTATACTTTGTCTACTGTTGGATGAGGTAGAGTGATTTTCCCATGAGAATTACCATGTCATGATGGTTGACATTTCAGAGAAAATGGTATAACATTTAAATGTATGTTTAGAAAAGCTTAGGCCTTAAGAACAAGTCCTACATGTCATCATTATTGCAGGAATCAATGTTCTTGTAGTTTAGTTAGGTATATTCTTACAAACATATGTTTCTCATGTCCATGTAGATATTTATGATGAAAATTTTATGATAATTTAATCTAAATGAAAAAATAGGGAATGATATAAACATTTTAACTACCTAAGACCCAATGATCTATGATCGATGTAAGAGTCAATGGATACAAAATAATTTTCTCAAAGATAATGGTTGTGGGACTTATATGTTGCAATTAACCTTTGGATGGTTAATACATATCTCATTCCTTGGCGACAATCCCTACTTATCCTGGTAATCAATGGAATCATAGTCCTTGTATTTCTATTGATTAGGGCATACACACTAATGTTTCTCTAATATGCAGGACATATCATGCTATTTTATTGCGAGGGGGGATACACACTAACATTGACCTTAAGATCTTGTCTTACAAAATGAGCTTAACCGTAAATTTAGGGCTTACGTGCTTAGGATGAACCAGATGATAAAGCTATTTGATGCACATGTGTCCTAGTATACTTATATGCTTGATACACATTGATTGTCCACTCGGAAAACCATGAATGTTTTCTTGAAAAGATTGATAATGTCTGGAGAACATGTCATACAAAAGTACTGTGATCTAGTTTACTTGTCTAAGGGACGTCATGTATCTTGAATGGAATGTTTGAGGATTATTACATGAAATAGGCTGACTCATCTGGAGGACATCACAAGACCGAGATGGTTTTTCCTAGAAGACATAGCATGGCATGGGCGTTTTTTACCAAAGGTGTTGCATGATCCACCAGACCTACCCTGGTGTAATTACATGATCTGGATAGCACATATGAAGGGAATTACAAGAGTCAATTTGACATATCCTTGGTGCCTTCACGAGACCTAGATAACATGAACTGGTGCTGCAATGTAGGTCAGGTGACAAGTCTGATATGCATCGCAAGGATTGGATGGCGAGCTCTGAGGGTTTCATGAGACTTGGGGGGCATGCTCGCGGGGAACCATATGACCTTATTTGAAATTTCTATCAGACTTTTCCTAATCATAATTATATACCAATGGCATGCCACATGATCTTGGTGACAACTTGGTGCAATTACATCACCTAGTAGGTTTATCTGAGGCATGTGAGGACCATCATATTTGTTTTTTTCATAAGTATTTCATCATTTATCCTTTCTTATAGGATTTATATTGTGAATTCTATTGGTTTGTTTAGTGATAGTTTTTTTTGTCAACCGTGATCTAGAATATGTGTCTGATGTTCCCCGAATATCTTACCATAGGTCTTTCACATGATATATGATAATGATGTGAAGTGTTTATGTATTCCAATTTTTCACGTTGGTTGTTCCCCAAATTATACTTGACACGAATCTTCGATTGGTTATAGCATCAACCAAACTCGGAAATCCACTCTAGCATAGGTGAGAGGTTCAAAGAGTTTTTCCATATTTGGGGAGCCAAATGTTATTTTCTCTACTTGGGTGGGGGATTTATAGGCCTTTCCACACCAGTGGTTACCCTATTTCATGATGTATCATGAACAAATCTAGGCTAGATCTGCAAAGCGCTTCAACATCAAATGTCTTCACAAGTATCTACTATGGAGATCTCCAAGGGCATCACTCGATTTTCAGCAACCATGTGAGTACTTAGTCAATTCCTCCATTATTGGATTATCACCTAATTAAAGGGGCTTTTCATAGTCAATATGATACACCCACAAACTTCCATATTTAAATATTTATATGTACAAGGAAATTCACAAGATCAGGATGCCTATTGTAATACATTCATGTAATCACAGGTGACTTGTCTTTGAATTTATGTGATACAGGGTTGGTTAGTCGAGGATCATTCACATGATCAAGCCAACATGTCCAGGAGACATATGAGACCATTTCGCAACATACTTATCACACCATATGTGTTTTACAAATGTGAGATTATACCCCTACCATTTATTTGGTATTTTTTATTTAACAAATTATAGGAGTCATGTAAGATTTCATGAGTAATGTTAAGGATAATTACACAATTTTTTGATGATGCATCACGTGACCAAAAATGGTCCTATGAGAAATCATTGGAATTTCATGACAAAATACATTAGTCTCTGTTTAGGGATCCGAAGGGGGAGCACAACATCACCTGGACATACCTGAGGCTCTTTATGTATTGAGGCTGACAAGCCAATGGTTTTTCACAATATATTTTTAACATTTCAGCATTATCTTGAATTGTCTTGTGGATGAACAGAGGAATGTCACATGTATTTTATGATAGTGATTAGATACCACATCCTATAATTTTATTTCCTCTATTTTATACTTCATTGGTCAGATATTTTTTGCGGTTTCTTGGATTTTGTCAGGGTCTATAATCCCTCCTATCGGTCATGCATCACATGATATTTAATATTGAAAGAGGCTTTACCCTTTTGGATTTTTTCCTCCTATTTTATAAAGATTTTTGGATGGGCGTTCAGGCGCCCAACGATTGACATACCATGTGCCCTTGGGGAGTATATTCGGTTTCCACTATGGAACCACTGGTTGTCCATATCATCTCCTTAAGAGAAGGAGGGTTGTCAAAAGGATTCATGTGAAACCTTTCATCCGTTATCTTTTACACATGGATTCATTATGTGACCTCGTGATAGCCACGTGATCACGTGCCCTTTTTGGAGGCTCACACGATTCATGGGTCTCAGCCACATTCTTTATCATTTTCATTTATGGTGACGATAATACACATATCAATGTATTAATTATATTGTGAATTGACCGATACTCATTTGGTGGGAATCAAAAAATATAACATGGAATCATATTTAACCTCCATTTTTAATTCACAATAAATATCCTTCATATTTAGTTTTATAGGATACCCCCATTTCACGTGGTATGTCACATGTTCTTATAATTACATAATCAATATCATCATCAACATCATAATAAGGAATTCATTACTAATATCCATTTTTTTCAATCCTCATATTTATTCATATCTTATAGTATAAGAATAATTTTACTTCTCAATTAGCATAGAAATAGGATATTATGCTATTTGGTCTATGCATCAAATTAAATTTATTAGAACAAAAATATGTAATATACAATTTCATCGAATAATGATATAAATGTAATTCGGGACCCATACCCATAGATCAAACATGGATTGAGGGAAGAGAATGTCATAATAAAAATAATGAATGAATAAATAGTAACCACTCAACCCATTCAAAAAAATAGTGTGAGTCCTCAGAATAAAGTAATTATATAATTGATAAAATGATCAAATAAATACAACCCCTCTCCATAGACCATTTCATATCCACCTATTCTAAGGAGAGAGTATCTTAACTTACCATTATCTATATGGTTTGTAAATGGAATATTATAAACTCATTAAGGAAATTTATTGAAAATATGTCTCTATGTAATAGTGGGAGAGTCTCATTAAGACTGAATAATGTGGTGTCTATATGTTAATTTATACTGGGTATAAATCGCGGGTGAATGATGATACATTTAGTCATTCTATATTATGTTAATAACAAATGATTTTAAGGTTAAATACAAAATAGATATGTTTCCATCCATTAAAAAAATATTTTAAGTAGTTAAAGAAATCATAAAATACACTACCTCCTTCTACAGGGGTAGTTGAATGTACAAATAGAGTATGCACTTCTCTAAATTATAATGATTGAGGCATAGTCTTCATGGAATGATCCTTTATCATTTCTTTCCTAAGAGTGTTTAAATAATATGGGAGATATTTGAGAGTGAGAGAGGAATAAGAATCTTTATATTATATATATAAATGATAATTTTACAACAAGTTAGTCATAAATGTAAATGTATACATAATTTTTATAAAAAAATTAAAAAGTAGATCTCATAACCTCATTCAATTTGTATTCAACATAAAATTTATATTAACAAGGGTGGTTGTAATATATAATCAATTAATTAATATCAAATTTATGGAAAAAATATATCTCACATAGACCTTTTCCACTAAAAACACATTTAGAAATATCAGACGTGTGAACAATATGTAGCTCACCAATATACATTCCCTTTTAAAAAAATTCAACTCATTTAATTCAACATTTAAATAATTTTTTATTTATTTTCACATTAAAACATTAAAACAAATCTTATGTTAATAGCATATAAATAATGACTTTTCAAATAATTTAAACATTGATATATATATATATATATATTACAGCATATCATAACAAACCATAGAAGGAGTTTTTTTACAATAGTTTCCTCTTATTTAATTAATTTCATTGTTATAAAACCAAAACACTTATTACATGATTTTTAAAATCAATTTTACTTCATTATATATCAAATATATACATTTTTTTATTATAATCTAGCTATATATTAGTGGGGTAAGGAAAATTTTGAATTCTATACATGGATTGACCTTTACACAATAATGGTCTCCATGTATAGATAATATGGTTTTTCCTTCACATAGTAAGTTTCATTCATGTGATGGAACACATAATCTACCCGAACATAGTGAGGGGAACTAATATTACATGTGATTTGAAAAAATATATTTACCATAATGTAGTGTCAAATACCCACTAGAAATTTTAATCAAATAAAGAAATAGACAACTTAACTTTATGTGATAACTATTTTAGCCATCCATAACCATATATATCTCCTTATTACCATTAGGTTCATAGAATAAAATTGTTTATATAATTCCACAACACCAAATTGATACACATACACATGAGTGGGGCTGCATAATGTTTTCATGATGATACCCTTATGAATATAGAGATTCAATGTAATGGTACCATTCAATTTCCAAAAAAATGTATTTTCATTTCAAATCCATTTGAAAAAATAAAAAATGAATCAAAAAATTGAAAATTTATTTAAAATACGTTTAAATAATATAAATAATAGTCCTAAACCTAACTAAAATATTGGAATTGAAATGAAGATTTGTAAAAAATATATCCTTAAAAAATCTATAAAATAATCAATTCTAGATTCATCCTATGATAAATATCAATGAAACCCATAAAAAAATACATTCATGAGTTTTTCAAATTAATCATTCATAACATGTATCTATTTCTCAAGGAAAATAAAAATGTAAAGGTGGAGACTTTTTTTGTAATATAAAATAAATTAAAGATACATCTATAAAAGTATGAAAAAATTTTAGAAAATGGAAATCAATTTAAAAATAATGAAGCAAACACGATTGAAGTGTTCCACAAGAATAGATGTTTTTAAAAGAATATTATAAGAAGTTATCAAGGATAAAAAGAAAAATAATCACCTGAAAGAAATATTATAAATTATATATATAAATATATATTCATTGTTATATACAAAAAATCATTATGTATATGCTCTAACACAATCTTTTAAAATATTAAATTTTCACTTTTTTTCAAAACCAAGAGTACTCTATAAAATCATTGTATTTATTGAACCACATATATATTGTATCAAATACTATAAAAAATTTCCACACATATTAATTTAATTGAAATAACATATGTATAATAAAGAATTCATTAGAATAATAGAATACTACATGGGGACTCCAACCCAAAAATTAAGAGTACCTTTTATTAAAGTTGTAGTACATGTAGGAAAACATTAACGTTTAAAAAACAGAACCCTTCGCTTAGTTTAAAATAATTATTTTAAAAGTAACCTAGTGTATATTAAATAATTGAGTTATTTGGGGGGTAATTTATGATATTTTGGGATATATTACATTATATATAATCTAATAATTATACGAGTAAATTAAGGTAGAGTGTTGAGTATTTATAGGTGATAATGTGTGGTATTTTTTAGGAAAAAAATATTTTTTATTATTACAATGAATCTAAATAATAAATATCAATTATAAATAACATTAATGGATTTATGATTCAATGTTATGGAAATTTTGATAGTATTTATTTATCTTCTATTTGCATCATAACTTTTGTTTACACTCATCACTATTTTATTTTAACATTTTTTTCAATGCACAACTACATTTAACTATTTGTGAATAATTTCAAAACGTCACCCAATTATATTTTTGAAGTATTGAATAAAAAGTGTTGATAATGTTTTTAAAAATATAACATATAATGTAGTAAATTTAATAAAATTAAGTAAATAATGAATTATATTATAAATCTTGAATTAAAATGAGTTTCTTTATAAAAATATTAAAATAACAATTATTTTAAAAACTATATATATAGTTACAATCATTTTCATAATAGCTAATGTTTATCAATTTTTTCCATGAAAACAATAGATCCAAAATGGAACTAATGGTTTTTACAGCCAATTGGATAATGAAATCTACCATGTTTTCAATCAATATTAATGAACATTTGGAATTTTTATTGTTCCATTTAAATAGAAATTCCATTTTTTAACAAATTACAAATATATGGATTCTTTTGAAATCATCAATGTATAAGAATGTGGTTATAAATTCATTTGTGATTGGATTGGAAATTTCATCAGGGAACAATAGGTAATCTTTTTGAAATGGCGACACATCCATGAAGGGGTTCTCTATAGGAGAATCATCATGATTCATTAAGAATCCTAGGAAGGAGGTGTATTATTAAAAGGCATGTCAACCAAAAATAAATACGTTATATATAAATCAAATATAATAAATTGATATATCCTTGACTCCTAACTGATTATTTTTTATTTGGTGTCCTTTATTATAGTCAAATTTGTAGGGTCCCGATGAGGCCTTAGTGTGAGAGTTAATTCACTGAGATGGTCTATCAATAATGATGTCACAATCAGTTATGGTTTATTTTCTCTAACTTTCTACTTATCCCATATATCACAATTGTGTTTGGAATGCAAAATTGTCACCTATATTTGATTTTATACTATTTTATTTATCTCAATGTTGAGATATTGAAAATCTATTTTTTATGCATATTGATAATTCCAAAATAGAAGTTTAAATTTGTTATCCATAGTGAGGGTTATTTTCCGTTATCTTCTTCTTCACCTTTAATGATTGCAGCTTTTAATCCGATTAGTGATATTTTGAGTCTTGAATTTAATAATTTGGAATAATATACATGTGAGGAACATCGGGATATTGTGTCTTCCAGTTTTTTTAACACGTGAGAGGGAATTAATTAATATAGAAAATGTATTCTTCATTTGTAAAAGTAAATAAAGAAATCACAACATATATGAATGTTTATACTAATTTTCCTCGTAATATCTCTCACCATTGAAAATAATACTCTTTTTTTCAAATAATAGTGAACAATACATAATAATTAAAATAGTCATATTCTTATCAGTATTGTAATTAGATAATAACCATACACATTGAAGAGGGTAAGTGTTTATTGATAGATTATATAGTAGTTCCATACTGATAATAACATTTTAAGGAATATAAATCCTTTCAGTTATGAAGATATTTTCATGTCCTTATAATAAATATAATATTTTTTATTACATTCAAATTCTAAAGTTATTTTTAATGGGTTTCTAGGTATACATATAATGAAATATTTTGAATGTATAGATAAATATGACAATGATACCATGGATAAAGTTCTACTATGGAGACTCTAACGAAGTAAAGAAATGTTTGATTCCTATTCTAAGTGGATATTCATATAATTTATTATTATAGATTGAATATTATGAATTAAATTAATCATTTATCATTGATTTTATTTCTGTATGTGATTATTAGTAATTGGATTGCCTAATTTTCATTTACCTTTTCAGTCTAGGTTTCTTGGATCCAAATATCTAATCCATTTTTATTATTATATATTAATATACATGTATTTAGAATGTATAATTTTAATTAATTTTTTATATTATGATAAAAATATATTTTATTCCATTAATGATCACTAATATTTACATAATCACTATAATTAAAACTAATATATTTCCATACAATATACATGTAACAACTACCTTATTCTCATATCATAATATAAATTCTCTATATTCTAATACAAAAATCTAAAATCTTATTTTTTTAAAATTTAACAGATGATTTTATATTATAAAAAAAGTATACCAAATTTCTAACTGGGTTCTTTCTTTTGAGTGAGATTCTCATAGTTCTTAAATTATTAAAGATTATAAGACTATGGACAACCAACATACAATAATTGAGATTAATTATTTTTTCTTCAATTTTATATTTATTAGTTTTTGTGAATTTGTTATTATAATCTATAACTATATTTATTGAAAAAATCATAAAATTATAACTTTATTATATTAACATATTTATTCATCTCATTACATTGTACGTATGATGTTATTATAAAATATATATTTAATTATACAAAACATATTGTATAAAGAAATGTTGATAAATAAAATACCCTAGTTCATATAGATGGAATATTTTAATACATTTTTTATAAATATATGAAAGAGAAATATTCATCATATCATCTACAATATCGTCATGTATGTAATTAATAAAACCCCATCACCTTAATTTTTTGTATATCCAAATCATATCAAAATTTATAAGCTTCTTAATGAAAATTAAATTTATTCATTCCAAAATGACGATCTTATAAAAAATTTATACCATGAAGTCACAAATTATAATAATTTTTAGAGGAATACATGAGTATGTAAAACAATATATATTATTAGATAATTATTTAATAAAATTGAATATATTTTCATAATAGTTTTAGGAAATAAATAAATTAAAGGAACATATATTTCCGATAATAATTTGACAATTATAATAAAAATTTATTAAATAATTTTATGATTTCTAACCTAGAATTTTTTATCTATAGACAAGGTGCGTAAATTATATAAACAAATAAAAATTCTAAAGGTTTTATAGAATTATCATAAAATTAAATCTACAATTTAGAGTAGATATATATAAATTGTCATCACACTATATAAAGAATATATTTATTTGTTGAATTTTTGTATAGATAGATTCTCTCTAGACACCATTAACAGATAAAAATTAATAAATTAAAATATATCGAAGAATTTTATTTTCAAAATATAAATGTACTTTATATGATTACCCAAATTTAAATCATATTTTTAAATAAAAAAAGAATTTTTATTGTTAAAAAATCATTCTTGTAAAGATTTAATTTAGTTAATTAATATAAATAGAATGTAAATAAGAAATTAATATTTTCAAAATAAATTTAAAGGTATAATTTTATAAAAATTACTCAAAATATAGATTAAAATTAGAAGAAGATTCATAATAATAAAAACAAAAAACATTTTTTTATTTGAAAAATAATCACCATTAATAACCTAATGACCCTTGGATTTAAGAATTTACTATCATGGAAATAGTATAGTATCAAATATTATTATATTATGATTGTTTTATACTTTTTATATCGAAATCTATGATAATAATTTAATCATGTTGAAAATGAATTAGGTGATGGTTCAATGGTTGTAATTTAATACAAAAGAGACAAAAATGAGTTCTCAGGTGTTGGGGTATTGGATTTCTACATTATTCTGGATATATCATTGTATAATTTTTTTTATAACATTGTATGAGGACTAAATGATATATAATTTTGGAAGTAGTGGAGGAGTTGTAATGTCCCTTTCCTGGTTCACCTTGAACATGAATGAAGCAGAGTGCCATATACAACGAAAATGCCTCTCCATCTCCCATATTCAACTAAATAGTAAAATGAAAAAATAGGTGATAATGAGGAGGGTACAAAAATTAATAAAATATTTTTAAATGGAGAGAATTAAATAATATTAATTAGTCATTATGATAAAAAAAATTAGTATAAAAAATGATGTAGAACATGATTTATAGTGAAAGTGACTATGATGTTATAAAAGTAATATAAAAGTGAACTTGATTACATATGAGAGGATTATATTGTAACATTTCATAAATTAAAAATAAGGAGTATCGTTGACATGGTTCGGATGATTTGGACCACATCAACATCCACTACACCACCAACAACTATGCACCAATGGAAGGGATTTTTTTCTTTCACATATAGTAAACAATAATTTTTATAGGATCACCAGGGTTATCGTGCAAGGTGTGACTAAATATTTTATGGCACCACTATCTATGTATCAAAATAATATCCCCAAGTATATGGGTTCTTGAAATTCTTAACATAATTTATCCAAACACTACACCAGTCAATGCTCGATAAGCAGTGGGAGAGTAGCCTACCTACTTTGGGAAATGCTAAAATGGTTTAATGTACCATTTTTTTGAACAAACCCTCTTCCAGAATAAAATTCACACCTCATATTTATTTCATAGAATCATATTTTTCATTACACTAATATCATCATAGTGTATGTTACCATGCCACATCACCATATAATTGATTCAATACCATCTCATAGTGAGTATATTAGCCTCAAAAATTGTTCATACCAAAATCATAGTACTGTGGAAAAATATAAAGGGAAATTATCAATAAATTTGATCACCAATGTCATCACAATAAGGTCCACATATATATCAGATCCTATCAACAAACCAATAATAATATCAAACTCACATGTGCACATGATCTTATAGGTACATAACAATGGTGTCTTAAAAAAACCTATATCCAAGAACCTTATAAACCTATATCACAAATTCTTCAGTGAAAAATATATTACTACAGTACCATAGTATGCTGTCACATAAACAAATATCCAAAAAAATCTGAATAATTATTGGAATCCATGAAAATATATCACCAACCAAGTAATAGTCCCTCAACCACTATAAAAACATTATATATTTAGATGAACCTATAACAACACCTAACCCTTTTAGACTTCCCGAAGTACACCCCCTTGGATTATAGAGTCATTACCTTGTATCGTCTCTAGTTTCTCACCCACATATACCCAATCAAACAAATTATATGATGAAATAGATTAGATAAACATTTAAAATATCATGAGACTACCTACATGATACTAGATAAATCCTAATCAACATATTTTGAGTCCAGATTAGACCCATGTAATAACAAATCATGAATACATATAAAATTATATATGATGTAATTTTTGGTTAAATAATTTAACACTATATGAAACACTAAAAAAATAAGCGATGGATAATGTTGATCCATAGTCATAAAGAAATCCTCCAATAGAAACGAAGAATAATGACCCATAAATAATGTTTTGAAACTAAGATTAAGGAGAAAATATAATTAAAAGGGGAGGGTTGGGATCCCATTTACTGGTATGAATTAAGAAGGCCGTCATTTTAATAAATTTTAATAATAAAATAAAATAAATAAAAGTCATAAATCATAATAAATGATCTCAAGAACTTAGTAAGAATCAACTAGTTACTAGGTAACCACATAGTATCTTACCTAGGGTTACTGACCACCCAATGGATCCCCTAGGTAATATATGGTATATGCCTCTTCAAATTGGTACGCATTATAAGACCATTGGATTCACATTTTTTTAAAATCCATATTGAAATCTCGACATCAAGCCCTAATTTATGATACACAACTCCCAAATATCAACCACCACTGATAGCTAAAACACCTTGAAAACACCAAACTAAACATTGTTATATTGAGTATAGACCCAAAATCCATCACTAAACTACAATATATTTCCAAAAAACAGCAATTGAAAAACTATTCCCCAAACTATCAGTAGAAACAATACTATAATAACCTTATAAGAAATAAAAAAACCCAATCATCTCACACATATAAAAATAATATGGTGTAAGAAAAATCCATTATTTTTCTGACCACTATGAAAAACATGAAAAAAATGACTGATACTAACTATTGTTATTTTATACTGAAAAAAACTAACCATCACACCACAAAAAAACACAGGATATAATGATTACATTATACCCTATTGTTATATCAGAACACACACATAATATAATTCAAATGAACCATCGCTTTACATCATACATGAATCCAAAATCTCAATCCTAACCTAGTCTTTTATATCCACACTTAACTCATACAATACACCATTTTTTTCATAAAATACCTAATTTTTTTTATAAAATACCCATGACCAACAAAGACTCTCGCAAATACCCAAAACGGCCCAATATATTAATTATAGCTAAAAAATTCCACAATGTTAAAATTCTATTTCTCCATATGGGGTGACAATACATACCATCCGTTTTCCATATTGATGTACATTTTACCCACTTCCATGTCCCAATTTAATGAATAAATTGTAACTAAATTCTTCATTTACTTATCCTAGTACTAACTTAGGCAACTCAATTTGACTAGGTCCATGATGTAATACGAAGTACAATCACTCCTAAAAAACCTCTACAGATGTACGATCTATTCATATTATTCATACTCATTTGCTGATCAATCACAATGATTCAGAATGTTCTATGGATGCGTACATTGAAAACACAAGGGAGATGATTAACTCCAAAGTTTAAATGATGATCCTTTACACGAAAAACCCTATACAATATTCTCATATACACTCTTCTTGAAAATATTCACCTAAATAGATACATAATATAGAAAACCACCCAAAAATTATTGTACCACGAGGTTCATTTCACATTTTATTATTTGATAAAAAAGTCAATATATTTGTGAACATAGAAACATAATCATGGATTGAATTTTCCCTTGCACTAAATTTATGAACTTATGGGATATATATTCCATTAATATATGTGAAAAAAAAATTATGAATATCAATATATAGATGTTGTTTGATGAAATTCACCCATGCCATACATCATCAACATATATTACACATAATTATATTATTGGTTCTCATGGAATATACATTGAAAATTTTACCCTTTTCCCTAAATGGGTCACAATCGGAAGAATGATATTCGATATAGTCCCTGTAAAATAATTAACTACTTTGGTTATTCACTATCTCCAAAAAAACATAGGATCTTTAAACTAGAGCTCCCTAGTTAGATATATCATATATATCTCTACTCTCTACCTCCATTAGACAGTACTCTTAATAACTAATTATAGAATATCAATCATCATGTCATCAAACAATTATCCAAGACCAATTGGATTGTCTATATTCCTTGTGAAATTTTTATAAAATGGATTATCATCTCTACCCATAGGGGGGCCATCTGTTACATTACTTAATGACATCACATTGAAAACAAAGTACTATTATGAAAAAAATGTAATGACCCTGAATCTAGAACCCTAGAGTTGGTTTCTTTCTTTATTACTTTGGAATGATATAGTGGGTTGAATCCCGAAGGACCAATCAATTTAGTATTTTTGTCGAAATTGACAAATACATTATAAACATTTTATATTCGGAGAATAAAATAAAACAATATTCATATAAAAAAACAACCACCTTGAAAAATCATTCAAAGATCTCTCTTTCATATCCTAGTGAAAGGAAAAAAATAAGGGTGAGATCAAATGCTCAGAAAGGGTTAAGTACAAAAAAATAATTCATGATTCAATATTTAATTATCACAATGTAATGAAATAAACTAAATAAGTATTCCATTTAATTAACATAAATTCCTAAATTGATTGGAACCATCAAAATATCAATGTAAATAACTGAATACACATGTCATTTAACCAATAAACTGAGAATGAAATGCATCAAGAGATAATTTCACTGTGAAAATATCATGTATAATAATAAATGAATTCGTAAACAAAAAAATTATAAATTGTTGGATATATTTTTTCACAGACGCATGATATCATTATTGTCACGATATATCCTCATGTATTTTTTTTGAAAAATACTATGTAGAAGCCCATCTGATTTGACCAACTAATTAGTCTCATGAAACTATATATGTATTGTGAGGATTGAATTATCATTTTAGCAAGATGTGTATATAATTTAAAAATAAATATTTATATATAAAAAAATTTATTTAATTAAAAAACAATGTTCTTTTTCAAATATTCGTATTATGTAAGGGATATAGATTTATCAACATTTTCGATGTTAATCAAATATCTTTTAAAGTAAAAACTATATGTAAATATGGTAAACTATTTAGGAAATAATAATATACTTCACTCAAGAATATGGTTATTAATGATAAATTTAATGGATAATGAATTATTATTATAGAAAAGTGATAGTTTTAAGAGAATTTAAAAAATCAAAAAAGAAAGAGATATTTCACAATTATACTTACTAGTTGTTAATTTTCAGGTAAAATCCACAAAAATGAAACAATTCATATTGAAAATTAAAATTCCAAGAATAATTAAGTATTTATGATATTTTATACCAAAGGGTATGTATATAAAGTACATAAAAGTGAACTGGTTTATAATAAAAAATAGGTCTCAATGGGCTATAAACGGAGATGAAATCCCTTACATAATGCTTCCTTTTGGTTGAACATTCTATAAACTCTATTATAGTAGTTTTAAAAATGTTATTAAATCATTAAATAACAATATTAGTATTAATAATTTATTATATTATCCCTTTATTCAATCTTATCACCCATTCATTAATAACCATTAATTATTTTCATCATTTCAGGTGTTAGTAACCTTGTTTTCTCTTGCATGTTTCTCTTGAAAAATCTATTTATTGAACATATTATACAGTTTCATAATGTAAATAATAATAATTATATAATATTTCTAATATTTGTACATTAATTGTAATTTTAATACCATTTATGAATTTTTTCTTGAGAAATGAAGTATGTTACAATCACAATGACAGAAGGTCGTTAGTTTGCATGAGTAATGATTCCATTATTCATTGATTATTATAGAATGAATTTAAGTAATATATAATCATTATAGAATGATCCCAATATCACAGTAACATATTTTTATTTTCAATTTACTTATATATATCTTCTATGTGGGGTGGTGATAAAAATTGAGATACATAACTTCGTGATGCAAGTAGTCCATTGTACACTTGAGTATCATCATTGTATCTTCTATAGAATGTAAATTATATATATATATATATATATTATAAATAATATTTATGATTAAATATTTTATAATATAATATATATAAATTATATCCATCATCATAACTAACCATGAATGGTGGTAATGGAATTATGAAAAACGTTCGGTTGCAATGTGGTAGTCTTTTGTACCCCTAAATAATGATTTCATACCCTATCCGGTTGATTTAGATAAGGTTGTAGGTCATAAAATTATTATAAAAACCTCCTATTATATGGAATAAAATTATTATATTATAATATCTGGGCTTAATATGAAATTAAGGTGGTGTAGAAAGAAATAAAATAACGACACTCATTGAATAACATTTCCTCTTCTTTAGGTATCCTCCTTGGCTTTCAATAAAGCATTCATAGGTTGTTTTAATCCCAAAAATAATGGTTCTAAAACGTGGATAAGGAGTTTGAGAACATATTATGGTAGTTTTAGGTCAATAAAAGTGGATTTAAATGTTATATGAAGTAAGGGGAGTTAGTTTCTTTATATAGTTGAGGAGGAGTTGTTTTTTTGTAAATACACAAACATATTCACTATTCAGAGGTCGAACATAGTTAAATCTTCTCCATAATTTATAATTAAAAGGGTTTAGGTGAGATATGTTTGATACACATATATAAAACATATTAAAACGGAATATTTAATCAATTGTTTCAACATCTATGTTTTCGTACTTTCAGCTATTTGGTCTTTTCACTATAGTAGCTGGATTTCAAATATATATATTTTTTCCATTAAGAATAAATTAGAGTAATAATTATTTTATAATTTGGATTAAATGATTCTAAATAGTAAAACCAATTAATATTATAAAAATATTTTTTCAATTTAAAATTTATTTTAACACAATTAGATGTATGTGATAAAACAACCCTTTAAACCAATTTCCATGTTTGACATTATTCATTTAATAAGAATTTTGAAGTATCAATAAAATTATGGAAGTAAAATATATCATTATAAGAACTATATGGAATGAGATAATAATTTAAAATTTTAATGTAACAAAATAATTTATTCAGTTTATGTCAGTTTTAATATTCTAATTATTATTTATTTTTGTTAATTATTAACTAAATATTTACCATGTTGGCATTTAATATGTATTTAATTAAATTATTTCATCTCTAAAAAATTATAATAAATTATAATGATATAAAAAATATATTTATATTTAAAAATAATATTTATAACCATACCTAGTTTTTACCCTATCCTAAACCATTATAGATATTAAAAGTAAGAAAAGTATATATTTTATCTTTTTCATTACTTAAATTATTATTTTGGTATTTTTGAAAGGAAAGAAGAATTAATTTCCATATTTCATATAAATTGACGGAAATGTAAAATTAAAATTATTAGATATAAATATTTAATATTTTGGGTCATCTTACACTTATCGTTCTAGTTTATCCCTTGATAAATCCACTTTTACCATATTGACGACAATTATTTTTTACAGTTTTCAAGATTAATTTTGATAAAAAATTAGATAAAATTTATTTTCAATTATAAATTATGATGATTAAAAGTAAATAATAAGTTTTTTAAAATTCAATTTGATTTTCTGTGAAAATATAATTTGATATTGATCCCGTATATGCATTAAGAATCCATGTTTTTTAAGAGAAAATATACCAAAAAATACAAAGATTTTATATCAAATTTAAATATGAAAATTATTCGAGTGACCTAAATTGGATTAATTATTATATAATTGAACTAATTTTTCTTTTAAAGCAATTATAAATATATTTTATTTTATAAATAATTTAAAATAGAAGGTAGTTTTCAATTAAAATGCTATATTTTTCACTATTCATCAAAAAATGAATCTATTCAAAAAAATCCAAAAAATCACCCCCAAATAATTTTTTTTTAAAAATAATGTTTATATTTTAAAATAATTATAATAAATTATTGAATATATAATTTTATATGAATTTTGAAAATCATGAGTAATTAGTGTTTTGTTAAAAATTGGTGTTGCGTGCATCACAAGCTATTAGTGAAATTAAAATTATTATAAACAAATTTATTATAAATAATTGGGGTTTTACACTATTAACAAATTAGATAAATTATTTCTTAAAATTTTAAACATGATCTAAGAAATAATGTTTTTGAAATTTGAAAATTCTTTTATAAAAAACAGACATCATTAAAAGAGTTAATAAAATATCCTCTTATGAAAAGAGAAATAGAAGTACAAAATGTTTCTGGAATAATAAAAAAACTAAGTTTACATGTTTGATAACATAAGTGGGAAATGAAAATATGGATATATAATAAAATATTAACACCAAAGGACTAATAAGGATAGATAGAAGACATTGTTCAATAGAATGTTGGGGATCCAGAGAAGGTTAATGACCCCAAAACCATAAAAAAAATAGGTGAGAAAAATGTAATTTATATCATCTAAAATTTTATTAATATGAAAAAATTTTATTCCAAGATACATTTCCTTAATTTGATGAATTTTCATGTGAAAATATAGTTACTTTATTTCATTCCATTTTTGAATTATAATAACATCCTTTGGGTTTTTACTTGTTTAATTTAATGATAATCTATTACTTTAAAAAATGAAGATAAATTTTTCACAACTAAAGAATGCAATGGATCACAAGATACATACTATATTGATAATTAATTTATTTGATATATAGTCATTATAATGATAAATGGGTTTCATATGCTATCAGATATTTATAAATATTCATTTGGTGAAGTAATATGTTAATATTTATAACCTTATCCCGATTTCAAATTAAATCATTTCATAAAAAGTTAAACACAAATATTTTACAAATTATGTCAGGATAAATTTATAACAAAGGTCACAAAAAAATAATATTCCATAGAAAAAATAAGTGGAACATTATTATCACATAACAAACATGTTAATACCTTCATAATGTATTCACCTGAAACATGGATATAACCTTAATTACAATAAAACTATATTTAATACATGTGTTCTTACTTATTAAAAAAGAAAAAAATTAATTATAATATTTATTACATATATCCAAAAATTATGTTAACTCCATCAATGAATGTATAAAAATATTGTAAAAATATAATTAATCAGTTCTAAGGTAGTCTGTACTATGCAATTTACTTTTTTCATATAAATAATATGTTTATCCATACATCATTATCTCAAAAAAAATTAAAGAATTTTCCTTCCATTATTCATTTTCATTCCAAGAAGATAATCATGAAACTAAATCATTTTTCTAGGACCTCAGTAACATTTAACATATGTTATCAAATCCTTAATGAAATTGAACTGCGATACAATCCTTATATATTCCATAATTTTTATGATGTGAATACCATTAATAAAATAATTTATCAACATTTTTATTGTATCCAAATATAGAATCACATTAATCATTACACATTTAATGTATCAATAACATATGTTACACCCCAAATTTTCATAGTATGTAATCTCTTTAAGGTAATTCAATTTCTTATGCTACATGCTACACCGAGTTCAAGCGCATCACGACCATCCAAACTAGCCATATAAAACATCGTTATAAATATTATTACAAATTTTGAATATTTTATATATCCTATACAATTTTAATATTTATATTTTGTGTTTTTTATACATAATAAAAAGATAAGTTCATGTTTTCTGATAAAATATGTTTTTTCCAAAAAATGTAGTTTTCCACCTTTTTATGGAAAACAATTTTTATATACAATATTTGAACCTTTTATATATTAAATTAAATTTAATTAAATTATTTCTTATAATTGGGACAGAAATTTTTATTTTGGATAAAATTTTTGTACTTTTCAAATAACTTTTACATTTTCATGAATAGTGAAAATACTAAATTTTAATTAAAAAATAAATTTATTAGTAAAAATAATTTATAGTTTTAAATTATAAATTTGACTAGTTTTATAGTATAATTAGATTATATTTTTATCATTTATTATAATTTATGTCATTGTAAGTAATTTTACATTTAAGTTGGACATAAGCACAATTCAATCTTTAGATAGTTTTTACTTCTTAAAAACACTCTTTATAGTTTTGAAAACTAAAATTAATTTTAAATTAATAAATAAATATTCTATGTTTTAAATTTTTTAAAATAGAAATAATTTTTGATTTTTTAATATCTAAATTAGCATAGAATGATTTTTTGGTATTTTTCTGAAAACTATCAATTTTTAATGAATAGTGAAAACACTACGTTATTGTTTAAAACTGACTGTTTATTTAAATAATTTTTTTTATTTAAATTTACTTAGAAATAAAAATAGATATATAATAACTATATTTATATAATATAATTCATTGGAGCCATTTTATAAAAATATTAGATATATTAAACTTTATTGAACTATTTATTGTCTTTTACCAATCTACTATGAACATTTGAAAATTTGCATAAAACTTAATATTAACTCTTTTGTGAATTTAATTTCAAAACACTAAGATTCACGGTTGATATTTGTACATAAAATGGGGTTGAATATGATGATAATAATTTTTGGTGAATAGTAACCTTGGAATTTTGTCAACCATGGTTTAAAGTTAATAGGGTAATTAAATGTAAATATTATATTATAATTACCATAAAACATGTAATAATTATATTGAATAAGTTTATTTAGAAAAAAATAAACCTTAGGACAAAAATATGATCCTTTTTGATCCACTTGCATTAGATTAGGATAGTTATAATATTTTATTTAATGAAGAGTTAAAATTGTTAAATTCAAATTTTACTGACTAAATCATTTTTAATATACGGATATAAAAAAGATAAATTCAACTATAAATATTAATTATAAAGATAAAAATATTTCCTATGTCATGGTATTTTATTTATAATTTTTAGACATTAAAAGTCATAGTTATATATGAAACAATGATGATGCAGTAATTACCTTATTAATGAAAGATTAAAATAATTGATTTTATAAATATTAAAATAAATGTAAATTGAAACTTTTAAGGCCATCCATGAATTCTCTTGGTGAATGTGACATGTTATTATTAATTAAATTTATTTTTTTCGAATAAATCATATTGTTATAACTTTCACAAAAAACAAATATTAAATAGTGTCAAAATTTACATAGATGAGTTTTTAAAATAAATACTAATTTATTAAATAATATATTAGTCCTAAAAAAGCTATGATTTGGAAAAATGACTTATATAATGATATATATTTCATTAATGAACCAATTAAGGATCCCACATAATTTTATAGTATGTTTATTAACCATGTATTATAATATTACCAGAAGACATGGTAAAATTTAATCAATTTAACTAAATCTAGAAGAAAAGGTTCATATGGTGACACAAAATTTTCTAAAACCTATTGGTTGAGATGATTTCAACCCATCCCCACCTTATCCTAAAAATAAGTCCATTTTGATATATTAAAAACTGAAAATTATTTTTTAATAAAATAATATTTCATGCTTTTCTTAAAGTGCCCCTCACCCCCTTAAAAAGGGTACTTCTCATTCACTAAAATTCACACTTCCAAACCAATTTGGATCAGCAAAAAACAACTGAAATATCCTCCCAACTACTATCAATTAATCTTATAGGCCTTACTTCGATCATAAATCCAACCTAAGGAGCCCTGTTGTTCAAATCAAATGGAAGCACCCAAAAAAGAGGTCATTATTTCATCACCTCGTTGAATTTTATTTTCTTTATCCACTTCCTCTTTCGTTCCCATTTCGATACCAGAATAATAACTACAGTACCTTATACATAACATGATGTTATTATAAATGAGTTATAACCATATTCATTATTCTATCCATCCTATGAATGATAAAGTCACCATACGTGCGTATGTAGGGATTACCTTCTCCACCTCATGGTGTAGTTTTTTATTAAACACTTCACTATTGTGATGAGTATAATAATCAGTATAATTGATTTAAATAAGAAATATAACATGTTAATGATTATTTATATATAATAAAACATGAAACTACATATCATTTCACCATCAATAGAATGATATTTTCACTCATGTGTACGTACAGATTATCATCTTCACGACACGACAAGATTTCATTTCCCATTGTAACCATTATTGAATAATATTCATTTCATGACTAAAAATATTGTTCAAGAAATTAATATCATTCTAGATATGAATCTAATACACCCTATCCATAAAAAACATGACATACGTAAGAAAAAATATAAAGGAAGACGAATCAGTTAACACCCGAAACAATTATATTATTGAAATATTTTTTGAAAAGTAATATTAAAGAATAATATATGATATAATATTTATGAATGTGGTTATTTCATAAATTAATAACAATTAATAAAAAAATTATACCGGTGGTTCACTTACTCTCGACTATATAAAAGTACAAGTTAATGGTTAATTCATCAATCTCTATATTATCCGATATTTTTTTTGTGTAAGTTTTTACTAGGATATATTTACTATCCATTTTCATGTTTCATAAAAAGAGTTTTAAAAAATATTGTTTTAGTCAGAATCTTTAACAAAAACATCTTTTATATTGTTTAAATATTAATTCATCTAAATAATTCTAATTAATGTCCATGTTTTCAAAATGGTTTATTGGATTTATTTATATGGACATAAATGTTTTAAAATGTATATTACATTCAAAAGATTCAAAGTGGTATTGGAAACATTGATTCCAAAAAGTATTTTAGATTTATTCCTTTCCAAATTGTGTGGATTTTAAATTATTTCATGAAAATGGGATTTTTCCATCAATGATTTATACTGATCATTTTCAATAATGTCAACATACTTTATTGGATATTATTTATGATTGAGGTTTATTTATTATAATACTATTATCTGTATTGTATTGAATGAGTTATGATATGATTGACTATGTATGTGCTATTTTTATACCATTCATGGTTTACAGTTAAAGTATTGAAATTTTTTATACTAGTTTTAATATGAATGTGGATGTTATATTTCACCCTTTTCATATGGGGAATGGATTGGACCTAGTAAGTGATGGGTGAGGCCCGCTATAGCCCCTTGATGAATTGGTAGGTCTAATGATACAAATTAGTGTCTTGGAACATGATGTTGAAAAACAATATTTGTAGTCCTGGATCAATCCCTTGACTATGTGGTTACGATGTCTGACATTATGCATTCCATCATTGTAAAATTAGTTATTACATTTGATTATTGGACTAGTATAATATCCATGGGAATAAGTAAATTGAATTATTCGATTTATCTTGGCCATATTATACTTATGTTTTATGTTTATATGGTTATTGTTTTTATTACACATCTTTCCTTAAATGTTTATAGCTTCTACTAAATTATTTTCCCTTACCGAGGATCTGAGGTCACCCCTTTCTTATGTTTTGTTTTCCGAAGATTTCATGATGTGTTTAATGCCTAATATGTAGGGTTAAGCTAAGGTAATAATGGAATTCTCAAAGTATTTTTTATGATTTTTTATTCTTTAATGTCTAATGTAATATTCATGTTTGTACTTTATTTTACAAGACATCTAAACTGACAGGTCCTTCGAGACATGATTCCTTGTAATCATTCCAATTTATTATAGTAATACACCGACTCTAGGTAACAGGGGTCGGGGTGTTACCATTGGAATTAGATGATTTTTAGCAATAACCTTGGAAATTATATTTTGATAAACAGTGATTATGAAACATTACCCTATGATAGAAACTGAGGATTAGTATAGAATAACATACAAAAAATTTGTAATGTATATATTATGTGGGTTTTCTAATGAATATATCCCTATATTGATACTACAGGTGTATGTGGTTCTGCCAGAGATGTAACTAGTAGTGAAAACTCCGACAAGGAGTTTCGGGCATGAACTGGGTATCCTGGCCCACTACAACGGGCCTTACTATGCACCTGGTTTGACACTCCAATGGTTTATACTTAGAACAATTCACATTTTCTTTACAAACCATTATGAAGGATTTATGAAAATATATGTCGTCAAAGAAACCAATGTAATGATTATGAGATGAGATGTCTATAAATCATCAATTAATGTTGATAATTTTTCTAGTATCTAGATTGTACATTATGATATGATATAACCCAGTGTATTTTGTCATTTAGAAATGCTGCCCAGTAGATGGTATGAGAAATCTAATAATACACATGATCCAAAGAGTAAGAAGTATCATATAATTCATGGTCTTAAGACAAAATTTAGAAGGGAAATAATCTCCCACATATTCTTGTCATATAATGAAATAAGTTTATGATTTAATAAGATAATTAAATAATTCTATGAGTCATATGGCATTAAAGGGGAGTAAGAAAAGGAGAGGATGGAATAGAAAAATATGGATAAAGTGATGAAAAAATAAGGGTTTTACCACATGTGATAACTGTGGAAAGAATCACCATGGTAAATGAATAAAGGGAATGAGAGATTTTATAAGTGTGGAGAAATATGACACCACATTTGTGATTTAAGGGGTATGAAAAAGGATTAAAATGTACAATAATTCATTAGCAAGGAGTTAGGACACTACCCAAATCAATGTCAAAATCATCAGAGTATATCTCAAATGATGCTATTAGATAATAATCATGTTATGATACTATCATAGATGAAGAAGAATTATTATTGGTCTTAAGTTGTTATTAAAGAATTGGGTCATTTGAGTATTGTATTAATGATATATGAGTTATAAAAATTATAATGTATATAAGGATTATACTGCAGTACGTTTTCATTAAGGATTTGAGATTTTATTGTACAAAGTATTGTGAATAATTTCAAGTCAAATATTTTTAAAAATACATGGTTGGGGTAAATATATCACTTAAGATGTTTCAGAAACTGAAACTATGATTTAGGAATAATATATGATTGATTTTGTCAAATTATATTGGATATTCCATATTGCCTAGAAACTAATTAATTGTTTGTTTATTCTATCGTTATGAGAGTTTATTTTTTTTGGATATAAAGAGTATATCCAGTATTCTGTATGGAATAAGGGAGAATGAGTTTAATCAATATGGATTTATGTTCATTATTGGTGTCCCCATTTTTTTAGAGAATACAAGATGATGGTATTCACATGTTATTACATGGAAAAAATAGATCTTCAATATGTTTACCTTCCTTATAAATTTCGGACTGTGAGTATAGACAGAAGTATTTTTTATAAGTCTAAAGGTTGGAATGAATTATGTTGGACATTGGATAATATTATTTGAGGATAAAAAATTTCGTAAGATTGTTTTTTATTATTATAAAAAGGAAAACCCGAAGGACAAGTGACAACATGTCACATTCAACAAGGCCGCGAGACTTGAACTCGCAACTAAAGGTCGACAATGGTGCATCACCCACCACTGGCCTATGTGATGTCCTTGTTTTTAAAATGTAGTTTTTTTTAATTTTCACATAGATAAGTAATAAATTCATTTCTTTAAACCCTATATGATTTGGATAAATATAATATTTTTGAGTTATATTATATTTTGGATTGAAAGATGAGTTTGTGATAGAAATTAGTTAAAGGATGGAACTGTTCTTATAATGTATTATTTTTTCCTTAAACACTAGGGAATGTATCTTACAACAAAAAATGTGTTATCCTAATACCTTATGTTTTGTTGAACCGATTATATTTAAAATCATCATCATAGATTTATGGATTTGAGGCCCTCAATTTTCTATTTATTATTTACTTGATTATGATTGATGACCTCAATCACTCCATGTAAATATTTATGTTTTTCATTAAATTATGTGTCTATAATTTCCATCAATTTTATCCTATCTAAACCATAATTTGGTTGTGAATTTTTCATTTCTCTTTCTCTATTATTAAGAATAAATTTTATTAACCCTATTTCCGAAGTGGGTTTTCCACAAACGTATTTTATATTTTAACCTTTTTTTTCAAAGAACAATTTCAAATTTTGAGGAAACAATTTATTTAAGGATAGGAGAATGTAACATACAAAGATTTCATAGTATGTTATCTCTTTAAATTAATTCAATAACCTACGCTACATGCAACACCGTGTTCAAGTGCATCATGACCTATCAAACTAGCCGTTTAAGAAGAGGTTATGAATAGTATTAAATAAATTTTTAATTATATATATATCCAATATAATTTTAAAATTAATATTTTTTGTTTCTTGGATATAATATAAGGACAAATTAATGTTTTTAGATAAAAGAAGTATTTTTAAAAAATGGTGTTTTCCACCTTTTAATGGAAAATCCTTTTTAAATCTAGTATTAGAAACTTTTATAAATTACAATTTATTAAATTCAATTCTTATTTAGAAGTGGGATATAAAAATTTAGTTTGGAGAATTTTTTCATACTTTTCAGATAACGTTCACATTTTTAGGAATAGTTTAAAATACTAAACTTCCATTAAAAAAAATTTTTTTAATTGAAATAATATACAGTGTTAAATTTTAAATTTGAATGCTTTCAAATTATCATTAGATTATATTTTTACCATTTAATATAATTTAGGTCATCTTATGTAATTTCACATTTAAATTGTACATAAACACACTTCAATCTTTTGATAGTTTTTAATTCTAAATAACACACTTTCTGGGTTTGACAACTGGAATTAATTTTAAATTAATTAATGAAAATTCTATAATTTAAATTTGGATAAATAGACCTAATTTTTTAATTTGGAATATCAAAATTATCTTAGGATAAATTTTTGGTATTTTCTTGAAAACTTTCAATTTTTGATGAATACTGAAAAACACTATGTTATTGTTTAAAACGCACTATTTATTTAGTAATTCATATAGTTATTTAAATTTAATTTAAAGTCAAAATAGATTCATAATACCTATATTAGTCCATTTTAATTAATTTGAGTATTTTTATAATATGATTATATATATAAAACATTATTAAACTATTTAATGTCTTCGACCCAACTTCTAGTTACATTTGGATAATTGCGTAAAACATAATTTTACCACTTATATGAATTGAATTACTAAAATACATGAGAGACTGTTGATACATTTAAGTAAAATGTGGTTCAATATGTTGAAAATAATTTTTGGTGAAGAGTAACTTTTGAATATTATTTACCAGGGTTAAAAGTAAATAAGGTAATTAATGGTACACTTGATATTATAATTTCCCTAACACATGTCCTAATTCTATTGGATATTTTTATCTTAAACAAAATCAACCTTATGATATAAATAATATTCTTTTTGATCCACATGGATTATATTAGGTCATTTATTATATTTTATTTAAAGAAGAGTTAAAAGTGATAAATTCAAATTTTAGTAATTAAAACATTATTAGTATGGGGTTATAAATAAGATAAATTCTACTGTAAATATTCATTATAAATATAAAAATTATTAATTCATCATGGTATTTTATATATAATTTTCATACATTATATAAATAAATTTATTTATGACACAAAGATGATGCAGTAATTACCTTATTAATGAAAGATTAAAATAATTGATATTATAAATATTAAAATAAATTTAAATTTAAACTTTTTATGCCATCCATGAATTTTATAGTTGAATATGAAATTATAGTATTAATTCAATTTATTAGTTTCAAATTAGTTTTTTTATCTTCAAAAAACCCAATTATTAAATAGTGTCAAAATTGACATAAATGAGTTTTAAAAACAAATATTATTTTATTAAAGTATATTATAGTCTTAAAATCTAAGGTCAAGAAAAAGGACTTATATAATGATATATATGTCCTTAATGAAAAAATTTAGGTTCTCTTGGAATTTTATAGTATGTGTATTAACCATGTTTTATAATAATACAAGAAGACATGGTAAAAGTTAAACTATTTAACTTAGATTTAAATCTAAATGATAAGGTTAATATGGTGACCTACACTTATCTAAAAACTATTGGTTGCGATTATTTTTACCCATACCCAACATATCTTCAAAATAAATTCATTTTATGATATTAGAATCTGAAATTGATTTTACAATAAAATTATATTCCAATACCTTTCTAAAGTGCCCCTAACATCCTTTACAAAAGGGTACTTCCCCTTCTCTCAAATTCACACCTCAAATCCCATTTTTCTCATGAAAACCAACCCAAATATCCTCCCAAATACCCTCACTTAATCATATAAGACTTAAATTGACCATAAATCCATCCCGAGGATCCCTTTTGTTCAAATCAAAAGGAAGAACCTGAAAAAGAAGTAATTATTTCATCAGCTCTTTCAATGTTCTTTTCTTCTTCCACTACCTCTTTCATTGTTGTTTCCTTAAAAAAATACAGTACCTTATACATAATATGATTATATTATTAATGTGGTATAACCATATTCATTATTCTGTCCATTCTATGAAAGACAAAGTCACCATACATGCGTACATAAGGATTACCGTCTCCACGTCGTGGTGTTGTTTTTTATTAAACACTTCATTATTTGGATGTGTATAATAATCAGTATAATTGATGTAAATGAAAAATATAACATGTTAATGATTATTTATAGATAATATTCCATCCAACTAAATATCATTTCACTATAAATTTAATGGAATTTTCCATCATGTGTACGTGCGGATTACCGTCTCCACAACGCGATAAGATTTCATTACCCATCGTCACCAATAAAGAATAAATTTCATTTGATGATTAAAAATAAATTTTAGGAACTTAATATAATTCTTGATATGAATGAAATACATCTTATCCATAAGAAACATGACTTACATTACAAAACATATAAAATAAAACAAATGATTTAACACCCAAAAACCATGATACTATTGAAATATTTTTAAAAAAGCAATACTAAAGAAACGTATATGATATCATATTTATGTATGTGGTTATTTTATAATTAAATAAAAACTAGTTAACCATTATATAAGAGGTTAATGTACCCTCGACTAAGGAAAAGTAAAAGGTAATGGTTAATTCCTCAATCTCATTATTATCCAAGATTGTTTATGTGAGTGTTTTTATGAGATCATATTTACAGTAAATTTCCTTGTTTCGTAAAACCATTTTCAAAAGGATTATTTTTAAAGGAATCTTTAATAAAAACATCATTTAAATGGTTTAAATATTTATTCTTCTAAATAATACTCATTAATGACAATTTTTTTAAAATAGATTTAAGGATTTCTTATGTGGATATTAATGTTTTAAAATGTTAATTCCATTCAATTGTCTCAGAGTTGAAAGGGAAACATTGAATAATTTTTTTAAATATCTTCAATTTTAAATTGTGTGACTTTTAAATGATTTCATGAAAAAAAGATATTTCTCTCAAAAAATTTTCCTGATCATTATAATATATGTCAACATTCTATACGGAATAATATTCATGATTAGGGTTTATTTATTAAAATACGACGTTCTATGTTTTATTGAATGAGTTATGATATGTTTGACTATGGATGTGTTTTTCTACCATTAATTGTTTATGGTTATTGAAATTTCATATGATAGTTTTAATATGATTGTTTATGTTATGTTTCAGCCTTTTTGTATGTAGAATGCATTGGACTTAGTAAGTGACGAGTGGGGCCAACTATATCCCCTCTGTATTAGTTGGTATCATGAGATAACTTAGTGTCTTGGAACAAGGCCTTGACAAAATATTTATTTGTAGTCTTGGAACAAGGAATTAACTATGTGGTTATGATGTCGGGCATTATGCACTCCCTCATTATGAAATTATTTATTTCATTTAATTATTAGACAAGTATAATATCTGTGTGTATAAGTAAATAGAATTATTTGATTTATATTTTCCATATTATGATCAAGTTTTAAGTATAAAAGGCTATGGTTTTTATTAAACATCATTCCTTAAATGATTATAGCTTTCGCTAAATTATTTACCCTTACTATGCATCGGAGCACACCCCTTTCTTATGTTTTCAATTCCTAGGATTCCAAGAGGTGTATTATGGTTGGTATGCAAGGTTGAGCCAGGGGAAAATGTAATTCCAAAAGATTTTTTAATGTTATGTTTTATGTTTGAATGTGAAATATAATTTTCATGTATGTAATATATTTTCCAAGACTTCTAATCTAATCGGTCCTTTGAAACATGTTTCCTTGTAATCATGCCAATGTTTCAAAATAATGTGCCAACTCTGGGTAACTGGGGTCGTGGGGTTACAACATAAGCTTGAACTTGATCCCTTAGCATATTCTAAGGTTTATTATCCTAATTATTGGGGAATTAATTTGTGTAGTTAACCATATCTTAATAGTTTAATCAATTTGTATCAATATTCTCTTTCATTATTTTTGGATTATATTTCCTAGAGACCATTGTATACACTATTATAGAAAACTCAAATTCTATTTATGAAAAAAATGAGGGTGTTTCCTTCCACAATTATATCATGTGGGAATATAATTATTTTCCTTTGTAACCTTATCCATTTTTATACAAATTTCCTTTTATACTCTTACTTACATTTAAATCCATAATACTTTGAGAATGAATTCTTTTTTTGATATCATTTAATATTATTTCATCATACGAATAAAATCTTGAGAGAACAAAACTCTTCGGAGAATTGTTTTAATGTTTTTAAATAAATGGTCCACAGAGTATTCTATGTTGTGTATGTAATATGTGGCATACCTGTATAAATTTTTAAATGTATCCTTACATTAAGAAACACATTTTTATTCTTTTTTTCTTCAGGATAAGTAAATTTATCTTCTTTGGATTTTTTTCTTATGAGGGAAATATTTTTAACATATTGTCTCCTTAAAAGCATTACATTCGATGAGTTATATTTCATGTTCTTCCATACTATTCTATTTCAACAACCACCAATGATCAACAACACCATCAAAATAGTACAATCTTAGTGAATCCTTTTGTTTTTCACCACATACCAACTCCATAAATATATTCTACAGATATTTAACCCACTCTTCATCTACAATAAGATTAATAGTCCCACCAAATGATGGGGGATTTTATCACATATTATGATCCAATAAAGGAAAATATCATTATTGAATATGTTTTTACATCTTGTCAAGGTCCTTTATCATATCCTTCTTAGGATACCCTAAAACATCCATATTCTTCTCTATTCCAATACCAATTTTTTGATTTAAAAAATCGAATTCTCTACATTTTCTATTATTATTGATACACTTCTCTCATATAGGATCCATTTTGAAAAAATTAATATACTATATTAACACATAAAATTATTAATTTTAACTCATTATGTACAATTACATATACAATTTAATTCTTATGAAAAATTAAAAAGTTATACATTTTTATTATCGTAAACGTAAACATGGTTTCTTTGGGGACATCATTACTTTTAAATTATAGAGACTCTAATTTTTATTACATGAATATTACATAATATTAAATATAAAATCATTACACAACTAGGAACCAATGTTTTAGTGTCTTAGGATAATTAGGACCGTACATAAAATTTAGAAAATAAAACATAATCATATATTTAATTATTTTTCTATAACATCTTATTAGCTCTCGTGTTCTACGTAGTAAAATTAATTATACGAGGATATACATTAATGAATGAGGTGAGATAAAATCATAGTAATTGTATAAATAATAACATGAATCAATATAACTTGGGGTGAGAATAATCATTATAATCATAACAAAGTCATATGATCATAATCATGAGAGGGAGAATTAATAAAAGGCATGGATTGGGCAATGCATAAAAATGAAACATCATGCCTCAACGATCATCTACAACACTTAGTTGTGAAAACATCTAGCATCATGTTCATTCATGTTTCACCTTTAATCATGAGATACATCACATAACCCAATCCATTGGGGTGTTATATAATTCTAAGGACACTCGTCACATCATAACATTTATATTATCATGCATGCCACATTGAATGTATACCAACCTAGGACATAAAATAATACATGGAATGTAATGGGTTTAATTTCATAAACAATTCACACATAATATTTTCAGTTCCCAATATTGAAAAGGAATAATATACTTGGTATCAATATTGATTGAACAACAAAAAATCTCTTGAGAAGTAAAAGATGTATATTTTGAAAGAAGAGTTTGTTATGAGGAATCATATCATTTTTCATAAAACCAGATTGGTAACATTTATATCAATTTAATGATTAATAAATTATATATAATGAACAATAAAGTAATTTTCATTCTAAAATTTGGGTAAAAGGTAGAAATCCCAATGAAAGAGAGTTAGGTTCGAGATTTCTTGTTTCCTTATGTATGAATTATTTATTCCCTTTAATTAACTATATAATAAAATTAGATTCATTAATTAAAAAATATATATCCTTTTATAAATTAATTTTATTAGTTATTTTTTTATTACGTTCTTTTCTAGGATTTTATATCAGTTATAGAGTTTAATTTCAACATTCGAAAGCGATCATTTTATTAGTTTTCTAGATCAGTTCATTTTTATATATGAATGAAAGGTCATGTAAAATGAAGATAAATATACATAGTTCTTTTTATATATTACCAATGATATTACATTAGTTTAAATAATATTTTAATGAATTTGGTAATACGGTATGTGGATGAATCATTTAATAAAAATTAATGATGATTGTTTTAGATTAATTTTTTCAGTCCTTTGATTACAACGAACTTGTTTTGTTTTATCAGTTAGTAATATGTTTATATGTTAGTTACTATAAATAAATAGGGATGTTATATTAATTTAATAAAAATTTTAAACTCTGTAATGGTTTTATTAAAATCCTTGAAATAATTAAATGAAAATTAAATTTCATCAGCCATGATGTCGGTAAATTGACACATCACGTGCAATAATTTAATTTTTTTAAAAAAATTGAGACAGTGACATGAGTTTGATGATGTATCTTTCATTAACCAGATATAATTCTTGAATATGAATCATAATACAGTTATCATTCCATTAGGATAATATAATTCTAGGAGAATAGAATAGTTGAAATGAAATTGGAAAGATATGAAATGAATGTGAATTTTACATCTTGGATTTATCCTCCTAGAGAACCTCATTATGAAAAATGTTTTGGTAGTTAGATAAGAACAAGAGGTACTAGAAATGAGATATTTATTTGGGTGAGTTTTTCATAGAATTTTTATAGTTATAAAATCCTTATTTCTGTGATTAAAATATGTGGTGGGGTTTTTTTATAGTTGATGAGAGGGGTGTTTTCAAATTATTATAATCATTAGTGTGTTATTTTGTCTCAAGAATATGAATAGTTTGATAATAATAACTAAATATGATAAAATAATTATTTTTAGTTCTATATTATGGTGATTAAATCAAGGATCAGTCAATGAGTATTGGATTTGACTTATAATTTATATATGCTGTAAATTACTGTATTTCACTATTCCCCAAAAATTCAAGAATTTTAGAAAAATCACAAAAATTCACCCCATAAATTTTTTTTTGTGTAGAAATAAAAAATTTACTCCATAATATGAAAATATATTTTTGAATATGAGTAATTTAATTTAAATTAAAGTCATCATTTACATGGAAAATATAGATTTTAAAACTATTACAAATTTTATAACACTTTGAAAAACTACTTAAGGTATCATAAAATTATCTTCAAAACAAAACACAAAAAAATATTTATTTATGGATACATTTTATGAAAATATATTTTCTTTTAAATTATTAAATTAATCAACAAAATTGAATTAAATATTTATGAATTATAATAATTCCAACACTTAATTTATAATTAAGAAAAAATTTATTTAATTAAAATATGATATAATTATACCATACATTCATTTATAAGATGCCTAATATTTATTCATACAATCAAGGATGAGGTTACAATTTCTTATTTTAGTTTACTATTCATACAGGTCATATTATTATTCCAATGGTCAAGTTACTATTTCATCGGTATTGGTTCATTTAGTTCTAGAATTTTTTATTATTTCATTAATTCATTATTTTTGACGTTTTATTATTGTGTATAAGTGATTTAATGGGATTTAATATATATTAAATAAATATAAGAAGCTATAAATGAAATTGATAAATGGTAGGGTTACATTATTCCCAGCTTTAAATATTTATCACTGAAAATTTCGTTTTACATAAATAGGTGAGGGAACTTCTCTTTCACCACCTCCTATGGTTACCATGTTGATTTTTCATAAATATTGTTCTTCGAAAACACATTGAGATGCACAGTTGTATTATTACACATAACTTTCTATCCCTGGTCCATAATCATTATCAGATTCTCCTCGTATGAGAGATCATCCTCTAGTGGTACCAGCTTTGAGTTTAGTACATGTGAGGTATCTTGTGTATAAATACTCAGGAGAGATGCAGGGAACACATCATGAATTTTTTTTCCATATGTGGTGGATGGGCTAGCTGATATGCCACTTCTTCTAAGATATCAATTATCTAAAAGGGGCCAATGTACCTTGGTCTAAGAATCCTTTCATTCCAAAAAACATGACTCTTTTCCAGAGTGATATTCAAAGGAATACATTTTCTCCAATGTCAAAATCCAAGTCCATTAGACGGTTGACATCATTACTCTTTTTTTACTTTGAGAGGAATTTATATGTTGTGGTATGGATCAAACCTTCTATGTAATCTCTTATACAAGATCATTTCAAATTATATTTCTTTCTCCATATTTATCCCAACAGGTTGGAATTATATATCTCTTTCAATGTAGAGCTTTATATAGATCCATTTGATTACATGAGTGGAAGAATTTTTGTTATGAGAACTCAACCAATGGTAGATACTGATCCCATACACCATTGAATTATAATTAGTATGATCTTAGAATTTATTTATGTGTCTAAATAGTAATTTATTATTGGACATCAGTTTGGGGGAGATAGGCCATGATGGAATTTAATTTAGTTATCAAATAATTTTGAAAACTATTCAAGAATTATGATGTGAACCTAGGGTTATTATTTAAGATAATTGAAAGTGATACCTCATGCAGTGTCACCACTTCATTCACATATATCATTGTTTGTTTTTTGAGTGATAAATTTTCCCATATAGTAATAATGTTGGTAGTCTTGGTGAAACAATCCACCACAACCCATATTTCACAATATCAACTCGATGTCTTTACGAGACCCATTAAAAAATCCACAGTGAAATTCTTCCATATCCATATCGGTATAAGCAGTGGTTTCATAATATTTTTGGAATTTTATCAGTAATCTAAAACAGACACACAAATCAAGAACCTGGAGATATACTCAATTATATCCTTCTTCATGTTTTCCCACCAGATGTTTACTGAAATAATTTCTTTGGTGATGAAGGAACACAAAGTCTTTTTCCAAACAAAATCACACCATCATCATTTATACGGAGATTCTATGGTTTCCCTTCCATTTCTGCATTCACCTTATCTTGAAACTCTGGATTATCCCTTTTCCCCCCCCTTCACCACAACATTATTAGATGGTTGGGAAATCATTCAAGAAGTGTAGGAAATATTCCCTAATGATATGATTTCCTAGTCTATCCTTTTTATTTCCCAGAATATAGGGTCTTTGTCAATCTATTTTGAGGATAGAGTTGAAGATTCTTTTCTACTAAGAGGATCATCTAACTTGTTCGACTGAATAGGATGATAGTGAATAGTTAAATCATATTTTTTGATTATCTCTCACCATTTTCCTTGATTCTTATTGAGATCCTTTTGAAGGGTCTATAGAAACTCTCTTCCATAAGATCACATGTCCCAAGAATGTGTTCTAATCAATCGAAAAGTCACACTTTTTGAACATTGCATACAACTACTCCTTCCCCAATATCTCCAACACAAGAAATATATGTTCTTCATGTACCTAATTACTATTTTAGAATATGATAATATCATTTACAAACACCAACACATATTTTTAGAAGTAATGTCTAAAGACTCTATTCATAAAATCTATGAATATATCATGGGAATTAGTTAGTCCATTGGGAATCACTAGAAACTCATCGTTCTCAAACCTTGTGGGGATGCATGTATTATAAATAAATTTCATCTAGAACTTCAGATGATGATATTTAGAACAATTATGAAACATTGAGAACTACTCATCTCCTCATAATTAATTAATCGACTCATCAATCCTTGGAAGAGGATACTTTTTCTTTACGGTGATCAAGTTTAGCTCTCGATAATCAATACCTAGCCACATTGATATATCATTCTACATGACAAAGAGCATTTCCACATGTCATGATGATGCACTAGGTTTTATGAAACCATTTTCCAAATTCTGTTGTTGAGGCTTCATTATGTCCTCCAGTTTGAGAGGTGATATACTATAGGGACATTTTGAGATTGGAGTAGCTCTTAGTAGGAGTTATATCTAGAATGAAAACTCTCAATCTAGGGGCATTATAGGCAACTCTTTAGGAAATAAATAAATTTATTCCCTCATAATGGTAATCACTAATTGGTTAATACCTTCCATTTAATCAACCATTTGAGAAAGGTATGATTTTTCATAGGTAATCTACACCCACACCATTGATGGATTTTCCAAAGGATATTACTGATTTTCCTTTCCTTTATAGTGGAGCATGATATAGTTCATAATATGTAAATATGTTTCCTTTCATGATATTTTATATTTACTCTATATAATGAGAGATTATATATTCCTATTATAGCATCGAATTCCCCCATGTGGTGAATCATGAGATTGTTTGGAATAATCTTCCAATATATGTCAACAACAGAATAATACAACACTTGGGTTCAAATGATTACACCAATTGGTATTTTTATTGAGATATATACTTCAAGGTTGCAGGGATTTGATATATTAGTTATATAAAACATTCAAGATATAAATTAATACTTATAACAAGAATAAAATATTACTTTTTTCCATTCTTATTTGAATAGTAATTTTACATTGTCGGACATTGTTTTCTTGCTCCACTTCAGAAGTTGTGATGGAATAAGTCTTTCCATGCTTCATTGGATTTGGTGGCTACTGATGCTGATTATCGTCAAGGACCCAAGGTTTAGTGAACTATCTATCATAGTGACCCTGCCCCCTATAGTTGTAGAATTGGACCATGGCTTGTTATATTTTTTCCTCTACCACATTTTCCTACATCCACATGTCTTTTCAACAATCATGGGTTTGGAGGAATTCTATCCCAGAAATAAATCATTTCACCATCCCTTTGAGGTTGTTCCCACGATGCATATTACCAAATTTTCTATATTTGGGAGATTGTGTGATATTTCCACCTTTCTCATTAAATACTCTAGCATGAAACACCATATTTGGTTTCTTATCCCCATATCCATAAGATGATTCTACCTACTCTATCTCTATATTGAGATCAAATTGAAAACATATAAATAACTCCCAATGTGTTGAATTTCTAGAGAATTAATGAGGTGTTTTTTTAATCCACTAATGAATCAATAAATTTTTCTATCATTGTTGATAAAAACATAAATAATACCTTTATATCCTTTTGAAACTTTCTTTGTTTCCCCTAATAGATTCTCCTTCATTTTTTACAACTCTATGAATTCTTTCACTATATATGGATGAATATTTAGTGATAAATACATGTTATGTAACATTATATTAATATATTTACACTCAATATCATCAATTTCATCCTCCATCTTGGAGTTCTTAATCAACATGCACCATTGGTTGGAGTGTCCATCTAGACGATAAACGACAAGAGTCACCATCTCTTGCATAAAATAGTGAAGTAAATAAAATATCTTCTCCATTGAGTATACCCATTATTCCAAAGATAGTGGATATTATGATCGAATAAACATTGGTGGTCATTGCTACATAATGAACTCAAAGGAAATTTCTGCCTAATAGGTGAAGGTGGGAGTTCTACATTATTCAGGTTATTATTGATAACCAGAGACAACCGGGTAAGCATCACCAATGAATTTTTTTACACTACTTCAAAGGAATTAGAGATGTAATTTGGCCAATCATTGTATTGTACCTTACATAGGGTGTTGTCTTGTTCTCTCCTCGTTCCCACTATTTTTTAAATAGAAATCATTAGAAAAAAACCTCACTAAAAAATTCCTAAATAAATATTTTTTCCTTAATGAAATTATTTCTAAAGGTATATAAAACTGGATCCATATTTTTATAATTTTATAAAATAGTGGTTCTTGGGTGATTACTTATACATAGTTTTATACAAAGGATTTTCACTAAGGATCTCTAATCCAAATTCCCCAATTGACTAGTATGTTCTATGAAACCAACTATAGAAGGATGAATGTCTAGAAGGCCTTTTTTTATTTTTTGATATCCATCCTTTCATGGGGTGAGGTGTAAGCCTTACATGGCCATGAGAATTAGAGATAATTTAATTACCCATAGGTATTTGATGAAATCAACTTGAAACGAAATCTTGGAACTACACCTCCCTAGAACAAGTCATGATATCATAACTCCCACTTCACTAGGTTGGGTGACTAGAAGTCCTATGTAGAGTTACAGAGGCCCAGTACAGATGGAAATGTCATACCCTCCCGTGCATCCAATTCCTGTTAGCTTTGCTCTAGTGAATGTGCCTGCTCTAATCCTCATCTAGAGCATTGTCCAATGTATTCTGACTGCTGTATCTGCATATTCATGTTTACAAAAATCCCTTGGGGTGGCCCGAAGTCCTTGAGGTGTCTTAAAGACTTTGAAAGACAACGGGCCTGAAATCCATGCAAGACTTGAGGACCAAAACAGTGGCCCAAAGGCCCAGATGTATGAATAGATATGGCTGATATAATGCATGCTATAGTACCTACCACGGTATTTCTATAGTAACCAAGAAATATGTCTCTACCCAGATTTGATCTTAGGTATCTTGTATGCACTTTCTATGTCCTCACCAACTTGGCTGAGGCTCATGTGCATATCATCTATAGAGACCCTTATTTTTATTTCATGACACATAAATCATGTTAATGATAAAAACATTAGGACACTAGGAACTAAAGGATTAGTGTCTTCAGAATATTATGAACATAAATAATATTTACTAAATAAAACGTAAACATTTCTTGAATAATTAATTCTCTAGATTCTTATGGTCCCTCATGTTCTCCTTAGTACAAGTAGTCACCTAATGATATATATCAAAGAAATGGGTGATCTAAACCCATAGTAAGAGGATAGATAAAAAATTTAATCAATATAACATGGAATGAACATAATCATTATTATCTTAACATAGTTATAGTATCATAACCATGAGAGGAAACATTATTTAAAGGCATTGACATTGGAAATGCATAAAAATGAAACAATATTCCTTAACGATCAACTACCACACAGAAATGTGAAAAAATATAGAATCATGTTCACACACATTTCTCTTTCACCCATGAGATACATCAAATTACCCAATCAATTTGTGTGATATATTATTTTGGGTTCCCGTGATTTCATAACATTTACATTATCAGGCATACCACATAGAATGTATTTCAAAATAGGATATAAATTAACCCATGGAAAAGAAGAATTTATTTATTTCAAAAATAATAAATTCAAAAAAATTATATTTACGAAGAAAATAATAATAATATTACTTTTATCAATCTTGATTTAAGACGAAACAGTCTCATGATATGTAAAAGTGGTATTTTTTAAAAGAAGAGTTCTTTTGAGAAATTAAATGAATTTCTCGTAAAACCAAACTGGATAAATGTTAATTGTAGAAAAGATAAAGTAATGATAAATAAATAATATATAATAAACAATAAAATAATATCCATACCAAAATATGGGGTGAAAGAGGGAAAACCCAAAGAAAGAGAGATGGGTTCGAGAATTACCCATACATTATGGGTGATTGTATTATTCACTTTAATATCTTGTATAATCACATTTGATTTATTAATTAACAAGGTAAGAACTTTTTATACTATATTTAGATTCATTATTTTTTTATTATGTTCATTTATGATCTTTTTGATGTATTATAGAGTTTAATTTCAACATTTGACACTGTTCGTTTTCATAGATTTCATGATCGGTTCTTTTATATACATGAATAGATGTTCGTGTGAAATGTGGATAAATTTACAAAAATTATTATATTATAGCAAGGATATTAAAAAGGTTTAAATGATATTACAATGTATTTTTTATATGGAATTATGATTTATGATAAGATAAAAATTTATGATGATTGTTTTAGGTTAATTTCGGGGGGGTTTCATTCACAACGACTCATTTTATTTTATCATTTTGTATTATGTATTTATTTTAGTTCCATAAAATAAATATGGTTGGAAAATTTTATTTGAAATATATTTCAAACATTATAGTATTTTTATTAAAATCCATGAATGAATTAAATGAAAATGAAAGTGAATCACACATGATGTTGGAAAATTGACACATCACGGGCGACAATTTCATTTTAGAATAAGAGAGAGAGAGAAATTAGATTGACTGTAGATCTTCTAAAAACATGGTATAATTTTATTATATCAATGATACTAGTGTTTTAATTATATTAGGATAAAATAATTATAGGATAAGAGAAGAAACAAAATGAAATGGAAAATAAATAATAAAAAAAATGAATAGGATTTTACCTGTTGGATTTATCCTCCTTGATAACCTCCAGAGAGAAATTTTTTTGGAATTTTGATGAGAAAAAGAGCCCCTATTCATGGGATAGTTTTTTTCAAAGATTTTTCAGAAGAAATTGGTCCCTGAAAAATTATTTAGAGGTGTGAGGAAAATAGGTGGTGAGGGGTTGCAATTATATTAGAGGAGGGGGCTGTTTTTTCATTATTTTATTCATTAGTTTATTATTTAGGCTCAAGACTATGAAATTTTTTATAATTGTTGGTAAAATATATTAAAATAATGAAGGTTAGGTTTTTATTATGGTTATTACATCAAATATGACTCAATGAATAGTTTATTTAACTTATAATGTATAAATACCACAAATTATCGTATTTAACAATTCACCAAATAATTCAATTATTTAAAAAAAGTCCAAAAAATTCACCCTAACCATTTTTTGATGAGTAAAATTAAAAAATAATCAAAATTTTAAGAAAATAATTTTTTAAATATGAATAATTTATTTTTAAATTAAAATCATCATTTACTTGAAAAACATATTTCAAAATTATATCTTATTTTATAACACTTCAAAAAATTACTTTTGATCTCAAAAAATTATCTTAAAACCAAAAGACATATAATTATAAATTTATGGATAAATTTTATGAAAATAAATTTTATTTTTATATTATTAAATTTTTCATAAAATTATAATTAAATACTTACGAATTACTAAAATTCCAACTCTTAATTAATAATTTTTTAAAAATTTATTAACATAAACTATGATATAATTATACCATACATTAATTTTTAAGAAGAATATATTTTATTTATAATTTCATGGGTGATGTTTCTATTCATTTATGCAGTTTACTATTCATAAGGTTCATATTACTTTTGCTAAGGTAAAGTTATTATTTCATCTGTATTAGTTACATAACTTTTAGAAACGCTTCTTATGTCATTAAATCTTCATTTATGATGTTTTATTATTGTCTATAAGTGATTGATTGTTATTTATAATATATGAAATTACTATAAGAAAAATTATATTCCATTAAAAAAAGCATGGGTCATTACACAAATCCTTTATATTGGTTTGTAATGAAAATGTGAATTATCATAAGAATATCCCTTGGGAGTGACATACCAGGTGTGGTTTACAACTCATTGTCATATACCATGTAATCTTTAGTCAATCCCAATATTCCTTTTTCTGAGCTATTACCCCTTGATACCTCTGTTATAGAATCATGTTCCCTTGTTGTATCCCAACAAGGATATATTTCAAGGAAAACCAACATAATTTATTCCGTACCAAAACATTAAGATGTTATTATATACTATACTAAATGCTTATCATTGGTCTATGTTCCCTAACATATACTCTTTTTAATCTAGTTTTGAGGGTTTCAAATAAATACCCTATGATACCCATTGTGTTCACCCCGACAAGAGTAGCGGGGAGCCAGTGTCTTACATTATTACATTGGCATATATATAGTGTCTCAAATCTCAAAGGACCGATCAATTTTTGGGTTTTATATAAATATATGCCTACATGATAACCATTTTACAACCAGAAGAGAAAATAAAACATGATACCAAATAATAATAAATAAACTGCAACCTTGAGAACACATTCAATGATCTCTTCTTCATATCCTTGAGAAAGGAAACAAATTAATGGTGACCTAAAATGCTATGTAAGGGTAATTACACTGGAATATGTCATGAATTAACTATGAATAATTACTATGGAAAGGAAAATACCATAATACACATTAAATTTTAATAACTTGATAGTATGAATATATATGTTGTAATCAAAACAAAAAAATTAGATATATAACACACATGTCATTTAATCAATAAACAAATAATGAAATGCAATAAGAGTTAATATCATGGTGAAAATATCATGGATAATAATAACTGAATTATTAATGAATTCAAATATCAATTTTTGGAAATCATTTATTCTAGGAACATGTAATATTTACCATCAATAACAACACTAAATATAGTGTAAAACATATTTGGTAAAAACCCATCTTATTTGACCACATAATTCATTAAATGAGACTAGTAATGCATCTAGGGTGTTACAATAAACAATCCACAACTATTACATTGCATTCCCGAATAATTTCTCAAGCATAAAATAGTATATTTAATTTCGAAACAATATTGATATTCAAATATCGTTATCAACTAAAAGATATAGATTTATCAATATTATCATTGTTAAAAAAATTACATTCACTGTAAACACCCTACATAAAAATGGAATAGAGTTTAGGAAATAATAATATTTATAACCCAAGAATAAATATATTTAACATAAAATTATTTTAAATGAAAAATTAAAGTCATAATTTTAAGATAATTTTAACAACCACAAAGGAAAGTGAGATTCCACAATAACTATTACCATTTGGTAATTTTCACATAGATTCCCCTTGAATGAAATAATTCAAATTTAAACTTAAAATACCAAAAATAAACAAGTATTAATCATAATACATGTCAAAGGGGTTGTATATATTCAATATAAAATTGAATTGGTTGAAAATTAAAATAATTCTTAATGGACTATAAATTAAAATGACAACACTTACCACATGTTTCCTTTCAGTTGAGCGTCATTTAACCTCATGTATAGTGGTTAAATTTTTAAATAACCATACAAATATTTATAATATAATATATTTTCCTTTTGAAAAATATAATCACAAGTTCATTAATAATATTACATTATTTTCATTGTTTTGGGTGTTAATATTATTTTTTTCACATTAATTTTTCTTCACGATAAATCTCATTCATGAAAATATTATATAACATAATAATATAATGACTAATAATAAAGAAATTATTATCCTTTTTTACATAAATTCATCTTTTATGTGTTGTTATATAAATTGGTTTTAAAAAATGTAGTACGTTATGATCATAGAGACGATATTCCATATATACACTTGAGTAAAAATTATATTTTTCAATGATCATTACAGAAATGTGGTAAGTAATATTTTAACATTAAATAATGTTCATAATATCATATATATTACATTATTTCTACAAAATTACTCGTATATATCATCTCAGTAGTGTGGTTATGAAAGGAGAGTCACATGACGTCGTGAAGGATTTCATCCCCACATATATGGATGATGTTTTCATCTTTAAGTCAAAGAGAGGGTAAGAAAGAAAAGTATATATATATTTTCATTATATTATGATAAATATGTAATTAATTTAATTAATATATAATTTATATCATATATAATCATTAACTTTATTTTCACTATATTTCTTGTATAGCGTTAGTGAAAGACGATTCACATCGCTTCACGAGGTGATAATCTATCATACACACAAGAAACAATATCGTATACCATGTGGAATAGAATGATATATACATATAATGTTATAATGAATCCTTAGGTATAAATATTTTATAAATATCAGAAATATATATAATATTTATATCCATCATCATTCCTAACCATGAATGGTGGTAATAGAAGAATGAATGACATTGGTTCACGAGGCGGTAGTCTTACAGGTCATGTAATGACTCCAAGCCTACGGGAGTTGTAATTCCTAATCCTATGGGCCTTGCAAGGGTTCCACCATCATCCCTTGAAAGGGGGGATATCAAGAAAATCAATAAAAAATAAGGCCTCCAGTCCATTCAGTCAACAATGATTTCATAACCCATTTGCTAGATGTGGAGATATTTGTTTTTCATGCCCTTATTAAAAATAATCCATTTATATTCAAGATACTGAGGATATTATCTCAGCATGGTTTAATATTAATTGAAATAGGAGGGTAAACAAATAAAATAAAGAGGCTTGTTGAAGATCATTACCACTTCTCCGGGTATCCCCCTTGGGGTTGAACTAAAGCCTCAATAGGTTGACTTAATGACCGAAATATGACATCTTGGATGATTGTAGGGAAATTGGAAAGTGATTTTTATAGGGTTTGGTCAATAATAATTTCATGAGATGCGTTAATAAGTGAGGGGAGTTGGTGCGCTTTTACTATTGAGGAGGAGTAACTTTTTTTATAAATAACCAAAATTTTTCACTATTGGGAAGTAAATATTAACTCAAGTGTATAAAAATTTATAATAAAGGGTTAGAGGGAGGATGTGTTCAAAAAACACATGTCCGATAAAATAAAATAGATGATTTAAACATTTTTTTCCATAACATGTATGATTCCCCACTTTTACCATTTTTGGGTTTTTTCTATGTTCACATGTTTTCTAGACATGATAAATAATCCATTAAAACTAAATTTAATTAAACTGTATTATATATTTTGGATGCATCGATTTCAAATATTAAAAAAATAATATAAAAAACCTATGTTTGTTGAATATTTATTTTAATTCAATCACATGAAGGTTCAAAAATTTTGTTTTAACGTTAAGCACACTAAAAGAGTTTTTTATTATTTAAGGGAAAATATAGTAATTATAAAAGAAAAATTGGACCATGAATGGAAAATATTTTATATTTATTACCATTTATAAATCCCTTGCTGAAACATATGATTTATAGTAATTTGAAATCATTTAATAAAATATCATTTATTATAAAATTTACTTATTCTAAAATTTGACTTTATTGATTAAATTTTACTTCTATAATTTCAATATCTTAATGTAATTAGATTATATTATGATAACACCTATGTAACATGATATACACTTCATAAACCAATTACTGGAACACAATATTTCATTCAATTTACTTCTCTTTTAATATTTTTAGTATAATTTATTTTAGATATTTATTTGATATATAGTTATTGAGTTAGTGTTTCCTAAGAGTTTATGTTTCAAAATAACATATATAATTGAACCTATATTGTTGTACCCATAACCCAATTTTTTATAGTTATTAAATTTAATAAAAATACATTTTTGTCTTTTTCTTTAGTTAAAAAAATATATAGGTCATATTCAGAGGTTAGTGGAATGAATTTTCCATATAGTAGATATATTTATGTAAAAGGCTGAAATAAACTCATTCAATAAAATTAAGAGAACATTTTAGGTTGTTATAACACTTATCATTCAAGTTTAATCCCTGATAACTCTATTTTTACCTTTTTAGTGGTAATTATTGTTTACTATTTTACGAATTCATTTTTCTAAAAAATTAACATTCCATTAATAAAAATGATTAATTATGTGGATTCCATATTTATAATCCATTATTATTAATTAAATTCAATGTAATGGATCAAATTAATTTAAAATTAATCTTGTAGATACGTAGAAAAAAAGATTTTAAAAGAGAAAATGTTCAAAAAATTACAATGTTTTTATATCCAAATTCAATATTAAAATAATTAAAATGAAATAAATTTTATTAATTTATATAAATTTGAACAAATTTTATATTGAAAATAAATCAAAAAATAAATTAACTTTATAAATAAATTTATTAAAAAGGCGTATATCAATTATAATTCAATATTCATCACTATTAATCAAAAAATGAATATTTTACGAATAAACCATAATATTCACCATAATATAATTTTGAAATGATGAAATAAAAAATGATGATTATTTTATAAAATTATATTTAAAAAATATCTCAATATTTTTTCTCAAATTAAGTGTGAAAATCATGACTAAATAATGTTCTTTTTTAACTCATTGTTGCATGCATCATAAGCTATCAGTGAAACTAAATATGTTCTAAAAAATTTATTGTAAATTTTTGGGGTGATAAAATATACCACAAATATAATATAAAATATTGGGAAATATGTAACAAGAAGTGTATCATATTAACCCATATGCATCAAATATGTACAATGACTATATATACCTCATTTGAATGGTCCCACATAACAATTTTAGGGTTAGTAACCACATACACACATGGTTTTCACAATTAATTATAGAAATTATTAATTTATATTTGTTTGGGTATATATAATATGACTAAGAAGTTTGGTAGAAAAATAATTTATAAATAATTTTTGTCCCTTCAGACATCTAAACTGAAATTTCCGAATCATATAATAAAACAGACAGTAGTACATGTTGGTTATTTGATTCATATGTTATTGTAATGATTCCTGAACACATACCCTCTAGCATGTGTAATAAGTGAGTAAAACTAACTCATAGATACATTCTCTAGGGGATAAAAATGTACTTTAGAAATTTATAGACTATAGAGAATATAGCATAGGAGGTTACCTGGGGGATATTTCACATTATAAAGTAATTTTGAATCATTAATTCTATTAAATGTTTTTCAAAATATTATATTTTTTTAAATCGTATTTTTTTAAAAAAATTAATTAATTAAAAGCATGGAAATTAGTGTTGGTTGAGAAAATAAAATAAAGAGACTGACTTGTAATAATTTTTTTTTAAAAACTAAAATATGTTATGTAATATTGATCATCAATAGAATCCTAGTTCTAAATATATTCACCCTATAAAATTACCATATATCAATAATTGATTTTTTAAATACACAAACTCAGTTTAATAAACAATTTCTTACTTCATATAACACACAAATTCATTATAATGGAGACCATAAAATAATATGATAACTCAGAATATGGAATTTTTTCCACAATAAGAGCCATGAATCCTCTTCAATTACTTTTTGTAAATTCAATAGATTTCTCAACTAAATAGTCACTCTATCAAGATAAACATCTAATGAAGGGTTAAAAATAATAGGGTTAAAAAAGAAGAATTCATCACATGGGGATAGATTTGATTCTTCACTTTACTCAAACCCACTAAATATGGCATAGATTTTTATTTTGTGTTATACAATTATAATGATGGAAAAATAGAAAACAATTATTTGTTTTCCTCCCAAGAACTAGCATAAATAGTTAGTCATATATTAATATATGGTGGATATTAGGTCTATAACATATAAGGTGATGCATATTCAAAGTGTGTTTGGAAAGAATTCATGTAATGGATGAAAAACAAGATAAAAAACATATGAGTTAAAGGTAAGATGTAATGAAATATATTTTATTTATAAAAACTATAAACCAATAATAAATATATATTATCAGTCTGTTCAACTAGGTAACTGGCATCTTATCTCTCTTATATAATGGGTTGCTACTTACTAAAATGTTCTCTATCTATTTCTATAACCATAAAAAAAGACCTTGGATCATCTCGTACACATTGGATGATCAAAAAATCATAGGGAGATGTCTTAGAGATGATTTTATGTTTTATTATTGGTATTCTAATCAAATTTTCTAGAAATATTCCAAAAATATCCAAATAAAATAATTTCATTACATATTTTTTGATAATGATGGATAACTGGTTTAATATTTTTGACAATAAGGGATTTTTTAATTATTCTTAGATCACATTATTATAATATAGATGATGATGTATCAATATTTATTTACATTTCATAGTGTTAGTCAAGACATATTAGTGATTTTCGACCACTAGATAGTGTTTCCAATGATATTATTCAGTTAGGTGAGATATAAAGTATGACATAATAAGTAGTTCTCTCTTTTCTTTATTCATATGTAGCTTATTCATACATGGGATTAATCCTACACATAATCTTTATAATCTTTTCTTTTCGTAAATTGATAGGGAGTCACCTAATTACTTTAAAACCAATTCTTAACCTCATTATTTATCTTACGTAACCACTAAATGGAATGGTTAAACTCAAATAGTTACCTAACCATGATTTCATCCTTATGTAAATTTTAGATGATTTATTATAGCTGGTGGAAACTGTCATGTATAGTGTCAATCATACATATCCTAGAGAAATATTTGTAAAATAGTAGGTATACTCACAAGACAAGGGCTTATACAAAAGTGAAATATATTTCATTTGTTATAAAAAGGAAGATATTACAAATTTACACTAAATTAACCAAATTTTTGTATAATTTAATATTAAAAACAATCAAAAATATTAAAATTTTGGCACTCATTACTCCACCACACATAAAAAGTTTACTCTTAGGATAAAAATGTACTAACTACATTTAAAACTAATGAAATAAAAAATTTAATTGAACTCGCATTTTCCAACTTATTAAAACTTTATTTGTTTATGATTTTGAATTACCCCAGTCATTATACACAAAGAATTTTATTCAATTAGACTAAATAATCCATTCACATTTATACCTATCTTAGTTAAAAATATGTCACTAAACCACTTGAAATATCTGTTTTTTAAAATCTATATCTTTATATCATGGAAAAGTCATATATTCTTTCACTATGACTATATCTCAAACTGAAATTTTTTTTTAATAATGTAAAATTTTATAATGTTATTGGGGATTAGTACTGGTGGTAAGATGTGTAAAACACTATAATAAAAGGGGAAATGTTATCCATTAAATCTACATGAATGAAATTAAATGAAATAGAAATAGCTAAATAAATCCACCATTTATAACTCAATTGCATTACCAATTTCAATAAATCCATCCCCTTAAATAGTAAGTTATAAATCAATAATAATCAATATTACATATTCACCCTATTATATATATTTTTATTTTTTTCATTGAAATGGAATGATATGTGCATGAAAATAATGAGTAATTAATATTATTTACCTATTCTTTGTAATTAGGGTAATTAGTACTTTATGATGATGCAATGATTGATTCAATACCGTCATTATTTATAGTATATATGTGTGTGTGTGTGTGTGTAAATTTTTTACATTTATTTTTTCAGAAACCAATATGGAAGACATGTATTTCCCATGCATTGTGAATTATATCCACTTTTCAAATTGAAACTCCTAAAACTATATATTTTTTGTGAATCAATTTTCACAATTTATGCCCTATGAATGTAGTAATAATAGTACTCGATGTTGTCTCATGTAGAGGTTTTAAATAATGTCAAATATATAATATTTATTTATGTTTATAATTTTTTGATATTGAGTTAGAAGCAGAATAATGAAGGACTTGTTGGATTATTTTTCTTGAAAATTTTGAAGATACGAGTAGTGTTATTAAAAAGATGAAACAAATTTAGGATAATAACCTTGAACTAATTTTTTATTTTAGATGAATATATATTTATTATAAATATTTATCCTATTATATTTATCATTACCAAGTTTATGTCCTTACAATGTACACATAATTAACCTTGAAAATAAAAAAACCATAATATGATTGTATTTATTACTATTAATGGGTCCTAATACTAAATAACCATCTGAAAATCAAAAGAAATTAAATTCAATATGTTCTTGAATAACACCTGGACAAAAAATATTAAATAAAAAACAAAACTAAATTTCTTTAATAGAATAAAAAAATAGCATATATTCAAAAGAATTTTTCATTATAGAAATGTGTTTTGAGAACATAAACTCCAAAAAAATAAATAGGGAAAATAATTCAAATTCATTATTGAGAAGGGGATCCATGGTCCATGTTTTCTCACTTCTTTAATATGCATAGCCAATCATGGTTAAGAAAAAAATATCCATCTCCAAATAACTTTTTATTGCTTGATAAATTTCATGATCAATCAATCTTGATATCCATATGAATAGATAATCCAACATTAATTTATTGAAATACTATTATAAATACCCTTAGAACATATTTATCTTCCCCCTATTTTTATATATATTAAAAAATATAGCTATATTAATTCTCTCATATTCTAAATATCCTTGATCTATATTCCTCAATTATTTTCTGCAACATGTTCACATATTTTCATATATGATAAAAGGATGTATCCTTAATGGATTGGAATCATAGGATGGATATCTTAGAGAGAATTATGGATTCACATTTGAATGTATCATGGTTTAAAATTAATTATCATTGTCATGAAATCTAAGGATATGTCAATTTCATCTAGAATCAACATCTCATGAGATGATTTCTATTTCGACAACATCGCCTTATAATCATTACTCTTAACGTTAACTATCCTGAAAACAATCATAGTGTAACTCTCTCATTCACAACATATCATTTTTCTATTTTCCGGTTGAAAACTATAAATCACAACATATCATCTTTGTCTAAAATTCCTTAAAAAATCATACATAACTCATCTAAAACTTCCAAAAATGCCTTATAGATTACCAAATAGTATAAGAAAACTATTACATAATACTCATATTCATATATACAAAATAAATTACCCATACATATGAAACTAATACATCTTACATAACATATTATAATTAAACATAAATAGTTTTTTTGATTTGATATGTAATAATAAATTCTCATACATATAAAAAATATTTTTTGTTTAACTGAAACATAATATTTTTGACAATGGTATTTATTGTTATTAATATCTAATAAATTTAAAAAATACATAATAAAATAAAATATCACATGTAATATGAATGATATTATATTCATATATAAGATAAATTTCCATACGTAGCATTCTTTACATGGAAAAATTATCATATTAGATCATGAATAAAACTTTTTAGTAATAAAATTGAATTTTCCATTTTTCCATTATAATCCATAGAATATATCCCTTTTATTTTAAAACAAATTGAAAATTCATGTATATTATTAGAGTTATTCCTCTTAAAATACTCATATTCTAGAGGAATAACACGGTCATCAAACATGATATTGATTTTGGAAAATGTTCTTTGGATCTCTACTATATTAACACCAGTATTCTGATATTAAATTTCATTTAAATATTCAAAAATAATCCACAAAATGTTGAAAAAGATATATTAATAGTTATTTGTTTAAAAATATTTCCAAAATTTTTTAGTAAAAATCAAAAATCATGAAATCATTCCATTTAAATAGTAAATCAAAATTCACTCCTTGTAATAAAAAATGTATCAATTTATTATACATTTTGAAATTGGATTTGAATAAATCAGTGATTTTAAATGTTAAAATGACGAATTTATATGTAATAATAATTTTACCACAATTAATCTCTATTCACCTCGACAAGTGAATATCTATAATGTTACCAAAGTAATTTTCAAAGAACTATCCAATTATTGTTCACTTTCAATATCATAGTCACTAAAAATAATCATTCCTTCTCAAGGAAATTCTTTCAATTTTTAATATTAGGTATAGGTATATAAATTAGAAATTTTGAATCCATACATTCACATTATTTTAAACATTCAATTAAATATTTATTTCATTACACAATATGAATTTAAGATATGGTTTTGTCATTCCAAACTCATACAAGGGTCGGCATAGGCTTTCTTATCTTCTAATTATATGCTCAATGAGTCAAGTGTAGTTTTATAATAATGAAATTATAGGGAAGGTAAGTTTTTATGTTAACAAATAAATTAGAAGATTAAGTATGTTTATCACTAATATGATTTAAAATTCATAGTTTCTAGTTTTTATTCAAGGATTGTGTCCTCACTCACCCCATTGAAATTATTCACCTCTAAACACCTTTTTTGATTTATATGAATGGTTTAAAAATTCAATAACATAGAAGAACTAATTTTATTCACCATAATACATTAAACTTCTTTGTTTCCTCTAATTTTCATTCTATATTATATATATAATTTTATTTTGAATGTAAATAAATATTCTTTGAGATTCAAATTGTATTTTGAGCTTTCAATCCCAAATTTTAAATCAATCTTTTTTATTCCACCTGTACTAGACTACAATGCTTCTCCTTAAAATAGGTTCTATTGATAAAAAACCAAATATAGCTTACTAGAAAGTAATTTTCATCCTTACACCATATAATTCACATTATAAGCCAGAACCACCTCATTTGTTAAATATTTTCTCCATATCATCCCCAGAAACATTATATCAACTATAGTAATGAATTTAATCCTAGGGAATTTTTTTTGAATTTCAGTGATGTAATATGGTTTTATAAAATGGTCATTCATTGATGATAATGGATAATAATGGATAAATTTCAAGGTAGTCTTGGACATAATTATATATTAAAATTTCTATTTCTAATCAAAATAATTATTAAAAATTATTAATTAAAGTTCCTCAAATTTACATTTTTTTGAATAGAATATCAATAGATACAATTTAATAAATCATAACATAGTTCTCTTATAAGGGAACGTATTATAAATAATATTTCCAATTTTTAAAAAGAAGACTCACGAGTTGGTGATTTTAATATTGGATCAATGTTTATTTCATGGGGTTTAAAATTCCTTTATCATTTTATGAATTTCTATAACACTAAATTTGAAACAATGATGAATTGTCCATTCATCCATGCTATATTTCCTGAGTTATCTTTTTTAAAAAATTTAATAGTTTCCCAAAATAAAATTTTATTTTACTTGATTTCAAAGGATAAGAAAAATCAGTAAAACAACAAAAATCACAAAAATTACAATGAAAAAATGAAATTGTAATTCATAAAATGAAATGAAATTTGTAGTCAAAAAATTAGTGTTCTTCCTCTCACATAACTATTTTCTATACTATACTCACTGTACTATACTTTAATGTAAAAATTAAAAAATTGTAATTATAAAAACACAAGAAATTAATGAGAAATGAGGAAAAAATATGACCTCATATATACTCAACACCTTGAAGTAGAAAATCCAACCCTTAACGATCTTTCATAAAATCTCAAAAAGACTTCAATATATTACCATTAACTATAATGGTAATAGTGACCAATATTTTTCTTATGATAATATTACATTATTTTTATGATAAATAACGTAATAACAATGCATTAAAGGATAAAAATGTATATTATCTTTTCAAAAGTTGGTTCATACATCACTTATACATAATTCACATTCCTTGTTACAAATCTTAATCATAGTCCTTATAAAAACCCTCATGTTCACTATAGTAGAAATATTTACCTGGGGAAATACATCGAGGAAATGTTGTGTCTATAATTCTTGTAAGCGAAGGGATGACATAAAATTAATATAATACATAAATCAACAGTAATTGGGGGATCAAAATCAAAATCAAAATCATAAAATATTAATGGGATAATAATTATAAGTATTAAGGGGTTATTTTTAAAATCATGGATAGTGCCATATATATAATAATGAAACATCATAACATAGTGTTATAATATAATACATTATTGTGAATAAATATAGAATCATGTTCACACATACTATAAGTTCAGAAATGCAAGCATAATAACTTTGAACAATGATAGGATAGTGTTCATGCACGATAGATATAATATCCTAAGATATATCACATTACCCAATGCATTGGAGATCTATATAATTATAAGATAACTCATTTAATGAAAAAATTATCATCATCATGCGTTCCATATGACAATAGATATTCAAATGGTCATAATGATGAAATAAACCCATCGAAATGAATGGGGTTCCAAAAGATTTTGTATAATATAATTTGATGAATAACATTTTTTTGATCAATAATAAATAAGAGAAGTAATAGTTTTTAATAATAAAAAATTATTTAAATAAAAAGTAAATATATATTATTCAAGAGATATTTTTGGAAAAATATTTTTAAATGAATTAGAATTTTTTTAACATGTGGGCATATATATATCCCAAAAAATGAAAAAAATTTCAAATGATATTTTTAGGATATTTTTGTAATTTTCATACTAAAATTAATGTGAATTAGTATATAATTAAAAAGAAAGAAAAATTGACAATCCCCTTACATTAAATCTTTTTTTATTCCATTGATTTTCATCATCTTGAATTATAATTATAGGTATATTAAAACATAGAACTAGAAATAAATTGTGATAATTCTTCACTATTTATAAAATATAATAATTTAAATATATGTCTCAATTTCCCATGTTAATTGTGAAATAATTTTGAAATAAAATTTATTTAAAATATACTATTTTGTTTTTATTTCACTATTTTAGTTTGAGGTCATTCAAACAGATGTTAAATTAATTGTCTAATAATATAATACATATAATTTCATATTTATATATTATATATTATACATGAAATCCATCCATGATGGTTGTTACAATAAGATATATAGAGTTTTCTTCATAGGTAAATAAAGGACCTTTGATAAGACCTTTTCAAAAGTGCAGGAAAAAAACATTAAACATGAATATGTAATAATTATATTTATTATTTTAAATTAAAAAAATACTTCTCTAATATTCAGAGAATATTTTTGTTTAAAAGGAATATGGAAAATGGAAAGGGAAAATGTAATTTAGAAGAAAAGTTCAGGAAATCATACACTATTCTTTGTGTCACTTCTTTTTTGTGGCACAAAACTAATCAAAATCATACGGTTTGATTACTAAAAATGATAGTAACAATGATAATGGTCTTTATAGTGAGGAATTGGGTAGATATTAAGAGCTAGGAATTATATGAAAAATGATTTTCCATTTGAGGGGTTTGTGGACAATTATAAATGATAAGATCGGTATTTTTTGGATGAAATATTGAATAAATTATAAAGTTTAAGTATAACCATTAAATAGTAACACATTTTACATTATGAAATATATTTGAATAAAATAACCCAATTTTAGTTATTTTAGTAAATTAATAGTTGTATTTTTTATTTATAATCAAAAGTAAAGGAAAAAATTGGATAATGTTATTATTTTAAATGAAACAACTAAATCATATACTTTGAAAATTACATTTTTGTGAGTGGAAAGATGGTTTGTTGATTTAAAATGATCCATATATCTTCTTAAATAATTTCTTAAAAATATATAACATGTTTAGAATATATTTATTCATCATTAAATCATCATTATTTAATGAAACATGTTATATTTCCAAAATAATATTATTTATATTCATGTAATAACTATTGTTTCCTATAAATGTATCAAAAAACCACACTTCAAAAAAGTATATGAGAATATTATAAAATATATACTAATTTTATCCATATAATGTTACTTATTTGGTAAAGTTAATAACTAACAAAAAATTATTATTTCTATAAAATACACTGAAGTACAATTTATTTTAAAAGTGTGTATAATTTATTTATGTTTTAAGTCAATATATTTATTTACCAAATTTAAATATTTTTATTTTGTTAAATTACTAATAATGAATATTAATTGAATTATATTTTATTAGTTTGAGATCAATTTTCTAATGCAATGGTCATGTTATTTTTATGAATAGTTAGGATACAATTCAAAATAATCATAATACTATTCCACTAGTTTTATTTCCTCCAATTAATATTTTTTAATTCATGGTTACATCATGCACAAGAATTGTTCTCGTGTTTCTATCTATTCCATTACAAAAATGTTTATTTTTCTAGTAATATTTTATTATGGTTTCAATTTTTTATAGGACTGATGATTCTTGTAGATTAGGATTTAATAAATCTTCTAATTTTAGTTTTTTTATTTTATATTTTCTCTAGTATTTTTTTTGAATTTTCATTGGTTTAATTGTTGACTAATGTATTAATGTGAAAAAACTAAATAATATTTTGGTTTTTATGTATTTTCTATGCATAGCAATATACAATACAATATAACATATATTCATCTAGGAAAAATATATCATTTATAAAGTTAATGTCATTAAATTTACCCCTTAATCATTTTCATACCATAAAATTCAACTCACATTATTTATTGAGAATAGATGAGGGTAATTTTGATTCATTTTTTCATTTAGTTAACATGTAACCTATTCAAATTTATGGTTCTTCAATAATAACATGATAATGTAAGATTCATTTTTTAATATAAATTTTTCTCTACTATGCATGATCTTTACCATATGCTCCAGATAAGAGAGGCCATGATCCATTTACAATACCAATAGATGTAATTTATGTGGTAGACTAGGCATATACTTCATTATGAGAAATATGTGGAACCCATCATTAACTTTATCCATATTTGGTGGATTTCCTAGTGGATGTGCCACTTCTCCTATGTAATAAATGATCTCAATGGGGAAAATGTACTTATGGTAGGGAATTCATTTATTTCCAAACCAAATAAATCTCCTCAATGTTGATATTTAATGGAGAATTTTTTACTAACTTTAGATTGCATTTCTCCTTGATGACTATTGACATAACTCATCTACTAAATCTAATCAGATTTACTCTGTTGTTAGATGACACGAACATTCCTTATCATGTTATACACAATACCAGATCTAAGTAGCTTCTATTAAAAAATATCAAACCAATATATAGGTGGTACACATCACTTATTATATAGAGCTTCATATAGTGGAATTTGGAGACTCGAGTGAATGTTATTTTTGTACGACAACTCAACTAAATAGAGATGCTGATCCCGTACTCCATTACTTGTCATTGAGTAGACTCTCACTAATTAATTGAGTTTCTAAATGGTCCTAAAAAATTATTCATCAATTTTAGTAGTGATATTGCTTACTAAAATTCAACTGAGTATTCCTATTATGTTGAATACATATCCTAAATTTTTAGGTGAACCATGGATCAAGATAAGGTATGATTAAAACTATTTCCCCATAAAGCCTCACCATGTTTTTTATATAAAAAATAGAAGGTTGGTAAAGATGTGAATCTCCTAAAATAATAATTAAGTGGGTATTTTTTTGAGTTGATACACCATAACTAGTATCATTTTACTCCCTTTGGATATCTCTGGGTGTCTAGTGAAAAATTCTTTGGTGATGTTCACCCATGTCCATGTAGTTATGGGAAATAGTTTCATCATTACCTTGAGATTTTTTCACTCTAATTTACAATAATTTTTTTGATTTACTCAATTACATATTTCTTTAGGATTTCCAACTATAAGATTATTGGGATATCACTATACATATTGGTACATCCAGTATGGATTGATAAATATTCGATATGTTAATTATCTAATAGATATTTCTTTATCTCATGCGATGAAAGGATAAAATTATATATTTAAAATCAAATAAAAAAATAGTCATTAATGTGGAATTTATGAATCTTCCTTCCATTAAGGATTAGACATTATTTTGTATCTCTAGATTTTCACTTTCTTCCTTCATGATAATTTTTTGGATATGTGATTGCGAAATAGTCTATGAATTTATGGATACCTTCCATACCAATATGATTTCCAACAACATATTTTTTATATCTAGAATGATAGAGGGTGTTACCAATTTTAATTATTGATTGGGTATAAAGTTCATTTCATGAAAAATAATTTAAACCATTGTTCTTGTTTCCAAAAATGGTTGTGAATAGGGAAATTATATCCCTTGAACATATCTATCCATATTCTATTATATATGATTACATCCTTCTATGTAAATATATAATTTAGACACTTTTAATTTTTATATATGTCACCCATTTCACCATATAAATAGTTCATCAAAACCATTAATTTGGGGATCATGTCTTTCAACTCCATATCATGAAGTATCCTGTTTTTATAATGGATCTTTATGTTTTTTGAGGCATAGAAAATCATTTTATCATTATACATGAGTATGAAACCGAATCTATTCTTTGATAATACACTATATACCTAAAAATATTCTACATTTTATGGTAGTAAGAGTAAACGTGTAGTGATTATCCTCTTCTTGGGATCCTTAATGATTTCATCAAATTCATCCATCCAAAAATATTTTACCTCATTCCATGTTAACATAGTTATTAGGCTAGGAAATTATGTGATGTTTCTCGAAAATAAACTCCATTATGAATATAATCCATTAAAATATCTTATTTCTAATAAACTAGTTAGTCTACCCCATTCTGAAATCACCTTTGTCTTTGAAGGGTCCATAATAATTCTCTCACATCTGATCGTTTTCCTTGATAACGTAACATTCCATATCTAAAATAAAAATATTATATGTTTATTATACATTTTCTCAATCCACAATGTCTCAATCACAATCCTTAGGTTATTTTCACTTTCTTTCTTTCTCTTATAATAAATGATAATAATGTAAAGATAGAGTAACAATATTTTTTTTATGGTAGTCTTTAATGTCTATATTCATAAAATCATTGAATATTTTTGTAAAATTAGTATATAAAAATTGGATAACTATGATCTCATTACTTTAATACATTATATGTAAGGTTTTGTTTTTAATATCTCTCTTATATACCATAATTTGATGAAATCCAGAATAAATATCCTCATTTCTGATGTACTAAGGTCCAATAAGTGGATTGAACAAGTCATCAATTCTTGTAAAGTGATACTTTTTATTTATGATGATCTTATTTTGTTACTAGTAATTGATACACCATTGAATAAATATGTCCTTTTACTTTTCAAAGAGAATAATCACACCCCATGTGACACACAAGGGAGTATGAAACCATTGCTCAAATTCTATTGTGTCATCTTCTTCATCTCCTCTAGTTTGATCAATGTAATCATTGGGTACATTAGAGATAATAGTGGATCCTTTTATAAGATATATTGAGAAATCATCATTGTAATAAAATAAATGATCAAAAAACTTTTTGAAATACATCCTTAAATTCCACCATAATGAGAATTTCTTCAACGATGGTTCTTTCAAATGAAACAACAATTTAGTAAATGTATTATTCATTAAAGGGTATTATCACACACTGAATTGAAGGATTATAGAATGAAAATCCACATTATTCCTGTAATTATTAATGTATTATGCGATGATTTTGAATATTGAAATGTATTTCCTTTATATGAAAGTTTATGAGAGCTATATATAATGATATTCAAGCCACACCAAGTCTAGAAAAAATTCAACCAAGGGAAGGGAAATAGAATTTGATAGTGGATTCTTCCTGTAGATGTTAATAAGAGAAGATTCCAAAACATGGGTTGAAATAATGCCACAAATGGATTCTGTTATTGATATATATAAACATTAATGTTTTAGGTTCATGATCCGATAGTTCTAAAAAACATATAGTATAGAAAGAAAAGTATAAATCCATAAGAAAATGATATTATTTTCATTCTTGCTTGAATATGTAGTGTAGATTGAATTAATTCATTTTATGTTTCACCTTGCATTTATTGATGTAATATGATTTATCTTTATCCTTTAGACATGGTGGTAAATTAAAATGATTACCCCCAAATCCCCGCAGTTTAGTGAACTAGCTTCCACGATTCCCTTTATCTTTACATTTAATTCATTTAACCATGGGTGGTGAATTAGGAGCTGACTTCATTTCCTCCACTACATAGGTTACATTATTCATGTACCTTTACAATTCAGGTGTTTTGTGGCCCTCCCCCCACCACACATAAAACATTTACTTTTCCCTTTTAGAAAATGGCAAAGATTATTCTTCCCAATATATTTTGAATGTGGGTGGTTTTATTTTCATTTCTCCATTTTTATTTGATCCCCATCTTGAAACTATATTCTCCTCTGATTATCTATATGTCCATGGGAACCTTTACTAAAATAAATATCATCATTGAGATAAAATAGAAATATTTCTACATAACACCCAATGTATCAGATAGCTATATCCTTTCGGAGTATTTATTTTAAAGAAATATTGAATATTTATATTATATTTATAAATATTTTATAACAAAAACTAAGGGGTATCATGAAAACCTCATGAAATATCTTTATAAATGATGAATAATTTTACAACATATTTCTTAATATCTATAAATTTTACCTCTATATTTATTTAATGTGTTATTGAAGAATACATGTTAAGAGTGAACTTCATAATGCCTTATATATGTATTCCTTCTATTTCATGTTTTGGATTCGTTTTCATTATCAACTCAAACCATTGTTTAGCCTATTCAACTAAAAAAATATATGTACACCATTAAAATCTCCTTCATGGAATATTACATCATAAAAAAGTTATTTCTATTGAGTTCACCCACCAATATTTGATAATTTTATTAAAATACCCACTAAACATTGATGCTCATTTCAACATAAAGAATATAATGGCTAGTTTCTCCTACTCGGGTGAACAATGACATTCCACATAGTTTAGTATATTATTCATTTCTAATATATATGATTCAAAATATCTACGATTTTTTCAACTCCACCTCCATTTATATTAAGATATTCATTTTAAAATCATTTCATTATCCCACATAAGGTTCATTTCACTAGTTTCTCTTATTTCCCACTATTTTTTAAAATATGATTTTTTGAAATAATATATATTATTAATCGATGAATATTTAATTTATTCCCATGTGAAAATTAATTCTACAGTGATAACATATGGGATCCCTATGTTTATAAATTTCCTTAGTGGATTATTTTAGAATAATTTACATTAATCTGTTTCTAACATTTATGTTGAATAATTATAAAAGTTATATTTGCTTTATAATTTTTTGAATAAATTTTGTTATTAACCAAATCATATCCTATGGGAGTTTCTAAGAAGGTGTAAAGTATAAAAGCTATATCAAGAACCATGTAATTATTTAGTTAATAAAAAATATCTCCTTTTAGGTTTATTACCCCTAGGTATATATCTTCTAGAGGAACATCAGCTTATAGTATCCATACATGGATTCTGTTTATCTGAATTCACGTTCTCTTATACTTAACTAAAACTTCATTGTGATTTCCATGAAACTCAAAATTATCCATATAGTTTTCATTAATGTTTTATAGTCCTAATTTCCAAATTAAATAATCCATACATATGATAGAAAATATAACGATACAACTTTTTCTTACACATTTGTTACATATATTTTATGAAAAATAAAATAATAGTAATACTTTCAATGATGAAGAGGTTTATTATCTTGGCCAAATTATGTGCATACATCAATTATTCATAAATATTAATCATTATTGAAATTATTCTTTAAATTTATTCTAAAATATTTCATTTTATCCTTAGTAATTGTATTCCTTTAAGGATATACATTAATAAAATGGGTGATATAAAACCCAAACAATTGGATGGATATCATAGAAGTATTAAGTGAACAAGATCTATAGTACATGGGTTAGAATAATCATCAAAATAATATTAAATACATGGGATAATCATCATAATTGTAAATGAATAATTTGAAAAAGATAGGAATATGGAATACGAGTAATAAAAAAACATCATAACATAGTGGTAAAATACCAAAAAAGTGGTCAACAAATCTAGAATCTTAGTAATTATCAAGATGTGTTCACAAATTGTATCATCATAATTATGAAAAAATACTTCATCATATTCTAATATAATATATGTAATATCATGAGATATAACACATTAACCAATAAATTAGAGGGATATATAATTTTGGCCCTACCTATTATATCTTTCAATGCTCGTAATCATGCATGAAAAAGGGTAAGTGATCTTTTAACAATCATAGTCATGAAACAATACCCATAAAATGTCATTGGTATTATAAATGTTTATTAAATAATATGTTTATGATTAGCAATTGGTGTTTATAATTTAATATAGAATTTCATATTTTTTTTAAAAATATTTTTCTGTAAAGAGAAATAATAACAGTTGGAGTCAAAATATGATTTAGTAATATCAATAACATTATAAAAAATATTTTTATTTATATTAGAACTTATTTTTACAATGTAAAAATAATAATATATTTAAGAAAAAAGGTATATTATAACAAAGATAATTTTCATGGGTATTAGAGGAATTTTTACACTGAAATAAATATGAAATAGGAGATAACCTAAATAAAAGAGTTGCATTAATGAACCACTTATATTAAATCCTCATCTGTTTCATCACTTCTATACCTCCTGAATTATAATCATAGTAGTATTATCACATGGAACTAGATGTTAATTATGTTCATTTTTTCCTGACCGGGCCCAATGGGCCAATTCTGCAAGTACCCCAATCCAACCCATAATAGGTCAGTGGCTAGAGACCAGCACTGAATAGGCATATCACACACATAGTAGGAATTAGCCTAATTTACTTGTAGACATACACATATATATGATCATACAGTGATGAAACAAAAAAAAATAATCATATGCATGAATGTATTTCTAAACCCATAATCAAAGTATGATATTAATGTATGGAATGTAATTAATGTGCCAAATACAATCCCAACCAAAATTGTAGAGAGTCCAACCTACTCAAGAAATTGAGGATTTCTATAAATTAAAACCATCTGTAAAACACCATTTTATATCAAACCCTTGTCCTTATCCTCCCAAGACACCATAAAATGGGCCATTGTCTTCACAATACAGAAAATGTGTGGGAGAATCCATGCATGGGTGAGTATAACAATACAACATCACACACCATGAAATAAAAAATATAAGCCTCAATGGTATTCAACTCCTAACAAAATATAAAAAACAATTAATAACCCTAATATACGTAGGAAGGACACCACAACAGTAGGTGGTCACAACCAAAATACAAACTACATTATTATTTTCGAAGAAATGATCATTCTGGGATAAACTAGTCCATCAGTTATGTTTTCATTATATAAACTCATCCAAGATGTCATGATCATTAAGACCCACCCATGAAAGATCACTACTCTCAGAATATAATAATAATCCAATAGGGGATCACAACAAGTACCACTAGGTGATAGCATATACCCAATATTTATTAACCAACTATATAGAGAATTCTATACCAATGATACCATGAACCCTAATAAAATTGAAAGCTAGAAGGTGGATCAAAGCCCCATGAATAGGGGCCACTCCGATTCCATTAACCCCGCATAGGGTATATTAAATAGTGATAGAGGATCACACTCCAATATCACATAGGGACACGAAAAAATCCATATGAGACTCATCCTCCAAATGGGATCAAAATCTAGACTTATGGATGTAATTTTTCACTGTACCATTGAAGGGATTGACTAAGGTAAACATGCTCAACCTTTACTTGTATAAACTAATGAAACAATGGGATCCAAATACCCTTAAAGAGGGTACACATTGTGTGTTGGGGGAATAGAGAATTTCCATTCAACCCATGATCTAACAGTTTGGAGAAGACTCACACGATATGTAAAAATCAATATACACAACATTTAACAGTTCATACATGTCATGTAGATGTTGGTCATGTAATAACCTGATATTTTATTATTATATTTTCATATTATTTTTAATTTTTTAATTTTTTCATTTAATACAATACTAATGACAGTTTATTTTAAATCAAAGCACTATATTTTTCTTGCATTATACACAATACCAGGTTTATACTACACTATAAATAACATGAACTTTGGCGTTATTTACATAGAACCTAGATGTTTTCATTCATTATATGTAACAATGACCTTCCTTGATGACTTGCGTAACATGAATGACAAAGGTTCATCAAACAATAATATATTATTAAAATATTATTATTTAATATTATTATATAAAACCACGCTGTGAAATTAATTTTATGAATAATATTAACTATTTTATGGAAATATATGGATTTTACAATAAAATATGAATTCATTGGTTTCCAAATATTTATAACAGAATATGAAAACTGATTAAATATAAAATGAACTATTATTATGGAAAAAAGATATTTTACCATAATAAAATAAATTTTCATTTTATTTCTTGCAATTCAATAATTTAAACATTCATTTCACACGGAATATTGAATTTGCGTATGTTAAATGAAATACAGAGTTTCTATGAAACATCATTTTATTGTTATAATTATTTAAATGAGTTAGATGTAACCTAGCCATTAAAACATAGTAATATGAATAGTAATAAATAATTCTCAATTATTTTTATAATGGTTATATATAAATAAAAAATATTTATAATGAAAACTATAATTTTTAGTAAATCCTTTATATGCTAAAACAAATATTATTTTCTGTAATAAACTAATATTCATTCCACCTGTGAAAAAAAATTAAAATAATTATACACATATTTAGAAATTTAATTTAATGAATTAAAATTCATTTTTGAATTAAATTTTTTGAAATTATACGAGGGTAAAAGTTTTGGATTTTTTTTGAGAAACACCATTTTTTAATGAATAGTTAAAACAACAACATTTTTGTTAAAAACTGAATTTAAAAAATAATTAATCATGTTAAATTATAATTGATATTTTATTATGGTCATATAAGATCAATTATACATAATTTAATACAATTTATGTCATTATAAACAATTTCACTTTGAGATTTAAAATAAAAACCTAACCAAAGATTGAACATTTTTTTTACTTTAAATACCCGTAATTATATCCTGTCTAGGGGATTAAAATAAATATTAATTTTCCAAAATATGTCAATTTAAATTAGAAAAACGAAATTAAGGGTAATTGGGGACTAAACCAAAAAATTAAGGACCCAAATGATCTATAAACATGTCTGATGCCCATTTTATATCTATATTCTGCTAAAAATGATTAAATTATTTATTTAGGTTGTTTGGTATGACTTTCCTTAGGTAAGAAAATTTATACCACTAACTTGTTTTTAAAAAAACCAAGAAAGTCCTTCATTCCATATAAAAGGCCACCAACTATCCCTATGCATCATACATATAAAACCTATTAATTTTAACGAAGGCATACCAAATACTCTCATTATAAATTATTCCTTCATCCTATAATCCTTTCCTTAGGTAGAATGACATCCAAGTATTCCCTTTGGCACAAACCAGAAGGAGTTATTTGATTAATAGGTAACATCTTCTCTCCAGACCTTTCTTTTATTTTCCTTATCCACCCATCTTATCTCTCATTATAATATGATTATATAACAAAAAAATTATCTCCAATATACTAGGATGTTTTTCTACAAATTTTTTCACCATCACATACACAAACCTCCATCTAATGGGTAATGCACATACTCTTTCTATGTACAATGAACTACTCCATCACAAAATGATATTTGTTCATTTTTTTCATTACAACCTACCATGGAGGCCATTATGATAAAAAAAATTTATATATGTAATATATTAAATTTATTATGTATTTAATAATTTTAATTCCATTTTAAAACACATTTCTTTTTAAAATCCATTTTTTTATTGATACTCTAATTTCGTTTGAGAAATGGTCGACTACCGCCCCCTCAATGTGATATGATTCATTCATACACCACATAGATTGTATTAAAGATGGGTTTAGTAAATATATAATATATATATATGATATAGAAAATAAAAATTAATAATTATATGTATACAAATATATACCAATATATCTTTTATATTCATTCTGTCAACATAACAATTAAATGGAAGTAGCATTCATGGGTACATACGACCTACCGTCTCTAGGAACAATGTATTATGTTTCATACTTATATATTTTATTGATTATTTTAATACACATATAATGTATGTAATTTATATTTAAATCGTGGATTACATTCATGAAATCAAGATATAATGTATAAATACCACTGATATACCAAATTAAGACACATGCAAATAATAAATACAATATTACTGAAGCTAATCCATAACATAGGATTGTCAACAAGAGGTTAATGTAATGTCATTATAAAAACATATAATATTTGGGATATAATAATATGGTCCTATAAAATTTTTATAAAATTTTTATATTTATCATACAGGTGGTTTCAATGTATATGACTAGAGTAAAGACACGGGGTAAGGGGATTTCATCTCACTTTTAATTTTCATGAGATATATACTATGTTTCCTTCCTTTTCCTTTTGTGTGTTGTATGTACTACACATGATTGTATTATATGAATCTTATACATAAATTTATTTGTATTACCATATCCAATTTATGAAATTTATTTAATGGGATTTAATTTTCAAATGTTATTAATCAGTAAAAATTTTTGGTCTCAATCTGACGTTACTGATACTCATGTTTTGTTATGAACCTAAACTATTATTCATAGTGTATATTATAACGTCCTAGTTCCGGGTGCCACTCAACGGGTGCCCTAAACCAGGTTCGGAACGTGACCTCAAGCGCATTTCCCCAAACGCCAGAGGCTGCTGACAAGCAGCGAGGGCCCATGTTAGATAGTGGGGAAACTAAGCCCTCATTTGTCAAAGTGTAGCGCAACGGAATATAAATAAACATAAAATAACAGCAGAAGCAGCAATAGTATATATAACTGAAATTGATAACCGATAACAAAAAGGAAAACCAACGATCATGTATATATATGAAGATGTAACATGTCACTATTCTATGAAAATAGCCAGAACATGTTACCCAAATAGTACAATACAACTGAAGTACAAGTAAAGAAAAGAAAAATAGAACAACCTATGGCATCGTGGGCCAATGCTCAGTCCCATTCTCTCCTACATCCAATCAGCAATCAAGTACTCGTATAATGACCCTTTCCCCTTTCTACACCTGCAGAAATGTAATCTGTTTGGGCCAAAAATCATGACCCAAATAGGGTGTGAGAAATAGACTCCCAGTAGGAATCCACAAAAGGTATGTGCCCAACTGTGTGTAAACATAAAACGACAGTGAGCACTAGTAAAATGCGGTAATGTAAGCATTACTGAAAAGTAACTAACGTAACCAGTTATATTTCCATTTTAATGTCCATTTAATCATTTAAATTAAAATATCACCATTGTGAATATTCTAAGTAAACATCCAATGTCCACTAACGTGTATACTCCTACACACGGGTAGGGAGAAACCAACCACAGGAATCTACCCGTGGGCATATAGATATTTCCCACAGGCATAAGAAGTGTTGCCCAGAGGCACATAATCAACTGCCCATAGGCACAGGAGGACTTTACCACAGGCTCTGTAGTACACTGCCCACAATCTAATCACAACACAGCCCTCAGGATAACAGGTAAATAGGCCATTACCAACATGTAAACAAGCAATACACCAACAATTCCCCTCAAGGAAATTATACAATTTTTACTTTAAAGGAATACCCTCGAGTATCTTGGCCAAACAGATAAACAGAGGAACGCACCCCGGAGGTGTTTCCAGATCCAAGCACTGATCCCAAACAATATTATTACAACTTTAATTAATAACCTATTCAATTCTTGGTATTAAACTTTTCCACGGCCTCAGCCTCACGACATCCCAAATATGGGTTCGTAGCTCAAAAACACACAAAACGCATGACAATTGGAAAATAAACACCAAGACACCTACCTTAAACACCCACGAACGATATACGCGATCGATGCCTTCTGAAACGTCCAAGAACATCGTAGATCTGAGTTAAAATAATTCATGCTTAAACGTAAATAATTCTCATTAGGGGATGAATTGGCAAGATCTTCTTAAGGATAGTGGAGGGCTTACCCGTGCGGTTCCAACGAGATCGTCCGAGGTGGAAACAGATTCTCGACGATCGCTCGGCGGATCTCCAAAGCTTAGGCCTCCTCTCCCGAGCTCCCTCTAGCTATTCTAATCCTTCCCTATAAACAAGGGAGGCTACTGCCCATTTTAGGTTAAAAAAACAAAGTACACGGCCTGTACTTATGAGTACACTACATGTACTTCCCATTTATTAAACTGTTCCTCTAGCAGCTTCTCACCAGCATGGAACGGTTCATCTACCGACATGACTAACCGGCGTGTCTCCTTGAGTACATGGCGTGTTCAGTCACCCAGCTGGCCACCACCTTTCTATTATCCTACCGATTGACTACACGACATTTAAGTGACCACTACAAGGAATGTAGTTGGTTCATACACCCTTCATCGCTGACACGACCACACACCCTGTGTACTCACTCCACACGGCCAAAATTACACGGCGTGTGGATAAATTACACGGTGTGTACTTTCCAAATTTTGTGATTTTTCCCCATTTTCAATATTTTCTCAAAAAGACTTAAGGAAAATAGAAAATAAGAAACCTTTACATCATAAAAAACAACCAGGTTCTTACAAACTTCCCCCCTTAAATCAATTCGTCGCCAAATTTCCATTCCAAGGGTGGCGAAGATAAATCTGTGAACAACCACGGCCACTGAGCACATACATCGGTTTCCCGCTTCTAGGTTTCGTCCTGCACGCGACCATGCTCCCATATCACACATACGAGAGGAACAGAATGGCCTCAGAGGAACTTCATGCTCATATCAACAATATCAATCAGATGCTCCTCAAAGGACACATCTATCTGAAGCTCAACCTCCTCTGGCTGAAAGGTGTGAGATGGGTCTGAATGATAGCGGCGCAACTGAGATACATGGAAGACGTCATGCATGGCCCTATACCTCTATGGTAACTACAGCTGATAGGAAACCTCCCCAACTCTCTCCAGAATCTCAAATAGCCCCACGTACCTCGGTGAAAGTTTACCCTATCTCCTGATCTTCTTGTGTCCCAACCTCGGTGAAACACGCAAGAAAACATGATCCCCGACCACGAACACCAAATGTCGTCTGCGGCGATCATCATAAGATTTTTGACAAGACTGCGTGGTAGCCATCTACTTCTGAATCAACTGGATGTGCTCAGAAGTCTCCTACATGAGACATGGTCCCAGTAAAGCTGCCTCACATGCCTCTAACCAGCACAAAGGTGATCGGCATGACCTACTATATAATGCCTTGTATGGTTCGATCTCAATAGTTTCATGAAAACTGTTATTATAGGAAAACATGACTAGGGTTATGTGCTTATCCCAAGATCCCCAAAAGACTAAGACGCATGCACACAACATGTCCTCAAGAACCTGTATAGTACGCTCTGACTGGCCATCGGTATGAGGGTGGTAAGATGTGCTCAGAACCACATTTGTACCCAATTCTCTCTGAAAACTCTGCCTGAAACGAGACATAAAATTGGTGTCCCTATCAGAAATAATAGAATGTGGGACCCCATGAAGATGTACGACCTCTCGGATATACAACCTTCCGAGCTCGTCAACACCGAGGGTCTCTTTCATAAAAAAAGTGAGCTACCTTTGTTAGTCTATCCACAAAAACCCACATGAAATCATTGCCTTGAGGTGACCTCGGAAAACCAGTCATGACGTCCATCACGACATCATCCCATTTCCACTCCAGAATGGGTAACTGTTATAACAGTCCAGCTGGTCTCTGATGCTCCACCTTCACCTTTTGACAGGTGGAACACCTCTTAACAAAACCATCTACTTCTCTCTTCATACTCTGCCACAAGTACTGACGTCTCAAGTCACAGTATATCTTCGTAACCCCGAGATGAACTGCCCAAGATGAAGCATGAAACTCCTGCATCATCTCCTCATGTATATACCCTAGAACCCACACTCGACCATGGAAACACAGAACCTTATCATTTCCAATCCTCCAACTAATAGGAGGGTCCTCACTTTCCACTGACTCCCGTAGAACTAGGAATTCTGAATTAGATATTCGTCTCATCCTCACTCTATCCAGGAGGGTAGAAGTCACAACTAATGTTGCAAGAATGGTTTTCTCCTGACTGTTCTTCACCTCTGAAGGCATCTTAGAGAACAATTCCATAATCTCCCACTCGCCACTGGCCTCCTACACTACCTGTGTCTGAGTATTTTTACTCAGTGCATCAGCTACTATATTACCTTTACCAGGTGTATAGGAAAGCTCAAAATCGATGGAATGAAGGTATTCGACCCACCTTCACTACCTTAGATTCAATTCACGCCGAATAAAGATATACTTGAGGCTTTTTTTGTCGGTGAAAACCATATAATTCTCTCCCAATATATAATGTCTCCAACAGCGCAACACATGAACAACTACAGCCAACTCGATATCTTGCATTGGGTAATTCCTCTAATGTGGCCTCTACTGCTGAGACTCGTATGCAACAACTCGATCGGCCTGTATTAACACTTCTCCCAGCCCAATACCTGGTGCATCATAGTAAACTGTATAGCTCTTCCCTTTCTCTGGGAGTATCAGGATCGGTGCTGATGTCAACCTTCCTTTCAGGTCCTGAATGGATGTCCCGCAAACTTCTGACCAAATGAACTTCACACCCTTCTTAGTCAAACCCATCAACGGCGCGGCTATGTGGGAGAAGTCATGTATGAAGCATCTGTAGTAACCAGCCAGCCCCAAGAAACTCCATATCTCAAACACATTCTTAGGATTCTCCTAGGAAACTACTACTCTCACCTTCTCTGGGTCTACTGAAACTCCTGCCCCTGAGATGATATGACCCCGGAAGTGAATCTGGTCCATCCAAAAGTGGCACATGGAGGGCTTAACATATAGATTATGCTCTCTCAGTGTGCTCAATATGATATCAAGATTGGTGGCATGGTCGTGTCGAGTGTGAGAGTACATCAAGATGTCGTCCATGAATACTACCACAAAAAAGTCTAGATAAGGATAGAACACAAGATTAATCAGAGCCATGAAAATTGCTGGCGCATTCGTGAGTCCAAACGGCATAACCATATACTCGTACATACCATACATACTCCTAAAAGCTGTGAGAGGTATATCAGATGGTCTAACACGTAGCTGATGATATCCTGATCTCATGTCAATCTCCAAGAACACTCATGCTCCACGAAGTTGATCAAAAAGATCATCAATCCCCATTAAGGGATATTGGTTCTTAACCATAAACTAGTTCAGCTTCTAATAATCCACCCAGAGTTTGAGGGTACTGTCCGACTTCTTCGCAAAGAGGATCGGCGAACCCCATGGAGACGTATTGGGTCGAATGAAACCCTTTTCCTATAACTCCTCTAACTGCATCTTGGACCCCGGCAACTCAGGCGTGGCCATCCTATAAGGAGGAATGGACACCGGTGCTGCTCCTGGAATGAGATCGATAGAGAAATCCACCTCACGCTCTAGAGGTAGACTTGAAAAGTTGTCCTGGAAGACAACCATGAAAAGATCAACTACTGGAGGGAAATCCTTCTGCCATGTCCCCTGGTCGTCCAGATATAAACTCGCAATCTGGGATGTGACCTCACCTCTTCTACGATGCTCTGGTCTAGCTCGAATCACCTGAACATCCCACTCGCCCTTGTATAGAAACACTCCACACACTGGCGACGTGAAACTCACCTTGCGATGATAGCAGTCTACAAAGGATCGAAAGAGAACCAACCATTCCATCCAAATAATGACATCATAAACTGTCATCTCTAATACATAGATGTCCCAAAGGAAGTGACACCCACCAACCTCAAGGGGACACTCCCTGTACTGATGCACACGGGTCATTCTAGTCCCCAACAGAGTGTCTAGAGTCATGACATCATACGAAGTAGAAACATAGAGCCCAAGGATCTCCACTATGGGTACAGATATGAAACTATGTGTAGCACACATATAAAAAATTACCGAAGATAAGAAATAAGCTACTAGAGTAGTACCTCTGACTGTATAAGGTCCGGGATCCTTCTCCTGGTGGGTCTATTGAACTACATATGTCTGCCTAGGGCCACGACCCTACGACACAGCCTGACTACACTAAGATGTCCTGCCCTGCTGCCTCTATGATCTTGCTGTCTGGATACCGTGGCCATGACCACCATATCTGCCTACACACCCTGACGTATTCCAGTTCCCTGACTGGTAAGAAGCCACCGGTCCTTCTCCCACACGCGGAGTCCGAATAGAACCCCTCTCACTAGCCATCGGTGAAAACACACTACAAAAGCGCTGCAGATGACCCATCCTACCACAAACTCAGCACTCCACTGGGTGTTGTGGACACTGTGGCCACTTGTACCCCGCTCTACCACACTGGTAGCACATGACCTAGCAACCTAAAGAATTCTTCTGACTGGTACTACCACCATCAAAGAAGTCCATCTGTCTCTTCCTATTTCCTGAAAAAATTGTACCAGTAACTGGTGCTGAACCACCCAGGCCCACACAACTAGATTCCCATAGGTTTCTCTCTGTAATCAACGCCTGATTTACAATAGTCAATACTGAAGGCAACCTTAAAACATTCACTAGTGCTTGGATTTCATAACAAAGACCATCCTCAAAGTGTATAGCTCTTAGCGTCTCATCTCCCACCTGAACGGGTGCCAAACGCTGAAGCTCGGTGAAATGAGCAGAGTAGTCCATCACTGACATAGCGCCATGCTGCAAATTCATGAACTCTCGAGTTCTATCTGCCCTCAGCATCTCTGGGAATAATAAGTCATAGAAGGCAATCTGGAAATCTTCCCACGCCATGTATCTGTGATGCTCTGACTGGGTGGTAACATCCCACCACCTCTTGGTGGAATCACGCAGCATGTATGTCACGAGCATGACCCTCTGCCCTGGAGGCATCTCAAGATGCTGGATAATAGTCTACATCGATCCTAGCCAAGACTCCACAACTTGTGGTCCGCAATAACCCTTCACGGAACTGCGCCCCCCCCCCCCCCCCCCGCCTGTGTCCAGTATAGCAGCTGGTGACACATTTGGCTCTCTTGGATGATCAACTGGTAGCCCATGGACCACCATCTCTGGAGTATACTCAGTGCATCTCTCCTGGCGAACAACGCGTGATCGTCTAGGAAGCACAATACTACAAGGTCAAAGAAACGCCTTAAATTCAACATTATCAAGATGGAAAACAAAGAAACCCAAAAGGGAACAGGAGGAAGAAGGCATTAAAAATTTTCTAAACAAGACTACATGGCATGTATACCGACTACATGGCGTGTACTTGACTTTCCTTTCCCTGCCCGGGTCCTTCTGCAGGGCTATGCCACACGGATCTCGTTTGAACAAAACTACACGGCATGTATATTATCTACACAGGGTGTATGGTGTTATTTCTAACTGCATGTGTCCCTTGTGACATGGCCGAATACTCGGCTTGACAATACATGATGTGTTACACCGGCACATGGCATGTACACTACCACATTTCCCAGCCACACAGCTCAGTCCACATAGTCTATTTTTGGACAAGACTACATGGCATGTCCCACAGGTACACGGCGTGTTCTAGACGAGCTCCACCGACCAGTGTTGTTAGTAATATGGCCGGATACACGGATCAACGTACACGGCATGTACTCTAAGGATTACACTGAACCGTGTTGTTAGATACACGACGGGGTCCCCAGGTCACACTACACGGCGTTTTCTTCATTGACATGGCATATTCATTATAAGGTTTCTTCCGCCCGTGTTTTTGATTACACAGCGGACACCGGGTCCTCACTACACGGCGTGTACATAAGATACATGGCGTTTTCTCCCCAAGCTTTTCCCTTCCCCGTGTCGCCGCCCACACGGTTTGCCACAGAGGAAGAGACTACATGGCGTGTAATTTGGGTACACGGCGTGTACTAAAAACGATCATTTATTTCCTGAACAGAAGAACATACACTGAGTGTCTACAGTACTACACGGCATGTATACTGGGTTTCCAGATAGTATGCCTTAGAATATTCTCCAGAACCCATAAAATACCACAAAACATCACCTAAGTGCCAAATTCAGATCCGTGAGGGCCCATACTCCCCACTAATCTAAGTTTGACATCTTATCTATGTTATAACATAATAAACAGTCAATGATCCACCAAATTCCGATCAATGGGGGCCCATACTCCCCAAAGACCAAAGTTTGGCGTTCATTATACAAACCGGATCTTAAAAAATACCCTATCATATATAAGGATGTTATCAAGAAGCTATCACAACAGCATGCTTTTCTAGCACATCTACTATCACAACAACCTGAAATTTCTAATGCACCTACATGGCATGGAACTATTCATGGAATGTGATTTCTAGCATGTGCCTAAATTATGAATGAGATGGCATACCCTCATCTCATCTGGTTCAACTAAGTAGAACCCATAGATAAAACATCAACAGCACAATCATAAGTGCATCACCCAATGGTGAAATCATATCTACTTTAAATTAGAGAATCAGTCAAATTGGAATACGAGGTAAATTGGATTTTCCCTATACACTGGTCAGCTATGCCCGACCACAACTTATTACCAACTATCATTCCCATCCTATCCTTGACTAAGGCTCCAAATAGTAATTCAGAGAAAAGAACCCATACGTTACCACTTTGTAACATCCTGGTTTTGGGTGCCACTCAACGGGTGCCCGAACTCTGTTCATCACGTGACCTCAAGTGCATTTCCCCAAACGCCAGAGGCTGCCTACAAGCAGCGAGGGCCCTAGTCTATAGTGGGGAAACTATGCCCTCATTTTTCAAAGTGTAGCGCAGCGGAATATAAATAAACATACAATAACAGCGGAAGCAGCAACAATATATATAATACTGAAATGAATAACCTATAAAAAACGGAAACCAGAAGTCATGTATATATATGAAGATGTAGCATGTCACTATTCTACGAAAACAACCAGAACATGTTACCCAAACAATACAATACAACTAAAGTACATGTACAGAAAATCAAAATAGAACAGCCCACGGCATCGCTATCCAATGCTCGGTCTCAGGCTCTCTTACATCCCAGCAGCAATCAAGTACCTGTATAAGGACCCTTTCCCATATCTACACCTGCAGAAAAGTAATCTGTTTGGGCCGAAAATCATGAACCAAACAGGGTGTGAGAAATAGATTCTCACTTGGCATCCACCAAAGGCCCGTGCCCAACTGTGTGTAAACATACAACAACTGTGTGTAGTAGTAAAATGTGATAAAGTAAGTAGTACTGAAAAGTAACTAACTTAACTAGATATATTTCCATTTTAATATCCATTTAATAATTTAAATTAAAATATCACCACAGTGAATATTCTAAGTAAACATCCAATTTCTACAGTCACATATACTTCTACCCTCGGGTAATGAAAAAAGAACCACAAGAATCTGCCCATGGGCATACAGATATTTCCTATAGGAGTAAGAAGTTTCACCCACATGCATAGAATCAACTACCCACAAGCATAGAAATAGTTTCCCATAGGCTAAGTAGTACACTGCACACAGGCTAATCACAACACTGCCCTCAGGCTAACAGGTAACCGGGCCATGCCCAACATGTAAACAAGCAGTACACAAGCAATTCATCTCAAGGAAATTCTAAAATTTTTACTTTAAAGTCATACCCTTATATATCCTGGCCAAATGGCTAAATAGAGGAACACACCCCGGGGGTGGTCCCAGATCCAAGCACTGATCCCAAACAACAGTTTTACAACATTAATTAATCACCTATACAATTCTAGGTATTAAGATTATTCACAACCTTAGAATTATGACAAACCAAATATGGGTTCGAAGCTCAAAAACACACAAAACACGCGACAGTTGAAAAATAAACACAAAGCCGCCTACCTTAAACACCCACAAACGATATACGAGAACGACACCATCTAAAATGTCCAAGAATGCCGTATATCTGAGGTAAAATAATTCTTTCATAAATGTAAATAACTCCCGTTAGGAGAATAATTAGAAAGAACTGCTTAAGGAGAGTGGAGGGCTTACCTGTGCGGTTCCAACGAGATCATCCGAGGTGGAAACAGATTCCTGACTATCGCTCGATGGATCTCCAAAGCTTCAACCACCTCTCTTGAGCTCCCTCTTCCTGTTCTAAGATTTTCCTATGAATTGAGGAGTCTACTTCTCATTTTAATCGAAAAAAACAAAGTACACGGCGTGTACATCCGAGTACATGACGTGTACTTCCAATTTTTTAAACTATTCCTCTGGCGGCTTTCAGCTAGCATGGCACTGTTCATCTATCGACAAGACTACTCGGCGTGTCTCCTTGATTACACGGGGTGTTCAGTTTCACACCTGGCCACCGCCTTTCTATTCGTCTGCCGACTGTCTACATGGCATTAAGGGTCCACTACACATCATGTAGTTGGTTCATACACCCTTCATCACTGACACGTCCACACGCCCTGTGTACTCAATCCACACGTCCCAAAGTACACGGCGTGTGGGAAAATTACAGAGCATGTACTTTCCAAATTTTCGGATTATTCCCCATTCTCCATATTTTCTCAAAAACACTTAAGGAAAAGAGAAAAGAAGAAACCCATACCTCAGAAACAAAAACCAGTTTCTTACATATATATTTCTATTTTACATGTTATATCATGAATTAATTTCTCTTCATGATATTTAAATATTCATGTAATGTTCTTATCATATATGGTGAGTACGATCCCATGATACCAAGTGATAAATTTTTTTTCAAACAATCTCACTACATTTGGATATTTTTTCTGTTTATGATTCCTTTGATGAAATCATAAGATCCACATCTCAATAAAATTTATTAATTTTTCAATACATTGTATATTAATAATACATTGATGTATTCTTACCATTTTTCTATTCTTTGGTACATATTATATTTATGAAAGTGTTTTTAAGGAATCCTGACTCTACCCTCTATTCAATCAGAAATCTGTGGTACTTCAAAACCATGTCTTCTAATAAGGGTTACCATGAATATATTACCAATATCCTATAATAATTAAAATATTTTTTTATCATTTTATTATTTTACCATTGATTACAAAATGATATTTATTTATCTTCTAGAATGAAGTATTTTGATGAACTTTTCACCATTCAAAATGAATGTTCATTTCAACTCATACGACATGTACGTATTTACCTTTTGTCATTACCATGAAGATTAATTTACAATTTTAAAAATATGTTCTTTTTAAATTAAAAAAATATCATTATATTTTGGATATTAATTATTTTTAATGTTTTTTTCAAAGGAAAATATTTTGAAAAATGCCTTATTTTTTTAAAATTATTCAATAAATTTTCACAATTATTTATATGTTTTCAAAGTAATCTAAAGATATTTTCTTTCAAAACATTTTCATGATTTATATATAATTTTTAAAAGTATTATCATGTAAATAGTTTCAAAAATGTTTTCATGATTTATTTAGAGTTTTTCAATGTATTTTAAATGAAATGGGTTTCCAAACATTTTCAAACATCCTTTTTATGATTTTTAAGTCTTTTTATGGAATATGTTTTTCTAAATGTTTTTCGTAAAAAAGGAATAAAAAAATTTTCAATCTTCATTAGTATGTTTTAATTTTTTTTCAAATAAAAAGGTTTTTAAAATATTTTGAAGAATATTTTAAATGTTTTCCAGAAAAATTGATTTAAAAATGATTTTAAGTATTATTTATATGTTTCCAAGGTATTTTATCGGAAAATGATTTTATGTATTATAGTGAATCATTCAAAAGATGAATGTATATTTTCCTCAAAAAATGTTTCATAAAGGTACTTCATAATTATTTTCCATCTAAGATAATATTCGGCAATATTACACACCCTCTTATATGAAATGACATAGATTTTTCATTCATGTCCTTTCTATGAATGAGTAATTCTTAATGTAATGGTCTTTATATAACTTGTTCCACTTTCATGGGTTATAATTTAATAAAATCCGTTTCTATATATCTGGATATGATTTTGATGAAATGATAATGGAAACTATTTCTTTTTCAGTAGGTAATGGTATGTTTACATTTTTATGATACCAATTCCAATTCATGAGTTATGAAATTATTATTTATGATTGTGGGGAACATGTCTATATGATTTTATTTTTAAGATGTGTGGGACCTATATATATCCCTCCAATGAATTGGGTAAATATTTATATCACATGACATAGACTAAGATGGTATTGGTAATGAACCTGGACTTATAGGACGACCATGGGAGTGAACCATGACTACCAAAATGGTATAGGTGAACTCATGCTACTAAGAGTGCTATGTGAGTGAATCAGGAAAACCATGAAGGTATGGGGAGTAAACACAGACTACTAATATGTTCATTGATGTGATTCCTTGGTTACTATGTAAATCATTATATTCTTATGTGTCTACCGAAATCCTAAGTTTAATTCACATGTTATGCATTCATGGATTATGTTAATAATTTTCATAGGATTAATGTCTTATATACTATGATTATTTATCCAGGATTCATGAATATGTGTTTTTGATATATAGGGTATACTATTCTAATTTCATTATCATGTTATCATACCCCTATTCTCATCATTATGTGTACATTTCTCCCTAATTTACTGTTACTAAGCATTTGAGCTCACCCCTTTCTTATGTTTCTTTTCACATGGTTATAAAGAAATTATTTATATAATATTACTAGAAGTTTATATCTCTATGGAGGATGTTGAATATCTTTCAACCTAAGAAAAGATTTCATCTACAAGTTCCAATGACATTAAACCATTAAGGTCCACAAGTTTTTATTTTTGTAAAGTACTGAATATTTATCTAAAATAATGTAATATTCGTGTATGTTATGCCTGGGTATCTATAAATTGAATTAAATTAATGGTTTAGTCAACATTTGGAATCTAGGATGATAAAAATTTAGTTAAATACCTATTTATATTAGTTATATTTTTCTATGGATGTATTTATGGATAAGTATAAGGTCTATGTAATGTTTAGTAAAATGTCCTAGAATTTTGGTACGGGGTTGAGTGAGTGTTTTCCTAACAATAAAAACATAACTAGATACTTTAAGTAAATATAGATCTATCATAGATGTAACTAGGTGTAAAAACTCCGACAAGATGTCCCAGTACTGACTCAGGGTAATCTGGTACACTACAATGAGCATTGCTTCACACCTGGTTTGACACTCTTAGAGAATATGCTTTGGAAATTCAAAAACTCTTTATGAACCATCCTGAAGAATTTTGAAATCACTTAGATATGAATAAACTAGGGATAACCTAGGGTGTTGTATATTACGTTAGGTGTCATGATTTAGAAACCCCATAATCTAATATTTTCATGTGTTTTTCTACAATGAAAAGTAATTATCACACTATGCTACGAGTTTTAGTCAATGGTGTGAACCTGATGGAACTGGATCAATGTCGAATGTGATATAAAATTTTAGTATGAGAATTCAAGTGGTATAATCATAAGAGTGAAATATTTTGTGATAATTCATATTTTTTCCAAGGAACATGATTAAAAATGTGTACCCTAACCAACTCTTGGACTCACCATGGAAGAGAAAGAAGGAGTTCACTAAGAGATCAGGTAATAGAGACCATGGTGTAAGGAAAATTCAGTTTCCTTTTGTTAATGAATGTGGAATTAATCAACTAAGTTAATTTCATAGAGTAACATGAATATATTTTGACAATAAAAAATAAGGACACATTGAAATTGATTGTAAAGGATAAATGAAGATTTTAGTTAACCGAATGGATGTGAATATCAACCTTTATAATACATTATTGAAGTTTAAGTATTTTAAATGTTGAATAAATGGTAATTATGTAACTCATTTTACAAATAGTAAATATACTATGTTGGATTAGCATGGGGAGGGAGTAATGGTTACATTGTTGGTGATGAAGAGACTACAGATGAAATGTAAAAGAAAAGTGGTATAGTGTTTTAGGATGAGGTATCCTTATTATTGACATAATTATGAAGTAGAATAATCAGATTTTATATATATATTTATTGAAAATTTATGTTATATTAATGATGAAATATATACGGTTCATTCTACATATGTTTTTTCGCTCAGTATTAACAAGTTTATGTTGAATAAGGACTAGTGGAGTGATTTAATTATAAGGTTATATTTTGATTAAGGGATGTAAAACCATTAAAATTTTCTTTATGTTAATATAAGGTTGTTACAAATAATAAAATTTGATGGTACTATTTACCATGTAACTATGTATGGAACTTTTAATTGGTGGGTTCTGTTTCACTGATGATGTTTGTAGGATTTTTGGATTTAAGGAATATATCGAGAATAATTTTGAATAATTAAGAATGCATGTTTTAAAAAAGGATTTATGGTAATTATGGTTTATATCGTGATTTAATAAAATATATGATAACGGTATTTATATTTTTGGAATGTGGAAAACATGTTGTACTTTGTGATATACGGGGGCCCAATGTTAAGTTGATTTCTTGACTTTATATCAATTTTTTTGGGTATATATCTTTTATAAGGGTTATATGGTTATCAATTCTTAAAATGTCTAAGTTAATATTTAGATGAAGTATTTATGTATTTAGATTTTATTTAAAACCATTAATAAATGGTTATTTACTAATTAAACTTCCTTCAAGGATTTCAATCATATCTATTTTAGAAATTATTTTAGTTTGGTTTTAGAAAATAAAATTATGTATGTTGGTTGACAACCAATCATGTATGGTAAGGTCACAGGTCTAAAACCCATGACCAAAGGAAGATAAAGGACTCACCCCTACCATGGTCCAACATGATGTATTGGGTTATGTATAATTATTTTTTATAAATAATTATATTTGATTAAATGATATTGTTATGTTTTATGTTTAGAGAATAATTTATTTACCATATTTATTTTAGGAAAATATATATATAAATTGTTATACCTTTCACTATTTTATGATCTTTAATATATGATAAAATGTTTTTTAGTTATTCATGAGTCAATTTTAATTTCTAGAAATCCATTTCTTGATGTAATGGGTGAATTGGAAATAGATTATATAAAAACCAAAGAATGAAAATTTTGTAGTTTTCTTGGTCAATAAAATAATTACTCAATGATAGGAAAATTATTTAAAAGTAAAATGTGTTTTACTGATATCTTAATTTTTATTGATCCAATGGCCTTTTAAGTCATCACATATTTATGAAATTGAGTCCCTTAAATTTTTATTTATTATCATCTTATTTGTGATTTATGGGCCCAATCACTCCATAATGTTTTTTAATCTTTTCATCCATGCCCAATCTCCACCCCAACTGATGTTATCCTATGTTGAAACCTATTTATATTTTACATTGGGTAACCATTGTGGTTCAATATTTTCCTTATTAAATTAATATGTAGTAATAATTTTTACAGTGTCGGTCTATATGAATGAAACTTTAAACTATTAAACCTTTGACAACCAAGATTAATTTCTAGGGAGAAATTCAATTTATGGCGTGAAGAGTGTAACATCCCAAAATTTTGTGAATTTATTTTCTAATTAATTTAACTATTTTAATATTTTTCATTTCATGAAATACTAAAGGTAGTTTATTTTATATTAAATCACTATGTTTGGATTGCATTATATACAACACCATGTAAATTGTGCACTACACGCAAAATAAACTTTTTCCTGGTCTACACGGAACACCAAGTTTAGCTTTCATTATGCACAATAATGACTTTCCTCGATGATATTCATAACACACCAGACTAATGTTTACGGAACAATTAATTTTTATTAAAATATTATTATTTAATACAATATGATTAAACCTTGATGTTAAAGTTGTGGTTATGAATTTCATTTAAAAATTTATGACAATATATGGTTTATTCAAAATTATATGAATTGATAGGATTCCAATTTATTATAAATGAAAATTGAAACCGATTAAATATAAAGGAAATTTAATTATGGTCACAAATATATTTAACCCTAATTGATTAAATTTTTATTAACGTCTTGAAATGAAATAATTCAAACATTACTTTTAAATGGAACACTGACTTAGAATATGTTACACACAGTACTAATTTTCAATGAAACATCATTTTATTATTATAATTATTCAAATGATTTAGTTATTAGCTAATAGTTAAAAATTAGAATTATGAATAGTAATAACTAAAAATAAAATATTATTATAACAGTTTTATCTAAATAAAACATATTGATAATGAAATATATAATTTTTAGTAATGGATTTGTATTTTTAAAAAAATACTTTTTTCCGAAATGAAATACTTTAATTTCCATTTGTAAAAAATAATAAAATTGATTTTAGACACTTTAAAAATTGAATTTTATTAAATAAAATTAATTTTTCAATTCTGAATTTCAAAATTATCATAGGATTATTTTTTGGATTTTTATCAGAAACATCATTTTTTGATGAATAATGAAAACAATTGTGTTTTAGTCTAAAATGCCTTTTTGATAAATAATTATTAATGTTACATTATATTTTAAATTTGGTTTCAAGTAAAATTAGATCAATTATACAAATATTAATATATTTTAGTTCATTATAAACAAATGGATTTTAAAATTGAATATAAAAACATAACAATCTTTTGAACATTTCCCTACATTATAACCTTGTAATTTAGTCTCCTGTGTTGGATTAACATAAATGTTTTTTCCTAGGTACTATAAATTGAATTTTGAAAAATAGATATAAAAAATTTTAATCTATATAATACTTTTACTCTAATATGATCAACATAAATTTTTACAAAAAATATTAATAGAATTGATTAAAATTATTCACAGAGATTAAGGTCAAAAAAAGATTAATTAGGGATAAAACCTTAAATTTATGGTAAATATTTACCTCATAACCTATCCAATTCCCATTGGATGTCCATATTTAGGCACAAAAACTTCCATTATTGATTTATGTTTGTTTGGTTTGACTTTTTTTAGGTAAGGTCATGTGTACACCTAATTGGTTTTCAATAATTCCAAGTGGGTCCTTTTCTTTCCCAATAAAAGGCCACCACCTCTACCTCTTGTAAAAAACTCTAAAACCACATAATTTTGGAAAATATATGACCAATACACATTATATAAATCTTCCCTTCCTCCTAGATTCTTTAACTTGGGAATAAGGTAATTCAATAAAGCTTTTTGGCACAAACAAAAAAGAGTTACCTGATTAAGAGGTAACATCTTCTCCATAGTACTTTATTTTATTTTATTTATCCCCCCCTGCATATATATTTATTATATGATTAAATAAACACAAATCTATCCCAAATATAATAGTATTTTTTTTATTTAAATGGTTCAACCTACACTTATACACACATCCATTCAATGGGGAACAAACATATTGTTTCTATGTGAGATGAACTACTCCTGCACGAAATGATGATTGTTCATTTTTCCATTACCACCTACCATAGTGGAAATCAAGATAAAAAATCTATATATATATATATATAATAATAAATTTGTTTTTTCATTAACATTGTTTTTCCATTTTTACAAAAAATATTGATTTTTACATCCTATTTTTTGTTAATACGATATTTTCATTTAAGGAAGTATGGACTATCGCCGCATAAAATCTATATTATTTGTTCATACATTACATGGATTGTATTAAGGATGATTTATTAAATAATATATATATTTATATATATATATGACATTATAAATCTTATTTTATAATGATATATGTGTGTGTGTGTCTGTTTTACTTTCATTTTATCGACAGAACAATTAAACGGAAATAATGTTCACTCATACGCATAACCAAATGTCTCAATGATTGTTGTATTCCATTTCATACTATTATCTTCTATATATTATTATAATACACATATAATGTATATAAATGATATTTATATCATATATTGAATTCTGAAAATCACGATATAAATTATAAAAACAAAAGATATATCAAATTATGACACATTTGAATAATAAAGCGAATATAACCCGAAGTGAAACCATAACATATGATTGTTAAAAAGACAATAATATAAGGTTTTGATAAATACATATATGATATTATATATAAAATATTGTTCTATAAAAAATATATAAAAAATATATATTTATTATACAGGTTGTTTAAATGCCCAAGACAAGCTTCAAAACACAAGATTAAGGGATTTAATCTAGCTTTTAATTTCCATGAGATATATTCTATGTTCACCACCATTTACTTTTTTGTGCTCTATGTACTACCCATTATTGTATTCTATTTCTATGATACATATATATTTCGATATTAAAATATCCATTTTATGAAATTTATTTACTAGGTTTAATGTTTTCAAAGTCACCAAATCTATAAAATATTTTAATCTCAATTTGCCTTATTTGAGACTCATGTTATTATATGCACATAATGATATTTTTTGAGGTGTATATATTTCCATATTAAATTTTATATCCTGAATATATTTATTTTGATGATATTTCAAGCTTCATGTATTTTCTTTCTCTTATATGGATTTTATGATCCCATTATACCATGTGATAAGAGTTTATTGAAACAATCTCATCACTTTTCATGATTTTTTATATTTATGCTTCCTTTGATGAAATTATATGATCCATATCTCAAAAAAAATCATGGAATTTACTATACTATGGTTATTAATAATAAATTCATTTATTGGTGCCATCTTTCTATTCATTGGAACATATTATATTTAATAATCTATTTTTAAGGAAGTCCTTCTCTGCCCTATCATTTGTTGGAAATATGTATTTTTAAAAACATTGTTTTCCAAAAATAGATTCTAGGAATATTATACTAATATCCCATGATCATTAAAAAAATTTATGATTTTTTTCATTTTCCAATTTTTTCAAATGAATCTTTTTATCACTTTCCGAAGGAGACATTTTTCTAACCTTTTCACCATTCAAAAGGAATGTTTTTTATCCTCGCACAACATGTATGGATTTACCCACTATCATTCCCTTGAAGCTTCAATTTAAAAATTAAAAATTTATTCTTTTTAAAATATTATTTTCTCTTAATGATATGGAGATTATTTATTGTAATTTAAATTTCTATGAAAAATATATTAAAAAATAATTTATGTTTATAAAAGTATTCAAAAAAATTCAATATTTATATATATTATTTCAATATACTTTTAAAGAAATTATTTTGAAAATATTTTGATAAATTATTTATATTTTTCCATGTATATTCAAATAAATGGTTTTCAACATTTTTTGATCATTTGTTTTTATATTTTTTTCAATGTACTTTAAATGAAATTGTTTTCACAACATTTTGATGGATCATTTTTATATTTTAAAAGTATTTTAATGGAATGTTTTTATCAAAAAAATTTCAATCTTATTTAATATGTTTTAAAATAAAAAGGTATTCGAAACATTTTCACGATTCCTTAGTAGATGTTTAATTTTTTTATGGACAAAGTTCTTAAAATGTTTTAAGCCCTATTGTATATGTTTAAAAGGATTTTTTTTAAAATGGCTTTATGAAGTATTTATATTTTTAGAGATATTTTTAGGAAAATTAGTGTAATTTTTAAATATCATTTTTCAAAAAAATAAAGGGTATTTTCCCCAAGAAATATTTCTGAAAGATATTTTAAAATTATTTTCCATCAAAGAAGAAATTTGTTGATGTGGCTCATTACTTTCTAGGAAATGATCTAAAGGTTTCATTAATATACCTTCTATTAATGGGTTATACATAATTTCATGGCCATTATGAAACTCGTTTTACATTGACATGTTATTTTTTTTAATATGTCTTTATCACATGTTATAATTTTGAGGAAATGATTATAAAACATATATTGTTTTCTATAGGTCATGTTTGTTTACATATTAATCATACCAATTTCACTTCATGGGTTAACATATGATTATTTATGATCTTGTGGATAATGTATGTATAATTTCATTATAACATGGATGGGACCTATACCTCCCTCCAATGCATTGGGAAAATATTTATATCTCACGATTTAGACTAAGATGGACTTGGTATGAAACCATGACTACTAAGATGGCCATGAGAGTGATCCCTAACTTCCAAGATAGTACGAGGAGTAAAATTATGCTACTAGGATGGCCATAGAAGTGAGCCATGACTACCAAGATGATATGGGGAGTGAACCGATACTAATAATATAAAAATGGAAAATATGGAAATCATTATATGGTTTTGTTTCAACCACAATCCCATGTTTTATTCCCATGTTATGCTTTAATGAATAATGTTCCTCATTTCATTATGATTCATGTCTTATAAACTATTATTCATTATGAAATGAGTCATATATATGATCTTTGATATGAAGGGTTTGATCTCCAATTTTCATGGTCATGTTCTCATACCCTTATGCTAAAAATCATTCTTACATATCTATTATAATTACCTTTACGGATCATTTAAGCTCCCCCATTTTTATGTTTCCTTTTCCAAAGTTTTGTATAATTGTTTTATGTAGTAGTAATAAAGATGGAGCTCATTATGAGAGATATTGATGATATTTCCCATGGATAGAATACTTGGTTTCCATGTTTCCAATGATAGTAAACTATTCCTATCCTTGGTCTTGTATTTTTGTATTGTAAATAATATTCATCTATAATGATGTAATATCTATATATGTTAAGACAGGGTCACTATAGAATAAAAAATTTCTTGTGTTGCGTCATACAGATATTATTGTGAACCATTGTCCATGCCTATATACCAACCCAGTTAAACATGGTCGTACCCTTTTATGCGTGGTCATGTTCTCTAGGCCATCACTCTGTATATGTACTCTATGCATGTCTATGTACATCAGCCTACCGATTCTTGTGTATACTCCACGTTACATGTTAATCCACCTAACCTAAGTCACATGACATCTAACAGAGTCTCATGACATGTGATATTTAACTCTGGAAGAATCTTTAGAACTATATCTTAGGCTACCAACATGTTGTGTTATTCTAAATTACATATTGTGTAACCTGGTATTTTCCTCATTCTACTGGTTCTCCTATTAATTTTCCACAACAACACTACCACCACCATCCATTCCAAAAGACATGCATATGAGGTCTTCTGACAGACCCATCATCAGATATCTGGATTCTGTTCTTCAAATACTTTTATGAAATGCCAACACACACCATCCATAGATGCACCATCTAGTCTAAGATTAATGAGAAAACCAATCCATTCTAGTATTCCTGTTATCATCGTCACACCATGATAACACCCTCAATAATGAACCAAAACCTTTTTATAGATCTGTTTCACTAATGAATTGGTTCCTAATGATCATATACTATGTATTCATCGAATGATGAGACAATTAATATTACCATGATGAACGTGTGATGGAAAAAGAGGGAAATCCATATGACATAAAATGTGAGAAATGAACCTTATCCTTTTTAGGTTTTGGCCTCGAACCTATTTTGATGAAATAAATTAACATCGAGGAAAATAAAAAAAAATAATTCTATCAAAAATAAATATTCCATTGATTTGAAAATCAATCCTTCTTCATGATATAACATTGTGTTCTTCTTGATGAAAAGAATCAGATGGAATCCAAAAAATAAAACATTCTACATAGAGTTATATTGATCACTAATGAATAATGGTTATATGTTTCCTTCATTATATATATCTATGAAATTTATTAGAGAATAATCCCTAATATGTCATTATTCAATGCCATCTAACATTGATCGTACCAAATATCTTCTCCCATGGTTCCACTCAATCACTTGGGTATGCAAATAAATCTCGAATGAAGGTATTAAATTTTTTTAAATTGATTAATAATGTCACTAAGTAAAATAAAATAAAATAAAATCAATTTATTTTGTTTATTTTATAATATTCACCTATAAGAAATTTTTCTGGAACAACTCACATTAACAACAATTATGTCGAACCTAGGGATAAAATCATATTATGAACTCATTGGTTGAATTATATTTTTGGACCAAGAAACCATTTAGATGTTATTCCACATTTCTTTTAATGTTCATGCATGTGATATTTAATATAATTAATATACTTAAAAACATAATTTCTAGAAATACGTGCCACTAAGTCTCACACCATCTAAGTGCATGCCTCCAAAATAATCTATAAACTATTTTAAATTAATATTTCGAAACGAATAGACATCACATTATCCCCACCATAAGGATTTATGCCTTGTAAATAAAAAAATACTATACTAAGAGATATGGGTACTAATCACTTATCTAGGACTCCCACTCCCAGGTGATATCCAAAAGATTCCCATTCTACCATAGTGAACATTTTTGTGGAATATATCCACATGAAGGATCATATCTCACCACTCCTTTATTTCCACAATGTATTCAAGAAAGGTATCCACATCTATGATGTACATATAACCCCATTTGATAACATGTTATGGGTCATGGATGCACCTATTCAGTTGCGACATGTGGAAAATGATATGTATACGGTCCAATTGTAGTGGTTGAGCTATGTGGTATGCCAACTCAACAACTCTATGTAATATCTAGATTGGTCCAATTAATCAAGAATTTATCATTCCACCATAGAAAAATATAAATAACCCATATTGAGGAGGGACCAAAAAAAACCTGGTATCCCGCCTTGGACTCTAAAGGCCATCATCAGTTATCATCATAGTATTTTTGATGGCTCTGTGAAGTCCTCATGCACACCATGATAACCAAGAACATTTATTCCATATCACACATCACCTCTAGGCTCATGAGTGTTGACTCTTCTCGATTAGTTCAAAAAAGTGGTCACCTAAAGGGTTTATGATACACGGCCTCAAATGGTTTAATACCAACACTATAATTGTGCATATTTTTTTACAAAAAATATAACAAGGGTAGGTTATCCTCCAAACTAAAACTGAAATATTTCCTAAAAACACATAGAATTTCCTCCAAGATATAAATGGGTAAGTCAACTCAGAATTTAGTCAGGGGTGGAACACATTGGTCAAATACAATTAAGTCCCAAATAAATCTTACAATATTATTCATAATCATGACATGAAGTTAACATCATTATCTAAAATGATCATTGAGGGAACTATATGAAGCTGGACTATCTCATACCTGTTCAAGAATCCCATTCTCTCTAATAAAATTTTATCTCAAATTTCTAGGAAGTGGGATGTATTGCATAGTTATTTTATGATCACTCAGATGGAATTGTGTCCCTTTTATGTACGTGGTAACCCTATAATGAAGTCCATGGATATGTCAATACACTTCCATAATGGAACCTCAAGGGATTGAGCTAAACCCAATGGAATCTAGTGCTCATTCATCACATAATGGAATGTGAGGCTTAGAGAGACAAAATATTAAACTCAACTTGTCATGATTGGCCACCAAAAATATTTTTAGAGGTCCTTTTACATATTTTATTCACCTTGATGTACTTCCAAATGGAATTTAAGAAATATAAAACTCACCTCCTCTCGGAATGACACTTTTACCATTTTACTCCTCTAAAATGGAAAATGTGCTCCTAACCTTCAAAAATACATTAGGGGAAATTCTTAAGGATATATGAGTATGTATGGTCTCATAGTCAGTATGTCCAAGATATGCCTCTCTAACTCTATTTAAAATAAGATGGGTAAAAACTATTGACTGGACGTAGGCTCATCCATCCTCATCCACAAAGGACAAATGAAAAGTGGATTACTTCTCTAATTCCTCAATTTTCAATGATGAACATGATCTTCTATAGAGAACATTCTCCACCGTGTTTCCCTCCCGTGGAGTATAGACAATCTTGATGTCTTGGTCTTGGAGGACCTCTATCCATCATCTCTATCTCATGTTACGATCCTTCTGAGATAAGATATATTTGACGGTCTTGTGGTCAGTATAGATGATTGAACGCTTTTAAATGAGGTAGTTTATACACATCATTAGTGTGAAGACTACACCCTCTAACTTAGAATCATGGGTCATGTACTTCTACTCATCTGGTCTCAACTACCAGGAGACATAGACAATCACTTCCAACAACAACATCATGAAACAACTCTGTCTAGTCCATAAGACATAAAAAACACTACACACTCGACACCCACATTTTTAAATCACATGATGAGAGTGCTCATCAACCACTACCTTAACTCCTAAAAACATTGTTGGACCCATTCTCTCCAAAAAGATGTTTGAAATTTTATGTCAAATATCTCAACGGTACAAAAAATATTTGGAAGTTGAGTAAAAATATTTGTTAGTACAATGATGTCCCAAGGAAACATGGAACAATTATAACACTTTTGGGTTCCTCCAATGCAAGCATTGCCTCATCCTTCACCAATTCCACTACCAATCCTTCCTCTGAGATGATGTGTCCAAGAAATTGGAAATATCGAAAACAAAATAGCATATTGAGAGAATCCCATAATGATGTTATGATCAAATTGTATCTAGGATGATCCCCAAGATCTTTATGTGATCCTTCATGGAATTAGAGTACACTAGGATATCATTGATAAAGACCACCAAAAAATAGTATAATAAATGATGAAATATTTAGTTCACCAAACCCGTGAACACTGGAGGGGAAGTCATCATGATAAAGGGCATCAAAAAGTAATCATAGTGATTTAAGTGACATTTTAATGTTGTCTTCGGCATATCCCCATCTTGCAATCACAATTAGTGTTATCTTGATCGAAGTAGAAACATCAAGAACCATCATGCCCCTCTCAACTAATCTATGAGGTATTTAATCCATGGTAGTGGATACATACACTTCACGATAACATGGTTTAATTACATATAATCCATACATAACAAAAAGATTCTATAATGCATCTTGGAGTATAACATTAGGGATTCCTAGGGGAAACACCAGGTCTCTCAATTATCTTCTCATATAAGTCCTTTGTATGGACCCTCTTCTCTTGAAGCTCTGGGGGTGCCACCTGATACATGAGTGCAGATATTGGGACCATACATGGGAGAACGTAAATGAATATGTAAAGCTCATGGAATTTAGGAATGCCTATAATGTCATCAAAAAATACTCCCACATACTCCACCACCACTACAGAGAACGAGAAACTCATAGAATCCACTTCTCCATGAGTCATGATAGATGAATGGTGATTAATCGGCTATGATATCCTAATCATATGCCCATCCTGATTCACAATGGTTTCCTTTTCACCCATAAAGGAAAAGATCATCCCATCAATATAGAAAATACCCATCCTACACCAAATATATCCAATATATGAAATATGGATACTCATTCCATAACTAAGATGACTTCATAATGACCAATCACTTATACAAAGAGACCACATATAAATCTCTCACCTCTAATAATATGATTAAAGAATCAAAATAATTGTGTGGTTTCTATGTCACCTCTTGCCAGAGTCTACAAGTGTAGGATTTAAGATATAGGATGAAACCAAATTTCAATGTATCAAAACAGATAAGTGGAATAAGAGGAATGAATAACACATAAGTATATCAGTTCTAAATATAATATAGAAAATTAAAAAAAATTACTTCATTTCATCCATCAATCCTCATGTCCATAGACCTCCATATGCTATAACTATCCTCATATATGACCCAAAACTCCTTGGTCCTGGAATGAAGCACGTGGGGGTGGCGGTGGTAATTGGTCAAACCACCGACGTTTTATTTATAATTTATCATCATGTCATCCATTTCCTCCACCTAAAGAACACCCTACTCCATCCTATATATCTACAACAACATTCCTTCAGCCATATCCCAATTATATATGTGATGGTTTAGAAATTTACCTTCTAGATGTCCCTATTCATCACAAGAGAAACATCTCCTCTTCCTTTGATAACTCAAGCCATCCTGATATCCTGGAACCACCGATCCCTTATCATGGAATCATCCCCTAAAGAATCTAACATTGTTAGAAAACTTTGAATACCATTGGATAATTGTTTATAATGTCTCAACTTCTGGGTGGCAACTACCAGTACTCATTTTCATTGTCTTCTCTTTCAAGAAGTTATCTTCTACTAAGGACCAATCAAACACTCGATCATAGTCGGGAATGAGAAGAGATATATACTTGTAGCATTGATATCCCTATGTGATCCTCGTACAGAGGTCCATAATTTTATGAACTGATCGAGTTACATATTCATGGAGTACCATGAAATATTAGTAAACCTTACTAAATACTCATCCATTAGAAAACAATTAGGCAGTAGATGCATAAGATATTGGATGCGCAATAAATGAAATATGAATTGATAAAACTACTCCCTAGAGAGACATGAGATGCGTGACATTGAAAGAGTTATCACATCATGTGGCTATGTAAATAAACTCCACCATAACTTAGTATATACCTAAAGAATAATCAATACAAAGACCACCATCTTATATGAAGTAATCCTAAAAGTGTGAAAAATGCATCTGAATACCTCTATATAGTCTTCAGCCACCTAGGGAATTTGATCACTTTGAATCCATGGTGGTTTCAACCTATAGAACTCTTGCATCACACTCATCTAGTTTTCATCCTCAAATAGCACTATATGTGAAATATTTTTCTCAATGGGAGGTTTTATATCCCCTAAACCACTCCAAGGTACTATCTCTCGTACGAGATCATATACTAAATCCTTTTAATTAAACAAATAATACTCAGGATCACACAATTTAATCTTTTATGGGTGTCTTCTCAGAGGCAACCTGAAATAAAATAGATGTACAATGGTCAAAGAGTGTATTTGGGGACCTAAATCATGAAAGACTTGGAAACAAAAAACCATTCCTCTATGATTCATATATTAATGTTTTCTATATAACCAATGGCAACATATACTAATTTGAAATGAATGTGAGAAGAGTCCTAGTGTATGCATAGGCTGGCTACCACACAACACTATAGTCCCATCCCAGAAAAAATAACCCTAAACACCATACACTATTTACCTAATCTAATATCATAGAAACTAGTCTTGAGGTAGAACATACTCTCCTGATACCAATCTATCAAGACCTGACCCAATGGCATTCGAGCAATAACTAACACATGCCACCCTCCAAAATGTCAAGGTCTAGAGACCTACGCTGTGTATTCAAATCATAGAAATGAGAGGAATTGTCCTAATTTATATGTGCACACACACAGTCATATAATTCAAATATCATTCAAAGTTAAAATGAAAAAACAACTAAAACAAATTCATGCATACATTTGGGACCCCAAAATCGAAGTACGACATTAATGTACATAAATTGATATATTGGATAAATAAAATCCTAACTAAAATTTCATTTAGTCCAAACTACTCTAAACACGAATACTATTATCAAATTCAACCATTAAGAAAACTTTTTTTCTTTCTATCGCACCTATAATCAACTAGATCACAATTCACTAAGGACCCCTCAAACATGTCATTTTCTATATAAGACACAATACATGCAAGTAGATCCCATGCTGTGGTGATTATATAAAATTTTGTAGAACACCCCAAAATTATGAAAACATAATAATCAAGAGTAGTCAAATTAAAACAGAATATAGAAATCATGGAAATACATAGATATAATAAGGAAGATTAACATTCCACCATGGGGAAAAAATACAATTCCATCCACATGATTCTTCTCGATGTAATTCAGTTTCCATGGTAGTCCACTCCTTATACAATACTCTCACATGGAACACTAATCCAAGAAGTCATGACCATTTTTAACATCCCAATAAATCAAAATAGTATTATTTTACCCCTATATTTAGATAGGGGATCACATCCTAGACCGTTGGGGACACCAAAAATGAAATATGAATCAACCCACTTTATTAGGGATCATACACCAACGATATCAAGAACCCTAATAAATGTTATATATATATGGATGATCAATTCTAGGTTCATGGATTTTATCCTAATTTTTAAAACCCCACAATGTGTGTAATACTTATGGATTGAGGATCACACTCCGATCATACCGAGGGATACAAAAAACACTCTCTGAGACTCATCCTAAAGAGGGTATCATAATCCAGATATGTGGGTGTAATGTAGAACTATATCCTCAAAGGGATAAATATAGGGAAACATGCTTGACCACTACTCATCCATCCTGAAGAAATGAAGGGCTCTATGTACCCTCAGAAGGGGTATTTTATGTAACTTTCAGTACCCAGCGTGTCCAGCTGGCCCCTGAACTTCCCGTGTGGATCTACCTCATATTAAATAAAAACCTCAAAACACAAAATTTGTATGTGTTAATACAAACTGAGTAGAGGTCATGTGATACCCTTCCCATGTTGTCTTTTTGCGCTCATTTAATGTTGTTCATTCACATATACAAACCTATGTACACCTATCCATGTACAACGGTCAGGTGATCTAGTCATATACTATAGCTATGTTCATGTACTTAATCTTGATTTTTCCTATGTAACCTATGCATAACATTCCAAGAATTATAGCTTGATTCCCATAGTTTATGATGGAGTCGCTTGCAGTGTGATATTTAACAATGGATGAAACACTGAAGTTATAACTTGGGGGTCCCATACAATGTATAATTACTGATTACACACCATGTGAATTGGTATTTTCTATGTCTCATTGGATATTCGCTATGTTTTTATATACATCTCCTCCGTGGTATTTATCTCTTGTGTCATTAAAAAATAATGCAATGATCATATACCTGATATTCATCAAACCACAGACAAAGAAATTTCCTATGATGATCATTTACAGAAAAATTGGAAAAATCCACAATAAATAATGTTTGAGGATTGGAACTTGACCATTTTCATTTAACCCGTGATCTATTATTGAATAAATATATAAAAAAGAGGGAAACAATTACTGAAAAAAATAAATCCCTCAAATATATATATATTCCAAATGTATAAATCAATTTTTCTATATGAAATTGATCCACATTCGACTGGGTAAAATGAAAAAGATATAATTACAAAAATCCAAAATCATTCATGGGGTTTGAATAAACTAAAATGACAAATGGTTATGCATTGTCTTCATTGATGAGATCCAAAAAATCTTTTGGCAAGTGATCCTTGATCTGATATGATACAACATAGTCTAATAATGATCTTATTTAAGATCATCCCCAATAGTTCCTATCATTCCCTATGTCATATTAATAACCATAGAGTTGATGAAAACCCATTTTTAAATAGAGGAAGTAGGTCTTTCTGGTAAATTTAGAAAATTTAATTTTTTTATTTTGTAATTTGTTTCTTCTATAACTTTTTCATAATCATCTAACACCGAAAAAAGGTTACGTCGTTCCTTGAGTAAATCCCAAATTTTAAAGTAGATTATTCCCTAGGATTTATGATCCATAAAACATTAAAATGTTATTCCCATTTTCAGTTAAACTCCATGTGTGAGATATTTAATGTATTTAATATATTTCAAAAATTAATTCTTGGAACAATGGGTCTCAAAATCTCATGCCCTCTCAAAACTGTTCTCGATTTATAATTCATATAATATTATAAGATAATATGTAAAAAATATGAGTTATTATATTTTCAATATATATAAATTATAATAAATAGATTTTATTTCTTATTTACCATTGTTAAGAGTGATTTTTTTGATATCATATTTTCCATAAAATATCGCATGTTTTTATGATTTCACTATTTTTTCTCATGGTCAATTTTATATAAGTAAAATTAATTCTTAAATATAATTATACATATAATTAAATATTTATATATTATATAGTATTAAATTTATCAATCCCTGAAGTTTGTGTCAAGAAGTGTAATGGAATTTTCCTTGTTGGTGGTTAACCGACCATTGACATGACATTATCAAAAGAGTATGAAATATTTCTATATTCTTTGAGTCTCTTCTATTTTACAACACTAATATCTTTAATATATTAGTGTTTTTTACTCTAGGTTTTCCCAAATGATTAAATTGGTCTTGGGGGAGAGTAATTGGTTATATCTTTAACTTTTTTATGTTAAAGGTATGTGGTTTTACAAGGGAGGGTGAAGATTTATATATACATGGTGTTAGGGTTATTTTTAGTATGTAATAGTCAATAAATTATAATATCCTATGTAAACCTATCAGTAGAAACAATTTTGATATTTTCAAATATAATTTAATAAAATAACATGATTTAAGGAAATTAAATAACTTTATAATTATAATTTATTAGTTTAATAAATAGGAAAGGTGAAAATGGAAAAAACGATTTATTCAATAATTTAAATTATACCTGTGACGACATACCTAGACCAACTATTTGGGAAAATTTGGTATTGGTAACTTATACATAACCTATACTAGTTGTATTGGAAAAATATTGATATAAGTAGCTTATACATTCCCTATGCCATCGGTTTTTCCATAACAATTGGAATTACCATCCCAAATAACAACATATCTCAAAAATTCAATGGTATAATATGCTTATAAAAAATTATACTAATGGTAACACCAAAACCATTTGTATTTTTACCTTATACATAACCTATACTAATGGTTTAGCTAGATCTATTTCTATAAGAGACACATACACCAATGGTTATCTAAAAACTTTTTTTATAATCCCAAAAAATTTGTTACCTATGCCAATAGTACTCAAAACTATTGGTATAACTCTATTCCAATTATTTATATAACCATTGTTATAGGTACTTGATTTTTTTATGAATTAAAATAAAAGAAGAAATTATTAACATAAAAATTTATTTTTAAAAATTTTCATATACATATTTTCCAAATTGTATATACAAATCATTGTTAATTAGTAGTTAGGCTGATGAAATATAAATAATAGGTTATATTTTCAAAACATTGATACAATACTTATCTAAATTTATTATAGAAATTATTATGAAAACTGTTGTAATAGTTACAAATTTTTTTGGAACCTGTACCAACTGTTTTTGAATCGTTCCTATCTCTCACAATAATAATTGGTTTTCTAGAAACCATTAGTATATGTATACACTGATGAAAAAATGATCTGATGTCCCTCAAAACCATTGGTGTAGGCTATAAATACTGTTTATAGTCATATACAAGGGTTCCAAAGCATACATATAGTCTTTCTTTAAAAGTGTCTTAATAGAGCACGTTAGACTTTTAGAATTTGGAAATAATATTTTATATTGTAAAGCTATTTTTTTAAATGAAACATATTTCCTAATAAAATTTTATTATGATAAAATAATAAATTTGACTTTTATTAAGGCATTATTATGTCCTGAAACATTCTTTATTTGAAAAAAAAAATATTTTTATTATTCACCTTAAAATTCATATTTTGTAGAAATTTATCAAAAAATTATCCCTGAGAAATTTTGATGGGTTGTTTGTAAAAGTGATATTCAATTTATCAAAATTATATTCCAAAATAAGAAAATTAAATTAATAACATAAAAATAGTGTCTTCTACGAGATACATTTACAAAATTATTATAAAAGTTCTCATATTTTGTTTTTTTAATATTTTAATTTATTTTATATCATTAAAATATTTATTTTTTCATAAAAATGATTAAAATTGTTTTTATTTAATTTTACATTTTTGAGGTCATATTTCTATTTCGATGGCCAATTAATTATTCACAATTGTTAGGTCATTATTCTTAATTGTCCAATTATTAATCCAATATAAATATTACCTTCAATAAACACTTTTTCCTTCAAACATAATTTAATATAATTCCCTCAGAGGTATAATTTCTTTTCTAAAATGTAGAATGGATTACAAATAATTTGTTTTATTTATAGTGTTTTTCATGGTAGTGATGATTCCAACAGATCATGAAAATGTGAAATTTTCCATTCTAGTACTTTATTTTCTAATTTTAGTCATAATATAATATTTAGAATTTTCTATGTGTTTGATTTTTAATAAATGTAATGATATATAAAAAATAAATAATGTTTTGGTTTTTCAGGTGTTTAATATTTACAGCAAAATAAAATTTAATAAAACACATATTCATTAAGGAAATAATTATCATTTATAATTTTTGGGTTGTTGCTATTGTGAAATTGATCTTTTTATCTACTATATATAGCACTAAAATGAATAAAATTTATAATAATAAAAGGTCAAATCCAAATGTAATGAATAATAAAAATAAAACTCATGATGCTAGAATTTACCAACAAAACTTTTCATGCTCTATAAAATTAAAAAAAACGATATTTTCATCATAGAATGAATTTTTTCTCCTTATGAGTCTTGGAATTTTGATAATCATTTTTTATTTATTCTATCTCTAAAATATATAATTTTCTTTCATTCTTAGAAATAAATAAAAAATATCACATTTACTTATATCCCAAAATCGTTTCTATTCAAACTAGATATTTAGGTGATAATCTCTTCCATACACTTGGATATAGGTGGCATTAGAATTAGAGATATATAAGTATTCCTATATTCCTAAATAGAATCATCTAATATCTATATCCAGTTTTTCCTATTATGATGAATTTTTTTCTCAAGAATATTTTTATCACATTATTTGAAGCCACATCCTTAATATAAATTCAATGTAGTACCTGTTATAAATCTTATAACGAAAATTATATTAAATAAAAATATATTTATAGATATATTATAGTTGAATGTTCCCAGATGAGTGATGAAATATTTTGGAACCCAATCCCATAGAATATGTTAGCTATTAAAATTGTGGGAAAAATGTTATTATCAAATTTTCTAGTGGAAATTTCATATACCTTCCTTGACACATTTTATTTGGCTATAAAATTACCAATTTATCTAAAAGTAATTTTTAATGGTCTTAGGAAATCCATTCCACAAAAAACATGTATGTCAAAATATTAGAAGAGTTATTGTGAAATCTAATTTTTGTTGAAAATATTCACTTTTTAATAAAAGTTTTTAAATATTCTATATAATTCTAAAGATTCAATGAAAAACGGATTTCAAATGAAACATCAATCAATCAAATTACTAGCAATTAATTTTTTTCAAAAGTGTCCAATATAACTCAATTTATTTTAGTATGGTGGCACTGATTATATATAAAAATTAACAATACATATCTTAATGATTTAGTCACATCCATTGTGAAAAAAATATTTGTCCTGTATGAACATCCTCTTTTTAGTAACTAACATAAAAAATTTTTCCTTTGAAAATCATTTAGGAAACTCTTTGGTGTCCATTTATTTAAAAAGCTGCACAAATAGGGGTTTAGAACTTCTAACAACATAATATTATTCATCTTGAACTATTTTCATAAAATGTGAATATATTATAGGGTTTTTAATTAGAATATTGTGTAGTATACTCAATTGGTCATCCATAAAGATCTCACTACCCTTCATACCCTTTACAACTACATCTAGTTCATATAGTAATAATGTAAATATCAAAATCTATAAATTTTCCTTATGATTCCTCATATAAAATATAATTAAATAATGGTCAGTGGAGGAAAAAAATTTAGAGACTAACACGTGTTATAAAAAGTTTTATAATTCCAAATAACAATAGCTAGAAACGTTTTCTCATTAGTGATGTAATTAGATTTTGATGAAGCTAAAGTCTAAAATGTATAATCTTTTACATGAGATATTATTTCAGAACAATAAATCAAAACAACCAAAGAGAATAATATAACATGTTATTCATTAAAAAAGGAAAATCCCATCTTTGTGGCTAAATAAATTATGGGTATACTAAAATCGATTTATTCTATGAAAATTATTTTTTACAACTATAATCACTGAAAAATTAAGAAGGGTATTTTGGTAATACAGATAGGTGAAATGGTAACTATTCAAAATAATTTAAAATTCTATTATATAATAAATAATAGCTAGAAATATTTCAGACATTATTTTCTATTTTTAGATATGGAAGTGCGGAAATAATGTAAATATTGAGAATATTAACTTTTATCCTATCCATGGATATAATAAGTCCAAGAACAATGCCTATATTGTTCATAAAATTATATTTCTCAATGCTCAAAAATTGATTTTTGTCAATGCTTATTCTGTTTATAGTGACTAGAATCTAAAAATCACTCTTAGCAGAGGACATACTGATATTGAAATCAATCATAAAACCTAGTTAGAATTTAAAAAAACATTATTAAAATAATCACTATACACCTTTGAAAGTTTCATGAAGCATCACATTACACAATGGGAATTCTACTATAAGGGAAATTCCATAATGATAGGTATATATTTTATTTATTTGATAATATTCACAATGTCAATATCGAAGTACCCTAAGAAACCAACCCACAAAAATAAATTGGATCATCTTGTAAGTATCTCAATAGCACACTCATGGAATGACTGGGTGAAGTGATATATACCAGTTATGAAGTAAAGTTTCATATAGTTTATACACAATTTTTTTTATTCATGGATGTATAAAATGTAAAATTTCTCTACCTTCTATCCTTCAAATAGAGGAACATATATTTTTAGTATTATATGGATTGAACTCACCCATTCATTGTCAATAATTGGAAAAATTATTATTCTATTCATTTAATTGGTCAATTATATTTATGTCACCACAAAAAATATAATGGTTATCTTTTTTTGAATCTATATATTAGTTTTGGCATAATCCTTCATCAAAATAAAATGCATATATATAAATTTTTTAATTCTTGGAAATTTAGAAAAGATCTATCTTATTTCTTTCTTATCCTATATAATGACTCCTAAAATACAATTTTGTTGGATTTTAGACATCCAAACATAAATAATCCTAGGAATATGAAAATTATCAATTAAAATAGATTATTAAATATTATCTATTGTGGGATTTAGTCATATATATAGTGGGATATTTACATAGGGAAAATTATGAGTAAAAACCTTGAATTAAATGGGTTTTTATGTTTTAGACAGATGTTTTCTGATGTATCAGGATAGTTTTGGGAAATTATGGCAGTTTTGAGGTACTTAATATAATTTATTTGGATTTTTCTCTTTTACGAAACTAAAATGATAAAAAATATATGTGGTTGTCACATAGGATTGGGAGTTATGGAATAGTATATGGATTTAGGGATGGTCTATAGCATAATCTCTAGGGAATTATAGAGGGTTTTTTAGATGGGTTTCCTTGTGATGTCCAATAGGGGCCACACCACACTGGGGGGTGGACATGAGTAGACATGGGTTATTGAACTGAGGACCACACTACATGATCTATTATTTTTTCGGTCGACATCACTATTTTTTCATGGTTCTAATGTGATTGTCTAAGAACTATGCAATAACACTACCTAGTGAGGAAATGTTTTGGTGTAGAATCTATTGTTGTGGCATGAGCCACCCATTATGTTGTTGTTATGAGATGGCGATAATTTTTATCGACCCCATTTATCCCTCCCTTATTCCCCTAACCCTTACATGACTTAGAATAACTTGGGGCTTCCTTTTAATAAATTTTGGATCCCCCCAATATGATAGATGTTTTAAATTTCATTCATTGTAGACGATTTATTTTGGTTAATTAAATTCAATACAATGCTTTAAATAATATTTTTTTTACTTTATTTATTGAAATTTCTTATTTAAATCATAGATGTGGTGATTTTGGGGTGAATTATAGGCTTTGGGAAGTTAGGTCCTGAATTGGTATGTCCAATATGGCGAGTATTCACTATTAATATTTAGGTAGGATGTATTTATTATTCGTTGGATTTTTTAGGAATTATTTTTCATGAAACTGAATGCTTATGTGTAACCCTATGTGAAATATTGTTATAATATCACTATGATTATGTAGTTTTATATTCATCTATAGGGACAAGTAGAGGGAGAGTTACATGTTATGTCTTGCCTAATGTGGTGATACCACATCAATTTATGGGAAAATTAGGGTTGTTCGCCCAAGAATATTACCTTGATGGTGTTTTTCTATATTTTTTGTACAAAATAATCCAAGCGTATTTCTAGTTTATTTGTTTACATAGTTTAATTAATGAATTTAACATTATATAACTAGTTCACTATGTTAAAGGCCGATTTTTGTTATCCTATTTTGTCTATTCTTCTACCCTTCATTGGAATATCGATTCCCATGTATACAATATGATCAAGGATCCATACAAGGGAAAGGATTATAATATATACTATTGGGTATATTTTGGTGGATAATGATTATGTGATGTCCAGATGTATTTTAATTGCAATCATAGAGATTCACCATTCATTATTTTGTAACATTATTCCTTATATACCGATCCTTTATACGTGGGGATACATTTTTGACTTAATGAACTAGATATTGTAATATATTTTGGTATCTCCTGGTATCGTTTTTTTATTATTTTTATGTTATGATTTTTCCATTTCACACTATTAATATTTCTTTGATTTTTTTTAATTAGTCCTATGATGATATAATAAATAGGGAAAATCTTCCCCACTATACTATTTCATCCCTTACAACTAGTTGTTAGCCTCTTGCATATGGGGAGGTGCACACCAGGTGTTGAGGAAAATTAGTTTTCACCTATTGATATATGATAAGGCATCAAAAAATGGTATCAAAGGACTATTTAGTTTTACATATGATTTGGGGATTGATAAATTGTAGATAGGATAGTAATAATTTAGGTAATAACAACGATTATTTCTTTGAAATTCTTTTATATTAAAAAAAATGTTTCAGAGAAAGTTCAATTTACTTTTTTTTGCATGTGATATTACATTATCTTTCTCCACTAAAATAATTGTTTTGTTGTTATTTATTATAAGATATTATATTTTCCTGAAAGGGAAAGGTGAGTTTGTTCATGAATCATGTGTTGGAATGTAATTTCAAATGTACTATTCTCATTTCATATGATTGATTAATGATTAAATTAAATAATTTATATTACTAATATATTCATTGTTTTCTCTATTAAATATTTCATGCAATTCACTCAATTTTACCAATGTAGACTGTGTTCTACATAATAATACTATGACTAATCTCTAGAAAAAAAATACTTAGTGTTAGGCCTTGATTAAGTTATAAGTGGTCTATGCCTACTAGTTTGTAGAAGATCTAGTGTTTGTTCCATTAGATTTTTGTCTTCTTATTCTATATAATGATACATTTAATTGAATATTTAATATTCTAATGATGTTTTTGAAAATCAACTTTTTTATTTTGGATAATAATTACAAATTAAAATCCTCAAATTCCATAAAGAAACCAACATGCTAATTTAATTAATGTGGGGAAAAATCCTATAGTGCATCCTAATGCCTAGAGGGATTTTTCATTGAATTATATAGATGTTTTTAATGGGTTTATGTAGTTGAGACTCTATAGCTAGAGGTATTCCATACATTATTATTGGGAGGTAGTGGAACCCATTATTGATTGACAATGATAGTTAGACTTTCTTATGATTTCCAGATAAGACACCCTCCATCATTCTATGGAATGTTTGGGACACGTGATTCCATATACTGGATCGAGATCATAGAGGATATCTTTGATCTTGTAGAGACCTGTGATGACCATGATGTAATGTTGGTGATTTATATTCTATAAGGACCTTTGAAAAATTTGTTAAGATTGATGATCTTAACATTTATGGAAAGGATAGGTGGGCCTTATATGGATTGTTGGGATACATCCAGAATATTTGTTCATTGGTGTCTCAGAAACCACAATATCATAACCCAAAGGTTTTTGTTTCGTTGGTGAGTCTGGGATCATTAGTTAAAGAAAGTGGATCTCAGGTAGAACAAGATTTTGTTTTGTAAAGGTCTTTATTTGATGAATATAAGGGTCCATTAATGGTTTTGTTAATAAAATTAATTACCTCAACCCTTTCTTTAGACTTTTTTGATACCAATGATTATAATCTGTTCATTTCTACCTATGTTGTGTTTGAGTTGGGGTGGAATTTCATGATGCCCCCATATCATTGTATTTTTTATTTTGTCTACTTTTTTCATATTTGGAGTGGGATTGAGTTAATGATTGTTGTGCAATGAAAATTTTAGATTTTAGGATTTTTTTGAGGATCATATTTATCTTGAATGTTTAGAACTAACTATGTTGTTCCCGTATGGGTTCCATTGTAACACCCAAGACTTTTATGAAAAATATTTTATTTTTATGTTATATAAATCATCAAAGGAATCTTTCACTACACACAACACTATCTTGTCTTTCTTTACACGCAATCGTGGCCATCCTCGATAGCTTGCGTCGTACGAAATACCGAGTTTGACTAAACAACGATATATTATATTATTATCCGTTAAGAATAGTATCAACTGAATTTTTAATTTTATAACATTTTAATTCATCTTATACATTTTCTAGAATGATGTATGAAAACAAAATCATTTTTTCAGATAAAAGAATTATTTTTTAATAAAATATAGTTTTACCACCTTTTGATGGCGCACCGACATTAAATCTAGTATTTGACAAGTTTATAAGTTCAATTAGAAAAAATAAAATTCTTCTTTAGAATCAGGATATAAAAATTTACTTTGGATAAAATTTTCATATTATTCTGATAACTTTCATATTTTAATGAATAGTAAAAACACGTTATATTTTAATTAAAAACAACTTTTTTCATCGCAAAACTTTATGTGGTTAAATTATAATACTGAATGTTTTTAGAATGTAAATAGAATATATTTTTACCATTTGATATAATTTGTGTCATTAGAATTAATTTTACATTGAATTCATAGGTAAAAACATTTCAATCGTTGGCAATGTTTTAACTTTTAAAACCTGTTTGCTTAACAATGGGATTAATTTTAAATTAATTACTGCAACTTCTGTGTTTTGAATTTTGTAAAATAGATTCCATATTTGGAATCAGTGGGTCCAAATTATGTTAATAGGTTACTTTTATTTTTTTTGATATTATGAATAGTAACTACGGTAATTTTTATTTACTACGGTTAAAGGTAAATAAGGTAATTCAAGGATAAAAGAATATTATAATAATTCAAAATTACATCGAAAATTGTCCTAACCTTATTGGATGAGTATTGGCCGACCATGGGAATCCTTGGGTCAATTTTGGGTCCCCATTGAGCCACATTGTAGTGACAATGACAATTTGGACTAATTAATTTAATGTAAAGACAAAATTGACATTAACAAAAAAAATTTAGTAATTAATTTTAATAAGGGGTTATATAAATTATATTTTCGAATATAAATCTTCATTGGAAATATAAAAATATTTCCTACAGAATGATATTTTTTTATAATTTTTAGACACCAAATAAATTAAATTATTTGTGACACAATAATGATGAAGTATTTACCTCATTAATAAATGATTTAAATAAATAAGATTACAATGATTAAAATATTTTCGAAAACATGTCCAATTCTGATTGGATTATTTTATTTCGACCATGAGTCATCTTATATTCATCTTTAATGATTTTTGGACAATTTGAAATCGAAGATATGTTTATAATAAAATAATATTTCCACACTTTCCAAAGAATCTGCTCTCCTCCCTTATAAAAGGGAACCTCCTCCCTCTCTTCCTCACACCAATTTGAGCCTTCAAGCTCAGACAACCCCGGCCCATATCACTTCCCCACTTTCTTAGAAACCTACTAGAGGTACTGGTCTTCTCAAAATACCAACTCTAGTTCCTTAAGAGAAAGTTTAAAGGAGGCACTTTGAGAAAGAGGTAATACCTTCTACCGTTTTCTTCAAGTTCCATTCTTCTTCTACTCCATATTATTTAGTTGTTTCATTATGAGGTAATAACATCAGTATCCCTAATATAATGATATGTTATTATAAATATGAAACAACCCTATTTCACCTCTTATCCATCCTACGGAAAATGAAATCACCACGCATGAATACGTATGGAATACCGTCTCCACGCTGTGGTGTAATCTGTTTTCCTCCACCACCTTACTTGGATGGGTATAATGGTGCAAATAAATAACTATATATGATTATTTTAAAGTTAAATTGATTCTGAAATAGTAAATATACACTTCAATACAATTCCATGATCATGGGAACGATATCATCGCTTGTGCATACGTACGACCTACCGTTTCCACGATGTGATGCGACTCGTTCTATATGATCGTCATTGAATAATGATTATATAAATGAATTGAATGAATTAATATGATATATATTACACTAATACCATTTTTAAATGATGTATCTATATCCTATAAATATGAATAAGAAGTTATTCGACAATACATGCATAAGAACAAAAAAGTAATAAACACCCGAATAACTAGTACTAATGAAATATTACTAATAAGAAGCTAATAATATGACCATATATGATATCATAACAATAAGTATGATTCTGGAATAAGTAAATAACATTATTTAAATCATTATACAGGAGGTTCAGACACATACAAAGCATATTGGAAGTAAGGTAAGGGAAAATATCAGAATCTCATTTTTATCCGAGATTGTTTATACTTTGGTATTTACTGGGGTGTATTTTATCATCCACATCCATGTTTTCTCAATATGTAGTATTATTTATATCCTCCTATAATTGTTTAAATCCAATTTTACCCTTCGGTGAGATTTTAGTAAAGGATATGAATGGAATATTTAGTCATTTTTTGTACGAGTTACTTTTTTACTTTTTCGGCCAAAGTACGAGAAGAATGTTTTTTAAACTTATACGGCATGAATCGATTTTATGATTTGATAAAAAATTATTTCCATGAAGCTTCCTTAACATGTTTTCAAGTTTATTTTTAATCAACTTCTTTTAGTTTAATATTGTATGACATGTTATGAAAGGAAAAATGTTTTTGGAGTAGAAAGGATATTTTCCTCAAGAATGGAGTTCAAGTGTTTTATCAAAGTTATTTTCCATCTAAGATAATATAGCGTTCTATTTCTATCCTTATTATTACATTTATTTTATTATGTTGTGATGGAAATATTTTTATGAATTCCATTATCTTATATGAATTATATTATGATGTCATGATGTTTAAGATTCCCATTTTTATTACACGGGTTATGCTATGATGTATGATTTATGATTTTGTGGCACAGATAAGAATGGTATCATTATAAGATGGGTGGGAACTATATCTACCTCCAATGAATTGCGTATATATTTTATATCTCATGAGATAGACATGGCTGGAACGGCAGGTTAAACCGGTTCAATGAAACAAGAATAAAACGAGGAGTGAACTTGGTTCAGAAATGGACTTTCTCCACTAAGATAGTATTTTCTATGAGTCTTGACTAATAAGAAATGATTCTCTATGATTATGTGTGTATGCAACAATGTTTCATGTTTTATGTTATGATTATTGGGATTACATTTCACTACCATGATTTATCCCATGTTATGAAATTATGATCTCTTTTGCGGGGTAAGATTTCCAAAATGTTATGTTCTTATAAATTTGATGTGATTGATATTTATTTTCGTTGCCCTTAATGAGCATTTAAGCTCACCCTTTTGTATGTTTTCTTTCCCCAGGTCAGGAAGAAGGTTATTAATTAAGATATGCCAAAAAGGCACTATAGATATGATGAAATAAATGGGAGATAGTGTAGATGCTTTATGAACCAGTTGTTTATGTTTCCCAGTTTCTAAAGACACTAAACCTATACGGTCCTTTCATTGTATTGTTATATGTTGTAATAAGTATGCTTCAATTTTGAAGTATTAACCATGTATGCAAAGTATGGGTCGCTATAGTTGGTATCAGAGGAAGTGTATAGTCAACCTTTGGAAACTAGGATGTGAAAGCCTTAGTAAGAAACCTAAGGATATGTTTAAGAATAGAACACAATATTAGTGTTTTAGAAGTTTCCATGAAAAACCTATGATAAGACCTTAGGTGTAAAATTTTGTTCTTGATTATGTGGTTTTATTTTTATAATTAGTGTTCCTCACACTATTCTTCTTGGTTTTAGTCAATGGCTGGAACCCGAAGGAACCGTGTTAATGCGGAATGCGATGGGCAATGAAATGATTGTCCCTATGAGCAACCAAATGATATGGGATCTAGAATGAAAAATCTTGTAGCTATGCTCACACAACTTTCTCAAGATATGAATCATGAAGGACTTCCAAATGACCAAATTAAGGAGCAACATTCTATTGAATCCTTCATGAGGCAGTGTCCACCTTCATTCAGCGGGTCTTCTGATCCATTAGTGGCTGAACAATGGATCAGTACCACTAAAAAGATATTTTCAGTTCTTCATTGTTCTGAACATGATAAAGTCATCTTAGCAGTATATCATTTGGAAGGTGATACTGATCAATGGTGGAATCTTATTAAGAATATGAGGCAAATGGATGAAATTGAGTCCATGGAATGGGACGAGTTCAAGAACTTATTTTTCAATAAGTATTTCCCTCGTATTATTCGAACAAATATGGAGAATAAGTTTCTTGAACTCAAGAAAAAGGATGATGAATCCATTGGTACCTACGAATCAAATTTTACAAGACTTGCAAGGTACGCTTCGGGAATTATTATCCAACTTGAGAGTAAGATCGATCGATTCTTTAGTGGCTTAAAACCAAGTCTTCAAAGGGGATTATCCATAAGGGACTTCAATAGCTACGAGGAAATTATTTGATGTTCTCTCAAGGTTGAGATGGAGATTTGTGTAAACCATCAGTCACATGGGTTTGATAAGAAGAGGAAAATGGAATTCAAAGGAAAATATAAAGAACACACTGAAAAGAAGATGAGTTTCCCATTATGCTCAAAGTTTGGAAAGAAACATTGAGGAAATTGTTTTAAGGGGACAAGCAAATGTTATAAGTGTGGAAAAGAAGGTCATCGGGAAAATGAATGTCGAAATAATGGGAAGATGATGTCTAATGATGCAAACAAAGGATGGGATACATAGAATGAAACTACTACACTTCAATGTTTCAAGTGCAAGGAGTTGGGGAATCATTCCAATCAATGCCCAAATCCAAGGGTTGATGATGATGATCGACATAAACAAACACTTCAGGCCAAAGACAATGGAATGTCACATGAAATTACTATCGGCGATGTGGAGTACGACAATGAAGTTGTGAGAGGTACACTTACCATCCACTCTAAAGTAGAAAATGGTTTATTTGATTCTGGATATACCCACTCTATTATTTATGAATAATTTTTAAGGGTATCGCCGTATTACCTCAACAATTAGATGTTGAGTTGGCTATGACAACTCCTAATGGCACAACAGTTGCATCAAAAGTTTACAATTATTCTCCGATTGATGTTTGTGGGAAAGTGCTTACTTCAAATCTTTTGATCCTTCATATAGTGGAATTTGATGTGATTCTTGGCATGGATTAGCTTTCTTTATATGGAGCTCATATCAATTTCCAAAGATGGGAAGTCACATTTCATATTACAGATCAATCTATGATCGTCTATCGATGCAAGGATGAACATAACCTTCTAGTAGAAATTGCTTCTATCTTATGGGTCTTGATTCCACTAAATGAAGGTTATTTATCTCAAATGGTTGGAGAGAAACTCACGATTAATAATTTGACCATTGTACGGGAATTTGAAGATGTCTTTCCCGAGGAATTTCCAGGACTTTCACCAAATTGTGAAGTTGAGTTTTCAATAGAACTTGTACCGGGTGCCTTGCCTATTTCAAAGACTTCTTTTAGAATGGCCCCAATTGAGTTGTAGGAATTGAAGAAGAAACTCCAAGAGAATCTTGATAAAGGATTCATACGCCCTAGTACATCACCTTGGGGAGCACCAGTTCTGTTTGTTAAGAAGAAAGATGGATCAATGAGACTCTGCGTTGATTATCGAGAACATAACAAGATCACTGTCAAGAACAAATATCCTCTCCCACGCATTGATGACCAATTTGACCAACTACGCGGAGCTCAATACTTTTCCAAGATTGATCTTCATTCAGGGTATCATCAATTAAGGGTTAAAAAAGAGGATATACCAAAGACGACTTTTCATAAAAAGTATGGACACTATGAATTTATAGTGATGCCATTTGGTCTTACTAATTCCCCTGCTATCTTCATGGATATGATGAATAGAGTCTTTAGAGACTATCTTGATCACTTTGTGGTAGTCATTATAGATGATATTCTTGTCTATTCAAAGAGCAAGGAAGAACATGAAGACCACTTGGTAATTGTATTAAAGACTCTGAGAAAGGAGAAGCTTTATGAAAAATTTACCAAGTGTGAATTTTGGCTTCAAAAAGTTGCATTTTTGGGTCATATAATCTCAAAAAGGGGATATCTGTGGATCCAGCAAAAAAGAGGTTATCAAAAGATGGTCGAGACCAACAATAGTAACTGAGATCCGATGTTTTCTTGGTTTGGCTGGATATTATCGACGTTTTTTGAAATATTTTTCACGATTATCTAATCCACTCACCACGTTGACTCAAAAAGGAGTTATGTTTGTTTGGACAGAGGAATGTGAAGAGAATTTCAAGGAGTTGAAAAGAAGGTTATCTAGTTCACCTATGCTCACACTTCCATGTAGTGGAGAATGGTTTGTGATCTACAGTGATGCATTCAAAAAGGGATTTGGGTGTGTTCTTATGAAAAATGATATGGTGATAGCTTATGCCTCACGACAGTTGAAAATCCATGATCAAAATTACCCAACTCATGATTTGGAGTTACCTGCGGTAATCTTTGCATTAACGATTTGGAGGCATTATCTTTAGGGATAAAGGTGTGACTTTTATACTGATCATAAAATTTTAAAGTATATTTTCACAAAAAATGGAGTTGAATATGAACCAAAGAAGATGGTTGGAGCGGATTAAGGATTACGACTGCTCAATTCATTACCACCCTGGGAAAGCAAACAAGGTGGAAGATGGATTAAGTTGACAAGACCATGCTAGATTATCCATGATTAGGATCACAAAAGATCCAATATTTATGGATTTACAAAGGATGGATCTTGGAATTATAATGGAAGGGGAAAATCGTATCATTTACAAATGAATGATCAACCATCTATACATGTAATGATTAAAGAGGTGCAGAAAGAAGATGTTGAGTTACAATAGAAGGTGAGAAATGTTCCTGAATTCAACCATGATTGTGATGGGATAATAATGTTCAGGAATTGGGTTTGTGTTCCTCCCATCCCAAAATTAAAGAAGGAGCTGCTAGATGAGGCTTATAGTTCTTCATTCGCTATTCATCCTATAAGCACGAAGATGTATAGAGACCTGAAAGAGTATTTCTGGTGGGATGACATGAAAATAGATGTTGCTGAATATGTCTCTCGATGCTTGGTTTGTCAGTATGTTAAAGCTGAGAGACAGAAGTCTAAGGGGATGTTACAACCATTACCCATACCTGAATGGAAATGGGAAAACATCACTATGGAATTTGTCATTGGACTTCCTAAAACATCCAAAGGCAATAATGATATCTAGGTTATATTTGATCGTCTTACAAAGTCGGCACACTTCATTGCTATTAGAGAAGATTTTTCTCTTGATCAGATTGTCAGGATATATGTAAAGGAAGTGGTAAGATTGCATGGAGTACAACTTTCCATTATATCTGATCGGGATCTGAGGTTTACCTCAATGTTCTGGTGAAGTCTTCAGCATACTCTGGATATAGAGTTGAGTTTCAGCACTGCTTATCATCCTCAGATAGACGGTTAGTCTGAGAGGAAAATTCAAACTCATGAAGATATGTTGAGAGCTTGCTCTATGGATTTCAAGGTTGGTTGGGATAAACACCTACCTTTGGTGGAATTTTCTTATAATAATAGCTTTCACTCCAGTATTTAGATGGCTCCTTATGAAGCTATCTATGGAAAGAAATGCAGGACTCCAACTTGATGGGATGAAGTTGGGGAAAGAAAACTATTAGGACCTGATCTTGTTGATGAGATGGCAGAAAAGGTCAGATCTATTCAACAACACATAAGAGCAGCTCAGAGTCGACAAAAAAGTTACTGCGACAACCAGAGAAAAAACCTAGAGTTTGAAGTGGGTGATAAAGTGTTCTTACGAATATCTCCTTGGAAAAGAGTAATGAGATTTGGAAAGAGGGGAAAGTTGGGCCCCAGATATATCAGTCCTTTTGAAATTCTGAATCGTGTTGGGAAGGTAGCTTATCGATTGGCGCTTCCACCGAATCTCTCTCAAGTTCAAAATGTGTTCCATGTATCTCTCCCGAGAAAGTACATACCTGATCCTTCACATGTACTTCGCTCAGAAGTTGTACCGCAGGAACAAGATCTTTCTTATGAAGAACAGCCGATAGAGATTCTTGATCACAGCGAAAAATTCCTATGGAACAAGACCACTTGCTTGGTGAAAGTTTTATGGAGGAACCACCAATTAGAAGAAGCTACATGGGAACTTGAGGATATGATGAGGGAGAGGTATCCTCATCTGTTTGTTACGAAGTGACGAATTCCGAGGGCAAAATTCAATTTAAGGGGGGTAGAATGTAACAACCGAGGCTTTTATGGGAAATATTTTGTTTTTATGTTATATAAATCATCAAATGAATCTTTCACTACACACAACAGTAGATTGGCTTGCTTTACACGCAATCGCGGCCTTCCTCGATAGCTTGCGTCGTACAGAAAACCGAGTTTCACTAAACAACGATATATTATAATATTAACTTTTATGTATAGTATTAACTGAATTTTGAATTTTATAACATTTTAATTCATCTTATACATTTTCTAGAATGAGGTATGAAAACAAAATCAGTTTTTTTATAAAAGAAGTATTTTTCAAAAAAATGCTGTTTTACCGCCTTTTGATGGCGCACCCATATTAAATCTAGTTTTTCACATGTTTATAAGTTCAATTTGACAAAATAAAATTATTCTTTAGAATCAGGATATAAAAATTTACTTTTGATAAATTTTTCATATTCTTCTGATAACATTAATATTTTAATGAATAGTAAAAACATGGTATATTTTAATTAAAAAACAACTTTTTTCATCGGAATACATTATATAGTTAAATTATAATATTGAATGTTTTTAATGTATAAATAGAATATATTTTCACCATTTAATATAATTTATGTCATTAGCATTAATTTTACATTGAATTCATAGGTAAAAACATTTCAATCTTTGGAAATGTTTTAACTTATAAAACCCGTTTGCTTAACAACGGGATTAATTTTAAATTAATTTCTACAACTTCAATGATTTTATTTTTGAAAAATGGATTCCATATTTGGAATCAATGGGTCCAAATTATGTTAATAGGTTACTTTTATTTTTGTGATATTATGAATAGTAACTATGCTAATTTTTATTTAATACGGTTAAAGGTAAATAAGGTAATTCAAGGTTAAAATAATATTATAACAATTCAAAATTACCATGACACATGTAATAACCTTATTGGATGAGTGTTGGCCTACCATGGGCATCCTTGGGTCGATTTTGGGACCCCATTTCGCCACTTGGTAGTGACAATGACAATTTGGATTAATTAATTTAATGTAAAGACAAAATTGACATTAACAAAAATATTTTAGTAATTACTTTTTATAAGGGGTTATGTAAATTATATATTCGACTATAAATATTAATTGGAAAGATAAAAAGATTTCCTACATAATGATATGTTTTTATAATTTTTAGACACCAAATAAATTAAATTATTTATGACACAATATTGATGAAGTATTTACCTCATTAATAAATGATTTAAATAAATAAGACTATAATGATTAAAATATTTTCCAAAAAAGGTCCAATTCTGATTGGATTATTTTATTTAGATCATGAGTCATACTATATTCATCTTTAATGATTTTTGGACCTTTTTAAACCGATGATATGTTTATAATAAAATAATATTTCCACACTTTCCAAAGGTTCCCCTCTCCTCCCTTATAAAAGGGCACCTCTTACCTCTCTTCCTCATACCAATTTGATCCTTCAAGCTCGGCCAAACCCTGAAAATTTCACATCCACACTTCCTTATAAACCTACTAGAGGTATTGGGCTTCTCAAAAGTCTAACTCTAGTGCCTTAAGAGATAGTTTAAAGGAGGCGCTTCGAGAAAGAGGTAATACCTTCTACCGTTTTCTTCAAGTTCCATTTTTCTTCTACTCCTTCTTCTTTAGTTTTTTCATTATGAGGTAATAACACCAGTATCCCTAATATACGGATATGTTATTATAAATATGAAATAACCCTATTTCACCTCTTATCCATCCTACGGAAAACAAAATCACCGCGTGTGCGTACGTACAGAATACCGTCTCCACGCCGTGGTGTAATATATTTTCCTCCCCCACCTTACTTGGATGGGTATAATGGTGCAAACAAATAACTATATATGATTATTGTAAAGTGATATTTATTCTGAAATAGTATAAATACACTTCAATACAATTCCATGATCATGGGAATGATATCATCGCTTGTGCGTACGTACGGCCTACCGTCTCCACAATGTGATGCGGCTCGTTCTATATGATCTTCATTGAATAATGAATATATAAATGAATTGAATGAATTAATATGAAATATATTAGACTAATACCATTTTTTAAATGAAGTTTATATATGATATAAATAGTAATAAGAATTTATTCGACAAAACACGCATAAGAACAAAAAAGTAATAAACACCTGAATAACAAGAAGTAATGAATTATAAGTATGATTCTGGAATAAGTCAATATAATTATTTAAATTATTATACAGTATGTTCAGACACGTACAAAGCATATCTGGCCTAAGGTAAGAGAAAATATCACAATATCATTTTTATCTGAGATTGTTTATACTTTGGTATTTATTGGGGTGTATTTTATCATCCACATCCATGTTTCCTCAATATGTAATATTATTTATATCCTCCTACAATTGTTGAAATCCAATTTTATGCTTCGGTGAGATTTTAGTAAAAGATATGAAAGGAATCTTTTGTCATTTTTCATACGAGGTATGTTTTGACTTTTTCGGCCAATGTATGAGAGGAATATATTTTTTAAATTATATGTCATGAAAGGATTTTATGATTTCATAAAAAATTATTTCCATGAAGGTTACTTTAAAAGTTATCAAGTTTATTTTTAATCAACTTATTTTAGATTTAAATTTTATGACATGTTAAGAAAGGAAAAAAAATTGAAGTAGAAAGGATATATTCATCAAGAATATAGTTCAAGTGTTTTATCAAAATTATTTTCCATCTACGATAATATAGGGTTCTGTTTCTATCCCTATTGTTACATTGATTTGATTATGTTGTGATGGAAATATTTTTAGCAATTCCTTTATCATATATGAATTATTTTATGATGTCATGATGTTTAAGATTCCCATTTTTATTACATGTGTTATGCTATGATGTATGGTTTATGATTTTGTGGCACATATAAGAATGGTATCATTATAAGATGGGTGGGACCTATATATCCCTCCAATGCATTGGATAAATATTTTATATCTCATGAGATAGACATGGCTGGAATGGCAGGTTAAACCGGTTCAGTGAAACAGGACTGAAATGAGGAGTGAACTCGGTTCAGAAATTGAATTTGTCCACTAAGATAGTATTGGCTATGAGTCTTGACTAATAAGAAATGATTCTCTATGATTATGTGTTAATGACAAAATGTTTCAAGTTTTAAGTTATGATTATTGGGATTACATTTCACTACCATGATTTATCCCATGTTATGAAATTATGATATCTTTTGCAGTGTAAGATTTCAAAAATGTTATGTTCTTACAAATTTGATGTGATTCATATTTCTTTTGTTTACCCTTATTGATCATTTGAGCTCACCTTTTGTATGTTTTCTTTCCCCAGGTCACGAAGAAGGTTTTTAAGTAAGATATTCCAAAAAGGAACTATAGATATAATGAAATAAATGGGAGACACTGTAGATGCTTTATGAACCAGTTGTTTATGTTTCCCAGTTTCTAAAGACACTATACCTATGGTCCTTTTAGGGGTTTGTTATATGTTGTAATAAGTATGCTTCAATTTTGAAGTATTGACCATGTATGTAAAGTATGGTTCGCTATATCCATGGTGTGTATGTGGTTTGGAACATGACTTGCACATTGTTTATTTAACTATAGTGATAATCACAAGATTTTTGGGTAGTGAATTCCCAAAAAAATCAGTTGGTAAGGAGATCTAGATTTTAGATGTGATCATTATAACAGAATGACTTTTTTATGGTAACTCAATATCTAATAGTTAAGTTGGTGAAGTGATATACTTAGAAAATTCATTATATATAAAAGAATGGATAGAGTCAAAATCAAATAACTAATTTTTAGTTCTATAGTAGATGTTAAGTGTACCATTATCCACCTTATACTTTTGACCCACTTCAACAGTTGTTATTGAGTGATAATTCCATTTATCTCATAGATTATGAAGTTATTAATGTAAATTTTTATCATTATCCTATATATACAATGAATGGTTAGAATAATCTGAGTATTAATTTCAATATTTAAATTTTAGTGAGGGTGGAATATGTAGTTGATAATTCTAACCATTCCATTCATTAACTATCCACTTCATAGAACATCGACAATCATTTTCTCAATGGAATTATTTTACACAAACAAAACATTTTACAGATCCCATAATGAAATCTATTACATGATTCATTCTATACATCAGACATAAATCAAGACTATTTTTCATTGTCCATGGGCTTTACGGTTGTATTTTTCTTGGTATTCAATCATTAACATCTTATCCCAAAAATCATGTGGAAAATGAGGTGTTTTATTGAAATTTATTTATTAATAGTACATAATAAAATTTATTCATTTATATAAATTTATATTATAGATAATTCATTTTATAGACATGTTCTTAGGACAGAAATAAAATTTTTTATTTTTATTTTAGGGTTGATGATACAACCTGAAGTGTAACATGCCTTTTTTCAATTTTCATCATAAGTACAAATGGATTCTTCATCCTTCTTACTTAGATATTGGAATTCTCCCTCTATTTTTATATAATGGGATTGACAGAAATAATTATAATGAAATAAAATCTTAAACTCATCCCATTTTATGGAGTCAATTTCCACCTCATTCCTCAAATTCATGAAAAGATACCACTGTTGATATTATTTACCTTCCAAATGTTTAATAAACAAAATAACTTTTTTATGCTTTAAGAATTAGACAATGAAAAAGATAATTTTTGAGTTATTGACCTATTTTTATGAAATTAATGGATCAACAGACCTGCTAAATGATGATTTATGTTTCCTCTTAAAAATGTAATATTACTTTGTGCGCTCTGTTTCTTTTTTTAGATTCACATCAGTATTAAAATATTCAGAAATGTGTATAAGAATTCAAAAAACATTTTTTCTTACATATCCAATAAAATTTAGTTTTTCGTAAAAAAATTCATTGAATTTTTCTTCACATTCATCATTAACATGTCTCCTCTTGGGTTTATCAATTGTATATTACCAAAATTTATATTCTGATCAAAAATAAACTTAGAGAGAAATCTTATATTCCTGAAAAATACTTTATAGGATGTCTAAATAATGACAGCATATTTACATTCCATGACAACATTGGTTTATCCTAGTCTTTCCATGGTCAATATATAGTTAGATTCATCAGAATGTATCAAAAAATATTACAATTAACCTAGGAAAATCCCTCAAGAGTGTCTACATATGTGTGAAGTCTTAGGCCAACTCCTCATGCGCTGGTGATGTTCAAGTTAATACATAATCCATCAAATTCAAAATTATTACCAATGGGTTCGTCTATGGAAAAATTATGTCTATTTATGTATATTTATAAATGGGATGTATTTTTTACACCATTAGTTTTGAAAATAACACAATTTTTTAGTGTATAAAATATGCAATTCTCAGATTTAATAAATGATGAAATGTTATTGTTTTTTAATATTATAATACAATGTTTATAATAAAATGTATTAATATATTTTATATAAAATATAAATATATTCAAGGATCATAATAAAAAAATTATTCATAAACTATAAACAAAATATGCCCTCAATTTTTACCGAACAATTATTTTTTCAAAATATGGTTTCTTCAAAAATGGTATTTATTATTTTATGAGAAAATATTATAATTAATTGGTATAAATTTTAAAAAAATATTTTAAATAATTATTTCAACTTTTAATAAATATGAATATTATTTTTTTCATTGGTTTTTTTCTATAAAAGAAATTTTTTCAAGTGAATTGTGAAAATATAGAATTCTATGGAAAACTGTCTTTTTTATATCAAGAAATCATAGAGTAAATATTTTTTAATAAAATTTTTACAAAGTAAAATTATTTATATTATATTATAAAAAATATAATTATTTTCATTTTAGTGTTTTTTTCAAATTTATTCGAAAAAAATTTTATATACGTAAATGGATTTCTATGAAAAAATGATTTTTCATTGCATATTTAATTTTTATCTAAAAATAATATTGTATAATAATAATAGAATACAAAAAAATAGATTATATATTTTGAATTATTAGGTAATGATTTTGTAAATAGTCCCATTTTATATTTTGTTATTATAAATAGTAAGCATAGAAAAATAATTATTCTAGATACAAAGGAAAAATGCATTAATTTGTGTTACCCATTGTGATGAGGAATAAAATTGATTAAAAACATTAATTTATTTCATTTTATAAGTCTATTTCAACCATTATCATCCAAAATATAGAAATATGACATTTTTTGTTTAAATTTTTTTGACCTTTATAATATTTTGTTAAAACATAACATGAAAAATGAAAGTTTCTTACTTTTAATATATTCAATATTTTGTGATGAGGATAAAAAAACTTATGATCAGTAATGAATTTTTATTTGAAATATTAATGAAATATTTTTATCATTTTAATTTATATTTAACTTATAATGATGAAATAATAATCTTAAAATCTTACACAACTACGATAGAGTGCTTGTGCATGTAGTAGGAAAACTTGTTAATGATTTTAAAAAACAATAAAACTATTATTTTTGAGTTTGTTAAAGTTTTACAGGAATTATATAGATCTATAATACATATAAATCATGTTTTAAATTTTAATATTCAAATTTCATTAATATAATGATGAATATATGGTCAAATTAAATTAATTGTGTTAAAAATGACAATAATGACAGTTTATGTAAAACATTATTTATTAAAATATTTAAAAATAATATAAACACTAAAATTGGAAGAAGATGTGATTAATGGATATAAAATTTCATTCCATGTACATTTATAATGAAATTCACACTTTGTAATTAATATTATATCTGTTTAATGTTTGAAATGTCACCACCATAGTTAGGGTTAAAAGTTGTTAAACAAGGCATTAAACAAAAAGATATTGTTTAAAATGATATCTAAACAATTATAAATTTTATTAGTTGATTATATTACGACACTATATTCTTTATATTAAAATAAATGTAATTTTGGAACCATTTTACATTAGTTAGGAACATATTATCTTGTAATTTTTCATGTATTTCCAAAAATGACATTAATTATATTTAATAAAAATCAATACTTTTTTAATTGTTTTAAAATAAATATTAATAATATATTTAAAAAAATTAATGGGATATGGTTTAAAATTTATACCTTATTCTATTTATTTTTGTATGTTTCTTTTGTTGTAATTTTATAGACTCATAATGAGTAAAATAAGTTTATATTATAGAAATACTATAAAGAGTTAACGTGGGTAAAAATTAATAGACCATGGTCAATGAATTAAAAACATTATGAAGATTTTTTTTCTAAATGTATTTATAATCATCCACTTATTGCACATGAATAAGAAATTTTTTATCCATTTTTCATTAAATAATATTTTTTATTAATTTAAAACATTATGTAATTCAAAGAGTGCCCATATCCACAATTATAAAAGGAAACCTCCCATCCATTATTATTCACATTGTTTGAGCCATATATATTATGAAATCCCTAACCTAATATCAACCTATATTCTTTTATCATACCCTATAGAATCTGGTATTTCTATAATACTGTCATTTCTATTATTAAGGTGTAGACTAGAAGAGTTTTCTCAACTATGATTTATATATCTAAACGAACAATTTCCAATATTATTTGTTCTTCTAACACATTTAAATATATGGTTTATGGTATAAAATAATTATTTCAGTATTTAAATATGATTATTTTTTATTATTATAGTGGAACAAAAAATATCCACCTTCTTTTCATCCTAAGGAAACCTAAAACAATGCTCTTACATAAATATGACATACCATATCCACATAGGAGTTTGATTAATTACTGATAACCACTATGCGTATATAGTCATAATAACGTATTTAATAAATATATATGTTATTTATGATATTATTTTTTTTCTATTATTTTGAATTTATTTATATTCCTCTCATTCCATCCATCAGAAAGTGAAAACATCACTCGGTCATACATACGCATTTCCATCTACATGAAGTGATTTAATGTTTTTTCAAAACATATTTAAATGAATGTTTATAAATTTATATATATTTATGAAATTAGAAACTCATGACATGTTTAACATTGGGGATATTATTGAATCGTCATTAAATTTAATTTATCGGAACTCCCGAAATAAAACTCTTTGAAAACATGACACATTTATCATGGAGAAACGAATAAATTTAATAAGAATGATTTATTAATGGTTGTTAAAATGTAACAATAGGATCAAATATGATATAATAAGTAATTATATTATTTGGGTGTATAATTATAATAAATGTTCAATTATAATATTGGATTTCAGATAAATTTTGATGTAAGTTGAACACAAGACATCAGTTTTATATTACAATCCCATTGTTTAACAGGATTATTTATGATTAGGTTTCGGATGACAATATTTCATAATATATATAAAAAGATTATATTTAATTAATTATTCCCATTTAAATATTTTTTATTTCATTGATATCTTTCAATACATGTAGCACTATATTAAAATGAACCGAGATACACTATTAAAACACTCTTATGAAAAAATGACCATTATAACATTCCATTAAATAAGTGAGTACGAATTGAAAAAAAAATATTTATTAAATAAATATAAATTTTAGACTCCATAAAAATGAACTTATATATTCTTTGAATATAACCTATTAATTTTAAAGAAAAAATATTTTATTCTTTGAAAAAATATTTGTTCTTCAAAAATTATTTCTCATTATTTTTATGAGAGAATTTTTAAAAAAAAATATGAAAATTTTATGAAATTTATTTGGAAAAATATATTTCATTTTTTAATTTAGAATATCATAATTATCTTATGATTATTTTTTTTGAAAATTTTATGAAATAAAAATAATTTTTATGAGTAGTGAAAAAGTAAATTTTTATAAAACTGTTATTTTAAAAATTTCCTTTATGATTTGAATTTGTTCTCAAAGTAATATATGTTTTCTTCAGTTATATATAATCTATTTAATTAAATGTTAAACATTATTAAACCTAATTTTGGTATCAGTTTTTGTTTGGGCTTAAAAACACATTAGTTAAGAAAAATATTTTTCATTGCATTTTGTGGGAGTAATTTTAAAATTAATGGTAAAAATTATTTGAGTTGAGTAATGAAAGTTTTATTAAATATTTAGAATCAGTTGTTCAAAAAAATTTAAATAGTTCTCTTTTATTTTTTTCGATATTAAATGATATAGTAGTAATTTTATTTCCACTATTATGGTAAATCAGATAATTTAGGTTAAAAAGAAAATGATAAGAACTATTAGATGACGTGAAAAATTTCTTAAATTTTATTTTTTTATTTTATTTCATCTATAATCTTATTTATTTTGGTTATACGACATTTTTTCCATTTTCTTTAGAAGAAGCCCTTTTTGTATATTATTTCCTGAAAAGGAAAACATATTGTACTATTGTTTTTAATAAAAATATTTTTTTTAATATGGGTTTAACCAAAGGGAATGTTTAGCTATAAATATTATTTTTAAATATAATGTATTCATCATTAAAATTTCCATTTATTTTATTTTTTATTGAATAAATAATTACCTTAATTTCTTAAACGACACCATCACATTGGTTATTAAATTAATGGAGAAATAAAATAAGTGATATAAAAATATTTAATGTATAAAAATTGATATAATTAAATAGAGGGAAATATTATAAATGGAAATATAATATTATAGATGTGTTAAAGTAATTATTTTTAAATTTAACTATTTTCATGATTGTATTATTGTCAATTTAAGGAATAGTTTCAATATCGACAAAAATAATATTTAATGAAAATAATGTTTTATTAATTTCTTTAAAAATTATAAAAATATTATAGAATAAAAAATTGGATAATATATGGTATGTAATTTCAACCATTTTGATGTTTTAGTATATTAGGATAAATTTTTTTCAAGAATAGTTTTATAATATTTTAATCATTAGAGAAATTCCAACGGTGCCCCTCACCTCAATTATAAAAAGGAACCTCATCCTTCACATTTTTCACAGCAATTTTAGCCTTATAAAACTAACATAACCTAAAAAAAACCTCTAAAAGTGTGAACCTAGATCCTTTTAAGGGATATATAAAGCAGTCATTTCTAAAAAAATGTAATAACCTAAATCGATGTGTTTCATTTTCAACATTTATATTTCTTCTATTAATATATTATATTTTCCAAACAATATTATCTTTATTATTTTAAATATTATGCAATTTAATTATTTTTATAGAAACACCACTATACCCTCTCTTTCCCCTCACAAAAGAAGTGAAATTATTTCTCTTCTGTACGTATAACATGTCGTCTCCACGTATCGATACTATTAATTTTTCATCATCAAAATTTATAGATTTTTTAGGATTATTTTAATATATAAATATATATATATGATATTTATAAAATAATTTCACTTATTAAATGATAATTTCATAATTACCATCTTACGTTCCAAACCGTTAGGAAATGATAATACCGCTCATACATATGTGTAGACTACCACATTTATGAAGAAATGTGATTCCTTTTTCATTTATATTATAATTACATGGTATTAATGAAGTAATTGAAAAATATATATGATTTATAATATATATTGATTTTTTTATATCAGAATTAATAGTTACGTTTATTTCCATCTATAATTTAAAAAATGAAAACAATGTTCATGTGCACGTACATAATATCATTTCCTCGAACAGTATAGTTTATTTTCTATATCTATGTATTTTGGATTACAATAACTTTTAATATAATGAGTATATATTAATCTTAAATCATTATTATAATTTTTGATATTATGGAACCATGTTTAAATTACAAGTAAAAATACTAAAAAACTAAAATATACGTGAAACAAAACCAATCAGATATCACCCTAAAAAGTAATTTTAATTGTTAATAAAATGATATAAGTAAATAATATATTGAAATATATATGAGTGTGCCTATTTAATATATTTTTAATATATTAATATTTATTTTAATGGATGTTGCAACATTTAAGAAAGAAGTCTGATGTAATGTAAGGGATTTTTGTCTCACATTTATTTATATGGGACACATGTCTTATAAATTACTTGATACTTTTGAGTTATGTAAACTCATCCCCTTAATGCATTTTATGATGATTATCATGATAATTATGTGTATTATATCTCCATTTATATTAATTTAGTTCAATTGGATTACATTAATAAATTTACCTAAGTGATGTAGGATTTAATTCACAAAATGATCAACACTTGAGATTTTTTATTTTTATGCCTCTACTAAAGAAAATTTCTTTTCCATGTTCTTATTTTGTAAAAAAAATTCAAAAAGATTTTTAATATTATCATAAAATTTTTTAAAGTCATTTTTTATCATTTTTTAATTTTTAAAAATGTAATCAATGGAATCATTTATTTATTTTCAAAATTAGTTTATTGGGGTATTTTTAAACGAAAAATATATAATGAATTTTTTAACTTATACGGTAGGAGTGGATACTACACATTTCATAAAACAACAATTATTTGAGGATTATGATATAAGGTTAAAATTTTATTTTAAAATAAAATTTGTTCATTTATAAGTGTGTTGATTTTTAATAAAGAAGTGTTTTTGAAATATAGAATTTATTTAGCTCATTAAGTATTCCAAGTGAACCTTCAAAATTAGTTTTCCATATAATCTGAAACAATTTGATGATGCACATGATTTAATAGGTATATTATCCAATGGTACCATCATTATTATTTTTATATTTAATTATTATTATTATTATATGATGTTAGTGAAACCAGTCCCATTTTATATGGGTTATACATTTAGATAATGTCTATGATATTATATTATTTTTAAGAGTTATAAGGTGATGAATGTTTTATAATATTATATAAACATATGTAATATTTTATTTATATAATCTATGGACCTATATATTCCCACAATGATTTGGGTAAATATAGATCACTCATGATGTAAATATCTTATGCGTGAACCCAATTTCATGTTTATAATTTCATATGTGGACCAGTTATTAATGTTCAAAAGTTTATTCATAGAAAAAGATTACGTGAATTCCTATATTTAATGTCCATATGTTTATATGCAGACATATAATTCATGTCATTAATATCATGTTTGGACCTAGTTTCGTTTCTATAAGTTTATGTAAAAAAAAATTTTAGGTCAATAACTAAATGAGTGAACCTTTTTCTGTTTATACAAGTTCATAAAATAATAATTTTATATTAATTCCACAATTATATGCCTTATACAAATGTTATTAAGTCATGGATCTTGTAATTTTAAATCATTCATGATTCTTGCCTCATGAACATCCATTCTTTATATCACGACATAAAATTACTATCTATTATATGTAAGGTTTAGATTACAAATGTTATGCTAATGTTTTGACACCTTTATGCTAACGTTTGGCTCCTTTGATCATTGATATATAAATTTTTATCCTTAATAGGAAATTGAGATCAACATTTCTCATGTTTTATTTTATGTAGTTTTTGAATAATGGTTTCAGAAATTATGTGTCTTTAAAGGGTTATAGCTGTGAATAACTTAGTGGGAGACGATATAGATCATTTATAAAAAAGAAATTTATGTTTCTATGATTCTAGAGGAACTCTTCCTATTTGATTTTATAATGGAGTAAAATGTTATATAATTAATATTAATATATTTATATTTAATATATATGTATTATAACTAATTTTTTCTATGGATGGTATTAGAGTAGGATTTTTTTAACCAATGGAAACTATTATGAGAAAACCTTTGTGAGAACACTAAGGATAACTCTATGTATAGTATAAAATAATAAATTATTTGAATTGAACATGAATGACCTAGGTTGAACTAAAGGTGTCATAAAACAATGTTCTATTATTTAAACATTGATTAAATTATTTTTCATGATTATATGGTTTCTCACTATGATTATTATTATTAACACCATGTGTTTTGGTCTTAGTGAATTGATGAAACCATGTGAATTTTTTTAATCATTGAATGTGATGGTTTGATGAATGACAATCCTTCTGGGAAAATAATTAAAATAGGGTATAGAATATTAAACCTTATGATTATACCAAATCATTTATCTTAGTGTATGATTAAAAATATCAAACATGGAGAGTTTATAAACACCCCAAATAAGATAAAAATGGAGTTTTATAATGTCCCTAGTTAAAAGGGGATTAATTTTTAACATTTATTGAATTTAAAAAGAAGCAGTCAATTGGATTTCTCATAAGATTAAGAATTTTTTTTATTATAGAAAACAGAAAAAATAAATTAATGAATTGTTGAGGAATAATGATTTTTTTGTTAATGAAATATATTAGAATAATGGACTCTCTAAGATACCCATGATGGTTGAATGTTCTAAAAAAGATAATCTATGGGAATTATGTAAATCAAATTCCTATGGGAAAATCTGTTATGAGTATTGGGCTTTCGCTGATGATGAAGAGACTAAAAATTACATATCAAATGTATGGATTATTTTAATAGTATTTCTTATCATAAAATTGTGAAGCAAGATTAAATTGAAGTTAATGAACCATAAGATATGATTTATATTAATAATATTGGAAATATGTTTTGGGAAGTAATATTATGATTTCTAGTTAATTGTTTAATAAGGAAGTGGGATGATAGTAGTGTGTATGTATTTGGATTCGACAATTATTTGGTATAAATGTAATAAAAATGATATTCTAGTTACGAAAATCAAGAAATAGTAAAGGATTAATGTACAATAGTTTTTATTTATGGATTTAAAAACATATTTTTAATTATAAAAAGAATAATGAAAAGTGATTTAGTAGTAAGGTGATATTTATAGAGAACAAATTACTAAAGGAAAGATAAACCTTAATATGTGTCTGCCATTTCATTAATAATTTTTAGTTGAGATAAAAAATTATTGATGTTGATAAAAAAATTTGGATAGTATTACTGAGCATGGAATTGGATAGTGATTTGATGAAAAATAGACCATTGATTGTATTTATTAAATTTTGGATTTAAGAAATATATTCAATAGTATATGATGTTATTTGAAGAATAATGATAATGTTATATTTGGAAAGTATGATCGTTGTCCTTAATGTTCTATTGTAATTTAGGTTATTACAATGTTTTGGGAGAATATATGACTAAGGTGTTCATACAATTGGTGTATGAAGTTAAAATATACATTTAAGGATTAATGTTAAGATGATATAGTAATGTTGGTGACCTTCATTATAATTTCAGATCATTAATTTTTTAATGAATATGTTATAGGGGTTATGTGACTAACTACTTAGGGATCAGATTAAGTTAAACTTTTTTTTATTATTTTATTAGTTTTAGACCATAATTTAAATTGGAAAACTTATACTAACCATTATATTTATTGTTAGTATTTAAGATATGATGAGTATCGTAATATCCTTTTTCAGATTTTATGATCCATTATAATTTGAAATTATTCCTTCTAGCATTTAAAATTCATCTATAATATCAACTTCATAGAGAAATACATTGAGTTAATATAGATGAAATCACAACCTTAGGATGATATTTTTTTAACCTATAATTAAATGAAGTAATTTTATTCCCTTGGTGTATTTATTTTCATAGTAAAAGAATAAATAGATTTTATTAAAAAAACATTCAAACTTAAACATTATATATTTACTTTTCATAATTATAAATTAATGGTATTTTAACTGATCACATATTTATAATTTTTTCATTGTTAAATTTCTCCAGATCATGTTCTTTATAAATCTATATAAGTACATAGTAGTGATAATTTTTCTTCATATCCAAGTTTAGACATCCCACCTATGTTCTCCAATTTGAAAACATAGTTGTCTATTATTCCATGTGGACTTCATACTTCACTTTACCTATTTTTTATATAATTTTTTATTAACCCATTTTATGTGGAAGTTTCCAAGAATGAATTTTTTATATATTAACCCATTGATTATAGAGAGGAATTTATGTTTTTGAGGATGTAATTTATTAAAGGGGAGGATAATGAACACGTTGATATTTTTTAGAAAATATCTCTTTTTCTATAATTTTATCTCCTATATAACTTGAATTACAATAAACATTGAGTTTAAACAAACCTCGATACACTATTAGAATAAAATTATATAAATGTGATAGTTATATCATAGCTATTAATGGGTGAGTATGAGTAAGAATAACTAATTTTTGAAATAAATATTAAGTTCATACTCAATATAAATAAATTGATATATTCATATAAAACAATGGGTCAATTTTTATAGTAATGTCAATTTTTATTAATAAATATATTTTATTCAAAAGAAGGTTTTTAAAATATTGAATAGAAAATATAGAAATTAATTTGTAGAAATTTTAGAATTCTATTTGGAGAAATAAAATTCAGTTTTGAATCCATAATTTTAAAATTACCTCTATATTATTTTTAGATATTTTCCTAGAATGATATATTTTTTAGTGAATAATGAATAATAGATATTTTTATAAAATTATCATTTTCAAAAGTATTTTTATGATATAAATCTTATATAAAATTAAATTAAGTTTAATTTTATTGATAATTATATAACAAATTGTAGTTTTATTCATTATTATACTTTATTTCATTATATGTTCCTTTTTGGGCTTAAAGACACAATTTTCAACAAACTATATACCACTACATTTTTTAGAAGTAATTTTAAATTAAATTATTCAACTTATTTGAGTTGAATATTTAAAAATAGATTCCATTTTTTGGAATCAGTGGATTAAAATTTATTAAAGAGGTCCCTTTTATTTTTGGTAAATATTAGTAGTAACTATTGTAATTTAATTACCACTGTAAGGGTAAAATTGGTAATTTAGCTTAAAAATAAAATAATACGGACTATTAAATAACCCAAATAATACATAAATTTTGTTATATTATTTAATTATATTTATAATAATCTAATTGTATTTTATATGTTCTTTTTCCCATTTGATTGAGATTATTACTTTTATGGTATTTTATTTTAATAAAAGTCAAACATGTCGCACTATTGTTTTTCATAACTAAATTTTATTAATATGGGGTAAACCAAATGATATTGTTGACTATTAATAGTATTTTTAAATATAATATATTTATTTTCATTATGATAATTTATTTTTTATTTTTACTGAGTAAAGAATTACCATTAATTATTACAAAATATCGATGCTCAAATTATTCATCCAATGGAATAATATAATAAATGATAATAAAAAAATAATATTTTTTATAATATCTTATAATTAATGTTAGTAATAATTTTATTTATTTCCATGAATGTTTTTTGTTGTTTTAAATCAATTGTTTTGAATTATAAGGGTTTTCCTCATATTAATAATGTTAGTGTAAGGAAAAGTGTAAAAATTAAAAATAATGATATTTTATGAAAAATTTAAATTATTATATTGGTTAAAAATAAAAAAAATCTTAAATAATGAAATATGATACATTTTTTTAAAATTTAATCCCATATTTATTTTTAGTTTAATAGAGGCATTTAGAACTAGAATAGTTTTATTATATTATATAATTTCGGGAAATTAATAAAGTACCCCTCACTTTAATTATAAACAGATCCCTACTCGCCCACTACCTTACTCAACATTGAGACCTATAAATCATTAATATCATATTAAATTCTCTTACCACATTACTTGTTCACATTTTAGTGGTTTCTTTCATTCCAAAATACCAACCCTAGAGCCATTTAGAGGAGATCTAAACGAGTCCTTTCAATGAAGATGTAATCGCCAAAACTGATCTCTTTCTTTTTATAGGTTTCATTAACTCCTAAAGGTATATGATATTTTTCCTAAAATAATAAGTTATGTAATTTAAATAATATTAAATTAAATTATGATTATTAAAAACCCATTATACAACCACTTTCCCATGAATAAAAAAAGTTAAAGAATCGCTCCAGTATTTGTACGACTCCTTATATATAAATAGTGATACAATTTATTTTTCATCACCATCATTTATGGATGGTAATTATTATGAGTTTAGACTTTAAATAAGATATTTATAACATAATTATACTTCATAATTTATAGTATCATTTTTACCTTCTTACCATCAAACCCGTTTGGAAATTATTACATCGCTTGTGTGTACGTCTCAACTACCACCTCCACGAATCAATATGAATCATTTATCATTTTCATTTTAATTGAATGGTAATAAAGATATATTTTATTAATAAAAATTATTTATATGATCAAGTAATTATTAATAAAATGATAATAAATTTTACATTTCTATCATTCCATCCATCGAAAATTGAAATCAACGTTCATGACTACATACAACCTACTTTCTCCTTACACGGTGTAATTCATTTTATACCTATAAATCTGATGGAGTACAATATATATATATATATATATAATTAATATATATTATATTTATATCATTATTAAAATTATTTCTATGATAGAACCATTATCAAATTAGAACCACTTAAACTACCAAACGATAACATAGATGAAAACAAAACAAAGTCGATATCACCTTGGGCATCGATTTTAATTAGTAATAAAAGGATATAAGTAAATAATAAATTGTATGATGTATATTATTATTGTTATTAAATATATTTATAATAAATATATATTTATTTCAACTTAATTTTCAACCTATTTGAATAATGTTTCACGTAATGTAATGGATTTCCATATCACTTTTATTTATATAGGACACAAGCCTTATATTCCGCCTATTTTATTTTCTGGGGGGTATAAAATTCCCATCAATGTATTTTATTATTATTATCATTAATATTTTGGGATTTATATTTCCATCTATTAATATTTATCTCTTGGTTCATAAAATTAAAATGCCAACAAATTAGTAAGTGTTTTATTTGACAATCTTATAAATACTCCAATTTATTTATGTTTATGTATCCACTAAAGAATATTGAACTTACATGATTGTTCTATCTGTTTTGTTTTTAAAAATGGTGTTTAATATTATACTAATTTTATTTAAATTCATTGACACCCATGTTTCAATATTTTTAAAACAATTAAAGGAATATTTTTTTCTTCTTCCAATTGAGGCACTTTGTGATACTTCTAGCAAAAATATAGAAGGAATGTTTTTTCAACATATATAGAATTGGAATATTTCCACACCATAATGAATCCTCAATAAATAAAATATTAATTTATCATTTAACTATTTTCTTTTTAAATAATTTTTTCCATTTATAATTATATTGGGTTTTAAAAAGAAAATATTTTAAAATGTAAAACTTATTTACCTGAATAAATATTAAAATTCATCTTCCAAAATCATTTTTCCATATAAGATGATATCCATTGATGATAATTTATATTTATTGGGATTATGATCTGTTGATACCAACAATATTTGTTTCTCATGATGGTTTATGTTTGGGATTTCATGATGTTGATGAAACTCGTTCCCTTTTATACTTGTTATATATTGATGAAATGCTTTTGAATTTTGTTTTCATGATTTTGAAGATGACGAATGTTTTATTATCTCCTTTTAAAAATATGTATTATTATATTAATTTGATGGGTGAGACCACTATCTTCATCCAATTCATTGGGTAAATATTAATAACTAATGAGGTAAATATGTTATGCGTAAACCTGATTTCATGTTCATAATTTCTTTTATGGGCCTAGTTTTCATGTCCATGAGTTTATAAGTGGACCATGAATTCATTCTCATAAGTTTATTCATGGAAATAGATTTAATTTCAATAATATTTTTTTAATGTCTAGATTTAATGTCCACAGGATCGTGCGTATAATTGTTTTCATGTCTATAAGTTTATGTGATGGTCTGATTTCATGTCCCTAACATAATGAGTGAACCAATTTCTATTTATACACGTCCAGAAGGATATAATTTTATGTGTATTCCGAAATTCCATTATTTATAAAAATTTCAGTATCTCATGGATTATGTTCATTAAATATATTTTGATCTGTGTCTTTTAAACTTCCAATATTTATTCTATGACTCAAAATTATGATATATAATATACAAAGTGTATATTTAAAATGTTAAAATCCTGATCTCATACACTTATGCTCATGTTATTCTCATTTAATCATTGATATATCATTTTTTAACCATACTAATAATAGAAGACCACCCTTCTATATATTTCCATTCATGAGTTCATGATGAATGGAATTGCATATTATTTGTTTGATAATGGTTCTAGTTATTAAGTGTTTTTCTAGAGATAAAATATATCATTTATGAACTAGATGTTTTTGTTTCTAAGATTCCAATTTAAATAGACCTATAAAATTATACCATTGATTGAAATTATACGTAATGAATATTCATGGACATAGATGTATTATATATGTCTGAAAATTCAGGGTCATTGTAATCTCTATATCAAGAATACAATCAATTTTATTCCTCATTAGTTCTTTCCAGAGATTTCATGTTTTAATTTAATTTTTCCATATTTCAATAATAAATAGGCCTAAAAGATGTTTCTATTGAAAAATGTCTTCATTTCAATAATTTGATAAAAATTATTTTCCATCAGTGTCCATTTTTTCTAAAAATAATCAAGAATGTTTTATTATTCTTTAATGATTTTAATTTTATTTTTGGAAATGTTTTATTTTTTACTAGATGTATAAAATGGAATTTTCTTAACTTTTTATGAGTGTGGTAATTTTTAATTTTATCAAAAACATGAAAGGAATATTTGGTATTACATGCATCGAATAAACATAATTTCCCAACATTATAACCGCTCAATTTCATAAAGATTACATTACTTGTGTCTATGGTTCTTTTATAATAAAATGTTTTCTGTAATAATTTTGATATTTTTAGATTTAAAATTATTTAATTCAAATTTAAATGGTTATTTTACTCAATAAATATGTAAAGTATTCTTTTAGAGGAATTTTCATTCAAGATGAAATCCTTTGATGTTACATATTTTTTACTATGGATATCATACAATGACACCATCCATATTATTTCTATAGATTATTTATTATTAAGATGATGATGATATTTTTTTAAACCCATTTATTTTATATGATTTATGTTATGATGAATTGTTCAAATTTTTATAAAATTCATTTGATTTATCCATGTTATGATTTCATGAATGTTTTATGATATTCTGGAACAAATAAGTGTTATTTTATTAAATTTATGGATGAGTAAGGAATAATTTATCCAAAATATTCATTGGGTAAATATGGATATCTTTTGAGGTAATAAGGACAGTAATTAGGGAGTGAACCTAGTTTAGTATGGAAAACTATCCACCATGATAGTCTTGTGTGTAAACCATTTCTATGGATACAGTGGAATGGGGAGTGAAGCCAATCAACTTTTATATTCCTTGAATTGATCCTTGATTAAGGAAATGATTTTATTTTATTTTTCATTTAATAAAAAATTAATTCTTATTCCAATGATATTATTTCATGTCTTATATTCTTTGATTCCTTTATTATTCTTTCCTTATAAACCACCATGATATATTATATAAATCATGATTATGATATATGTTATACAATGTATGGTTTTTTAATTTTATGTTCACATCCCCATAAATATATTCTCATGTAATTGTCAAATTATCACTGATATCTCTCTTTTTACCCTTACCATGAATTTTTTCTAGCATTTATTATGTTTCTCATTGCTAAGATATGAGGAAATATTTTATGTATCATATGTGTATTAATTGACCTTGTTGTGTCGTTCTTTTGGGAAATAATGTTGATATCTTATGAATATGTTATTTACGTATCTAAGTCTTAAATGACGCCAAACCAATATGATTCTAGAATATAACATATATTTATGAATATAATATTCATTGAAAATGATGTAATATTTATATACAAAAATATGGGGTCATTATAGTTGGTATCAAAGTAGGTTTTAGTGAATCTTTGAATATTAAGATTACAAAACATAGGTGATATACCAAGGGATAATTCTATATATAGGATAATACAATATAGTTTTTTATGGTTTAAATTAAATAATATTCCTAAAAATAAAACCTTCTCTAGATACATCATGTGGATTTTGTTTTATCCAAAATTCATCTAGGGGAAATAATTCTGAAATGGGTTGGTTGAGTATACTTTACCAATAATGCTACTTAATGTTGAATGTTCCAAAACTGTTCACCTTATTTGAAACTCCTATGGGTTACACTGAAGTTAACATAAATTTATATAACAAAACATTATGATGGATTTTATTTGATTATAATAATAGATGGGAAATATTAATCCCAATGTCTCATAAATTGATATAAATGTTTTAATATTTGTAGATGTTATAAATAAATTTTCCAGATTTTATGATTTCTCACTATGATTTTTATTTTTAAAACTGTCATATTTTATTTTGGTTATGGGATAGAACTAGGGGATTTATGTAAACACTAAATGTGATAGACAATAACATTATTTCCCACATGGGAGACCAAATTAAATTGGAGCTAGAATGAAAACCCTTACAATTAAACCTAATCATCATCAACATTATATGATTAAAAATCTCAACATGAGTGATTTTCTAGAAACACCTAATAAGATCAAGATTTAGTATGTTGAATTCCTTAAATTAAGTAAGATTTATCTTCAATAATTCCAATTATATTTGAAGAAACACATAGGTAAATGTCTAAGAAAAATCCAAAAATGTTTTATGTGCAAAAAAACAGGTCATATAGAAATTAAATACTTAAATAAAATAATGAGTTAAATTGTTTGATATCAAGTCCATCCTATAGTTCTATTAATAGTTAATTTTATTATGTTATTATAATATGGGTATTATCTTAGCCAATAATAAAATAATAAGGTACGATCATACACTAAGGATTGGCCAATGATATTCTAATCAGTGAATTGAAATTATTGAAGTGTTTATATATAAAAATAACATAATTTTGTCGTTGACATGTCATAGATATGATTTTTTGGCTATATGAATCCTGAATCATCTATGGAGTGTTCCACATGGGTTTTTTATTTATGTATTTGAAATAATATTTAGTGATAAATTAATATTTTAATAACATACATTATTAAAGGACAAAGAATATATAGTATTTTATTAATGTTGAGAGAATAATGTTTAGTTTGAATAAATAGATGATAACCTATATCAGATTATATTGATAACCATATACTTTATTGGTGATTATATGTAAAATTGATCAGTGTGTTATTTAGTAAAGTTGAATGCATTTTTTATTTATTAATTTTATTGTAATGTTTGTAAGAATTTATGTTTTCATTGAGGTTTTATATGATGAGATTTTGAGGTGAACTGAATATTTTAATTTGTTTTATGATGAATTCCTTATTAAGGTTAAGATAACCCATTGGGTTAACATATGATTGTATATCATGTTAATTGTTTTTTATTGGAAGGAGGTATACATATATATATAATATTAATGGATGAAAAGTGATTCACAAATAAGGTGATATTTTGAAATATATTTATGGTCAAGATAAACATTACCTTTTAAGATATTATTTAAATTTTATTCATTGTATATTTTTTAAATTTTAATTAATTAAAATATTATAAGGTGTTTTTTTAAAAACCATATACATTTATTAAATATAACTATGTCTGATAATGTGTTCAACAATAAAAAATGATCATAAACTATAAGTGAAATATATAACCATTATAACCTACCGAATAAAATGGAATGTAGAAATAGATCTAAATACATTATGATATATAAATATGTATATATATACAATGTAATCAATATAAATTATTAATAAATTCTTAGTAAATAGTCGATCAATATTTAGTAAAGCAATTTTAATTTTCAAAAATATGTTTTGATGAAAAATGATTATTATTATTTTGTAAGGAAATATTAAAATTAATTTTTTTAATTCTATAAATAAATTTCATAAAATAAAATTTAGTTTTGATATTAAAATATTAAAATTTAATTAGGGATAAATTTTATGTTTTTTATATTGTTTTTCAATGAATAGTTAAAAAATTTCTTTTTTTAGATTTCATTTCATCTCAAGAAATAATGTATTTAAAAAGTACCATTATGTTTTTAATATATCATAATGTTACATAAGATTAATTTGTTTATATTTAATCAATATAATTTATTTTTAATCAACTTCATATTATATTTTAGTATTAGTATATTATTGGGGTTTTAAAAAATGTTTTCTGAAAACAATTTTAATGTTTATAATGTTTATCCATTTCAATCAATTAATATAATCCCTAAAGAGGAATATTTGAAATTAAATTTTTAGATTATATACCATTAAATATTAATTTTTATTCATTTAATGATTATTATTAGGTGAATATTAAATATAAATTCATCTTTTGCTTGTAAAATATACTTCTTGAAAACCAACTTTTTCATCATGTTTGCAAGTTTTTTTAAAATAAATTTGAAACTGTATGTGAAATGAATATGAAAAAATGGATTTATATATGTAATAAGAATGATTTATATTACCAAATATATTCAACATTATTTTTTACCACAATTAATTCTGAAAATATTAAAAAGTAATTACTATGATTAAGGGAAAAAATGATTTACTTGGGGTAAAACTAAAAATAAAAGTGTTGAAATTTCATAAAAAAGGTATAAATACTATTTCATTGGAATATTATGACCTTATAATGTTTAATTGGTAATAATTTATCATTTTAGAACCACGTGTCATGTGAAAGACATGGCTATTCCTTTTTCCTTTCAAAAATTACAAATGTGCCACTAACCAATCTTATAAAAAGCTACCCACATCCTTCACTCGTCAATATTTTAAAACCCTTTGTATTGGAAAAAAAATATAAAAATAACATTATAAATTCTCTCCCAAAATCTTATAAGATTTATTTTAATCATAAATCAATTCTATAAAGTGTTTAAGTATAATTGAAAAGTGGTGGTATGAGAATATGTAAAATTCTTTACTATGTATTACTGATTTAATTCATCCTCAATCTCTATAAAATATGTTTCTCCTATGATAATATAATAAAATTTGTTTACACTATATTGTGATATGTTATAATTTTATTTTACTAACCTATATCCATTTCCTCTTCCCTCAAATTGAAAATGAAATAACCATCCCGGTGTACGACAGACTACGGCTTCACAAACTAATGTAATTCATTTTCCATCACCGACTCTCACATCTAGTTTTAATGATTTATTTATGTATATATGATATATTTGTAACATATATATAGTTATATATTCTTTATATCTCATATAAATGCTCTATTTTTATTCTATGAGCAATTTGATAATGTCACTCGTGTTAACAGTGGACTACCTCATCGCGAAGCAATGTGGTTCATTTTTCACAAATTCTTTACATGAAAGGTAATAAGTATAAATGTAATACATATTTGACATATAAATGAAATATTTATTATATTCATGAAATATATTACATTATTAAATGAAAATATATCAAATTCATTCTAACACTAATAGATGGAAAAGTCATTTGGGGACATGTGGACTACCACCTCCACAAAGCGATCCAATTCGTTTTTATCATCACCCCATCACATGTATGAAATATATATGTGTATTTAAAGAGATATCATGGTAAATATGACATTAATATAATTTTTTTAATTATATAATATTATATATCTCTTTTATATAATGATCATTGAAAATGGAAATGTTACACATTCTTACGTATGAACTACCATCCCCAAGATTGAAACAGAGTTCATTTATCATGATGATATTTCATTATCTTTTTTAATAATTATAACTAATTTATAAATATAATAAATATTTCGTTAATATTATTCTATACATGTTAAATAATTACTTCCTTTACCAATAATGATCCTACTAATGTAATTTTTGACACATAATCCAAACATCATCAAAACCCTTGAATAATTATATTTATATATCATGGTAATGAATTAAATAAAAGGAATAATAAAAATGATAAAGGTTCTCATTAAAATATTTAATTAACACAAGTTTATTTTTTTAAATATAACAAATATATGTGATAATTCATACTCAAATAAAGGGACTTCGTCTCTATTTCATTTTTTGAGGCATATTTTGAGGTTGTGAACATATATTCTTTCATGAAGTGTAAATAGAGAACATTTGAAATTTAATTTCATGAATTTATCTATAATATAGGTCATTAATATTTTTTATATGATTAGAATATTTCCATAATTATAAAAGAATTTCTTTTTTAAATCCCAATTTTCTATTCCTCTTTCAACTATATTTAAAAAAGTCAAATTGAATGTATTGTAATTTAAATATGGAAGAAACATAATTAAAAACCTCAATGACACGTAATTTACTTATGGTTTCCTTAAAAAAATTCATGATTCTTCTCAAATAAAATGGTTTCTTTATTTTATGCGCAATTTTGAGATTTTAAAATGTTTTTTAAGAGAAGATTATTTTGATATTCAAATAGTTATTTATATGGGTTATAAAAAAATTTCAAAGAGTTTTATTGTAATAATTTTTTACTATAATTTTTTTATTCATTATATGGTACATGACCATTATATGAAAAATGGGTGTGCATGAGATACCATATACAAAGGGTTGTCCCCATTATAACTCACGAGTGATGTAAATTTATCATATACAAATGATTTATCCCTACTATATCTCTTGAAAAAATGATTGAGATTGATATATCGTATACAAATCGTGTTCCCAATTATAGCTCTATAATTCATTGTGTAAAGGTTATATTTGATAACGACCATATGGTTATTCAAATAAAAATCATTTTGAATTTTTTTTTCTAAATATTATTTCATATATTGGTGGAGGGGGTATTTAATTGCATGATATAGTTATTAAATGATTTATTTTTGATAAATATTGTGCGTTTTACAAGAGAAATTATTTTATTTCATATGCTGAGAGAACATTGAAGATAAAGATAAAAATTACATGGGTTTAAATGTTTCTCAATAGAATATTGGTTTTCAATAATTTTATCCCCCATACTGATATTTTTGTTCAAATAACATGTTTTAAATTGTTTTTCACAATGTTTATGGATGGGTAAATGAATCTAAGAATTCCAATTTAAAGTGATGAATTTTTTACTAGAAGAGAAATCATGCTTCATTTTAATTATTATGTATTATGGGGAAAAATCATACTAATTATTAATGTCCACTTTTCATTATATGGTTTTTATGTATAAGATGTGAACGAAGTTTCTTAAACTCTAAACCAGAATTATCTCCAAAGTGAAATAATGTGAATTCTTTGATAAAAATTACAATTTTTTATGTTTATAGAAAAGTCTTTATTATTTGATTTAGGGGTCAAATTACAAAACAATAATGGTAATGATAGAATTAATGTAAATATTTTTAATGATTTTACATTATGGTAAAGTATAAATAATATAGAAATTGGTGATTACCATTTTGATTATTCTAAAATATTTATATTCAGAATGGTTATCCATTATTGAAACATGGAAGTTTTAGTGGGAAGGTACCTAGAGATAAATATCCTTCCTTATTATCATCCTAAAATTATTGGAATTGAACCAAAAGTGTTTTTTAGTGGTTGATTATTTGAAACAATATATTAATTGTGGGTATTATACATTCATTGGAGGAACCCACTCTAACATAAAGTAACATTTCTATGATGTATCATTTCATTAGGCTACATCCCCATCTATTAGTGGATCATCTATCCTACTGGTGGATGAAGGATAGATTTATGGCCTAGAAAAGATAATTGATGTCTTGGGACATTCAAAACATTAAAATAAAACCCTATATATTTATCAATTTAATGGTGATGTTGGTTTATGGTGGACTTTGTTTAAGAATAAAAAAGAGAATTATGATCATGATTCCATGGAATAATAAATAATTAAGAATATATTCTTTGAGTAATATTTTGCTACATTTTTTTGGATTTGGATGGAGAAAAAAATTGCTGGAATTGATGCAATCAGATGAAGATTAAGTGGTGGCACAAGAAGAATACATCACAAGATGGTCCAAGTATGTGTCAAATTTTATTTGAGGAAATAATAGTAAAATTAATTAGATCTAATATATATTTAAACCATGTTTATGAAGTGATTTTTATGTTTTAATGCTTGAATGGATTTTCTATCCATTATGCATTAATGTCGTTTATTTTGAAGGCTTTTATTGTTTTTTGTGGGGAAGTGGGGATGTGGTAAAGTGTTGGCATGGTGAAGTCATGTATAGTTTCTCACATTATCCTCAAAAGTGTTTGCATAATAATAAAAAACAATTTTCAGTAATTATGAAATTATGATTAAATTGACTATAAAGTAAGGAGTTTATCCATGAACATGTTCATGGTGTAGTAAAATCCATTTTGGGGAATGTTTTTAGGATTTGTACAGTGTTACCAGTGTGGTAATTTGGTCGCATGGTTCATTAAAATATATATAAGAGTAAAAAACAATAAAATAATGTGGTAATAGTTATCTAGATACTAGTGTGATGTTTTATGTGTAATGATTTGGGATATTAGGCTAATGTGTGTTTGATGTTTATTACTCATGGTGAAAATTATCTTGATCGAAAGCCAAAAGGTTTGGAAAAATCATTTTTCACTACTATAGTTGATGTTGGTCCATCTTGCGATGTGGAGATAGCTTTGAGGAGGTCAGTATATTATGATGATTAATCATATGTTAAAATATTTAGAAACAACTTTTAGGGTTTTTTGTTATGATTTCAAAAAGTGAATACTATAATTTTGGTTAAATATATGTTGGGTTTATGTATATGTAAGGCTCTGGTTTAACATGAAGTATTAATTTTATTTTTATGATATGATTTTCAAGGTATAGATAAACTCTAGGGTTTATGTGATCCTTGATGATTAAAGTTATTTTTACGGATGTTCATTATATTTCAAGTAATTTTATAAAGCTAAAAGTTTATGAAAAATGATGTATCAATAGTCGAGTGACAACCCGTCACAACACACATGGTTATGGGGCTTGAACCCACAACCAATGATTGATAAGGGTGAATTACCTACCAATGGAAAATGTGATTTCATCATTAGTATTAAATAATTCTATAAAAATAAAAATCATGGAAGATAATGATAAATTTTATTTCTGAAACATAACGTTTATTACATAGAAAACTAGTGTATTAAAAAGTAATTTAGTGATTTGGTGAATAATGTTTTTTCAAAAGAGAATCACTATAAAATTTTGTATCATATTTCCTTAAGATACTTTTTTTGTTTTAGTTAATATATTAAGATATTAATAATATATTGTTATCTTTTCAGGGATTATCTATTCTATTATATGTTTATTTTAGTTATTAAGACAAGAAATATTCATCTTCGATACTCAACTTTTCAAAATAATATTTGAGTGTAGTGGAAATTAATTAATTGAAAAAATTATATAATTAAATTAATTAAATTTCTCTATAATTTTACCAATGATGGTAAATAAATTCCTCAACTCTAATAAAAATATATTTAAAAAGGAAATTTTATCCTATTACATTCATTTCTGATGAATCAAATTGTCTCATAACTCATTATATATTTACGGTTTTGAGGTCCTTATCATTTTTTTGATCATTCATTTTCTTGTGATCAATGGTCTCTATCCCTCTACATAAATATTTGGACATTAAAAATTTATTACATGTCCAAATCATCACTTACCACTTCAGTTCGTTAACTTAGAAACATTGTTATGTGCTATTATAGATTACATCTGTACTTTTTTCCTCTCGTATAATGATTTCATTTTATCGAAGCATTTTAAGATCTGGGTTCCCAAAAAATGCAATTTAAAATTTCAATACATTTATTAGTGAGATAAATTTCAAATTTTGAGGAAAATAATTATTAAAGGGGGGAGGATGTAACACCATGAGACTTCATAAAATAATACTATCTTTCAGAGTGTGTTCGACATGCAACACCAAGCTTAAACGACATGTTAACTATGTAACCGTTAAAACCAAAAAGTTAAAATGTAGGACATAAAAAGTGTAAAATAATTTATAATATATATATATTCTATACTCAGTATAAATTATTGATATATTCTTCTTTTATAATCAATCAATTTTTAGTAAATTAATTTTTATTCTTTAAAAAAAGGGTTTATTCAAAAACAATTATTATTTATTTTTGAAAGGATACATTGTAATCAATTTTAGGAACTTATAGAAAAATAATTCTATAAAAATAAATTCATTTATAAATTATAATATCAAAATATACTTAGGGGGAATTTTTTTCTTTAAAAAAAGTATGATTTTTTATTAAATATTGGAAAATAAATATTTTTTATAAAAAAACATTTATTTTCATGAAATTAAATAATTTAAATGTTTTATTATGTTATAAATATTATATAAATTAATATAAGATTAATTTTTATATATTTATCCCAATTAATTTCTTTTCAATCAACTTCATATTGGATTTTAGAAGATGATTATTTTTTGTTTAAAAAAATATTTTTTTGGAATATCCTTTAATGTGCATAATGATTCTAAATATTAATTAATTAAAATAATATTTAATGAGATATTTTTTAAATTAATATAATATATTATATATCAATAATTAATAATATATATTCATATATTTATTTATATTAGCCATAGAGTGAATATAAAATCCTATTTTCTTGAAAACTACACTTCTTGAAAACCTGTTTTTTCATCACGCCTGTCAGTTTTGTTTTTAAATAAAATTTACCTCTTTGGTGATTAAAATTATTTAAAATAGATAGAATATTTATAACTATAATTATTTATATTACCTTATAATTAATATTATTTTTTTTACCATATTGAATACTGATTATATATAAAAGTAATTATCGTGGTTATAGTGAAATAGTATTTATTATGGGGTTAAACTAAAATGATATTGGATCAAATGACCTAAATACATTTATGAAATCAATACGATGGCCATATTTCTAATTATAATGTCAAATTATCTATAATTACCCCTTTTTAATCCTTTTGAAATGCGAATAATGTGGTTTCACCTTTTTCAATTAAATAAATACAAGTGTTCCACTCACCTCACTAACAAATGGCCACCCCTATCTTCCCCTCATCAAACATCCAAAACCCTCTATTTCAACTATTACATTACCATATAACATCGAAAATTCCATAACCATATCCTATAATCCTTAAATTTTCATTAATCCATTTTATGAATAATTTAGGCACATTTCTCAAGAGGTGGTATAATAGTAGGTTAAATTCATAAAAATACATTATTATTTTTTTTATACCTGAACATACATAAAATAAACTTCAAGTATATTTATATAGTTATAATATTATATCATATATACTAATATTTTTTATGTAAATGTAATAAACATAATCCATTCCCTCTTCCATTAAATGGGATACAAAACCATCTATCATGTGTATGGTGGACTATTGGCTCGCAAACTGATGACATTTTTTTTCCAAAATCACATCTCACGGATTGTTATAATGATGGATTTTAATTATATATATAAAAGATATTTGTAATATATTTATTCTTAATGAGTCTTGATATCACATAACTTCTTAATTTTCATTTCATAGGGGATATGATAACATCGCTCATTTGTTTGACAGACTACCACCTCACGAAGCGTTGTGATCTGTTTTTCAATAATTCTTTAAATAGATGGTAATAACGAAAATGTTAATGAATATATATAATATGAATTAAATAATAATTATATCATAGTAATAATTATTTTTTGTAAAATATAATATCATATATTATTTCGTACATAGAAAAATGATAAGGTCATTTGTGTACTTGTGGACTACCACCTCTACGAAGCAAAATGATTCTTTTTTAACATCAACACATCACAAGAATAATATATATAATTATATTTAAATATATAATATGTTATATATGAAAATATGATGATTTTTAATTATAAATTAAAACATTCCATTTTTAAATATTGATTTTTGATGTTTGAAACATTACTCATGCATATCCCTGACTTATAGTCTCCATGATTGTGACGTAGTTCATTTTTTATAACCATATTTAATGATTTGTTATAAAAATTATAATTTATTTATAAATATGATAATTATCTCATTATTATTATTCATGATGTGTGTAATAATGATCTATTTGACCATAATCATCCTACTAGAGTAGTTGTTGATAGATAATATAAATATCATCAAAACATATAGTAAAAAATTAATTTCATTAGAAAATTGAACATAACATGGTAATAAGTGAAATTTTATGATTAATATAATTGTAAAAGGTTCAAAATAAATTGAATAATTAAAATATGATTTTTATTCAGGATGTTATAGAATGTATCTTACATGTCAAAATCAAAGTAATATAGTTCTTCCCTCTTTCCTTTGGTGTGGATTATTTTGATGTTACCCACTTATATTATTTTTAATGGTTTATATACAACCCCTTTGACCTATTAAATCTGTAATATTTCTATTATAATGGTATTTATGAGGATTTAATTGTATTCATTCATCGGTATAATGATTTAATTGGCTCTAATTTGATAAAGAATTTTATTTTAAAAATACTCTAAAATATCCTCTATAAATACTTTTGACAGAATTCAAAAGGAATTTATTTCTTTACATTTATTGAAATAATATAATTTCCTACAATAATGACACCTAAATTCAATAATTTTTACATTATAAACATTCAATTTTATTTCAAATAAAATGATTTTTTATTAGGTACATTGTTTTACGATTTTAAAAAGTAATTTTTAAATGAAATGGTATTTTTATGTCTGAAAACATTTTTTATATGGTATTAAAAATTTCTTCAAAATGGTTTTCTGATAAGAAGGTCTAATAATAAATTTCTAAATTTTTGATATGGTAATTTTGAATTATATAAATAATATATTATCCCTATATATCCTATTCAAAGGGTTGCCTCCTTATATGTCAGGTCTCAGCGTGATAAAACATATACGAAGCGTTGCACCCCGTTATAGCTCATGAGTGAGACAAATATAGACTACATGGTGGGTTGATCCCCATTAGAGCTATTGAAAAATCATTCATCCCGATATTTCTTTTACAAATGTTGATACCCATTTTAGATCTATAATGAATTAGGTAATTATTATATTTCAGGTTGACCATATAGTTATTACAATTAAAATGCTTTTGAAAGGGTTTTATTGATAGGATGCACTATGTTTCCGAAATAGGATTTTAATTTTGTGTAATATATTTTAGAGGTTTTATTTGATCAAAATTTGAATGTGTTTTCATTTAAAAAATTTTTATTTCATATTTTAAATGCACATTGAAGATAAAAGAAATAGTTACATTGGTTTTTATATTTTTACTAGACCAGTGTGATTCCCTATTTTTATTTCACATAGTGTGATTTTCAAATCATATTATGTTTTAAAATTTATTCCATAGGGTGTAGGGATGGGTAAAGGAAAGGAAGAAGTCAACTTGAAATTCCTAAATAATTTCCAGGGAAAGAAATTCCGATTTATTTTAATAATGTTATACTATAGAAAAATTGAATATTATAAATATGTTTCCATTTTTTATTATATTCTTTTGTTAATTATTCTTTATAACTTAATTATATAAAACTATAAAATTGACAAGATATTAAAAGTTAAAGAATGTGAATTCTTCACCAAAACACAAAAAGATATTATGTTTATGGCCAAGAACATATATTTTTCATTATTATTAATGATATTTCAGAAGATGCTTCAATTTTTTGATGTATATTATTTCATTAGGTTTAACATTTTATATAATATTAAAACATACTTTAAAATAATATAAATAAATTTTTTTGATGTAGGATAAATGGTATGATAACACCTATGTGGGTAAAACATTAGATAACATTGTGGTTTTTGAGATAATTTTTGATGCAGGGTTATTTATTTATGGATGGAAATAAATTGAACCTTTGATCTTATTATTTATAATTTAGGGTAAAATTTATTAATTCTTCTTAAGAAGTTTTAAACATTTTTTATATTACAAAACATTTTTCCAAATATTTAGGTTTTGTTTAATTTTTAATGCTTAGAGGAATTTTTTTTACCCTTTTGTGGATTATGTGATCCCTTTGAGGTTGATGGGAGTTTTTATGTCAGGAAAAACAAATTCATATTTTGTACACAAAATTTAGAACAAAATATGAAATTATGGTGGAAAATTATTGAAGGATTAACTTTTACATGTAAAGTAAATACATTTTTCTATGTTTATATTATAAATTTTTATTTAATTCCTCAAATCATGGTAAAAGATCTTGAAAAAAATATATTTTCATATTACATTCATTTCTATTAAATTAATTACTTTTTTTGGTTTTTTTGTGACTACCATTCTCATAGATATTCACTTTCTTATAATCAATGATATATATCACTCTTCATAAATATTTTTGAAATTATGTTTTCTCTAATTTCAATATTTTCACATCAAACTAATTTTCTCATATTTGGAGTCTTAGTTATGTGTTATTCAACATGAAAATATTTTTTACCTGTACATATTTTTAAAAAAACATTTATTAACCCTATTTATAATTTTTTTTTCCCATATTGGTATTTTGAAATATCAAACACCTGATTACATAGAAAAAGTTAAAATTATGAGAATGAAATTTATTAATGGGCGGAGAATTTAAACCCCCAAAATTTTAAAAGAACAGTATTTTTAATAGTGTATACAACTTGAAAAGTTAAGCGTTAATAATCAACATAATATTATTAATTTATTACTATAATAACATAGTTGTTTCATGGAACAATTTAATATAAGTAACCAAATTATAAAATATATATAACAGTCATAATCTATAAATATTTAGTAATAATTTCTTTTTTAATAAGAACTCAATTTTCGATAATGCTATTTTATAGTTCGAGATTTGTTTTTCTAAAAAAATTATATCTTATAGTGATTGAATAATAAACAAAATTTTATGAACATTCTAAATTTTTAATACATAAAATTAATACCATTTTTTAATTCAACATATAAAAATAATATTAGGATGAATTTTTTAGATTATTCTAAATATATTGGAATCAAATTAATAGTGAAAAATATTGATTTCTAATGGAAATTTCATTTTTTTGATGAGTTGACGAGATTTTATTTTTTTGAGAATGTTTGAAAGTATGTTTTGTTGTATTATATTTTTAATAAAACCATTATGTTAATTTTAATCAATTTTTTATTGAATTTGGTGTAAATTATTTTTATTCCTAACAAGGAATTTTTTCAAATAAAAAAAATTTTCATTGTATATTTGGTATTTATTTTTAATCAATTTCTACCACATATATAAATTTAATATTGAAAACTGAATTCCATATTTGGAATATGTAGGTATAAATTTGGGAAATATGATGCTTTTGTTTTTGGTCATTTTGAACAGTAACAATTGTAACTTTTTATTACCATTGTACAGGTAAAATAGGTTAATAAGGATTACCAATAATTCTATATATATTATAATTCATTAAATAACTTTCCTTTTTTATTTTATGATCCTATTTTAACTATAAAAATAAAGACGTCTCAAATATGGTATTTTTCAAAATAATTTTTTTTTACCATTATAGCTTTTATTTAAATGGTACATTCATAAATTTCCCTCAATTTATTGTGATTTCTTTTATATTTTGTGAAGAGGATACAATCATCATATGTCTAGATATAAAATTTCATTGGATATAAGAAGTAATTTTTTCATGGTTTTATTTTTTTAATTTTTATTGAAAAAATTACAACCTTCGATGCATATGAAATGTTAGCATTTCCCTTATAGAAGAAGTTTAAAAATCAATAAAATGACTTTAGAAAACACTTATAGTAATGTTGATTGGTTAAATTATTGCATCCCACTAATTTTATATTTTATTATCTGATATTAGGGATTCGTTAAGTGTATATATTGTAAATCCATAACCATCTTGATGATAATAATGTAAAATTAAATAACTATTTTAAAAATAGAATAATTGGTATTTTATGATTATAATATTTCTTTAAATTATTTATAAATTACAATAATCTACAAATATGAAAATTACGATAATAAATGGTCAAAGAAATTTCTCTTGGCTATTTTTCCAATTTTATCATTATATGTAAAATTAAAACCCTATGTCATTGAAATATTTATTACCACGGTTAAGAATAAAATTGGTTAACCAATGGGTTAAACCATAAGCTAATGATGAAAATAATATGTAAGCCTTTATAAATTTTTTAACTGATTTTAATAATACCATATCTGACTTATATCAGTGTCTAGGCGTATTTTGTACCATTTTACAAGAGTTTTAGAGATATTATATCATAATATTTCATTTAATTTTAAAAAATAACAATAATTATATCTCAAAATAAACAATATTTTATTAACTGATTTAAAATTCCCAAAAACCCTATCATTGGAAAACATAATGGGATATGGGTTTTAAGATCCACCATATTCCATTTATCTGTCACTTATTTTATTTTTATTTTCTTGACCACTAACTGGTAAAAAATTGATATCATGGCAATTATCTATAGGGTTAATATGAGTTAAAACTAGTAGATAAGGAAAAAACATATCAATAAAGTTCCAAAATTATATTTTATGAGAATATTTCAACTCATACTTATTTTACATAAAAATTATATCATTTTGGTTCCACGCTTTTTAGAAAATTAATTTATATTAATTTAATAGATTTTTTAATTCCAAGAGTGCCCCTCCCTTTACTTATAAAAGGGGACCTCATATCCTCCAATATTCAAAATGTTTGAGACTTATATATCATTAAATATTGAAATCTAATAATTGAACACATATTTATTGCATGATTGTTTTGACTTAAAAATCCAATGTGTGCAACATAAAATTCATGATTTGTACAATCTTTAGAAGACGATGTTTAGAATAAACTAAAAAGAATATTTAACATTTCATCCTTATTTTATTCACCAAAATGAAATCTTAAATCCATTTTATATACATAAACAACATAAGAGTTTATCTAAAAATCCTAGTAAGTTATTAATCTTGATAACAAAACATAACATTTAAGTCAATGGTATATCATGACATTATAAAAGAGGAGGATCGTGTGCAATCATATGGAAACATAACATAACGAACATGGTATCATAAGATCATGGAAACCTAAAGAAATTTGTAGTAACATATAACATGACTATAAGATATGTTAAGGATTACTTATAAGAAAATATTACATGGAGGGAAAATCTATAGTGTGGATTTGGTTTACACCCTAATCCCATACAGAGCATCTCATGAGGAAAAAGCCTTACCAAATGAATCAAAGTGATATTTTGGAAAAAATTATAATATTTTAATTATATATCTATTCCAAAAAATTAAAAGCAATTATAAGGAAGATTTTTAAGTATTAACCATGGAATAAAAATGGGTTTCATAATCCTTCTTCATATCATAATCAATAGAAATTTCATAATGATTCTATTTTAGATATGAACATAGTGTCTGTACTACCCCATCAAAATAATAGATAATGTTACATAAATATATGTAAGAGACGTGTATAAAAAATTTTGAGGCAATATCTTACAAAAATGGGCATTGTAATTGATGAAAATGTCTTTAAAATATTATATGGAATATTATTTTTGCAAAATACCCTTGTCACATTTAAACCGCTTATATAAAATCTAAAAATTTTAATGTATTATTGAAAACCTTTTATTTAAAGAAACATGGAATATTTTAAACGATTTATTAATTAATTTGTAGTCATCGTGATGAAATTTTTTTTTATTCCATATAAGTTAAAATTAAACATTCATTTCATACTTTTGTATAAAAATTTAAAAAGTACCTTATTCGAAAAGATATATAGATATTTCTTTTGAACCATTTATTATGATGACTAATACAGGTAAAAATATATTTAATAAATCATTTCATAATATTTAGTAATTAATTAATATATTTTAATGAAAATTGAGACCTCAATGAAAATGATTCTATACCTAAAAGAAGATATAAGATTGGTACAACATTAAATAAACTTCCACAATGATTAATTAATCAATAAGGGGGAAATGGAAACCCAACATATAAAAAGCATTAATGTATAAAGGAAAATAATATATATATGGTTTGAAGAAGTAATTGAATATTTTTTCTGCTAATAGAACTGTGATCAGAAAAAATTATGAAAATAATTAAGATTGGGTCATATATATTTTACTACATGAGTAAAATTTTAATCAATTCAACATGGTTGAATTAAAATTAATTTTAACATAAAATATTGTTAAATATGAATGATTCATGATGTAATATGTAAAATGGGTAGAATGAACACTATACAAATGAAATTACGATCATAACATTAAAATATTAATCAAATAAGTCAAATTTAGACAAAATACCTTAAAAATATCATATGATTGAATTGAGAATAAAATATTGATGTTATTATATGTGTTAAATTTAAATATAGATTAAATATGTGAGAACCCCCATAAAATAATCAATTTTCATTAAAAAAAATTTCTTATCATATCCATGAAAATGAATAGGTAATTTAACCCAGTGGAAATAAATTCAGTTATAAAATCCATTACCTTGATCTCCCACACAGCTATCCACCACCTTACTATTCACCTGCCAAGTGACTACACAGTGTGTGAGGGACAACTACACGGCGTGTAGTTGGTCTTTACACCGTTCGTTGCAGACATGGCTACACGACCCATTTACTCATCCCACATAGCCAAAAGTACACGGCGTGTACTTCCCAAAATATGGGAATTTTCCCCATTTTCCTTATTCTCTCGAAAATACTTAAGGAAGAATGGAATGAAGAAACTTGTACCTCATAAATAAGTACCACGTTCTTACAAACTTCCACCCTTGAAGAAATTCATCCCTGAATTTCCCTTCTAAGGGTGGAGAAGATATATCCATAAATAACTCCATCCACTGAGCACAAAAATCGGTCTCTCGCTCCCAGTTTTCTTCTAAGACTCGACCATGCTGCCATAGCACCCGTACGAGAGGAACTGACCAGCCTCGGAGAAACGTCGTGCTCCTATCAAAAATATGAATCAGATTCTTGTCAAATGACACATCTATCTAAAGCTCAACCTCCTCGGGATGAAATACGTGAGATGGGTCTGAATGATAGCTACGCCACTGAGATACATAGAAGACGCCGTGCAAGGCCCGGTACCTTTGTGGAAACTGATACCGATAGGCAACCGCCCTGACTTTATCTAGCATCTCAAATGGCCCTACATACCTCGGTGAAAGCTTACCATGTCTCTTAATCCGACTGTATCCCAACCTTGGCGAAACACAAAAGAAAACCTGATCCCTGACCACGAACTCCAAGGGTCTTCTAAAGCAATCAAAATAAGAATTCTGAAGAGACAGCAAAGTAGCCATCCGCCTCTGAATCAGCTGGACCTGCTCAGAAGTCTCCTACACGAGATGTGGTCCCAGTAAAACTACCCCACCTACCACTAACCAGCACAAAGTTGATCGGCATGGCCTACCATACAAAGGCTCGTAAGGTTCCATCTGAATAGTTGACTAAAAACTATTATTATAGGCAAACTCGACTATCGTTATATACTTCTCCCAAGAGACCCCAAAGTATAGTACATGAAACATGTCCTCAAGCACCTGTATCATACGCTCTGACTAGCCATCGGTCTGAGGGTGTTATGTAGTGATCAGAATCACCTGTGTACCCAGTTCCCTTAGAAAACCCTTCCAGAAACGAGATGTAAAACAGGCGTCCCTATCTGAAAGGATAGAATGAGGGACCCCATGAAGAGGTACGATCTCTTAGATATACAACTTTTTGAGCTCGTCAAATCCGAAGGACTCCTTGATCGACAAAAAGTGATCTACCTTCGTTAGTCTGTCCACAACAACCCACACGACATCATTGCCTCTAGGTGACCTCGGCAACCCAGTCACGAAGTCCATCGTGACATCATCCAATTTCCACTACGAGATGGGTAACTACTGTAACAATCCGGCTGGCCTCTGATACTCTGCCTTCACCTACTGATAGGTGCAACACTTCAAAACAAATCCAACTACATATCTCTTCATACCCGGCCACCAGTACTAACGTCTCAAGTCACGCTACATCTTGGTTACTCCAAGATGAACTGCCCAAGCTGAAGCATGAAACTCCCGTATCAGCTCCCCGGGTATAACCCATGGAACCCATACTCTTCCATGGAAACGCAGAACCTCATCATCGCCAATCGTCAAACCAGGAGGAGGGTCCTATATTTCCACAGACTCCCATAGAACTAGGCCTTCTAAATCAGATAGTTGTCTTATCCTCACTCTATCGAGGAGGGTAGAAGTCACAGCTAAAGAGGAAATATAATTATGACTCTGGCTGTCATGCACTTCCAAATGAATCTCAGAGAACAAAGCCATTAGCTACCACTCATCACTGGCCTCCTACACAACCTGTATCTGAGTACTCATGCTCAGTGCATCCGCTAGTGCATTACCTTTACCAGGTGTATATGCAAGCTCAAAATCGAAGGACTTAAGGTATTCGACCCACCTTAACTGTATCAGATTCATGTCACGCTGAGTAAAGATATAGCTGAGAGTTTTTTTGGTCGGTGAAAACCAAAAAATGTTATCCCATGATACAATGTCTCCAAAAGTGTAACACATGCACAACTATAGCCAACTCGAGGTCATGCGTCGGGTAATTCTTCTCTTGTGGCCTCAACTACCAAGACCCGTACACAATAACTCGATCAGTCTGCATCAGCATAGCTCCTATCCCAATACCTGATGCATCACAATAAACTGTATAGCTATTCCCCTTCTCTGGTAGTGTCAGGATTTGTGCTGATGTCAACTGTCCTTTAAGGTACTGAAAGGATGCCTAACAAGATTCTATCTAAAAAAACTTCACACCCTCCTTAGTCAAACCTGTCAACTGCGCTGCTACGTGGGAGAAGTCCTGGATGAAACGTCTGTAGTAACCAGCCAGTCCTAAGATACTCTATATCTCAAACACGTTCTTAGGCTGCTCCCAAGAAACTACTTCACTCACCTTCTCTGGGTCTACTGAAACTCTTGCGTCTGAGATGATATGACCAATGAAGTGAATCTGGTCCTCCAAAAGTGCCACTTTGAGAGCTTATCATATAACTGATGCTCTCTCAGTGTACTCAATACGATCTCAAGATGGGTGGAATGGTCATGTTGAGTGTGAGAGTACACCAAGATATCATTCATGAATAATACCAAAAAATAATCCTGATAAAGATGGAAAACAAGATTCATCAGAGCCATGAAAACTGATATTGCGTTCGTGAGTCCAAACGACATAACCTTATACTCGTATAGACCATACCTTCTCTTGAAAGCTATGAGAGGTATATCAGATGGTATAACGTGTAGATGATGATATCCTGATCTCAAGTCAATCATTGAGAACACTCGTGCTCCATGGAGTTGATCAAAATGATCATCAATCCTTTGTAAGTGATATAGATTCTTAACCACCAAATGGTTCACCTTCCGATAATCCACATAGAGTCTGACAGTACCGTATGCCTTCTTCGCAAAATCGACAAGAGAACCACAAGGAGAAGTACTGGGTCAGATAAAACCCTTTTACTATAACTTCTCTAATAGCCTCTTGATCTCCTGCAACTCAGATGTAGCCATCCTATATGGAGGAATGGACACCGGTGCTGCTCCTGGCACAAGCTCAATAGAGAAATCCACCTCTCGTTCTAGAGGTAGACCTAAAAATTAGTCTAGGAAAGCATCCCTAAAATGATCAACCACTGGAGGGAAATTTGTCTGAAAAGTCCCCTGGTCATCCAGATATAAACTCAAAATCTGGGCTGTGACTCCACCTCATCCACGATGCTCTGGTCCAGCTCGACTCTCCTGGACATCCCATTCACCCTTGTATAGAATCTTTCTTCCCTCTGGTGATGTGAAACTCACCCTCCGACGATATCAATCTACAAAGGCTCAAAAGGGAACCAACCAGTCCATCCTGAGAATGAAATCATAAGCTTTCATCTCTAAGACATAGAGGTCCCAAAGGAAGTGACACCAACCAACCTCAAGGGTGAACTCCTTGCACTGACGCTCACCAGCTGTCCTAGTCCCCAACAGAGATTCTAACGTCATGATATCAGAAGATGTAGATTCACAGAGCCCAAGTCTCTCCACTATAGGTACAGATATGAAACTATGTATAGCACCAATATCAAAAATTATAGAAGATAAAACAGAAGCTACTAGAATAGTACCTCTGATTGTAGAAGGTTCGGGATCCTTCTTCAGTTGGGTTTGTTGTACTGCATATGCCAACCCAGTGCCGCGGCCCTATGACACAGCCTGACTACCCTGAGCTATCCTGCCCATCTTCCTCTGAGATCCTGGTGTCTGGCTACCACTGCCATGACCACCATCTCTACCTACATGCCCTGACGTATTCCAGTTCCTAGACTGGTAAGAAGACACTGGTCCTGCTCCCACACATGGAGTCTGCACAGAACACCTCTCACTAGCCACTGGTGGAAATTCCCTGCAAAAGCGATGTAGATGACCCATCTTTCCACAAGATCAGCACTCCACTAGGTCTCATGGACATTGTGGCCTCTTGTGCCCATCACTACCACACTGGTAGCACATGAACTGGCCCCCTAAATCATTATTCTGGATGGTACTGCTACCCTAAGAGAAATCCATATGTCTCTTCCTCTTACCAGTAGATTTAGTACCACAAACCAGTGCTAAAAACATTCACCAGTTCTCAGATGTCATATCGAAGACCATCCTCAAAGCGTCTGGCTCTCAGCGTCTCATCACCGACCAGAATGGATGAAAAATGTTGAAGCTATGTTAAGCGAGCATATTAATCCATCACCGACATAGCGCCCTGCTATAGATTCATGACATCTCGAGCTCTATCTACCCTCAGCGTCTCTCGGAATAAGAATTTAAATAAGACTACCTGAAAATCTTCCCACGCCATGTATCTGTGGTGCTCTGACTAGGTGGTAACATCCCACATCCTTTTGGAGGAATCACGCAACATGTATGTCGCGAGCTTGACCCTCTGCCCTGGAGGCGTCTCAAGATGCTCGAAAATAGTCTGCATCAACCCCAGCCAAGACTCCGCAGACTGTGGTCCGCCATCCCTTGAAAACGTAGGCAAATGTAGATGATGAATGAGACGAGTCTGCTCGGCCATAGATGTGGCAGCCGGCGATGCACTCTGAAAGGTCTGCATAAACCGCATAAAGCATTCACAGAACTGCGCCTCCACGCCTGTGTCTGGTATAACGGTTGGCCCCGCATCTAGATCTGCTGGAGGATACACTGGTAGCCCATGGACCACCACCTCTGGAGTATACTTGTTTCCACTCTCCTGGCGAATAATGCATGGTCATCTCGGTAGCAAGACACTACAATGTCAAAAACACACCTTAGATTCAAGATTAACAAGACTAAAAACGAAGGAACCACAAATAAACAAAAGGAAGAAGTCATTTCAATATTTGAAAAATCAAGACAACACAACGTGTATAATGACTACATGACATGTACTTGACTTCCCTTCCCCTGCCCGGGTCCTTCGACATGGCTAATCCAAACTACTCCCATTTGATCAAAACTACATGGTGTGTATATCATCAACACGGCGTGTATGGTGTTATTTCCAACAACCTATGTTGCTTGTGACACATTCGACTACCTGGCTTGACTCTACAGGGCGTGTTACACCCGCACACAGCGTATAAACTTCCCTGTTTCCCAGCCACACAGCTAAGTCCACACAGTCCGTCCTCAGACAAGACTACACGTCGTGTCCCCTGGGTACACGGTGTGTACTAGAAGAGCTCTGTCGACCCATGTTGTTTGTTACACGACTGGATACATGACTCAACTTGCACGGTGTGTTCTATATACCCATGGCATGTTCTCGATAGGATTACCAAAACCCGTGTTTTTAGACACATGGTCAGGTTCCCAGGTCACACTACACGGCGTGTTCCACATTGGACATGACATGTATGTCTTAAGGTTTCCTCCGCTCGTGTTGTTGGTGACACGGAGGACACCGGGTCAACACTACACGACGTGTACGTAAGCTACACGGTGTGTTCTCCCCACTCTCTTCCCTTCCCCATGTCTCCACCCACACAGTTTGTGACACGGGAAGAGACTACACGGCATATACTCTGGGTACACGGCATGTACTCTGGGTACACGTCATGTACTCTGGGTACACGGCATGTACTCAAAAAGTTTCATTTTCTTCCTAAACAGAAGACCATACACGGCGTTTATACTGGGAATTCCGTACACTATGCCTCAGAAACATCCCCGGAACCCAGAAAACAGTAGAAAACAACACCTAAGTGTCAAATTCCAATTCGTGAGGGCCCATACTCCCCACGAATAAAAGCTTGACATCTTATATGTGTTATAACATAATAAATAGTCAATGTCCCACCAATTTTCAGTCTATGGGGGCCCATACTCTCCAAGAACAAAAGTTTGGTGTTCATTATATAAACCAGATCATACAAAATACCCTATCACATAGCAAGTATTTATAAAGAAGTTATCACAACAGCATGCTTTTCAAGCACAAAAACTATTACAACAACATGCAATTTCTAATGCACCTACATGGCATGAAAACAATGCCTGGCATGTGATTTCTAGCATGTTCTTAAATGATGCATGAAATGGAATACCCTCATCTCATCGGGATGGAACTAAATAGAACACATGGATCAAATATAAAAAACACAATACACATGGGTCACCCAACAGTGAAAATCATATCAACTGTAAATTGAAAAATCTGTAAAATTGCAACATGATGCAAATTGGATTTTCCCTGTACACGGGTTAGCTACATCTGGGTACAACTTATTACCAATGACCATTCTCATTCTATCCCTGACTAAGGATCCAAATAGTATGTCAAAGAAAATAACTCCTCTGATACCACTTTGTAATGTCTCGAATCCGGGTTCCACTCAACGGGTGCCCGGAACCCGGTTCTCCACGTGACCTCAAGCGCATTTCCCCAAATGCCAGAGGCTGCCAACTAGCAGTGAGGGACCAGGTCTAATAGTGTGGAAACTATTCCCTCATTTGTCAAAGTGTAGCACGGTGAAATGAAATAAAACATAAAACAATACCGGAAGTAGTAAACTATACACAATTGTAACAAACGACTACAGTAGATATAATCAACCAGATATACCGATATGATACCACATGTATCCATTTCTATGAAAACAGCTAGAACATGTTACACTACAATACAATACAATACAACTGAAGTACAAGTATAGGAAATCAAAATAGATCAGCCATCGGCATCACGAGCCAATGCTCGGTCCCATGCTCTCCTACTCCTCAGCATCAATCAAGTACCTGAATAGAGACCATTTCCCTTATCTACACCTACAGAAACGTAATCTGTTTGGGCCGAAAAGCATGGCCCAAACAGCGTGTGAGAAATAATCTCAGCAGGTCTAAACACAAGAATCATCCCATAAGCATACATATATTGCCCTCGGGCATACAGAGTTGTCGCCCTCAGGCACCGAGTCTATTTCCCACAGGCACGGAAGAAGTTTCCCTCAGGATAAGAGAAGATTTCTGTTAGGCTAATACATTCATGCCCTCAGGCTACAGTAAAACACTACCCTCAGGAAAAAGTAATTTGGACATTCCCAAAATGTAAATAAGCAGTTCACATACAATTCCTCTCAATGAAAAACTAATGCAAGAAATAAATAGGGTATACCCTCGGGTATGCTGGCCAAACGGCTAAACAGAAGACTACACCCCTGGGTGGTCCTGGATCCAAGCAGTGATCCCAAACGTCATTTTAATATCACATTAAATTAATTATACAATTCTAGGTATTTAAACAGATATGACCTCAGCCACACGACACCCCAACATGGGTTCGTGACACAAAAATTCATACAAACACACGACAGTTGGAAATAAACCCCAAACCACCCACCTTTAAAGCCAAAGAACAATATACGTGAACATCGATTCCAGAAACGCCCAAGAACAACATAGACATGACATAGAAGAAAACTCATTCAAACATAAATAACTTCCCTTAGAGGAATAATTGGAAATAATGACTTAAGAGGAGTAGATGGATTACTCGTGCAGTTCCAACGAGATCGATGGAGGAAGAAACGGATTCCTGACGTGCGCCTGGAGGATCTCTGAATATTCGGGCATCCCTCCAATGCTCCCATCCGGATCTAAGCCTTCCCTATGAACTGGGTAGGCTACTATCAATTTTATGTGTAAAAAACATAGCACACGACATGTATTTCAATGTATAGGGTGTGTACTTCCCATTTTTTTAACTGTTCCTCTTGCGGTTTCCTGCCAGCGTGGCACTGTTCATCTATCGACATGACTACATAGCGTGTCTCCCTGAGTACACATCATGTTCTGTCGCACAGCTGGCCACCGCCTTACTATTCTCTTGCCAATTGACTACACAGCGTGTATGGGACTACTGCATGGTGTGTAGTCGTTCTTTACACCCTTCATCGCCTACATGGCCACACGACCCGTGTACTCATCCCATACGGCTAAAAGTACACGACGTTTGGAAAAGTACACGTCATGTACTTCCCAAAATTTGGGATTTTTCTCCATTTTCCTTATTTTCTCAAAAACAGTAATGGAAGAATGAAAATAAGAAACCCGTACATCAAAAATAAGAACCATGTTCTTACATAATTAATGGGATTAATATAAATAAATATTTCATGAGTTAAATTTACATAAAATTAAATTCATAATGGTAATTTTATCTTATTTAATTCATATTATATAAATGAAAATTTAAAAAAAAATTATTTTTTTCATTTCAATGGAAAATATATATTAAAAAAACAAACGTAGATACTAAATTAGTTTTTATATAATTATTCAAAAAATAAAATTAATTTTATCAAATTAATTTTCCAAAAAATAGATAAAAAAATTATATTATTTTCATAGGAAACACGGTAAATATCATTTTTAAATAAAATAAATTTTATTGTGAATAAATTGACATTATAAAAACTGATTGATTTTTTAATAATAATTTATCAAACAATTTATATTTATTATAACCTTTATTTATATTTTATAAATTAATTAATTATATTATTTCCCACTAATTTAACAATGAGGATATAATTTTCATATTTAAATAATATGTTTCATGGGTAATTTAAGCTCGATGTTGTGTGTTGTATGTTATAACGAACTTAATTTCATTATTTTAGAATATCAATGTATCATAGTATTACACTAACACACATAATTAATATCATTCTCACAATATGAATGTGAACTCAGTAATAAAATTACTAAAATTTTTAAAAACCATTCATGAAATCCCATATTATATAATGGCTCAATAAAACATCCTTTTGAAAAGTGAGAAAATGTAATAAAAATGTAATAAAAAAACAAGGATAAAAAGATATATGAAAATTAGTGGGAAGTGAAAATATAGATATAGATAGAAATTAATATCTGAATAAAATTAAAGAGTGATAGAGAACATTGATCAGATGAAAGTGAATAATCATGAGAAAGTTAACTTCCACAAAACCTATAAAAATGTTGAGTGAAAAAGGACATCAATTCATCAGAAATAATAGTAATTGGAGAAAAGTATGGTTTATGTACAATTTCAAATAATTTTTGGAATTCATTTTCGATCTAAAGTAATAAAATAAATAAAATATATTTAATTTAGGTCATTCTATTTGATAAGAATAGTTCTTTCTGTTAGTTGTGCTTCAAACAATTAACACTTCATATCTTACACCAGGGATTGAATATCCAATACTGATTGTTTGATACCTTAAGAGCTAAAATTAAAATTTAAGAGATCATAAAATATATAAAATAATAATAATATATATATCCTATTAGTAAATATTAACCAATTCTAAAATGTTTATGATAATATAAGATAATAACAAATATGTATAAACATTAATATGAATAAATAATATGGTTTACTTCTTAATTTCCACTGAAGGATCAAAAAATATTATTCCAAAAATAAATAAACCTACATACCAAATAATAACAACATATAAAACCATATGTGTGTTCTTCCCAACTAATATTTTATGTTAAATAAAATTTTCAACTAAAGGATTTTATATACCGAAATCTAATGTATCATTTCATAAAATATCATTATCCACATATAAATTATAAAAATTGAAATAGATTGGATCCAACAATACATTTTAAAATGTAAAATTTTTATTTATACATCTCGTAATTTAATTAAAAACTATGTTATACTAACTATGACATAACATATTTCAGTGGTAGGTGTTTCACACTTGTTTCCATTTGGTTGTTGGATCAACCCTATGTCTTTTCCAGATATGACGAGTTGTCAATTGAAATGATATATTTACTTTATATAAAACCATATTAAAATAATTTCTATAAATTTCTAAAAAAAATATGATGAATAGACTCAGAATAACATTATTTATCAAAAAAAATTTAACAATGAAATCCTTCAATATACCATATTTTTTCCCGAAAAATTCAATAGTATTAAATTGCTATTTTTACCTTGAAATAAATGATAAAATAAAAAATAATGGTTTTAAATAACAATCGAAATATATCCATAAAATATAATTGAATTATCCATTAGATAATTCAACCATATACTAATCAATGTGTTTTCTTCCCATAAATGTCTCAAAAAATATCCTTAATCATCTTGAACTCCCATCAGCTAATACATAAAAATGGGTATTTATACCTTTAAAATATGACCAACCTTGTAATTATTAACCCTAGATACTTTTTTATACCATATATCTATGTAATATTAGAGGTTTCTATTGGGTTTTTTTCTTTAATTCATCATGATTATTCAAAGAAAAAATTTGATTTTCACCATGCGTATCCACTAAGAGTCTCAAACCAGGTGCGTAATAAGGGAACAATAACTATTCCTCAAAATGATGATTAAGATATAATAAAAAAATTAATTTTAGGTTTAATTCAACAAGATGAATCTATTCCAAAAAACACATTAAAATTAATACCCAATCAATGATGTATTTCTCGGAAAACCACAAAATTACTTCCATAACCAAAAATTAGGATGTTATTATATACCTAAAAATATCCCAAATTATTTTTCAATAACTAGTTCTAATCGTAATACCCAAAATTAAAACACATTATTCTAATAAAATATATAGATATTGGATACTTAAAGATATATTTTACATAATTTTTTAATATAAAAATCTCGTAACTAATACCAAATGACCATGAGGCCTAGTGTATATGGAATTTTGGGTTCAAAATACATCAAAAGAAAACTAAAACATATGAAACATATTTTATTATCTAAAATGATTTATTAAATATATTTGAGATCTATAAATATCACAAGAGATCCTGAGTAATGCATAATATTAATGGGTGAGTTTAAAATCCTAATATGGGAATAAACATAAAAGAGGGAAAAAACATGAAATGAAAACGTGTAACATTATATCATTAAATATAAGGATCATTATTAATCACAATAAATAAAAACATAAATAACATGGTTTCAAATGATTATATCTACCTAATAAATTTCCACAAAACATATAACATTTTATTAACACGATTAAAGGCTAACTTCGAAGACAATATCACAAGATGGAAAAAATTTCATAATGGATTAAGTTTAGTCCCTAATCCTATACATAATGTGTCAGGATATGAAATATTTAACCAAGTCAGTGTATAAATATTTATATGAACCATCCTGATATATTTAAGATTTATGTGTTGAGAAAAATTCAATTATATGGAATGAATATAATAATTTATCTATGAATAAATCTATGTTGCATAATCTTGCCTCATATCATAAATAATTGAATTTTTACAATTATTAAATTGTTGAAATCAATAAAAGGTATGAATTTATCCATCAAAAGAAACATATAATGAGATATAAATATATTTATGTGAAATAAATATATAATTTAAATTCGTTATGTAACATCTTATGTTGTTATCATTGATAAAAATATCGTGAAAATATCCCATTGAATATTTCTATGGGAAAATACTCTTTTCACATTAAAAAAATCTTTAAAATTTTAAAATTTTCAAACTATTATAGAAAAAGATAATTTGAAATGAAACGTAGAAATATAAAAATAAATAATAAAATAATTATTTGTTTTATATGATGGGATATTCTATTCATTCTATATATGTTGAAAGAAAACATTCCATCCGTACTTTTGTTAAAAAAGTCAAAAAGTAACTTGTTCGAAATCTGATAGAAAGATTCCTTGTAATGAATTTTAAAAATATTTAAATATGGGTAAGAATGATTTAAATTAATTAATTGGCTATATTAAAAACATTATTTCAAATAGTTTATGTAATATTGAGAATAAATATATATAATCTAGATCTAAAAGAAGATAAAAGATGAATTTTACATGAAAACCACTTCCTTGTTGTATCATTATTATATAAGAGAGATAATGGAAAAAAATGTAAAAAATATTCATTATATGATGATAAAAAATTTATATTGTATAATGGAATAATTTATATGATTTCCCCTAGATGAACCTTCATCATAACAAATCCTGAAAATAAAGGAGATTATAACATGTGATCTTTACTACTTTGCGAAAATTCGAATCAAATCCCCTCGGATGAAGAAAAATGAATTGTAACTCAATATAAAATGATGTAATAAGTATTAATTATATAATTTTTAAAATAGGAACCATATAAACATTATAAAAGAAATTAGGAACATAATATTAAAATATTATTCAATAAATGGAAATTAAGAAGAAATACCTTATATATATTATATCATTGAACTGAAAATAAATCAATGTTTTCAATATGTGTGACAAATATAAATACATATGAAATATTTGGAAATAAAAAAAATTGTAAAATTTCACTACATTCATAATATTATCATATAAAATACCATGAAGAAGTAATTTATCCTAACAAAACGAAATTGATTTATTAAATCCCAAACATCATGTTTTCCTCGTCATGTACCTACATTTTTATGATGAATAATAAACATATTATTATTATTATTTATTTACTTAATAGTAATTTAAAAAAAATTATTCATTTTATTTTATTTGTTACCTTTATTTATTTATTTTCTTAATCAATAATTTTCACATTAGACATTTTCTCACTATTTGGTTCATATTTCAAAAAATGACTTTAGTAGTTTAAATATGGTATAAGAAAACATTCATAGACTATATATATAATAATAATCATATAGTAATTTTAATTTTTATAAATAAATAATTATGTTAAGGAAAATCATTAATAATGTTTATGAATAATGAAATGTATTAAGGTTATGGAGATAGTTGGTCGTAGGTACACAATAGTAACGTTTCCATTTCTTGGTGATCATGATAGAAACAAGATAATAATTATATATTATGTCTAAAATTATAATTATACAATAAATATCTTATTATTTATATATATATACTACTATAATCTATCATTGTGATGCGGTAATGAAAAAAATAATCACAACACTTTGTTGAGGTGGTAACAAATACGTACACACAAATAAAGTTATTATTTTTATATGAATGGAAATGTAAGAAAATATATGATTTATTAATTTAATATTTGAATATTTTCATTGAATAAAATATATGTGCATTAAATACATCATCATAAACACCCATAGGAGGTAATGATAAAAAAATAAATTACATCAGTTCATGAGGTGTTACTCTGCTATACTCACAAACGATGGTTTTGTTTCCTATTTTAAGGAAAAAGAGATTTATGTGGGCCATTACATTAATATAATATATTAAAATTTTATAGGATAGAGTAATGATTCCATATGAAATTTTTGGAATAAAATTTCATATAATTGTAAAAATAAATTAAAAAAATGCATGATTATGAATGATAGGTCTTCTTTGAAAAAAAACTTTTAGTTTGCAACAATGGATTCCATTGGAATGTTTTATTATAAATACCATGACTATAAGACATTTTAAGGGGGTAATGAATATATTTGGGCAAGTTATGGATTATCCAAATGGAACACTAACTATTTGTTGGAGTGTAGATGAGGTTTTCAATTTGATCTGGGGGAGGGAACCCAGATATATATTTCCTAAAAGAAAAAAAATTATAATGTAATTCCCAAGAATAATGCATAAATATTTACATAGGTCAGATGTTGGGGTACTATATGGTTTAAAAAGTGGACATAAAATATGATTTATAAATATTAAATTGGAAAACATACCCATATCTTTTGGTTAAAACCCATGGTAATCCAATTTTAACCTTTCCAAAAAAATTAATTTTTATTGTTTTTATTATTCATTATGACAAAGTAGTTATGTTGAATTTGTCACCAAATATTAATTATCACAATTTATGATATGGAATCTTTTTATTTTATTGCAATTCATATATGTTCTAGAATCTAATTTTAAAATGATACGGTAAAATGTGTAGAAAAAAATCTGTTCAAGAAAAGTATTTTTCTTGAAAAAGATGAAATTATATTAAATCACTAAATATTAATCAAAATTACATTAATTTAAAATAATATTTATATAAATATATATTGATATACAATTGATTAATTTATTTTAAATTATTTATCGTTAAGTTTTATATTATTTATTTAAAAGGGTGAATCATTATTTACTGAAAATCAATTTTCAAAAAAACAAATTGTTCTTAATCCAAAAAATAAACTTATACAATAATAAAATATTAAGATTAGTAAAACATAATTAATGGTATTATATAAATAAATTATTCCTTATTTAATTTTAATATTTTGTTAAAATAAAAACATGGCTTTTAAATTAATTATTTTATTAGAAAAAATATATTTTTTTACAAAAATTAGTATTTTTCATTATTCATTGAAAATCATTATCATCAAAAAAATATAAAAAATTGAGAATAAATTGAGATTGATTTGAATATTTAAAAAAATGAACTTTAGTTTATCAATTATATTTTAAAAAAGAGGGAAAAATAAATATATTATTTTTGGAGAACAATCCACAATTGTTTTTTAAAATAGTTTTTTGAAGATTAAAGTGAATTTATAAAAAAATGTGATATTGTTTGCTAAAAAATTATATATGAATTTATACTTTTTAAGTAATTTATATTTTTTTATAATTAATTTTATATTATTCATAAAAACCATTTCAATTACAAGGTCATAATGGTGATATTTAAATAATATGTTCTACATGGCGTTTATGCTCGGTGTTGTTTGTCATATAAGTAATCGAAAATAATACACTTATTTTAATATTATTATATGTTAGATATAATACATAAAATATTATTATCTTATATTCCATTACAAAATCCCAGATTTTATGGTGTTTTTAAAATACCATCTTTTAAATCCATACAATCTATGCCATAATAGGTTTCTAGAAGAAGATGTATAACTCTTCAATGAGAAATTTCAATTTTATTTCTTCTTATAAATATTCAAAATCCTTCATATAGATTCTAAAATAGTAAATTTATTATATGAAATATTCTTAATATTTATTATTATTACTGAACAAACATTATCCACCATAATTCTTTTCGATTGAAAGTGAAAACAATGCTAATGTTTATGTATGACTTATCGTTTCCATATAGTGGTGTAATACAATTTCATCACCACTTTTCATGGATGGAAGTAATGATATATTTAATAAATTCATATTTTATTTATGTTATTATTATAGTTTTATAACGCTTAAAAATTATTTTCCATTATTTATTTCTATCCATGTAGAAAAAAAATATCACTCACACATTTGTACTAATTACTATCTCTACAAAGTGATAAATTCATTTTCATCACTAATTAATTTGAAATGTTATTAATGTATATATTATGATTATATATTATAAAAATTAAATGGTTTCAAAATTTTATATGATTTAACCATCATCTATTTTTTGGGATTGGAACTTTAGAACTAAAAATCTTATGAAAAATGAAATAGTAAACACCCGAGAATAGAAATTTTAATATGGAATTATTTATAAATGGGTGTTGATACATGATAAGAGGGTAATATATGATATAATATATAATAAAATTAATCTAGAATAGATTTATAATAAATTTGGGTTTATTATATAGTAATTTAGTTCTCTTTAATAAAAGGTTCAATATGAGAAAAGGGTTTTATGTTACAATCTCTTCAGTTAATAGGATTGTTTATGATAATGTTTTTGATAATATAATTTTTATATCTAAATCTCATGAATATCCATAATTTTCCTCCCATTATGTAATTTATGGATATTATATGATTTTACTCTCATAATAAATCTCATTTTATTTCAATATTCGATTGAGTATTTTTTTCCATTTTCCCTATAAATGTTTTCAAGAATGTTTTTACTATTATAAATTGATTTTTAAGTCTTATTTTCCCTTTTTTCATAAATAAATTTTTAATTTTCCAAACGAGGTATTTTATACATTTTTCAAACATGTGAAATAAAAATTTGTTTTAATTTATAGGGTATGTACAAAATTGCATTCCTTAATAACAATTAATTGTTTCAATGATTTAGTTACAAGTTTCTAGGGTTATATTCTAGGAAAATGTTTTTTCAATAATGTTTTGGGATTTTTTACAATTTATATACTTGTTTTACAAATAAAAAGTGTATTTTCCTCAATAAATATTCCATGTGATATTTTAAATTAATTTTCATCTATGATAAAATACATTGATTTTATATATGAAATATTTGAAATGTGATCTAGCTATAATTATTCTATATATGTATGTTTTTTAATGTAATATTGATATTTTTATGATACTATTTTTTTAATGTTTTAAACATTGATCAATTTTTGAAATGGATATTAAACGTAGTCATTTTAAATTATTAATTTTTTTATAAATGTTTTACAATATTATGGAATAGATATTAGGATTTTAATTATAGTATTTGGTGGTCCAAAATTATATATCCCTGAAATCCATTAGTACAATTTGTATATCTCATGAGATAACAAGGACTATAATGGGGGGTGAACGTAATTCAACAAGGGGCTATGGGCACTATGATAGTCTCAAGTGTAATCCATGACTATGGATATGATTGAATGTGTACTGAACCAAATACACTAAGATATTCTTGGATGTGATCGATAACTAAAGAAAATGATTTTTAATGATTATATATAATCCAAAAAACATAATTTTAATGAAAATGTTATGTTCTTATCGATAATTTTTATTAATTTTTTTATGATTCATATATTATGAACAACCAAACATTATGATATGGATCAATAATATGATCAATGATATACTTGGAGTCATTTTCAAATTTTATCATCATGTTATCATATCATTATGATCATGTTATTCTTAAATTATCATTGATATTCCTTATTAACCATTAATAAGCATCTCAACTCAAAAAAATTTATGTTCCCTTCCTTATTTTATAATGGTTGATTTCATGTATGATATGACATAGATTGGTGATAGTTATGAAAAAATAAGTGCGAGACAATATAAATCTATTATGAATAGGTTATTTAGTAATTCATTATTCTAAATACATTAAACAAGCACAATTTTAATATAACTCATACTTTTATTCATTAAATATGCATATAAAATAATGGAATATTTATGTACTAAAATCATGGATTTTTATAGATTATATTAGAGTATGTTTTAGCCATTATATAAAGATTAATATTACGGAAATTTTTTATAAATATTTTGGATAAGTATAATATATGATAACACCTGAATGTTATATCAAGGTTAAAATAATATTGTTTTCTAGGAAATAAAATCATTTCTGACTACCAAAACTAAACATGGTTCGACATAGATGCATCTTGATTAATAATTCTAAAATGTGTTTTTTGAGAATTCAACATCAATAATTATGGTGCACAATTATTGTTCCCTTACAGTGCACATAGTTTGACACTCTTAGGGGATATGCATGGGTAATCTCAAATTTTCATTATTAACCATTATTAATAATTTTAAATGAGAATAACCAATGATAACCTAGGATAAACCTATGGTTTTATAAATTAAAAATAAATTTTTATAATAATAAATTTTTTTAATAATTTTTCATGATAATATTATTTTCCACTATGAATATAATTTATTACAGTAAAATTTTGGGTATTAATAAATTGAAAAAACCAAGTGGATTTTTGTTAATAATAAATTTGATGGATAATGGTATGATTTTACATATGAGTAGATAGATTCCATGGTAACTGGAATGTAAAACCTTGTGATTCTGCCAAAATCACACATATTTTTATATGATTTGAAATCTTAATATGGGTGATTTTAGTGAAAATAATAATAAGAGAAAGGTAGTGTTTCCTGAAGACTTGAATAAAATATGATTTAGCTTAAAAATGTCATATATGATTGAATAATCACTCAGGTAACTGATTTAGATAAATAATAAAAAGTTCTATATGTGGTAAAGAACGTTATAAAGTGAGTAATTTCCATGGAAAAAAGAAGAGTTTTTATAGGGATACTATATTAATAATTAGGTTACATTTATAGTTCAACATATTACATGATGAAAATAGGGGAATCATTTGAGAAAATTCCTAAATCTAAATGTTAACTCTTAGAACATTGAAGGACCAATGCTATTCCAATAGTTAAAGGGAAATCATTTAAGTGTGTATTTATTTTGATATAATAATTATTTTATAGAATAGTTATATCAATGATAAATTGGTTATAAATATCATAAAACATATAAAGATTATTATGAAATATATTTTATTTATGGATATGAAACTATAATTATTGATACGGTATACTTATAGTGAAATCATGATTTAGGGACACATAATCCTTAATACATGTTTTATGTGGGGATAATATTGTTTTTTGGGATAAAGTGATTGTGTTGTAAATTTGATATAATTTAGGATTGTATAATTGATTAGTGATTTTATTAAAAAGTTATTTATGTGATCTATATTGAAGAATTATACATTTTTTGATTTGTGGAGTTTTTTAGAATATTTTTAAAAATTTATTTTTTATTAATGTTTTATGTTATTGGATTTTGAGGCGGCAGAAAAATTTTATGAGGTTTTAAAAGAAATACTATATTGGGGTTTAAATTTATCATTAGGTTAGTAAATGATTTTATGTTTTCTTAATTTTGGTCCACTGGATCAGGGTATAGATAATCATGTTATTTTAAATGTGATTCATTGTTAATGTGATATTTTTGACGATATTTTTGGTCAATTAATGGATTTAGAATTAGGTTTTGTATATAAATTTTATTCATGTCATTATGGCGAATTAAACTATAATTTATGATTTTATAGTGATTTTTCATAGTTATTTATGATATTATGGGAGATTACACATTAGGTTGAGGTATATAAAACCCTTTGGTTTAATTTTAGGTTTAATATGAAATATTATTTAGAAAGAATGGAATTAAATTTTATGGAATGTATGTAGAAAGGTATGATATCACCATTTTGGATAAAAATGATTTAATGTCATGTTGATTTAGTAAATTCAGTTTAAGGGTTATTTATATACGGAGTTATCTAACTTGAACCTCTAGTGCAATTCTAGAATTTTTTTGATAAAAAACTAATTATGGTAAGTATTTATTAAATGATTAAATTATACTTGTCTTGTAAGTATATTTCTATATTTTTTGTGTATATTTTAAATGAATTTCTATACTTTATTAAATGGATATTGAAACCAAAAATATATTATCTTGTGTTCATTTAAATAGATTTTATTATTTTTTTACACATTGTGGAGTTATGGTTTTTTATCATTCACAATATCATGATCATTAAATTTTTTCTGATCAATGTTCTCTATCGCCCTCCATCATTTTTAATGATTTTTCATTTACTCCATGTATATAGTTTTCATTCACACTAATTTTCTCTTATGTGGAAACCATGTTATGGGTTACGCTTGAAGACCATTGTATTTATCTTTTACTCTTTTCAAGTGCATATTTTATACCCAATTTAGGAAGTAAGTGTTCAATAAGAAAATATAAATTATCAAACAATTGATTGATGTGATCAAGTTAAAATTTTGAGGATATAATTTATTAAGGGGTACAAATGTAACACATCAATGTTTTAAGCATACACTATGTTAAATAGCGTATGCGACACAAAACATAGTTATTTAACCAAACCAAGTAATGTTATTATTTTATGACCACAATAATTTTTTAATTAATTAGTCGATATTAATAGACGTAAATGATTTATGAAATATATATAAATGATACAATCATTTATAATTAATTGAGAAATTATCATTAAATAAGCACTAAATTTTTAGGAATTCTATTCGATTCTTAAAAATATGTATTCTTAAAAATGGTTTTTATTTATTTCTATGAGAAAATATTAGAATTAATTTCATAAAAAATTAATGAAATGATAATTTAAACATAATTTTTGAAATCATATTGTTAATATTATAAAAGGTTTAGTTTTTTAGGTAGATATATTTTCTTATGAATATTTAAAAATAATGGTTCTTAATGAAAAATTAATTTCTTATTCAAGAGTTGACAATGATTGATATTGTTATAAAATAGTTTAAATATAAAATATTTCATATTATATTTTGAATTATCCAATTTTTTGAAATGGAATAAAATTTATGGTTGATTTTTTATCGATTTTTTTACATAAAAATACATTTTTTGAAAAAAAATTCATATCATTTTTATTTTTATATTTAATAAATTTATTCCACTTATATAAATTGAATCTTGAAAAATAGAATCCATATTCTGAATAAAGAGGTCAATATTTTGTAAATTATTCCCTTTAATTTATTTCGTCTTGAATAGTGACCATTTTAAATTATTATTACCATGTTAAAGGTAAAATAAATTAATTAAGGATAATACTAAAGTTATAATATGTCAAATTCCTTCAAACATATTACTTTATATAATTGGATGAGTCAAATTATATAGAACATGTCCCAAATATCAAAGATTCAATGGTTACTTTATTACATTGGCACTAGATACAAGTGATCGCATCCCAAAACCTGAAATAATTTAGACTTCCTATAAAATTAGATACATAAATGGGTTTCCGATAACATTTGGAAACATGAAAATAATACATAATATTTTTTTTGAGTGAAAAAAACATCCTTTATTATAAAACTAAATATGAATCATAATAAAATTCATGGAATCCTGGGCAAAGGAAACATAAGAACGGGGTGAGCTCATATGATCAATAAGGTTATTCATACAACATAATCTAAATGAGACATAAATAATATTTCAAGAATTAATGATGATAAAATAATGCCAAATAAATAATCTCATGATATAAAAGCTTATTTTGGGACATCATTAAAAATAAATTGATCAATGGAAATGAATAACTAATTTTATAATGATGGAATTTAAAATTTTGGATATCTAAATCTTATCATCAGGGGCTTCAGCCATGAAATATGGAAATACTATCAAGGCATTGTGCAATACATCTGTATAAATGAAAACAACCTTTTCTAAACCCCAATTTATTTTGTCTATTGATACCTATAGTGGCATCGAGGGGCTATATATTTCTATTCCCCACTGGTCACTGAATATATCTAATGGATTAATCATGTAAAATGGGAAAGACATAATAAATGTAACTAGAAATGTTTTAAAAACAAGAATATAATGTGTTAACACATTCCCCAATAAACATACATAATCATAAAACAACCAGAGTAATATGGAGAATGATATCGAAATAGTCTATAGCTTGTCAAACTATTTATAAAAAATACAACTAAATATTGTGAATTGTATTATTTGAGTATATCCATATCATTTTATTTAAAAAATTATGTTGGGATAGATGAAATTTATTTTAAAGTATCACTGTGGATTTTATTTAGAAAAATACACTATTCACTTTAAAATCACTTATTTTTAATATAATAAATTTTGAAATATTAAAGGGAGTTTTTTTTGAAGTTAAACTTTTAAGAATATAAAGCAATTATTAATGAAATGAGTTTTCATAATGGGGGGATATTTGGTTCATGCCATATTTGTTTAAAATGGATTCATTTCAAAATTTTGTGAAAATGTAAAAAATTTCCGCATTTACGCAATGATTAGAGGATTCATTCTAAAGTATTTTTAAAAATGTATACATGTTTAAAAATTTCTTTAATATATCTTTTGTGTAATATCTCAATTAAAAAAATAACATAATAGTTTTCAAATTTATTAATATTTGGGAACTAAATTCTACATTAAAGGGGACAATGTGCTCGATGGAGTACCTAATACGCAACAATGGATTTCTTTGAAATCTTACATTCCACACTAATAATATAATATTATTATTTTAAATGGTAGTTAACACATAGCCATTGTAATGTTGGGAATGAACATAACTTACTAAAAAATGATTATATATGTTTGTTAAATGTTTTTACATTTATCCAATAAATTTTAGTGGCTTAAAATGTGAACGAATCTAATTTAAAACATAATTTATGTTAAAAGGATGATTTACCGTCTTTTAATAGTGAACCCTCTTTAAATATATTTTTGATCACTTTTATATGTTCCATTTGACAAAATAATATTCTTTTATAGAATGGGGACATCAAAATTTACATTTAGTAAATTTTATGTATTTTTCTGATAAAATTCATTTTTTATGAATAGTTAAAAATATTGTATTTTAATTCAAAAGTGCCTTTTAATCTAATTTATTTATGTGGTTAGATTATCTTTTTAATTGGTATTAAATTTTAATTATGTTATTTTTTTACCATTTAATCCAATTTTGGTCGTTAGAATTAATTTCACTTTGAAATTGGACATAAACAGGTATCAATCTTTTGATTGTTATTGTTTATGAAAAAAAAGTAATTTGTTTTGATAACAGTAATGAAATTTAAATTAATTAATGAATTTTCTATTTTTTAATTTGGTAAAATATACATCATTTTTTAATTCGGAATATCAAATATAGGTTATGCTTAATTTTTGGTAGTTTTCTAAAAATAATCAATTTTTGATGAGTAGTGAAACCACTAAGTAGTAGTTAAAAAACTATATTTTTCCTTTAAATGAAATTTTACTACTTCTGTTAATTATATATTTAATATATGAAATACATGGTTGTTATTATTATGTAAAATTTGGTTCAATAAGATGAAATTATTTTTTGATGAATAGTAACTATTTGCTTTTATTTACCATGGTGAAAGGTAAATATGATAATTCAAGGAAAAACAAATATTATATTAAGAATAAATTACCTTAACAGTTGTCTTAACCTTTTTGGTTGATTAATTTACGACTATGGGCATATTTGGGTAAATTTTGGGACCCCATGGAGCCACATTGGAGTAACAATGACACTTTAGACTAATTATTTTAATGTAAAGTCCAAAATGACACAAACAAATATCTTTAAGTAAATTAATTTTTACATGGGGATATATAAGTTATCATTTGAATATAAATATTCCATGGAAGTAAAAAAACAATTTCCTACATCATGGTATTTGTTTATAATTTTTAGACATCAAATAAATAAAATTATTTATGACACAAAAATCCTGCAGTATTTACGTTATTAATAAATGATTTAAATAAATAAGATTATAAATATTAAAATAACATCCAAAAACTTAAAAATTCTTATTCTATTATTTTATTTCTTCCATAAGTCATCCTATATTTGACTTTAATTAGTTTTGGACATTTAGAAACCAAATATCATTATATAATAAAATAATATTTTCACAGTTTCCTAAAGAGCCCCTCCTCCCCCTTATAAAAATCCCTCACTTCTAACCCATTACTCAAACCAATCAATCCATTTGGGTCTTCCAAAATATTCCCAAATATGATCTAAAGATATCCATATTCCTCTTAGAATCCTTTCCTTAGGAAGAAGGCACTTCAAGTGGTTTTTTTGTTCAATCCAAAGGGAGTTACCCGTATTAAAGGTAACAGTTTCTCTTAAATTATTTTCTTTTATTTTACAAATCTAACCCATAAACTCTTTTAATTACTTTATTTTATAAAAAAAGCAGTATCTTAAATATACAAGTATGTTTTTTTAGAAGTATTAAAACTACACTTACACACACCTCCATCAAATGTGTAAAAAACATATTGTTTCTGTGCGGACTACCACCCCCTCAAAGTGATATGACTCGTTAATGCCATATGTGGGACGTATAATGGATGGAATTAATGATATTATATATGATATTATACTGGAATTATAATATAACTATTTTTAATTATTTTTAATTCCTTTAAAATAAGAACTCGAAATGAAAGTAGCGTTCATGCGTACGTACGGCTTACTGTCTCCATAAACTGTTCATTTCATTTATTACCTCAAAATGTTATATACTATTATAAATACATTTATATACTAGATAAATATAATATATATGATATCTAAATCATGAATAACATTCTGGATATAATTAATGCTTGACTATGTGAACAACTTGTAATTATAAGAAGTCCATTTTTGACTCAAGTACCAAATATCTACAAAACAAACGTTATTAGCATAAATGATTACATAAAGTTTATAACATGTAAATAAGTGATATAAAAGGAATAATAAACTTGAAAAAGGTTCTTAGGTAAGTAGAAAAAAAAATTATTTTATTATTCAAGAAGAACAAGTTACAAACCAGTCAAGTGAGACATGACATAAGGGATTTCTTATCTCACTTTTAATTCCATGAGATTTTATTTGTTTGCCACTAATTTATTGCACATGGGGTATTTTGTACTGAAAATAGATATATATTATAATTATTAACATTAAATTCTTGTTATTATATGATTTATTGGGTGGTTTTTTACTTTTTTTCAAACGACTCGATTTATTACAACATGGTAAGGGATTTGCATAACAGTTTTTAATCTCGTGATATTCATGATATTCTTGCCACAATTTACTTTTGTGTGGTGTATGTACTTACCATGATTGTATTAATTTTTTAATATACATAAATTTATTTTTATTTACATATTAATTTTATGATCCATCTTTCATGGGTTGTATGTTTCGTAAGTTACCAAATCAGTAAGGGAACCATTTTTCCCAATTTCCTTTCCACGGGATAATCTTCTAATTCTTAATTAGGTCATGTTATGATTTTGTGTAGAATAAATATTTATTTATTTATTTTTTAATTTACACTCCCCTTAGTGTGGATATACTTTTGATACTCATAATCACTCCATTTAGAAATTATCAAGTCATCGATATGAACTAGAGAACAATAAATTTAACTCTATTTCCATTCATTGAGTTTAACATACATGTCATTGGTTTTATCTTAAAAAGAATGTTTCTGAATTCTCTCTGATTGATTTATACTGAATATCCAATAATATTGGGTGTATTTATATTTTTCAGAAATTATTATGTAATTTATTTATCATTAAACTAAGGATATAGTTTTTATAAATGATTTCGTCTCAATTTACATTCCATTGAGACTTCATTGTTTTTATGCACCAATTCACTTTTATATGGTTTATATACTGCCCTTTAAAATATTATATCATGAATACCATTATTCTCATTATATTATAATGGTTTGATTAAATTTTATTCCTCAATTATTTTTATTCAATCACCTCTCATTTGGTGATGAACTCCTTTACTAAAATATTGTTCTAAGGAAATATTTTTTCTAAATAATTCTCATTAATGTCCATGTTTTCAAAATTGTTTGAATGATTTTCTTATACGAAATTAATGTTTTAAATTTTCAATTCCATTAAAATCTTCAAAGTGTTTTAGGACACTTTGATTCAAAAATCCATTTATTAAATGTTTTAAATGGTTTTGAAAATGGTTTGATAAAGAATTGTTTATTTAAATATTTTATTTTGGTATATTGGAATGTAGAAATTCTATCTTTACATTATACTTGTGTTATTTGTTATGATTTTGTAATTGTTTTTGGGCATTGTTTTCATATATGGGTGGTTCTGTTATAAACCTAGGTTGGGTGAGCCCAAGATAGCTCTCCAATGCATTGGGTTACGTGATGGAGGTAAATATTAATGTTTCTCTTAAGATATTTAAGGAATATACTGTGTTGGGTATTACAAATGTGACTCCCTATGTAGAAGTGATGGCTAAAATGTATGTATGTTATGAATGACATAATTTACCTTTATGGTTTAAGATTTCTTCTTGTTATTCCTAAATCTTATGATTTCATGAGGTGTGTTATGATTGAAAAAGTATGGTTTCATTGATTTGTATTTATTGATGGACTATTGTTTATGTTCATTATTTTATAACCATTACTGAGCTTTTTAAGCTCATCACAAGTTTTGAAATGTTTTTCATACGACATAAAGATGAATAGGTTCAAGTATGAGATCACAGAAGAGTCATATTGTCTAAAACATAGAACATGACATGATCCCTTTTAGGTGTTTTTTATTTTATTAAAAAATGGATACTGGGTAGTAGTGTCTACATGTTATATTCAAGTAGTTATGTAATAGTTATGGCCAAATTATCTAGAACTCTAAACCTGAAAAGATCCTCAATGTGAATTATTCAATTAAATCTAGATTATGTAATTTTTAAGGATGGGTCCTTATAATTATTGAATATTAAAAATATATTTTTTAGTTTTTTAGAAAACATGGCCATTGAAGGATATATATTTTCAATTGAAGATATGAATGATACTATATTTTTTAAAAGAATTTTCTCAATCATTTTATATCCCAATGATAGAAACATGGTAATATTAAATTAAATTATTTGGAATAAATATAGGATAATAAAATAGTTTTGTTTTTATATTAAAAAATAAATCAGTTCCCATAAAATATAATTAAACATAAACAATCCAAAATAATGTTGTGTTTTTGAAATAAACCATTCCCTCATGTCTAATTTCCTTCAAACGCGTCCAACCATCATACCTAATAAATATAAATTTATTATAAATAAAATTCCAATATAATATATATATATATTATAAAAAATATAATATAATTATAATCTTTTATCACCATTTTATTAATAATTATATATTAAAATCATTGTTCTAGGTATTAATTAATTAATTATTCATGGAACTTTTGGTTTGGTAGTTTCAATCCTTTTAATTTGATCTTGGATCTATTATCTATATAGTTTTAATAATGTTATAAATATCATATATATATATATATATATTAATTATATTTTTATTTAGTATAATTAATTAAATATATATCTAGAAAAATGAATTATATATTTCAAAAACAAGGTAAGATGAACATACACATGAACACTGATTTCACACTTTTATGGATAGAACAAAAGAATATAAAATAATAACAAACCATTATAGAATAATTATTATATCATATATATAATATATATTGATTAATTTTATAGTTACTAAAATCTATGTAATTTTTAAATGAAAAAAGATCACATCGCTTCGTTGAGGTGGTAATCCACACATATGCACATGCAACGTCATTATTTTGAAACAGATTGTAACATAAGAAATTATATATGATATTTTAATTCAAAAAATATAATAATGTCTCAAATATCATATATAACCATTAATTAAATCATTTTATCCGTAAATATGTTGTGGTGATGGAAAATAAATTATACTGTTACATCTTGATGGTTAGTCATACATACAAACTAATGATGTTTTCAGTTTTTTAAATGATCTAATAGAGATGGAAAATGTTTGTATCATAATTATAACAAAATTTTTGAGTATTTGTTATACTATATAAATTTTCATACAGTTGGTAAAAAATATTAGAGGATGTAGATGAAGAAACAAACATTAAAGTCTCTGTAAAGATAACTACCTCATCTACGATTGACGTATATTGGATCATCTCTTAGGGAATATAGAGTAAGACTTTTAGAAAGGAAAAAATATATAAATTAGAGAAGTATTTTTATAAGATAAGTGGAGTAAAACCCAACTTTATGGATATGTATCATTATTTTTTATAGTTTCCCTTCATACTTTTTTTGAGTACTTTCCAGTTGTTGTTTACCTTGAGGTGCTTTGAGGTGAAATTAAAAAACATTAGAAGGAAATGGGCAAGTGAACGATTGGCACAGAGTTTTCCCAAACCCTTTGCCCCTTCCATGAAAACTATAAAACCCTAGACATATGGGTTTTTCATGGATAGATAATGATTTTTAATACTGTGTGACCTCTTAGTAGGAGATGTTCTCCCCCTAGAACTGGCACACAGTAAAGGCACACAATTAGGAGAAACATTTCCCCCCAAGAAGAAAAACATTCATACAAGATTTTAGTCACACGAAAATTATTAAACTATTTCTTGAGCCCCCGTATAATACCCTTTAACACCATATCTCAACCCATTACTAATTTTTCTCAATTATACAACTTCACAAAGGGATTCCAATCCCATACAACCTCTTTTCATAGTGATTTGGAATCCCAGATTGAAGATCTTCACATGTCTTGGTAAGACGATATCATCCCCTGGGTTTTACATTCCCTTTTGAGTTATTATTTAGTCCGATGATGATTTTATTCGCTTTTTTGTTTAGATCTAGATATGGGATTGTGGATCTGATTATAGGATTTATGGGATCTTGATCATTTGAACTTGTTTTTGGTTTTCAATCCAGATCTTGTTCTATATTGTTATTCTGTCAAAAATATTGATTCATCTATTGGATAGAATAGTCAAAAAATCGAGGTACTTGGTATATAATTCAAATTCCATAGTCTTGATTGCAATTATTTTTATTTAGTAGTATAATTTATATTTTATGATTAAAAATTTTGTTCTTAAATGAATTAATTAATTAAGGGAGACATAATATTGGGGGTATTTGAGACCTTACGTTTGAAATAATTAATTGATGAATTAATTATGAGATATTGAGTATATTAATTGATATAATTAATTGATGAATTAATTATAAGATATTGAGATTGTGAATTGAGATAATTATCAGATTAAATAATTATGAGATATTGATAATGTGTATTCAGATAATTTGTTGAAGAATTAATTATGATACTTTGAGATAATTTATTTGACATGATTAATTTATGAATTAAGTAAGAGATATTGATATTGATATTTGTTATAATTAATTATTGAATTAATCATATGTTATTAATTAATTAATTATTGATTTGATTAAAGGGATTGATGTTCTTAATTAGTTGGGGATATAATTTGTGGTAATTATGTGATAAATAATTGTTGAATTAGAAATGATATTAAGATTATAAATTAATTGGTTAATTAATTAATGTGATTTTTATGATAAACTAATAGTTTAATTAGTAATTAAATTGTTGTGGAAAATAAATTATTGAAGTTTTTTTAAGAATGGTCACAAGGGAATTCAAGCATTAATTAAAGAATGGGAACATGGTCAATCAATTTTGTGATTTATGAACGATAACATACAAATTCTATAATGAATTGATGAATGGGAACATGGTCAATAAATTTTGTGAGGTACGAATAGTATCATGGTCATTCAAGAATGAATTAGTGAATGATAACATATAAATTATATTATTTAAATTAATGAATTTTTACATATTCATTCAATTATGTGAGTTAATGAATGGTTACAATAATATTTATAAATATGTTATTATTTTAGATTAGTTCAGACTATGACATGGGTGAAAGAAGATATTGAGATATGGGAGTGCATGAGAGCTTTGAGGTTTATGTGGTCAAAGAAATATTAATTTATAATTTGATAAATGTTTATTTATTAATTGAAATAATTTCTTTATACAATTGGATACACTATTATTTGACTGAATATTGTTTTTATGCAATTGGTGGTGGTCAACAGAGTTTCAGTCATGTCCTACTCTGGATGCATGATCAGTAACTGATTAGATTTCATTATTGGAGGTCAGGTCTAGGAAAAACCGATTGTATTATACAACTACATTAGAGATGGAGCATGGTTGAGGGAACCCATCATTGTTATAGACCATCTTGAAATATTCCAATCTAATTACATTGGTTTTTTAATTTGACACTTGGCATTTTCAATATAATGACATATATGTTATATTGTTTCGGTATCATATTTCCAATTTTGATCATCTTATGACATTAGAATCCATCTAGTTATGTTTTTATAGTTGGTAATTGTTTATTTATTTTCCACTAGTGTTTTACTCTAAATAAGGGGGTATAGTCTCCCCCTGATTGATATTAGACCCTCACTGCACGTCTATAGCCTCTGGTTTATGGGGATGCGTTCTTGTGTTCATTTGACCGATCAAATCAGGGTACCAGTGTGTATCACCTAGGCTTGAATTTTAAAATGTGGCATCTGATCCCAAATTTATTTTCTTTTAAATTTTTATTTCTATTTTGGAATGGTATATAAAATACCTGTAAGAGTCATGCCTGGGTTTTGATCAACTCTATAGGAGTTAAAAATCAATGTTTGATGGAAAAACAAAGAACCTTGTTTGGGTTTGTTGTTATTTTTTATTTCTATTATAGTTTAATTTTATTTCACATCGGGTTATGAATTTGTGGTATTTTATGATTGATGACCTTGATATTCTCTAATAATTGACTCATAACCTATAACAGCATGATTAGTGAGTTTTCATGCACCATTTTATCCATTTAAGAATATATTGTGAAATTCCTCATTTTAAGAACACATATGATAACATTTTTTTGGTACGATTATATATATAAACTATTTTTCCATTCTTGTGAAATTTAATTTAAAAAAGATCCTAAAGAGAAATTTGTGAAATATTATAAAATGATTCAAGATGAGAATAAATGTGTGTCTAATAGAGGAACTTGAATAATGAGAATGGGTTTACTCTTGTAAACCCAGAATAACATGTAGCATGGTTTTTGGAAGTGAGAGCACCTAGATTTTTGTGTGTGTGGGAGGGTTTGGGAATGTGATATTTTATGGAATATTGTGTTTCCCATAATTGTGATAAAGTTGTGTTTTGTGTCCTAATAATTGTGTTGGAATGGTAGAGATATCTCAATGCAATGATTCTTGTTGATAGAGAAACCTGAGGTTATGGATCAAGATGCTCCACCAGTAGTTGAACCTGATGCACCGATAGTGCCATAAGGGGAAGCAGGGGAGCAGTTCCGAGTAAACTATTCAAGCATCATATAGTGTATGTAATGATGCCTAGAGTGGGTTATCAGGAGAAAATTTGATTTGAAAATGGAGTTTCAGTTACATCCCCCTCAAAATTTAATATGATATGTCAGATAAGATGGATTTTATTTTTGGGATGAGTCTATTGAAATGATATATGACCATTTAGAGACTCATACTGAGAGGAGGGTGACGTTGGATACTTATATTCTACAAGGATCAGTGAAGAACTGGTGAGAAATATTGAAGTAGATTGGAAAGGATGATGATATCTTATAGAATGATTTTTTGTACAGTTTCATAGTGAATTTATATCCAGATATGATGAGGTAGGAGAGAGGAGATGAGTTCATGAGGCTGGCTTGGGGGGGGAGAATGGAAACGATATAATATGCTAGATGCTTTTCATATTTATAGTGTTTTCCTACATCATTGGAATTGGATGAGATGGCTACATGGAAATGATTCTAGGATGAAATTAAATGTGAGATTAAATCCTATGATAACCTCTTTTAGTTGAAGAATTTTTTGGAGGCGGTGCATCAGGCCCTCAAAGCTCAAGGGAATCTAAAGGAGGATTCCATTTAAGGCCAAATAGTTTAATATAAATGACCATGAGGTATGAATTCTAAGAGAAAGAGTCTTATCTTTGATAGAGTTAGTTATGGGAGTGGGAATTAGGGTGTATAGATAGAGGGATCAGTTTCTTAGGATCTTACTAGAGTGACTTTTTATAAATGTGGTAGTTTGGGTAATTTCTACATATTGTGCCCCAACCAAGAGTAGAGTGTCTATATTTTTTCAAAATGGGACATATAATGAATTTTTGTAGTGCCTGGTGGTTGAAGAGTAGTGACACATGAGCTAGACAAAACTAGTGTGCATAAAGAGGATATTCTACACTATATCAGTTTAGAAGATGGTGTTCTACCAGCGGAGGAAGTAGTGGTAGTAGACAAAATTCTTATAGGAAATATCATCTATTTTAGTAGAGTGATATATCACAAGGGGAACATTTTTTATCACAAGGATATGGGGATGGAAAATTTAATGTGGTAAACCCTACACATGTGGATAGCGTTGTTAGACCATCGAAATTGAGAGGTAGCATTATTGTAGCTTCTACTATAGATAGTTCTATTTCTGATACCACTACATTTCATTCCTTTATTTATTTATAACATGTAAATGGTTTGAGGCTGGTGATAGAGTTTTTGTGCAGGGTGTTGATGATAGACACACCTCTATGAGTACGACTGAGTGGCATTTTCTTTTCCTAGTAGTGTTCCGTCAAGGTTATAGGGAATAATATTTTTATGGGATCTCTATATTCATGATATGTTAGGATTAGATATAATTATATGAATTTATTGGTTATTTTGATATCGATCTCACATTTATATTTACCACATGAGATTGAATATTATGTCTCTTATGGGTGATAGGTACATTTACTATGGAGAGTGAGATATCCATCCAGGCCTAGCATGTAACAACCAAAGTTTGTATGGTTTATTTTTCAAATAAATCAATTTCATTCAATTTCATGCTAAAATGAGTTATATTTCTTCTATCTTATACACAAATTTAGTCCTTTTATAAATGAAACACTGACTTAGTTTGAATTACATGCAAGAGAAGATTTCTATGAAACATTATTTTTTTACAGAAATAAAATAATAACCTATCCTTTAAATTAGAAGGTATGAACATTATTGACTATATTTTTATAATATAATGTTTATAACAAGAATTAAATTGTTTCCAATTAATTATAAATGAAAATATATAAAAATTAAATATAATGGAAATATTTTTTATATTTATTCTCTTAATGTCATTTAGACTTAATAAATTAAAAAAAATTACAATTATTGAATGAAATTAATTAAATATAAATTTTATATGTTTTATAATTTTTTCAACTTTACATTACATTTTATATGCATATTATAGAAGAATGTCATTTTTATGTATAAAAACATATATATTTTAAAAAGGGCATTCAACAACCTTTTAATGGAGAACCCATTTTAAATCCAATTTTTCACACTTTTATTCATTGTATTTGAATAAATAAACATTGTCTATTAAAATAGAATATAAATTATTTCTTTTGTAAATTTATTTGTATTATTATGATTGGTTTCATTTTTTATGGAAAAATAACAAATAAATTTTTTTAATTAAAATCAAATTTTTTAATTGAAATAACTTATAATATAAATAATATTTTTAATTGGTTTTAATGTATAATTAGATCATAATTTTATTAATTAATCAAATTTAGGTCATCATAATCCTTTTCATATTTAAATTGTGTATAAAACACTTTGTGAATTTTTGAATGTTTTTACTTTAAAAAGATGTTTTCTCAATCCGCCAATAGTATTAATATTAAATTATTTACTACAACAAATCTATTATGAATTTTAAAAAATTGATTCCATATTTTTAATTAGTGGGAGTAAATTTTGTAAACAGTTTTTTTAATTTTGTGCATATTAATAGTAACTTTAGTACTTTTATAATTTTCATGGTTTAGGGTAAACCAGATAATTATGTTTAAAACTAACATTATAAATATTATAAAACATCTATAAACAATGTAATAATTATATTGGATGGTTTATTTAAGAAACAAACCATCATTGGGGTGATTTTAAGTCCACTCAGATCCATTTGGAGGGCATTAACCCTTTTATATTTTTTTATTCAAATAAAAGTCAATTTTGTCATAATTTTTATTTGAATAAAATAAATATTTTTAATATGGAATTATACTTGTGATATGTTCAACTATAATTACTAATTTTAATGAAAATAGATTTATCTACATTTTTAATTTATTTATAATTTTTTGTGATAAAATAATTACTTAAAACGGTAAAACATTGATGATGCATTAATTAGGTAAGTAAGAATAAAAGAACTGATATCTAAAAAAATATGTTTTGATACAATTAATTTCATAATATAATTTCATGGATTAATTTTACATGTTAGTGATATGATAGAACAATTAGTTTGAATTTATCATGTTTTGAATTTTTTTTAAATGTCATGAAACGTAGAATGTCAAAATTGGAACAAATGTTTTTTTAAAATATAAAATATTTTTGTAAATGTTAGAAAAGTTATAAAAATACAAGATTCAAAAAAGTTGTTGGTATATGTATTATAATTTCATCAATGAATCATTTTTTCATCTTTTATAATTTTTTTGTAATAATATTAACCCTCAAATTGTATAATAAATTATATCATGGAAAAAATTAAAAATGATTAATAATGGTTAAACCAAAAAAATAAGGGTTAAAAATAGTAAAATATTCTCTAATTTTAATTTTATGATTCTAATTAAACCCATAATCAAGCTATATTATAAATAAATCACATTGAATACATTTTTAAAAGTTAATTAATTTATATAATTATCATATTTTGAAAAATTGCATGTGTTTCCCTAACGTTTCTTATAAAAGGGAACTATTTATTGTAATTTATTCACACATAAAAAACCTATTTTGTTCATCTAATATATATACATTTCCCTTAAAAAATTCCTTATAAGAATTATATAGATTGGTTTATTGTAAAAATACAATCTCCAGGGTCGTTAATATTAGATCTAGTGGTAGCTTGTCGAAAAAGAGCCAATTTCCTTTACTAACTCTTTGAATAATGTTTCTTATGATACTTCAAAAATATATGTTAACTCTGTTATAAATTAAAAAATATAGTATCAAATATATTATGATATGAAATTATTGTTATGTAAAAACCATATTCCAGGTTTTATCTATGCAATGAAAAACAAAATTACCCCACATATGTAGGTATAACTTGTCATCTCCACATAAAGGGGTAATCTATTTTTCATCACCACCATACATGGATGAGTATAATGATTGATTATATATATATATATATTATAACATGATATTAATTATTGAACAAAATATATTCCACCCACTTTCATACCATTACCCCATTAAGGGAATGATATCATCGCTCGTGCGCACAAACTGCATAGCGTCTGCAAAACAAAATTCTCATATTCATTATTCAATAATGATTATATATATGTATGTAATTAATAAATATGATTTATATTACCTTAATAACATTTTTTATGTGATATAAAAATATCCTATGACAAATAATTTTTAATTTTTATTACAAAACATGCATAGTAATATAAAGAAAGATGAAAAATATTATTAAAACACAAATGGAAATATAATAATATATGATATCATAAATACTTATTTTTAATAAGTAAATAAAATCCATTAATCCATTATATAGGAGTTTCAAATAAATTTGAGGGAAATCAGACCTAAGTTATTGGTTGATGTCAAAATCTTATTATTCTACAAGATTGTTTATACATAAGTATTTTGATGAGGGAATGTTTCTCTACAATTTCCATTCTTCTTAAAAAAATCATGAATATTATTCATATTATTCTAAAATTTTCACAAATCTCTTTTACACATGTATTGGTTTTTAATAAACGATATTAAAGGAATATGTTTGTCATTTTTTATATGTGGTGCTTTTTGACTACTTCTGCAAAAGTACAAGAAGAATGTCTTTTAACTTATATGGGATGGAAATTATCATATTAATTCTTGAAGCCTTAATTCATAGAATAGTTACATAAAATATTATGAGGATATTTTATTAAAATTATTTCTTTTATCGTTTCATGTAATTTTAATTAATGTAATCCTTTTCAATGTGGAAAGGATATTTTCCTCTAGATTTTTTTTTCACGTGATATCTAAAATTTAATTTCCATATAAGTTAATTTTATTTGATGTTACTTATGTTTTACTAAAAATATGATTCATTTCAAACATTCTTATTCTTTCTAAAAAATCTTAAAATTTATAATGGAATGATATTTATGAAACCCATTACATATCTATGGGTTATGTTATGATAAAAAGGGTTTGAAACTCATTAATTTTATCGGTTATGATATGATTTCTATTTTAGTGGAATAAATATGTATGATTTTCTTTTTATGAAGTGTGAGTAATATATCTCCCGAAAATGAATTACTTAAATACTTATATCTCATGAGATAGATTATGTTGGCCTTTGTAGTGAATTGTGAATACAAATATGTCCATGGTAATGAACCATGATGACCAAGATGGTATGGGGAGTGAACTTATAGCACTAAGATGGACATGGGAGGGAACCGGTAATACAGAAATTGAATGTGGAGTGAACACATATTATTAACTCATATGAAAAACATTTTATATTCTTCTGTGTCTTCCAAAAATACCATGTTTTATTTCTATGTTATGATTTCATGGGTCATGTTCCTTATTTCATTACGATTCTAGTATTTTGATAATCAAATCCTTATTCTGTGATTATTTTTTATAATAATTTATATTTATTGTATTATGTTCAATGTGTATGATCATTTCTCATGTTGTTATATCTATGATTATGTATACATATCTCCCTAGGTTACCTATACTAAGAATCTGAGATCACCCCTTCTTCAAGTTTCCATTTCCATAGGCTTTGATGATTTTTTTTGTTTTGTGAGTTTATGAATGGTACTATTCAAGAAGAACCTAGTGGTAGATAATATAGAACAATTATGTACTTGTGTTTATGTTTCTATGTTTCCAATGTCACTAGACAACTATGGTCTTTGGGAATCTATTTTTGTATTGTATTATGTATTTTATAAAAGGGATATAATGTTAATGCATGAAAATCTAGGTTTATTATAGTGGGTATCATTGAAAAAAATTAGTCAACATTTGGAAAATTGAATGAGAAAACCATAGTGAGAACCCTTAGTAAATTTCTATGTATGATTCCATGGATAAGGAAAATATCATATAATTTTGGTAAAGGTTAGAGTGATTTTTTCCTAGAAGTGCACCCCCATCAATATACTAAAAGTTTATGTTTCCCTAGTATAGATGTACATAGAGTTAGCAACTAAAAAAGGTGAATTGGTCTTAACTCATCAGAAATTTTTACATAATAGATGGCCCTACGGCACACCTGGTTAGATATTCGTGGGGTATATTCGTGTGTAAATCAAAAACACTTCATGAACCATCATGAAATATTTAAATATATGTTGGAAATTAATAACCAAGGATAATGAAATGATATCAAATATTAAAGATGTTTAAATAATTTAGGCATCCCATATGCGGTTTTTCATGATTATGTTGATACTCACTATGATAATTAATTGTTACATTATGATTTTTTGTTTTATAAAATTTATGGAACCCAAATGAACTGCATCAATGCTATGTGTGATGAGAAATGAAATGATCATTCTCTATTGGATCCAAATTTTATTGGATAGTAATGAAAATAGTATTTCTTTACCAGAATAGCATTCTCAATATATGAATCATATTTGACTTCAAAATGATAAATGGAGGGAACAACATTCTATTGAGTCCTTCATGAGGAAATTTCCACCTCATGTCTGTGGGTCTTCTGATCCTCTTGTTTCTGAAAAGTTGATCAATACTACTAAAAGAATATTCTCCATTATCCACTATTCAGTGCATGAAAATTTCATTCTATATTTCTATTGGTTATAAGGAAAATTAGACATGTGGTGGAATCTAATCAAGAACATGAGGTGACAAGATGAAATGGGATCCTGCGATTGGTTTGACTTCAAGAAATTATTGTTCAATAATAACATTACTCATATTCTTTATAACAATATGGAGAAAGAGTTCCTTGAGTTGATGAAAAGGTATTATGAATATTTCAGTACCTATGTGGCTAATTCTAAGATAATTATGATTTATGACTTAGGAACTATATTTGAACTCAAAAGTAATGTTGATAGGTTCTTCAGTGGTTTAAATCCAAGTATCTAAATGGAATTTTCCAAAGTAGACATTAGTATATATGAAAAAAATTCATTGTGTAATCAAGGATGAAATGGAGGATTGAGCCAAGTAACAATATCATGATTTTGACAAGAATACGATGATGGAATTTAAATAGAAATATAAAAAACATGACAAAAATAATATTATCTTTCCTTTTACTATATATTTGTGAAGAGGAATGGATTAAATTTTCTTAATAGGACTAACAATTGTTTTATGTTAAGACAGGATGGTCATCAATATTTTTATTGTAAAATTGCTGGGAAAAATATTTCTTCTGGTGAAAATAGATAGAATGAAGTAAAAAATATACCTTCCAATGTTATGTGAACCATGTGTAAGGATAATGGGTATAAACATAACCAGTGCCCAAAACCATGGGTTGGGGAAGAATATTAAGTCCAGTAACCTCTTAAGATGAGAGACATGGTGAAATATTGTCCACTATATATTTCTCATTAGGGATAGGATAATGATGTGGTAAAAGTTACAAATACCATCCATTATATAGTTACTAATGTCTAATGTTACTCTGGATATACCCACTCTTTCATATCTAAACAATTTTATAAATTTGTTAAGACTACCCCAAATTAATTACATGTAAAATTAAAAATTAAAACCCATAATGGTATGATGATTTTTCCCAAGAATAATATTCCTCTTCAATTGACATTTGTGGTAATGTGCTTCATAAAAATCATGTCAATATTCATTTGGTTGAATTTGATGTCATATAAGGAATGTATTTGATCTCTACGAATAAATCCCACAAATATTTCCATAGAAGGGTATCTAGGTTTGATATTTCAAACCAAACAATAACAATCTATCAATGTGAAGAAAAATATGAAATTATTATGAAGATTACATCCATTTTAAGGGTATTAATTCTCATTAAAAAGGGTTGTTTATCTAAAATAGCGGGGGAGAAAATTGATATATATTATATGACTATTTTTCATGAAGTTTTTGTTGCATTTCTAGAATAGTTTCTTAGACTTCCAAAAAACATGAAGTTGATTTCTCTATTGAACTCATTCATTTTTCTACACAATTTTCAAAGACTCTATATAGAATTTCCATAATTGAGTTTCCAGAATTGAATAATAAACTCAACTAAAACATTAATAAGATAATTATTTGGCCAAGAGTGCCACCTTGGGGTTCATCGATTCATTTTTTCAAGAATATAATTTGAATAATGTCACCCTTAAATGATTATCATGGGTCTAACAAGATCACAATAAATAACTAGTATCATATTCCCTATATTGATGACTTGTTTGATAAATTATGATGATCTCTATATGTTTCCAGGATTAAACATAATTTTCGATACAATAAATCGACAATCAAGAAGGATGATACACCAATACGACATTCAATAAAAGGTATAAACACTATGAGTATACTGTGACGCCTTTCAATCTTACTAATTCCTAAGATATCATCATGGATTTATGATTATATTATTTAGAGATTAACTCAAAAATATTGTGGTAGAAAATATAGATTATATTATTATCTATTCAAAGAGAAAAGAAGAGTATAAAGACCACCTGTTTATTGAACTAAATACCCTAGAGAAGGATAAACTGTATAAAAAAATTACAATGTGTGAATTTTGGCTGTAAAAGGTTTCTTTTTAAGATCATATAATCTAAAAAGTGGGTATATCCATAGATCCATCAATGATTGATGATATTGAATGCTATCATAGATCAACTATAGTGACATAGATCCCTGGTATTCTAGGGTTATCTGGATACTATTAATGTTTTTGTTGAGAATTTATCATGATTATATAATCCTCTTACCAAGTTCACTTAGAAGGGTGTCAAGTTCCTCTAGACAAATTAATGTGATGAAAATTTTAAGGAACTGATAATAATGTTAGGAAGAAAACACGTGTTTTCATTACCCTGTCATGGTGAAGGGTTTTATATCTATAGTAATTCATCCATGAAAGGATTGGGATGCATTCTAATGAAAAACAACATGGGTGTCACTTAGTCCTCACAAAAGTGGAAGCTTCATGGGATGAATTACCCAACTCATGATTTGGAGTTTTCCATGATAATTTTTATTTAAATATATGTAGGTGTTATCATTATAGTGAAATTTGTGATATATATACTGGCCAAAAAACTCTGAATTATATTTTCACATATAACGATTTTAACATATTTCAGAGGAGATGGTTATATATGATAAAGGATTATGAATTCTCAATACATTATCATCCTGGGAAAGTGAACAAGGTGTCCAATGATTTTAGTCAAAAGGAATCTACTATCATATCTATGATAAGAATAAAAAACATTTAATATTTCTCTATTTGTAATGGATTGATCTTGAAATCTTGAATGAATGGGAAAAATATTATCTTTCTCAATTTAATGTTATCCCTACATCCAAGTAATTATTAAATAGTAATAGAAGGGAGTTATAGAGATGCAATATATGATTAGAAATTTTCCTAAGTTAAATCATTATAAGGACAAAATGATAATGTTTTGAGACATTGTATGGGTTCCTTCAATAAATACTTGAAGGATTGGTAAGAAGAGGATTATAGTTTTTTATTATATATTCCTCTTATATGTAAGAATATGTTTAGATATCTAATGAAATAATTATGGTGGGATGTAATGAAAAAAATAAATCATAAGGATTGTATCATCATGATTGGTATGCTAGTAAGTTAAGACTAAAAGACCAAATTCTAAGGGGATGTTTCACCCAATACCTATATCAGAATGGAAATGGGAGAATAAAACTATCTATTTTTTCATTGGAATTCCCAAAAATAATAAAGGGTTTAATGAAATATGGGTGGTATTTGATCACCTTAAAAAGTTATAAAAGATCATAAATGTTGAGGAATAATGATCTCTATATAATCTATCCTTGATATACATTAATGATGAGTTATGTTTTCATGTATTACCACATTCCATTGAATCTAATTGGGATCCAAGGATCACCTCAAAATTTCGGGAAAGTCTTAAACAATAACTGGATTCACAATTGATTTTTATCACTTCATATCATCCTCAGATGGATGGTCAATATTAAATAACAACTCATTCCCTTGAGGATATATTGATACATTGTTCAATGGATTTGAAATATAGTTGGGATCAACAATGTCCTCTATTTTAGTTTCCATACAAAAATAATTTTAACTCCACAAATTAGAAGGATACTTATGATTCCCTATATGGGATCAAATGTAGAGCTCCAATGTGCTGAAATGAAGTTGGAGAAAGAGATATATTGGGATATGAGATCACTAAAGAGATGGGTGAGAAGGTTAGAACAATTTAAAAATATATTAAGGAAGTAGAAAATTAGAATAAAGGTTATGTGGATTAGAGATGTTGTGATCTAGAATATGAAGTTATTGGGAAGGTGTTTCTATGAGATTCTACATAGATGAAGATTATGATGTTTTGGAAGAAATGGAGACTAATACATTTGTATATAGGTCCCTGTGACATTCTTAATTTTTTCAGGATTGTACAGTATCACATGGAAAATCCTTGAAATTACTCTCTTTTCCATGATGCATTTCAGGTATATATCCAAAAGAAGTAAATACCCATCCTTTTATATGTAATTAACTCAAGGTTCATAATGCAGGAGAAGAACATTTCTTGCAAGGAACAACCTATTTAAATCAATAATAATTCAGAGAAAGATCTAAGAAACAAGTCCACTCAACCGGTGAATGATTAATGGAGCAATCACCTCTTATAGGAAGCTACATGGGAACTTGATGATGTGATGAGGTAGAAGTATCCTCATGTTTTGTACCAAAATGATGAATTTAGTTGGTGAAATTCATTTTATGTGCGGTAGAATGTAACAACATATTATTTTAGTATTTGTTTTCAAATAAATTAATATCATGTTATTGTATGATAAAATATATCATAAATTTTCCATCTATTGTAATAAGTTAAGCTTACTCTGCCGACCAAACTAGTTCAGTTTGGATTACATAAAACAGTGAGTTTCAATGAAACATCATTTTATTTTTTAAATAACATAATTGCAACACCCCAAGATTCCATGGAATGCATCCACTTCAAACAATTCAATAACCTATGATGAACACAACAACAAGTTCAAACACACCACGCCCTATCAAATTAGCCATTTAAAAAGATTTTATGAATAATATTAACCTAAATTTGAATTTTATATATCCTATATAATTTTAACATTCATATTTTTTATTTCTTATACATAATATAAGGACAAATTCCATTTCTTATATAAAAGATAGTGTTTTTCAAAAAATGTAGTTTTTCAAAATTTAAAGGAGAACCCTCTTAAATATGATATTTGACACATTTATATATTCAATTTGAGGAAATTAAAATCTTCTTTAGAATTGGGACATACAGATTTTTTTGGATAAATTTTTGGTACTTTTCTTATAACATAAATATTTTAATTAATATTGAAAAATAATAAATTATTATTGAAAAAAATATTTTTTAATTGATATAATTTATAGTTTTAAATATTACATTTGTGTGGTTTTAAAGTATAATTATATTATATTTATAAAATTTAATATAATTTTGTTCATTGGAAGTAATTTTACATTTAAATTGGACATAAATACATGTCAATCATTTGATAGTTGTTACTTCTTAAAAACCCGCTTTTTGATTTTACCAACAAGAATTAATTTTAAATTAATTAATGAATCTTCTGTGATTTGAATTTGAAAAAATTGATTTAATATTTGGATTCATAAGGTCCAAATTGTGTAAATGGGTACCTTTACTTTTTGGACATTATGAAGAGTAAATTCAGTAATTGTTTTTATTTACCATGGTTAAATGGTAAATCAGGTAAATAAGGGTAACAAAATAATATTATACTACTCTAACATGTGTCCTAGTCCAATTGGATGAGATATATTTGACCATGTGCATCCTTAGGACGAATTTTTGGCATTTGGGGACCACTTCGATGTGATAATGACATGTTATAAAAAGTAATTTAAGGTAAAGATAATTATAACATGAACATTTATCTTTTACAAAATTGATTTTCATATATGTTTACATAACTAATCACAATGTATATAAATATTCATTAGAAATATGAAAATATTTCCTATATCATGGTATTTTATTTATAATTTTTAGACATTAGATAAATATATTTATTTATAACACAATTATGAAGTAGCGCTTAACTCATAAATAAATGATTCAAATAAATGAATTTATAAATATTAAAATAAATATAATATGAATATTTTGATTCCATGCATGCATTTTCTCGATTGAATTGATATAGTAGGCATTATTTATGTTCTTTTTTTGAATTAATCAATAATTTATGTCTTTAATAAAAAACAATTACTAAATATTGTAAAAAATGACATAAATGAGTTTTTTAAACAAATAATATTTTATTAAATGATATAAAAATCCTAAAAAACTAAAGTTGGGTAAAAAACATGGATATTAATAAAAAATTAATAAATAATCCACTTTAGAATATCTTGGAATTTTACTGTAATGATATTAACAATATAGTATAAAAATAGAAGAGGACATGGTAAGAGTTAACTTATTTTACAAAGGGTTAAATATAAAATATAATGTTACATTTATGACATAAACATCTCTAAAACCAATTGGTTGAGATAATTTAGATCCATAATAATATTATCCTATAAATAAATAATTTTTAATCTTTTATAATCCAAAAATAGTTTTATAATAAATTAAATTTCTAGCTTTTACTAAAGTGCCGCTCACCTCTCTTTAAAAGGAAACCAAACTTTCTCTTTAATTCACACCACTATTTAACTTTTTCATAGAATAATCCTCCAAAAATCTCCTCCCAAATTCCATCACTTAATATTATAGGAAAAACGTTTCTCAGAAATTTATTTTTAGGATTCCTTTAATGCAAATCAATAGGAGACACCAGAATAAGAGGTAATTGTTTTATCGCTTCTTTCAAAGTTCATTTCTTATTGTACTTCCCCCAACTAAGTTATTACCATACTAACAAAATAACTACATAAGATAATATATTCTTATTTTTTATGATTATGGGACAACCATATTCCACTTTTTACCCATCCTATGAAAAACAATACCCCCATGCATGCATACATAAGACATACTCTCTCCATACTATGGTGTAAATTATTTTGCTTATACACATTATTTATATGGGAATACTGATGAATATAATGGATATAAATAATTAATATAACATTATATTGTTTCTTTAAAATTAATATTCAATCAAATTTCATACCATTTAAATAGTGAGGAAATGATATTGTCGTTGGTGCGTACGTACAACCATTCGTCTCCACGATGCGATGAGACTCGTCTTCCATGATCACCTTCCTTGAATGATTATAAAAAATATATTATTCATAATTATGAAATATATGAAATAATAAGTATAATATAATTATATATATATATATATATATGTATGTATGTATATTTCATTCGCATACATCCATTCAATACGATATGAAAACAGAAACAATTTTAATGCAGAAGTACGACCTACCGTTTCCATGAATGATGTATTCCTTTTTCCATATCTATCTAGTATATATATTTTTATTATGAATATATTTGATATATGAATAATATTATATATTCTAAAAGTAAGTAAATCATGATCTATGTAATATGATCAAGAATAACAAGTCAAAACACGTACGATAAACCAAGTGATATTACCCGAATTGTTCCATTAACATGGAATGTTTAAAAAATTGTAATATTAATGCATAAAATAATCACATATGATATCATAAATAGTTTTATGATTCCGACATAAGTTAATAATATGTTTAAAAACATTATACATAAGTTTCAGATTCGTACTCAGATTATCAGACATAACGTAAGGGTTAATTCCACAATCTCATTATTATTCAAGGTTGTTTTTGTATAAGTATCTAATGAGACATATTTGTTGATCCATGTCCATGTTTCCAAAATATGTATTAAAAAATAATCTTTTAAGGTTATATGAGAAGTTCTCTTTAATTATATCATCCTTTTAAATTTTATAAATATTTATTTTTCTAAACATATTAATTAATGTCCATGATTTCAAAATCAGTTTAAGGATTTATTTAATGGGAATCACTGATTTAAAATGTTAATTCCTTTAAAAAATTTCAAATTGGTATGGGACACTTTGATTCAAAAAATAACATTTAAATTAATTCCTTTATAAATTTTGAGACTTTTAAATGACTTCATGAAAATATGATATTTTCCCAAAGTGTTTTACTGATCATTTTCAACTATGTAAATATCCTTTAATGGATATTATTCTTGATTGAGGTTGATTTATTATAATATAATCTTCCATATTGTATTCAATGAGTTATGATATGTTTGATTGTGGATGTTCTATATTTATATCATTCATGGTTTATGGTTAAAGTATTGACATATTGTTTACTGTATTAATACGAAGGGTTCTGTTTTGTTTCTCCCATTTCATATAAGGAATTAATTGGACTTAGTATGTGATGGTAAGGGCCCTCAATACCCCCTTTATGAATCTATTGGTATCATGAGACAAAATACTGTCCTTGCATAATTCCATGAACGAAAATTGTTGAATGGTCTAGGCATAATCCTGTGATGTAATAGTTTTTATTTCTGTCATTATGCACACCCTCATTATGAAATTAGTTATTACCATTGATTATTAGACTTGTAGAATATCCATGATCAAGTTTATATGCTAAGGTTTTGTTTAGTTTTTCCGAATTCTGTTCAAGTTTATTTTTAAAATCCTGTTTTTTATTATACATGTTTTCGTAAAAGTTTATAGCTTCCACTAAATTATTTACCCTTATTGAGCATCTCATCTCACCCGTTTCTTATGCTTTATTTTCCTAAGATTCCAAGAAGTGTATTATGATTGATATGTAGGGTTAAGATAGGGGAATAATGGAATTCTCAAAAGAATATTTATGTTATGTTTTATTATATAAAGTGTAATGTAGTGTTCATTTATGTAATCTATTTACCAAGACTGGTAAACCCAATTGTTCCTTCAGGACGTGATCCCATGTAATCATGCCAGTTTATTAAAATAATGCACAGACTCTATGTAACTAGGTTTAGTGAATTTCCGTTTGTATCAGAGGAAGTTTAGAAATAGCCTTGGAAATAGATTTAGAAAACTAAGATTAGGGATCATAACACTAATATAGAATTATTGGATAAGTATTGAAAAGAATCCTATAATTTTAATGGATATTATTTTGGTATTCATAGAAAGTACGTCCTTCTATAGATACTACAAGTGAACATGGTTCTGGAACAGATGTACATAGAGGTGAAAACACCGAGAAGGCATTCCGATGTTGACTCAGGGGAACCTAGTACAAAAAATTTTTTCTTATTGGGCACCATGTTTTACACTCCTAAGGGATACGATTATGATAATTCATATTTTGATTAAAACCAATTAAGAATAATTTATGAGTTAATATGTCCTCAAAAGAGACATACTTATGATTATGGATTATATATGCATAAAAGTTTCATTTTATGTTATGTATTTTACTAGTTTGGATTGATGAATTATGATTCATAGCATAATCTACTGTATACCATTGTTTATAAATGGTTCCTAATTGATGGAATAGAAATCGTATCAATACATGTAATCTATGTAGAGATTTCCCACATCTAAAAGTTAATGAGAGTGGAGTTGATTACACATCTGGTACTAAATATATTATAACCATACATAGACAGCAGACTCAGGTTATTAATATTAACCTTACTCATGTGGAGCATCTTGATCCACAATTCAGAGGATCAATTTAAGACCACTTCATTATAAAAAATACGACTATATTAAATTGGACTACAAATCCATTTGTAGTTGAGTATTGGATAAATTTCTTAGAAAAAAATATTTCTTTCTTTGGTAAGTAATGGATGGTAAGCGATTTTCATGGCAGTTTATCATCTATCAGTGGATGTGGATCAATAGTGGTCATTAATTCAAAACACAATGCAAGATTAAGAGGTTGTAAATATGGAATAGAGGGAGTTTAAATAACTTCATCTATAGAAATACATTCACTATGAACATTGAACTGATATGGAATGACAGTTTTTGAGCCTATGGAAAATGGAGGATACGAATGTTGCAATGTTTGAGGATAACATTACAAGGTTATCAAGGCATGCTACAGACTATATATGTAACCTAAGAAGTAGATTTATTGATTATTTGATTGTTTAAATCCTTTTGTCCAACAGGATTTGGTCTCACAATATTTCCCATCATATAAAGATATTCTATCGTGTGCTATTAAGATAAAAATTAATTCTATACGTCTTGTGACATTAATCCAAAGAAAGATATGTATTGAAATATGGAGAAAGAGACATATAAAAGGAAAAAGGTAAAAAATTATTTTTCTTTATGTGATAAATGTGGGGAGAAACACCCTAGTATTTTCATAAAAGAATGGGAGTTTGTTACAAATGTGGACAAAAAGGCCACCAAGTTCATGATTGAATGGGGAAGAAATAGGTTGTCAATGTTCAATTTTATTATTGTAATGAAATATGAAATTATACGAATTATTATCTAATCCATCATGGAAATATGCTCAGAAGAAGAAAATGGATCATAGTAAATCTTATGTTGTTTCTACAGTTGAAGTGGAAGAATTAATGTATTTGTGTTTTTGGATTCAAGAATGATATTCTGGTCATAAGAATAATGTGATATATATAATTATTTTACTAAAGTCCATTTTGGTTTCAATATGATGAAGGTAATCAAATATTAATTATGTGACAATAAGAGCAACATTACATTGTTTTGTGAATCAAATATTACAATTGATTTTGGAAATATAGAGACCTTTTAGATAGAGATAGAACATAATTATTTTGGATAACTATAAATGTTGGAATGGATTATTTTGGAAATTGGATACTATTGTCTAGGGTTAAAACAAATCTTACGATTATTAAATTTTAGAATTTTATACATTTAAGAAAAGGAAAACGCCTCGGTCTGGCAAAAACCCATCGCGTTCATCAAGGCTGCGAGACATCAACCCACAAAAGAAGGGAGACAATGGTGCATCTCCTACTACTGTCCTACACCATGTCTATGTTTTTATAATGTAGATTTTTTATGGTATTATAGATGATATATATATTAATATTTTTAACTTTATACGAATAAGATAAATAGAATTTGTTTTTACATTTTGAAGAGAAAGATGAGTTTGTGGTAGAAATTAGTTAAATGATGGAACTATACTTGTCAAGATTTTATTCTTTTTTTAATTATATCATATTATTAATATTTTAGGAAAATATTTTAAATCCAAATATTGTTTCTTATTTTTTGTATGGTGAACCAAATGGTCGATTAGATCATCGTAGATTTTAAAAATTATTGTTGTTAACTTTCTCCAAATAATATTCTCTATCACTCTCCATCAAAACATGATGGTTTTCTCTCTCTTCCATATCAATGTTTTCTTTCATGGAACCCTATTATGTGTTATTTTTAGTAACCTTCATACCCAACTTCTGTTATTTTAAAATAGTGGTCTCTTTATTATATTATTCGACGTGGGATTTCAACTAAGATATCTTGAAATTTCAAACACCTAGTTTTCAGTCCAAAGTTTCAATTGTGAGGATGAAATTTATTGAAAGACGGGATAATGTAACATCACAAGATTTCCCTGTACACTTTCTTTTTAAATAATTCTATAGTGTGTGATGAAATAAACACTAAGTTCCAGCACACCACAACCTATCGAACTAGCTGTTAAAAAAGTGGTTATGAATAATATTTACCACAATTTGAGTTTTATATATCCCATATAATTATAACATTAATATTTTGGGCTATATAGACAAATTATAAGTAATATATAATTTTGGAGATAAAAGAAGTGTATTTTTTAAAAAAAATGCAATTTTCAACTTTTTAATGGAAAAGCCTTTTTAAATCCAATATTTGACACTTTTATATATTAAATTTGATGAAATTAAATTTTTATTTTGAATTGGGATGTAGAAATTTAGTTTGGATAAATGTTTCATAATATTCTGATAACTTTTATATTTTGATGATTACTGAAAAATACTACATTTTAATTGAAAACAATTTTTTTAATCAATATAATTTATACTGTTAAATTATAAATTTGAGTTCTTTTAAAGTATAATTGGACTATATTTTTATCATTTAATATAATTTATGTCATTTGAAATAATTTTTCATTTAAATTGTACATAAACAAATGTCAATATTTTGATAGTTTTTACTTCTTAAAGCCCAACTTTTTTGGTTTTGACAACGAGAATTAATTTTAAATTAATTACTACACATTCTTTGTTTTGAATTTGGAAAAATGGATTTCATATTTGGAATCATATGCTCTAAATTTTTATAAATATATGTCTTTTATTTGTGGAAATTATTAATAGTAACTTCCGTAAATATTTTTATTTACCATGAATAATGGTAAATCAGGTAAATAAGGGTAAAAAATAATATATAACTACCCTAATCTGTGAATTAATCTTAATGGGTGATATATATTCTACCATTATCACCATTAGGTAGAAATTTTGGCATTTGGGGACTATTTTGTTTTGATAATGACATGTAATAAAAAATAATTTAAAGTGAATATAATTATAAAATAAACATATATCTTTTACTAATTAAAATTTATTATATGGTTATATAACTGATATCTATGTATAAAAATATTCATTACAAATATAAATATATTTACTACATCATGGTATTTTATTTATAATTTTAAGACATAAGAAAAGTATACTTAGTTTTGACACAATTATGAATTAGTGATCACCTAATTAATGAATGATTAAAATAAATGAATTTATAAATATTAAAATAACTTTTATTTGATCATTTTGATGCCATCCATGAATTTTATGGATTAATTTAACATTTTAGGAATGATTTAATGCCTTTTTTGTGTAATAAAGTTGTTATGACTTTAACAAAAATCAATTACTAAATAGTGTCAAAATTGACATAAATGAGTTTTTAAAGGAAATAATATTTTATTAAATGATATAGAAATCATAAAAATATATATTTCAGAAAACAAAACATTTATATTGATGAAAATGTACTATATTTTCCACTTTAGGTTATATTGGATTTTTATATTAGTGATATTAACCATGTAGAATAAAAATACAAGAGGACATGGTAAGAGTTAAATTATTTTAAAGGGGGTTAAATATAGAAGATACGGTTAATTTTATAACCTAAACACGTGTAAAACATTTTTGTTGAGAGGATTTAGAACAATAATCACATTATCCTTGAAATTACTCAATTTTGATCTAGTCTAATCTGAAAATAATTTTATAATAAATTAATATTTCCATCTTTTCCAAAAGTGCCCCTCACCTCTTTTATAAAAGGAAACCTCCCTTTATCATTAATTCACACCTCCAAATCCATTTGGCTCGGCCAAACCCCACCCATATCTCCTCCCAAATTCCCTCACTTCATTTTAGAAGAAAAAATTTCATCATAAGCCCAACTGTAAGAGTCTTTTTATGCAAATCAAAAAGCGACACCTGAAGAAGAGGTAATCATTTTTTCCCTTCTTTAAAAGTTCATTTCTTCTTATACTTCCTCTTAATAAGTTGTTACTATAATAAATTAATAAATACATAATCTTCTGTATTCATATATTTTTTTATTATTATGAGACAAAAATATTCATCTTTTTACCCATCCCATGGAAAACAACACCACCATGCATGCGTACGTACAACATACTATCTCTACGTCATGGTGTAACTTATTTTTCATGTACACAAAATTTATATAGGTATAAAGATGAAAAAATAGATTTATATAATGAATATAACATGATTTTGGTTCTTTAAAATATATATTTCATCTAATTCCATACAATTTAACTATTAAGGGAATGATATTATCGCTCGTGCATACGTACGACCTACAATATACAAAATGCGACGAGACTCATCTTCCATGATCATAATCCAAGAATGATTATAAAAATACATATTTTTCATAATTATACTATATATAACATTATAAGCACACATTAATGATATATTAAAATATCTGTGTGTATAAATATTTGTATGTACGTATATTTTATTCACTTGCATCCATTCAATACAATAAGAAAACAGAAATAACATTCATGCGAATGTATGACCTACCATCTCCATGAATAGTGTACTAAATTTTAAATATCTATATATTATATATATTAATATTATGAATATATATGATATATAAATAATATTATACATTCTGGATGTAATTAAATCATGATCTATGTAATATAATCAAGAATAACAAGTCAAAACATGTACGATAAACAAAGCAATATTACACGAAATGTTGCATTAACATGGATTTTTTAATAAATGAGTAAAATAACGGCCTAAAAAATCTTATATGATATCATAAACATTATTACAATATAGATATAAGATAATAATATGTTAAAAACAGTATACAGGAGTTTCAGAGTTGTACGGAGTGTATCAGACTTAAGGCATTGGATAATTCCACAATCTCATTATTATTTGAGGTTATTAGTAAGTATGTATCTAATGGGACATCATTATTCATCCATGTCCATGATTCATAAAAAACATTCCAAAGGAATATATTATGTTGTTTGGATGGGTCTCTTTAACTATCTCATAATTTTAATTATTTTAATGATTTAATTTTGTAAATCTTTTAATTAATGTCAATGTTTTCAAAATGACATTAAAGATTTATTTATATGGAATCAGTGTTTTGAAATGTTAATTCCATTAAAATGTTTCATAGTGGTATGGGAAATTTTGATTCCTAAAATCCATTTCAAATTACTTCCTTTATAAATTTTGATACTTTTAAATGATTTCATGGTATAGGGATATTTCTCTCAAAGAGATTAATGGATCATTTTCAACTATGTCAACATAATTGATGGATTATGTTACGTTTCGCCCATTTCTTATGAGGAATGAATTGGAAATAATTCATAGTTAATATATTGACATTTATTTTTCTAGTATTAATATGATAGATTATGTAATTTTTTTCCCTTTTCATATGAGGAATGCATTGGACATAATAATTGAAAGGTGGGGACCACAATAGCCCCATGATGTATTGGTTAGTCTCATGAGACAATCTTGTGTCATGGTACATGGCCTTGATAGAATATTTGTGAATTGTATTAGCATAAGGCCTTGATGTAGTATTTATTATATTCAACATTATGCATTCCCTCGTTATGAAATCAGTTATTACATATCATTATTCGACTAGTAGAATATACATGTTCATGTTTATATGGTAATATTTGATTTATTTTTTCCAAACTATATAGAAATTTATTTTTAAAAGAATATCTTTTTATTAATCATCTTTCCTTAAACGTTTAGATCTCCCACTAAATTATTTACCCTTACTGAGTATTTGAGCTCACCGCTTTATTATGTTTTATTTTCCCAGGTTTCAAATAAGTGTATTATGATTCATATGAAGGGATATACTAGGAGAATAATCGAATTCGCATAGAATCATTTATGATGTGTTTTATGTTATAAAGTGTAATGTAACGTTCATGAAAGTAATATATTTTCTAAGAATTCTAAACAGATCAGTAAATTGGGGCATGATTCCTTGAAATCATGCCAATGTATTAAAATAATTCAACGAATCTGGGCAACTGGGGTTGGGGTGTAACGGTTGGTATTCGAGTAAGTTTAGCAATAAACATGGAAATATATTTAGAAAACTAATTTTAGGGATCATAACCCTATGATAGTATTTTAGGATTATTATTGAAAAGATTCATAGAATTTAATGTAGATTATATGGGTATTCCTAAAATATCATTCTATAGATACTAAAACTGAACGTGGATCTATCATAGACTTACCTTGGGGTGAATACTCAAACATGTTGTTCTGTGCTTGACTCTAGGTAACCTAGTACACAATAATAGGCCTTATTGTGCACCTAGTTTGTCACTCCCAAGGAATATGATTAGGAAAATTCATATTTTTCATTAAAATATATTATGACGGTTATATGAGAAAATATGTCCTCAATAGAGACATATATATGATTATGGATTATATATGAATAAAATTTTCAATTTATGTTTTGTATTTTCATCATCTAGTTTTATGAATTAGGATTCATAACCAAACCAAGAGTGTACCATTGATTTGAAATGGTGCCTAGTGGAATGAATGGAAATAGTATCAATACCCATAATCCATATAGGTATTTCCCTCCTGTGAAAGATAATGATAGTGGAGCTTGTGACAAAACTGGTATTGAACAACTTATAACTAAACTATGACAAAAGACTCAAGTTATGAATAATAACCTCACTCATCTAGAGCATCCTAATCCATAATACAGAGGATCAATACTTGATGGCTTCAGGAGACAACAACTACCATCATTAAATGGGACTACAAAAACTTTTGCAGATGAGCAGTGGATTAGTTTATTAGAAAAAAAATTTCTCTTTGGGATGTAATGTAATGGAAAAGGTTATCATGGTTGTTTATCTTCTCTTAGGAGATTTGGATCAATGGTGGTCATTAATTCAAAACACGGAGTGTGGAGAAGTGGGAAATATGAAATAGAGGGATTTTAAAGAACATATTCTACATCAATTCTTTCCTAGTGAATAGTAAGCTAATATATAAAGACAATTTTTGAGACTGAGTCAAAAAAGGATTAAAATTTTGAAAAGCATGAGGATATCTTCACAAGGTTATCAGGGCATGATATAGACTTCATATGTAACCCACGAAGTAACATTACTAGAAAATAGGTCTATACCCATGGTTTTCAAAAACCATGGGTTTAGGGATAGTATGTGAACCTATACCCACGGTTTTTCCAAACCATGGGTATAGGCCACCTATACCCATGGTTGTGCCAAAAACTATGGGTATTATTTTCTTTTAAGACATATACACACGGTGTTGGAGAAAATAGTGGGTATAGGGTATTTTTCGATGACCTATATAGACGGTTCTTCAAAACTGTAGGTATTGCGGTTTTTTTTGAAGACTTATACCCATGGTTCTCCAGAACCGAGGGTATAGAATTCCCGCGTTATGGAGGGGAAAACATTAGGTGGGACACAGAAAAAAATTGGCGGGAAGAAATATTTTCATGGCTCATATTAATATATATAAGCAGATGAATGTATTTATATTAAATAACAATGTTAGCTCGGTTGGTACCCTAGTGAAAAGCGGCATTGAGGCACATTGAGATATGACCATTCGAATCCCGAAGTTTTCAATTTTTGAATTTAAATACCTTTTATATTAATATATAGACGCAAAAATATGTATCTATAATAGATTAAAATAACAGCTTGGTTGGACCATCGTGGGGCACTCGCGTGAGGCGCATCCGGAGGCGCGAGATCGAAACTCGGAGGCCGCTTTTTTTGAATACGTGTCGGGGATTATATTAATATATATTCGCAGATAAATGTATATATAACATATTAAAATCACAGCTCAGTTGGTCGGATGTTGTGGCGCTGCCATGATGCGCAGTGGGAGGTGCGGTTTCGAAACCCCTGGCCGCGTGATTTTTGAATTTAAATACCCCACGGTTTGAAAACCGTGGGGATTGTTGTCTGCCACAATAAAACATGGTGTGACACATTTTACCCCCCTATACCCACGGTTCTCCAAAACTGTGGGTATAGGCTGACACCCCTATACTGACGCCTTTCCAGCCCATGGTTCGCAAAACCGTGGGTATAGGCCATACCAACGATTTTAGAGGGAGATACCCATAGTTTTGAACCGTGGGTATAGGTCTTTTTTCTAGTAGTGTAATATTGATCGATTATTTGATGGGTTAAAACCTTTTATCCGATGGGCTTTGATCTCAGAATATTTCTCATTGTATAAAGATATAGTCTTGTGTGCTATTAAGACAAAAAATAATTATCTACATCTTATGAAATTAAAGTAATGAAAGTGATGAATAGAATGGTGGAGAAAGAAACAGATAAAGGGAAAAGAGAAATAAGTATTTTACATTATGTGATTAATGTGGTAAGAAACACCCTGGTGTTTACCTAAAAGGAATGGTAGTCGGTTACAAATGTGGAGAAAAATGACATTAACCTTGTGATTGCAAGGGGAAGAAAGAGGTTTTCAATGTTCAATTCTATAACTGAAATGAAATAGGACATTATGCGAATGATTCTAGAAAGAGTAAAAGAATTATTTCTTAGAAAAATAAAATGGATCAAGGTCAAGCTTGTGTTGTCACTACAGTTGAAGTGGAATAATTAATGTATTTTTGTTGGAATGAAAAATTATATTCTGGTTATAAGAAGAATTTAACATATATATATGGAATTTTCTATATTACTTTTTTGGTTTTAATATGATGAATGTAATAATATATTCATTATGAGACAATAAGAGAAACATTGCATTGTTTGGGGAATCATATGTCACAATTGATTTTGGGAATTTAAAGACCTTTTAGACAGAGATTGGATAGAAGTATTTTGGATAACTCTAAAGGTTGGAATGCATTAAGTTTGTAATTGGATACTATTGTTTATGGTTAAAACAATTTATAATATAATTCTTTTTTTTATTGTTATTCCTTTAAGAAAGGACAACAGGCATGACATGTGACAACCCGTTGTGTTCGAAAAGGCCACGAGACTTAAACCAACAACCGAATGGTGAAAATGGTGCACAACTTACCATATATCTACGTGGTGTCTTGGTTTGTATAACATATATTCTTATGGTATGATTGATGATGTATAATTTCATTTTTTATACTTATATGATTAAGATAAATAAAGAAGTTTTTTATCTTTTAGTGCGAAGAATGAGTTTGTAGTAAAAATTAGTTAAATGATATAACTATACTTATTAGGTAAGTATTATTTTTTATTATTATAATGAGTTATTAATATGTATATAAAGGATAAAAAACCAAAAATGTTTTCCTAGTACTTTATTTTGTGATGTATCAAACAGTCCCATAGATCATCGTAGACTTATAGCTTTCTTGTTGTAACCATTCTCTTAATAATATTATCTATCACTCTCCATCAGAACCTGATGTTTTTTTCCCTTCCATATCCATGTTTTCATACATAGACCCCATACTATGTGTTATTTCTAAAAACCTTCATATATACTTTTCTGTATTTTAAAATAGAGGTCAATTAAATCCATTCTTCAAAGTGGGGTTTCAGCTAATATATTTTGAAATTTCAAAACCCTAGTTTTTAATCCAAAATATCAATTTAGTGGACACAATTTATTAATGGAGGGGATAATGTAAAACCCCAAGATTATATTTTGTCCTTCCTTTTTAAATAATTCAATATCATGCGATGAACACAACACCGAGTTCAAGCACACCACACCCTATCAAACTAACCATTTAAAAGGTGTTTACAAATAAAATTAACCACAATTTGAATTTTATATATCCCATATAATTTTAACATTCCTATTTTGTGTTTCATAGACATAATATACGTTCAAATTCAATTTATTAGATAAAAGAAGGGTTTTTTTTTCAAAAACTGATGTTTTTCCAGCTTTTAATAGAGAACAATTTTTAAATACAATATTTGACACTTTTATTTATTAAATTTGATAAAATAATATTATTCCTTTTAATTGGGACATAAATTTTTTTTTCGATAAAGGTTTGGTACTTTTTTGATAACTTTAATATTTTGATAAATAGTGAAGAATACTAAATTTTAATTGAAAACAACTTTTTAATAGAAATAAATTATAGTGTTAAATTATAAATTTGATTGGATTAAAATTTAATTAGATTATATTTTTATCATTTCATATAATTTAGGTCATTGTATGTAATTTTAAATTTATATTGGTCATAAACACATGTCAAACATTTGATAGTTTTTATTTCTTAAAAACCCCCTTTGTGGTTTTGAAAATTGGAATAAATTTTATATTAATTACTAAAACTTCAATGTTTAAAATTTTGAAAACTGGATTCAATAATTTGAATCATAAGCTCGAAATTGAATAAATATTTACATTTTATTTTTGGACATTATTAATAGTAACATAAGTAATTATTTTTATTTACCATTGTTAAACTGAAAATTAGGTAAATAAGGCAAAAAAATAATATAAAACTACTCTAACATGTGTCCTAATCGTATTGTATGAGATTTATTATACCATGATAATCCTTAGAATAAATGTTTGGAATTTGGGGACAACTTGGGTGTGATAATGACATTTTTATAAATTAATTTAAAGTGAAGATAATTATAACCTAAACATATATCTTTTTCTGAATAGATTGTAATATATGGTTATATAATTGATCTGTACATCTATAAATATTCATTATAAATAAATAAAAATTCTACATCTTGGTATTTTTTTAAAATTTTTAAAATTTGATGAATATATATCTTTATGACACAATTACGAAGTAGTTATTACGCCATTAATGAAAGATTCAAATAAATGAATTTATAAATATTAAAATAACTGTAATTTGAACATTTAGATAACACACACTAATTTTCAGGATTAAATTGATATATTAGTTATTATCGAATTCTTTTTTCTAAGGAAACACGTTTTTGTGACTTTAAAAATCAATTACTAAATTATGTCAAAATTAGCATACAAGAGTTTTTAAAACAAATACTATTTTATTAAATGATATAAAAATCATAAATATCTAAATTTCAGAAAAGAAAACATTTATAGTGAAAAAAATGTAATAAATGATTCACTTTAGGCTATCTTGGAATTTTATTTTAATGAATTATCCTTGTAGTATAAAAATACAAGAGGACATGGTATGAGTTAACTTATTTTAAAAGGGGTTAAATCTAAATGATAATGATACTTTTAGGACCTAAATATGTCAAAAACCTATTGGTTTAGAGGATATAGACCCAACCTCTTCTTAGACTCTAAAAAATAAATTTAGACTTATTATAATCCAAAAATAATTTTATTATAATGTAATTGTTCGAGCTTCTCTTAATGTGCCCCTCACCTCTCCTATAAGAAGAGACCTCCCTTTCTATTGGATTTACACATCCTAATCTATTTGGATCAGCCAAAACCAGCCCAGATATCCTCCCAACATCTCTTAATTCATATTAGAGGCAAAACATTGTGCATAAATCCAACGTAAGAAATCATTTTGTGAAAATTAAATGGAGACGCCCGAAGAAGATGTAATTGTTTTATCTCTTCTTTCAAAATTTGATTCCTCTTCTACATCCTCTTACTAAATTGTTACCATACTATAATAATAAATCCTGAATATACTATATTATTATATATTTTTATGATTATGGGACAACCATATTTCTCCTTTACCCATCTGATGAAAAACAATACCACCATGTGTGCGTATGTATGGGTTACCATCTCTATGTCGTGGTATTAATTGTTTTTCAGGTACACATTATTTGTATGGGTATAATGATGAATATAATGGATTTAAATAAAAAATATAACATGATATTGTTTCTTTAAAATTCACATTCCATCCAATTCCATAAAATCTAACCATTATGGAAATGATTCTGCCTCTTTTTTTTATGTACGGCCTACCGTCTCCACGATGTGATGAGACTAATCTTCCATGTTCACAATCAAAGAATGATTATAAAAAAAATATTATTCATAATAATAAAACATATGACATAATAATTCTTCTTTAATTATATATATATATATATATATATATATAAATTTCTACATATATTTCATTCACATACTTCCATTAAATACGATAAGAAAACAGAAACAATGTTAATGCGTATGTATGACCAACTGTATCCATGAACAGTGTAATAAATTTTTTATATATCTATTTTATATATTTATATTATAAATATATGTGATATATAAATCATAAAATCCCTTCTAGAAGTAACTAAATCATTATCTAAGTAATATGATTAGGAATAACAATCAAAACACTTTTGATAAACAAAGTGATATTACCCGAAATGTTGCATTAACAAGGAATTGTTAATAAATGGGTTATATAAAGGCATAAAAGAATCATATATGATATCATAAATATTATTAATATTCAAATATAAGTTAATAATATGTTTATAAACATTATACATGAGTTTTAGAGTCGTACGGAGAGTATCAGACTTAATGTAAGGGTTAATTCCACAATCTTGTTATTATTCAAGGTTTTTGATGTGTAAGTATCTATTGGGACATATTGTAACACCCCGAGCTTCCACGGTATACTTCTGATTGAATAATACAGTAGCGTGTGTTGTAAGAAACATCGAGTTCTAACATACACCACGACCAATCAAAGTAGCTGTTATGAATAGTAATACCTAATTTTTAAAATTTTAGAAATCTTATCTCTCAAAAAAGACTTCATTTTTGGATTTGGAGTATTGAATTTATCATAAGGTGAAATTTTGGTGCTTTTCGGAAAACTTTAATATATTGATGAATATTGAAAATTACTAAATTTTAATTAAAAACAACTTTTTTAATAAAAATAATTATTAGTGATAAATTATGAATTTGAGTGGTTTTAAAGTATATTTAGAATATAATTTTACCATTTAATTAAATTTTGGTCATTTTACATAATTTTACAATTAAACCGGACATAAACAAGTGTCAATCTTTTGATAATTATTATCTCTTAAAAACAAGCTTTTTATTTTAACAACGAGAATTAATTTTAAATTAATTTCTGCCACTTCTGTGTTTTGAATTTCGAAAAATGGATTTCATATTTGGAATCAATATTTTCAAATTTTGTAAATAGGTAACTTTTATTTTTAGACATTTTGAATAATTACTTCGGTAAATATTTTATTTACCATGGTTGAAGGGTAAATCTGGTAAATAAGGGTTAATAAATAAAATTATAATAATACTAAATTACCATAAAACGTGTCCTAACCTTATTTGTTGATACATTTCCAACCATGAGCATCTTTGGGTAGATTTTTGGACCCCATGGAGCCACTTGTAAGTGATAATGACACTTTATATCAATTAAGTTAAAATAAATACAAAAATGACATAAGTATATATCTTTTAGAAAAAAAAATTTACATAGAGTTGTATATGTTGGATTTTCGACTATAAATATTCATTAAAAAGATAAAAATATTTAATACATAATGGTATTTTATTTATAATTTGTAGACACTAAATAATTTGATTTATTTATGACACAATGATGATGCAGTAATTACCATAATAGTGAAAAATTAAAATAATTGATATTATAAATACCCAAATAAATATAATTTGAGACTTTTAATGAATTAAAAAACTTTTCTAGGATAATATGACTTATTAGGATTGATTTAATTAACTTTTTTCGTAGTAATCATTCTGTTATGAGTTTTACAAAAGTCAATTATTGAATAGTGTCAAATTGGCATAAAAGTGTTTTTAAAACAAATATTATATTATTAATTGATATTAAATTCCTAAAAATCTACAGTTCGGCCAAGATAATTATATCATGATAGTTGTATCATTAATGGACGACTTGGGGGTATCTTGGATGTATGTTGTATGTTTATTAACTATATAATATAAAAATACAATGTGACATAGTAAGTGTCAAACTAATTAACTAAGTGTTAAAACTAAAAGTTAAGGTTACTATAATGACCCAAACCTGTCTAAATTATATTGGTTGAGTATTTTTCGACCGATTCCAACCTTAAACTTTAAATAATCCACTTTGGATCCATTATAAACCGAATATAAATTTGTTATAAAATAATATTTCTTGTTTTTCCAAAGGTGCCCCTCACCCCTTTTATAAAAGGACACTCACACTTCTCATTAATTCACACCTTCAAAGCCTTTTGGTTCGGCCAACCCCTGCCCAAATACTCTCTCAACTTCCTTCACTTCATCCTAGAGGAATTCCTTTAGTCATAATTCCATCCATACGAGTCCTTTTGATCAAATCAAAAGGACGAACCCGAATAAGAGGTAATGATTTCACCACCCTTTTTCAAGTTCCTTTCTTCTTCCACTTCTTCTTTATTTGTTATTAACATTATAAAATAATGAATCCAGTATCTGATATAAACTGTAATATTATTGCAAATATGGTTCAACAATATTCCCTATTCTATCCATCCTTTGAATGACATGTCACCATACATGCGTACGTACGACTTACCGTCTCCACGTCGTGGTGTAATTGTTATTCAATATATTATTATTTGGATGGGTATAATAATGATTTTTAATTCATGTAAATAATAAATATAACATGATAATTATTCTGTATATATGATATACCATCCAATTATATATTCTTTTAATATCAAAAGAATGATATTTTCGCTCGTGCGTACGTACGGGTTACCGTCTCCACGACGTGATGAGATTTATTTCCAAGTTCACCATTCATCGACGATTATAAAAATATATATTACTAATATGTATGTAATATATGACATAATAATGCTACTGGAGATATATATATATATATATATATATATATTGATTTATTTACTTATATATATCTTATTCACTTACATCCGTTCAATACTATATGAAAACAGAAAAAACGTTTATGCATACGTACGGACAACCGTCTCCATAAACGATGTTTTCCATTTCATATATATGTATTTTATACATATTTATATTCTAAATATATATGATATATTTATCATGTTTTATATTCTGTAAGTATTTAAATCATGATCTATGTGATTCAACCAGGAGTGACAAGTTAAAACACGTACGATAAAGAAAGTGATTATTACCCGAAATGTTAACTTAACATGGAAATTATTATTAAATGGGTAATATAAAGTAATAAATGAATCATGTATGATATCATAAATATTAATATGGTTCTGGTATAATTTAATAACATACTACGATCTTCGTATAGGAGGTTAAGCGGACCCTCGACTAAAGGAAAGTGCAAGGTAAGGGGTTTTCATATCACTCCTTATTCTCGTGAGATTCATGCCATATTGCCACCATTACCTTTTGTGTGGTGTATGTACTGCCCATAATTATATTCTATGGGTAATACACATTAATTTATGTGTATTTACATATTCATTGTTTGATACCTCTTTCGTGGGTTGTACGTTTCGTAAGTTACCAAATTGGTAAGGGTTTATTTCATAATCTCTTCATTATCCGAGGTTGTATATACGTAATAATCTACGGGGATCTCTTTATCATCCACATCCATGTTTTTTAAAAATTTATTTCAAAACATATTTACTATTTATAAGAATATGGGTTAAAGACATTTATACCCTTGTTTGAATTTTTTTAAGTGGTTCATAAAGGAATCTTTCTGTCGTTTTCCAAACAAGGTCCTTTTTAACCTTTTTGACAAAATTGAGCTATGAATGTCTTATTTTAACTTATATGGCAGGTGCGGTTATTCTCTGTCGTTATTACACCTTCGATGCTTCCTTTACAATCTTTTAAATATATTTTCAAAATAAAGGTTTTCTCTATAATTATGCGACTTTTAAATGATTTCAAAAAAAGAGATATTTCTCTCAAATAGTATTGATTTCATCTATGTCAACATCTTTTGAAAAATTTTAAACTTGTTTCAAGTTGATTTATTATGATACAAATCATCCATATTGTATTTAAGGTTTTGTGATATTTTTGACTATGGATGAGTTATTTTTATGGCATTAATGGTTTATGTTTAATGTTTTGACATTTTGTATGTTAGTTTTAATACGAATGTTTATGTTATATTTCATCCTCTTCTTAAGATGAATGTGTTGGACTACTATGTTCCGGGTTGGGGACCGGTAAAAGTAAGCCCTCCGGGTTGGTGTCCCATTATTAGAGGCACTCCGGGTTGGTGTCCGGTTATTAGAGGCACTCTAGGATGGTGTTCGGTTATTAGAGTCACTCCGGGATGCAGTTCGGTTACAGAGGCTCTCCGGGTTGGGTTCCAGTTACAGTTATCCCTTAGGTCTTGGTATGAGGCCTCGACACAGAAATTAAAGGTAGGCATCATGTATTCCATCATTATGAAAGTGGTTAGTGATATGGCATGTGATTATTTGATTATTAGAATACCAATGTGAATAAGTAAATGGCATTATTTCATTTTATTTCTAACATATTATGCCAAAGTTCATGTTTAAAAGGATTTTGTTTTAGTTTTATACATTGCCTTAAATGTTTATGCTTATTTTTGATAGATTCTGATGTATTTCTTATCCTTACTGAGCATTTGACCTCACCCCTTTCTATGTTTTATTTTTCCCAGGATTCCAAGAAGTGTAATGTGATTGATATGCAGGGTTAAGCCAATGGAATAATGGCGTTCATAAAGATTATTTATGTTGTTTTGTACGTCTTAAAGTGCAAATGTAACATTCATGTATGTGATCTATTTTTCCAAGACTGCTAAACTGATCGGTCCTTCAGGACTTGATTCCTTGTAATCAGGCCAATGTATTAAAATAATGCACCGACTCTGGGTAACTGGGGTCGGGGTGTTATAGTTTGTATGAGAGTAAGTATAGAAATAACCTTGGAAACTAGATTTAGATAAACTCTGATTAGAGCACATATCCCTAAGATAGACTTTGAGGATTAGTATAAAATAACTTCCTAGAATTTTGGTATTGTAGAGATTTTGTGAGTTTTCCGAGAAATACATCCCAATCTGGATATGAGAAGGTAGAGGCAACTCTGGCACAGATGTTCTAGGGGTAAATCCTGAAAACACCATTTTGAGCTAGACTCGAACGGGAACTGGTGCACAAAAACGGGCCTTGCAGCACTCTTGGTTACGACACTCCCGGGGGATATGCTTAGGATAATTCTCATTTTATTTACAAACCATTATTAAGGGATTATGAGTATATAATTACTCACAGAAAAACATTTTATGATTATGGATTATATCCATAAACTGTTCAATTTTTGTTAGGTATTTTACAAGTTTGGTAATTATTCATTGCAATTCATAAACTGAACTAGTTTATGATATTGTATAGAAATAGCGCCCATTAGAAGGAATGTTGTTTTCGACGTTTTCGTCGGAGCGCGCGCATCCGTCTCTGGGGAGGACACGCTGCTTGTGGCCCTGCATTCCCGCTTTCCAAAGGCAGGCAGCATCCGTTTCTTGTTCATGGACGCCTGCTCCTTGATCGAAACCGGGATGATGGAATGTCAGTTCTTCCTTCCGTGGATTCCTCCTCGGAGCTCATCACCTAGTCCGGGTCTCCCTCATAGATTTAAGACGTGCTCGTGAATATCGTTATCGGTGCCATATCTTCATGGACACCGGTTAATTACACTAATTTTGTCGAGACATTCCATGGGGTCTTGACATGGTAGCGACCTTCAGTCGGAGTAGACGGTAGCATCAGGCATGTCTGGGCATCTCTAGGTGCGTGGGCTTAGGGGAACCTGTATTCTTCCTCATAAGAGGGTATCTCGAGGGTGCATAACCCGAGGAATGTATCTGAGGTTTTCCTCATCTTCCCGTGTTTAACACAGGGTATGTTGCAAGATTAACGTCTAGCAGAGACGGTTACACCAAAGGCGTGTCATCCGAGGTTTTCCTCCGGCATCTCATGTTTATCATGAGGTAGGCCGCGATTTTAACGTATTGCGGAGACGGTTACGTCAAAGGCGTGTCTTCCGAGGTTTTCCTGAGGCATCTCATGTTTATCACGAGGTAGGCCGCGAGTTTAATGTCTTGCGGAGATGGTATGAGGGTGATCAGAACGTCCCATAGAGACGGATCAGATTGGTATATCCCAAAGGGAGAACATCTAGAAGATGAATGGATCAGAATGCCCAATGAGGACGGATCCATGGGGGTGCGCCCCATGTAGGGGAGAAGTCACACCGTGGCTGATCCGAACACCACTGAGGGCGGATCAGGGAGAGTGCACCCTAAAATGGGAGACACCAGGGTTTACCATCGGATGGTATTGAGCCTCATGGAGGTTTCCTACGTACCCTGTGTAGAGGACAGGGATCAAAACCCACGTAGTTCAAAGGGGTGAAGGTCCAGGGTGTACACAAAGGACAACGACCCGGAGACATGCTGGGGCTTACGCATAGATAGTTGCCCGGGTGCCGCAGGGAGCGGTGCTGGTGGATGAAAGGCATGATCTCACCGGGATGTGGCGGCCCGGGTAAGAATTAGGACGGGTGGTGGATGGATGAATGAAGTGGAGGCAGAATGAAATGGGACCATCGCAGGGGCGATAGTGAAGTTGGGCTTGAGCCTTGAAGAGGCTTCTTATGTATCCCCGTGGCAGGGAATCAACGTCCACGTAGTTCGGGATGGAATGGGGCTTAAGAAAGGGTGCTACTCGGGTGCCGCTAGGGAGCGGTAATGGTGAATGGGGCTTGCGCTCTGAGGCTTCCCACAATGGCAGTATGGGGATTACACTCTGAGGCGGACCATTGTGGTATGGGGCTTACGCTCTGAGGCGGCCCATGGTGTCTTCCTCATGTCTTTCCATGAGGTCATCCCAACTCACTAGCGGGTTGAGGTAATCACCTATGCACTAGTGCACAAGTAGGATAATGCCAAGGGCATTGGAATCTATCCCAACAAAGGGAGATGAAAAGTTTGAATCACATGCCCAATATTCATAACGTCATGAGATTGGCGTGGTGATGGAGGATAACTGTTGACCGTGGCAGAAACGCAGCATCCATATCACGTTAGCCAGAAATGAGGACAACAAATGAGGGCTGACCACTGACCATGTTCGCAACACGGGGCCTAACTCAAATATCGTCGATCAGTCTTCCAGAACATAGGCCCAGGAAATCAGGCAGACCATAGGTCGGGCATCCATACTGTTAGGGGGTCCCTCTAGACGTGATCAGTCTTCCGGGGCGTTGGCCCAGGACAGCAGGCGGGACAAAGGTCTATCATTCATACTGTTAGGGGGTCCCTCCAGACTTGGAAGTGAGTGATGATCCGAACGAAGGACACACAAAGCGTGAGGTGGAGTGATGGAATGTTTGAATGGATTCCAACGCTCTTGCTATTACGCCACTGTGATCATGGCATAATGCATCTTATACATGGAGCATAAGGAATCTCTCGTTTGAAGCGAGAGGCATCCTATGTTTGGAACATAGGGATTAATACAGTTTATAGTCATCTAGATAAGGCTATTGGCGTCTCATACTTGGAGCATAAGGCATCTCTCGTTAGAAGAGAGAGGCATCCTATATTTGGCATATAGGGATTACTACAGTTTATAGTCATGCAGATAGGACTACTGGAATCTCATGCTTGGAGCATAAGGCATCTCTCGTATAGGGAAAGAGGCATCCTATGTTTGGAACATAGGGATTACTACAGCTTATAGTCATGTAGATAGGACTACTGGCATCTCATGCTAGGAGAATAAGGCATCTCTCGTATAGGGCAAGAGGCATCCTATGTCTGGAACATAGGGATTACTACAGTTTATAGTCATGTAGATAGGACAACTGGCATCTCATGCTAGGAGCATAAGGCATCTCTCGTATAGGGTAAGAGGAATCTTATATCTGGATCATAGGGATTACTACAGTTTATAGTCATATAGATAGGACCACTGGCATCTCATGATAGGAGCATAAGGCATCTCTCGTATAGGGAAAGAGGCATCCTATGTTTGGAACTTAGGGAGTACTATAGTTTAAAGTCATGTAGATAGGACCGATGGCATCTCATGCTAGGAGCATAATTCATCTCTCATATAGGGAAAGAGGCATCCTATGTTTGGAACATAGGGAGTAATATAGTTTAAAGTCATGTAGATAGGACTACTGGCATCTCATGCTAGGAGCATAAGGCATCTCTCGTATAGGGAAAGAGGAATCTTGCGTTGGAACATAGGGATTACTACAGTTTATAGTCATGTAGATAGGACTACTGGAATAAGGTGCCTAGAAAGGCTGGGGTTGGGTCTTACGCAAGGGCGGCCCATGCTGGTTAATCCTGACATAAGAGCTAGGGGATGGGTTTGACGGAGCTGCCTGAGGAATGGTTCGACTCAAGGTACTCGGGGGAATTCATGATGATAATATCAACTCACGACATAGGAAAAGAACCAAGAGGAATATGTCAACTCAAGGCATTTCACAACGTGCTGAGGAGTATCTCAAATCATGGTATTCCGTAGGGGGAAGGTGGCTGTGCATAAGGGTGCAATGGAAAACCTCGACGTCCCGGCCTGAGAAGTTTGCGGTGCGACTGTCCATTTGTCATGGGGTGTGTGTGATGGTTGCGAAGGGACCTCCAGGAGTTCTGGGACCGCAGCTCGGCACTGACCCCGAGCGGGGGTGCGGGGGCGCAGCCCCAGTGGTATGGACCAACGGGTGCAGGCCTGAACACTGTTGCGCAGGACAAGAATGCGCGCAATTGAGGCTGATGTGCGGGAAACACTGGGTCGGCGTGCAATGGGTGCGGCGGGTGTGCAAAACCAGCGGGGCGCACAATATGCAGCGGTGCACAATATGTGGCGCGCGCGCAATAGTGGCTGGCGCGCAATAGCGGCGGTGCTGAATAGAGGCGGCGCACAATATGTGGCGGCGCACGCAATAGCGGTGGGGCGCGCAATAGGACCGGTGCTGCACTGGCATGCGAAAAATTGGGCTCAGCGGCATTGCTGGGCACAAAAATTATGAGTTGTGCGGAAAACTGGGCAGGTTGGCCCTTTTCTGTGCAAAACTAATGTTTTTTGCGCTGGAGGGGAGTTTTCCGTGCGGGCACGGAAACTGTGGACTTACGCACATCAGAGCAGCGGCCGACCTTCGGTGCCTCCTCCTTCCAAAGGGGGTGCCCTTGTATTTATAGGCGGAACCCAGACGCCGGTGCGCGGAGAATTCCACGCGGGCAAATGCGGTGCACACAAAATTGCGCATGGGCAAAGCGCTGCACCTAAAATTCCGTGCGCGCAAATCTAGGCGCGTAATATTCCGTGCGCGCACATGCTTTTCCGCAGGGAACTCCTTTTTTATGCGCAAATCCATACTTCGCCTCGAAACCGTCCTGGATGGCCATCCCAAGCAGTCCAACTTCAAACCACCGTAACTTCTGACCCGTAACTCTGTTTGGGCCCCACGACCAGTCAAATCGAAGCTCGCAGAACGAGCTACGCTCCGAGATCATCTATGTGGACGTTTGGAAAATTTGGGATGCGTTTTCAGTGGTCAACAAATGTTTACTATCGTATTACGTATGATCTAAAGAGTAAGGACCATATCTTTCGTGGTCCTATGCCAGAATTTATAACTGAAATAGTTTCCCACCTATTATCATCATATGAAGAAATAGTATCATATGTTGATAAGATGAGTATAGAATTTTAGGAGTCCTATGTATTTGAAGGGAAACAAGAGAATAATAGGATGGAAGAGAGAAAGATGGATAAAGGGAAGAGTGAAAAGAAGAATTTTCCCATGTGTGATAACTGTGGGAAGAAACGACGTGGAACTTGCCTGAAAGGAATGGGAGTTTGTTATAAGTGTGGAGGAAAAGGGCACAATGTTCATGACTGTATTGATAAGTAAATGGTTTCAAATGTACAATGCTTCATTTGCAAGAAGTTTGGACACTATGCAAACCAATGTCCCAGTCATTAGACTATGCCGCAAATGATGTTATTGGATAATAATCAAGTTATGATACTACCACAGATGAAGAGAAATGACTAGTGTTATTATGTTATTATTTTAGAATTATTTCATTTAATTGTTGTATCAATGATGTTCTGGAAATAAATAAGGATTGTACTGTAGTACTATTTAATTAAGGATTGGAGATTTTATGGTACTAAGAAAAGTGACTCTATAGCGAGTTAATTTTTTTTGGAAAATTACATGGTTGAAGGAAAGATAAAACTTAATATGGTCCTAATATTGAGGTAGTGAATTTGGAATATGAGATGGTTGATTTGGGTAATTCAGGATGTTGCGTTGTTGTAAAAGAATATATGAGGAAGGAGTTAACATGTTATTACCTGGAAAAAAGGATCCTCATTATGTTTAACTTCCTTGTAAATTTTGGACTGTGAGTTTGGAAAATAGTATTTTGGATAATTCTAATGGTTGGAATGGATTAAGTTTGAAAGGTTATTTTTTTTGGATTTTTATAAAAGGACAACACGCAGACTGTGTGACAACCCATCGTGTTGGACAAAGATGCGGGAATCGAACCCACAACCATAGTGAAATTGGGATTTATCACCTACCATTGTGCTACATGATGTTCCTCAATGGTATAATGTAGTTTCATTACATAAAGGGTCTGATATGTGAATTATAAATTCATTATATTTGGAACCCTATACGATTAGGATAAATAGAGTATTTTTTATTTGTATTATGTTTTGGGGTGAAAGATGAGTTTTTGGTAGAAAATTATTAATGGATAAAACTCTAATTACAAAGTAAGTATATCTCCTTATGACCTTAGCCAATCTCATAAATAAATTCCTCAACATTAAGAAAAGGAAATTAGAACAAAAATGTTTTCCTAGATGGTACCTTAGATAATCACTAATTTATGGATTTGGGATTGTTGGCCTTTTCATAGCCATGTTCTCTACCACTCTCCATCAGATAATTTATGGTTAGATTTCTCTTCCATATCCATATTTTTCTACATAGAACCCTAGTATGTGTTATTTTCGGTAATCTTCATAATTTCCAATCTTTATTTTAAATAGAGGCCTCATTAATTCATTTTTTGATGTGAGATTTCAACTAAGATATTTTGAATTTTCAAAAATGTGTTATCCTAAAACATTATGTTTTGTTGAACCGATGGTGTTTTAAATCATCATAGATTGATGAATTTAAGGACCTAAAATTTAAACTTATTTGTGATTGATGACCTCAATCACTACCTATAAATATTTACATCTTTCCTCCAATTATATGTCTATAATTTCCACTGATGTCCTCCTAATCGAGATCATAATTTTGTGGAGGCCCTTTTATTTCTCTTTTCATCTTATTAAGACTAAATTTTATTAACCAAATTTCCGATGTGGGTTTTTCCACAAAGATATTTTCTATTTTCAACTTTTATTTTCAAAGAACAATATCAAATTGTGAGGATTCATTTTATTGAAGGAGGGGAGAATGTAACACCACGAGCTTCCACGGTATGCTTCTCATTGAATAATACAGTAGCGTGTGTTGTACGCAACTTCAAGTTCTAACACACACCATGACCAATCAAAGTAGTCATTATGAATATTAATACCTACTTTTTAGAATTATAGAAATTTTATCTCTCAAAATGGATATCATTAGTGGATTAGGAGTATCGAATTTATCCTAAGGTGATATTTTGGTACTTTTTGGATAACTTTAATACTTTGATGAATAGTTTAAATAACTAAATTTTAATTAAAAACAAATATTTTAATCAAAATAATTATTAGTTATAAATTATGAATTTGAGTGGTTTTCAAGTATATTTAGAATATATTTTTACCATTTAATACAATTTTGGTCATTGTACATAATTTTACAATTAAACCAGACATAAACAACTGTCAATCTTTTGATAATTATTATCTCTTAAAAACACGCTTTTTGTCTTAACAATGGGAATTAATTTTAAATTAATTTCTGCCACTTATGTGTTTTGAATTTGGAAAAATGGATTCCATATTAAGAATCAATATTTTCAAATTGTGTAAATAGGTAACTTTTATTTTTAGATATTCTGAATAATTACTTCGGTAAATATTTTATTTACCATGGTTAAAGGGTAAATCTGGTAAATAAGGGTTAAAAAATAATAATATAATAATACTAAATTACCCTAAAACGTGTCCTATAATTATTGGTTGATACATTTCAGCCCATGGGAATCTTTGGGTTGATTTTTGGTCCCCATGGAGCCACTTGTAAGTGATAATGACACTTTATATTAATTAAGTTAAAATAAATACAAAAATGACATAAGCATATATCTTTTAAAAACATAATTTTGACATAGGGTTATATATGTTGGATTTTAGACTATGATTATTAATTATAAAGATAAAAAGATATCCTACATAATGGTATTTTATTTATAATTTTTAGACATTAAATAATTTAATTTATTTATGACACAATGATGATGCAGTAATTACCATAATAGTGAAAAATTAAAATAATTGATATTATAAATACCCAAATTAATATAATTTGAGACTTTTAATGAATTACACTAATTTTTTAGGATACTATGACTTATTAGGATTTATTTAATTAACTTTTTTAGAAGTAATCATTCTGTTATGATTTTTCCAAAAGTCAATGATTGAATAGTGTCCAAATTGACATAAAAGAGTTTTTAAAACAAATATTATATTATTAATTGATATTATGTTCCTAAAAATCTAATGTTCTGCCAAAAGACTTATATCATGATTGTTTTATCATTAATGGACCACTTTGGGGTCTATTTGATGTATATTGTATGTTTGTTAACTATATAATAAAAAAATACAAAGTGACATGGTAAGTGTCAAACTAATTAACTAAGTGTTAAAACTAAATGATAAGGTTAATATAATGATCCAAAACAATCTAAATTCTATTGGTTGAGTAGTTTTCGACCCATCCCCACCTTAAACGTTAAATAATCTACTTTAGAGCAATTATATACAGAATATTTATTTATTATGAAATAATATATCTAGTTTTTCCAAAGGTGCCCCTCACCCCTCTTATAGAAGGACACTCACCCTTCTCATTAATTCACACCTTCAAAGCCTTTTGGTTCGGCCAAACCCTGAACAAATAATATCTCAACTTCATTAACTTCATCCTAGAGGACTTTCTTTAGTCAGAAAGCCATCCAATGGATCCCTTTTGATCAAATCAAAAGGAATAACCCGAAGAAGAGGTAATGATTTCACCACCCTTTTTCAAGTTCCTTTCTTCTTCCACTTCTTCTTTCTTTATTATTACCATTCTAAAATAATGAATCTCTTATATCCTATATACTGTAATATTATTATAAATATGGTACAACCATATTCAATATTATATCCATCCTTTGAATGACATGTCACCATACATGCATACGTACGGTTTACCGTCTCCACGTCGTGGTGTAATTGATATTCAATATATCAATATTTGGATGGGTATAATAATGTTCTGTAATTCTTGTAAATAATAAATATAAAATGATAATGATTATTTATATATGATATACCATCCAATTATATATTATTTTAATATTAAAAGAATGATATTTTCACTCGTGCGTACGTACGGATTACCATCTCCACGACTCGATGAGATTCATTTCCAAGTTCACCATTCATCGATGATTATAAAAATATATATTACTAATAAGTATGTCATATATGAAATAATAATGCAACTGGTGATATATATATATAAGTATTTGTGTACTTATATATATCTTATTCACTTACTTCCGTTCAACACTATATGAAAACAGAAACAACGTTTATGCGTACGTACGGACTACCGTCTCCATAAATAGTGTTTTCCATTTCATATATATGTCTATTATACATATTTATATTCTAAATATATATGATATATTTATCATGTTTTATATTCTGGAAGTATTTAAATCATGATCTAAGTGATACAACCAAGAGTGACAAGTTAAAACAAGTACGATAAAGAAAGTGATTATTACCCGAAATGTTAACTTATCATGGAAATTATTATTAAATGGGTAATATAAAGTCATAAATGAATCATGTATGATATGATAAATATTAATATGGTTCTGGTATAATTTAATAACATACTAGGATCTTCTTATAGGTGGTTAAACATACCCTCGACTAACGGAAAGTGCAAGGTAAGGGGTTTTAATCTCACTCTTTATTCCCGTGAGATTCATGCCATATTGCCACCATTACCTTTTGTGTGGTGTATGTACTGACCATAATTATATTCTTTGTGTAATACACTTTAATTTATGTGTATTTACATATTCATTGTATGATACCTCTTTCATGGGGTGTCTGTTTCATAAGTAACCAAATTGGTAAGGGTTTATTTCGCAATCTCTTCATTATCCGAGGTTGTATATACGTAATAATATTTTGGGATCTCTTTATCATCCACATCCATGTTTCTTAAAAATGTATTTCAAAACATTTTTACTATTTAAAAGAATATGGGTTAAATAAATTTATACCCTTGTTTGACTTTTTATATGTGGATTATAAAGGAATCTTTCTGTCATTTTCCAAACAAGGTCCTTTTTAACCATTTTGACAAAATTAAGTTAAGAATGTGTTTTTTTAACTTATACGGCAGGTGCGGTTATTCTCCACTATTATTATACCTTTGAAGCTTCCTTCACAAGATTATAAAGATATTTTCAAAATAAAGGTTTTCTCTATAATTATGCGACTTTTAAATGATTTCAAAAAAAGATTTATTTCTCTCAAATAGTATTGATTTTATCTATGTCAACATCCTTTGATAAATTTTAAACTTGTTTCAAGTTGATTTATTATGATACAAATCATCCATATTGTAATTAAGGTTTTTTGATATTTTTGACTATGGATAAGTTATTTTTATGCCATTAATGGTTTATGATTAATGTTTTGACATTTTGTATGTTAGTTTTAATACAAATGTTTATGTTTTATTTCATCCTCTTCTTAAGGTGAATGTGTTGGAATAGTATGTTCTAGGTTGGGGACCAGTAAAAGTAAGCCATCCGCGTTGGTGTCCAATTAATAGAGGCACTCCGGGTTGGTGTCAGGTTTTTAGAGGCACTCCGGGTTGGTGTCCAGTTATTAGAGGCACTCCGAGATGGAGTCCGGTTACAGAGGCTCTCTGGGTTGGGTTCCGGTTACAGTTATCCCTTAGGTCTTACCACGAGGCTCGACATAGAAATTAATGTTCGGCATCATGCATTCCATCATTATGAAAGTGGTTAGTGATATTGCAATTGATTATTAGATTAGTAGAATATCTATGTGAATAAGTAAATGGAATTATTTCATTTTATTTCTGCCATATTATGCTGAAGTTCAAGTTTAAAAGGCTTTTGTTTTAGTTTTATACATTTCCTTAAATGTTTATGATTATTTTTGAAAGTTTCCGCTGTATTTATTACCCTTGTTGAGCATTTGAGCTCACCCCTTTTTATGTTTTATTTTTCCCAGGATTCCAAGAAGTGTAATGTGATTGATATTCAAGCTTAAGCCAAGGGAATAATGGTGTTAATAATGATTATTTATATATCTTTCTACGTCTTAAAGTGAAAATATAACATTCATGTTTGTGATCTATTTTCCCAAGACTGCTAAACTGATCAGTCCTTCGGGACTTGATTCCTTGTAATTATGCAAAAGTCTTAAAATATTGCACCGACTCTGGGTAACTGGGGTCGGGGCATTACACATATTTATTTGTCTGTGTCCATGATTCATAAAAAAAATTCAAAAGGAATATATTAAGGTTATATGGAAGGGTCTCTTTATCTAGATCATCATTTTAAAAAATTTAAGTATTTATTTTTCTAAATATTTTATTTTAATGTCCATGTTTTCAAAATGATTTTAAGGATTTATTTATATGGTTATCATTGTATTAAAATGTTAATTCCTTTAAAACGTTTCAAAGTGTTATGGGACACATTAATTCAAAAAATTACTGTTAAATTTCTTCTTCTCTAAATTGTGAGACATTTAAATGATTTTATAAAAAATGGATATTTCTCTTAAAAGATTTATTGATCGTTTTCAACTATGGAAACATACTTTATTAGATATTATGATTGACTAAGGTTGATTTTTTATAATACAATCCACCAAATTGTATTGAATGAGTTATGATATGTTTGAATGTTGATGTGTTATATTTATACCATTCATGGTTTATGGTAAATGTATTGACATTTAGCATGCTATTAATAATACAAATTATTATGTTATGTTTCACCCTTTTCATATGAGGAAGGCATTGGACTTAGAAAGTGATGGTTGGGGCTCGCTATATCCCTTCAATAGATCGGTAGGTCTCATGAGACTAACTAGTGTCTTGTAATGATGCCTTGATATAATATTTGGGAATGGTCTTTGTAGAAGGACTCGATGTAGTAGTTATTATGTCCGAAATTATGCATTCCCTTTTTATGAAATTAGTTTTTAAATGTGATTAGTCAACTAGTAGAATATTCATGATCATGTTTATATGGTAATGTTTGATTTATTTTTTCCAAATTATGTTCATGTTTATGTTTACAAGGCTATTTTTTTATTATTCATTTTTCCTAAAAAGGATATAGCTTCAGCTGAATTATTTACCCTTACTGAGCATCTGAGCTCACCCATTTCTTCTGAGTTATTTTCCTAGAATTCCAAGAAGTATATTATGATTGATATGCACTATTAAGCTCGAGGAATACTGTAAATTACAATGTATTATTTAAGTGGTGTTTTATTTTAGAAAGTGTAATGTAACGTTCATGTATGCAATGTATTATCTAAGACTGCAAAACTGATTGGTCATTCCGGACCTGATTCCTTGTAAGCATGCCAATGTTTTAAAATAATGCACTGGTTCTAGGTAACTAGGGTCAGGGCATTACAATAATATCTTATCATTTAAATTAGTCATTATGAATTTTATTAAAAAATATGTTGTTTATAAGATTAATTAAATGGTTACTGATTATATGGAAATGAAAATATAAACAAATTAAATATAAAGTAAATTCTTTTTACTACCGAAGACATTTTTTCTTTATAAATTTAATAAATTAATATTATCAAGTGATATTAATGATATATATATATATATATTTTATTTATTAAATAAAATATTTTTGATATTTACCGATTATAATATATTCGAATAAGAGAATAACTAACCCAATTTTTATTCACACAAACCTATATTTTTCAAAAAAGTTAATTATACCATCTTTTAATAGAAATCCCATTTTAAATCCTAATATTAAAAAATTTATTTATTATATTTAAAAAAATAAAATTCATCTATTAAATAATAATATAAATTTTTTACTTTAGTTGTATTTTTTGTATTTTTTTGATATGCTTCATGTTTTGATTAATAGTAAAAAATACTAAATTTTAATTGAAAACAACTTTTTCATCCAAATAATTTATAGTTTAAAATTATATATTTGATTGGATTTAAAATCTAATTAGATCATATTTTAATCATTTAATATTATATAGGTCATTATAATCAATTAAACATTGAATTGGGATATTAAATACCTTGTGAACTGTTTAATGTTTTTACTTAAAAAACAGATTTTATCAATCTACCAATATAAATTTTTTAACATAATTACTTTAAATTCAACATTTTGAATTATGAAAAAACCGATTACATATATAGAATAACTGGGTCCAAATTATGTAAATTGATTTAATTTATTTTTGGGCATATCAATAGTGACTTCATTAATTTTTTTATTATTATCACAATTATGGGTAAATCGGGTAAATAAATGTATAAATATTATCATAAATGTAATAATAAATCCAGAAAACTTTTCCTAATATTATTTTATGAGTTATTTTTTTCCAGAACCATAATTGGATAAATTTTATGTCTACTTTGAGCTACAAATAGGACTTTAACCCTTGTAAAGTTTTTTATTCAATGAAAAGTTAGTTTTTTCATTTTATAGATTTTTAACAAGATAAATATTATTGATAAAGAGTTATAATGGTGATATGTGGAAATATAAATTATAATTTTAAATAAAAAAGATTTATCTAAATCATGGTAATTTATTTATAATTTTTATCTATAAAATAATTATATAAAATAGTGACACAAGGATTAAGAAATAATTGGTTAATTAATGAAAGAATAAAATAAATGATATAAAAAATATTAAAAAAATATAATTTGATCCAATTAATGCCATCCAATAATTTTTTGGATTAATTTGACATGTTAGTGATATGTTAGAATAATTTAAACAAATTGATCATGTTGTTATGAGTTTTTTTTAAATGTCAAGAAATGAATCGTCACTAAATTAACAATAAATATATTTTAAAATTTTAAATATTTTATAGAAAGATATAATTTTTTAGAAATCTATGAATCTTCCAACTAGTTTGAATAATTATTTTAAATTCCTAAATAACTAATTTTTAATTTATTGTAATTATTTTAACCCATAAATTATAAATTAAATGATATCATTGTACGAATTAAAAAATTTAAATAAGGGTTAAACCAAAACTATATGGATTTAATAGTAGAAAAATATGTCTAATTTTTATTAGATGATTTTATTACGACTCATAGAGATCATATATTCCATATAAATCACTATTTTCCCATTTTGAATAAAAAATAATCTACATTTATTTAATATTTTGTAGAATTCCATGTTTGTCCATCATCTCTCTTATAAAAGGGCACTACTTCTTATCATTTATTAAAAATTTAAAAAAACATGGATCAAGAAATATAAGTAAATTTCCCGCATAAAATACAATGTTAAAATTCTATAGATTATTGTATTATAAAAATACAACCTCTAGTGCTCATAAGAGGAGATCCAGAGGGAACTCATCAAAGAAGATGTGTCTATTTTACCGATTTTTTCAATATTGTTTCTTATTATACTTCCTCTTTTTTTGTTGATTACATTATAAAATAACAAATAAGGTATAAAATATATAATGGGATGTTATTATGGTTATGTAACAACAATATTCCACCTTAAATTCTTCTTATTAAGAATGAAACTATCATGTGTGGATACATATGGCTTCTCATCTCAATGTAGTGGTCTAATCTATTTTTCTAACCACTTTACGTGAATTGATATAGTGATCAATAAAAACTACATATGAAAATTACATCATTTTATTGGTTTTTTATAAAAATATATACCATCCAATTCTCTATAATTTCGACATTAATGGGATGATATCATCGCTTGTTTGTTCGTATGACTGACCCTCTCTATAAGGCGATGTGATTCATTTATCCATATTAAGAATTAAAAAATGGTTATATAAATGTATAAAACGAATTATTATGATATATATTAATTTAATAACATTATTATGTTATATAACTATATCCTATGAATAATAATTGTGATTTATATAAAAAAAACATGCATAAGAAAATAAAATAGTTTACACCTGAAAAAAGATCAATATTATTAACAAATAAGTGATAATATAATTATATATGATGACAGAAATATAAATATGATTCTGGATTAAGTTAATTAAATTCATTAATCCATTATAAAAGATTTTGAAATTCATATGATAGAAATCATATCAAATGTAATAGTAAATTTTACAATATTCTTATTCATTGGATGTTTTTTACGTAAGTATTAATTGGTGAATTTTTATAATATATGTCTGTGTTTCTTAAAAAAATCTAGAATATTTTTAATTTTAATATAAAAATTTTTAATGTCATTTTTACCCTTGTATAATTTTTTAATAAATAGTATGAATGGAAAATTTTAGTCATTTTTTTTATGTGGAACTTTTTTGACTTATTCAGAAAAAGTATCAGAATATTGTTTTTTAACATATATGGAATGAATGGATTTTTTTTGATTTAATAAAAACCTAATGAATTTATTATATCCTTATAGTATTAAAAAAATTCAGTTTATTTTATTTTCTTGTTTCACATCTTTTTAGGAAAGGAAAACGTTTTCAATTTAGAAATTGTTTTTCCTCAAAAAATGTTATCAAGGGATACCTCAAAATTATTTTACATATAAGATAACATTATTTGATGTCAAATCATTTTAATAGTAACATAAATTTTTCTCCCATGTTAGGGGATGTTCTAGTTTCAATTCCACCGTCCAAAATTTCACCTATATCACTTCAAGTGCTCAATAATAATTTTGTGGAATTTGAGGATAATTGATATATTCGTCTGAGTACATCGCCTTGGGGTTGTCCAGTCATATTTTTAATGATGGTTGATTGGTGTTTTTACTTGTGTATTGATAACAAGAAGTAAAATAAGATGACTATGAATAAAAATTTTCATCTTCTTCGTATCGATGATATATTTGACTAGTTGAGAGGATCTTGTGTCTTTTCAATGGTCATCATCAAATCACGATATTACTAGTTGAGTTTTCAGAATTTTGATATTTTGACGAATTCTATCAGAAGTAGGTATTGCCTATATGAGTTCTTTATAATTCCATTTTGGGATAACTAATTCACTATCATTTTTTATAGACTTGATGAAAATAATATTCCATCCACAGGTAGATTAATTTTTTGTAGTATTTGTGGATGACCACATGGTGTACTTCAAGACATATGACGGTCATGAACAACATATCAACATCACCCTATGTACACTAGTATAGGTTATATTCCAAGAAATTTTTTTGTTAGTTTTTGATTTATTAGGTACACTTTTGGGGTTAGATCATCTCGGTGGAAGGTGTGTAGATAGTTCTAAGGAATCTTTTAACAGTTTTATCTTGGGAGAAGCCCACGAATATTTTTGATATCCGTATCTATCTTGGGTTAGCTAGATATTATTAATGATTCACCCAGGACTTTCCCTATTTGGAATCACAACATTAAGACTTTACCAAGAATGGGGTAATGTTTGAATATTCCGAAGATTGTGAGGATTACTTTCTGGAGCTGATAAAGCATTTGTAATCGACACAAATCTTAATCCTAACTAAGTTAGGTGGAGAGTACATGTTATATTGTGATGGTTTTGGATTATATATGTAGAAGTGTTGATATTTGAAGATGAAGTTATAGGGTATGGGTCTCAAAACAAGAGGAATTAGGAACAAATTTACCATACACATGTCCTCGATTTATGAGCATTATTTTAAGATTGGATGTCTTGGGGATGTTATCTATTGGGGAAAACATTTAAATTTTATACAAATAACAATATATTGATGTGTATATTTTATCTATGAGATTTAAATATCCTTTAATAGAGATGGGCTGAGTATATGAAGTCATTTGATTTTTTACGATCATATACTCTCGAGAAGGGTAGCAGTGTTTCGATATCATTGAGAAGGAAACAATCAAACTCACACAGTTCATGAGTCTAGTGCTGAGTAGAATATATTGATCGTGCTTTTTGTAATACATGAGGTGGTTCCGAAGAGTTAGGGGAATATGAATCTCATATCAGTTTCTATAATGTCTACAGTTTTTAGGTAGATTTGAGACATGCATTATCAGGGACCAAATATTTTGACCATGAGTGAAATCCATGAAGGTGGGGAGTCACCTTCCAATTAGAGAATAAGTAAGGATGAGATCATATATGTTAGGAATTCAGTTATTTTTTCTATTACTATGATTGAGGATATAATGTGTGAGGTTCTCTCCTTGAATTTAGAGGTATATTCAACTCTGACAACAATATATTGCGACCTTTGATGATATTTTTTGTGAATGAACATGAAAAAGTTGATAAAAGCATCTGTGACACAAGGCTACACTTATCAATATGTGAAGGCTAAGAATCAATGAACTTGTGGTTTAATACAAATTTTTCTCATAACTAAGTTGAAGTGGGAAGACATGTACATGCATTTTTGGGGTTGGTCTCGAAGGAATCCTCTGAATAATGATACCATTTGGGATATTGTGGAAATACTAAGAATGGTAGAAAATTTATTACCAATACAAGAGGATTTCTTAGTGAAAAAATTGAGATATTTGTATGTTCGGGAGACAATGTATCTACATGGGGTGCCGTAGAGTATTGTTTCAAACATAGATTTTAATTTTAAATTGTGATATGGGTAGGGTTTGTATAAATTTATTGGTATAAAGATTTTTTGAGTACATATTTTCACACCTAGACATATGAGAATTCAGATCATACTATATAGGTGCTAGAGGATATTGAACATGTGTTGGACTTGGTTCCCTATAACGATTTTATATATGTATTATGATAACATGTATTCATTGTTTTGAATATTAATAAACTAATTATCACATTATGATTGTTCTTATGTGTGAAAAAATATATGATAATGTCATAAGAGTATCCGTTACACTAAAAGGACATATCAGTACCCCTATATGATGATAATGTGGATGTGCTATAACACTATTTTTCAAAAAAAATGTTAAATAGACAGATGATATCATTTGAGGGACTCAAATGATACAATCTACTAGGGGTGGAGACTCATTGGGTTTTTAGGAACCTTCTCATGGTGTATTCCCTTACTAATATGAAGAAGTATATTACAAAAATGAGACCCTCTAGTGAGAAATATACAAGTTTATGTGTTATTATATATTCCTATTCAAGGATGTTGATATTGATCTATTGACTATAATATTATTCTTATTGAGTATTATGATTCATTTAGTTTGATGTAATGATAAAAACCATGATGATATATGTTCATGTTGAGGTAGGATATGTTGGGTATGTCATGAGTAATATTTCATTATTGAATAATGAGATAAAGTTTTTTATCCTTCTTTTATTTAATGGATGTTCATATATAAGGGCCATTTATGGAAATTATATAAACTAAATAAATTCATTTACTTGGTAGTCAACAGAAAATTTCAATTTCTGAGATGTCAAAGAAAGTGACTTCAAGAACATAGGTTGATGGCACTAGCATGAAACGTTCTTGATTTGACCTCAATATTTTTTTGTATTTTAAACTGACACTTTCAAGGGTAAGTGTGAACCCAAAAAATTACAACCACATAAAATCCATTAAAAAAGTAAAATAAAATAAAATCAAGACTATTTGGAGCTGCCCCTCCCCAGAACCTACATCAATTAAATAAGTCTTCACCTCCGCATGGCTGCTCGGCTAGCTGTCCCGTGCATTGATGCACGGGCCTGGTACCGATGTCAAGTGACATGCCCTCACAACTTTCTTGATTTGAGATATCATGATAAAGGGATTATATTACATATTAATCATTCGTATTAGGTATCATAATGATGTGTTATTAAATTATTTCTCTATGGTTTCCTCAGCGTGTTTCTTGATTCTGACCTTGGACTTTCGGTTTCTTCACCTAATACCACCAAGAAATATGCCAAGTAGGAAACACACTAAGTGTAACCAGAATCTTAGTTAAATAATATATTATAATTTAATATTTATCATGTCAAATAAATATATCAAATATATGATTGTAGTTCATAATTGAGAAGGACAGCCTTCACACCAGATCAAATTTTCATGACTGGAAATGGTTCCAATGTGTCATCCTTTACCATGAAAGGAAAGTATATGTGTTGGAAGAAAATTTTCCTAAAGTGAAAAGAAATGTGGATCGCAAGGAATAGTTAAAACTCAATGAGGGACATTTAAATGATTTTAAATATTTTCAACGTTTCATGATGTCATCCTTGTGTAATAAGAATTTGATGCTACATGTGGATGTGGATGATTATAGCTTGATGTCTCACCATCAGGATCTCTATCAAGAGAAGGTAAGAAAAAATAGGTATGATATCTCTAATTGACTGATTAAAAATAATATTAGAGATCCTTTACTATAGGGGCCACATGTAGTCAAGATTATTGGATACATTGACCAATTAGACATATTAGGAATTAAATTCTGGATGATTTTCATATAGATCTCATACATTCATCACTAATAAAGAATATATCATGTTTTTTATTGATTACAATATTATTAATAATGAGAATATTATTTCAAAACATATTACTGTATTAATTCATGTGGATATAAATATGGGGAGTGATAAATTCATGGTCCTTATGGTGAATAAGTAAAGGAAGATTAAGGAAAAGGGGAAAAATACTCAAAATAAGAACACTGACCCCAAGAACCACCCTTCCAAGAATTGGAATATCCATATAAAAGATAAGGAAAAGGAGGATGCATGTTTTTCATGTGGCAAGCCATGCCAAAAGAAGAGGAACTGACCCAAATGGAATGGGAAGCTAAATTTAATTATTTATCAAGTGTCATACTTCAATATCAACACATTTGGTATTCGATACAGCTTGTGGGGATCACATTAGTATCCAAATATTTGAACTAAGTAGATTCCAAGTAATTTATAGAGGAGAGGTAGACCTGAAATATTACAATACTGTGAGCCTGGCTGCTCTGGTCATTGGTGACTACCACCTTTCATTTCCATTGGTAATGATTTTTGTTTTAATAGATTTTTATTATGTACCTATGGTTACCAAGAACATAATTTCTAAATAACATATAGTTGTAGATCGGTTTATTTTCTTATTTGGTAATACAATATTTTTTTTATAAAGACAACTTATGTTATGGTATGGAAAATTTAAATAAAATTTTTATTTAATGAATTCTAAAATCCAAGTATGATAAATTTAAAACAAATCATGTTCCCATGACTCATATGACACCCATATTTGTAATAAACATATTGGTTATGTATAAAATAAACATTTTGACAAATACCTTTCAAGAGAGTTATTTAGACTCCTCTAAGAAGAAACCACTTGAAAGATATCTTTATTTTTTATAATGAAAAATTGAAAAACCACCATTTGGTGGATAAGATGAATGTTTCACAATGATTCTAGGATTGGAACACCCAAATGTGTGTGAACCATTTCTAATAGAATATATAGGTGGATATTCTTACTTAATAACTTTAATAGATGACTTGATTAGATATGGATATATCTATATGATATCATATAATTTTGAGTCCTTTAATAAATTCAAGTAAAATAATAATGAGGAAGAGAATAAAAATTGTAATAATATATAGAATATATTATTGGATTGAGGTGGTGAATATCTTAACCAATAGTTCATCATCATTATATGGGTGTTTTGGGTTCTATATCAACTCACTCCACCTAATACACCATAGTGGAATGGTGTTAGTGAATGGATGGACCATACAATGTTATATATGGTAATGTCAATGATGAGACATATAGATCATCCATTTACCTTTGGGGGAAATGAAATAAAAAAAGTGACATACACATTAAACCATGTTCCAACTAAATTATAAAATTTATTTACATTAGATTTATGGAGTGAAAAGAAACATGTTTTTTCACATACACATGTATGAGGTTGAGTGGTGTCTGTTAAAGGATTATCACATAACATAATATCACATTATAGAAAAAAGTGTATCTTTATAGGGTATCCTAAGGAAACAAAGTGATACTACCAATAAAAACCCGAATACAAGAAAGTAACTATTTCTAGAAAAACCATATTTTTTAGGGGGAGAACATCCAAAAAAAGGATAGTGGGAACATGATTGACTTTGACAATGTTGATACCCAAGATATTAAAGATTTGGACCAAAAAAGAATTCCCCATGTCCTTATAGAGGAAGTATCTTATGATACACAAGTACTATGAAAGTTATTAATAGAGGTAAGAGAACTACATAGGTTGTTTTATATTCATCGATGATGGTGACTGATTATTGGTTGAAAATAGTGATACACTGTTTTATAATGAGGCAGTATAGAGATTATAAGTGACATGATGGTAAGAATCCATGAATTATGAAATGGATTCCATGTATCTGAACAAATTTTGGGTTCTGTTCGATTCAACAGTTGATGTAAATTCCATTGAGTAAAAATGGGTATTCAAGAGAATACTAGAAATGGAAGGTAAATTAAATACCTATAGAGAAATATATTTTATAATGGGTTTAAAAATAATTAAGGAATTTAAAAAAATGAATCATTTTCCCAATTTTCAATGTTTTAATCCGCCATAATTCAACTTGCTATTGTAGCTAACCATGACTATGAGATTTGGATAATGTATGTAAAAATAGATTTCCTTAATAATATCCTTTATAAATATGTATATGTAACACAACCAGAAGGGATTGTGAGTCCAGGTGATTCCAAAAGTATTTTAATGTTTTACAGACCCATTTATGGATTGAGGAAAGCATCGAGGTCATATAAAATTAGATTTATTGAATCCATAAGATAATTTTTTTTCATTAATAATTAATGTGAGCCATGTGTTTATAAGATGTTTTTAAGTAATTTAGTCATTACACTAGTGTTATATTTGGATGAAATATTACTTATCATAAATGACATAATAGTCTTATAGTCTACTAAGGATTTGTTAAATAAGAGTTTCTCCATGAATGAATTAGGTGAAGTAACCAATATTATTGGGAGTAAGATCATTCGTGATAGATCCAATATGATTCTTGGACTAATTAAATGTACATAAGTTGACCATATACTAAAGATATTTTGTATGGAAAAATCCAAGTGGGGATTGGTTTCAGTGTCACATGGTTTACATCTTTTAATTAAAATTTTTCCTAAGATATAAAAAGGGAATGATAGAATGATTAAGATCACATATGCTTTAGTGATTGGATCAATAATTTATTCCTATATATGTACTAGAATTTTGGATTCCTATGGATTGATCATGGTAGGCAGATATCAATAAGTTCTGAGAGAAAAATATTGGTTAATGTTAAGGAAAAACTGAAGTATCTAAGATGGACTAAGGTTATGTTCTTGGTGTATAGAGGAGATAAATAGATGTCCATAAATGGTTATAATGATGCAAGTTTTCAAGTTGATCATAATGACATGAAGTGAAAATCAAGATATTTTTCTCTCTCAATAGAGGATTTTTGAGATAGAAGAGTTTAATACAGCCAATTGTTGCTGAATATACAATGGAGTCCAAATATATGGCAGTTTTTAAGTAACTAAGGAAGTCATTTGGATTCAAAACTTTTTCTAGGAGTTCTATCTGGTACGAATTAGTAAATATCCTATCATGTTGTGTTGGGATAATACTATTGTAGTGGATTGTGAAAAAGTTGCATGGTCACAACAATATAAAAATCATATAGTCTGGAAGTATCACCACATAGGGGATTTTAATTATAGGGTTGATGTTATTGTAAGTAGAGTTACCATGGATGATAACAATATGGACCCCTTGACTAATGTCCTATCTCTGAATAATCATGTGTATCATGTGAGAGCAAGAGGACTAAAGGTTGTTAGCTGTTGGCTCTTGTGAAAGTGGGGGTATGTTGGAGTTGGTACCCTAGAACAAAATTATTTTTACGTCTTGATAACATGTATTAATTTTTTTTAATATTAAAAAACTATTTATCATGTCATTATTGTTATTTTCAATGATATAGTATGTGATAATATCCTAAGAGTATCAGTCACCCTAAAAGGTCATAGCAGTTCACCACTATGCTGAGAACCTAGAAGCGCTAAAAAACTATTCTTGAATATATGTTCTATAGAAAAATGATATATTTTTAGTGACACTAATTATATATAATATCAGGGGTTTAGACTCATAGAGAATTAAGTACCCTCTAATGGTGTACGATGTTGGTAATATATAGTAGGTTATCATGAGAATGAGACCTTCTAGTAGGAAATCCAATTTTTTATATGTCATTCGATATTCATGTCATTATATGTGTGTATTGATCTTGAAGCTATAAGATTATTATTAGTGAATATTATTTTTCATGTACATTGATGTATTGATGAAAACCATGATGAAAAATTGTATCAGAGTGGTAACATATGCAGGGTATGTCATGTGTGATATTTCATTAATAAATAATCTATAAAAGAATATAAACATTATGATATTTAATGGATTTGGATATGTCATTCCCATTGAAAAACATAGTATAGCCTAAATAAATCTATGTCCATGATTTTATATAGGAAAGTTATATTTCATAAAATAAAGATACATCGGTCACATAAGTTGATGTAACCATCATGAAACCTACTTGTTTTGAGATATCACGATAAATGGATTATATTACACAGTATGTGTTTGTATGTTGTTTTTCGTCATTTTGGATGTAACTTATTTCTCTACGGTTGCCTTGGGGTATCTCTAGATGATAACCATGGACTTTAGGATACTTCTCCTAATGCAATTAAGGTAGAGTCCTAGAGGGTCACACACTATGTGTATTAAGAATGTCAATTAACTAATATATTTGTATTTATTATTTATTAAGTTTAGTAAATATTAATCTCAAATTTGGGTTAATAATTATTCTTGTATCCTTGATCGCATATATTCTATCACTTGTTATCCAAGGGAATATAATGTGATGGGATTATTTAATAAATATTTATTTTAAAATTAGTGAATATAATATTTATTAATTTGATAGAAAATAATGAAGTCATATTCATTTAAAAAATAAATAGACATTCTTCAAAGTCCAATAAATGTTATCGAGGATTGTTGGATGGAGATTTTAGGTCCGATGAGAAAATAATAACTATAGAATATTATTTGATTAAGTTATATTTTATTTTAATTAGAATGTTAAGTGCATCTTGAGAAATAATAATAATATAATTATTATTTGACATGGGATTTTTTATCATCTTCAGTAAATAATTAATGAAACTTATGAAATTATTTTATTTTAAACCTTTTAGTATATAATCCCAGTTATGTTATTTTCTCATTAATCCAAGTCATATGTACTAGTATTTAAAAAAAAATTGGAAATTTTTATCAGGACCTAGAGAGGTCCCTTCTCTAATAACTCTATAAAGAATAAAGAGTGATATTGCTCTACCTCCCACTCTTAAGTCAAGTGTGATTCATGCTAATGATTTTGAATAGTTCGTGAGGCGATCATATGTGTACGAAAAAAGTGATATGATCTCTCGTGCTAACACTATTATACTCCTATGGTGATATTTAGTGATTTGTGGAACACTTGTGAATCACCTCTAGAGGGAATATGATTTGACTCCATTATTATAATGATGATAAAATGTAGATCTATTTTCAGATTCTATAATAAAGTTATAATTCCAGCATGTTAAATCATTAATTTATAAAATAAGTTAAAAATAATATGTGATGATTCTCACTCTTGTTCTAAATTTTTTTCCCTTTTATGTATTCATCTATTCAATTCAATAAGTAACGATGATTATCGTTGTGTAAGGCTCATAGAGTTCATTGATCATCAGAAAAAGAAATGTTTTTTCACAACCCAATACATATCTCCACTACACCAGAAACGTACAACAAGAATATGTCATTAACATTGGTTAGTCTTGGGAGAAGAACCTGGAACTAGTGGAGTAATCCTATAACAGTTGATATTATGAAACTAGTCATATGGCACAATATGAGGCTCATTATGGTAGGCAATGCAGATCACCTCTATGCTAGATGGAGGTAGTCAAGTATGATCTTTTGGGACTAAGTGTCATGCAGGAGATGTCGAAACATGTACTTATTATCCAGAAGAATATGGCTATGGCATAAAGTAGACTTATGTATTATACTGATAGACATTAATGACCCCTACAGTTTACGTAGGGTGATCATGCATTCCTTATGGTGTTTCCTAGATTGGGTCACCATAGGATACATAGATAGAGAATTTTGGCACATAGGTCAACTAGACCATTTGAGTTTCTGAAGATAATTAGGCTGGTGGTATTATAATTAGTACATCAATAGAGATTCAATTATATTAATGGTGTTTTCCAAGTGTCACAAATAATGTGGTGTCACCCCAATCCTTCTCATTTGATCGATGTGGATTATGTAGATCTCGAGATAAATGCATCTATTGTGGATCAGAGAATATTTGTGATGTTTCACAGTGAGAATGAGATTAGGTGAATTACTATGATGTTATTTCATGTATTTTGGAAACATGGGTGTGTATAGGAATAACATTGTGAAAGAGAGCTAGATATGTAGGCTCAGTGGACCGACCTTTGGACTCAAAATATTAGAGATGGTTGGGATTATAATTTGAGAAAATTTCTTATAATGTGGGGAGAGTGTAAATACCAAACTTTTATAAATATGTATCAGGCACATTTACAGGTTATGATTTTCCTTTTTGAGTACATTTCATTTTGATTTTACTTTTGGGTGGGATTTGGTGATATTTTTAAATTTGGGAAGAAAATAGGAAAATTCACTATTGGTGCATAGTTTTCTCAAATCGTGTGCCTAACCTGAAAAACCATGCAACCTGGGATAGAGGGGTTTTTTATTATTGGAACATAGTTTTCCTAATTGTTCAACCTATTAGGATAAAATGTGCACCCTCAATAACTGGAAGACAGTTGAGGTTCACGATTAAGAGAAAGTGTTCCCACCAAGCATCAAAATTTTCATATGAGATGTTACTCCCCTGAAATTTATTATAATATTTCTCAAACCCTGGTCAAATAAGACTAGACATACTAGCTCAAAGAAAAAAAAAATATCTCAATTCCAAAATGTCACGACCCATCCCTCGAGGCTCGTGTGGTGACTACCTGAAGCCCACCATTCATAGGCTAGAGGCTGGAAACTAGCACCGAAAGCCATACTCCCTAAAATGGGAAGGCATTGCCTTTAATCATATACAAACACAAAGTCCAAGAACACTATATGAAACAACTATGAAGTAACCTACAGTAGTAAAAGAGTGATGAATGTAAAAGGGGTCGGAATACATGCATAACTATTAAGGTAAAAGTAAAACTAAAAATTTAATACAACTGAAACAAAAAGGAAACCAACTACTGGGTCATCCTCTGAGGATCCTACCTGAAGGGTAGGTACAAATAACCTCCTCAGTACTCCACATCCACTTGTCTTCTCTATATCATGTCAAGCTGAATGGTCCACCTCTGAGTATTGTCTAGTCTTGGCTCCCTCAGCCTCAATCAATGTTTTACATCTTCTGTACAGGACACAACTAGGTATGGGTGAAGCCCGTATAGGACTGAGTATAACGATACTTTATAGGGACCCTACGTCCCTGAAGGTTTCATACAATTCCACAAAAAAACCACAGGGTAACACCAAGAAGGTAAAGTACCACAGAGGTATAGTACCACATAGCATAACCTCAATCAAAAGAACAAAGTAAAGATAACTCACACCATGATTTATTTTATGGGTAGTAACAAGTAACATTCTAAGAACCTTGGCTGCTAGAGAATTTCACTTCTATCGAGAATAGTGGGCATGCTCTGTCACATAGAAGAACTTCCCACTAACCATGGACTGTTGAGGTACTCCTCTTATCGAGTATTACGGGTCTTCCATGTCACACAAAGGCTCTCCCCCCGTGACCTACTAAGGTAAACCTCATGTCAAGTACCATTTTCCTATCATGTCACACAAAAGATCTCCCCCCACCAGTGTTCCGTGACATACAAAGGTGCTCCCAACTGGGAAAGTCAAGTCACTCCGAGTCGAAATAGTCAGTAGTCGTCAAGTCACAGCCAGTAACAGGGTTCCATACATATCATGATTGGGAGAACTGCTCCCCTAGACATAGGTCATCCCTCAACAGCCTCAAAGTTCCACACAAAAGTAACCTAATCCTTCACGTCAAAAGGGACCCAATGCAATAGACGACGCATCAATCAGACGTCCGGTCTGTATGTTATGGGTAAAAAGGTAATACTAGGCCCATATGATCCTGGGTCCAGTCCGATCATGCCCTGTTTGGCCCGACCCAGTTCGGGTCGACCCGAACAGGTCCAGGTCTAGCCCGGATGGTCGGGCCCTCAGTGGGTCCAGCATGAGGAGTCATGGTCTGGCATGGCCTGTGAAAGGTGTGACCTATTAGCGCGGCCGACTGGGCGTATCGCGGTGCAGTGCACGGTGTAGCCAGCGGTGTGGCTCATAGTGCAACCATGCGGTGCATCCTCACATTTTGGCCGGTGGTGCGGCACGGTGTGGCCCGTAATGCAGCCTTGTGGTGAACCCTGGTTGGAAAGCGGGGCCGCTCGGCAATTCAACATGGTGCACCTCAGCCAGCCCGAACGACAGGTCTTTCTTCATTCTAGCGACACACTATCACCGCTTTCCACCTACAGCTGGTCGGGTGTCGGCCACCGTCCACCTCCGCTGTAGCCAAGAGGCCGCAACCTCCTACTCCACTGGTGGCGTGGATGCACGCTGCCGCTAAACATTGCGGACAGCGTGTTGTTAGCCGCTATCCTGCCTGGCCATGACTGACAGGCTATGGCCTCCTCTTCAACCAGTGGCGTAGACGCGTTCCGCCCTTCCTTAGAGCCGGTCGGGTGTTGGCTATCGCCTTCTTCCATGATCCATTGAGGCTTCGTTCAAAATAAGAAAGATTATACGATCACATATTTGTGATCCATGTGTCGAGGGATACACATCTATATATCATGCTCAACAGAATTCCATGTTTCCAGTGCCAATAAAAATTAGGGGGTTGAAAATTGCACAAAGAACGCATAATGAAATAAAAGGAAGAGAAGCATTGTTAATGTGCGAAATGATGGACTTGTTCATTTGGACACCATCATTGTGAATTTAGTATATTAAGATTCAATATAATAAATTCAACATGTAAATATTCCTGCCTCGTGTTCATTGGAGAGCGTCCACATTTGAGGAAGTGTCGGTGTTCATCATCCCCGCAACATTCCGCAAATGATGCTACTCGGCCGTCATTATGCGGTTAATCATTGAGGGTCACTCGTCACCGCCCAGTAGAACTAGATCCATCCTCCAAGTGTTGGGAATCATGACACTTTACCCAACCTTCATCCCTTGGTGAAGTTGTGCCAATTCCTCCACTAAAGCTCCATATAAATAGGAGAGGGGGAGGGTAAGTAACAATCGTCGAAATTATGAAGGTTCATTTAATAGGAACCTTCCTAAATTCCAATTAAGCTATTACTTATAATTGAAAGGTAAATCCATTTAATGGCTTGACACGGGGTGGGTCCCACACTATCTCTTGTCCATTTGTGGAAAAAAATAAAATAGTGAGATTATTTTATTTTATTTCCATTTATAAGTAACAAAAAATAAATTCTTCTCCGGACTTAATATGGACCGATTAAATATTTTATTAAGAGAATCTAAGTGATGTGGATTCAATAGTGCCCTCTGATTTCAATTCTGAGCACCGGTTCAAAAGTTACAAAATGAAGCTCGCGTGTTTAGTGAACGTACCTGAACAACAGTTCGGAAAATTATTAACAGTCACCCTCAACCCACAATGGAGGAGGTTAGGCTCTGCCTGAGTGAATCACACCCCAACAAACCCAACAGTACACTTATATTTCCAATATGAGTTACCATTTAAACATTATGGATTGTACAATAAAATAAATGTCACTTAATTATTTTATTTGTGGAAAAAAACTAACTATCACTGGTGTCTTGCATCAGCCAATGTTAGTATCTGCCTTAAGAAAGCATACCCTCAAGATATCAGCGGTGGTCTTGGATTTCTAATCCTAGTTACCGTTTGTGATTTATAAGCATTCGAAAAACAAAATAACTTTATTTAATTATTTTATTCATGGTTATTCCATTTTTAGGTTTTCTAATAGGAGGCGCATGCCGACAACACTTAATCTGTGCCTAGGGTCAAATAGTAATCATGAGCGCAACAGTGCCCTCAGAATTCACATCTGAGTAACCATTTAGTTTTTATTCATATTTTTCATAAAAACTGGTTTTTTTCACTTATTAAAGCTTAAAAAACATTGACAGATAGTTCTGGGCACTCCAGGCCTTGGAATCACACATCGTTAGATTTTTCCGCATTGAAATAATCTAATATAATTTAAAAAATTTACCGAATTTCTTGGACATTAAATTCTCCCCACCATAGGGATTTACATCCCCAAAATCCACAACATAGACTAAGGAAAAAAAATGGGTGTACTGAGCATGAATCTGATCCTCCTGCTCCCTTGTGCTCTTCTAGAGGTTTCTGTTCTTCCAATGAACATGCACTAGAGGTATCGACTGCCCACAAATGACCTTCTGCTGTTTATCCTCAATCTCTACTAGAACCTCCGTAAAAGTCACCCCATCATCTATAAACAGTTCGCCATGGTCGATGACTTGAGAAGGGTCATGCATGTATCTCTTCAGCTGAGATACATGGAAGACATCATGGACCCACTCCATCCATGGTTATATTTCCAAGCGGTATGCCACCTAGCCAATCATCTGAAGAATCAGAAATGGTCTGATAAACCACGGTGATAACTTTCCACCTCAGCCAAAACTTCCTAGTCCACTTCGAGGGGAGACTTGAAAGAAAACGTGGTCCCCTTTCCTGGAACACCAAAGGTCACCTTATCTTGTCAACATAAGACTTATACCAGCTCTATGGAGTCTTCATCCACTCCTGGAGGATCTGCACCTTCTCTGTGGAAGCCCGTACCTTCTTTGGCCCCAAAAGTGCGGATTCCCCTGGGTCAGTCTAGCACAGAGGTGATCTGCAAGGTCGTTCGTACAATGCCTCAAATGGTACCATACCGATAGTGGTGTAATATATGATGTTGTACAAGAACTCCACCAAAGGTAAGTGATCCTTCCAACTGCGGCCAAAATCATGGATGCAAGGACATAGCAAGTCCTCAAGGGTTTAAATAGTCTGCTCTATCGGACCATCCTTCTAAGGATGGAAGGTGGTGATCAACCGAATTTATGTCCTGAATGCTTCCTGCAACCCCTTCCATATCCGAAAAGTAAAACAAGCATCCCTATATGAAATAATCATAGTTTGAACTCCATGAGGCCATACAATACCATGCATGTAGAGGTGTCCCAAGCCCTCTACTGAACCTAGCTCTCTGATAGGTAGGAAGTGGGCCGACTTGGTGAGTCAGTCAATGATCACCTAGATAGAATCATGACCGTTGGATGTCCGTGGAAGTCATCTCATGAAGTCCATGAAAATTCCATCCCACTTCCACTCTGGAACCTCTAGTGGCTAAACTAAGCCCGCTGGAACCGGATGCTCTGCCTTCACTTGCTGACAATTGAGACATCGTGATACAAACCCTTCCACTTCCATCCTCATCCCTAGCTACCAGTGCTGATTCCATAGGTCCTAGTACATCTTCACCACTTATTGATGTACCGCTACATGGGACTTATGGACCACCCTCAACACTTCCTCCCGTAGCACCACTAGTACTATAGTACATCCTCTGAAGAATATGACATGCTCCCCACCTTCATAATATCCATAAGGTGCATGCTCTGAGGATGTCTGGGAACGTCGAAACTTGCAGTCAGTGTCCCCATTCTACGCCTCTATGACTCGCTGAATGAGTGGGGGTGTGACTGTCAAAGAATAAAGATAAGATGCTCCATCATAATCCACATAGGATATCCACAAATCAGTTAGCTGTTATGTCACCTATGCTAAGAATTATATACCAGATCTCCTGTTGAGTGGATCTTCTACTACATTACCCTTACCAAGAGTATAGACAAGCTCTAAGTCATTTTCCTATAGGAAATCAAGACCGCATAATTTTCCAAGGTTTTAGTCCTTCTGAGAGAAGATATACCTGAGACTCTTGTGATCAAAGTAGAATATATAACGTTCACCCATCAAGTAGTTCCGCCACATCATTAGTGAAAATCCACTACTGCTAACACCAGGTCATGGGTAGCATCATTCTACTAGTCAGTCTCTATCTCATCTCCTAAAATCCTTGTTGACACTTTTCAATCCATATGAAAGGCTTCCCCTTTTTCATCGAAACTGACAAGGCTGCCTCTACCCTGGAGAATTCTGGTCCAAATCTCCAGTAGTACAAGCCAATGAAGACATCCCTCTCCCTTCGGGGAGGTAGTACAAAAAATATATTTTGAAAAGATTTCCCCATGATCTGCCACTCCTATTTGGAATTGAAAACTCAAAAATCCTACTTCCATTAGGGTTATTATATTCGACTCATGAGTGATCGGCTACACCCTCCTATGCATGAGGTAATCCCATGTTGCATGGGTTTCCATTTTCACCGACTAAGTAAAATCCCATTCCAAAGTTTTAGGTAAACCAAAACCTTTTTCCTAATACAGTCAATCTGAGTATGAAATGTGGATGTGTAGTCCACACACAAACTAATGTTGTAAGGCCTCGACACTACAACCAAGAGGTTCGAACCAAAACTCTCAGCTCAAGGGTTAGATCAAACTATCAACGTATGTGTGAATATTGAGTCTCCTCCCAAAGGTATATCCAGACATGAGGGTCAAGTCAACGGTATAACCGAAAACTCTAATTCTTGGAAAAGATTTGTGGAAGGAATGAATGATTGTTACCTCTATCTATTAATATGATAGCAAGTAGTAGACCCCAACCGTTCATTGAATCATTCCTAGAGCCCTTGGGTAGAACTCCTTGACCATATGTAGCTACTCCCTTCCCATGTCCTCCTACTCCCTGAGCTTTGTGGGGACCACAAAGGGGGTCGCTCTAACATGTTGAAATGTAAACAAACTCATGCTACTCTCCGTACTTTTCTTCCAAGCTTGTAGCCCTCTAGATTCATCTATACCTAACAGCTCTACCCGAAACATTTTTACACACCCATGTCTCTGAGACTAGTGCTAGTTTCCTATTTTCACACTACTAAAATTCACTAACTGTATCTGATCAGTAAAATTATATTCAACTAAAAAAGTTCTCTCTAGAACCCTAACAATGGTAGGAATGGATATAGGAATAGTGTTTTATCAGATGTTCCTAAGCAAACCTTGCTCGGAAGTCCGTGCCCTAAAGCACAGATCGTATCGTATTCATCGAGTACCAAGAATGATCAGTATTCCTCGATGAATAGTATGCTACCGACATGTAATTATATTGAACTTGTATAAGCTCTAAAGATCTCTCAGCCACCACCTCACACTAGTATTTAGCGTCTTTTGAGTTGGGTCACCTCAGATCCTAAGGGGTATCTGATGCTGAAACTCGTGTAAGGCACTAAGCCTAAATGTGTCCTCTATCGGTACCTCCGGTTGTAACATATACCAAACAGGTAGTGATATGGATGAAATACTACCAAATGTACTATCTCAGGAAATATTCCATATTCTAAAGCCTCATCACTATATGGGCCATCGTCATGGTCACTCACTGGAAAAGACTAGAAGCTAAGATCACCATTTGCCCTACTAGTGTCTCAACAAGGTGGGAAACTCTAGAAACAGCCTCCGGCCGGTCCTCAGCTAGCTGGGAATCTGTCTCGCCTCGAAACCTCATAGGCCTCTACCACTAGAACTCATATAATGCGCTCAGTCGGTGTGCATCCTCTACCAGTGGAGCTGGTGGTAACGATAGACCAACGGGTAGTGGTGCAGTTGGTACACCACCCGAAGGTGTTAACACCGTAAGAGGGCCCTGAAACAAGGCCTCATCACTTGGTGGGCCATCATCACGTACTCTCTCACGAAACATAGGCAGATATCTCTGTGGCGTCATCCTGATTAGGAACAGTTGCACCATGGTCATTAAGATATACCTGGTGATCTTACTCCAAAGAAATAAAATGAAAAAATTTTAAAATACCAATGAAATCTGTGTTTTCATGCACTGAGTCATAAATCGTAATTCGGGGTCCTAGTGTATGGATACGTTGGCCTCCACACCAACTCTGGAATCCATGAAATAAAAACCACACTCATAACACTTAACACTATTGCTTCACATAACAGATCAGATTCCTAGTTCTTTGGTAAAACTAAACTCCATTAATACCTAATGTAACAACTGGGCACCAGTGACAGCACAGACTTGCCACCTTAATCGGAAACTCTAGGTCTTGGACAAGATTTGTGGAAGGAAGGAATGATTGGTACCTCAGTAAATTTATATGGAAGCTACTAGTAGACATTTACCATTCATTGAATCATTCCTAGATCCCATGGGTCTCACCCCTTGACCATATGCAGCTACTCCCTTTTCCTGTCCTCCAGCTCTCTGAGCTTGGTGGGGATAACAAAGGGGTTGTTCTAACATGTCGAAATGTAAACCACCTCATGCTACTCTCCTAGATTTGATTCCACATCTGCAGCCCTGAAGATTCATCTATCCCTAACACTTATTCTCGAAACCTTTTTACACGCACAAGTCTCAGAGACTGGCATTAGTTTCCTGCTTTCCTACTACTAACATTCACTTGTTGTATTTGCTCAGCCAAAGAATATTCAATCGTAAAAGTTTTCCCTAGAACCCTATCATATGTAGGAATGCATCGAGGAATATTTTTGGCTTGGATATTACTAAAGACACCTCACTCAGACGTCCGAGCCCTAAAGCACTATTCTTATTATATTCACCGAGTTCCAGGAATGATCGGTACACCTCGATGAATACTCATATATCGACATGTCATCCTCTCGAAGCTATAGAAGCTCTAAATAACTCTCAACCACATCCTCAAACCAGTCTTCAGCTACTTGTGAGTCAGATCACCTTGAAACCTAAGTGTAATATGATGTTGAAACTCGTGTAAGGCACTAAGCCTAAATGTGTCCTGTACTTATACCTCCAGTTGTAACTACTGCCAAACGAGTATTGATATAGTTGACATACTACTCGATGGTACTTTATCAGGAAACAATACATGTACCAAATCCTCATCACTAGGCTGACCATCCTCATGGTCACTCACTGGAAAAGACTATAATCTAAGATCACCATCTACCCTGCTGGTGTCTCAACTAGGTGGAAAACTCTAGCCACATACTCTACCCAGTCCTCAGCTGCCTGAGAATCTATCTCACCTCGATACCTTGGAGGCCTATGCTTCTACACGCTCATTAGACATGCACCCAAAACTGTTGGAGCTATTGGTAACAGATTCCCACCATGTAGTGGTGCAACTAGTACACCACCCGAAGGCGTTAACACCGTAAGAGGGCCCTACACCGAGGCCTCATCACTCGGTGGTCCATCATCACATACTCTCTTAGGAAACATGGGAAGATATCTTTGTGGGGCCATCCTAATAAGGAACAGGTGAACTATTTTCATTATGTTATACCTGGTGAGCTGACTCCAAAGAAATAAAAAGAAAAACATTAAAAAACACAATCAGCATTTTCGAGAGCTGAGTCAGAAATTAGAATTTAGGGTCCTAGTGTATGGATACATCATCTGCTGCACCAACACTGGACTCAATGAACTGAAAACCACACTCTTTACACATAACACTATTGCTTCATAGAAAAGTTTAGAGTCCTAGTTCTTGGGTAGAACAGAACTCCATTGATACCAAATGTAACAATTGGGCCCCTATGACAACACATACACCCCGCCCAAACATGTTCGTTGGGTCCTGACCCGCTGGGTACCACCAGTTCCCCCGTGGAAATGGGGTCCCCACCCTAGATCCCCCCCACGTGCCCGAATGAGTCACATTACTAATGATTTTCCACTCATTCCGACACATTTCCTTTCCAGTGTTCTTTGTCCTCACTCACACATACCTTGGGAAACATCCCAGAAGGACAACCATCCGGATCACTACTCCAATCCAAGACTGATTAACTGTGGAGTTATAATCAGGTAGGTTCCCAAAAAAGAAGGATCACCTTGGTGACATAAGTGATATAATTTTTTCATTTAACTCATCATCATTCTGGGGTGTTACAATCACCGCCCTTTAGAACACAACATCCTCAATGTGGACCCCAAATATCAACCAAGACAGTGCACCACAATTAAGGCTGGGTCCCTCATCTGGTAAATATTTGTTACGACCCATCCCCCAAGTCATGTTCCATGACTACCCCACACTTGGCTTCCATAGGCTAGAGGCTAGAGACTAGCACCGAAATCCATATTCCCTAAAACATGAAGGGATTGCCTTTAATCTTATACAAACACATGGTCCAAGAACATGAGAAGAAACAAATGTGATGTAAACTGCGGTAGTAAAACTGTGTTGAAAGTAAAATGGGTCAGAATACATGCCCAATTATAAAGGTACAAGTACAACTGTAAATTTAATACAATTGAATGAAAAAGGAAAACAGCTACTGGGTCATCCTCCAAGGATCCTACCTGAAGGGTCGGTACAGATCGCCTCCATAGCACTCCATGCCTGCTCATCTTCTCTATGTCACATCATTCCAAATGGTCCACCTCTAAGTACTGTCATGTACTGGCTCCCTCAGCCTTGATCAATGTTTTACGTCGTCTTCACAAGACACAACAAGGTGTGGGCAGAGCCCGTGTAGGGGTGAGTATAACGATATTCAGTAGGTACCCCGATACCCCGAAGGTCACTTAGAATTCCAAAAATAAAAACCACAGGGTTACATCATGAAGGTAAAGTACCATTATGTAGAGTACCACATAGCATAACCACAATCCCAAAAACAAATTAAAGACAGCTCACAACAGGATTTATTCTTGGGGTAATAACAAGTAACTTTCTGAACACGTAGACTGCTAGAGAACTCCTCCTATATAGAGTACATTGGGCCTTTCTTGTCACACAAAGGCACATCCCCCTAACGTTGAAATACTGAGGTACTCCCCCTGTCATGTACCGTGGGTCTGCTAGGTCACACAAAGGTTCTCCCCAATGTGGTTCTGACACGTCACATAGAGGCACTCCCCCTCGTGGCCTGCTGAGGTACTCATCATGTTGAGTACTGTGGGTCTGCTGCATCACACAAATGAGCTCCCCACAAGGTGTCTACTACGAAACTCAAAGGTGCCCCCCATTCGTCCATTTGAGTCACTCCGAGTGGAAACGGTCAGCAGTCGTTAAGTCTTAGCCAGTCGCAGGGTTCCGTACATATCGTGCTTGGGAGAACCACATCCCAAGCCATAGGTCATACTTCAACCTCCTCGAAGTTCCATGAAAAAGTAACACAATGTAGTTTCACATAAAAAGGGACCCAAATAAATAGATGATGCATAAATCGGATGCTCGGTCTCTACGTTATGGCAAAAAAGTTAATACTGGGCCCAGATGGGCTCGGGTCCGGCCTGACCCTGTCTAGACTGGCCCGACATGGTTCGGGTCGACCCGACATGATATGAATCTGGCCTGGATGGCCTGTGCATCAGCGGGCCTAGCCCAAAAAGAGAGTGACATATTGACATGGCCTGTTGGGTGGACCATGGTGCGGCTTGTAGTGCAGCCCGCGGTTTGGCTCACGGTGCGGCCTTGTGCTGCAGCCCGTGGTCTGGCGTGCAGTGCAGCAAGCGATACCGGGTGAGGGGCGGCGTGCGGTGCGGCGGGCGGGGCAGTGGGTGGTGTGACACGGGGTGCGGCCCATGGGGAATCCCACAGGGATACCTCACGGTGCGGCTTGGTTGGCACGCAGGAACAGTCGGCGGTATCGCATGCTGCGCCTCGGCCTGTGGGAACAGTCATCTGATCTTCCTTCCAGTGCTGTGAAGATGCTTCTATACACCTATGGTTGGTTGGGTGACGGCCTGTTTTCAGCTACCATCATGCCCCTCTGTGGCTGACAGACCACGACATCCTCTTCAACTGGTGGTACGTATGTGGGCCACCCTTACTTCCTCACAGTTGGTCGGGTGTCGACCGTCGCCTTCATCCACGAGCCACTATGGATTTGTTCCAAGCCCCAAAAATTATATAGTCACATATTCATGATACTTTTGTTGAGGGATTCATGTTCATATATTGCTCACATCAAAACTTCATATTTCTAGAACCAATAAAAATTATGGGGTTGAAGAACGCACTAAGAACGCATGATGAAATAAAAGGAAGAGAATCAAGGTTAATGAGCGGGATGATGGCGATGTTTGTTCGGTCATTGTCTTCGTGAATTTAGAATATCAATATTCAATCGAATTAATTCAATGTGTAAAATCCCTTACCTCAAGTTCTTTGCAGATCATCTGTGTTTGAGGAAGTGTCGTCATACATCGTCCCCACAACAAGCATCCAATGACGATGCTCGATTGTCGTTCTTCAGTTCTTCGTTCAGGGTCATTTATCACCGACCACTGGAACAGGATCTATCCTCCAAGTGTTGGTTATCGCGACACTTTACCAGAGCTTCGTCTCTTGGTGAATACATGCCAATACAACCCCTCAAGCTCCCCATAAATAGGATAGGGGGATGGTAAGTAAAGATCGTGGAATTTATGAAGCTTCCTTTAATAAAACCCTCCCTAAATTCCAATGATACCCTTCCTAAAATTCCAATGATACTATTACTTAGTATTTAAAAGGTCAGGACATTTAATGGCTTGACTCACCACTGGTCCAACACTACCACTAGTTTGTTGGTGGAAAAGAAATAAAATAGTTGGATTATTTTATTTATTTCCCTTTTAAAAGTAACAAATAAATAACTTCTTCTCCGGACCTACTGTGGTCAATGTAAAGCCTCCAATAAGAGAATCTTGGTAATGTAGATTTAACAGTGCCCTCATATATCAATTCCAAGAACCAGTTTAAATGTTACAAAATGCCTCACACACATTTACTGAACGAACTCGAAAAATGTTCAGAATATTATTAACAGTCACCATTGACTGCGCCAGTCGATGTTAGGCTTTGACTATGTGAATCACACCCTAACGAACTCAATGGTACTCTCTGATTTCTAATCCGAATTACTGTTTAAAAGTTAAGGATTTTATAATAATACAATTTTCATTTAATTATTTTATTTATGGGAAAAAACAAACATTCACTGGTGCAATGCATCGGTCAATGTTAGTATCTACCTAAATAAAGAATACCCTCACGAGTTCAGTGGTGGTCTATGATTTTTAATCTGAGTTACCGTTTGTGGGTTATTAGCATTTGAAAAAATATATAACTTTACGTAATTATTTTATTTATTATTATGCCATTTTCATGTTTTCTCATAAGTGGCCCGCACCGACTAAACATATGTAATGCCTAGGGTAAACCCGCTATTCTAAGCACAACTGTGACGTTGGATTTCAGATCCGAGTAAATATTTACGAGTTATTCCACTTTTTATAGAAAAGTTTTTATGCACGCTAATTATAACATAACAAATTTTGATGGATCATTCTTGGCACTGTGGGCCTCGGAATAACACACCATCAGATTTCACATCCTCAAAATAATCCAATATAATTAAAAAAAATATACGGAATTTTTGGGACATTAAAAAATTCCTCTAACATGGATTCATTTCCATTCCAAACATTTTTCTTAGTGATTCAATGCCTAGATTGAAGATCTATACCCCTCTCGGTAAGAGGATCTCATCCACTGTGGTTTATTTCTCTATTACATTCTTCTTGCATCCATTGAAGGATTTTTATTCAATATTTTGTTTAGATCTATATATTGTATTGTGGATCTAGATATAGGATTTATTGGATCTTGATTGTTCAAATTGATTTTGATTTTAGATCCATATCTCTTTCTTCGTTGTAATTATACTTATATTGGGGATTTTTCTGTTGGCGAGTTTTCTCAAAAAAAAAGGTAGGTGGCCTATAAATCAAATCCCATGGTCCGAACAGAAATTATCTGTATGTAATTGATGAATTTATATTTTATTCATAGTGTTTTTTTCTTGAATGAATTATTTAAAATAGTGAATTAATTATTTAATGGGGACATTATATTATGGATATTTGATATTATAGATTTGAGATAATTAACTGAAGAATAAATTATGAGATATTAGATTTTTTTATTAAGATAATTAATTAATGAAAAAATTATGAGATATTTAAATTTTTAATAAAAATTATATATTGATGGTTTAATTATTAGATATTGAGATAGTGAACTGAGATAAATAGTTAATGAATTAATTATAAAATATTGCGATAGTCGATTTATGATAATTAAATGATGAATTAGTTATAAGATATTAAGATTGGGAATTGAGATAACTAATTTTTGAAATAATTATGGATTACTGATTAATTAATTTTTGAGTAAATTAAATGGATTGATTCAAATAATTAATTGGGGAGTTAATTAAGGGGGATTATTTGATGACTACCTGTTAAAAGGGAAATCAGATTGAGATGGTTAATTAATTATAGAATTAATTAATAGTATTATTATTATTAACTAATTTTTGAATTAGTAATGAAATTAATGTAGAAAACTAAATATTAAATTAATTATGTGTTGATGAATGGTTGCATGGGAATTCATATGTAAATTAATGAATGGTAACATGTGAACTCAATTATGTGATGTATGAATAGTTACGTGAGCATTCAAGCTTGTATTAATGAATGGGAACATTATTATTCAATTGTGTGAGGTATCAATTGTATCATTGGAATTTAAGATTGAATTAATGAATGGAATCGTGATCATTTAGTTATTAAAATTAATGAATGGTAACACATTAATTCAATTATGTGAGTTAAGGAATGGTAGAAATATATTTGAGAGGTATTTTATTCTTCGGGATTAGTTAAGACACCGACATGGACTGAAGTAGGTGTTGGGATACGAGCATACATGGGAACCCATTGGGTTATGTGGGTAAATAAAAATTAATTGATAATGTGGTAACTATTTATTTATTCATTGTAATTATTTCATTATAAAATTCATACACTATTATTTGATTGGATATTTTTTATACGCCATTAGTGGTGCCCTTCTAAGTTGTACTTAAACCCTCATCACGTTTCACGATTGGAACCTGAATAGATTATGTTGTTATAGGATTTGTTAACAGAAAGGCCGAATATAAGATCGATGATTTGGGGATGGAAAATTCTTGAGGGAACTGGAAATTGTTTGAGACCTACTTGGTAGTTGTAAATGTCTTTATTTTTGTGTTTTCATTTTACAATTATCATGTGCTTTAGCATAGAATATATAATGTTTAGTTTTGGTATTTTTTTATAGTTTTTCACATCTTGTGAAATTTTCATCCTTCCAGTAATGGATATTTATTTTGTATTATTTATTTATTTTCTTCTAGTGTTTTACTATGGAAAAGAGGGTATAGTCTCTCCATGAATTATATGAGAACCTCACTTCTACTGGACAGCCTATTGCATACAAGGTAGTGTGAATTAGTTAATGTGACCAACTTGCTCAAGGAACTAGTTCATGGCCCCTATGTTAGGATTTTATATGTGGGGTTGTTATGGTTCAGGTAGTTGGATTAATTTGGTTTTATGAATTGATTGAATGGGTGTTGTTTTACATGTGAAAGGAGGGACATTCTTGGAATTTCATAAAGTATTAGATTAAATTATTTTCTATTTAATTTTCAAGTGGATCTAAGTAAAAATAACTTGAATATACTAAAATTATATATTAAAAAAATATCATACTGTGAAATTTAGATATATTTTGGGTATGTTTTTTTACATATAATTTTGTTTTAACACCCCATTGATCTATTTGAAAATTACCATGATATTAATTTTTATTAACATTTGATTGTATCTAATGTTAATATAGAATGAAAAACAACCATAAACACACCAAGTGTGAAATTTAAAACAATTTCGGATTCATTTTTAAAAAATGTAATTTTCTTTTAATCTTATATCATTTAATAAAATTATATTTATTATAAAATATCAGTAATGTCATTTTAATACTATTCATTTAATTTGAATTTAAATATATAAGTAAAATGGTGGTATTAAAATATAATCCTTTTGAACCACCATAAAATATCATCCATATATTTAAAACATATGGGAAACATTAAATCATTCAAATTATATCACTTCTATTATATTAAAAATAGGTAAATTTATTTTTATGTTTATTTAATAAATACTATATTGGTGTTTTGTAATAATTTCATGTATTTATTTAATACCAAACAATAATAAAGAAATTGAAATCACTAAAATATATTCATTATCATCCAAATATCCATTTTGATATATTTAGAACTTGTTTGTGTGTATTTGTGGACGTATAAAAAATATAAAAAACTAAGATAGTGAAAATTGGAAACATTCTTTGGATTAATTATCATATTAAAAATTTTCATCGCAATGTGTCTATTAAGCAAGTACAATTATACAAAAATATTATAAAGGTATAATTACCTTTATGAATTAATAATTGTGATTAAAAACAATGACCTTATCTTTTAGTTTTAACCTAAATGAATGTTCTATTTTTGGATTCTCAGAATAGGCCACTTTATGGTTGAGTGGTAACCCCATCAAAATTCCATTAAAACAGAAACAGGTAATGAAATTTGAATTTCAAAACCATGATCATTGAAATAGAGGCCATTAACTATGAGTTACCCACGTTATTCTAGGTCACTTAACCATCCATATGCCACCATCATTGTTGGTACGCCACCATCTTCATCACCACCCATCTCCACCGGAGTCGACGATCGGAGAAATAAAATAGCATTACCCTTTAACATATCAACATAGACATTAATCATTTCTCTCATTAGTATTCTATTATAGACCATTAACAAGGAAATCATAAAAGCCTCATAATAGAACATAAGAAATTATATTACCTCATCAATGAGAAACACCAAAAATTCTTGGATGAAACCATATCTGATCAAGAAAAAATAGCTCAAATTCCAGGTGAATAAACAAACAAACCAACCCCAAAGATGGATGAAACATAAAAAATCCTGAAAACCAAAAAAAATCTATAATGAAATTTATTATTCCAAATTCACCATCATTAATGATATATAGAACTAGACTAACTTCAAAGTTGAAAAACGACTCAAGTCACACAAAGAACACCATCGACCACACAATCCTTCATCTCAATACAACATAATTTTACCAAGTCCAAATCTACCACATTAAGCAGTATAGGAACTTTGGGTCAGAGTAGGGATCAGAACAGTTGAGGTCTTAGGATGATGACACTGAGACAGAAACATGATTCCAAAAAGGGATCAAGAAAACTCAAAACCACATAGAAAACATTATATTTCTAATCCATGAATCTTCAAAACACATTATTACCACAAATAAAAATTCAACATGGAGTAGAAAAGTGGAAATAGACATCAGAGTTGGGTTAGAGTGGTTTGGGATTCTTCAAAAAAATTACCCTGGATTGGACTATAAAAACATATATGTGGAGGAATATTAAAGAATAATTGAACCAACCAAAAGAAGAAAGGGATTTGATCTATGGTGAACAAGTGAGAAACAACCATTTAGTGAGACCCTTTACTCATGAAGAGTTTAATGAAGTGGTAAAATAGTGGAGGAGAGATAGATAAAGATTAATGGGGAGGGGAATGATAGATGAAATCAATTTTTCATAAACATGGAATAATTGATGAAAACAATTTTTCATAAACATTCTTTTTTATATACAATTTTCTTAATATGTTATTCAAATATAAAATTGATTTCAATGAACATTGTTGTATTATTTAAAATATTATAGAACTATGTTTACATCAATTTAAATTCTTTTAAATAAATTTATATTTGTAAATTCTTGGAACAAAAACAAAAGTTTCATTAAAAATTAGTATTTTTAACTATTCAATGGATAATAAATATTTTAAAAAAATCAAAAACTTTACTTCAAAATAATTTTTATATGCTGATTTTAAAAGTGATATTAATTTAAAAAATTACTATTTTTTGAAATTATAGAGATTAAATATAATATTTTCCCTTTAAAATCAATTAAATAATTTTTTTAGAAAACATATTTTGAAAAATAATCAAACATTAATGAAAACTATGTACTTATATAGTAAGAATTAATAAACAATGTTTTTTCCAATAGTTCCTCTATAGATATAATAATTCAGTTTATCCTATTAAAAATTTCCAATTCAACTAATTTTCAATAAATATATAATAATATTTTTCTATTATATTGCAGTTTGGTAGACTTGGTATAGCGTATTGTTTATGCTATCGAACATAATGTTATTTTAAAATCCTGGGGTGTCACATTATATATGTCAATAAATAAAATCCTCGTAGTTTTATATTTTTATTGGTAATAAAGGTATTTTCATTTGAAATTTCCACTGTGAAATACTGACATCGTAAAAAGGGTTAATAATCCATCCTCTTAAAATGATGGAAAGAGAAATATTACGGTCATCAAAAAATAAGGTCTTCAAATATAATAATATCAATGGGGATAAAAATATAGACACATAAGATAAAACGAATAGTTATGTATTAATAGAGGTTGATATGGAATATGATACTAACACTGTTAACCATATGATTTTTAAATATATGAACTGTTAAAAGACCATAGATTTCTGAATAATAATAGTTACCGGATAACATTTTCATTACGTGGTCATTTTCCAAATGTCAAGGTATTAATTTACTTTCACAATAATTTACTAAAGAAAATATACTTGATTGATTTTGTTCCATTTCATGTGTACAATCTCAACCTTTTTATATTCTTCTATAAATATCCTCTTCATCTCTTATAGTAGGAATTTGATATTTGAGATGATTTTTAAATGCGTGAAGAACTTTTAAAAAATAATACGATTCAAAAGTCATTCTTTTTTTCATTATAATTTATACCAAAACCAAAATTTCTACAAAAAGATATCCAATATAATAAATAAAACATTATCCTAAAATAGTACCATCCAATGTTCATATGAATCCATTCAATATGATGGTAACTGTAAGACTCCTTTATAATGTTTATGATCATATTCAAAATCCTACATATTAGATCAAACATTTATCCTATAAAACATATAGTTTTTCATAATTTAACATTTCTAACTTGTTAATTTTTTGATCACATATACTATTAACTATAATCAACCATTAACTGTATCCTTATTCCATATGTTCCATAATTCAAAAAAATCAGTAAAATCCATCATAAATTACACTTTAAAAAATAGATAACCATTTTCATGTTTTTCATTTTAATTTTCAATTTTAATTAAAATATTCTATTTATCCACACTAAATAATATTAACTGATGATTAGGCATAGATTAACGGTATCGGTCCATTATTCATGCATTCTATAAAAATATCTCATTACAGTAAATCAATTTTTTTAGTTAGTTGTACAATTTAACATCTTCTACAAAATCCTAAAATTAAAAATACTATAGAATAATACTTGTTAATTTCATGAATAATATAACTAAATTATAATTTATAAGATTATTCTACAGTATAATTCTTTAATCAAAATATATATGTAACTTATTCATTCCAATTCAACTATTTTAACTATGCAATCTTGACACTAATCTTCATTCTTCCTCTGATATATATTCTCTTGAAGCTTAGGGAATTCCTTTTCATATTTTCCATCTATCTATAGTTGAAACACTAAACAATATAGTTTTATTTTTATCCTTTCATTCCTGATGGACATTGTCTCCAGACATGAAGCAAACACCCATCCCCCTTAGAAATGTGACAGGGAGTTTCTTTCGTTAATTATCACATGTGGGAAAATATTTCAATCCCTTATTTTATTTATCTATATTTTATATATTTTCCATTTATTCTCATTCATTCCTTCATATAAAATAAAAATGGATAGTTATTTCTTATTACTGGTATCATATTATATTTTAACCTCACATAATGAGATTGTTCAGGATAGTAGTTCAATATGATAAACTAGCATAGTCCGGTTAAATAACTGGTCAATCATACTCATTGGATTATTTAATTTTTCTGTAGCATGATTTTATAACCTTTTAATGTTTAATTCATACATAATAATAGTTTCTTCTCTATTTTTCATAGACTCAAAAACTTTCTCTCCACATATACTCATTTTTCAAAAGGAAAATACTTTTCAAAGAAATCTTTCATTAAATCCTTCCATTCTATGTACTCTATTTCACCCTCATACATAATTGTTTAGACAACTTCCACTATTGATCTGTATCCCATTGTAGTTGATAAAGTACCATGGAAATCATCTCCCTTTAATTAAATCCTAAAATGAAATATATATTTTGTTGTGAAATTATCAATTTCATAGCTACAAATAGATTTTTTGTTCAATTGAATGATAATGATTCCGAATGGATGAAGCTATGAAACATTAATTCACTTCATTTTGGATCATCATGATGCTCCATATGGGTAATGATGTTAGTTATAAACTGAGTCAAATGCCCTAATATAGTCATAAATTATTTAACACCAGCTATAACATTAGAAACTACTTCATTTCCAATCCTAGTAAGTCAATCCCTATATAGATTAAGTGCATTGATATAGCTTCCATTCCTTCTATTATATGTCATTTAAAAACCAAGGCACACACTATATTATAACATTTATAATAATTATTTATTATATTCAGGATTAGTGAGACAATATATTTAAATTTAAATTATATATAGAAATAATATCAACACCATATTCTCAAAGTTGACGATAGGGTAAAATTAACTAATAGCGTTTTTCCTAAGCTATGTTCTGAAGGTTTATATTAAACATACACTAATACGAACTATAATGATCCCAACCCGAGTATCCCAAATCTATTTTATAATATCATAGATTGTCACTATATAAACAGATATCACATCCCAAAGGACTGAAGAGTTTTGTAGTATTGTAAAATTAGATACATAACTATGTTTCATATAAAATTCGATAACATTGAAATTAAAAATAGTATTTTATTTTAGTATAACATAATTACCTTTAAAAACCCTAAATATAAATCATAATATACTTTCTCATATCCAAGAGAAGTGAAACATATGAAAGGGGTAATATTATATTCTCAATGAGGGTATGCATATAACGGATGGTAAATGGGGAATAAATAATATGTAAGGAATAAATGATGATTAAATGATTCCATATAAATAATATTATGAGAAAACAACTTATCGAGGCATATAATAACAAATAAAATAATCACATTGAGATTAATAACTAATTTTCTAATAATCGATTTCATAATGAAAAACATCTAACATGCCCATCAAGGACATGTTCCATGACATTTGAAAAATATTAATAATGTTGTGTTCCAATACATCTACATAAATGGGTAAGGGATTGGAAAAAATAGAATATAGTTTGAATCACGAGACTCACTAATGAATCAAGGGGATATGTAATTCTAGGCCTCATCCATCAATTATTAATTATAGTACCTTATTCATATGAAATGGGCGATACATAATCAACGTAATTTTATTATTGAAAAACTAGCCTATGAATTTTTAATACATTCTATCATCAGTAAACAAAATCATAAAACATCTAGATTAATATGGAGAATAGTACAAAAATAGTAGATACATAATAACAAATCATAAAAAATCATGATAAATGATCTGGATGGTACATTATTTTATATAAACAACATTTTATACAACAAATATTTTTTAAAATTATGAAAACACATTAAAAATATTGATGTAAAATTTCATGAGGAAAATACACTTTTCATTTTGAAATAACTTATTCGAAATAAATAGATTTCCAAAAATTTAATGGAAAATTTTAAAATGAAAATAAACATTTAATCATGTAATCAAAGATTCAATGTTATTAGTGGTTATGTTGGAGGTAAATTATATAAATTCATTATAAGTAAAAAATAATATTTATTTCTTGCTTTTTAAAAAATGTAAAAAGGTACATCATTCAAAAAACTAAAAGAAGATTCATTTTAAACCATTTATTAAACATTAAATCAATTTAGAAATAGATTTAATGAATCATTGGAAAATTGTAAAAACTGTTTTGAACACATATTTAGAAAACATGGACAATGAAGAAAAGTGATTTCCAACTGAAGAGTTGAATAAATTTAGCTCTTAATAAATACATTTGTACAATCATTTAATGTTAAAAATTGATGAAAATAACAATATTACATGAAATTAATATTAATTAATATATAAGATGAAAATAGATTTTTTATAATTTAATTATCTAATAAATCCCCTAAGTGAGACGATAATATATAAAAATCTAAACGTTAATGAGATTTTGTAATAAACCCTTATATCATGTCTGGTTTCCTTCACATGTTTAATGAAATCCTATATAATAAATATATATTTATTATAAAACTATTATATAACAATAATTATATATATAATACCATATATTATTTGAATATAATCTCTTACCCCCCATTTATTTAAAATTAGTTATTAAAATCATTGTTCTATATATAATAGCGTAATTAGCCATGTGAATTTTGGTTTGGTAGTTTCTTTCATTTTACATTAATCATTGGTAAAACATCTCTATATTTTGAATGTTGATTCAAATATCATATCATTTCATTGTATATTTATTTATTTTAATCCATAAAATATCGATATAGAAAAATAAATAACATTTTTAATAGAGATGGTATGTTGTACGTCTGTAAAAACATTGTTTTCACTCTTTCATTGATGGAATGAAAGTATGTTAAATATGAATAAACAATTAAAAATCATATTTATATCATATATATCGTATATATTAATTATTGAAATAATTTTTAGCATCTATATAAAGCGTAAATAAAGAAAAAATCATATCGCTTCTTGGATGTGGTAGTCCACACATATACACAAGCAACTTTATCATTTTCCACTGTATTAGAAGGTAAAATTTTTTATATGATATTTTAATTATAGAATAATATTTGTATCTTAAATATCATATATATTACTTCTTTCTTTTATTATTACAATCCTAGTGAAATGAAGATGAAAAAAGAATTACACTCCCATGTGGATTTGGTAAGCCGTACGTATGCAAGAATAATGTTCTCACCTTTTCTAGGATATAATAGAGATATGATATTGTTGGAAAATGATAATAATATATTATAAGAAAATTTATTATTCTATTTCTATTATCTATGGATGGGTACAACACTTTAAGAGTATTTATAAAAATAAATTATTTTGAAGGACTGAGTAAAGACAATTGCTTCTTCTTCAATATGCCTCATTTAGATATTTTATTACGGGACTTAGAGATTGTCTATTGGAATTTATAGAATTTATATAAATTTGATTAATATTTTGATAAAATTAATTATTATAATTTGGCATAACTGAATGGTTAAATGTGGTTTCAAGAATTGAGAGAAGTGGTTTCCTTTTATAAGCGAATGTGAGTGAATTCTTGGAATTTCTTAAATCATTAAATTATTATAAATTATATTTCATTTAAAATTTTATAAAAAATTATATAATTGAAATATAATATTATTATAAGTCTAAATTCCCTTATTAAATAATATTTGGATATGTTTTCTGTGTGTTCTTACCCTTATATCTTAGTTTTAACCCCCATTAAACCTTTTGATAAATGTAATAATAAAAACATTTTATTGCAATTAGGGGTTAATAATGATACAATATAATAATAAAAAACCAATAAATTGAGCATGGATTATGTTTAAAATAATACCAAATTATTTTTTCCAAATATAATATTTTTTTAAATTTTATACCATTTAGAAAAATATTATTTATTATTAAATATCATTAATATCAATTTTAACACTATTTATTTAATTTCACATTAATTACATAAATCAAAATAGATAATTACAATAAAATCCTTTAACAAAACCATAAAATTTTATATTCATATATAAAATTTTCAGGACTCATTAATTCATTCATATTAAATAAATTTTAAACCTTTTAAAATTATTTAATATAGTTTTTGATAAATTGAATAAATATTGTATCTATGCAGTGTTAGAATATAGGGTAATTATATAATACCAAAAAAATTACAAATTAAATTAAACTATGAAATTATTTTTACTAAGATAAAAATATTAATATATATACTTTCACTAATGTTTTTTATACACGTATATATAATAGACATTTATAACTAAGAGAGTTATATTTTTTATCTTTCATTGATTTAAATATTATATATATCATTTTCAAGAAGAACATTAATTTAATCAATTATAATTCTAGAATAATCCAATAATTGTTTAATTAACTTCATAAAATAATGATTGGGAGGTAAAATTATGATCCTATCACCTAGTTTAAACCAGGATTAACCAAATTACCTCTTTATTGAGGCGATAAAGTTTACGATAATTACTATTCATAATGGTTAAAAATAAAAGTAGCCAATTTTAAAAATTTGACCTACTAATTCCAAATAGAGAATAAATTTTATTAAATTCAATTAATTTGGAATAAATTAATTTCGAAGTAAATATGAATAATATGACAAAAATAATTTTTTTTGATAAATTCATCTATATGTATAAAAACGTTTTTATAGAAACATTATACCTAAATTGATTCCAATGAACATAATTGGAATATTTAATATATTTGATAATTTTTTTTCATTGATATAAAGTATAAAAATGTTTTTCTTAGATAATATTTCAAAAAAATATAAATCATTTGATAAAAATTGTTATATTCACTATTCAGTGGAAAATCAATATTCTTTGAAAAAACTAAAAATTTCACCCGAGGATAATTTTGATATGTTGAATAAAAAGTTATATTAGTTTAACAAAATAATATTTATTGACGTTCCATATATGAAATACAATGCCTTCTCATAGAATAATATTATATTAAAATTCATTTTGAAGCATCATATATCTTTAATAAAAATTGATTACTTATTTTATAAGCTTTAATCGACACATTAGTATTGAAAATATCCTTTATGTAATTCATAATATAGTTAATACTATTCATATATTCCAATTAAAAGGATATATAATAATTAAATATTTTTATTTTGATAGTATATTGTGGTTCATTTAGACTTAAATTTTCTGGTTTTGTATTCTATTAAACATAGTGTTCTTTTAAAAAATCAAGGTGTAACACTTTTTATTCAATAATCATAAAAAATACAAAAAATTATCTTTTTCCATCTAACATGGATTTTTATCCTAATTACATGTAAGTAAAAGGTAAGGTAAAAAATATAACATTATTTCTTTTAACTTATATTTTTTTTATCCAAAATAAAAACATCTTATGTTTAGATTAAAATATTTATTTTAGATAATTATATATTGTTTTTAAAATTGGTGTCTTAATTTCTAATGAGTAAATGATTTTTCTAAATATTTACGCTACACTAATACATAGATTGAACGAGTAACAAAAAAATCATGTAAATGATTTGAAGAAACACCATATGTAATATGTTTGGGTGAGTTATTATGACACATGAATTTTATAGTTCAATATTAAATATTGAGGATGTTTTAAATGTTTATATTAAAATTTCATTACAATATTAATGAATTTATTATCAAAATAAATGAATAATTTTTAAAATGTAATTAATTATATTTTATGTTAAATAATAATATATTAAATTATTTAAAAAACATAAAAATAATACCGGATAAAAATTTAATTGAAAAATGGTTGAATATTTCATCCCATGTTCATTTATGACCTAATTTTCACTATACAAGAAAATTTATATTATTTTAATATTGAAAAACTAATTACCACATTTAAGTTTAAATGTGTTTAATAAAGGGGTTGAACAATAAATAAGGTTAAAATGATATTTACAGATATATAAATTTAACTGTTTTGATTATTATGAGACCATATACTCATTATTCATAACAAAATATAATTTTGGACACAATTTACAAGGGTTATATTCATATTATGTTATAATATTTCATGTATTTTCAAAAAATAACATTCAAAATATTTTATAAAAATTTATATTATTTAAATTATTTACAATTTAGAAAAATAATATTATCATAAAATTTAATTTTAATGGATTAAAATATCAATCATGGTCCATTTATGGTTCAAATGTACTTATATTGTAAATTTCATAACCCCTAAAGAGTAAAAAACATTATCAGTGTAATTTACAAAATGTTTAATGAGCGTTAAAAATAATATATGTGGGTGAAAATAATAACCATTAAATATCCATAATTTTTTATATTATATTATTTATTCTCATACTCATTTAATCATCTAATCTTTTAAAAATTGATAAATATTTTAGTAAAAATTTATTTCATTTAATTTGAAACTTTTATTAATTCAAAGAGGGAATATTCCCTCACTTATTAAAGTTAACATCACCTACCTTTTTTTATATTTTTAGAACATAGAAATTTGATAATAAATGCCCCAATATCATTTTTATTCTGTAAAAATATTCTATATATTGTTTTCTTTTGAAATGACCATCCTTTCATGTCATAAGTTTTATGCCAAAAAGATGACTCTAAAAAAATCAATAATTTTCAATTTAATTTCTCATAATACCTCCTCTAAATACATTATATCCTGTATAAAAATGGTTTTAGAAAATTTAACATAACTAATTTTATAATTATAATATAATAACCATTAACGACCTTCTTTTTATCCCATTGATGGTGAAAACATCCATTGTTCATATATATGACTTACTATCTTCACATAATTGTGCAATTATTTTTTCATCATGAAATTACCTGAATGATTATAATTATGTATTTATTATATATGAATTTTATTAATGTTTTCATTATGGCTATGGAATGGTGAATTATAATTTACCTTTATTTCATTCCATCCCTCAAAAAGATCTAACATCACTTTCTCATATGTACAGATTATCATCTCCATGAAATGATGTACTTCATCATTCATCTCTTATATATGTTAATAGTCACAAAAGAGTATATAATGATTTTGTAATATAATAATAAATGTTTTAACAATATGGACATTATGGAACCATGATAAATGTTCAAAGACTATAACTACTGAACAAAAAGTCTCATAAAAAATAGAATTGTTAAAACCTAGAAACAATAATTATAAAAAGGAATTGTTTATAACTAGATGTTGAAATGTTAGAGGAGTATAATTTAATATAATATATGTATGTTAAATATTTATATATATAATTATAATAAATTTTAATTTACTAGACTTGATGTTATAACTGTTTTGGGGGAGGTTAAACATGATGTAAGAGTATTTAGGTTACAATCTGATTAGTTGCCAGAACTATTTATGATTATGTTTTTAATGATGAAATTTACTAATATATATAATGAATTTCATAAATTTTCTTATCATATAGATATTTTTATTTATTACATGTTTTCCTTTCATTCTTCTATATTTATTTTCTCAAGAGAAATGTTGAATATTTTTACAGAAATTTAGCTTCATATATCTCATCAGTCGAAAATGCTTTTTCTTTTGTGGACTCATTTTCTGGAAATATTTTAATTTATTTATTAATATTTTACAATTAATTACTAAAATAATTTTCACCCATGAATGTATTGTTTTTAAAAAAATAAATTGTAATATTCTTATAATTTTCTGAATGGGTAAATTTTTACTTTTTTTTCAAAAATATAAATGGGCTTTTTGTTTTAATATACCCAACATGAATAGACTTTGCGACCATTCTGAATAGAAAATGTTTTGAATAATCATATACATTTTTAAATGTTTCTTAAGAATGAGAAATTATTCTATTATATGAGGTAAATTTTTATATTTTGAAATTGTTATTTCCAAATAATATGGTATTTTAATCAAGAAATATTCCAATTGATCTTATAAAGGATTTTTCATCTAAGGTGAAATTATTTGATATATTTTATGATTTATTATGTATATGATCCAATGATACTATAATTTTTAATTACATATATGTTTTTATATTATGATAATGGTATTTTTATTCAACAATTTTTTTTTCAAGGTTTATGCTAGGTTGAGTTATTAAGATGCTTATGAAACCCATTTCTTTTCAACAGGTTAGGATATTATGAATGCTTTATGATATTATGGAGAACATATGTATGATTTTAATTATGTTATGGGTTAGATCATAATTATAAATACCAACACTAAATTTGGAATATATGAATATCTCATGAGATAATACGGACAGATGTGGGGAGTGAAACATGTTAAGTAAGGTACTCTATCTAATTTGATAGTATTGGGAGTAAACATTGGCCACATATGTGATGGACTAGAGAATGAAGGAAATATAATATGTTAATATTTAACGTGATATTGGAGTATTTATATTAATATTTATAGAGAAAAACATATATCTTATGCCATTATTATGCTCCCCTTGCTCGGGTTCTTTAATTATTTTATGATTCATTTATTATGAATGTCATATCCTAAATACATAACTAATTATTATGATAATTGATTTGATGGGTATAGTTTTAAAATATTATTCTCGTTTTATTATTTCTATATTCTCATTTCATTCTAAAATTATCATTGATATCAAACCTTTTTACCCTTACCTATTTTTTTCCTCAAATATTTTTTATTTTTCCCATCCACAGTATAAAAAGAAAGCTTTTATGTATGTTATGACTATAAAGGGTGATACCTAAGAAAGAACTACATGGGTGATGATTTATATCTCATATGAAATGGTTATTTATGAATCCATGTTTCTAAATACACTAAAAATATAGATTCTATCATAAATCATAATTCAGTGTATTGGATGTTAATTAAAAATTAGGTAATATTTATGTACCAAAATCATTGATATGAGCGTAATTACTTGGATAACAATGTAATATCGAATTTATAAAAAAATATAGATATTATCCAAAATTGAGCCTTCTCCCAATAGTTTTTATCGAGGTTTTATAATATTAATCTCTAAGAATAACAAATCGCACCCATGATACAATCTTTTTAGACATGATTAATCCATACATTAAAATTTTCTTATTTTAGTTGAATATTCAACATATCTCAAAACAATACATGCATGAGGACAATAAAGGATATTTTTTCATGTATACTAGATAAATAATCATCTTCTTTCTTGAAATATCATCTATATATCATACTATTATATTCTCACGTACTACACTTCTTAGGAATTCCCTACATAAAACATTTTTTTATACCCTGATGGAGGGAAACATAAGAAAATGTGTGGTCAAATTACTATTTATATTCATTAGGTTATACAGTACCTTTCTAATATGCATGGGTTACTCTCTTTACATGACAATCATTTATTATTATTTTCTATTCACACATTTGTTATACAGTACCTTTATAATAGAATGACATGAGTATTTCATTCAATACAATGAATATATATTCAAACATGGGAAACAATTACTATATATATTCATTAAGTTATATAAAAACCAGTCTTCAAAACATTTTTTTGGATCTTGGATATGGAGTTGAAAGATTCTTGTCTAAAAGATGAGAAATAAGATATTCTTTCCATAAAAACATTTTCTGAACCATTTTAAATACAAAAAAGAGATAAAAGGTACTATGTTTTTTTTATATTTCATAAATAACTAAAGTAAAATAAAATAAAATTCTTGTATCATACAATGATCATATAAATTTCCTCAGTTGAAATTCAATCTTCACAACCCCAATTAATATAAAAAAACATAATTCCATAACCTCATGTCCCACCAATATTTTTTATGTGTTTGAACCTCATGTATAATAAATATTGTTTTATCATTAATATATTATATAACCATAATCATATATATCAAACCATATATAACTTACTCATAACATATTTTTACATGTTTATTAATAATTCTTTCTTAAAATCATTATTCTGGTTGTAAACTACTTCACTTTTCATTATTGTTTTGGTTTACTAAATATGATAACTAAAATTTGATCATGATTCAATAAAATATGTTTTTTTTTATTAATTTTATGAGTATTATATGTAATCATTTTATATACTTTTTTTAACTAGTCTTATAAACCAGTTTTGAAAAATGAATCACATCGCTTTGGGATGAGGTAGTTGGTACGTAAACACGAGTAATATTTTCAATTTTTTATTGATGAAATGAATAAAAATTAAATAATAATTCACTAGTATTTATTTATATTAATATCCTAAAATTTATATATTTTTAATAAATCTATAATTTTTACATTAAATGTGAAGTAGTGTGGGAAAAATAAATGCATCACCTCATGGATGTGGTAGTCCACATGTATACTTGAGTGAAGATTTCTTTTACCATAGGATTTAAATGTGTTGTATAGTGGGGTTTTTTATTATAATATAATTTAATTATATTAGTTATTTAGAAGAAATTATATTTGAATTGATGCCATAAATCTGGAGGAGGTAGGATAAGAAAGAAAATTTAATGTTCATGGTTAAAACTTATGCCTCCTCAATGAGAACCCACCTTTAGCTTATATATTAATCCCTGAAAGGATGGTATTTAAAATTTAAAATATGAACTAGTTTAATAGCTAGGAAAAAATTTTGGATTTAGGGAATGTATTTTCTAATCTAAAAGGATCAAATATTTTGAATTGAGGAAAATAGTTTGTGCCCTTTTATATGTAATGGAAATGAAATTAATGGGATTGAACAATGAATTAATATATATTTATATATATAATTATAAAATCATCTAGCACAACATTGCACATAATTTTATGATAATATGTAATACTGCTGATATAAACTCATCCAATAACATTTAGACACGTTTTGGATAAATTTTAAGCCATAAATCAAAATTAAACAACTTTATGTCCATTTTAACCATAACTGTGATGCCTTAATTATTACCATGATAACATTTTCAAATAAAAAAAATAAAAAGGGTTATCTAAAAAATGTGGACATGATGATTCAAAATTTGGAATTCTTTTTAGCAGATTATATTTCATTATGTAATAGACACAACATTTAATATAATGAAATAAAATGTGTAGCGCCCAGTTTGTGTATGAATTAAATTTATCTTCAACTAATTCTCAATTGTGATCATTGAAACAAGAAGATCTCATTTCAGTAAATATGATTAATTATTTATATTGTTAATGGTTTTTTGATGAATTCTTCATGTCCTGATATTCCATGAAGCATGTAAATAGTTTAAAGTCTTTGAGTTTGAAGCAGATTCCTAGAGAATTGTTAAGGATATTCCTAGAGAATTATTATGGGTTCATTTGATGACATTTAATGTCACCATTGAATAATTATCCTAGTAAAATATGATAATTCTTTTATGGTTAGTATTTCTCAAATATCATATGTTTTTTGGAGAACTTGTGGTGCATTCCTTGTGAAGGAAATGTGGGATAAAGGTGTTTCCAACCATATTCAGGATTTATTGGAATGAATGATGTTGATGGAAGGAAGGAAATATATAGTACATTAAATTTTAAATATGATGATTCTAAAGGTGATCGATCAGATACTATATATCACAATAGATACTATTCATGATTAAAAAAGATGATTGTCAAATAAAACATATGACAGCAAATGAGCATGGGTGTTCTTGCCGAACTAAATATTTTAGGTGGTTCCTTTCATGGTGATTTTAAAAATTTTGAACCTCAAATTTGGGAGTTTGTTTTTCAAAAGGCAGAGTTTTTTGCAAAAGTGTTCATGAATCACATTTCATAGACCATGGAGGATAGTACTTGGACTACATAAGTGAAACGTGGAGCAATGAAGAAAATTCTGCAAAGAAGTTAGACAAAGCACTGCTATATGGACAAGGAATCATGATACGTGGGCCGTGTAGGAGAAATTTTTCACATGAGGACCAAAATTCATAGAAATATTGAATTTCACGATGACTGATTTCATTTGCCGAATGTTGGTGGAGATCCTTCTACTGATGGAATTGGACGCTGTGAAGGAAGAATGGTGGTACCCAAATAACTATGGAAAACATATTTTGTGGGAGGAGAATAATACACAACATAGACTATACCAGATTAAAATCATGGGAAAATTTGATTGATGGAGTTTGTGGTTTTATTTTCCTATATAAAAGTCATGATTTCCCTCACTAAAGATCGAAAAAAATTTATAATAAGAGATCATCACAGGTGGTAGAATTCAACTATGCATAGAAGAGTTTTTAGGGAATAAATTTATCATAAGATAATGAGTCTTTCTTAGATTATTAGATTAAAAAAATTGATTCATGGAGGAGATTCAGTAGGAATAGAAAAAAAGATAATATTGATTTAAGGTCATCTATGGAGTAAATAGATTTTCTAAAAAGCATTAGTGGTCCGAAAATGAATAAGTAGTTTGTTAAAGTATGAGTAGTACATGGAATAATCAAAAGATTCTGAAATTATGGGTAATACATGGAAGAGAAGATGGCACGTGGAAGAAGATATAGTCTACAATGAAAGAAGCATTCCATGGAAGAAATTATATCCCACATGGAAAAGGTCATCTGTCGAGAAGGGGTGGTCCGCAGAGTGTTAAAAGTCCACTGAGCATAGATAGTACATGGGTAATCAGTCGTCCACAAAGCTGAGGTTGACTATGGAAGAGAACATTGTATATAAATCGCTCATTCCATATGGTCAAAGTAATTTTTGGAGGAAATATGATAATCAATAAAGTAGAAAGATTATGTAAACCTATGTGTGTTCTTGGGTGATATATGATTGACAAAGAAGAATGAACACACACTGTTTGTTTGTGTGGAGAAGAAACTAACACGAACCAAAACTCATGTTTTCACCATGAATGAATAAAGGGAGATCAAGAAACTACTGCACTATTCCATATTATTTTTTTCCAAGAATAATAGAGCGTATCAACATAAAAATATTTTATTATTCATAGAAGATTAATTTTGGTGATGCTAATTTGATCCGATCATCATTGATTTGATAACAAAAAAAATATTTTTTCTGATTCTAGAACTATTAGAAGAAGTTAACATAGTACAATGGATTTTACACAGAAAAATAATAGAGATTAAGACACTTCTATAAAATGTTGCATATCATTCTGTGTCACTAATCAAAGGGGGAAGGGGAAGTGAAACACCAAATTGATATCAATTGTTTATAATTTGGGTAAAATTAAATTCCGTGTTCATAAGTAAAAATAATAATATTATTATAACATATTGAACAATAAGAATGTACATCTATTAAATTTTCTCTTTGAAATAAATTGGATGAGTTACTGGGTTGATTCTGTGAAAGTAACTAGTAAAGAGAAGAATAAAAAAATCCATACTATTACATATAACATGTCTTTGTATGTGGAAGAGTTTATTGGTGTTATTAATCCTTATGTAAAAAGAGAAGGCTATCTTGGGAGGCATTATAATAATCCATCCAAGTACTATATAAAGGGCTATCTAGGGAGGCAGTGTAAAGGTCCAACCAAGTTCTGTAAAACTAGCACTGTTGAAATATTTTCAATGTGCTTCACGAGTGTTTGGGAATATCATAGTCCATGTATTGAACATTAAAGGATTATTTTCTAGTAGATTGTGTGGTATTGGATTGTTTCTAACCCAAACCAAGTACTAGATACTCCTATTGATTAGTCAATCATGTAAAAATAATGTGTGATTTTTTTTCATCTTTAATATTAATACATGTGAAAGGGAAAAGGGAATTTGTGAATTAAGATCCCAATAGGTCTAAGAGAGATAGTGATAAAAAGCAACATTTAGATTATAAAGTCCTCACCTAGGATTCTACCCCCTCTTAGTGTTAGGAATATCCAAAACTAGACCTCTCAAAATGAATGAAAAATTATTTTAATAAAAATACATGATTTAATAGTAATAATAATTAATCATTGAAATAATGTAAAAAGTTAGTTTAAACAATTTATTTGGTAGTTTATTCTACGAATAAAAATTTTAGACTTTTGAATCAATCCAAATATATATGGAACCTTCTGAATATACAATTAAATGAAGATACCCATTTTCCATTTGAATAAATTATAAATTTTGTTCAAAAAATAAAAATTTTGGGTTAAAAAATTCAATAAAATCATTTCAAATACATTAACTAATTACATTATCATATCATTAGTCGATCAAACTATTTTACAATTTTTTATATATTCCAAATAACAAACTTACTTCATAAAAGTGAGAGTGTATGAAAAATATTTATTTTCGCAATTCAGTAAAAATCAACAATCATAAAAAGTTTGTAAAAAATTTTCCATAATAAAAATTTTATATGATTAATAAAAAATTTACACTAAATTTTTTAAATTATATAAGTATATGTGTCAAAATTTAATTATAATATTCACAAAAAATGAAAAAATAAATATTTTTGATTAAAATTTATTTTGGTTGCATAAAATGGCAATAATGATAGGTGAGTACTTAATTATTATTAATTAATTATAAAATTTGGATTATATAAACAATTTATAAAAATTTCACATAATATTTATAACCCTATTCATACTTCTAATTTTAATGTTTGTTTTATAACTATTACATTTACCTTATAATATTTTTTAGTATTTTTTAGTTCACTTAAATGTCAATATTGTGCATTAAGAAAGCTATTAATAACATGAATTTTATTTTAAAGAAAAATATAAAATAATACCTTAGTGTTTTTTGATTTTTATTAAATAAAATATTCTAATAATGGGAATTCGATCATTCTAGTTCTCTATGTTGATGACATAAAAAATGTAGTTTTAGTAAACGAATTAATTGAGGAGTTGAATGATTGTTTGTTTTAATTTTTCAAAATTAAGGTCCTATATTTAGTAAAGAATATTTTATGGATGGGTATTGTGATGAAACTAGTTCTGAATCATTTTAGTTGGCACATGTATACTACATCTATATGAGTATAGAGCACTTTAGTGGGATGTATGTAAATACAATTTTCAAACATTTGGCTGGTCATATCAGTCCTAGAAATGTTAATTCACTATGAATAGAAAGTGAGGTATATAATATGGTGATGATTCCATATACATTATATATTGTAATTATTATATCTGTCATGATTTTTACCAGTCAAAATACATAAAATCATTAGGAGTGCTAAAAAAATTTATTTAGAACCCCTTAAGAGAAAAATTAGAGGAGGTGAAATGGATTTTATGGTACTTAATGGGGTTCAAAATAATAAGATTTTTATTTAGAGTAGATGAGTTATTTTAAGGATTTATAGACCATAGAAATAGTGAATATTTATATACAAGAAAAATAACTTCTAAATAAATGTTTACTATCAGTGTAACAATGATCTTTTGAATTTCAACACATCAACCAGTAGCCAAACACTCAACCAAATAAGTAGAGTGTGTCAATTTGATAACAGAATAGAAGGAGGTAGTTTGACCAACATTGTTTCTATAGGATCTTAGATGAATATCTGATGTTGAAACATTCTTTTTACTCGTAGGAAAAAATTCACATACCCAAAAATCTGAATATTCATTTATGGAAAAAGTATATACACCAGATGTACCATTTCATCAAGAATTTAATAGATAATAGAGTGTTGGGTCTATAATAGATTAATAGTGCTCAAAATGATGAAGAAATACTGATGAATGTTGATACCAATGAAGTATTATAGTAATTTTCTTCCTCAGTTGGGTGTCTAAGACTAAATAATATTGTTTGTAACAATACATATACTAAATAAGAATCTAAGAGGATGGAAGGAAATCTGTGGAATCTTACAAATGATTTTGTTAAATGACTATTAATATAATCTTTTGTTGTATATTATCTGGATCAATCTATGTGAGAATCATTTTTTTTATTAAATCAAGTGATAGTAAAGGATAATTTCTTGTATCCTAATTCCCATCTACTAAAAGGGAGAGTTTATCGTAGTGGGGGAATTCAGCATCTCTATAAGTTAGTTGAGGATGATAGATGAAATGCTGTAGCTGATCAATTCACTATAAGGAAATCCATCAGATTTTATGAAAGGGTACAACTTTGTATATATTTCGAATATGGGGACAGTGAACTAGAATAGTAGGGTGAGGTAATGGGATCCTGAAACCAAATAATGGATCATTTGTGCAGACATGCTCAGGTAGAGTTAAACCCAAATAAATTTGGAAATAGTATTGATCAGATGTATTGGTTGTGAAGTCTAAATACTATAACATTCAATAAAATTGTGATATACAACATATGTATTGGAAAATTTTCTATTGATTTCGTGAAAAAAGTAATATAGTATTCACCCATAGAATATGATGCATTTTTGAACAATGAAATCTATTATATTGTATATTGGAAATTTTTTATTTCTAATAGTTATATTTTAATGTTTTGTACATATATCATTTGGGTACTATGTGTCATAGTAATGTGACATGGGTACATTCTAAATTCATTTTTTTGGGAAATGTTTCATGGGTTCAATTTATGGAAGTTTTTTCCACCTAGTAATATCCAGTGGTATATCATCCTATGGTTTAATAGGATAAGGAATATAGACCCAACAACTAGTACTATTTTGAATGAAATCCCTACCACATATAGTCTTGTTAATCATCAAACCTATATAATTTAATCAATACCAAATAATAATATATATGGAAGAATCCAATTTAGATCTCAATGGGATATTCCCTACACTAAGATGGGGGATCAGTACAGGATGTCTTATCCCCAATAAACAAATTTCTCCCTTATTTAACTATGATCCTATTTAGTGAATTCATATATCACACTCAACCCTCATAAATATTTTTCCTAAATATGTTTTTAATAAGAAATTAAAGAATAAATGATCCTAGGTTTTATTAATTAGGATCACCTCCCATATGGATGACAATTTAACCATCATTTCATATTTATTATCCCCCACAAACACAGTTCCAATTTTTTTATGATGACGAACTAGGTAAATTTAATGTACATGGACCTATAATCCTAGAACCAACCTGGTATAGTTGAATTTATCTATTAATAATTTTTTTCTTCTGAAAACATTAGTTATATTAAGCGAATAAGTTTGTGTCCCTCTTGGATAGTTTGGAATTTATTTTTATCTTTAATATAAAACACTATAAGTTAATAATCATGCACTATAATCATATTTTATGTAACTTTCTAAAATTATAAAGGTATTCAACTTTTCTTCCTTATATTATATAATATAAGATTCTATTGTATCATCTTCCTTCTTCTACAACCTAACTGATGATCAACAGGTAAAATGTATTATCTAACTTCTTCATCATATTTAATGCATAATGATACAATATTATTCAATTCAATATGACATACTTTTAATGAATTAAAAAAATATTAAAATATGTTATACATCTAATATATCTTTTAATTTAACTTTCAAGACACACTGAAAAGATCATTTTAAAATATCTCTTATTATCCTCATTAATGTGTCTTCATATTAAAATTTTCATGGTTATATTTTCCAAACCTTAAAAAAATTATTCTATTAAAATATCATTATTAAAATATAAAATACCTTAGGTCATCAGACATATTCATATAAATAATTATTATTCGTCATTTTAATTTGTCTGGGTTCTCAGTCTATAATTTATTCATGATATTAGAATATATCATTCATCTTCATTTTATGCTTATATTATTCATAATATATGATAAATTACAACTCATTTCATATGTGAAATGAAAAAATTAAAATATAATTAAAAGTGGTATCCCCCTTCATGGTATACAAAGAATCTCTTATGTAAACCAACATAAACTTGATTCCCTATCTAATGAATGAACCCAAGATATTTATAATTTTTGTGATATTTATCACCATGAAAAACAAATAACATTATATACAACTTTTAAAAAAAAAACTCCTTTTATTTTCATGAGAAATCAATTTGAAATGTTTCACACTGTTTCCACATCATATGGTGAGGTTCACCATATGTTCCCCATGGTTTATTATATATATATTATTTTTTATTGACATGTGTTCATTTCATAACATGAAGATAAATTTTCATTTTACATTGCGCACCTAAAGAGGACTTAGAAAACCTCATATCTTATACAGGGTGATTTCCCATTTTTATTAATATTTTTTTATTATTGAAATCAAAAGGTGAGAATTAGATTATGTGGTTTCAATGGTAACATTATAGTTTTACCAACACACCATATAATAATACAAAATTCACATTCTATTTTATAATATAACCATAAAAAATTTATGTGAACCACAATAAGTTTATAGGAACATTGAAAACATTAATTTTCTTCTAAAATGAACAATATAATGTTTCAAAATGACCCCTATGAGTAATTTATTAAACATTACAAATTCTTCCATTTCAATTTGTCGTAAATTCATTCATAGCATAGACCTTCTAATTTATAAACATAAACCTTATGAACACATGAATTTTTTAATTTTATTTATATGGGTGTACCATAATTTGTTTTGATATTAGCTTTAGAAACATTAAAAATAATCCTTTTAAATAATTATATTTAAAATTTCAACACATTATTTATATAATATTCATTGCTCCAACTATACTCTAATGATCTCAAAACATCATCGAATCCTTATTAGTCATTTTCAAATCCATCCCAAAACATTATATAAATCAATTTTTTAACTAATTTCATGATTTTTTATTCTCAAATCCTTTTTGATGGCCTCTCTTCACATCATATATATTTTCCACTAAATTTATTATAGCTTTATAAGAGATATAACAATTATATTTAATAATAATTTTTATATAAAAAACAAATTTATGTGATAAAAATAAAACCAAAAAAAATTCCATTTTAATGAATGGATCTCTAAAAATTTAAAAAGGAATCATCCTTTTCACCTAATCAAATATACTACAATAGATTCTGCACATGATCTCTGATAAGCTCCCAAATTATTTTCATTTTGATTAATGGAATCTTATTCATTCAATTTATTTTCAACATGAATAATATTTTAAATAACTCAAATTTATCATTCTATATAAACAATGGAAGATATAATATTCTATTCTTTTATGGGAATGCCTTATCTTAATTAATTTCATGACATATGTTTACACAATGTATTGGGGACTCTAACTTCTCTTTAACAAACATGGGAAATCCATGCATATTGTAATATATTAATAACCATTTCATATAAACATTATTAATGTATTCATTAAATAATAAGGAAACTGATATTAAAAAAACACAACATGAATTTTGTTCAATAATATTTCCCTGTGTATTTTTTTAAATTAAAAATGATAGGAAATGGATGTAAAAATGTTCTTCCATTTTTATATATTATTCTATCTGATCAATTTTCTCTTATATAGTTTTCTCATTACCAAAAATAATTTTCATATCTCACTCTCATTGATTATAAATATAATGAAATTTTATAGAAGTTGGTATCAATTCATTCATAATAAATTCCCCATAAATTAGTATACTCTATGTCTAAATGATCCATACACTATGTAGAAAACAACCGGGAAAAATATAGAAAAAATTTATTACAGTAATTATGAATATTATAAAAAACGATATGAAATCCCATGTTACCTCCCTCAGTTGTGATTTAACTATTTCAACATTGATCCCAATTAATTAAAAAAATCAATTGATCTTTCAACCCAAAAATTTCTCAACCATCACAACATAAAGAATAAAAAGATTTAATAACAATTGGTAGGTTCATGATTTAGAAATACTCTAAGGAACTCCTATAAAAACAACCATCATTAAATATTTTCATATTTTAAAGTTTCCACCCAACATAAGGATTTATTATATTATAATCATGAATGATAGAATATTTAAACATACCATATAAAAGACTTTTCAAAAAAATATTTTATAAATAATATATTTTCAGAAAATATAATTTTTAGTAATCTTCTACCTATATTGCTATTTTGTTTCCCAATCAAGGATACAACTCATATGCACTTTATCAAGGATGATATCATCTTGAGGTATATATTTATTTAATATATATTTTAATATCTCCTAATATGATTAACATATTTTATGATTTCTTATTTTAGAGTTTACTCATCTTTATCAAGGATGACCAATATTCAGTAAGTAGAATTATATATATATATAATTTATCATTCCATGTCAGTGAATTCATCACATTATTGTCTAGTTGTTTGAAAAATTTATATTTACTTAGTCATCCCCATGATGACTACATTCCCATTCAATTTTCTACAAAGAACACATTTAAATACATCACCAAATGTATAGAAATAATATATAACTCCATTGATCCTTAATGAGGCGAGTAGGGTTGGTAATTTATACTCAACCAAGAAACTATTTTATTTTCTTCTCTATGATTGGACGAACTCTTATTTTTAATTTCAAGGGTTTCCATGCACTCTTGCTGATCATTGTTTTTTCAAATCCCATTTTTATCTTCCAATCTCTCAAAAAGTTTATTTATTCACTAATTATAAAATTTTGAGAACCTTTCTTTATTCTAAATATTTATATATTTTAGGTATATTACGTTTTTGAATAATTTTACATAATTTATAACTTTTTGATTTAATGTCATTTTGAACATTTACACTCATATTAAAGGTGGGTGATCCCCTATTGAATACTTTAAATGGATCAAGTGCATAAAATGTCAATTAATTTGGAATAGTTATGAAAGATATCTTAAAAATAAAATCAATATTATTATTGTAAGTCCTTATCATAGTGAATATTATTACTTTTTATTACTTTCTATGAAATACAATCCTAGTCGTAAAATTTTTATAACTATAGATTTTTTGATTGCTTTCAATATTCTAGAGTAGAAGGGAAATCCATCTCCTCAGAACTTAATGTAACCATAGGATATTCTTAATAAATTAATTGTTAATATTCCTTATTATTTTGTCATGGTAAAACTATATTTTAACCATTCATGTACTTTAGGGTTATAGTCTCATCACCAACTTATTCATTTGAAAAATATTAATAGGTGATATAATTTCTCCCACTTTTATTACCTTCAAATATTGGAGAGTGATATTTCTATGTTGATTCCTTTTAAATTTTCTTTACATTTTTCTTCTTACATTTCATTTCTGTCTGGGTAGATTCAAATTATATTCTTTATTTGATAGAGAAATCTACTAATTATATAAATATTAAATCCATGAATACATTAAAATGTGAAACTGAAAAAATAAAATCATTAGTGGAAAAGAAAAAAATTTGAGTTTTGACATATTATCTAATACTAATGGTTATGATAAAAATGAGATATTTCTTATACTATTTGGTATGAGTTAATTAGATTAAAATATTTTATTAAAAATAATTATCCCTTGGTAACCTTTATACTTATTTAGTGATTTTAGCAATCTCATTTAATACTCACCACTAGTTTCCTTGCATGTGTATATGACAGGAATGTAATGAAATAAAGAATTTCTTGATTTATGTGTGATTTTCTATTATAATATGTATGATAACATCCCATGTGTGTCACAATTTTAATATAAAACACATAGTTCAAAATTTAATTTCATCATGAAATCTTTAGAGTCTATGGTCCTATAATGATAATCCTACCGGTAGACATGCCCATTTGATGAACTAACTTGTCGATTTTTAACCATAATATTTGTTGTGAGACACCATGATATAAACTCATAGATGAAGCTAATGTCCCTGTAGGGAAAAGTAGATTTTATATTCTTAATAAAAATATATAAATTTTAAGTATTTACTCTTCCTATATTCATATATTATAATATTTTATATTATATTCATGTCTTCTAGTTTCATCTGATTGGATGATAATCAACAGGGAATAGGGTCTGATAGCTCTTATTTATCTTCATATTCTTAAATGTATAAGGATTAATTATTTTAAAAAACATCTAAATTTCCTTTTTTAAAATTTATATATTTATTAAATTATAGAAGACCCAAATAACTCTTCTTATTAAACTTTCATGATACAAATAAAATATCAGAGTCCAATATTACTTCTACTTCTAATTAATCATATTTTATATTCAAATTATAGTTTGAATATTATCCTCAAATATCTTGTAATTTTTTCCTTAAAATACAACCCATTATATCACTAGTCTCTAAAGACTTCATACATATTCAAATTAATCAATGTTATTCTTACTTTTAATTCTATTAAAGACTTAGTCTATTAATTCCTTAATATATTTTAGAAATATTATATATCTCTTTGTGGAATTTTTAATTCTTTGAAAAATCTATTGAATCCCAAAATCATTCCAGGTGTGTATGAAAGAATTAAAAATATCATTTCAATCTAAAAGTTTCTTTAGAGTCATGGTGGAATTTTTTTAGGTGTATCTTCATATTTGAATTGTATTTAAGGCTTTAACAAAAATGTTTATAATAATAATGATATTAATCAATGTGAATATTAGATTACAATATCTTATTACTTTAAATCACATATAAGACGTTTTATTTTTAAAGTGACACATTTATATTGATTTCAAAATGGGTCCACGTCATAAGTTGAGTATCACTTTACATTCCACAAGGTGGTTATTTTACGTTTGTAAGGTTTCCAAAAGCTTGTATTAATTTCATAAGATGAATATCAATTTATGATCATCTATGATCAACATATAATGACATAGAAAACCCTTAATCCTTTATATGGTGATGAACACAGGTTTTGTTATATTTTCTCAAATTTTACTTCATAAGGTGATTTTCACCATATGTTGCATTAGGGATTACCTTATGGCTTTCCATACACATCCATTGATGATCTGTAATTAATCAATTTTTTGACATAATAGAAAAAAGATCATGTAAACCTTATAATGTTCTATTTGAACCTTAAATATATTTATTTTCCTATAAAATAATCATCACAAGGACTCAAAATGAACCTTTTCATGATTTAAATGATCCGTAATAAGTCATTTATTTTCTATTTTTGGGAATTCCTTCTTATCATAATCCTAATGATGTCTAATGAAAAACCATACAAAATCATGTATTTTTTTCATTTTTCTCCTAGTGGAAAAACATTACAATGTTATGATAGTAACCTTTTGATGTTTCATATTGAATCTTACGAATATTTCCTTTATAAAATTTACCAAAATAGGTTTATTCTATAATATTTTATTACAAAAATTTAATGATCTCATAACATATGTAACTTTTTTAGGGATTTTCACATTATTCCAAAAAATAATCCAAATCCATTTCATCATAGGTTTCATTATATTTTATTCTCAATGTCCTTTTGATGGTTTCTCTATATTTCTACATATTTTTCATTCATTTAATTATATCTCTAAAACCTATATATAAGCTGAATTTTATATCTATGTATTAATAATATAATATATCTGTGGGAAAAACAAAAACCATTAAATTTCCTTGTAAATGAATATGTCTATAAATTTCAGAAATTCAATGATTATTTTCACCATATCAAATATACTACAATATTTACTTAAATTGAATAATAAGAATTTTCCCATTTATTTGCATGTAAATAATGATAGTTCATTCATTTCATGTTTGGTTCCTCTGAATTGTGATGTTAGGAACTCATACATTCATTATAATTGAAAAATAGAATAAATAAATTGACTTCATTAATGATTTATCTCTAATCCTTGTTACTGGATCAATATATATTGACTCTGGGAATTTACAACTCTAACATCCCATCATCTATCTTGGAAACACCAAGAACATCCCAATTATTCTTCTATATTAAATGATTTAATTGTGAATATATTCCATAATTTTCATTGAAACTTAATGAAAAATATAAAATAAGTTAAAAGGTATGTTCAATATAAAACTTTATCCAAATGATGAGAATATATGTGAAATCATCCTCTCGAGACATCCAATAGCCATGTCACACAAATGTTACATCATTTAGGATTAATTATTTCATATACAGGTGGAATCATTAGAGAAAACATATATGAAAAAATAATCATTAGAAAGTGGAAAAGTTAGAGATAAAAAACAAATAAAAACATATTAGTTCACCATAATCCACCATCTAAAAACATAACAAACATTCAACACCAAGGGGGGAATTAACGAGGAAAGAAAATTTGGGATATTAAAAAATATAATTTCTCGATTCCCCCTTTTGTTTAAAAATTGAAGGGTCTCGACCCCAAATTGATTTTCACACCCATATTAAAAATATAGGCAAGAGGGAATGTCACATAAACATCCACTAGGTTGTGAAATAAAATTCCCCAGAAAAAGGTCCTAACACTCATTCCAATTTTCATCATAGACTGGCCCTTAAGGGTCATGGCGTGACTACATTACGAAGAGGGCTCATCAACCAAAAGAAACAATAATTGTGTGACTATAAAAACTCCAACTCTTTTAAACCTATTACATTTTTTAAAATATGTCATTAGTAAAATATAAAATAGAATGCACCATGATAGATATATCAATTTGGTAATCTTATAGAAGTAAACACATAAATGATTATCATATTACATTGGAAATATATAAACATAGCATAAGAAATATTCATTAAACATGAAATCATTCAAATAATACTTATTCATATCTTGTGGAAAGTAAAAATAATAAATTACGGGATAATATAATTAATAAAGATTGGGTATAAAATAATATACCATTAGTAAATAAATAATAATCAACATGTTATAGTGTTTAATGAAAAAATCAATTGAATAAAAATGACTTAAATGTACAACCATGGATAATATCATGACATAAATCACATGGATAATGGAAAGTGAATTCAGAAAAATGTTAATGCACAATTCATGACATTAATGATTTTATTATCAAGGCCTTGACCAGGTTATTTTGAATCCTATAATCAAATATTCCTCCAATACATTCCTAAAAATCATTTGAGATTAAACTAGATATGTTTCTATTATGAAATGTATTTTATTTTTTCTCATGAGGCCTTTTGATATATTATGGGATGTCTATAACTTGAACCCAACTTTCACTTTCATGTCCAATAGTTTTCTCATTTTTTAAATAATCAATAATATTGATTCTCAAAGTTTATTAATAATATGAAATTATAAAAAATTAACCATGAATGTTGAATATTTCCATACTAAATGTAATAAAATTATTTATAAGATTCCTTCAACATGTAAAAAATATTAATATTTTATAATGTTAAGTATACATAATGTTTTTGCAAATGATACTGTATAGATCCATGATATATATAATATGGTATGGTGGAGAAAATAATTTCCACTGAAATTATAGGGAGTGATAAAGAATGTGATCATGGTAAATTTAATGTCCAAAAATCCATGAATCATTACAGTATTAAGAAGAAAACCAATTAACCAAAAATGAAATTATTATTTTAAAATATATCCTTTTGAGAATAGAAATGAAAATAGTTGAAAATAATTAAAAATAACTTCATTATTTAATTTTATAAAAATGATGTTAGAAATAACATAAAAAATTATTTTTTTTTTCGTTAAGAGAATAAAAAATGTTTCTTTAAAATTTAAAATATATATATGTATTTTCTTTGAAAAATTATATAATAATTTATACGAAGATAAATAGTTAGTAATGATATTGTTGTCATAAAAATTGATTTACATCATAGACATTAAAAAATAGTAAATTTTCACTTTTCTAGTGAATGAAAAAAATATCCTTTTCAGAAATTAGATATAGTATTACATAATAAAACATTATAATTAGATTTATAGGTAGTTGAAAGTAAATTTATATATTAATTGGAGTGTAAAAAATAACATTATTTTAGCAAAATAAATAACATGGATAAAATGGAAAAATTATTGATCGAAAAGAAAATATAAGTGTAATAACACTTATATGTAATATACTTATTGATTGTTAAAGTAACAAGAGAAAAGGGGGATGATATTCATATAAACCCCAAAAATAAAAATAATAGATTAAAATTTATTGGTTTAAAAATATTAAAATCCATAAAAATTCCCAAATAATGTCTAAACATAAACAATCTATAAATAAAAAAAGGCCGTATAAGAAATAAAATACCTTGGGTCTCTAAATAGATTTATGTGTTCGATCCTCATGTATAATAAATTTAAAGGTATTAATAAATCATAACAAAACCATGTTCATACTGATCATAACATAAATGTTTGACATATAATCTCCTACCACCGATTAATAGATAATTATTCATTGTCATTGTCATTCCGAGTGTTTACTATTTGATTTTTCATATATATTTATGTTTGATAGTATCAGTTTTTATATAATGGTTAAGGATTAATCATATTATAAACATAATCAATATATAAATACCACATTTATTTATTATAATTTTTTTATAATTTTTTATGAATGTAAGTCGTAAAAAAATAATGTTCATGGAGATGGTGGTTCATATGTATCCAAGAATGTTGATTTAATTTTCTAATGAAAAGAATAAAATATTGTTAAATAATATTTTATCATTACTAAAATTTATTTATATAATAATTATCATATTTTTTAATTGAATTGAATTTATATCCATCCATAAGAGGTGGAATTGGAAAATGAACAACATTTCTATATAGAGACGGTAGTCCGTAGATATAAATATGTGACACATTCCCTTTCCATTGGTTTGAAGATAGAGAAAGTAGTTTTTTTCAGAATCATAAATATATGATAAAGATCATATATAATCATTATATATATATATAACAAAATACATCAATCAATGGTAGTGATGAAAAAATAAACATCTTCGTTTATGTAGTAGATCAGTTATGCACATGAGAAATTCTATCATTTCCCATTTGATCAAAATTAGTTAGATAAAAGTTGTAATAAAAGAATTTTAACATTTTGGAAGGTTTATGTTAATTAATCATTTTTATAATTTGGACAAAATATAATTGAAAGAGTTATATCAAAGAAATTAATTTGGAAACATTCTGTTAAGGCGACTTCCTCTTATTTGAGAGACCTCCGTTGGATTACTCCTTATGCCCTCTTAGGATAGAATTAGGGGAATAAAAAAGGATAAAAATATAGAAAATGTGTCTAATGTGTTAGTTTTGTATTTATTTTCAGATCTATGGGGATTAATGTTTGTCAATAATATTTTTGAGACGGTGCTCAGTAATAATTGATGTTGGTAGTAATCTGGAAAGTTCTAAAAATATTATTATATATTATATGTATTTCTCAATTCAATATTATCCACAGTTTCAAAAAATATGAATACTAGAGGTATTAATTAAAAATATTATTGACCAATATAATTTAGGAATGTTTTTATATCATTTTAAAATTATCTTTTTAATCCCCTTTTAACATATTTAATATTTTAACATATTATTGATTTTTTACCTCATTAACATTAATTACCACTATAAATGAAATATAAATTTCTATATAGTATGGACACACATAGTAAAAAATTTTGAACAATTTGATCAACTAAAATTCCTACGAGAGTTAGAAATTAATATAAGAATATTCATATAAAAGATGATGAAACCGATTTTTAAATAAATATGTTTTCTCATCAATAAAATATTTTTTTTAGAAATATCTAACTTGATAGAACTATTATATGGAAGAAAATTTATTTAATTATATATGAAATCAAAAAAAATTCATAAAATACTCAATCCATATATATTTTATTAATTTATAAATAATTTTTTCAAATAATTTTTTTTAAAAAAAAATTATCTTTTACTTTAAAATGAATTTATCAATATTTAGAAAAAAATTATAATAAATAAGTATATAATTATATAAATTATAACCCATTATTGTAAATAAAAATAAATTAGCTAAATTTAACATATTAAATAAATCAAAAAAATCCTTTCAATGGAAAATTTTGAAAATTTATTTTTTGGATCATTTCGACAAAGTATGTTCAAAAGTGATATTCAACTAATAAAATTAAAAATTTAGTGTCATGAAATATCATAATATTAAATTTAATATAATTTCTAATAACGGAAATTTTATCTCTCATGAATTTAATCTTTAGATTTATAGTGGCAACACTGGTTGGGAACATGATGCACCATTCCAAAACAAGAATTGAGAACCTAAGGTGATGCCTACTCACTAGTAGTTTGGAAATTCAGGGTATATGTATTGAAAAATCATCATGACACTATATTTATAGAGAACCCATTCCGTTAAGGTATGACTGTAGGACCCTGGGACACCCTGAGAGGGGAGGGGTGAATCAGGGTGGCAACTTTTTCTTCTTAAAGTTGTGGATCTTGTTCCCACGTTGGTAGGAACTACTTAAACCTGTATGATGGATATGATCAGCAATTAAACATTCACATGCAGAGACAGATGACACAGCTATTTTTACTTGGTTCACCACTGAGGGCTACGTCCAAGGAGTATACGCCGACAGGTTGCCGGTCGTACCTAAATCCACTATGCTTCACTAGCAGCGGATACAAATGTTCGGGTACAGACACTCTGTCCCAGGCTCACTGCCTTTACAATTGTTCAGGGATAGCTCACTGCGTCCCTCGGGTCACTCCCGTTGACTCCCCCTGGCTCACTGCCGTTGGTGAAGTCTCACTCAGTTTATAGACGTGAAGGTCTCTTCAATAGATATGCATTGAAGTCTTTGTCTCCTGTTCAGCATGAGACTTTGCTTGCATCAGAGTCCTGAGTTGATGCTCTTTTGAAATCAATATTCTACTTCAGTGCAATTCCTGAATGCACTAAATCTCCTTCTCTTCCTTCAATTCCCAGTTCTGACACCTGAGTGTATCGATATATTTCTCTCTCTGTGCAGATCAGATTTTGGTTGCACGATCGTTCTTCTTCTCTTCGCAAAGCAGATTTGAGAGTGCTAAGTACCTGTCAAAAGGCCTGCGGGACCCCCAAATTTTCCGCGCACCCTTCCCGAGGGCTTGGGCGTAAAATTCAAACCTTGCGCGTAAAAATAACTTTTTTCGCGTAAAAGGCTTTTCGCGCTACTCTTCTTTTTCGCGCAAAACTTCCCTTTTTCACGCAACGCCTTCTTTTTCGCGCAACCCTCTGTACCTTAATTTTTCCGCGCGCCGGAGCTCAGGATTTGTCTAAGTGTCGAGCCTCTCCGAATTAGAGGGGTTCACCTCATATTTATAGACGTTTGTGATCCTGCGCGTAAAACCCCCCTTCTTGCGCACATCTAACTTTACGCGCACCAGTTCGATTTTCCGCCACATGGTGCGAACATCTCTGATTTTTCGCGCGGCTCTTGCCTTTGTCGATTTTCTGTATTGCTGATTCGATACGCTGATTGCGCGAAAAATTCACCCAGCTTTTCTGCGCACAACATTTTTCGCGCACATTTCTGGTTTTTCGCGCACAGCTCTAGTTTTTCGCGCAGCCCATGACTTTACCATTTTACAACGTTCTGATTCTGAAACACTGTTTGCGCGAAAAACCTTGATCCACTATTTCGCGCATCCCGCTGTTTTTCGCGCCTAACTTCAGTATTTCGCGCAAGCCTCTTATATTTCGCGCATGACTTCCTTTTTGTGCGAACCTCCTTTTGCAGACAATCCATGTCTTCATTTTCCGATTTTGAGGCCCAAAAATTTGGCAAACACTGGAAAACGGCGCCACCTTGTATCTGCTCTTTTTGTACCGCCTCCAGATCATCCATTCCTCTGTCGATGTTCTTGAATAAACCATAGGTCGTTGACCACAACTCTTGAACTCGACATGTCACCATGGAATCTCCTTTGTCAACAAATTTGAATGTCGTTTGTTTGCTTTGTCGACAAGCACGATCACCTCAACAACACTTCTTCTTGGTGATCTGTATCCTTCAGCAACTCTTTTGCTTTTATCACAAACTCCACCATAAGTCAACGCATTGGCACATTGCCTCCTTCAACAACCGTCATAGAAGTCTCTAGCATGGTTCTCACGCAATCATGAGTAATTGCATGGTCTTCATCAAAACCCATTGTTCTCATGCAATAATGAGGAATTGCATGGTCTTCATCCAAAAACACCATCCTGCCTTAATCATCCTTGGATGGATTACTCCTCACAATATTCATTGTTGTAAACAATGTATCACCTCTGACACATGTTCTTTGAACTTACGAACAGTACAACAATCATCTGAATCACCACTCCTCTACTGCATCGGAGTATTTCATGATCACCTTCATTTTGATCTGCATTGACAACTATTGACAACAAATACAACCTTATACACAGAGTGGTTCCAACAATGACTATATTATCCAACTGAACAATAATTATTCATTTTTATGATTTCCATGATCTTATCATTGAATACACAACATGATGACCTTCACTATGGAATGATCACCCAATGTAACATTTTATTCATTTTCAAAACCCACAGAAAATCATTCCACATGATCAAACCTATATTTATCAGATTATTTCTTATTGATAAACCGTCATTCATGGTATAAACCACAACTATCGCAGTATTACAGACAGATTCCAGTAAGGGCCAATCAGATTTTTTTCAAACATTCACTTAAGTGCCTGATGCATATCCCAATAATCAATTTAAATAAAAAAACATATAATTAATTTAAATATTTACTAATTATGATCTATGTCCCATTTCTCAAAATTACACCCACATCAAGAACAAAAGTTCAATTTCACGTGAAATTTCACAACTCTTAAAAAACATGTTTATTTTAATTATAACACTTAATATATCATGAATTATAGTGAAATCATAAATATACTATTAAATAACACCAAAATGAGTACAATATATAGGTATTGATGTTCAAAAGTTGACAATCATTCTTCATTGTATTAAAATGTGTTTGCATAGAGAAAGAGTCAGTTCTTAGAGAATGAATGGTATTAGAGGCCTAGTATTTCATAAGAGATTCAATATGAGTTATACTGGGGAACATTATCTATTAATAATCAATTATTATACTACATATATACCATCTATTTTGATTTTGTGTGCATTATGGATTAATAGAAACTATTTGTATTTTGTCACACTATGGTGATTATTGATATAGCATTATGATAATTAATTATTTATATCATATAAGGTGGGTTCCCACCTAGATTTATATATATATATATATATTACACCACACTAATGTTTCATTTGAAATTTTAAGTATATTCATGCATGACCGATGCAAATTTTTTCCTGGAAACATTTATCCATGACTTTTCAAGGTCCTCACTATAAATTAGTACCCTCTAACATACAAGGATTCACTCGAATGTTAATTTGGGGACCTAGTCTTGGGAAATCCTTAGGTAATCGTGCTTTGTGTGTTAAAAATTAATATGACGATTCTAGTCAACATTTCTAGTGGGGAAGAGATTAATTTTTGTATTTAGGAAACATTAGGTTTGGGAATAATATATAGTTCGTGATCATAGGATGGTATTGTATAAACATAAATTTGTATTGTATTTACTGTTAAAATATAATTAATAATATTTTATGAGTTGATTTGTTTATTATCTTCAACGAATTTATATCATGGATTATCGAAGACCAATCAAAAAATATAATTCAATATGTACAGTCTTCATACACTCTACCAATGCAAAATTTTAATTCTTATTAAATGTATCCTATAAAGAGAAAAATTAGGATTCTTTTTTATAATTACCCAAAAATATCATACAAAAAAATTCATCATCTTCAATGAATAATAAATAAATTTCAATATAATACATTCCTGAGGATTATAATGGTATTTATTACATATAAATATGGATTTATAAATAATTGGTACATAAAATATATACATATTTTCAATTAATTGAATCCTAAATAGCACCCCGTAATACTACATCAAAAAGGGGGGTTTAAAACCCATTGGGTGCAGGTCATTGTAGCAGTACTGTAGCCTGTACTATAGCAGCGGCGGTACTGTTGATCGATGGGTACTGTAGCGGCGGCAGGGCACTGTAGCGGTGGTGGTATTGTGCGGGTAATGTAGCAGCCGGGTTACTATTCACAGAATAGGAATTTGGGCAAAAATTTCGGCCTACGGGCTATGTAATGGGCTACTAGACCACTGGGACTTCGGGCTATGTAATCGGTCTCCCTCTACCCAGTTAAAAGTGGTCTTTGCTTTGATTTATTAATAAAAATGAGGCTTCGGCCCCAACCTTTAAAAAAATCCTAAATAGCACTTTTTATTGACATATCATACCAAAAACAGTATTCATAATATTGGGAAAGAAAAAACATGAAAGAGTGATCTCAAATACACAGTAATGGAGAACATAAGCGATATTAATCAATGATCATATGATAGTGTAAGATAATTAGTAGGGTATGAAAACATAATTATGAATTATAATAATAATAACCAATTAGTCAAAGATCTTAATCATTATAAGTGACATAATGTTTTGTGAAACAAATGACATAAGACATAATATTTCATAATCATTAGTAACCATTCATGATCCACGAGAACATAAAATAGAGATAGCATATATGTTTATTGGATAAATATAATAACAGAAAATAATTTCCATAGTCAATGGTCACTACCATGTCAGTCAAATTGGATTTTGTTCACTCCCCATTCAATAATTTTCTCAATAAGGATTCACTCGCAAGACTATCTTATTGGACAATCTCCTTTAATAAACTTGGTTTAATCCCCTTTAAATTACATATTATCTCATGAGATATCCACATTTACCCAATAAATAGGCATGTTATATAATTCTCATCCCACATACCAACTGATGAATAATATACATATGTGTGTTGGGAATGTATTGTCTTCACAATACTCCATAAATTATGGTGATTTTGATGCTAACAAATAACCATTATTGTTTTCTAATTATTTTTTCCTAAATGAGTTTTATAGGAATTTATATTCAGGATAATGTAAATTTACAATATGAGAATTGATCTATAAACACTGTTTCAAAAAAATATGTTCAGTAAATGAATATAGGGTATGAACCATTGGTTATGCTGGAAAAGTGAAACGCATACGTATGTTATCAACCCTATGTTATGGTGGAACTGTTAAATGTGTGTGTGTGGTATCAACCCTAAGTTATGATAAATATTTTTCATTTGCACTAAAATAATTATGTTTAGAGAGTCGTCAAATATATGGATCAACAAACCAATGTTAAAAGCCCAGATTACTATTCATTAACCCTATATTTGGGAATTTGATCAAATGGTTAATGAATGCTATGCTTGGGATATTTTTCTAAAAAGGTGACCATATAGATTATCAACCATATTTTTCTTTTGATCCTTATATTGTGTGTAAATGAAAATATGGATAAGAAACCATGCATTGGTCAGAACCCTACGCTACGTAAATGTACCCAACACTATGCGACAGAACGCTATGTTACACAACTCAACCCTATGTTATGTTTACAATGGTGATGTTTTTATCTGTTTTTTCAATCTGATATTGTTGCAACACTCATGTAAGAATTGAAGACATATTTATGAATCATTACGACTGTTTCAAATATTTAATTCATTAGATAAAATCACTCTTGTTCCTATGAGAAATAATGAGTCTTGTATTCAATTAGAATTAGAATTTCCATGATCAATTAAGCTATTATTTTGGATCTCAAATACTGAACCAAGATATCTATTCTATATATTCCTTTATTGTATATATTCAAAAAATGAGTGTGATAATAAATTCACATATGAGAATATATTATTGAAATTATCTTATAGAGTACTAATGTAATGAACGATCAATTTGGAATGAAACTACACTTTCGAGAAATAAAAGATTAAAATTTTACTGGTGTAAGATTACTACTGCTATATAGTTTCTACCTTATTGAATTTCATTTTTTGCAACAAGAAACACTGCAGAAAACTTCATTCTCTATGATATTATTTTTGGAAGAAGAAGATCTATCACATATTCGTTTCTATTGCTACAAATGTGAAGAAAACAAGAAATCTTTCAAATAAAAATATTTTAATTTATTAGAGTTTCAACTACTCAAACTCAGTTTTGGTGGAGTATCAGCTTCTTAATTTAAGTTGTGCATATCGAGTTCTCCGTTATAGATCCATATGGCTTTGTTATTAATCTCTTTATAATGGTGTCAACTTCCTTCATTGAGTTGAGAATTAGTGGTTTTGTGATAACAAGACCATTATAGTGAAATTTACCATGCTCGTAGATAGAGTGACTGGTATAGAGGACTTGGGTATCTTTGTTCCCTAAACCACTATAATAAGAATTGTTATTTATTGTTATTTATCCACTATATATTCATTTTACTAAAGTAAAAAATAAATATTCTTATAAATCATAGTGGGTGTCAAAAGTCAAAATTGTTTATTATTTTTAAAAATACATAATTCACCCCCTCTTGTGTAACTTTGTATATTCAATCCTCACAATTTGTATCAAATGAAATATTTTTGGATAAATCGATAGAAAGGTAAAAGTATAAGGTCTATACATACATGGAAGTGGCAAATCATAAATAAGTACTATCAACGGTACTTTCTCTATATTTTAATGGTGAAAATTATGGATCCTAGAAATATCAAATTATTATATATATAAAAAAATGGACTCAAAGGATACTAACAAATAATTACTCATTATATTATTCTTGAGAAACGTGAAACATAGAATTTTGAAATAGAAGACGAGTATGATATCGATTCTAAAGCAGGGAATGCTATCATTTGTATTTTTGGACAAGGTGAATTCCATCATTTATCACAATGTCCAACTACTTATGAGTCCTATAAAAATATTGATGTTTCATATGAAGGAACAAGTAGAGTCAAATTGATGATATATGCTACAACTAAACAAAAATTCAACACATTTATAATGTTTCATGGGAAATCATCACACATATGAACGAAAGGCTTAAAAAAAATTCAACAATATTAAATTCTTAGGTGAATCTGTGAAATAATATGATCATTATTTGAAAGTATTGAGAGTATTTCCTTTTAAAGAGAATGCAATATATGCTTCACTTTTCCAATCATCACCTATCAATCATCTGACAATGAAAGATCTAATTGGAAAACTAATGATGAATGAATAATATATGTAGGAATAAGTTGAATATCAACAGATTATAGTATATATAAAAAATACTTCTCTTATGGTGATATCTTTGAATCATAGTTAAATATCAAAGAAATAAGTCAAAGAAGAAAAAAAATTATATTCCTCAGATTCTAAAATGGAATTCGCCCAAATATCCATAATGATCAATAAGTATTTCAAGAAAAAAAGATTATTCATAAAATTATTCATGAAGGATAACAAATAATAAAGAGAAGTTCGACACTATGAATGTAAGAAATTGAGTAATATTATATATAATTTTACTAAATTGAAAGGGGAAATAAAAAGTCTAGGAAACAGATATCTTAAAAATACATATTTTTATCAACAAAGCAAACACGAAATTAATATTACATAGATTTTATCTAAATACTCCAACAAACCTTCAATGTATAATTCAGAAAAAACAACTCATCTAAATTTCAATATGTTCTATATTGATGAAGTGGAAAATGTGAAAACATATTAATATTCGGATTCTGATTTTGGTAGTTTTTGAAATTATGAATTAGTAGCATATTGTTCTATGTTAGAAGAAAAATATGATTACTTTCAAATGAAGTATAAATCGATGAAAAACATTAAAAATTATATTTTGGTTTAAATGAATATCATGATAAAACAAAAACAATAGATACTAGAAAAATTTAATTCCTCTACATCAAACAATATTAATCAAGGAAATAGATTCAAGGAACTTTAGGATAATTTTTAAATCTACAAAAGTGATACAATTGTTTTTACAAAAGGCTAAAATATGTTAAATGAGATTCCTAAAAATAATTTCATTAAATGGGAGTGATTTGTAATAGGATGTTAGGGTGAAAAATAAAAATTGTATAAAATCTGGGGAAATATATAAATGCCACCTATTATAACTATGGAACAAATGTTCATGCCAGTAATAATTTGAATTTGAAAAATCCTAATATTATTGGTATTAAAATATCATTTATTTTTAACAATTTATCTAAAAAAATTTATATGAATTATAGAAAAATATAGTAGATTTGGATTCCTAGATCATTTCTTTATATCACTATTGGACCCAGGAATATTTTTATCCCAAAAAACAAATAGTTGTTTAAGTTATTTTATTGAAGAATATCACAAAAAAATATAATTTATATGGTATATGGATAGTGGTTAACCCGGCAATATATGTGGGGACTAAAGAAACATTATAACACTGACTCAAATGGAAGGAGGATTAGTCAATTTTGGTGATAATGTGAAAGGAAAAATTGTTGGAGTTGAAACTTTTGAAGATACAAAGACTATCTCAGTCAAAAAAATCCTATATGTATATGGGATAAAACAAAATATGATAATTATCTATAAAAAATATGATGATATATTTTGTTTTTAATTTTCTAACAATTCATACATTGCGTTCAAAGATACCATGCAGTAATTTAGAGCACCTAAAACTGATAATATTTATACATTGGATTTAAATTTCTTGTGTAAAAAAATTAAATTTTTTAATTTATACATTGGATTTAATTTTTATAGCCTTATGATTGACAATGACATATTCCGTGATGCATGGAAAAATGAAAAGCATCAGAAATTTTCTTCCAAATAATTTAACAAAATCGATACATATAAACCTTTAGAACTTATCCATATGTTTTATCTTTTACATTCAAGAGTGGAATGTCTGGATAGTAAATTATATGTTTGAGTTTTAGTAGATGATTATTCTATATTTACTTGGTTTTATTTCCTAAAACTCAAAAGTGAATTTTGTACTATTTTTTATATTTTTTTTAAAATGTTCAAAATGAAAAAGGTTTTAAAATGTTTTAATTAAAAATTTATCATGGTATATAATGATAGAGTCAAGAATTAAATTCTATTTTCTCAAATATTGGTATTAAACACACCATCTCTACACCAATAACTCCTCAACAAAATGGAATTGTTGAAAGGTTAAATAGAAATATTCAAGAAATGGATTGGACTATGCTGAATTAGTACAACATTCCTACCTATATTTGGGGAAATGATCTAATCACATCACTATATATAATGAAACATCATTTTATAAGAACCCTCTTCTAAAATACAACCTAAAAAATTGATAATAACAAAAAACCTAAAGTAATGTACATTAATGTTTTTAGATGCAAGTTTTATATCTTGAATACTATGTACAACCTTGGTATGAATGATTCAAAAGATGAGGAAGGATTATTTTTGTGATATTTTTCTACCTCTAAAGCTTATATAGAGTTTAGTAAAAATTTAAGTATTTTTAAAGAATTAGATCATGTTATGTTTGATTATATTAACCATATTATTAATGAGAATGATCAAGTAGATAATGTCACAGAATATTTTGAAAACATTATACTCGAAAATCCTAAAAAGGATTTTAAAAATTATAAGAATAAAATTCAGTTTAGTCTAGAATAACATGATACTAATGATTTTGAAAGTGTCTTTCCTATATAGTCAAATTAATTAAAGAACCGTCCCATAGAACATATAAGAGAAGATATTGACACATGAATTAGAACATTATTAAATTGATGAAACATAGAAGAATATGAATCCATTCAATATTAATTAGAACCAAAGTCTATTGAACAATACTTAGAAGATAATATTTTAATTCTAGAAATGAAATAATGGTTAAGTAAATTGAAAAGGATTGAATATTGGGAACTAGTGGAAATACAAACCAATAATCCAGTTATAAGAACTAAGTGGGTCTTTAGAAATAAACAGGATAATCAAGGGATAATTACTAGAAATAAATATAGATTATTAGATAATCTATATTGAAATGTCTCATATTTTCAATGTATTATTTTTTAAATATTATATGGAATTATTTTGAGACCATACCTTTCAATGGCGAGTGATTCCGAGGTTCGGAGTTCCTGGAATAAATGTTTGAAATAAATGAAATTTTTAAACACTGCACATCAGGAGTTTTCCTAAAAAAGTGGAATATATTTTAAATGGGTTCCCAGATTAGAAATCCTAGGGCATTGTAGCATTCATATCAGTGACTTTACCGTAGGTGTGGCCTAACATAGAACAGCGTAGGTCGGCTACAAAAGTTAATTTTTTGGCATTTTAAAAGGAAGCACTTTAGAAGAAATAAAATAAATAAATAATTTTTATTATTATTTTAAGATGTTTCCTTTTAGCATTATGACCTAATCGTCCCCTAGAAGTTCATACTTATGGAAATTTCGTAGGGTTATCCTTATAACCGTGCGAATTGAGAGAGATCCTCTTGGAGATTTGGAGGAGGAGAACCCATTGGCAGATGAAAATAACGCGAACGAGCACCTTGCAGATTCGATAAATCTCACTAACGAACCCAACGCGTTGATCGTTCTCCAAGAGGATAAAGGTAGGGAATGGTATTTTGTTTCTTATTTCAATGTTTTTTAATTTAAACTATGAACGTGTACCAAACATGAACATTTTGATCCATGGATTCAATCATTTGTGTAAGAGGGTTTTATTGTGTTGATTTCATGGACTTAATCCATGTTGAATTGTTGTTGATTTTTTCTCTGTTTGATCCTACTAATTGGAGCAGATCAACTCCATGATGAATGACGGTGGAGGTTCGTTACTCAATTTTCTTATTGAAATTTTCCCCCTTTTTTCCTCATGTGTTCTTTGCGTTTTTCGAGGGGTGAGGAGAAAAAGACCATTTATTAATTCATTTTGAGACAAAACTATCCCAAATTAGAGATCTGATGTCACAATTACCTAGAAGAGGTGTGACAACGGTAGCGGATGACGAATCAGACCAGATCGGGAAAGACCGTTTTTCGAGCTTTCTTCACGCGGGTGGATCGTTACGTGTTTTTGGGACTAATCGGAGGCCCGAAAACAATAGAGTCAGCTTCGTGCTATTGGGGTGACCAATTACTGTGAGTTTCATGGCGATCGGATAGCCAGATCGAAGAACAGGGAAGCACGGAAGGCGTGACAGTGGAAGTTAGTGATTCTAGAAATTTTAAGAATACATGACGTGGATCTCGAAGAACATGTCGTGTGGACATGCTCAGTGGCAGCAAGGATTTCGGGCATCAAATATATATCACACAACATGTGGCCCCAGTCACATGGTGTGTTGGACCTTCCCCAAATCTTGGTGTGTATTTTGGGAAATACATGGACATAGGTTGGATACATGGATTCATAACATGGTATGTAGACCCTACGCGTCATGGCAGAGGCATCTACATAGGACTCGGCATGTATCCAAGGGATGCACAGATAGAAGATGGATTACATTGCTGTGTAATCCACCACACGGGCAAGCGAGGCCAGTAATGTTGGTCAACTCTTGTACTAATTACATGGGATGGAATACATGGGTTGAGGCCATGTACAAGCACATGGAAAGCATACACGGATCTGACCCCAATTAATCATACATGGCAGGTAATTCGTACCACACACCATGTACTATCTTTTCAACACAACCAAACTTATGAGACATGCTGTTGTATGTGGCCAGTACCAAGGGTCCGAAGACATGAAGTGTGACTTTTAAACTTTTTGTGTACATTTTGGAAAATGTCATGGTCTTCATGTCCACTGTATCTTGGTCATTTTTCGTTTGGGTTACTGCCCCATATTCTCGTTCCCCTAATGTTCAAGCATCTTTTCATTTTTCAAGATAATGATCCCTTCAGTAGGACTTTCTGTGATAGAGTCAGGCAACCTTCTGAGAGGCCAAGAGTGAGATCCTCTATCCATTATTGACCCTAGGTAGAGTCATGCATCGACATGACTCACTCCACCACGCGTCGATCCTCTACCTATATAGTGAATCTGGATGAGTCGGGGTATCCGCCATGGACCTGGAAGTGATCCTCATCCATTTATCATGATGTTTCACAATCTGGAGTTCGTTCTCCCGTAATGAGTGTATCTATCTATCATGGTACTTCCCACTCAAGAGTTTATTCTCCCGTAGTGAGTGTATCCATATCTTGTGGCTTTTCCCGATGAACAGTGCACCTCGGATTGACATCATCAGAGATATTAGACTCATGGAGTGAGTTATCTTGGAACAAGTGAATCGTGGAACTATCGAACTGAATCCATAGTGGGGGTGTGTGGTTGTGTGACTTGTCTCTACTCCACGTGTCTGCGTTTTGAGTTTATCTGGTCTTTTTCTTTGATATGTGTTATATAGACATGAACAGTGTAGAGATGACTATAACTTAAATTAGTATATTGATTTGGGGTTTTTGATGTCCTCTACTGATTATTTTTATACTCACCCCTGCACGGGCTTTGCACGCACGTGTCATGTCTTGTCCAAACGAGCAAAATTTTGGCAGATTCCAGGGTGGATCAGGACATGAACGAGCTTTCTGAGTTCCCTATAGGTTGAGGTGTTCCTACAGCTATGAGCACCAGTCCCAATACCTCTTTGTGTTTACAGGTTGGACTTTTCAGTTTTCAGACTCTTGTTTTTGATGGGCTTGTATTCTGACCCATTTTTCTTTCTCCACATTACTTTCTATCGCACTCTGTTGGTTGGGTTTATTTGTATGCATTCATTTTGTTCCTTAGTGGGTTTTTTTACATTTCAACATTTCTAGGCTTGGATTTGTGTGCGTGTGTAGAGGTACATAGGAAATTCCTCCCATGATAGTAATATGCCTACGTGGTGCTAGTCACCAACCCCTGTCCTATTTGAGGCCGGCTTGGGGAGTTGCGACGCAGGCCCCACAGAGTGGTATCAGAGGCAGTCGATTCTACCTTAGGACCAAGATTTTGTGAGATTGGTTTGGGGAAATAGTGTTAAGTGTTTCGAATTCGTCTTTCAGTCTAGGGACTCAAGTGTTAGTGCGGGTGGCGAACGTATCCATACATCAGGACTCTGATAACCTGCATTTCGACTCTGTGCATGAAAACACTAGTTGTGGGGATGTAAAATAATGGTGCATACATCATACAACAATGGGTTGTGTTTTAAATTACCTTGTGTCAGCTATCCATATGTACTCATTGACCATGGTACATCTTGTTTCCTTACAGGATGCCTGCAAGACACATGCCCGCTAGGATTCAGCAGCACGATCACCAGGATGACCCTCTCAGTGACGAGGCTTCGATATAGGGACCAGTTCCCTAGGTGTTTCCACAAGGTGGTGCACCTGCTATACCACCACCAGTGGAGCATCCCGTAGTACCTGCAGTACTGACCGATGAGGGGCACAAACTGAGTGTTCTCCACGAGTTCCATAGATATAGACCCCTCATGTTCTGAAGCGAGCCCAATCCTCATGTGGTTGAGGACTGGCTTGAGACAGTGACCAGATTTTTTCATCTAGTGAGGACACCAACGGACCAGATTATGATCATAATAGTGAGCCTTCTTTAGGGTTCTGCTGGATGGTGGTGGAGACTGTCCACACAGACTCATGACGAGGAGACTCTTTCATGGATGGAGTTCTAGCGACTCTTTAGGGAGGAGTTCACTCAAGTTACATTGAGAAAAGTATGCATCCAAGAGCTTCTTCATCTCCATAAGGGAAATTTGGTGGTAGTGGAATATTCTTTTAGGTTCACCAACCTCTCTTGGTACTCGATGGGAATGGTCAGGGATCAGAGCATCAGAGCTCGGACCTTTGAGAGAGGTCTGAGATGGGTTATCTGAGCTAGTTTCATGCCTCTATGATTTTCAACATACGCTGGAGTGCTCAAGTGGCCCTTGGTGATCAAGAGCTTCATGGTGGAGCATAGACATCCGACAACAGTTAGCAGCTGACAGATAGGTGTGGAGACCTTGATAGCAGGGACCTTGATAGCAGGGAGCCGATGTCAGGAACATGGATCTAGACATGGGAAATGTCATAGGAAGACCCAGGACAGAGGATCGATAGTCCAGTGCTCTCAGGTTGGATCCAGTTTGCCCGGGGAGAAGTAAAGCTATGACTATGACTGTAGGGGACATCTCGCTTGAGATTTTCCAACTCATAGTGCTGCTGACCGGAATGTGGTGGATGGAACAACGATATAGATGCAGTGAATGAAGAGGGAAGACCCTCTAGGTGGTGGACGTGGAAGATGATCTGGGAGAGTTGCATGTGTTGGATGATGGTACAATTTACTTCCACCACCAACCCCAAGAGGTCCACAGTAGTCTCTGGGAGCTAGGGACAATGGTAGGGATAGCTGCAAGTAGTCGTGGACTACGTCCCAGGGACTCCAGGGATAACGTGAAGTATGATCTATGTCTTATCTACTGTAGTTGTCATAATTATAGAAAAAGGATCCAGTCATCCTTCCTCACCACATGTCTTGTGTGAAACATTGAGATTCTGGTAGAGACGTTTACATGATACTTATTCTTGGAGACACATACATGAGGAGACTCGATGATCACACACCTTTACAGACAGTGTGATCTTTCCCTTGGAGGTGATAGTTTCGGTTTGATCCCATTTATGGAAGTTTCGAGGCCATAGGACGTCATTCTCAGTATGTATTGGTTATCTTCGGTCCATGCCCAAATTGGCTATTTTAGAAAAAGAGTGTTGTGTGTCCGTAGTGATGGGACGAGGTTTTCCTTTGTCGGGGGAAAAGGAGACCTAGGATGTACAGAATGATCTCATGCATATGAGGGTGTAGCTGATCACTCAAGAGTTAGAAAGAATTTTCCTCTTAGAGTAGTAGATGTTTTGAGATCTTAGTTCCTAGAAGTAGTGGTGGAGTATGAGGACGTCTTTCCCGAAGATGTTCTAGGATTACCTCCCCAATGGGAAATAATCTTCTGCATTGACTTACACCCCAGGATGACACTGATTCCCTCACCAGCATATCAGATGGCTCCCACAGAGCTTCATGAGCATTGGGTGAAGTTGGAGGATTTGTAGATAAAGGGTTTTGTAAGACACAACGTTTCACCCTGGGTATCTGTAGTGTTGTTTGCAAAGAAGGCAGATGGGAGTTTGAGGTTGTGCATGGATTACAGGAACCTGAACAAGGTGACGGTGACGAATAAGTATCTACTACCAATAATCGACGACATCCTTGATCATCTAAGAGGGGAACAGTGGTTCTCAAAGGTTGACCTTTGATCAGGTTATCACCAATTATCAGTACGGGACAAGGATATACTGAAGACAACATTCAGATGCCACTACAGTCACTATGAGTACTTGGTGATGCCTATTGGCATGAAAAAAATCCCCACAATGGTCGTGGGACTGATGAACTGGACCTTCCATCCATACATAGACCGGTTCGTAGTGGTCTTCATCGATGACATCTTTGTGTACTCAGAATTAGAGGAGGAGAACGTGATACACCTACAAATGGTTCTAGACATACACCGGGTGAACCGGCTTTATGGGAATCTCTCGAAGTGCCAGTTCTAGATTCAGGAGTTCCACTTTCTGGGACATGTCATCTAATGAGATGGAGTTGTTTTAGACCGAGCCAAGGTGGGGGTAGTGTTATAATGGGGGCCACCTCGGAGTGTGACAGAGGTACAGAGCTTCCTAGGGTTGGAAGGATATTACCGAAGAATCATTCCTGATTTCTCATGGATATCAGCACTGATGGAAGCCTTGATCATGAAGGGGAAACACTTTTTGTTGACAAATAGGAGCCAACAGTCTTTTGAGGAGTTGAGACAAAGTTTGACGAGAGCCCCAGTTTTGATATTGTCGTAGGAGGGTGTTGGGTATGTAGTTTTCTACGATGCATCAAGAATCAGTCTTGGTTATGTACTGATGCAAAGATAGGAAATTATTGAATATGTTTCATGCCAGCACGGGCCACATGAGCATAACTATGTGACCCATGATCTCGAGTGGGAATTGGGAGTCTTCGCATTGAAGAAGTGGCGATGCTTCTTTATGGGTGAGCTGTTTATCGTCTACAATGGCAACAAGAGCCTCAACTATGTCATTTCACATTAATATCTGAATTTGAGAAAATAGTGTTTCCTAGAGTTCCTTCAAGACTATGATTTCAAGATCATCTATACAATTGGGAAGGGGAATAAGGTGGTGGATGCTCTTAGTAGAAGGTCGAGTTTAAAGTTATTGTGTGAGGCAACATAGCAGTTAGTTGCATTGCAATTATCCTTTGTGGACAGATAGGATATAGTTTACCTAAAATTGATGGTTTTCTCCCCTCCACTCTTACATCATGTTAGGGAGGCATAGCTAGGGTTTGTCAAATATGAGGATTTACGTGCTCAGTTATCCATATGACATGCTCATTATGGATATTCACAAGGTGGGGAGCACATACATATTTTAAAAGGAAGCACTTTTGTACCAGTTTTGTTGCTGGAAGATGTCCTATGTGAGTTTCATACACCCCCCTTGGAGGTACATCCAGGAGTGGAAAAGTTGTACCAAGATCTTTGATGGCAGTTCTGGTGGTCCAGCATGATGAAGGCAGTAGCAGAGTTCGTTTCTCGATACCTTACTTGCCGGCAAGTAAGGGCTGAGAACCAGGTTCTGGTGAGATTAGCTCAACTCTCGATGTTCCTGGGTTGATTTTGGATGGAATATCGATCGACTTTGTGACAGGTTTATCACAGACGTCCAAGGGGCACGATTCCATTTGGGTTGTTATTGACTGACAGACCAAGTTGGCCCACTTCCTAAATATCATGGAGCAATGTTATATAGATATCATGTTATGCCTTTACATGCAGGAGATAATTCGTATTCATAGCGTTCGTTTGACAATAGTCTCAGTCTGAGATGCCCATTTCACATCCCAGTTGGGGAAGGGATTGCGGGAAGCTTTCGGAGCAACTATTCTTGAGAACAACATTTCATCCTCAGACAGATGGTCAGACAGAGAGAATCATTCAGGTTCCAGAGGATATGTTGTGAGCCTGTATCTTGGACTTGGGTATTATTCTATAGTACCAACTACCACTATTGGAGTTTGTGTACAACAATAGCTAACACTCCACCATTGGTATGTCACCCTTCAAGGATTTATATTGGAGACTCTGTCGGTCACCGCTTTCTTGGACCGACCATAGAGAGTTAGAAATCATGGGTCTAGAGATAGTATGAGCTACAACCGAGAAGTTGCAAGCCATCTAGGATAAAATGGAGACTTCACATATCTGGAAGATGTCTTATACTGATAGACGACCGAGTCCTCTAGAGTTCAAGGAGGGAGACCACATCTTTCTTCGAGTCCCGCATCGGTGAGGGTCATAGAGATTTGGCCGGGGTGGAATGCGGTCATCGAGGTTCATCCGACCATTCCAGATACTCTGCAGAGTTGGTGAGGTATCATATCGCCTAGCTCTATCTCTATAGTTGCATCGGGTACATGATGTCTTCCACGTGTCGCATCTGATGATGTACGTGCATGACCCACCGCACGTCATCGATAGGGGCGAGCTAAACATCGAATATGGGGAGACCATTGTGGAGTACCTAGTGAAGATCAAGGATCGGCATGATAGGATCCTTTAGGGGCAATCAATTCCCATATTGCACGTCTGGTGGCAACACAAGAATCTTCAGGAGAGCACGTGGAAGCAGGCGGCTCAGATCCGTGTCCAGTACCCACATCTTTTTTAGTACACTTGTTTTGGCTTTTTGGGGACATAAATCCCCAAGCTGGTGAGAATGGAATGTCACTTATTTTTTGTGTATTATTTTTTAAATATTTTATGGAATTATTTTGAGACTTTACCATTCGATGGCGTGCAATTCCAAGGTCCGGAGATCCCAAAATAAATGTTTGAAATAAATTAAATTTTTAAATAGCGCGTGTGGGATATTGTCCTAATATATTGGAATATAATTTAAATGGGTGATCAAATCATAAATATGAGGGTACTATTGCATTTATATCCACGAAATTACCTTAGGTGGGGCCTAACGTTGACTGGCATGGGTCAGCTGCAAAAGTAAGTTTTTGGGAATTTTAAAAGGAAGCATTATAGAAGAAATAGAAGAAATAAAATAATTTTTTTTATTATTTTAAAATGATTCCATTTTGCGATGTGACCTAATCCTCCCCTATATGTTCGTGCTTATGGAAATTTTACAGGGTTAGCCTCATAACACTATGAAATGAGAGAGATCCTCTTGGAGCTTTCAAGGAGGAGGACCCGTTGGTGGACGATGAAGACGCGAGGAACCACCTCTTAGATTCAACAAATCCCACAAACAAACACGATGTGGCAATCATTCTTCAAATGGATCAAGGTGGGGTTTGTTATTTTGATTCTTATTTCTCCATTTTTGAATTTGAATGAAGAACCCAGATCAACCATGAGAATGTTTATCCGAAGATTCGTTCATTCTTGAGGGAGGGTTTTATTGGGTTAATTTCATGGAATTAATCCATGTTGAATTGTTGTTGATTTATACTCCATTTGATCCTACTAATTGGAGTGGATCAACATAGTGATGAATAAAGGTGAAGTTTCGTTCTGATATTTGATTATTGGATTACTTCCTTCTTTATTTTCCTCGTGCATTCTTCAAGTTCTTTGCAGGGTGAAGAGAAGCTGATCATTTCACAATTAATTTTGCGATGCAACAGTATGAAATTGAATATCTAACCTCACAACGACCTAGCGGAGGTGTGTAGACAATAGCAGACAATGAATTGGACCAGATCTGGATAGACCATTATTCATGAATTCTTCGTGCAGGTGGATCGTTACTTGCTTTCAAAACCGATCAGAGGCCTGAAAACAACAAAATATTCATAGTGGTTTCAGGGAGACCAAAACCCATGAGTTTCATGGAGATCAGACGGCTAGATTGATGAACAGGGAAACATAGAAGGCATGATAGTGGAAGTACACAATTATTGAAATTTCCAGAATTCACGGAATGTATCTCGAAGAACTCACAGTGTGGATAAGCACAACAGAGGCTAGGGCTTCGGGCATCAGATAGTTATCACACGGTGTGTGGACCTGGTCACATGGTGTGTTGGACCTTCCCCGAAGCTCATCATGTGTTATGGGAAATACACGGACACAAGACCGACTACACGACTTCATAACAAGACATGTAGACCCTATGCGGCAAGGAAGAGGATACTATACAGGAGTCGGTGTGTATCAAGGGGATACACAGACACGAGATGGAGTACACGACCGCGTACTCCACCACTCGGCCATGTGAGGCTAGTAACGCAGGTCACCCTTGGTACCGATTACATGGGTTGGAATACACGGGTTGAGGCCGTGCATGGGTACATTTCCAGCATACACAGAGCCGACCCCAGTTACTCAGACACGGCGTGTAATCCGTACCACACGATGTGTACTAAAATTTCCACACCACCAGCCTTACGACATGGGTTGTTGTATGTAGGTAGTACCTAGGGTAAGAAGACATGGCATGTGACTTTTCTACACCCTGTGTACTTTTTGGAAAATGGATTGGTCATCTTGTAAAAAATATCTTGGACATGTTTCGTTTGTGTTAGTTCCACATCTCCTCATTCCCCTGATGTTCAGGAATTGTTTCCTTTTTCAGGAGTTTGATCCCTTCAGCCGGAATTTCTATGATATAGGCATCCATCCCTCTGAGAGGCTCGGAGAGAGATCCTCTATCCATTCTTGACCCTAGGTACAGTAAGGCATCGATGTGACCAACAGCACTTGGCATCGATCCTATACCTAGGTAGTGAATCTGGATGAGTCACGGTATCTTCCATGGCCCTAGAAGTGATCCTTATATGTGTATCGTGATCTTTCCCACTCAAGAGTGTGTTTTCCCATAATGAATGTGTCTATCTATCATGATCTTTCCCACTCAGGAGTTTCTTATCTCATAATGATTGTATCTATATCTCAGGGATTTTCCCAACAAACAGTGCTTCCCAAACGGACATCATCAATGCTGTCAGACTCTTGGAGTGAGTTCTCCCAGAATGAGTGCTTCATGGAATCCTCAAACTAAATCCCTAGTTGGGGTGTGCGGTTGTGTAACTTTTCTCTAGACCAAGGATCTGGGTTCTAAGAATATCTATTTTGTGTTTCTGCACTATGTGTTTTGTAGACATGTAATATATACAGGTGACTGTACCTTTACATAGTATATTGTTTTGGGGTTTTCAGGGTCCTCTACAGAGTATTGTTATACTCACCCCTGCTCGGGCTTTTCCCGCATGTGTCGAGTCTTGTGTCAACCATCAACCATTTGACAGAGTATAAGGTGGACCAGGACAAGACCGAGCTTTCAGAGTTCCCTACAGGCCTAGGCATTCCAACTATTATGATTAGTATTCCCAGTACCACTTTGTGTTTACAGGATGGACTTTGCAGTTTTTAGACTATAGTTTTTGGTGGGCTTGTATTCCGGCCTAGTTTTCATTCAGCACATTACTTTCTGTCTTACTCTGTTGGTTGGGTTTAGTTGAATGTAAGCATTTTGTTCCTTATTTGGTTTTTTACATTTCATCATTTGGGGGATTAGAGATGTGTGTGTGTGTATAAGTACATAGATAATGCCCCCATGTTATCAATATTCCGACTCGGTGTTATTCACCAACCCCTGGAATATTGGTGGCGGTCTTGGGGAGTTACGGCGCGGGCCCCACTGGTACAGGTCATGACTTATATAATCAGAAAGATGGTAAATATTATGATCAGACCTTTTCTAATGTTTATAGACTAAAATCCATTATAATAATTTTATCTTATGCATCTCATATGAATTTTATGTCATCTCATATGGATGTCAAGTCATACTTTTTATACAGTTATTTAATTGAAGATGCTTATATGGAAGAACCCCCTAGTTTTGAAAATCATAAAAACCCAAATTCAATTTTTAAACATGCTAAATCTCTCTAAAACCTTAAATAGTCACCTAGTTCATGTAATGAATGATTAATTTATATTATATAGAATATGGATTTACTATTTGATGGGATGATCTAACACATTTAAGAAATATTTATGGGGAACAACTAATAAAAAAAATTGAAATGATATTTCAAAATTAACACAGAATGAATTTCAAATGAGTATGATGGGAGAACTTTGATTATTTTATTATATCATATTTATCTAAAACATTTTAGTTTTTTTAATCAATGTAAATAAATTATTTATTTAATAAAAATGTTTGGAATTGATAACTTCTTGACAAATACCACTCCCATGTGTACCAATATAAAACATGTTTTGGATGAACATATAAATATAATAAACTACAAGTAATATATATGTATGATTGGAATTTTGGTATATCCTCATACAATAGGAATAGAAATTATTTTTTTTATATTTTTATGGTTTATATTATACTAAAATCCAAAAGAGTCACATATTATTTCTGTTAAATGAATTTTTAGATATTTAATGTAACTATTTTACAATATCTTCTTCACCCTAAAACATCTAATTTTAAATTTACTTCAAATTTAGATGATGATTTTAAAGTTTGTATATTATATTGAAAAATAAACTCATGAAGCTATCACTTTTTTTGAAAATAATTTGGTTCAAGGTCTAGTAAGAAATAATAATCAGTTTCTTTATCAATCACTGAAGCAGAATATGAATCTACTAGATGTTTCTATACACCAGTATTGTGGATGAAAGACACTATACTGGATATTGGACTAAATTTTAATACTATAAATATTTTATTGGATAATACTAGTACTATAAATCATTCAAAATAAATCCTATACGCCATTCTAAGACTATGAACATTGATAAAAAGAATCATTTTCTAACGGATCATGTCCTTCCAAATGATATATCAATAGAATTTGTTAATAATGAACATCAATTAGATGATATATTCACTAAACCACATCCCAATACATGTTTTTATATTTTTAAGGGGGGGGGGTTGGTTTATTTTATTTTATATGAATGACTTATTACATTTATTTTATTTTGATATCTCTATTTATATTTTATGAACATTATTGTTTATATATAAATTTTTATCATCATTTATTTTTTTTCTATTAAATTTTAGTTTTTTTAAGATATTTAGGCAGTATAATTTATTTATTATTTAAATTTATATCTGAATGAGTAAATTTTTAATTGGCGTGAGGAAACTAATCGATTATTCCTGCTCTATTTCCCATCTCATACAAGACCCTTCAGTTTATAGAGTATCCCTCTCACTCATTTGATTATCCATTTTTAAAACCTTATAAATTAAATCCCATCAATCTCAAAACCTTTAGATATTGAAATCTCTCTAATACCTAATGATGCTGAGTTGGATGTGGATACTTATGCTTTAGGGAAAAATTGCAATGTGCTCCAGGGAAAGGTAATCGATTTCAATTATTTAGATCCTACAAATATGTTTTTCAGGGATGAAATGAGATTTTGATGTCTATTATCTACTTTTGGAGAATATAAAATTCCCATGGTATATGTAATTTTAGTAATGGATTTTTTTAAAATTCTTTCTCTAGTATTTGATTTGATAATGTTACAATTGTCTCTAATATTAACAATTCGGAATTTTCTATCTCTTCTATTGGAATTGTTGTGTTGTCTCATTGTCTCCAAGAGGGGGAGTTATAGTTTCATTTAAGGAATATAGGTAATGGAAAACATTTTTCATAGGAAATTATGTATTCATTGTTTGGGAAAATAATATTCAAGAACGTAATGACAAAAGAACATACTCTTGACCTCCGAGTTATAGTGAAATTTAATCAATCTATAATTTTTACAAGGACAGTTGACCTAAAGAAAGACCATGATCCCAAAATATATGTCATGTTTTTTCTTGAACCACATCATGATCAATTTATTTAAATTTATGATAAGATATCAAAACCACTAATGCGAAAATGATGCCCACATGGGATATTAACCATAAAAATTATTATTTCATTTCATATATGATGAAAAAGAAACATTTTTTATATGTTTTTTGATAAAATTTGTCATCATAAGAATGTTTTAAATTTTGTGATTGTTAAAGAAGTTAGTCATTGTGTGGAGAAATTCTTGAAACAATCATCACCCTATTGATACAGATCAAAAACAAAGTCTTTTGATAACCGCTCAGGGGGAGAAAAGGATGTTTCCTTCATTTGTCAATGTTAGATAGTGAAATGTTGGAGAGAATAAATGTAGTCATGAATAAAATCTAGTTCATAGAAGAAGGATTTCAGTAAAAATTCATGAGACTGTAGATGAAACTGCTATTGGAATTTACTGAGAAGATCTAGTAAAATTGAATGTTGAGTAAGAGGCTCAATGTTAAGAACATCACATGGAATATGTTCCTCAACCTGGAACTAAATCTCTTTTTATCCTTTATTCTTTTGTTTTGGAAGTATATACTATAAGAGATAGATCAGAAGGAAATGGTGAGCCATGTTTGAATATGTTAGGTGATGGAGAATATAGATATCAATCTCTTGAATAATCTGATTCTATTTTTAAAGCCTTGGTTGTGAAGGTAAATCTATTGGAGGGTATGCATTATTTTCCTAGAGAATAAGTGGACGCTGAAAAATGGATATTTAAATAATTAAAAATTATTATAGTTCCAAGATCATAGTTGGAACTTTGATGCTCCATCTCAGACATTTCAAGGAAAATATTATCTCTATTGGAGATATTAAAGAGTTTATCATAAAAATAACTTGAGAATTAAATTTATTTAGAAATGAATCTGTCAAGAAGTCAAATATTGAAGAGATCAAGATAATGATAAGGATATAATTTCAATCTTTCATGGAATGAAATCAAGGATTAACATCCTATCAACAAATAGTACCAAACCAAATTATAAGGATTGAAGAAATTACTCCACTGTTGGTTGATTTCAATTAAAGGTTACACACTCTTCATTTTAAAAGTATTCATTTAGGTTTATGATTAGATAATATATGACATTTGGTTACTCAACATTATTTAAAATAACTATGGTTTTGATTAGTTCTTATTCAAGTTAAGTATTAGTTGAAATCATTCATTCAGTAAGAGGAAGATGTGAATCAATTTAATATTGTTAGACTTGTTGAAAATTTTATGATTAGTAATTATTCGAGGAAGATAATTAAACTGGGGTCATATGTCTTCAATAATACTTTCTAGAGAATTCTCTTGAATCTAATTAATATTTATGGTGTTGGACTAGCCATTCCTCGTCTTGATGAACCTTCTACCCCTTCCAATTTTCATAAATGTCCTTCATTTTAAAGAAATTTTATTGATTTTGGATTGAAATTTATTATATTTTCATAAAATTGTAATTAATTTTTAATTAAATTGAAATAATTATTATTTTAGGTTATTACCATTTATTTTAAATCAATACATAACTATCAATAATAAATTTATTTCTATTATTAGTTCTCATAAGCAATAAATTTATAGTTCAGTGCTACATTAACTGTGGTTTATATCATTTTTTCTTTAAAACCATCTTTTTTATATGAAAAATGGTGGGGAATATTCAATGATGGGGTGAATATTTGTAACAAAATATATAGATAATTTCCAGGAAGACTATGTGGATATGGAAGAATATAATATTTGAAAACCACAAAAATTTTATTAGAGAAAATATTTAATTTACACGTAACTATTTTCTTTATCGATTTAATTATGTGAAATCGAAATTCGAAAATATTTTATATATCTAATTTTATATTTTTAATAATCCTACATTTTCTATAAATTTTGTTATTAATTAGGTTATGGGTTTTGTTACCATCAAAATGGGTAGATTTTTGGGCATGTATTGTCTAAATAGTACTTTATAAATTATGATGATTTTGATGCGCATATATACCTTAGTTGGATTTAAAATAAAGTATTATTGATTTAGTTTTTCAAAAATTTATATTCAGGTTAATGTAATTTATTGTTTTGAGAATTAATCTTGAAACATTGTTTCAAGACCCTATATTCTGTAAATTAATTTAATGTATCGATTCAACATTACACTAGAAAAATGAAATTCTTGTGTATTGTATATACACAAAATTATGATGGAAAAGTGAAATGAATTTATATGGTATCAACCATATGTTATGCGAAAAAAAATTCATTGTGATCAGCATCCTTATGTACGGAGAATCATCAAACATATGGATCAGAAACCCTGCATTGTATGTTAAGATTACTATTCATTAACCCTATATTTGGGAATTTGAATGTATTGTTAATCAATGATACATTTGGCATATTTTACTAAAAAATTTAACGTATAGATTATCATCCCTAATATACTTTTGTTCCCTACATTATATGAAACTAGATGTATTGTTAAGAAACCATATATTGGAAGGAATCCTATACTACACGAAGGTACCATATGCTATGAGAAGGAACCCAACACTAAGAAGTTAAACTCTATATTATGTTTACCATGGTGAAGTGTTTAAGATGCATTTCAAATATGAGATTATTGTAACTTTCAAGTTTGAATTGAAGATAGATTTAGGAATCATTATAATTTCTTCAAAGAATGATATTCATCATAGAAAATATCTCATGTTCCTAAGGGAAGTTATGACTCCCCTGGTCAATTAGAATTTGAATTTGTACAATCAATCAGGTTATTATTTTGGATTTGGAATACTGAAGCAAGGAAGTTATTCTATATATTTCTTCAGAGTATCTCTTTAACGAATATTGTGATAAGAAACTCAATTTTTTGAATATATTATTGAAATTATCTTTTTCAGTGCTCTAACAATGAATGATCCATTCTGAAAGAAGCTACACTTTTAAGATATGCATGTTCAATTTTTTATTGCTATAAGATTTCTATGACTATTTAGTTGATAAAATATTTAATATTGTTTTATATTTCAAAAAGGCTCACTTCAGACTATTTCATTCAGGAAGTTATTATTTTCTGAAGAAGAAGATTCATCATTTATCAGTTGCTTCTATAGAAACTATGATGAAAAATGAAAAACATTCAAATAACAATCTTTTGATTTATTGGAGTTTCAACTACTAATACTGACTTGTGGTGGAACATCATATTCTCAATCTAAGCTGTGGCTAATCAGTTCTCTATTATAGATCCATAAGGATTTTCTTATTAATCTTATTTTAATGCTGTCAAATACTTAAAATTATTTTTAAATACATGGTCATGTGATAAGAGAACTATTATAATGAAATTTACCAAGATAGTAGAGGGAGTTATTGGTATAGTATAATAGGGTATCCTTGTTCCCTGAACATCTAAAAAAAGATGTTTTCTTTATTTCTGTTTATTCACTGAATATTATTTTTATAGAATTAAACACCAGATATGTGTATAAATCATAGTGGGTGTCAAAATAAAGAATTGTGAAATACATTTGAAATGACACAATTCAACCCCATCTTTTTTTAATTTTAATATTCCAACATAGAAATGTGTTTCATAAGATCATAAATCAAAATTCAGACCATAGTATCAAACCCCATGGAATGAATATGTTTTTATAAAAAAACTCATCATCCTTATTAAAAAACATCCTAAGAAATATCAATGACTCTTACATTGGAAAATATATCTAATAAATAATAAACAAACATCAAATTAGGTTGTTAAAGATGAAAATAACTTCCAAATATCACTAAAACATTTCATGAGGGAAATATCATTCTCTTTTTAAGATTAAATATTTAAAAACTGAATATTTTGAAAATAGTAAGGAAATCATTTTCATTGATAATAAAAACGGGAAAATAAAAAAATTATTTTAAAATTAAAGAGAAATATTCATGATAAGAAATTTATTCCATGTGTTCTATGATAATAAAAATTATTCCTTTCACATTTTGAGTAAAAAATCAAAAGTGCATCATTTGAAAAATTACTAGAAGATTCTGTTAAAACCATTTTATAGAAATTCAATCATGGTTAAAAATCACCTTAATTAATAAATTTAATATAAAATAAAAAATCTGTAATTTTTTATAAAATATATAAATTGAAGAAAATATTCTGAACTGAAGAGAGAAATAAAGTTGGTTCTCCATAAAAACATTATTTTTTGTTGTCACGTAAATAAATCGATGAAAATAAAAGGAAAAAAATTAAAATTTTGTAAAAACCAAAGAAGTATAATATAAATATGATTTTAGAAGGATGTATCATATTGTTTCATCATAGTAAATTTAATCATAAACAATCCTTGTAAAAATGAATTTCTAGCATAAAACCCTTTCCTCAAGTTTGTCTAGATTTGTAAGCAATCTAAATTCATTTGTAACAATTATAAATTTATTATAATTAAATAATTTAACTATATTTATATTTAATGTATTATAAATGTTTTATATATAACATATTATCACCTGTTTGTTAATAATCATTCATTATCATTATAATTTAAGTTGTTAACTGTTTGTTTTTCGTGTATGTTTTGGTTTGTTGATTATGATCTATACAATTTGAGCACGTTTTTTCATGAATATAATATTGATAATGATACAAATATTATTATTAATAATTATATACAAATTAATTACCATATATATATGGTAGTTATAAAAAAATGATTTATATCTGACCTACGAGATGGTATTCAGTATGTTAACATGAGTGTTGATTCCATCATTTGATGGATGTAATGAATGAAGGAAAAATCCTAATAACACATTCTGTAATATTTACTATATAATAAAAATGATATATATACATTAAATATATCATAATATCTAACTATTAATGATAGTGGTAGAAAATAAATCACATCACTATGTTGAGGTAGTAGTCCATATGTACACACGAGTGATACTTTCATAACCAATTTGAAGGATAAGAGGTGATAAATGGTTGTTAAATCAATTTAATACCATTTATATATATTTATAGTACTGTATTAATTATATATTTATGAACATAACATTTTTATATAATGTATAATCCGAAATAAAATTGAAAATTATTAGTTAAGTTTTATTACTCTTCTTTATGTGACATCATTCATATTACACCTTAATCATTGAAGGATTATTTTTAGGAGAATGAAATAATATATATAATTAATTAAAGGAATATAATTTCTTATTAGGTATATCCCATGGCCTATTTTTTAAATGATTTGAATATGAGAGGAGAATGGGTGCCTTTTTATAAGTGATGAGAGAGGGACACATTCAATTTCATAAAATATATTAATGATATATGGTCACTATCATGGAAATTTGGATCTATATGGAGAAGGATTTAAATATAATAATTTATAACACAGAAATATATTCAATAAATACTAATGATAGGTTTGTTTTGAAATCCCACACTTAAATCTTATTTTAATCCCTAGTAAACCAGTTTTAACATTAAGTGTAGTAACCTAATGATAATATTGTTACTATTAATTAAGGAAAAATATTTTTTGACCATATAAAATTACATAAATCATTCTATTTCCATAATTGAAATACATTTAATTTAATTAAATTTTTATAATTGACAGTTTTTAATTTTAAATAAGTATTCAAACCGTAAATAAACTATGATATAGAAAAATTGAATTTGAAGTCTAAAGTAAAATTTTCTCCCACTCTTATAATTTAAGAAAAATACATTAATTAATGAAATATTTTTTTAATATATTATATATAATATTAATTTTAATATTATTCAACAGTGATTACTTTAATTTCAAAGTATAAAAACACGTTATACAAATATATATTTTTTAATGTATTTTTAATCCAAAAAATAAACATACTCTAAAATTAAGTATAAAGATGATTATTTTGTAATTAATTATATTGCATGTAATTTAAGGAATAATTTTTAATATTATAATCAAATTAAATTCCTAATGGTACTTTTAATTTAAAATAAATGATCGTTTATATAAAAATTTATATTTTTCATTTTTCACTGAAATATATATATTTTTTGAAAAACTAAAAACATAACCTGAAGGTAACATTAACAAGATAATTTAAAAAGTGATCTTATTTTACTATTATGGATTTTATAAAAATAATTGACATTTATTATATTTTCAATGCACAAATTCAATGAAAAAAACATTAAAAAATAATTTTGAAGCATAAAATGACATTACTAAAAACTGAGAAATTATTTAGTTTAATTAAATAAATTATTTAGATTTATTATAAAAAATAATATATTGTTTATAATTTGGTTTATAATATCAATACTATTCAATTTAAACCCTGGTTCAAAAGGATTATTATGTCTTGGTTTACTTATACTCATGGTTTCTTGAGAAGTAATATATCAAATACATCATTTTTGTTTTAATGTGATTACATATATAATCATGAAGTGTTAAAAACCACCCTCTATAAAATTAATATCCAACCTAAAATTTTGTTATATTGATACAAACAAATTAGGACATTTATGCCTCACCAAATCCTCAATTTCTTATATAGCTTTAATAAACATAAGAATTTTCAATTGAAATTTATCCAGGTGAGTAGTCTACTTCCATAGAACATTATATTTACAATCTAATACTTCTATGGATGCTATTCATACTAAAAATCATTATCCTATGATATATCCTTTGAGTTTAATACATGTGAAGAATCGGATATATTATTCCTCCTTAGAGATTCATGGAACCTATCATAAACATGAGAGAGAATTAATTAGATTGACAAGGGATATAAAAAAATCACAATACGATCCAGATTCTCAAAGGGATCAATAAAACACTATAAAACCCCCTTATTAGTGAAAATAATCAGAATATTAATTTGATAAATTCAATGGAATACCTTCTCATCATCTTAAAATTTCAAATATTGCTATTTATTATCAACAAAACACTTTTATTGACTCAGATCTACCATGGTATGCTACTAAATTGATTCAACCTTATCTATCATTTCTTCTGCTGGATCAAGTCACAATAAATTTATTTCCTAGAATTTATCCATTCATGTAAGTGCACTACCCTCATATCCACTTATTTAAATATGAGGAGCCATCTGAAAGCTCATGTAAAAGATATTTTTGTATGAAAACTCAACTGGAGGAAGTTTTCAATCCTGAACAACATTGAAATCAAGAGAATATAACCACAAATTATCCTCTACTGACTGAATGGTAATATTTTTCTGAAGTTACATCTTAAAATGATAAGTAGTTCTGAAGTAGAACTCTGTATCCATAGCATTAAAAAACTTTTTGAAAACATTGTTGTAAACCTCGATTATAGATCAGATAAAATAGAATGTGGTACTCCATCAAAAATGAATATTTCCTTTTTCAATTTATTGAAAATTTGATTTGGAGAGAAATATTCTCTACTAGAAATATAGTATTTTGACTTTATAAGTTGATGAAATACAACCCAAATAATATTATACCCTTTAGATTTTTTGGAGAGTCTGAAAATTAAATCCATAGTGTAAGAACCCCGTTCTTGTTTTTAAGGTACGTGTATCTTCTTTTCACTATTCCTTAGGTGTTTTTGAGAAAATATGGAAAATGGGGAAAGATCCAAAAATTTGGAAAGTACACACCGTGTAATTTTTCCACACGCTGTGTGGAGTTAGTACAAAGGGCGTGTGGCCGTGTCGGCAATGAAGGGTGTAGGAACCAACTACACGTCGTGTAGTGCTACCTTACACGCAATGTAGTCAGTTAGTAGGCGAATAGAAAGGAGGTGGCCTGCTATGTGACTAAACACGACGTGTAATTGAGGAGACACGTCATGTAGTCATGTAAGTAGATGAACAGTGCCACGCTGGTGGGAAGCCGCTAGAGGAACAGTTTAAAAAATGGGAAGTACATGGCGTGTACTCGGAAGTACACGCCGTGTACTTTGTTTTTTCACTTAAAATGGTCAGTATCCTCCCCTGTGCACATGGAAGCCTTATAACGGGAAGAGGGATCTTATGAGAGGAGGCCGAAGCTTTAGAGATTTTCCAAGTTATCGTCGGGAATTGGTTTCTGCCATGGATGATCTTGTTGGAACCGCACGTGTATTCCCTCCACTATACTTTCACCGTTCTTTCCAATTATTCCACTAAAGGGAGTTATTTACGTTTAAGAAAGAATTATTTTACCTCATATCTATGGCGTTCTTGGAAATTTCAAAAGGAGTCGTTCGCGTATATCGTTCGTGGGTGTTTAAGGTTGGTGGCTTGGAGTTTATTTTCCAACTATCGTGCGTTTTGTGTGTTTTTGATCTACGAACCCATATTTGGGGTGTCGTGAGGCTAAGGTCATGGCTAATTTTAATACCTATAATTGTATAGATGATTAATTAAAGTTGTAATACTGTTGTTTGAGATCAGTGCTTGGATCAGGGACCACCCCCGGGGTGCGTTCCTCTATATAGCCGTTTGGCCAGGATACTCGATGGTATGCCTTTAAAGTAAAAATTGTAGAATTTCCTTGAGAGTAATTTCTTGTGTAATGCGTGTTTACATGTTGGTCTTGGCCCTGTTTCCTGTTATCCTGAGGGCAGTGTCGTGAATAGCCCGTGGGCGTTGTACTACTTAGCCTGTGGGAAACTTCTTTCGTGCCTATGGGCAGTTGATTCTGTGCCTGTGGGCGACACTACTTATGCCTGTGGGAAATATCCGTATGACTGTGGGAAGATTCTTGTGTTTGGATACTCTTTAGATGAGGGTAGGGGTTTACATGTATGAGGACATTTGGTTGTTTACTTAGAATATTCATTGTGTTGGTATTTTAAATTAAATGATTAAATGGATATTATAATGGAAATATATCTGGTTAAGTTAGTTAATTTCAACACTACTTACTTTATTGCATTTTACAACAGCACACTGTGGTTGCATGCTTCACACCGTTGGGCACGAGCCTTTGGTGGGTTCTTACTAAGATGTATTTCTCACACCCTATTTGGTTCATGCTTTTCAGCCCAAACAGATTATGTTTCTACAGGTGTCGATAAGGTAATGAGTCCCTATACAGGTACTTGATTACTGCTGAGAAGTAGGGGAGAATTGGGACCGGGCTTAGGCTCATGATGCTACTAGATTTTTTGTTATGTTTTTCTTTCCTGTACTTGTACTGCACTGTATTGTTGTGTAACATGTTCTGGATGCTTTCTTATAATTCTAGGCATGTTTCACCATTTTATATACTGGGTGGTTATATCTATTGCAGTTGTTTATCTCAGTTGTGTATGGTTTACTACTTCCACTGTAGTTGTATGTTTATTTATATTCCTTTGCACTACACTTTGAAAAATGAGGGTATAGTTTTCCCACTATCAGAACTAGGCCCTCGCTGCTAGTCGGCAGCCTCTGGAATTTGGGAAAATGTGCTTGAGGTCACGTGGCGAACCGGTTTCGGGGCACCCGTGGAGTGGTATTCGGATCCTGGATGTTACAATGTGGTATCAAAGGGGTTATTTTCTTTGACATACTATTTGGAGCCTTAGTCAGGGATAGGAGGGGAACGGTAATTGGTAATAAGCTGTGCCCGAGTGTAGCTAACCCGTGTACGGGGAAAATCCAATTTACCTTGTATTTCAATTTTACTGATTTTTCAATTTACAATTGATATGATTTCCCATTGGGTGATGCACTTGTGATTGTGTTGTTTATATTTAATATATGGGTTCTATTTAGTTTCAACCCGATGAGATGAGGGTATGCCATTTCATGCATCATTTAGGAACATGCTAGAAATCAAATTCCATGCATAGTTTCATACCATGTAGGTGAATTAGAAATTGCATGTTGTTGTGATAGTTTATGTGCTAGAAAAGCATGCTGTTGTGATAGCGTCTTGGTAACTACCTATTATATGATAGGGTATTTTGTAAGAGCCGGTTTGTAGAATGAACGTCAAACTTTGGTTTTTGGGGAGTATGGGCCCCAATTGAACAGAATTTGGTGGATCATTAATTGTTTATTATGTTATAACACAGATAAGATTTCAAACATTGATTTGTGGGAGAGTATGGGCCCTCACGGAGTAGAATTTGGAACTTAGTTGTTGTTTTGCTAAATTTTCTGGGTTCCAGAGAAGTTTTTGAGGCATACTGTCCAGAAACACAGTATACACGCCATGTAGTACTGTAGACATGTCGTGTATGTTCATATGTTCGGGAAGAAAAATAAATTTTTTTACTACACACCGTGTACCATAATTACACACCGTGTAGTCTTTTCCCATGTCACAAACAGTGTGGGTGGTGACACGTGGAAGGGAAGAGCTTTGGGAGAACATGTTGTGTAGCTTATGTACACGCCGTGTAGTGAGGACCTGATGTCCGCCGTGTGACCAAAAACACGAACGGGGGAAACCTTACGATGAACACATTGTGTCATTGAAGAACATGCCGTGTAGTATGACCTGGGGACCCGGCCATGTAACTAACAACACAGGTCAGTGTAATCCTTCGAGTACATGTCATGTGTCTATTGAACACGCCGTGTAGATTGAGCCATGTATCCGGCCGTGTAACTAACAACATGGGTCTGCAGAGCTCATCTTGAACATGTCGTGTACCTATTGGACATGCCGTGTAGTCGTGTCTGGGAATAGACCATGTGGACTTAGCTGTGTGGCTGGGAAACGGGGTAGTGTACACACCGTGTGCGGGTGTAACACGCCGTGTAGTGTCAAGGTGAGTAGTTAGCCATGTTGCAAGCGACACGGGCAGTCGGAAATAACACCATACATGCCATGTAGATAATATACACGACATGTAGTTTTGTTCAAATGGGAGCCGTGTGGCTTAGCCGTGCAGAAGGACCCAGGCAGGGAAAGGGAAGTCAAGAACCCGTCGTGTATCCAGTATACATGTCGTGTAGTCTTGTTTTGAAAATTTTGAATCCTTTCTTCCTCCTGTTCCCTTTTGGGTTTCTTCGTTTTCGGTCATTGAAAATATTGTTCTAAGGTGTGCATTTGACCTTGTAGTGTCATTCCGCCAAGACGACCACACGTTGTTCGCCAGAAGAGCAACGTCGACTATACTCTAGAGATGGTGGGCCATGGGCTACCAGTGGATCCTCCAGCAGTGCCAGATGTGGTTCCAACCGTTATACCGGACACAGGCACAGATGCGTTGTTCCGTGATGGCTTTGTGCGGTTTATGCAGACCTTTCAGGGAGCACCGCTGACTGCCACAGCTATGGTCGAGCTGATTTGTATCTTTCAACAACAGCATCTATGTACATTTTTAGCGGATAGAGGGCATCAGGCTGCGGAGTCTTCGATAGGATGGATGTAGACTATTTTAGAGCATCTTGAGACACCTCCAGGGTGGTTGGTCGACCTCGCGACGTAAATGCTGCATGATTCCACCAAGAGGTGGTGGGATGTTACCACCCAGTCAGATCATCACAGAGACATGGCGTGGGAAGATTACCAGATATCCTTCTATGACATCTTCTTCCCAGAGATGCTGAGGGAAGATAGATCTCGAGAGGTCATGATTGTAAAGCAGGGCACTATGTCAGTGATGGACTATTCTGCTCTTTTCACCGAGATTTGGCATTTTGACCAGTTCTGGTGGGCGATGAGACACTGAGAGCCAAACACTTTGAGGATGGTCTTAGTTATGAAATCATGGCACTGGTGAATGTTTTCAGGTTGCCTTCAGTACATGATATTGTGAACCAGGCGCTGATCACAGAGAGGAAACTGCAGAAATCTAGTGGTGTGGGCAAGGGCGGTTCAACACTAGTTTCTGGTACTATTTCTGCTAGCAAGAGGAAGAGATAGATGGACTTCACTTAGGTTGGTAGTACCAGTCAAAATAATGCTTCAGGTGGCCAGGTCATGTGCTACCAATGTGGTAGAGAGGGGCACAAGAGGCCACAATGTCCACGAGACCCATTGGAGTGGAGAGTTTGCTGTAGGGTGGGTCATCTACAGCGCTTTTGCAAGGCGTTTCCACTGATGGATAGTGAGAGGGGTTCTGTGCAAACTTCGTGTGCGGGAGCAGGACAAGTGGCTTCTTACCAGTCGGGGAACTGGAATACGTCAGGACGTGCAAGCAGAGATGGTGGTCGTGGCCGTGTTAGCCAGACACCAGGATCGTAGAGGCAGCAGGGTGGGACAGCTCAGGGTAGTCAGGCTGTGTCGGAGGGCTGTGACACTGGGCATACATATGAAGTGCAACAGACCCAGCAGGAGCAGGATCCCGGACCGTCTACAGTCAGAGGTACTATTCTAGTAGCTTTTGTTTTATCTTCAGTACTTTTTGATACGGGTGCGACACAAATTTTTATATCTGTGGCCATTGTGAAGAGCATTGGGATCTTTGTTTCTTCTTCTTCTAATATCATGATGCTAGACACTCCGTTGGGGACTAGAATGGCTGGTGTGCATCATTTTAAGGAGTTCCCCATTGAGGTTGGTGGGTGTCACTTCCTATGGGATCTCTATGTCTTAGAGATGGCGAGTTATGACATCATTCTTGGGATGGACTGGTTGTTTCCCTTTCAAGCCTTTGTAGATTTCTATCGTCACAGGGTGAGTTTCATCTCACCAGAGGGTAGAGAGTTTCTATAAAAGGGAGAATGGGATTTTTAGGCGAGTCGAGATGGACCATAGCATCATGGGAGAGGTGGAGTCAGATCCCAGAATGAGAGTTTATATCTAGATAGCCAGGAGAATTGTCAGAAGGATTTCCGTCCAATAGTTTATCTTTTCAGGGATGTCTTCCTGGATGACTTTTCAGGTCTTCTTTCATGGCATGAGGTGGATTTCTCTATTGAGCTTGTTCTAGGAGTAGCACTGGTGTCCATTCCTCCTTATAGGATGGCCACGCCTGAGTTTCCAGAGCTCAAGATGCAGTTAGAGTATTTACAGGGAAAGAGTTTCATCCGACCCAATACTTCTCCATGGGGTTCTCCTGTCCTTTTCACAAAGAAGGTGGATGGTACACTCAGACTTTGTGTGTATTATCAAATGCTGAACCAGTTGACGGTTAAGAGCCGATATCCCATGCCAAGGATAGATGAGATTTTTGATAAACTTCATAGATAACGAGTGTTATCGAAGATTAAATTGATATCAGGATATCATGAGCTGCGCGTTAGACCATTTGATATACCTCTCATAGCTTTCAAGAGCAGGTATGGTCTATACGAGTATACGGTTATGTTGTTCTGACTCACGAACGTGCCGACAGTTTTCATGGCTATGATGAATCGTGTGTTCCATCCTTATCTATACTCTTTTATGGTAGTATTCGTGGATGATAATTTGGTGTACTCTCACACTTGACACGACCGTGCCACCCATCTTGAGATCGTATTGACTACATTGAGAGAGTATCGGAAGTATGCTAAGCTCTCAAAGTACCACTTTTGGATGGACCAGATTCACTTCTTGGGTCATATAATCTCAGAGTTAGATGTTTTAGTAGACCTAAAGAAGTTGAGAGCAGTTGTTTCCTAGGAGCAGACTGAGAACGTGTTTGAGATACGGAGTTTCTTAGGGCTGGATGGTTACTACAGACGCTTCATCCATCACTTCTCCCGCATAGTTGTTTTGTTTACGGGTTTGACTAAAAAGGGTGTGATGTTTGTTTGGACAGAAGCTTCTAAGATAGCCTTTCAGGACCTGAAGGGAATGTTGACATCAACACCAATCCTAATACTCCCAGAGCAGGGGAAGATCTATACAGTTTAGTGTGATCCATCAACGATTGAGCTGGGAGGTGTGTTGATGCAGGGCGACCGAGTTGTTGCGTATGGGCCTCGAAAGTTGAGGCCATATGAGAGGAATTACCTGATGCATGATCTCGAGTTGGCTATAGTTGTGCATCCGTTGCGCTGTTGGATATTTTATATGTTGGGGGAACATTTTGTGGTTTTCACCGACCACAAAAGTCTCATGTATATCTTTACTCAGCATGACTTGAATCTGAGACAACAAAGGTGGGTTGAATACCTTCAGTCCTTTGATTTTGAGCCTGCCTATACACCTGGTTAAGGTAATGCAATAGCTGATGCACTGAGCAAGAAGACTCAGAGATAGGCAGTGCAGGAGGCCAGTGGCGAGTGGCAGCTTATGGCGTTGTTCTCTGAGATGCATTTGGAGGTGCAAGATAGTTAGGGGAAAACCTATCTTACATCTTTAGCTCTAAATTCAACCCTCCTGGATAGAGTAAGGATGAGATAACTAACTGATCTAGAAGTCCTAGTTCTACGGGAGTCGGTGGCAAGTGAGGACCCTACTCATTGGTGGATAATATGCGATGATGAGGTTATGTGTTTCTATTGATGATTATGGATTTTAGGGGATATACGTTAGGAGCTGATGCAGGAGTTTCATGCTTCTGCTTAGATATTTCATCCCGGGGTTACCAAGACGTACCGTGACTTGAGACATCAGTACTTGTGGTCAGGTATGAAGAGGGAAGTATCTGGTTTTGTTATGAGGTGTTCCACCTGTCAGCAGGTGAAGGTGGAGCATCAGAGACCAACTAGACTATTACAGCAGTTACCCATTCTGGAGTGGAAATGGTATGATGTCTTGATGGACATTATGACTAGTTTGTCGAGGTCACCTATAGGCAATGTTGTCGTGTGGGTTGTTGTGGAGAGACTCACAAAGGTAGCTCACTTTTTGTTGATCGAGTAGACCTTTAGGGTTGACGACCTCAAAAGGTTGTACATCTGAGAGGTCGTACGTCTCCATGGGATCCCATGTTCTATCGTTTCTGATAGGGATTACCGTTTTAGGTCTCATTTCTGGATGATTTTTTAGAGGGCACTGGGTACACTGGTGCTTCTGAGCACTGCTTACCACCCTCATACCGATGGCAAGTCAAAGCGTACTATACAGGTGCTTGAGGACATGTTGCGTGCATGCGTCCTAGACTTTGGGGGCTCGTGGGAGAAGAACATACCTCTAATCATTTTTTCCTATAATAATAGTTTTCAGGAAACTATTGAGATGGAACTATACGAGGATTTATATGGTAGGACGTTCTGATCACCTCGGTGCTGGTTAGAGGAAGGTGAGGCAGATTTACTGGGTCCACCTCTCGTGCAGGGGACTTCTGAGCAGGTCTATTGATTCAGAAGAGGATGGTTAATGCGCAGTCTCATCAGAAGTCTTATGCTGATTACCGCAGATGTCCTTTGGAGTTCGTGGTCGGGATCAGGTTTTCATGCATATTTCACCGAGGCTGGGACACAGACGGATCGGGAGACATGGTAAACATTCATCGAGGTATGTGGGACCATTTGATATTCTGGAGAGAGTCTGGCCGGTTTCCTATCGGTTGCAGTTACCTTAGAGGTACCGAGCCAGGCATGCCATCTTCCATGTATCTGAGATGCGCCGTTTTCATTCAGATCTGTCTCACGTCTTTTAGCCTGAGGAGGTTGATAATGAGTTAGAAGCGTCCTTTTAGTAGGATCCAATTCGTATCATTGATAGGAGCACGAAGTTTCTCCGAGGCCGGTCAGTTCCTCTCGTATAGGTGCTATGGCAGCATTGCCGAGTGTAGGAAAAAACCTGAGAGTAGGAGACTGATGTATGTGCTTAGTGGCCAGAGTTTTTCATGACATTATCTTCGCCACCCTTGGAAGGGAAATTTGTGGAAAAATTTCATTAAGAGGGGAAGTTTGTAATAACCCGGTTCTTGATTCTGAGGTATGGGTTTCTTTTTTTCTCTTTTCCTTAAGTGTTTTTTAGAAAATATAGAAAATGTGGAAAATCAAAAAAATTGGAAAGTACACGCCATGTACTTTTTCCACACGCCTTGTACTTTTGGCCCTGTGGAGTGACTACACAGGGCATGTGGCCGTGTCGAAGATGATGGGTGTAGGAACCAACCACACACCATGTAGTGGTCCCTTACACACCGTGTAGTCAGTCAGGAGGAGAATAGAAAAGTGGTGGCTAGTTGTGCGACTGAACATGCCATGTACTTAAGGAGACACGTCTTGTAGTCATGTCGGAAGATGAACAGTGACACGCTGGTGGGAAGCCGCCAGAGGAACAATTTATAAAATGGGAAGTACACGCCATGTACTCAGAAGTACACGCCATGTACTTTTTTTATTTCGATTAAAATGTGCAGTAGCCTCCTCTGTTCACAAGGAAGGCTTAGAAAGGGACATGGGAGATTGGGAGAGGAGGCTGAAGCATTGGAGATCCGCCGAGCGATCGTCAAGAATCCGTTTCAGCCTCAGACGATCTCGTTAGAACTGCACGGGTAAGCCCTCCACTCTTCTTTCACCATTGTGCCAATTCATCCCCTAACAGGAGTTATTTAAGTTTAAGAAAGAATTATTTTACCTCAGATCTATGGAGTTTTTGGGCATTTCCGAAGGCGTCATTCGCATATATCGTTTTTGGGTGTTTAAGGTAGGTGGCTTGGTGTTTATTTTCCAACTGTCGTGTGTTTTGTGTGTTTTTGAGCTACGAACCCATATTTGGGGTGTCGTGAGGCTGAGTCCGTGGCTAATTTAATACCTATAGTTGTATAGGTGATTAATTAAAGTCATAAGACTGTAGTTTGGGATTAGTGCTTGGATCTGGGACCACCCCCAGGGTGTGTTCCTCTGTTTAGCAATTTGGCCAGAATACCCGAGGGTATGCCTTTAAAGTAAAAATTGTAGAATTGCCTTGAGAATAATTGCTTGTGAACTCATTGTTTACATGCTGGGTTTGGGTTGGTTACCTATTATCCTAAGGTCGGTGTTGTGAATAGTCTGTGGTCATTGTACTACTTAGCCTGTGGGAAACTTTTTTTGTGCCTATGGGCAGCTGATTCTGTGCCTGTGGGCGACACTACTTATGCATGTGGGTAATATCCATATTCTTGTGGGAATATTATGGGGTTTGGAAACTCATTACCTGAGGGTAGGGGTTTACGTGTCTAAGGAAATTTGGCTATTTACTTAGAATATTTACTATGGTGGTATTTTAAATTAAATGATTAAATGGATATTATACTGGAAGTATAACTGGTTAAGTTTGTTACATTCAGTACGACTTACATTATTGCATTTTACTACTGCACACTGTTGTTGCATGCTTCACATTGTTGGGAAAGGGCCTTTGGTAGGTGCCTACTGAGATGTATTTCTCACAACCTGTTTGGGTAATTCTTTCAACCAAAAGAGATTACGTTTCTACAGGAGTAGATAAGGGAAAGAGTCCCTATAGAGGTACATGATTGCTGATGAGAAGTAGGGGAGCATGGTACCGGGCTTAGGCTCGTGATCATACTAGTTGTTTTGTTCTGTTTTTCTTTCTTGTACTTGTACTGCACTGTATTGTTGTCTAACATGATATGGCTGGATTCCTAGAATTTGAGGAATGTTGCACCATTTTATATACTGGGTGGTTAAATCTACTGTAGTTTTTTATCTCAGCTGTGTATCATTTACTGCTTCCGCTATTATTGTATGTTTATTTATATTCCGCTACCGTACAACTTGAAAAATGAGGGCATAGTTTCTCCACTATCAGTCATGGGTCCTCGATGATATTCAGCAACCTCTGGTGTTTAAGGAAATGCGCTGGAGGTCACGTGGCGAACTGGGTTCGGGGCACCCGTGGAGTGGTACCCGGATCCGGGAAGTTACACATAGTGATGTTTTATAATTTACATTCTAGTATTAGTAATGGTTGTAACAACCCCTTAATGTAATTTTACTATACATAACTTACTAAAATTTCTTGCAACAAGATATATAATTTACAATAACTCTCTTCATGATTTCCTTCCTAAAATACTCTTTTACATCTCTATACATCATTGTACAAAAATGATGAATAGGGAATTGTGATTTATGAGATTCTTCAAAGAGGTCATTATTTATGTTTGTTATTGTACAAAAACATACTCAATTATTGAACCTAATCATTCATTTACAATCTTGGATTAACTAATTAACACTTCTCATACTCCTTTTTATTTTTACATTTTCCTTCTAAAAATCTTCAATATCTAAATGAATTTATGGATGAACTGTCATTTGGGTAAGATAATATTTCTCTACTTCCTTCATAATGTTAGGGTCCATCCTTTATAAATATTAATATATTATATCATTTTTGGAAATCATGACAGTTAATCTAGCATTATTCTTTTGAAAAATTGAATTAGCGACAATGTCCACTTTCCAATTATGGTATTCTATTGAGAATTTACCATATTTAATAAACTTCAACCATAATCTCTGGTGCATATACAACTCTTTTTGGGTAAATATATTGATTAAAAATTTATGATCAATATATATTTCAAAATATAATAAATAATATACATCATTTTGGTCCTTAATTATAATATTACCACTACTAATATCAACTAATTTGTAAGGTAATTTCACTCATTAACCATCAATTAATGTGAGGTAAAAGCCCTTACTATATTGTTCCACCTGAAAACATAGCCTAGAACCTTCTTTGATGCATCAGTATAAATCAAATACACATATCCACTGTAGGTTAGTGTGAGAAGTGGTTCAATTCCTTTAAATTTGCTTCACATTAATCATTTTAGAGGAACATAAGTACCTTAAGAGTTAACTTGATGACAATATTAGATGTACATGAGGCTTCCATCCCAAATATGTGATAATATCAATAGAATCACAGAAAATGTTGGCTCTCAGTAAAAATTGTTTTTCTAAGATAATTATTAATAACATATTACATTGATGGATCCAATGATATACCCTCTCTTTATATTATATTACCAAAAAAATATATTTTTTTTAATAAAAACACACTTGGAAAATTTTTCATACAACTTATTCATTTCATAGGGACTTATATAAAATTCCCAAATGATATTAATGATCATCTATAATATTGTAATCCAAATGAATATATACATTAAATACTACCTAAAACATATCAATTTAATCTCTAAATACTGTATTAATTAAATCTATAAAGATAGTGGGATAATTATTATGACAAAATGACATCACTATAACTTAATATTTCCAACACATGAAATGGAAGGATATCTAGGGCATGTCTTAAATTTTTAACATAAAATGACAATATAGACATCTAATTTCAATCTTGGGAAAATATTTACTTCATTGTAATTGATCACATTAAACATTTATAAGGGTAATATGATACTTACTCTTGGAAATGATCTTCTTAAGTTCCCAATAATAAATGAAAAGTAACATTAATCCATCATTATTCTTAACAAGAAGAACATGTCCACCCAAATGTGATTCACATGGATGAATGAATCACCTGTACGTTTTTCATGGAGTTTTTTATATAATTTTTATACTTAATTAGAGATATTCAATATAGGGACTTTGATATTTGTAGATCCCAAGAATGAGTTCTATAGAAAACTCAACTTCTTGATTTTAAGGAAGACTATGAACATATTTCGAAAAGACATCAGCAAAATCTAGTACAATATGCATATCATTGTTATGTGTTTTTTTATAATCTTATATGATAAACACCCTCTTTTAATAAGAATAAATACCCCCACAAAGGATGTAATTTCCCTTATAATCTCATATTTACCCTCACAACGATGACACTCAATGGTTAATATGGAATATCAAATGTGACTTCTGTTCCATGTCCATTGATATGGGCTGTAAATAAATAAATCCAATCCATTCACAAATTCCCATCCAATTCAACTATATATAGAATTAAAATATTTACCGGGAGAGAAATCCAAAAAATATAAATTGTGTACGAGTCATGGAATTGAGATATGGTTATCATATGATTAATACTTTTTACTACTAATTAAACATGTAATCATGGAGGTTTTAATGGCACACTTTAGGCCAATTGTTCATATATATACTAATGGGTACAATAATAATACAATTATACATTAATAGGTATATGTTTTATGTAATGAGTTACTTTAACCACTGTATTAGAAAACATCTTGGCTTAAGAGGTACTTGATATAAATCCACTTTATTAAACGTAAAATATAATCACTGATGGGTGTAATGTCCACACACCCTAAAATTATAACAATGATGTTTGAGTGGTTCATTATGTAGAGCTTACTCACCATTTAAATAATTAACTAACTTATTCCTATTAATTCAGCATTTTATATCATGATAGCATTATTTTCCACACACAATTCATTTACTATTCCCTTTAATATAATTTTTTCAATACATCTAAAAAAACATCTATAATAAAAGAAAACTCATCCCCTTCTCTCTATGGTTTTTGTTAGATAAATTTCATTTAAATTACATCTTTATTTTTTTATCAACATCATGAGATTTATGGGTGACTAAAATATCTATTTCCATATTGATAGTACATTGAATGATTTCTTCAAAGATATTAATGATTCTTATAAATATCTCACATAAGATAAAAGGATATAAGACAATAATGAATCAATGAATTATACATTCCAGATTGATGATAATATTTTAATCATACCTCTCATGTCTTGTAAAATATGACTTGTAGGTATTAACACATTCATCATACTTCACCTCCATCTCCAGGAATCCCGATTATATTTTTTATGAAGAAATCATCTAAATTAATTATTGAAAAATAATCTCCTAAACCCATACAATCAATATATTCAATTTTATCCAGGTTTTTTAATTTTTTATAACTATACACCACTAATCTTCCTCATCATAAAAATGATAAAAAACTACTTTAATGAGGTCATATTCTAAGAATGGGTAAAGAGACAATTACTTCTCTATGGTATGGATGCATTTCCTAGAAATTATTAGATCAGAGTACCAACTAAACGTATTTGGGTGGTACCCTATGAGGGGGTCAACTATATATTCGTCAATCCCCTAATCACTTAGAATATATTTTGATTCATATATTTATTATTTTTTTGTAAGAATATAAATCTATGTTATAATTCTTCCATCTACTAAAATCATTTTCTCATGAGGAAAATTCATGACTTTTGTATTACATTCATCATTTACACATGTCTTTATTGATAAAACCATATAATGTAACTAAAAAAATAATCTTATGGGCAATAATATTCAGATTATGAAATCATATAATAATTCAAATAATATATAAGATCTCAAAATCATGACACATTTTTTTCAATATATAAAACATTAGGATGATGATAGGTTTTATTTGGTTATTATTTTTTCAAATCCTTCATAATGGATTATAAATAAAATGTAGATTAATATAATATTTTCTGAGAATATTTTCTATTTTGGTATGTAGTCATAGGGCCAAATATCGTACAATAGTGTCAATTGATTTAGTACACAATCTAATTTATTCATAATTTTTTACCCCTAGAAACATTTATAAAAGATCAACATAAAACTTCAAGTATCTATACTAGGATAAATTTTATAGGAAAAAAAACACTCATTTCATTTCCAAAACATTGGATGTTATCTTATACCCCAAAATATCCTATGTGTTTTTACAATTGTTAATTCATTATAGTATCATGTGGTAATTAATCCATCCTTTAATTCTAACTAAAATGAAGCAAACTTTTCAAAAATAAATGAAATATCATATAAGTTAAATTATAAAAAAAATAAGAATAATATATCCTTAAGAACTATGAAGGTCAAATTTATTTGAAATTTTTATACATAAAAACATGGTACAGAAAAGAACAACATAATTTCCATTTATTTCATCACTACGACAACCCTTATTAGATATTTCAGACCTAAAAACATTTTTCATATCACGGGGAAGGAGAAAATTAAAAACAATAAGAAAAATTTCTCATTAAGGATAAATTTAATACATATCAATTAATGATTATAAATGTGCAAAAGTTAGTCATTAGGGTATGATAACATGATCATGACCTATACAAGTCATGTTTAATAACTCGATGGTCATTAATCATGAAACATGGCACAATTTTTTTTCAATCAAATGACACAACACATAAGAGTATTGAATCAACAATAAAAATTAATGATCAATGAGAAAATAACATAAGGATAAGGAATAAGTATTCTGAATACAAAAAATCAATTAAAATCATTTTCATAGTCAAGGATAACATCATTGAATATTATAGTTGATTGGGTTCAATCCCTATTAATTTATTTCTTCTGTCAAAGTTGTCATCCAAGATAGTCTTATTTGATAATGTACCAAAATGAAATGGATTCACTTACCCCTTCATCCCTTATTGTATCCTGAGATATTCATATTTAATATATACATTTTAGGGATATATATGTTAAATCCTACCAATCACATGATGATACCTATACATATGTGTTTCTCAAGATCATAAAACAAGAATCATAACAATATACCAAAATATGGGGAAAGGATATGGGTTTCATAAATACATCACCATTAAAATAAGTACCCAACCAGATAATTAATAAATATAGTGATTTTGTGTCACATACTTTGTAAATCATAGTAAATGAGAAATTATATTGTTATTTATTGAAATTACTTTAAAAGTTAACAAGAAAATTTCTTGCAGAAAATATCCTTTTCTTTTAGAAATAACTAATCTAAAATATAAATATTTTGATAATATTATGAAAAAAAATTCTTGTGAAATTAATATGGTATCAAACAATGGATATTCAATGAAATTATATTTATTTGTAGTAGTAAATACTATTTATGTGGTGTATTAGGAAATAAGGAATTTCCTTTACATTTTAAGAAAACAAAAAAATTACCTCATTTAGAAAATTATTAGAAGATTAAGTAAAAAGAAATATATAATGATAATAATATCAATCAATGAATTTAATAATTATTTGTATAATATAATTAACATTCTTTATAAAATCTTAAATAATATATGGACATAGAATAAAATATTCCACACTAAAGTGAGAAATAAAGTTAATTTAACCAAAAAATATTCTTTTGGCCTCATGGAAATTTAAATTTTGAATAATGAAATGATAATTTGTAATATATATAAGTAACTGTAATTTTATAATAGGAATAATATTTGGGAGTTATATATCATAAAATTTTATCATTTTAATTTAATCATTATAAATTTTGATAATAATGAGATTGAGATATAAAATTGTGACCGCATGTACATATTAAATCATAATTACTCTATCCTCATGTGTAATACAAAACATTTTATTTAAATAAAATAATATTACTATATTTTTAACTATAATGACCTAAATTATTTAATTATAACATCTAATCTCTTATTAACTAAATATATTTCATTATCATCATCATTATGGGTGTTAACTACATTATTTTTCAAATATGTTTTTCTTTAGCAGATATGGTCCATTTATCGGGTTTTCAATATATTGTGAATTTAAATCTTCATATAATTGTCACATATAATGATTATATATTTATTTATGACTATTAATTTAAGATGGTGAGGAAAAATAAATTACATTATTGGGTAGAGACAATTGTCCATATATATACACAAGTGATGTTTTCATTTTCTGAATGATGGAAATAATAAAAGGTAAATAATAATAAAAATATGAATTATCATTTTATATAGTAAATAAAATATATAAACATTAAAACTATCAAAAAATCTGACCAATAAATATGGTGATGGAAATGATTCATATCGCTATGCAGAGGATGAAGTCAACATGTACTCATGAATGATACTTTCATCTCCAATTTGATGAAGAAGGATGTTTAGTTGTTGTGAAATCATCATAACAACATATTAGAATACTTTTTAAACTATATTCTTTGTGTTTTTTGGACTCAACATGTTTATAGAATGTATAAGAAGAAATAAAATTCAAAGAGCCTTGGTAAAATATATACCTCTTATTTGAGTGACGACCTTTGTCTTACATCTTAATCATTGAAGAATTGGTATAATGAGATGAAACAAGATATTGTGTGAAGGTATAAAATCACCAAAATATTCGGATCTATTAATGACATGGATTTATAAAGTGGTACGAATAAATGAGGAAATTTGGTTCCCTTTTTAATGTTAGTGGAGGTTCACAAATGTAATTTAATAAAAGATTTCAATGACATATGGTCACTATCATGGGAATATGGATCCAAATGGCCTTGGATTATAAGTTAGGATATTTTAAGGCCTAAATAGTTTCCTCAAATCAATATTGAAAATGATTTCATGGAAATCATGAACCTATCTCCCAATTTAACCCATCTCATAAACAAAATTTGACTATCACTATGTTGTTTTTTAACTATTAACTATGAAAAAATAATATTTCCAACTTACTAAATTATATTAATTATATTTATTTAAAATATGTAATTAATTTTACTTTATTTATTATCAATTATTTGAAAATTTAATTTTAAATATGTGTGTAAATGACAATAAAAAACAATTTTAGAAAATTAAAAAAATTTAACCATAAAGTATAATTTTCTTCCTCTCTATACACTATAAAAACCATAAAATGAATATTAAAATACATTATATATAACTTTCATTACAAATATTCATAAATATTCATGAATTTTTTAATTATTTAAAAAACATATAGCACGAATAAAAATTGTTTTTAGAAAAAATGAGTTTGTAAGCCCAAAAATGAACTTATTCTAAAATTTATTACAATTATGATTATTATGTAATTGTTTGAATTATCTCTAATTAAATGAGTCTTATTTAAAATTAAGAAAAAATTAAATACAAAATTGTGTTTTTAATTGAAAATAAATGACAAATTTAATAAATGATGTCTTCAATATTCATTGATAAAAAAACATTATGAAAAATTATAAAAATTCACTATAATATATTTCTGATAATTGATTTAAAAAAATTATATTAATTTATTAAAATAGATTGTATAAATTTTAATAAATTGTCTATATTTTGATATAAAAATTAATTTAAAATAACTTTTTTAGAAAACACATTACAAAGTATACAATGACCTTACTGAAAATATTGTTTTTATTTATTTTTAATTAATCAATAAATATTCATTTTTTAAAACCATTATAAATATTTTTCATAACATTGTTATTAATATTCATATTGGTTAATTAAAAAAATATCTTATAAAGTAATATGTTACCAAGATATATTTAGATCTAGTGTTTCATAAAAAATCAATAATTCAAAATTCTTCAAGTTTAAATGAAAGGAAATAAATATAAAATCTTATAGAATTATATATTTTCCCACAATAAGGGGTTTACTATAATAGTGATTAATTATAGATTCTTATCCACCCTTTAGTATTGGCATTTCATGAGTGTAATATTTAATAAAAATTGATAAATATTATTTATTTAATTTGTATCCAAAAAACAATTGTCTTCCCCTTTTTATTCTTACATGTATCATTAATTTAGATTTTAGCCACATTGTATGTATAATAATAAAACATGTTTAGGTTAGGGGATTTATATTATATGAAATCTGGAGTTAACAAAGGATTTTATCTAGAATATGTTTATAAGAAAACACGGTGTGAATTCTGTCACCACCAACGAGTGATCCCAAATCAAGGTAAGGAAGTTTTATTTTTTCCATTCCATTTGAATTACGTGATTCACTTAACAAGCGCATATTTTAGTTTAGTAATCTTTCATTATTTACATGGTATAAACTCATGAATGTTTATTTATTTTTATTTTCATAAAATCCACGTTCATTCCCATGATAATCATATTTGGAGAATCCATGCAATACAGTCAGTGTTCAATTCTTTTAGAACGTCAACCAATGAGCTCAATTTTACCAAATATTCTTATCAATTATTTATCAATTTTCTTTTTAGAACGACCTTTATCCATATCCATGGAATACGGATCAAAACATTCAATATCATATGATGTATTTTCCGAATCAAAGCATGTAAATGTCATATTTTATATGTTTTATATATATCAAACATTATAGGATAAAGAATACCTGATAGATGATTAATAAATACGTGGTGGAATGGATACCCAAAAAGAATATGAATGTGTGGAATCAAGGCTATGTGGGAAAAAATGTTGGTAACATTTCAAATGATGAATGGTATGAAATGGGTCACCAGTGGCCCTGAAGTGACATATGACACCCATAGTGTTAATTCTTAAATAATTATATGATGGATCATTAAATATGAAATGAATAAGAAAATTAAGACATTACATAATTATTTTCTTAGTCATATGTCATGTAGTTTGGGAAAAACTGACCATCTTTTCACATCCAATAATGAATAAAATTTTATATTTAAATTAAATAACATATGGGTTGTACTTTTTAAGAGAATTACATGAATTAATGAATCATATCAATCATTCTTTACATGTTTTACAAGTTAATATTAAACCAATCCACATAGAACATGAGGGCTAGTAACAGACACCACATATCTCCATATCAATTATCCAACATACTAGTAATATATATTGAGTAATCCAATTACTCGCACAATTTGTATCCATATTTATTACATGTCATGTGCCTTATCCCATACACAACTCAAGGAGTGGTTGTAATCACTGAGTAACCACATGAGTCTTACAATGTTAGTATGATAAAATAAACAATATGTAGATCATCCATGAACAATGTATTGGGATTAAGGTATATGAATATAATTTTCCTAGGGTTTCATGATTTATATAAAAAATTTACATGTCATGAACATTTTAGAAATTGATATTTTCATATCTACTTACCGTGGACATAAATATGGGAACATTATTATTCTATCATAATAGTGCTTCAATGTATAACAACATGGTATAACTATGTTAAAAATTACATGTCAGATAAATTGGGAGTAAGGTACTTTATTTTCCTTAGTTGTTTAATTCATATGACTGGGATCTTCTGTAATGACAAGATTAGGCTATGTGTTAAAAAATACAATGTAATAGTACTAGTGATAAGGTTTTGTTTCCCTATATTCTACTTATAATAAAATACCCAACCACATACTTAGGTCATGTGTCCTCTAAATTGAGCATGAGGTTAGTATAGTATTTCCATTACAAAGAATAAATTCTCCTCATAACATATAATCCTTGTAACACACCTTATAATGCGGGGAATTATTCTTCTAAACATTGACTATGTTTATCCCTCATCTTATGTTATTTTAGTAAAATATGTGTAGGTCCTCCATCATGTGTAGTAACTCCCTTGATAAATTATTACTCATTAGTAAGGGATGAGTCCATTATTATAATTTCTAAGGGAAACATTTTGATTTAAATAATTGAAGACTATGTTCATGGGTTTCTTGTTGGGGAAAATTCATCTATGGATAGGCTGTATATAGGGGGAATTTTCTCAATGTCTCAGGTCATATACAATTTAATTATATATGGGTTTTAATCATACATTTCTCAATATTGAGATGAAAGGTATTTCTATTTATAAATTGTGATATTCATGTTTTCATAATAGAGATGTACATACTCTCCCTACATGAGAGTTTCCCCACGTGTACCATGTCTTATATAGATGAAAGATAGTTTGGTTGAGTCCAAAAAGGAAATGGTATTGATTTATAAGGTTAATAATTTTAGAAATGGGTGATAAATATAGTTGTGGTTTGACTAACATAAGGCCATCACATATTCATTATATTTTCCAATTATTATGTTTGTTTGTTTTTGTTAATTATACATTTACTCTCCCTGTTATTTTATATAATTTCACTTCATCAAACATTGTTGATGATTATTATATATTATTTGAATTTTATATGTTTATTATAGTACATATCATAGTTTAATTTTTTATATTTTTTTTGAGATGTGTTGTTTAAAATAGGTTTATTAGTAAAAGAGTTTCCATTTTGTTAGATGTACCAACTTAGTGCCAGTTTAAAACCACAATCCTATTAGAGGAGTCTACAAAGGGAACACCTGGCATACATTCATCCCTGGTGGGGTCTCAATAGGCCCGATGATATAGTGGTAATAGAGCGTGGATTATATTTTGAATGGATTATGGATTTTTATTTAAATAAATTATTGGATGTATAATATAAGAAATAATTCCATGGGGGTTTCAAATATGGATTTCAAAATAGGGATCCCAATATTGGTTTAGCTATCAACATAACCATTATTACGGGCTCCAATAATCTATTCATCAATTTAGATATCTAAGGGCCCGGTTTGGGTAAATAAGTATAATGGTACATGAATCATGTATAATTTATACATTTATTTCTATTTACCTCCTAAGTCATATTACATAATATAATTTAAAGAAAAAAATTTCACATCTTAACCTATATGATTATTTTATATAGTGGAACAATAGGGATATTACTGATTTCAAAATTTAGTTGATGGAACCTATTTTCATTTACAGACTAGGGGACTTCCATAAATGTACTAGATATAAATACGTTCACAATGAGAATCTAGGGATCAAATACTTCTCCTATAATATAGTGACCAGAAAACCCTCTCAAAATTTTTATAGAGATTATTTCACCTTCTATGTAGTGGAAAATTTTTGTGGGAGTATATAGGGATACTTGTATGATACATATTCTCTCTAGGTTTCTATAATGGATTCCAATAATAATTTAGTAGATCATAACCATCGAGAATTATAAGTTTAGCTTGATTTAGTGACCCAAGTGTTTTTATTATTCTATAGAGCATCTAATCATTTTTTAGTGATACAATCCATCATTCTCATTTAATATCAAGTCAACAATGGACTTTTATCATCCAAGACCACAAAAACTATACTTTAACATGGTAAGAGTTTTAGTTCATATTTCACATTGTGTATTAATCAGCTATATCGAGGGATATATTCATTCAGAAGCTGTTATACCAATAGTTGAGTAAAATTTCTATTGCATAGTACATATTAAAGTTCATAGGTCGCATAAAAACCTATTTCCACATTATACATTATTTATTCCTTTATTCACAAATGTTCTAGTGTGTCTTTCATAGAGAGATATAATCTTGTGTTGTGACACTTTTCATCCAACCCATTTTTAGAGTTTTGGATAGGGATCTAGTGACTTAGAGCTTCTTAGAATAATTAAAATTTATAGTAGGAGATAGTAGAATTTATCCAATAGTATATTCACTATCTACATCAATTAGGGGAAAGGAATCTAGCTTTCAACTTTAGATGTATACACATGTGTGGCCATAATATAAGGATTAGTAGCATGCCGATCAAATTTAAGACACATCTATATAGAAGATAGTCATTACAATATTTTTTGAGGTTGAAATAAAACTTATAAACTTCCTTACCAAAAAATGAATCATTTGGAATTAAAATATTAATGGTATATGGAAACTAATATTATAGACATTAATGCGATTAAGCACTCTCATTGAGGTAGACATGGTGGTCCTCAAGGTGGAGACTATTACAGAGGAGTTGTATGTTCTCAAAATGGATGAGATAATCAACAAAATTCTTATGATCTATATAAACCATAACCACCACAAGACATAAAATCTATACTAATGGATATTGTGGCTCATAATATTGTTAGATTCAGGTGATGAAGGTCTATTAATATGATTCACCTAATATGGTTTGAGGTTCAATCTACGTACATTCTATATTATAAACTATTCTAGTAAATACTAGAAAAAACAATCAATTTATTATTAATCCCTTGTTCAAGAGATAAAAATCACGTTAGAGTCCCTAGCCTAAATTATAGATCTAGTGAATCTAATTGGAAATGATCATATATACCCCCACGTCTATTGAAAATATAAGCATTCAAAGTGTAGAGGTAGGTTTTTATAGTACCTCATAATGGATATGACAGATCTCATTGAAATGATATGGTTTATATGATCCTTATCTATAGTCTATTTATGAATTGAATAATACCATCAAATAGTGGTGTACTACTTTTTTGATGAATTAGATTTTTCCATAACATTAATTGGTGACCATTAGATATAGAATTTTGTGATAATCCATAAGATGTTGCAATTGACCACTTAGTATTTTTTTATTATGGATTTTTCAATATAGTTGTTTTAGATGATCTATATCCTTATTTTTTTAAAGTAGTATATGGAAATATTTACATAGTATATTATATGATTTTCCCCAAATTGGTATTTAGAATTTTCCACTGATCTTAACATTATGACAAATCAAGTTTCATATTTACCTTATCTGATAGACTTTCCTGAGCATAAAGAGCTAAAGGTGTAGTTGTATTACTCTATGGTGAATGGGTTCATTAGTCATAACATGAACCCTAGGTATTTCAGTTGAGGATTGATAATATGGATGATTGGAGAGTAAGGATTTATATTTATTATCAACTATTGAATTAGTTGGTAGTTATGAACAACTACCCACTTCCATGGATCAATTAACTCTTCTCCTAGAAAATGGGAGTGATGTGTTTTTTAAAAATTTGTCATAGGATTGGATATAACAAATATAATGGTGAATAGCATGATATTTGGAGTATTTTATAATGAGGTATATATAGATATTATGATTTTTTCTCCCTCTATTAAATGTGATGAATACTCATGGAATTTTAATTCTCTTCACACATCATATCATAAATAATATTATAGATTAGATAATAATGGTTTTGATAGAAAACATCATCATCTAATATGAATTATTGGATGATAATGAAGATTATATTATGACTCTTATAGTCATTAAATAGGAGAAAAATCTCTATAGTAATATCATAAATTTTCACATCAAGATTTAGGATTTCCATTTCCTAGGGAATGCCTTGTCATTTGAGTAGCTGATTTGGACCCAAGAACGAGCGAGGAAAAGATTTTTTTGGATCAACATAAGAGTGTGTTTCTGTTGAGTATATTAAATGGATATTCTTGATAATAAAAATTATATACGTTATAATTCACTTGGATTACAACACTCATGAATTCCCATACCTACAACAAGTAACCCTTCATTTGGTCTATGTGTTTTTTGAACGATTTACATGAGTTGAATCATAGATAGAAATGATATCCTACTCTGAGGCTATTGAATTTAATAATTGAGTAAGTGTGGTTCATTTTTTATGTAGACATATCCTTAGTTGTTTTTTTATACATATGTTAGAATTTTTTTTTCATTAGAGTCTCGATGGATTATACCTCACAAGAAAGGGAATGTGACCCATGATTTATAGCTCACAAAAGTGGTGCTGTCTTTGAATGCTTGGAGAAATTTACTTATTGATGATAGTTTCATATAATACATAGACCATGTTATTTTTAGATAGATATTATCATAGATAAATATTAAAATGATATTGCGGCGTTATGTAAGATCCTTGTATTTTATTGATGTATGAATCTCTTATATATCTGTATAAAACTAATGTTTTACCTTAATGAAAGTTATTAATGGGGTCAAAGAGGTTCCAAGATCATTAAATCATGTTTTGGGGCCCAAAGTTAGGGTTTTTATGGAAATATATTAAGGAAGATGTTTAGAATATTGTTTTCACTAGTAATGCACCTCAGCCACGCATCCCGGGATGTGGGGAGAATGAGTTGGTAAATAGTTCAATAGGGGACACATGAACATAAAAATACTACAATTTAATATAGGTGAACCATGCATGACATCCCCAAGGTTTTTCTAAACATATTCCTTGACTGTGTAAGGTGAGGTATCATGTATAGTTGGTATCACATGATTGCCACATGGTTTTGACAAACACATGAAACCCCAAGAAATTATAGTATTTATCTTCTTAATTAAATTCAATTTATTTGATATCTTACATTGAATGCAACACCGAGATTAGAAAAATAGTGATATACATTTAAATATTATCATTAATGATTGAATATTAATGTGATAATTTGGAAAAGAAAACTATCCATTATTATAATAACCTCTCCTATGAATCTAAAAAATTATCCAACTCATAAATTAAAATATTATTGATTTATAAAATTGAATAATTAAATAAATTTTTTAAAAATTATAAATTAAGTGTTGGTATTTTTTTGAATTGTAAATTATTATTAAAAATTTGATAATTAATATAATGGTAGAAAAGACAATATATTTTCATAAAATAGATTAATTATTTTTTTTTTCTTCAAAATTTTAATAAGATTTTACTAGACCTCAATTAATAATTCAATGGGTCATAAAATTAGTGATAATATAAAAATTGATAATTTCTTAATAAATGAAAATTTAATTTTGAAATATAATTTCTAATTTTAATAAAATTATTTTCATAAAATTGAGTCTATTTTTATAATATATATGTTGAAAAATGGTTATTGTAAATTTTTGGGATATTTATCAAATAGGTGATTTTTTTGGGAATAGTGAAATACAGTAACTTGCAGTATTTAAAATATTAAACCAAATAAATGAATTTTTTAGTTATAGATGATTTAACAAATAATTATAAAAAAAACAACCCATGGGAAAAAACACTAATGATACTCTCGAGGGAAAAAATAATCAAATGAATAAAATAATAAAAAACATCCCACTCCTCCCACTATAAACATCACCCATCCCAACCCCTTCTCCTCACACCTTCTAGGAATTTAAGGTTTTATAAATGTAGAAAAAAAATCCTATTCCCAAGTCCAATACCTCATGTTCTTACCAAAATACCAAGACAAATGTCACAAATACGTTCCAAAGGAGGCAAAATTTGAAAGGTAAAATCATATTTCTTTCTCCTTTAATTTCATTTCCTTTTTTAAAAAATCCCCACAATGCATAGAGAAAGTAGAATGGTAACTATATTATTATATATATCCTCTAATTTTCTTTTTTAATGAAATATAATTAATTAAATATCTCCTTCTCTAATTGAAATTATAAAATTAAAATATCTTCCAAGAGGTTTCCATTCACTATCTTCGGTGACGAAGAGTTTTAATTTTCATTACCTCATTCATTTATGGATGTAATACAATTTTTATGGTTAAAATAGATTATAATATGTTTATTAAAACATATTTGATGTTCTATAACTAGTATATAAAGATAATATTAACTATAATGATACTAGTTCTTGTTAGTTGTAAATAATTCCAAAATAAAGTTATAATTTTTCATTAAAGATTTATCTAATGAATCACATTCATGTAAAAATGATATATGGGAATATTTAAACTCTTGTAAGTATATTAATACCATTTCATGCCACATCTAGATAATTATTCCAATTTTACAATATCTTCCATAATTATACACAAGAAACCCGATCATGAAACCATGAAATAACTGCTTCTTTAACAACAAAATTAACCATTATAACTCAAAGAAATAACTATAAATGAACTAAATGAAATTACAATAAATAAAAAATATTTTTTATTTGTTATTAATTTTATAATTAATTAAACAAATTTATTATCCATGAAATTAATTCCATGTGCAGAACACTTTCAGACTTAAGATAAGGCTTTTCTGACCTCACTTTTATTTTTGTGAGATATGCATTATTCAATAGTTATTTTTTATGTTTACTATACTTATTTTTCTCAGTAATATGTCATATCATTAATATATTTATGGTAATGTTATTAAGTTCTAAATTTTATAATTATTACTTTTATTGGGCAAATGATTCGACTGATTATAAAATGGTAAGGGAGTTATTAACACATTTTTCATTCATTGGGTTAAACTTCTAATTTAATAATTTATCATTCTAAGGATATGTGAAAAATGAAATTTTATTGTATTATATTGTATTTAGAGTTTCTTATTTTTATTTATGGTGAATATTCATAATCCATTCATTTAATAAATGATATTATCTTTGTATGAGAATTCATCTCTCTTTTATTTTATTGAGAAATATTTTTATGTTATGCACCTATTTTATTATCTATACTGTATATACCGACTATTTTATCTACTATAATAATTCATTTAATATTTAATTACATATCTATTTTTCAAACATCATGGATTTGGTTATTTCCTAATCAGTATACCAATTTATCATTAAGTATTTATTTTGAGAGTTATTTAATTGATTTGGGAAATAATATTTTGTCTGTATCTTTTACTCAATAAAGAACGATATTGATTTGAAAATTTTACTCATGAATTAAATTGATAATTTTGATATATTATATATTATTTGGACATGTATAATTGTGTGGTGATTAGTCATAGATAGCCCCTTTATGCATTCATAGTCTCATGAGACGACATTGTTTTCTAACTTAAATGGGTTTTTACCCATACTGATTATAATATCTTGCGATAGGTCTTGATGATAATGGTACCACTATATTATCCAAGTTATTTTTACTGTGATATTATATGTTGATTCAAATTTTGGTAATGTTATTAATAAAATGTAATTTATTCTAATCATTTATATTTACATAACGATTATGAATTATCTTCTAATGATTGGGAAGTTCATGTTTAAATGGAATATATTTTAGTTATACATACCTTTCAATATAGATTTTGTTTCATTTTTTATTTATTAGTGAAAGCTTCCATTATAAATAACACATACTTATTATTTTAAATAAACCATTTATTAATACATTTTTTCTCTAGTGATGAAGATGAAATGATTGAATGTGTTCAAGGATGTGATTATATTCTCTTGTTATGTTTAATATTTTATTACCAATTTAATATGTGTACCATATATGTATCATGTTCATAAATACTACTAAAATAATTAGCCTTTTTTGATTTAATTCTTGTATCTATTCTATTATAATAAAGTAAGGATATAGTGTTGGGTTAAAAGGGTCTGGGTCTTCATAGTTTGAATCAGATGAAGTTTATTAGAAACCATGGGAACTAGAATTTAAAATATACTTAACCAATTTTTGATCTATGATGATTCCATACAGTATTTAAAAAATTAACCATTAGATGAAATTTTATTTTTTCGCTCGATTTTCATGATGATTATGGGATAACATATTGTGTGCCATTATTTAGTGATGGATCTTGATGGATGGAAATGAATCAATACACCCAGACAATGTATGGACTTTCCTACCAATTAAGTCCAGATAGTTAGTGTTGGGGATGAGAAAATCAAGGCCATATTAGAAAATCTTACTCAGGTTATGGTGAATAATCATAACATGCATATTTTCGATAAATTCATTGGTAAGAAGTCCATATCTATTATAAGGACTACTAATCTAGTATTGGATGAGAAATGGATCAAGTCCCTTGAAAATACATATTTTTCATTGGGATGTGATGAAAATGTAATTTATTACTAGCAGTATATTTTCTCAAGGGTGATGTTTATAAATGGTGGTGTTTGATATAGAATACATAATGGGAAGATGAAATGGAATAAATGTAATAGATGACTTTTAAAGAATCATTCTTTGTCAAATACTTACATCCTGATCAATGAACTGAAATGAATAAAAAATTCATTAGCTTAATGAAAAGGGAAGAATAGAGTGTTGTTGAGTATAAGGATACCTCAACAAGGCAATCTAATTATTCTACCTTTTATAATTTTTATTTTGAAAACATGTTTCATTATATATATTATATTGATAAGTCAAGTCTTGAAAGGGAACTATCTTCTAAAACATTTTCATCATATGATAAAATACTATTATGTTTCATCAAAAAAGAGAATGAATTATATATATCTTATATCTTCCATTTTAATCAAGAGAACTAGATTTTAGATGAGAACCATGATAAAATTAGAGAACCAAATAAAGAAAAATGGAATTAAGGCTTTTCATTCTTGTAAAAATTGTGTGGGGGAAAAATCAAGGGAAATGATTAGATAGAATGGGAGATTGTCATAAGTGTGTAGACAATGTTCATTTTTTGACTGATTGAAAGGGGTAACAAAATAATGATATATGGTTCTTAAAAAAAACCAAATGTGGAATTATTTAAACCAATGCCCCAAGAACCATGAGAATATACCTCAAAAGATGACAGGCAAAGATATCCAAGCTTATGCGATCATCAATGATGAGATAGAAGTACCTGATAATGTGTTTGGAGGTACAGTAACCCAAGATTTAAATTTAGAAAATGGTATACTTGATTTAGGATCATCACAATAGTTTATATATACAAATTTTTCCAAAACAAATTGATATTTTTTTATTTAATGTGGGGGTTGTCAGTCAAAAGTTCTTAAGGGAAGTGTTATTTCATAAAATATTTCACGAGAATTCCCCAATATGAAATATAAACATTATAATTTTTTTTGAACTTATCTTTATAACTATGTCTGAAATTATTATAATCCTTATTATGAATAAGATTCCAAAATATGATGTGAAAATTTATCTCCAGAATAGGGAAATTAAAATTTGTGGGGAGGATATAGAATTACTTATCATTAGAGAAGAAACATCATAACTAAATCTTATCTTGATGACAACATATTTATCTAAGGAATGAAATTATATGGGAGGAAGACAAAATAAAATAAAGGTACGAATATAGTAATCATCAAATTGATAATGTACATATTGTATAATAACGAATTGATATATTTTCATAGGAATTACCTATACACCACTATAGCAAGAAATAGATGTTTACATTGATTTAATCCCCGATGAAAAATTAATATAAAAGTCTCCCTATTGAATATACATTGTAAAATTAGTGGATATTAAGAAACAACTATATTTGTTGTGTAATATGATATTAATATGTTTCTCTAAGGGGATACATTATTCTCATTGTTGTGAAAAAAGATAGATCCATGATGTAGTGCATTGATTATAGGGAAATCAATGAAATTAATATAGACAAAAATTATTCACTACTTCACATTATTAATTTAATAGATCAAATTCATGGATTTCAATATATTTTTGTTAATTTACATCGTTCTTGATGTCATTTATTGCATGAAAATAAGGAATCCATTCCATAGACAAATTTTCAGATGTGGTGTAGACATTATGAGTTCATTGAAATTATTTTTGGATTAAAAAATTTACCATTGGTTTTATGGAGTATAATAATACAATATTCAATTAATATATTATTTATTTTGTTTTGTAATTAATCTATTATATTTCAGTATACTCTATAGCCTGTGATGGCCATGAAAATCACTTGTAGATTACTCTCGAGACTCTCATGTTGAAACTGTAATATGTTAAATTTAGCAAGTGTTAACACTAGATTTTGCAAATTTCATTACATGGAAATATTTTCCCTAAATTTGGAATCTAAAATTATATAACCAAGATAAAGGCCACATTATTGTAACAACCAAGGTTCTTATAAAATATATTTTTTTCATTATATAATTAAATAGTCAAATTCATTATAAATGTCTAATGAAATATGTTGAATGTATAGAAATTAAGGAATCTATACTAGTATAATAGTATCCTCACCTAATAATGTATAAATAAAATGTATGTATCTTATATGTGAAGATAAGATATATTTATATCATGGAATATTAAAATTAATGTTTTGAAAATGAAAAATTAAGGGTTTACATTTTGGTGACAGGTAATTTTTTTAAAATATTATATTTCATATAATTGTGAAAAATATAATTTATCTTCAAAACATGGATTCATAAATAAATATATTTTCATTATGATTATAATATAATTTTATGACACCATATCTAATTTTTCAATGTCTTATGAAATCAGTTATAATTTTAATATTCATAGTTTCCAAATAAATGATTATTTTAATTAAAAATAAAAATTCTATCATGTAATGAAAATTATTTTCATTAAATGGAGTTCATTTTCTAATTATAAAAATTTTAAAAAGAATACGATGAATTTTAGGGTTTTTTTCCAAAAAAGTTGATTTTTTGTGACTGCTAAAATATGATAATTTATGATATTTAACAAACACAAGATTTATTGGGTCGTAGATGATGTATGGAGATATCAGACCATAATACTGAACACCCCTTCATTATTTTAATATATTTAGGGATAAATCTAACACCCCTGAAAAAGTGAGACATAAAAGGCTAAATGTTACTACCCATGTCAACATGGTGTACCTTTCTTCTAAGGAGCCTACCAGATTAGAACTCTATAGTTAAGCATGCTTGCCCTGGAGTAGTAATCAAGATGGGTGGACTTCTTGGATGTTTTATAGGGTGTGTGTGAGTGAGGACAAAACACACTGAAAGAACATGTGTTGACATGTGGGGACTGTCATTAGTCTAATAAGAGACCCTAGTGAGTAATAGCCTATGGCTGTGTGGAACGTCATTAGTCTAATAAGGGAACCTAATGAGTAATAGCATATGGTGTGCTAGGAAGGTATCCAAGGTATTACAGGAGACTCATGGGGTCAGATGATATGGTTCAAAGCTTGGGGAGGCTGGTCGTGACTGATGGTATCAAAGCCAATACCCAGCCGAAAGTGCTTTGGCGCTTCCTGGTTTTGAGTCTTGGGGTCCACAATGAGGGTGTTGTGCATTAAAGTGGTAGATAATGTGACACCCCTGAAAATGTGAGACTTAATAAGGCTAAATGTTACTACTCATGTTAATAAGGTTCACCTTTCTTCTCAGGAGCATAGCTGATTAGAACTCCACAGATAAGTATGCTTGGCCTGGAGTAGCAATCAGGATGGCTGGACTTTTGGGATGTTTCTGAGGGTGTGTGTGATTGGGAGAAAAACACACTAAAAAACATGTGTTGTCCTGTGGGGACAATCATTAGTCTGATAAGTGACCTTAGTGAGTAATAGCATATGGTGTGCTATGAAGGTAACAAAGGTATTACAGGAGACTCATGGGGTCAGATGATAAGGTGCATAGCCTAGGGAGGATGGTCATGACTAATGGTATCAAAGCCAATACCCATCCCGAAGTGCTTTGGCACTGCCTTTTTTGAGGCTTGGGGTCCACAATGAGGGCATTGTGAATTAAAGTTGTAGATAATGTAACACCCCTGAAAAAGTGAGACTTAAAAAGGATTAATGTTACTACTCATGTCAATAAGGTGAACCTTTATTCTCAGGATCATACCTGATTAGAACTCCACAGATAAGCATTCACGGCCTGGAGTAGCAATTAGGATGGGTGGCCTTTTGGGTTGTTTCCCAGGGTGTGTGTGATTGGGGGCAGAACACACTAAAAGATCATGTGTTGGCCTGTGGGGACAATCATTAGTCTGATAAGCGACCCTAGTGAGTAATAGCCTATGGTGTGCTTGGAAGGCAACCATGGTAGTACAAGAGACCCATGGGGTCAGATGATAAGGTTCATGGCCCAGGGAGGATAGTCGTGACTAATGGTATCAAAGCCAATACCCAGCCGGAAGTGCATTGGCACTGCCTAGGTTTGAGGCTTGGGGTCCACAATGAGGGTGTTGTGCGTTAAAGGGGTGGATAATGTATCACCCCTGAAAAAGTGAGACTTAAAAAGGTTAAATGTTATTACCCATTTCAACAAGGTGTACATTTCTTCTCGAGATCATACCTGATTAGAACTCCACAGATAAGCATTCTTGGACTAGAGTAGTAATCAGGATGGGTGGCTTTCTGGGATGTTTTCTAGGGTGTGTGTGATTGAGGATAAAACACACTAAAAGAACATGTTTTGGCCTATGGGGACAATCATTAGTCTAATAAGTGACCCTAGTGAGTAATAGCATATGGTGTACTCAGAAGGTAGCCAAGGTATTACAGGAGACCAATGGGGTCAGATGATAAGGTTCATGGCCCAGGGAGGCTGGTCGTTACTAATGGTATTAAAGCCAATACCCAACCGAAAGTGCTTTGGCACTGCCTGAGTTTAAGGCTTGGGGTCCACAATGAGGGCGTTGTGCGTTAAAGGGGTGGATAATCTTACACCCCTGAAAAATTGAGAATTAAAAAGGATAAATGTTACTACCCATGTCAACAAGGTGTTCCATTCTTCTCGGGAGCCTACATGATTAGAACTCCACAGATAAGCATGCTTGGCCTGGAGTAGTAATCAGGATGGGTGGCCTTCTGGGATGATTACCATGGTGTGTGTGATTGTGTAAAAAAACACACTGAAAGAACATGTGTTGTCCTGTCGGGATAGTTATTAGTCTGATAAACGACCCTAGTGAGTAACAGCCTATGGTGTGCTCGGAAGGAAACCAAGGTATTATAGGACACCCATGGGGTCAGATGATAATGTTCATGGCCCGGGGAGGTGGGTCAAGACAATAAATCTCTAACTATTCATAGTATTGATCAAAAATAATATAATAATTAGTAAAATAATAAAAAACACCCCTCCCCTCTACTATAAATAACACCCCTCACCACCTCTTATCATCACACCTCAAAGCCTTGTATCTTTTTTAATTTATTAAATAATCCATCCCCAATACTCAAACCAACATAAAATACCTATTGGTCACACCAAAATTCTAAAATCCAGGGCCTTAAAGTGGTTGTCAATGAGACGAATTCAAGAGGTAAAATCCACTTTCATTTTCTTTTATTTTATTTTTAATTTCAGTTATTTTATTAATATCTTCTAACCTCCATGTATCCATCTATAATTTAAATTCCATAAAATAATATAATGTAATTTAATCATTTTTACGAAAAAATTCATCATCAAACTCTTTCTCTTTTCCCATTAATTCTAAAATTGAGAACATCATCTATAATATGTCGATTTAACAACATCATGGATGATGCGGTTTTATTTCCCATTTCATCCTTCAATGGTGGTCATGAAACAATTATTATAGTAAACTTGTACTTTATTATTGATATAATAAGTTATATAATTTTTTAAAACATATATATACAGGATATTAAACAAAATCGTATATGTTCCAAATTTTCATAAAATCAGCAAAAAATAAACGAAATCATTTTCATTAATGTTTTTTCTAATGATTAATAATCATATTTGAAAAAAATATGGTACCATTTAGTAATATGAAAACATAATACTAAAATTTCATTCCAATTCAAGAGTTTTTTCCCATAAACCAAAAAATCCATAATGAACTAACCATGGCAACTGTGATCTAAACACACCCGGAACTATGAAAATAACAAAACATTGTCAATAAATTGGTGTAAAGATGTTATAACAATATCATATAAGGAATTATAAATATTAATATGAATCTATTATATATTAATAACACTCTTTTAAAAATTATACATAAGGTTTGAACATTTTATAATTAAGATGAACCTGAGGTAAAGGACTTTTCTTTAAAAACACACTTATAATTTATTTTCATAAAACAATGAAAAGAAATTTTATTATGATGAAAGTATTATTATTTTTTAATTTTTTGGGTTCTTAGTAATTTATAATGATTAATAGTGGGACTTATATCTCCCTGAAAGTAATTGACTATGTCTATGTTGGAAGTTGATCATAAGGTTTTTTCCTAGCATAAATGTGATGGCTATATCATAATGAAGTCATGAGGGTTACATTATAAGGTAGCGATAAGGGATAAAAATAATATTATAGATAAGAGGATTTTAATTTAAAGTATTTAAGTTTGAATTTACCTTTATGGATTTATTTATATTTTAATTGTTCTATGGGAATCTATTTTATCACAAAGTAATTATAAGATATATTATGGGAAAGAAGTTTGTATTTGTGAAAATAATTTCATATTTTTAAAAAGTTTTATGAACTAAGAGTTACTTTCCTTATTTTTATGTCCTTTACCGAGATTTTTGTTCTCGTACAAAGTTTTAATTTCTTATTCATCAATTTTAATGTTTGTTAAGAAAAAATAAGAATTCCAAGTTGAATGTAGTGAATACATTTCATAAAAGAAATTCATGTTTTATTGAAAACAATTGTACTAAGGAATAAATGGATATTGTTTTAGTAGTATGCACATTGTATTAATATCCATTATAATTTATGTTTTATGAATTTATTCTCTAAAACTATGTAAAAAATATATCTTTTCTAATGTAATAAGTGAATTCCAGTCGAGTTAAAATGATTATTTAATGTTTACAGTCGGGTCCTATAGTTATTATCATAGAAAAGGTTACATAAATTTAGAGGATACGATGATGTTAATAAAAAACAGAATTTATTTTTATCTTATGTATATGTTGAAATGATATGGAATTTAATTATATTCTTGATTATTCATTTATGATATGTCTATTTAGAATTCATTTACATAGAAGAAACAGGGATGAAAAAGTAGGAATGCCCGCATTGGAAGATATCATTCCAAATATGCAACCTAGAATGGTGGGGATTGGAACTGAGAAGTTCGTGACAGTGATGGATTAGTTGTCATATGCTCAAAATGGTAGTGGAATCCATGCAAGAGAAAATCTAGAGCTATCCCCATAGAACATGATGATAGTGGGTCATTTTAATGGGAAACAACCTCTTGATTTTAGTGGATCTTCTTACCCAGTAGATTCTAAATGGTGAATTCAATCCTTGAAAAGATATTCAATACCATGGGGTGTTCAGATAATCAAAAAGTTTCTATTTATATTTATTATATTGACGGTGAAGTAGACCAGTAGCTATCAATGGTAAAGAATATCATGAATATAGAAGATATTGATGCTTCAAAATGGGATGAATTTAATAATATTTTTCTTGAATAATATTTTCCTATGGCTATTTGAGTTTTTATGAAAATTTCTTTCCATTTATTAAAAGAAAATATTAATTATTTATTGTTCATGTATGAACAAATATTAACCTAGTTGTAATGGTATACTCCAATCATATTCTATCCTCATATAGTAAAATAAATAGTTTTTATTCAATATTTAAGTAATGATACCAAAGGTCATAGGAATCCCATGAAATTAAAATTCATGAGAAACTTGTTCGATGTGCTGAATGGTTAGAAATGGTGTTTCCTGATAATGAAATTTACATTAATAACAATCATAACAAGATGTATAGATGTAATGAAATTTGTAATAATCAATCAAATAAATTTGATGGTACGAAAATACAATTTCTATTTTGTTTGTACTATGGTGTAACACATCCTGGTGAATTTATAAACATATCTGGTAAGTTTTTTTTGATGTGGTATGTTTGTACATATGAAACGAGATTTCATTGAAAAATTACTTAGTAATTATATGATTAATTTTTATAATACAATTTCAAATTGTTTTAAATGTGGTAAGATGGTTCATTATGGAAATACTAGTCCAATGAAATATATGAATAATAGGAAGAATCTATATTATAAAAAATGTGCAAACAATTACTTTATCAATACTTCAGTATATAGTGGTCCATCTAATGAATTGGTATTAGGTAAATTATTTTTCTAAATAGATATTTCAAATTCATTGTTTTATACGGGGTCTACACATTCATTTATTTCTATGAAATTTTCTCGTAAATTAGAAATTTCAATAAATGAAATTAAATAAGAGATTATGGTTGAATCACTAGTGGAAAATATAAAATAAAAATGGAATTATAAGAATCTTCCAATTTTCGTATGTTGAATAAACTACATGAATTTTCTTTGTTCTTCACTTAGTAGATTCTTATGTTATTATGGGGTTGGACAAATTTCATTATCATTAAAAGATTGATTGTAGAGAAAGGTAGATTTTTTAAAAAAAGTCTATATTGGTATACAAGAATAAACACATATCATTGATAACATATTAAGAAGGTGATAGGCATTTAAATGATGGAAATAAATGTTATCTTGCACAAATTGATGAAAACAATGGGAATATTTAGATTAATGATGTATTAGTGGTAATTGAATACCTGGATTTTTTTCGTGATGAGTTTCCTAGTGTTATTCGAAATTGTGAAGATGAATTTACTAGTGATATAGATCTAGATTCTAAGTCAATTTGAAATATCCCTAATCGAATAGCTCAAGTTGATCTTCTATAATTGAAATAACAATTGCGAGATTTTATTGATAAGGAATTTATTTGAACTAGAACTTCACCATGGGATGATCCTTTTTTGATTGTTAAAAATAAATATGGTTCCAAAATCATTTTAATTTATTATTGATTATTAAATAACATTAATTTTATGAATATGTTTAAATTTCCTTATATCAATTAAATTTTTGATCAGCTCCATGGAGCATAGTATTTTTACATGATTGATATAAGATCTGGTTACCATCCCTAGAAGGTGAAAGATGATTACACTCAAAAAATAACATTTTTTACTACATATAGGAATTTGGAGTTTTTTGTTACCCCATTGGGATTGAAAAGAATCCCAAACTATATTTATAGATTTTATTAATAGAATATTCCATGAATATTTGGATAAGTTTGTTGTAGTATTTATTGGTGATATTTTGTTACTTTAAAAAATTTCTGAAGATCATGTAAAAAATTAAGTATTGTACTTCAATGTCACATGGAGATTAAGTTATTAGGTAAAATTAAAAAAAGGTGACTATTCATTGTAATAGATCTCTTTTTTGGGAACATTGTAAAAAGGATGGTATACTAGTTGATCATAAAAAAACAAAATTGTTTAATGGAAGGAAAATACAAAAAAAATGTTTCTAAGATTCATTGTTTACATTGAATACATTTTCTTATCAATGGTTTTTTAAAACCCCTAAATAGTTATCAAGCCTTCTATCTAATTTAATATAAAATGGGGTAATTATTTTTTAGAAAAAATACATTGATGTTTCTTTTGGGAACTGAAATGAAAATTGTTAAATGATCCTTTTTAGGCACTACCTTCCATAAATGGTGATTGTGACATCTACAATGATAGTTCATCTAAGGTGTATAGTTGTGTTATGAAGAAAAATGATCAGTTAATTTATTAAGCTTATATACAAATGAAATCTCAAGAGTTAAATTTTCCAAAAAATTATATATAATAAGAATATGTGGATTTTATTTAAAAAATTTGGATTCATAATTTATATGGATCAAAATTTGAAATGTATATTGGCGATAAAATTTGAACAATACATTTAATCATATAGTATTGACTATTTAGATAATAATATGGGATAAAATGATAAAGTATTATCATTTCACCATCAATTACCATCCTAGAAATGAAAAAAATGTGAAATAATAATTTATTAGAATACATCATGATAAATTTACCAGGTTATGTTGGGAACCTGATTCCTTGATTAATGATTTGAGAGATTTGGGCTTGGATGTTCATATTGGTGGGAATTTCTCTATTTTTCTTCAAGTGTCAGTGTATTTGTCTCACTTGGAATGAATTAAGATAACATGGAAGCAATAATGGTTGTTATATAAAAAGGTGGAATAGATTAAATAAGGTAATTTTCCTAAATTTAATATTGATAATGATTTTATAATCAGATTTGGAAAGAGATTATCTATGGATAGTGATTCCAAGATAAAGAAATATTTTTTTGTGAATATCATAGTTCACTATTATTTGTTTATCTAGGAAACACTATGATTATAGATACCATTGGGAGTATTTCTTGTGGGCTGAAAAGAAAAGAGATATTACTTATTATACCATGAAACGATTGAATTTTCAATATGATAAATAAGAGAAACCAATACCAAAGGGGTTGCTTCATCATTTTCCAGTACTAGAGTGGAAATGCTAAAATATATACATGGACATAGTTGGGGGACTATAATATACATTTTGAGTAAAAGTGTTATTTTGGTTATTGTTTATCAGCTAACTAAATCTACACATTTTCTTCATATTTGAAGTACTATTTATTTAGATACAATTTCTAAAATATACACCGAAGAGATTAATATGTTACATGTAGTTACCGAAGCGGGGTGGAGTGGAGCAGAAAAGTCCCCTTGAAAATGAATTTTTTAACATGGAGGATCATGCAAAACGCCATCCCTTAGGATGAGATCATCAAACGCCTGGGCGTTAGTCTAGAATCTGGATGTCAGTGCTGCAAATGGAGGAAGGAGGAGAGTATGGAGTATATTTTTCTCGCAGGATAATGGGCCAGAGTGGTCTGGAATTTTTTGGGAAACCTCATAGGGTACTCTGGGCATGTTGAGACCTGGGAGCAGTTCTCGGGCTTGTGGTTGCAGGGGGGTGGAGGCAACGTGGAGGATAAAGAGGTTCGATCAGTGTTTTACAATGCTGGGTGCTGGGTTCTGTGTAATGCGTGGAACCGAGCTAGGTATGAGGGGCGCACATCAACTGGGAGGGCGGTGGTGGAATGGGTAAGGTGTTTGCTGATTGATATTGTGAAAACGGCGAGGTTTGGGGAGAGCGTTCCATAATTATAGGGATTGGTGTCCCATGGGATGGGAGGTGGGGAGGAGACTTTCTGGAGGCGGGGGTCGTGGGTTCGATGGATTCCTCCAGTGGGCGGTCTGAAGCTGAACGTCGATGGGGCATGCGCGGGAGGGAATATGCATGGTGGTGGGGTGCTTCGAGACGGCAGTGGTAGTGTGTTGCTGGCTTTCGTTGTGCACTACGGGAGGGGGAGCTCGGTGCAGGCAGAGGCCCTAGCAGTCCTTTCAGGGATATCTGTGTGCCTGGACAAAGGCCTGATTGTGGAGCAAATAGAGACTGACTCGAGAATTATACATGATGCGTTACATGGATAGGGTACGATGTCATGGAGGATTTCTTATACTATCAGACAGTGCATGGAGATTATGGGGAACTGCATAAGGGTAACTCATACCTGGGGGGAAGGGAACAAGGTTGCAGACTACTTTGCTTCTATTGCAGCTCCGGGGGATATATCAGTTTGGGTGGATAATGCGTTGCCAATTAGACCTGAGGGGGTCAATCTGATTAGGGGAGATGCACTAGGACTACATTATTTTCGCCCTCCGTAGGGGGGTCAGCGTTGGTTTTTGTCTTTGTTTTGGTTCTTTTGTTTTTGGTGTTATGTATGGGGTTGCTTGGGATTAATAAAAAAATCATATTTTTGGTGGTGTTTCAAACTCCAATATTTTGGGATGATTTTGGGGAATGGAAGCTGATGGAACCATAAATTAAAGTGAAAGTAGTTCATAAAGTTATAATGACCCAGCAACACTTGAGGAATGGTCAGAGTGGGTGGAAAATTTTGATATATAACACGAGAAAATAATTTTCCATCGAGGTAGGTGATCATGTTTTCTATAAGATATCTTCGTGGAAAATTCTAATGAGTTTTGGAAAGAAAGAAAAGCCAATCCCATAATAAATTAGACATTAATGAATTATAGAGAAATTTAAAATTGTTTCCCACAATTTATCCTTACCTTTGTGTTTATCAAAAGTAAACAATATATTTCATATTTTGATGTAGATAAATTTTGTTCCAAATTCAACTCATATTTTGAGCCCAAAATTAGTTCAGTTTGAATAAAAACTTTTTTATAAAGAGAAACAAGTTAAGATTATTGACCGTAGAGAGAATGTATTTCAGAATCTGGTAATTCATTAGGTTAATGTTTTACAGAGAAACTAAATGGTTGAAGAAGAAACATGGAAATCCAAAAATACTATGTGGGAATGGTATTCTAACTTTTTTAACAGTTGAATAAAAATTGTGGGGATAAAATTTCCAGAATTAGTGGAGAATGTAACAACACAGGTCCTTGTAATGTAATTTCTTTTCATTCTGGAATTAAAGAGAAAAATTATTTTTATATGTATAAAAAAATAAGGGAAATATTTTGACATTAACGAATATATATTAATAAAATTGTAACCTCACATAAGAAAGTAGAAATAAATTTTTTTATCTTGTATGAAAAAATATGATATGATTATATGATCGAATAACTAAATAAATGTTTCAAAAATGATAAAATAAGTGTTGGTATTTTTGTCACACACAAATTTTTATTTAAATTTTTTTAATTTATATAATGAATTAATTTAAAATTTATCTTCATAAATTATATACATAAAATATTATTTTTTTGACTTATTATTATAATATTATTTTATGAGACCTCATATAATTCTAAGATGTGTTATAAAAGCTGTTATAATTTTAAAATTGGAATCTTTTGAATAAATGGTGATTTTAATTAATAATTAAATTTTTTATATTTAGAAAAATATTTTCATAAAATGTAGTTTATTGTTTATTTCTACATGATTAAAAGTTTGTGGGGATAATTTTTTCGAATTTTCTAAAATAGTTGAATTTTTTTCTAAATTGTAAAACATAGTAATTTAATGTATTTAACAAATAAATGATTTATTGAGTCTTAGATTATGTATATATGATGTAATACAATAATAAAAAACTATAAATCATCATTTTAATATACTTACTGAAAATAATCAATCTATTCGTAGACTTAAGCAATATAATAATCTAATGAATAAAATAATTAAAAAACACTCTACTCCTCCACCATAAATACCACCCCTCACCACCTATTCTCCTCACACCTAAAAGACTTGTATCTAATTTAATTTATACCCAATTCCCATCCCATACCTCTTAACCCTGTCCAAGTCTAACTTTTCTCTCCAGAATACCAAAAAAATAAGGGTCTTAACGAGGTTCTCAATGAGAAGAATTCAAGATGTGGAATCCACTTTAACTTTCTTTCATTTTCATTTTAATTTCATTAATTTTCTTATTATATCCTCATTTACCCTTATCCAAGTGTCATTAAAACCCAAATATCTTATATAAACTGGAATTTTATTTTTTTGATGGAAAAATTCATCATGAAACTCCATCTTCTATCCCGATTATTATAAAAATGAGAACGTTATCTGTGATGTGTCGACTTAACAACATCATAGATGATACACTTTCATTATGCATAAATTCCTTCAAGGATGGTCACAAAACAATTATTAGGGTTTAATTTTTTTTATTATATATATATATATATTACATTTTATATATTGTTCTAGAGACAATATATACATGATATTAAATAAAATGATATTTGTTTGTGATGGTTGTAAAAACATCCAAAATGAACTAATTCATTTTCATTAATGTTTTATCAAGTGATTCATCCTAATATTATAAAAATTTATATATAGTATCATTTAAAATTTTATAAACATAATAATATCATTTAATTACACTTTTTTATTTTTTATTACATTTGACACGAAAAACAAAAATGAACCAACCATGAACACCATCAAATAAATAAAACAGAAATAACAAAAATAATAAAATATTATCACTAAATGGTATGAAATATGTTATGATAAGATCAAATAATTAATTATAAATATTAAAATGATTTTGTTACATATTTATAAAACTCTTTAAAAAAATATACTTATTGTTTAGAATTCATTATGTATGACAAACCCCAGGTGAGGGACTTTTCTTTAAAAATCCTCTTTTAATAAATATTTTGGAAAATTTTAAAAGGAATATATTTATAATGAAACTTATATTATATTATGATTTATTTATGGTTTAATTAATTATTTATGTTTATGTGTGGGATCTATATCTCCCTCCAATTCATTTTGTACATTTACGTTTGATGTTTACTGTAAAGGTTAATTCAATAGTAACTATGATGGTTAAATCATAAGGTATTTAGGAGGGTTTCATTTTATGGTATCCATTAGGGTTAAAAATCATATGGAATGCATGAAGGTTATAATTTAAAGTAATTTTTAACACCCCAATATTTTTTGAGTTATTATTATTTAATTAAGTTTATCTTTTTATCATTTTTCTATTCATGCAACACAAATAAATATTATAGTTTGTATAAAAAATGATTGGATTATGGTATACGCATCGCCTTGATAATTGTTCAATAAATGAAACAAAAATTTTATCTTTCTATACATGAAAAACAATGGTTTTCTTTTGTTACACGCAGTACTGACTTCCATCGATGACTTGTGTAACCCGCATGACTGAGTTTTACCAAACAATAATATATTATTAAATTAATATAATAAATTATAATAATAGATAAAATATCTGATAAATTTTTGTTTATGAATATTATTATATAATTTATGAAAATATATTTCTTACAAAAATATATAATTATTTCATATGTTACCAAATAATTACAAAATTGATATAAAAATCGATTAAATAAAATGGAATATATTAATATTTTTATGTATAGAATGTAGGTTTACCACAATAAATTAAATTAATTACAATTATTGAGTAATATTAATGTAATATATATGTTATATTTTCAAAAACATATTTTTGATATTTATTAAAAATGTTTGAGAGAAATAATACAATAACTAACACAATTTTATGCTTTAAAACCTACATCTTTATAAAGATATTTTTACTGCCTTTTAATGATAAACCCATTTGAAATAAAAATTCTGAATCTTTTATAGATTAAATACGTCAAAATAAAATTCATATTTTAATGATAAACATAAAAATTACATTATGATAATATTTTGATATTTTTGGGTAATTTTTTTGTAATGAATAATAAAAACTTCTAAAATCTAATTCAGAACTATTTTTTCATCCAATTCATTTATAAGGATAAATTATATTTGAATTTGGATTAATGTTTTATTAGATCATATTTTTATAAATTAATCCAATTTAAGTAGCTGGAATCAATTTCACTTTATATTCTATATAAAAACAAAACAAACATCTGGAAATCTTTACATCAAAAACTATAATTATCGTCCCAACTATGAGATTAAAATTAAATTAATTTATTCCGCTTATTTGATTGGTATTTGGAAAAAATGATTCCATATTTTGATTCAACATTATATATTATTTATAATATGATTAAATTGTTTTTTGAACAAAATGATTCGTGAAAGTGATTAAAAATAATTACAACGATTAAGAAAAAAATTATGTTAACAGGGTATAGAAAATATTAAATTTAAGATGAAAAATGACCTTGAAATTTGTCCAAAAGATTTTTTTGGGATGTATATCAACCCAAGACTCCATTTAATAAAATTGTTTCTATTATTGGATCCACATGGCATATGAAAAACGTGTATGGAATTCCCTTGTCAAAATATTACAAAAGTGCAACTCCTCCTCCACAATAAAAATGACTTTTCTCCTCCCATTTCATTAAACCTCTCAATACACTTCATATTTATCAATATCTACCAAAATATATCTTGAAAACTGATCCCTTTCTTTTTGAATCTTCTAATTGGGATGAAATACCTCTAATTAACCCCTTTTGTGCAAACCAAATAATGTAAACCAATTAAGATGTAACACCCTCCCTCAAGAACCATTATTTTATTTTCTTTATCCACCACCACATCTCTCATTTTCACATGATTATGAAACAACCCCATTATACTATATTTTGAGATATGTTGTTGTGAAAAAAAAATATCCTAAAATTACACACACATCCATCTAATGGGTAACAAACATACTGTTTATATGTACTGCAAACTACAACCTCATTAATTAATGATTGGTTATATTTTCTTTTACAACCTCTTATATTTGTAATAATGATGGAAACTATACTGATATATTTTATATATTATAATTTTTATTTATTTAATATTATTAATTCATTTTAATTAACATATATTTATAAATTTCATTGGGTTTAAATACAATAATTATGTTTGAAATGTTCAGGACTACCACCCTCACAAAGTGATTTGATTCACTCACACGCTGCATGGAAGGTATAAAATATGGGTTTAGATAATATATAGAAAAGAAGTTATATAATAATTCAACTCTAATAATTATATATAAGTATATATATATATATATCATTTATATTTATTCTTTCAATACATCAATTAAATATAAACAATGTTCATCCGTACTTACGACATATTATCTCATTAATTTGTGTATTCCATTTCATGAATTTGGATTCTATAGATTATTATAATATAAATATATAAATATTATTGATATTTATATTTTTATTAAATTCTGGATGTCATGATATAAGTACAAGGTCAATGATATAACAAATAATGACATCAATAAAAAATTAAGCTAATATGACCCGAAGTGAAACATTAAAACAGAATTGTTATCCATCAGGTAACATAATGTCATAATAAAACCATATAATATTTTAGATATTTTAATATTGTTATGTGATAGATTCATAATAAATTTATTTATTAAACAGTTAATTTTTATGAGTATGATGAGAGTCAAGACACAATGTAAGGTAATTTCATCTAACTTTTTATTTATGCGAGTTACATGAATTATTCACAAAACACTCCTTTTATATGGTGTCTACAATTACCATTCATGTATTATATGATTATTAAAATTAAAATTATGGATATTTACATATCCATTTTATGATATTTCTTTGATGGGTTTAATGTTTCAAAATTTACAAAATTAGTAATGTAATTTTGTCACAATTTTCATTCCATGTTACATGTGCTATGTTATACACCTATATTTATCGATGAGGGGTATAATCTACCTTGGAAATGTTATATCATGATTTTCCATATCTTAATGATATTTTATGCTTCATGTAATTTCATTTTATTACATTGGGAGTTTGGCTCAAAGTTAGTAATTGATATGAGTGCAATGAAACAATCCCATCACCTTTCGTGATTGTTTATCTTTATGCTTCCTTTGATGAAATGTTATGATAAATTTCTCAAGAAAATCATGAATTTTAATCTTCTATGGTTACTCATTATTTATTCATGTATTTGTACCATTATCCTACTCTTTGGTAGTAATATAATTAAGAATTTTTTTAAGAAAGCCTGACCTTACCCTCTCTTCAGTCAGAATCTATTTTCTATAAAGAAAGTTTTTTCCAAAAAGCGTTTCCAAGAATATTATACTATTGTCCAATAATAAATAAAATAAATTCTTTTAGTTATTTTATTTTAATATTTTTTTCATAAGAAACTTCTTTTTTATTTCTGAATAATTAATTTTCCAAAACTTTTATCTTGTAAATAGAATGTTCTTCTTACCTCGTACGACATGTAGGAATCTAAAAATTGTAATTTATATGATGCTTCTATTACATTTTTAAATGTTTAATTTAAAAAAAATTTAAAAAATTAATTTTACAAGAAATTGTTTTAAAAACTATTTTAATATGTCTTCATAAATTGTAAATTTATTTTCTATGGAAAGTGTTTTTCAAAAGGTTTTTTTGAAATATTTATATTTTTCATTGAAAATTTTCTTCCCCTTTTTTTCAAACAAAAAATATAATTTTTCTTGGAAAATAGATTTTATAATGTTTTCAAGCATCTTTTATATTTTTTCAAGGAATTTTTTATCAATTTTTTATCAAGCTTAATTTATATGTTTTCATGGAGAGTTGGGTTCAAATGATTTTAATGGATAATTTACAAATTTTCAAAATACTTTCAATTAATTTGTTTTCAAAACATTTTCATGCCCCTTTTATATGATTTCAAGGCAAATGATCTTTAAAATTGTTTCAATATCCCTTTATATGTCTTAAATGAAAATTCTTCCTAAATGGTTTTAAAATCATTCTTTATAATTATTGATTTTTATTTTCCCAAAATAAAATCAAATAGTTTTTTTTTGTTTTATAGATCATTTTTCAATGAAAAATAGAATATTTTCCCCAATAAATTTTTATTAATGTTTTTTCCAGGTTATTTACCATCTGAGATGACATTAATTGATGTTACTCATGCCCATATATGAAATTATCCTGTGGTTCCATTAATATTATTTCCTAAATATTTAATGTTTGATGTTTTTATTGAATTATAATTATAACACCAGTTTATCTTCCATGGGTTATACTCATTCTAAACTATTTTATTTTCATGTGTTATTCTTTTGATGAAATGATTATGAAACATGAATTTTTTACAGAGGTTAAAATATGATTAATTTTATATGAAACCCATTACATTTCACGCATTATGATATTATTCTTTATGAATTGGTGTAGCATGTATATATGATTTCATTATATTATTAACAAGAATAATACCTCAATTCAATTAATTTGTAAAATATTTATATCTCCTGAGGTATATATGAGTAGAATGAAAAATTGAATCAGTTAAAAATTACATAGTGAGAAGGAGAAGTGAACTCAGTTCCGGAATATATGGCATGAATAAGGAGTTGACACAGTTCAATAAAGGAATTTTTCCACTAATATAGTCTTAGCAGTAATTCTTTGACTACTACGGTGATAATATTATATTTTTTTGTGTTTTAAAAAATTCCATTTTTTCTTCATAAGTTATTATTTAATGACGTATGATCCTTATTTCCTTATGATTCATATCCTTTGTACTACAGAATTTATTTTTAACATATTTATATGTTGAAATGATACACAATTTATATATTTTCACATTTCATAATTTATCATATTTCTATTCAAAATTGTTTTCCACAAATGAAATAGGGAATCTAATGTAGGAAGGCTTGGAGTGGATGATATCATTCCAAATACGCAACCTGGAATAGTGGGATTGAAACTGAGAAGTTTGTGAGGGTGATGGATTAGTTGAAAAAGGATATAAATGGCAGTGGAATCTATGTAATAGAAAATCTAGAGCTACTAAAACTAAATATGATGACAGTTGAACATTTTATTGGGAAACACAATCTTACTTTTAGTGGATCTTCATACCCAGTAGAGGCTATATGGTGAATTAAGTCCTTGAAAAGATATTCAATGTCACAAGGTGTTCAGATAATGAAAAGGATTCTATTTATATTTATAACATTGAAGTCGAAACAGACTAATAGATATCAATGGTGAAGAATATCATAGTTATAGAGGATATTAAATCGTCAGACTGGGATGAATTTAAGAATATTTTCCATCGACAATATTTCCTATTAATATTTGAGTTTTTAGGAAAATTCATTTAAATATATTAGAAGAAAACTTTGATGATTTAGTGGTTATGTATGAAGAAATCTTCACTAAGTAGGAATGGTATACTCTAAACTTATTCTTGTCCTTGATAGTAAAATAAAAAGTTTTGATTGAGTATTTAACCGATGATACGAAAGGTCAAAAGAATCCCTGGAATTTGAAATTTATGAGATACATGTTCAATGTGTTGATAGGGTAGAAATTTTGCCTCATTATGATGAATTTTACATTAAAAAATATAATAAGATGTGCATATGTAAATAAATGGGTAACAATCAGTCAAATAAATATGATGGTAAGAAAATTTAGTATCTGGTTTGTGGGAAGTGTGGTGAAACACGTACATAGGAATGCCTAAAAAAATATGGTATGTTTTTTTATATGGTAAGTTTGTACATATGTAATATTATTTAATTGAAAAATTCCTTAGTGATGATATGTTTAATTTTGACAATACATTTTAAAAGTGTTTTAAATGTGGTGAGATAGATCATTGTGCAAATACTAGTCCAAGGAAATATATATATAATGGGAAGCACCTAGATTTTAGAAAAATGTGAAAATAAAACCTTTAAGACTACTTCGGTATATGGTAGTCCATATAATGAATTAGTATAAGGTAATTTATTTTTTGAAATTTATTTTTCTAATGCCTTGTTTGATACAGGGTCTATACATTCGTTTATTTCTGAAAAATTTTCTAGTAAATTAGAAATTTCAACACCTAAAATGAGTTAAGATATTATGGTTAAATCGCGATTGTAAAATATTAAAGAAAAACGAAATGATAATTTTATTCCAATTTTTGTATGTGGAAATAAATTACCTAAAATTTTTTGTTGTTCTTCCTTTTGTATAGTTTTCTGTTATTGTGGGTTTGGAAGAGTTTGTTTTATCAATCTACGATTTATAGTGGAAAATATGAATCTTTTTCAGAAATATTTTATTTTCGTATAAAAGAATGAACCCATAACATTGATAACATATATGGAAGTTGATGTACATTAAAATGATGGAATATAATGTTATCTTGAACAAATTATTGAAAACAAGGGGACTACTTAGATTAAATATGTGCCAGTGGTAATTGAATACCCACATATTTTTCCTATTGAGTTTCCTAGTGTTATTCTTGATCGTGATGTTGAATTTACTATTGAATTAGATTTAAATTCTATGGCATTTTAAAATCTCCCTTATATAATAGTGCAAGTAGATATTTTATAATTTAAAAATAAAGTGGAAGATTTTTTTTGAAAATGGATACATTCGAACTAGGACTTCACCATGGGATGATCCTGTTTTAATTTTTAAAAATAAATTTTATTCCAAAATACTTTTTATTGAATATTGATAATTGAATAACATTATTTTTTTGAATATGTTTACATTTCCTCATATAGTTGAATTTTTTCATCAGCTCCAAGGAGCTCTATATTTTTACAAGATTGATATGAGATATGGTTACCATCAGTAGAAGGTAAAAGAAGTTTAAATTAAATAAATTAACATTCCGTACATGATGTTAGATTTATGAGTTTGTTATTACAAAATTGGGTTTTAAAAATTCCCTTACTATATTTATGGATCTTATTAATAGAATATTAATGGAATATTTAAATATTATTTTTTTAGTTCTTATTGGAGTTATTTTGTTTCATTAAAAAATTTATGTAGATAAAGAAAAAAATTAAAGATTATACTATAAAGTCACAAGGAGAATAAGTTATATGAGAAAATTACAAAATTTTATTATTGGTTGTAATAGATCTCTTTTCAGGAAACATTGTAAAAAAGGATGGCCTAATAGTTGATCCTGCAAAAAAAGTGGATAATGGATGGAAAAGACCAACAAATGTTTCTATGATTCATTAATTTCATTGAATACATTGTTTTGCTGATGGTTTGTTAAAACCATTAAATAGTTCTCAAGAATTCTAACTATTTAAACATGAAATGGGGTTATTGTTTTTTGGAATCAATACTATGATGTTTTTTTCATGAACTAAAAATAACATTGTTGAATGATCCAGTTTAGGCACTGCCTTCCAAAAATGGTGATTTTTACATCTATTGTGATACTTAATTTAAGGTACATAGTTGTGTTCTAATGTAAAATAACCATGTAATTTCTTAAGCTTCAAGAAAGATGACATATCCAGACATAAATTTTCCCACAAATTATATGGAATAATCAGATGAGTATTTCATTTAAAAAATTTGGATTCATTATTTATAAGGATCAAAATGTGAAATATATATTGACGATAAATGTTTGAAAATTTTATTTAATCAGAAGTAATTGAAAATTTCGCATATCAGATGGGTAGAACTGGTAAAAGATTATGATTTAACCATCAATTACCATCCTAGAAAAGCAAACAAAGTGGAAGAATCATTATTTCAGAAACATCATGATACATTTTCCGGGTTATGTTTGGAACATGATTCCTTGATTACAGATTTGATGAATTTTGGCTTGGATATTCTTAGTGATGGAATTTAATCTATTTTTTCTCAAGTTTCAATGCATTTTTTATACTCAGAAAGAATTAATATAGCAAAAAAGTAATATTCTTTGTTATATAAAAAGGTAGAACAGATTAAGGAAGGTAATTTTCCGGAATTTACTAATGATAATGATTTTATATTGAGATTTGGAATGATATTAGGTGTGGATTGTGATTCTTAGAGAAAGAAAAAAATTTATTTGAATCTCGTAGTTTTCTATTATTAGTTTATATGGGAAATACTATAATATACAAATATTATTGGGAGAATTATTGGTGTGATGAAATAAAAATATATATGACTTATTGTACCATCAAACGTTTGAATTTTCAATGTGATAAATAAGAGAAAAAAAATACCAAAGGGGTTGCTTTATCTATTCTATTACTAGAGTGGAAATGTTAAAATATATCCATGGACATTGAGGTGGGACATGAAAATACTTTTTGAGGAAACAATTTTATTTTGGTTAATTTTGATCAGCTGACTAAATCTACACATTTCGTTCATATTTGAGGTATTATTTCTTTCGATCCTATATCTAAACTGTACCCCAAAAATATTATTAGGTTACAGGTAGTTCCACTCTCAGTTATATATAATCGTGATCATTGGATCACATATAAATTTTGTAAATCCCCTAAAAATTTATTTGGAAGGAAATTTTATTTTTTCTCAACATTTATTCATAAACATGATGAAAAGACCAAGTGAAAAATTAAAACCATGGAAGACATTATAGATGATTTTTTAATATATTACCATTGAATTTGGGATCAACACCTTTATTTAGTTGAGTTTTCCTATAATAAACATTTCCATTCAAGTTCATATATGTCATATATTGAACCATTATGTTGAAAGTAGTTTGAACTCCAACATTTTAGGATTATTTTTTGGAATGGATGTTGATGGAAACATAATTAGTAGTTAAAGTAGCTGATAAAGTTATATTGACCCACCAACACATGAGGATAACCCAGAGTAAGTAAAATATATATATATATATCATCAGGAAATAATTTTCCATGGAGGTAGGTGATCATGTTTTCTATAACATATCTCCATGGAAAACTATTATGATATTTTCAAAGAATGAAAAGATAATACTATAATCAATTAAACGATATGAAATTCTAGACAAATTTGTACATATTACCTACTTTGTGGTTTTACCTCTGATTTTATCTCATGTAAAAAATTTATTTCATATTTCAATGTTGAGAAAGTATATTCCAGATTCATCTCATGTTTTTAGCCCAAACGGAGTTCAGTTGGAATAGACACTTTCTTATAAATAGAGACAAGTTAAGATTCTTGATCATAGAGAGAATGTATTTTAGAATAATGTAATTCTTTATTTTATAGTTTTGTGGAGAAACCAAATGGTAGAAGAAGAAACACAGAAATCCAAAAATACTCTGAGGGAAAGGTATCATCACTTGTTTAAAAACTGAATAAAAATTGTGGGGATAAAATTCCCATAATTGGCGGAGAAAGTAACAATCTAGGCCCTTATAAAATACTTTCTTTTATTTTTGGAATAAAATAGTGAAATTCATTATATATGCATAATAAAATAATGATTATTTGTTGAAATTAAGGAATTTATATTAAACGAATTGTAAACTAACCTATGATTGTATAAATAATATTTATAATCTTGTAAGATAAAATATGATATGTTTATATGATCAAATAAGTAAATAAATGTTTCGAAAATGATAAATTATTTATTTGTATTTTTGTGACACATACATTTTTATTTAAATTTTTTTAATTCGTATAATTAATTAAATTAAATTTTCTATTTCTAAATTAGATCCAATATATATTATTTTGTTGACTAATTATTATTATATAATTTTAAAAGTCAGTAAATAATTCAACAATGTGTTATAAAAGAAGTTATTATTTTATAATTGGAATCCTTTGATTAAATGGTGATTTTAATTAATAATTAATTTTATCATATTAAGAATAAAATTTTCATAAAATGTAGTTTATTTTTTATTTTTACATGTTTAAAAGTTAGTGGAGATAATTTTTTCAACTTTTCTAAAATATCTTATTTTTTTCTAAATACTGAAATATGGTAATTTAATGTATTAAACAAATACATGATTTATTTTATCATAGATAATGTATATATGATGTAATCCCATACTCTCAAACTCTAAATAAATATTTTAGTATGTTTAGTGAACATTATCAAACTATTCACAGTCTTGAGCCAATATAATAAAAAAATGAATATGATAATCAAAAAACACTCTTCTCCTCCACAATAAATACCACCCCTAACCACCACTTCTCCTCACACCTCAAAGCCTTGAATCTAATTTAAATTATCCCCAATTACAATACCAAGACTCTTACCCATGTCAAAGTCATATTTTTATCACCAAAAGTCCAAAACAAGATCCTTAATGAGGTTCTCAATAAGAAGAATTCAAGATGTAAAATCGCATTTCATTTTCATTCATTTTCATTGTAATTTCATTAATTTTCTTATTATATCCTCACTTACCCTTATCCAAGTGTGATTAAAACTCCTATATCATAAATAAACTGGAATTTTATATTTTTATGGAAAAATTCATCATCAAACTCCATCTCCTCTCCCTTTTATTATGAAAATGAGAACCTCATTTCTGATGCGTCGACTTCACACCATCATGAATGATACACTTTAATTATCCATTAATAACTTCAATGAAGGTCAAAAAACCATTATTATGGTTATATAATATTTTATTATACATATTATAAGTTTTATAATATTTTAGCGCCAATATATAGAAATGATATGAAATAAAATGTTATCTGTTCAAGATGCTTGTAAAAATTGCCAAAATAAACTAAATCATTTTAATTAATGTTTTATCATGTGATTCATCCTAATATTGGAAAAATATTATATAAATTTTCATTTAAAATTTTATATGAATTATAATAACTTTTAATTCCTCTTATTTATTACAGTTGACAAGATAATCCATAATGAACCAACCATAAAAACTATGAAATCAATACACAAGAAACAATGAAAGTAAAAAAACATTATCACTAAATGGGATGAAATATGTTACAATAAGATCATATAATTAATTATAAATATTAATAATATTATACAATATATTTATATCACTCTTTATGAGTTTTTAACATTCATTGTGTAAGATGAACCCAAGGTAAGAGACTTTTCTTTATAAATCCTCTTTTAATTACTATTTTGGAAAAATTTATTAGGAATGTTTATAGGATGAAACTATTATTATATTATGATTTTTTTATGGTTTAAATAATTTTTTATGATTATGGGTGGGACTTATATCACCCTCCAATGCATTGGGTACGTTTATGTTGGATGTTGACATTAAGGATATTCCCTGTGTAATTGTGCTGGTTAAATCATTAAGTGGTCAGGAGGGTTTCATTGTATGGTATCCATGAGGGTTAAAAAACATATGTAATGCATTATGGTTACCATTTAATTTAATTTGTAACACGCCAATATTTTCTGAATTGTTACTTTTTAATTAATTCAATTCTTTTGACAATTTTTAATTCATGCAACTGTAAACATATTTTATTTTATACAAAAAAAATGATTGGATTACGGTATATGTAACACCCAGATAATCATTCACTACATGAAATATAAATTTTATCTTTATCGACATGGATCATAAAGGCTTTCTTTTGTTACATGCAACAAATACTTTCCTCAATGACTTCTGTAACATGCAAAACAGAGTTTTACCAAAGAATAATATATTATTAAAATATGATAATATAATATAATAAGAGATAACAAAGCTACTAAATTAGTGGTTATGAATATTATTAAATAATTTATGAAAATATATTTCATACACATATATATGATCATTTCATAGGTTACCAATTAATTACAAATGAATATGAAAACCGATTGAATATAATGGAAAATGTTTAAAAAAATGGACACAATGTTGTTTTAGCACAATAAATTAAATTAATTACAAATATTGGGTGATATTAATCTAATATATATTTTATATATTCTATAAAATATTTTTGATATACATTAAATAAATTTAATAGAAATAATATAATAACTAACGCAATTTTATGCTTTAAGTCATATGTCTTTATAAATGTATTTTTATTTCCATTTAATGGAGAACCCATTTGTAATAATTTTTTTAAACTTTTATATATTTAATATGTAAAAATAAAATTCATATTTTTATGATAAAAATAAAAATAACATTATGATGATTTTTCAGTTCTTTTGTGTAATGTTTTATTTTTTATTGAATAATAATAAAATCTAAATTTTAATTCATAACCATTTTTTTATCCAATTCACTTATAAAGATAAATTATATTTTAATTATGTTTAAATGTTTAGTTAGATCATATTTTTGTAAATTATTCCAATTTAGGTAGCTGGAATCAATTTCACTATGATATTTGATATAAAACCCAAGGAAACATCTGTAAGTTTTTACTTCAAAAACCCGCATTGTCTACCAAGCTATGAGATTAAATTTAAATTAATTTATTCCACTTATCAGATTTAAATTTGAAAAAAATGATTCCATATATTGAATAAAAGTTATATATAATTTATATAATGTTCAATTTATTATTTGTCCAAAAGGATTAGTGAAATTTATTAAAATTAATTAAGATGATTAAGAGAAAATTTTTGTTAATAGAGTATCAAAAAAATATAATATTTATGACCCAAAATGATCTTGAATCCTTTTTAAGAGACATAGTATGGATGTATATCAACCCTATCCTCCATTTAATCATATTTTTTCTATTATTGTATCCACATGTCTTTTGAAAAACTTTTATGGAATTCCTTTGTCAAAATATAACAAAATTGTCACTCCTCCGCCACTATAAAAAGGAATTTTTTCATCTCAATTCTTCACACTTCTCAAGACACATCAGATTGATCAATATCTACCAAAATTCTCTTAATAATCCCTCTCTTACTTTGTGAATATTCTATTCGAGATGAAATCCTTCCAATTAATCTCTATTGTTCATACCAAATGAAGTTAGCCAATTAAGAGGTAACACCCTCCCACAAGATCCTTTGTTTTATTTTCTTTCTCCACCACATAAAATCTAATTATCCCATGATTATACAACAATACTAGTAAAATAAATATACTGAAATGTTTTTATGATAAAATTTTAACCTAAAATTACACAAAAATCCATCTAATGGGTAACGAACAAACTTTTTATATGTAGAACGATCTACAACCTCACTACATGATGATTGTTTATTTTTCCTTTACCACCTCTCATATTGAAAATTACAATGGAAACTCTACTTATATTTTTTATATATAATAATTTTTATTTATTTACTCTTATCTATTCCTTTTAATGCATATATATTTATACATTGAATATGGTTAAAATAAATCAATTTTGTTTGAAAATATGAGGATGACCACCCTCACAAAGTGATGTGATTCATTCAAACACTACATGGAAGGTATTAAGGATGGGTTTAGTAAACATATAAAAAATATATGATATCATAGTTAAATTTTAATAATTATATATATTTATATAGATAAATAAAAAATATATATATATATATATATATATTTCATTTACATTCATTCTTTCAATACGTTGATTAAATAGAAACAATGTTCATGCGTACTTATAATATACTATCTCAATTAACAGTTTATTCCACTTCATTAATCTATATTCAATATATTATTATAATATAAATATATTAATATTAATGGTATTTATATGATTTTTTTCAATTCTGTAAATCATGATATAAGTATAAGGACCATAGATATAACAAATCAAGAATCATGCAAAAAATTAAGCGAATATGACACGAAGTAAAACATTAACATATAATTTTTAACAAGAAAGCAATATAAAGTCATAATAAAACCATATATTGTTTTAGATATTTTAATATGGTTATGTGATAGATTCATAATGAACTTATATTTATTAAAATGGAAATTTTTGCCAGTATGATGAGAGTCAAGATAAAATGTATTGGAATTTCATCTCACTTTTTATTTATGCAAGATACAGATTTATTCACCACATACTCCTTTTTATGTTGTCAATTATTAATATCGATGTATTATATGATTACTATACTTAAAATTAGGGGTATTTAATATCTATTTTATGATCTTTCTTTCATGGGATTAATATTTCAAAAGTTAGAAAATCGGTATCATAATTTTTCTTAATTTTCCCTCTTTGTGACACACACTATGCTATACATATATATTTTACCATGTGGTGTATAAACTCCCTAAAAAATGTTATATCATGAGTTTCCTTCTCACGATGATATTTTATGACTCAATTAATTTTATTTTCTTACATAGTGAGTTTGGTTCAAAGTTAATAAGTGGTAAGAGTTTATTAAAACAATCTCATTGCCTTTTGAGATTGTTTATATTTATACTTAATTTGACGAAATATTATGATAGATTTTCCAAGAAAAATCATAAATTTTAGTATTATATGTTTACTCATTATTTATTCATGTATTGGTACCAATTTTCTACTCATTAGTATTAATATAATTAAGATTTTTTTTAAGAAAGCCTGACCACACCCTCTCTTCAGTTGGAATATATATTCATTCAAAAGCATGTTTTCTAAACAGTTTTCCCAATAGTATTATAGTATTATCCAATAATCATTAAAATAAACTTTTTTTGTTTTCTTTATTTTACCAATTTTTTCATAAGAAACTTCTTGTTTCTTTCGAAATAATCAATTTTCGAAAATATTTATCTTGAAAAACTTTTTTTTGCTTACCTTGTACAACTTATATGAATCTACCCATCGTAATATCAATAATATATCCATTACATCTTCAAAAGTTTACCTTTTAAAAAATTTCTTAAAAAATAATTTTCCATGAAATTGTTTTAAAAAAAATTCAAGATGTCTTTATAAGTTGTCAATGTATTTTATAAGGAAAATATTTTTCAAAAGGTTTTTATGATTCCTTTATATATTTCATGGAAAATTGTTTTCAAAAACCTTTTCAAACATCAATTATAATTTTTCCTATAAAATTGTTTTTAAAATAATTTCAAGCTTATTTTATATGTTTTCAAAGAAATTTTTTCCAATTGTTATCAAGCATAATTTATATTTTGTTCATGGATAATGGTTTTCAAATTATTTTAATGGATAATTTATAAATTTTCAAATTATATTCAATTAAATGGTTTTCAAAACATTTTCGTGATTCTTTTATACGTTTTCGAGAAACATGATCTTTAAAATATATTCAATATCACTTTAAATGTCTTCAATAAAAATGTTTTTTATAAGGTTTTCAAGTCATTCATTAAAATTATTGAAGTTTATTTTCACAAAAAAAAATCAAAAGTTTTTCTGTTTTATAGAACCTTTTTCAAAGAAATTGAGAATATTTTCTCCAATAAATGTTTTTGAAATTTCATTCCAAGTTATTTTCCATATAAGATGACATTTATTTATCTTACTCTTTCCAATAAATGAAATGATATAATGGATCCATTAATATTATTTACCAAATGTCTAATGTTTTTATGTAATTATGCTTATAAAACCCATTTATCTCACATTGGTTATATTCTTGATAAACCATTTTATATTCATAGGTTATTATTTTTATGAAATGATTATGAAACATGTATTTTTTCCATAGGTTATAATATGATAAAATGTTTATAAAACCCATAACATTTCATGTGTTATGATATTATTGTTTATGAACTGGTGGTTCATGTATATATATCTTCATTATTATATTAACAGGAAGAATATATCCCTCAAATTCATTGGGAAAATCTTTATATCTCATGAGGTAGACATAAGTACAACGAGAAATTAACTCTATTCAATATTATAAGTAATTAAGGAGAAGTGAACTTAGTTTAGTAATACATGGATGGAATAGGGAGTGAGCATTGTTTAGTGAAGGAATTTGTCCACTAATATGGTCTTAGCAGTAATTCCTTGACTACTATGAATATCATATTATATTTTTATGTGTTTTCAACAATTCCATGTCTTATTCATATGTTATTATTTAATGACGTATGGTCCTTATTTACTTATGATTCATATCCTATGTAGTATAATAATTTATTACATGATTCATGTTTATGATCATGGATATGAAGTGTAGGCTATTCAGTTTTCTTGATATTGTTCTCATACCCTTTTTCCCACGATTATGGTTAGATGTCTTCATAGTTTACCATTATATACCATTTTAAGTCACCCATTTAGGTGTTTCATTTGAATGGTTTTGAAGATATTTATTTATTTTATGTCTCTAAGAAGGTTACTAGTACTAAATAACATAGTGGGAGATAATCTTGATCATGTATGTACTAGTTGTTCTGTTTCCATGTTTCTAAAGGAACTAGACTAGTATAGTCTTTGGGTGTCTATTTTTATAATGTTTGTAGTAATTCTTAATAGTGATGTAATCATAATTTATAAAAAACAAGGGTCATTGTAGTTGGTATCAGAGAAAAAAATTAGTTTAAATTTATAATCTAGGGTGATAAATCCATAGTGATAACTATAAGAAAATATCTAAGGATAAGTCTAGATATAAGGAAAAATATAAGAAAATGAAATGAAATTTTGGTAAAGGATAGAGTGATTGGTTTCATGGAAACACATACCTCTATAGAAACTATATGTGAATGTGGACCTATAAAAAATGTACCAAGGGGTACAAAATCTAAAAATTTGCCCTCAGCCTGACTCGACATATTATGGTAAATAATAGTAGGCCTTACTTCACACATGGTTTGACAGTCCTAGGGGATATGCATTGGGAATTCAAAAAATATTTACAAAACATCATAAAGAATTTAAATATATATTGTAAATGAATAACCCAGGTTAAACCTAAGGAGTAATATATTTAGGAAGGTGGCATAATTTAGACGTCCTATATTAAAAGTTTTAGGATTATGTGATTCATCACTATGAAAATAATTTTTTCCCATTCTTAGTGGTTTTTGTCAAAGGAGGGAATTATAAAGAACTAGATTAATGATGAATTTGATGGAAAAAATATTGATTATCAATCAAATGGTATAATCAGTAGAGTGAATGAAATTTTGATCTTTCCAATTTAGTTTTAATGTAACATGATAAAAAACCTATACCTTAAACAACTCTTAGACTCACCAATTAGGATAATGAAGGAATTATTTGAAAGTATTGATAATGGACACCATATAGGAAAGGCGATTAACATTGATTTGTTTAGTAATGTGTAAAAAATCAACTATGTGAATGTCTTAAAATAATAATAAGGTGTTTTAATTATGGAAAATAATGACACAAAGCTAGTGACTACATTGGAAAATTGAATAGTTTAGTTAATTAAATGTATTAGAATATTATCCTTCCTAATTCATCATCGAAGAATGAGTATTTTTTTGTGTAATAAATGGAAATTATGAAACTCAATGTCCCAAGTGGAAATCTGTAAAAGAGAACCAGTAAGGTGGTATGAGCAATGTTTTATTGATGATGATGATGATGAGACTACAGTTGAAATGTGAAGGGAAATATGCATTAAAAGTGGGATGAGGTGGCCTTCTTATAAATTATAGATGAATTGGAATAATCAATTTTTTTATGTATTTGGATTCAAAAATTATGTTATATGAATGTTAGAATATAAAAGGGTTATTCTAGTTATGTTTTTTAGTATTTAAATGTTTATGTTGATTGTATCCAATGGAATGGTAATTTTATTTAATGAGAATGTGATATTTTTACTAAGGGAATATAAACCTTAATATTGTTGTTATGTTTGGATATTTTTTTGGATAATGATATGTGGCATATGAATGAGAAAATTGGATTGTTCAGATTACCTTGTTACAATGTAATGTCTTGTTGAAAGTTGGTTAATGCTATAATTGATGAAGTTTACATCATTTATGGATTTATGGAATAGATCTTGTATACATTGTAATATGAAAACATGAATGTTTTCAACAGATATTTATTGTAATTTAGGACATTAACACATATCTATAGAAAATATGATTAGGGTATTCAGATGTTTGGAATGTAACAACCTAGTTCATATTTGAGATAAATATGGGATCAATGTTTATATATATTCATGATTTTATTTCGATATATGTTTTATTTTTATAATTATGAAGGGTTATAAGGTTAAAATTTCATGAAAATTCTATGTTATTCATTGGCGGAAGTATATATGTACTGATCTTGTATTTGAAGCCTTTGTTAAAAGGCCATTAAGTGATTAACTCTATTTCGTGGATATCCATATTATTTATTTTCCAAATTATATTTTAAATTTTTTTAAAAATGATAACATATATGTCTTGTGACAACCAATAATGTCTGGCATGGAGGCAGATCTTGATCCCATGACTGATGGACGATATGGGTTTCATACCTACCACGGGCCAGCGTGATGTTTATGCCAATGTGTAATTATTTTTGTTCATAATAATTAATTATAAACCAATAGTATATAAAATAAATAATCATTATTTTTATAATGGTAAAATAATATGCGTTTTCATAAAACCTTATGTTTTTGAACGTATGGTCATCTAAATCATCACAGATTTATGACTTGGAGGCCATCAATAATTCTTGATTGTTCATTTATTTTTGATTTATGACCTCAATAACTCTATATAAATATTAATACACTTCTTCCACGACCCATATTCAATACCATCCTATGTTCACTAATATGGAAAACTAGTTATTTTTTTAATTTGGGTAACCTTTATTGTTCCAACATTCCCTTTTTTAAGGGAAGTTTTAGAATTCATTTTTACGATGTGGGTATCTATGAAATAAAAATTCAATTATCAAACCATGGATTCCATAAATTAGTTTATAGGGAGAAATTTATTTTAAGGGGTGTATAATTGAACACCCCATGATTTTTGGAATTTGTTTGAAATAAATTTTAATCTTTTTTACACTTTTCATTTCTCGAAACACTGAAAATAATTTATTTTATATTAAAAATATATGTTTGGATTATGTTATCCAAAACACCAAGTTAATATTTCACTACAGAGGACATAGATTTTCTCATACTCTACAATAATCACCTAGGTCATCTTGCATTACATGTGACAATGAATTTACATTGATGGCTTGCATAACATGCATGACCGAGTTGTACCAAATGATAATATATTATTAATATATTAATATTTAATATAATAAGATATAACCTAGCCATTAAATAGAGGTTTTGAATAGTGTTAAATAATTTAGGAAAATATATCTTCTACATAAATATAATATGAATTCATAGGTTTCCAATTTAAAATAAATGAATACTAATACCAATTAAATATAAATGACAATATTTTTGTTTTTATGGTGAAAAATCTATTTTTTTTATTAATAAATTAAATAAATCAAAATTAGTGGGTGATATTATTTTAATATATTTTTTATATATTTAGTAAAAATATTTTATATTCATTCAATAAATTTTAGACATAATATACGAACAAACACAATTTTACACATAATACCCTATATTTTTATAATTACAGTTTTAGTGACTTTTAATGTAGAACCCATTTTGAATATTTTTTTGAACTATTATAGATTTAAATATTCAAAATACAAATAAAATTTCAAATTGAAACATGAAAATTATTTTACTATATGTTTTTTGTATTTTTCTGTAATGTTTCATTTTTTAATGTATTGTTAAAAATACAAAATTTTAATTCAAAACTGTTTTTTCAAATAATTCATTTATAAGGTGAAATTTTATTTTAAATTTTATTCAAAGTTTAAGGATAACATATTTTTATCAGTTTATAAATTTTATGAAATTATAATTAAATTCACCTTTAATTTGTATAGAGAAACATATAATGTGTCTGGGTGTTTTTAAATTTAAAACCTCAATTGTCCACTAATCCGTGGTATAAAATTTAAATTAATTTCGTCCACTTATGTTATGGTAATTTGAAAAAAAGGATACAATAATTAGAATTATAAGAATATATAATGTATAATATGGTAAAGTTATTTTTTAACCTAAATTAATAGTTAAATTGATTAAAATTAAATACAATGATTAAGAAACAAATTAGGATAACAAATTACTGAAACATTAAATTTAAGACCAAAAATTACTTATAAACTTGTCCAAGTGAAATTTTATTGATATATTTAGACCCAATAATCCATTTTATCTAATATTTTTCATTACTTTATCATCATTACTTTTGAAAAACGTGTAAGGAATTGCTTTGTCAAAATATTAAATGAGTGTCACTCCTCCCTAACTATAAAAGGCTTCCTCTCCTCCCACTTCTTCACACATATCAAGCCACATTGGATCAAACAATATCATCCAAAATAGATCCTAAAAATCCATTAATTCCTCCTTAAATACTACCTTTGATATTAAATACTACCATGGAATCCCTTTGGTGTATACCAGAATGAGTTACACGATTTAGAGGTAACACCCTCCCTGAAAGACAATTATTTTATTTTCTTTCTCCACTATCCCAAATCACGTTATTCCATGAATATAAAACAAAAACAGTATCCTCAATATAGTAATATTTTTTAATTCATAGGGTCCAACCTAAAAATACACACATATCCATCTAACAGGTAACAAACCTACTGTTTTTATGTACGATGAACTACAACCTCACTAAATGATGATTTTTCATTTTTCATTTATGACCACATGTGGTGGAAATTATGAAGGAAAGTATATTTATATATTTTATATTTTATAATTCTTATCCATTTTAACTTCTTTAATCATTTTTACACACATATGTTTATAATTTTCATTTGTGCAATTACACTATTTATTCTTTGAGGAAGTGTGGACTACCACCACCTCAAAGTGATTTTAATCATTCACAAACTATAAGGAATATTTTTATGATGGGATTAGTGAATTATATGATATATATGATATCATAATGATATTATTATAATTATATAGATATAAATATATACACATATATGTCATTTATTTCCATTCTTTCAATTTGACAGTTAAACAGAAACAACATTTATGCATACATATGACTTACCATCTCTATGAACATTGTTTTTCACTTCATTTTTATATATTATATATATCATTATAAAACAAATATACTAAATATAAATTATCTTTTTATCTTTTTATGCATTTTTAAATCAATATATATGTATAAAGACCAACGATATAACAAATTAAGACACATGCGAAAAAAGAGAATATAACTCAATGTTAACCATAACATAAAATTGATAACAAATGGGTAATATAAATTCGTAATAAAACCATATATTAAATTAGATATAATAATTTTATTTTGTGATAAATCTATAATAAAATTATATTTATAATATAGGACGTTTTTATGAGTATGATGAGAGTTAAAACACTAGGTAAGGGAATATAATCTCATGTTTAATTTCCGTGAGATACACGCTTTATTCACTACCCATTCCATTTATGTGGTTTATATACTTACCATGGATTTATTCTATAATTAATATAATTAAAATTATATGTATTTACAAATCCATTTTATGATCTTTTTGCAATGGAATTTATGTTTCAAAAATTGCCAGATTAGAAAAGTAATTTTGTTTCAATTTTCATTATTTGAGAAACATGCAATGTTAGGAACATATATTTTCCCGTGATGTGTATATACTTCCTTTGAAATGTTATATCATGAATTTAAATCTTTAAATGACATTTTATTCTCCATGTAATTTTGATTTTTATACATGGGGAGTGTGTTTCAATGTTACCACGTTTTAAGAGTATATTTATATAATCTTATCGATTTTCATGATTTTTTATGTTGATTCTATATTTTACGAAATATTATGATCCATAAGTCAAGAAAATTATTTAATTTAATTCTCCTCTACTTATTCATTATTTATTAATATATTGGTACCATTTTTGTACAGTTTTTAGATAATATTATTAAGAAATTTTATTATGAAAGCCAGACATTACTATATCCTTGGTAGAAAATATGTGTTCCTTTAAAACCATGTTTTAAAAATCGGTTTCCACGATTATTATATGATTCTTGAATAATAATTAAAAAAAATTATTTCCCTTTTTAAATTTTACCAATGTTTTCAATGGATTAATCATGTAGACTTCAAAATAAGACATATTTCTAACCTTTTACTGTATAAAAGGATTGTTTTTCGTACCATATATGTCATATATAAATCTACCCACCAGCATATCTATGAATCTTACATAGAAATTTTTAATGAATAATTTCTAAAAAAAATTTCATAATACATAATTCTAAAACAAACTTTCTTCAAAATAATTTCAATATTTATTCATATGTTTTCAAAGACTTTTTTCAGGGAATGTTTTTTTAAATGTTTTTGAGATTATATTACATGTTTTCATGGATTTTTTTTCGAAATTAGATTCCAAATATCCTTTATAGTTAATAAAGTAAATTATTTTTCAAAATATTTTCATGATTTTTTTGAAATATGATTTGAAATATCCTATATAATCAATAAAGGAAAATTGTTTTCAAAATATTATCATGATTCTATTATATGTTTTCAAGGAAATTTTTTTTCATAACTTTTTCAAGAATCATTATTATTTTTTTCATTGAAAATGGACTTAAAATGATTTTCAAAACTTATTTATATGATTGAAAATTATTTTCAAATAAATAGTAATTAATATTTTTTCATGATCCATTATATTTTTTCAAGAAAATTTGGTTTGAAAAAGTTGTGAATCAATCTTTATATGTTTTCCAAAAAAATGATTCCAAAAGGTTTTCAAATATCCTTTATAATATTTCATGTTTATTTTGATTAAAATGGTTTTCAAAAGGTTTTTGTGTCTTAAAGATACTTTTTAAATATTAAATGATATTTTACTCAAGAAATATTTTAAAAATATATTTACATGTTATTTTCAATCTAAGATGACATATGTTGAAGTTATTGGTCCACTTCTAATGAAAAATCCAATGGTTCCAATAATATTATTTATGGAATGGTTTACTTTCAATAAAAAATATCTTATGACCAAAATTTATCTTCTATGAGTTATAAGATTATTAAAAACATTTCACTTAATGAGTGATTTTTTTGATGAATTTATTATGATACCTTTATATATATACATGTTAAGATATGATTACATATTTATGACACCCATTTCATATAATGCGTTATGGTATGATTGTTTAATAATTGGTGAAACATGTATATATGATTTAATTATGTGATGGGGGAGACATATATCTCCCACCATTGCATTCAGTAAAGATTTATATCTCTTGAATTAGACATGGATCGAATGAGAAATGAACTTGGTTCAGTATTATTGGGCTGAAACAAGGAGATAACTCAGTTTAGTATTTCAAGGATGCAATGGGGAGTGAACCCATTTTAGTAAAGAATATTTTCCACTAAATGGGATCAGTAGTGATGCCTTGACTACCAAAGAAATCATATTATATACTTATAGGTTTTTTAAAAATTCCAAGATATATTCAAATTCTTAGGATTACATGATTTATGATCATTATTTTCTATGATTTATTTCTTATTAAATCTCAATAATTATCCCATGATTCATTTTCATGATCTCGCATATGAAGGGTACAATCTTTCATTTTCATAGCCATGTTCTCGTACCCATATTCTCTTAACTAAGCTTACATGTCTCATTTTGTTTCCCTTAATGAGAATATTATCTTATCACTTTTTTTTGTTTCCATTCCCTAGTTATGAAGATATTTATTATGTTGGATGTGTCGAAGATGGGTTCTAGTAAATAAGAACCTAGTTAGAGATAATGTATATCATTTATGTATCAGTGATCATGTTTCCCAATTTCCCCAGGCAATAAACTAGTATAGTCTTTGGGAGTCTATTTTTATAATGTTTTAATGATTTCTCAAAATTGGTTTAATGATAATTTATGAAAATTTATAGTCACTATATAAGTAATTCCCAATGTTACCATAATTATTTGTTTTATTTTTTCTATGTTTTATGGAAATATCCTTTTTTCCCAATGTAAATATATGATACTTTATGGGTGAGAAGTATTTATTTGTAAAAAAAATTCATATACCTTTAATTATTTATGAACAAACATTATCATGTGAAACATTAGGTTGTTCTTTGCTAGATATGGATTCTAGTTTATTTTTATTATCAATTGAAACTTAGATAACCAAAGATTTTCAAGGAATGTGTTATTATTATTCAGGATGAATATAGTATTGATGGTAGCATCGTTTTACCGTTATTGGAAAATTTTTGGACTGAAAATCTAGTGGAAGCATATAGCATCATGAAGGGTTGTTTTCATGAATCAAATCATTATAAAAACTGTAATGCTTTGGGTTTCATGAATGATAGGATTCTAAAAGGTGATTTTCATGAGTTCATAATGAATTGATAGTGTTCTTCATGATTATGTGAAATGGAGAATAATGAGTGAAAAATGGTTTGCTGAAGATCTTTCAATGATGAAAAATCTCATGGAACATTGAAAATAGAAGATCTCCAAAAAGATGTTTTTTGAATGATCTGAAAATTTTGATGGAGGTGGTAGAGCACTATGAATAGATTATTTGATAAATATAATACTACCCCAACTTCATTTGTCATGAAATATATTTAGAGAAAATACAAAATTAATCTAATTTAATGAAGGGAGGAATCATCCGAAATCTATTTCCCTATACGATCATGAGAATCAATTAATGAATAGTTATGTCATGACTGATTCCAATGAATTTAAATAATTTTTTCTTCAAAATTATTATGTATTCTGTGATCGCTTACTGAGCTTCAGGAAAAAAGGTTATTCCTCAATGTTGGATTTCTTCAGAAAGAAGAGCTTCCCCAAGGAGTACCACAAAAACAATTTTTCAAAATTAATTTTCCAATGAAAAATGAATTCAATGGGCATCAACTCAGCATTATGGTGAAAGTGGAGACTTTTTCTATTTAATGAAAAATACTTTATTTCCTATCATCTAAGATACCTTCAGGGAAATAAACTGAGTATGAGTTCTCTCAATGGAGTGAGCTAGGGGGAGTAAATAAGAAGTGTTTTGAGAGAAGCATTGTATGATCCCTAAAATCTTATAAAGGAGTTGTACCTAGAATAGAGTGACTATATATAATCATCTATATTACACATCTAGTATATATTTGATTATTTAGGTGTTCTTGAAAAATATTCAGCATTTTTTCCATGGAATATACCTTAGTTTTGATCAATGTAATAATGTTTTGTTTTCTATTTTCATGTGAATCATTATCTTCGAAAAATTATCATTATATAGGTTTAATGGGTTCTTACCAATATGGGAACAAGATTTTTCACTGTAGAAGAAAAATATTACACCTTGATTCACCCCTCCACTCTTAGGATTTTCTAGGGTCCTTCAAGTGGTATCAGAGCCTACAAATTAATGGTGTGAAAATGGAATTCTATATTGGCAAGGATAATTCCGAAAATTTCAGGGGAGTCACCTTATTTTATGGATTAAATAACTAGATTTAGAGGAATACAACGAGAAATCATCTATGATCTGTTGGAATGGATGTAAAATTTTCTATGGAAAAAGGGATTCAGTTTATTGATGGAATAAGACTATCTATCTATATAATGGATTAAAAAATTCATGATGCATATATCAAAGCATAGAATTCACTTTTTATAAATCTATCGGATATAATCTATCTAAAGGTGGTGAGTTTCAATTCATCCAAGTCTATTTGTGAAAAACCAGAAAATATGTATGAAAGAAACAAAAAAGTAAAGGATGTTACACTCCATGTTCTTCACAATAGCTTCGATGATATAAATATGCATCAAGTAAAAAATTATGATACCTATTTTAATTCAATTACTGAATTATTTGGAGAGATTTTGGAAAATTGTGATGAAATCATAGACATTGATATTGTGAATAAAATTTTGAGAATACTTAAACTTCACTATAATTATGATGTGTAATCCCTTGGGGAAAGGTATCTTTATAAAAATACGTTGGATTATCTGTTCAGTAGTCTGGTTACATATAAAATTTGATTCATACTAGAGGATTAAAAAATACGAGTAATAAATGAGATGACTTTCAAAACCACGTAAAACAATTATATTTTTGGTGATTGTGTTGATAACAATAATGAGAATGTATAACATCAATATCTTTTTGTATGAAATAAAAATGAGGAAAATGGATATTGTTTTTTAAATCATACTATGGATTGTTTCTGTAGTGGTAGAGTTGGGAACGTTACCTCTTACTGTTGCAAGTATTTTTATAATGGATAATGTGATGCGGAAAACATGAAAGAGCATAAAAAATGGCTTCCCCGAAAGGGATAATAAAAATTTAGATTGAAATTACAAAGGGTTTCATTTGTAAATAAGATGATGATAATGTTTTTTTTATGAAGAAATTCAGTTTAAATCCAGAACTCAAAAATACATGATTGATATAACTGAAACGTATGATCCATTAAATCATAAATCTAAAGATAATCAGTTGATTTCTGATTCTGATTTATGTTGTATCTAGATGATGCTATTAGTAACCTTTATAATCAAGGCAATTGAAAAAAATAGTTGATATAAATTTTAGACGATTCTTCAGAATATGTTGGTCGACTTGAAGATTATATTTATTGAATATAAGAAGTAGTAAAAAATATTCATCAACTATTCAAATATTAGAAGATGTAGTAGAATTGAAGCTCATGATTGAATAATATTAAAAGTTCGTCAATGAAATTACATACAAACTATAAGTAAATTCCACGAATTGTTAGGCTCTTAAAGAGGTAGTTGTTTATCTATGGAGTAAACTTGAAAGTGAATCAAATTCAAACCAAAAGAAGAAGAAAATATAGTATGGAGGATTTTAAGATGTTTACCTGTAATAGAGAAACGAGCATGGTTCTGAATGAGTAAAGATGGATTTCAATGATCAAATATCCACATGAATGGAAAACATTTTAATTGGTTATGATGGTGAAAAATATATAGCATGAAAAAAGTTGAGCCAAAAATAGAGGGAAGATGAAAGTTGAACATACCAAAAAGCCACCTAAAAACCAAACAAAGAAATCCTCAAATAAAACCAAAAATAGGACTACAAACCATATAATGTTATTTAGAAATGATATATAGTCAAATAAATTTTCTATGGAAGGGTACATGAGAATTAATAGGAGTGAGAAGACAATAACTCGTTTAAAATTTCATTTCTATTGAATTATGGGACATACCATGTCATAAAGGGAAGAGAAAATAATTTATTTGAATGGGAAAAATATATTTAGTCATAAAACAAAAAATATATCATATATTACATCTTATAGAAGAACTAATTTTTATAGATATTGTTTTCACCACTCTAATTACATTCATAAATCTATTGATTGTAGGTAGAGTAATGACAGCTGTATAACCTAAAGAATACAAAAAATTATTCAAAACACACCAACCAGAATGAGTTCCTCATGCAAATAGGTATTATATTATATATGAAAATAATGTTAATGAAGTAACAATACAAATTGAAAATATATTATAAATTGATTTATTATCTTGACTCAACCAAATATATCTTGGATATAAAAGAAGAAAATTCATAAATTTAATATTTCAGAATCCACTCTCATAGATAAAAATAATAGTATGACCAAGATTCTTGATAGAGGATTCTTGTCCCATGTGATGGGAAATATATATTTATTGAAAAATTTTATGAAAAGGGTTGATAGAACACACAGGTTTAGGAATGATGGATCTATGAAGATTAATGGATGTTGAGTACAGAAACAGTATATGGTGAGCTTAATAAAAATGATGTTTTTTATGTGTATGTGTTGCATCACAATATCTAGAGTAGGAGTTAACTCTATAATTTGATACTTATAGTGAAATTAAATCAAATGGAGAGAACTATAAAAATAAAGACATGGAAATCAGTCATGAACGGATATAGAATAGATGGAAACTTATATCAGGTTAACAATAAAGAGAAAATTTTATATATAAAAATTAATGAGGAAGACTAGTTGTGGAATTTAAGGTTGGGTCACATCAATCAACCATACTTGGAAAAGAAATATAATATGAAGATAGTCATGGATATATCTAATCTAAAATGTGGATGAGAAATTTTATTTTGATTATTGCATGTGAGGAAATTTGGTCTTCAATTCATATTGGCCAAAAAGGAAAAGGAAATATAATCTTCATGATATCATTCACACAAATTTATGTGGTATCTTAAAGGTGGTTGTGAAATTTGGGTAGAGGTACTTCATTATTTTCATTGAGGACTATAGTATGATGGCTTGTGTTATGATTATTTATACGAAACAACATGTTCTAGAATACATTATAAGTTATTTCCAAATTTCTTAGAATTAAATTAGTCATACAATCAATTTCCTATGATCTGATAATGAAGGGAAATACACACCCAATGAATTTGAAAATTATCTAGAAATCATGGAATATGGAATGATGTTTTTGTATTGAGAAACCAAAAATAGAATGGAGTTTTTGAATATAGAAATCTATATGTAAACAATATAGCCCTAACTATGGTTATTGAGAGTCGTATCTCCCATCATTATTAGAAAGTGGCTTTTCATGTTTCATTGTATACATGAAATCATAGAGAAAATTATATTTGAGAATTCATGACACCATATGAGTTTTGGAATAAAAAAATTCTTCATTGGCTTATTTTATGTTTTCTGATGTATACGTTTCATCAGAAACAAAGAAGGAAATCAAGGGATGTTTTGTGATGCTGGTGATGGGGGAATATTACATAAATACCTATTTATGAGTAAAGCATAAAAATGTTTCAATAATCATATTAAAATAATTATGGAATTTAGTTATGTAATGATCATTATTGATAAACCAAAAAATTTCACGGGGAATTCATATGATTATATTATAAATGATTTGGATGAATGTGGAAAAGGAATATATGAAAATTAGGAAGTATTAGAAGGCGTGAAAAACATTCCGAGGTCGCAAAATGATGATGATTCTGAAGAATAATCCTATGATGATACGATGGCTGATGAAACTTCATTTGAACCTCTCATGAGAAATTGAATATCATAAATTGATTTGTGTGATATCATTGGGTATTATTCCACAACAACATAGTCATGGAAAATATGAAATTATGAAAATTATTCCTTCTTATAAATTTCAGAACCTGCCTAATTTAAAGAATCTACAATGGATGAATCATGGGTGAAATACTTGAATGAGGAACTAGATCCGATTTATATGAACCATGCACGTGATCTTATTATATGGCCTGAAAATGACAATGTGTTTGGAACAAAATGTACCTTTAATAAAAAAATTACCATCATGGATATATGATCATAAATAAGTCACACATTGTGTATAAAGGGTATGCTCATATTGAAGAAATTGGTTTTGAATAATCGTGTTATCCAATGTTGAGACTCGAGTCAATCATTCCTTTCTATTCTATATGAATTAAATGAGGATATAAATTATATTATATGGATGTAAAATCAAAATTCATAAAATGTATTATTGAAGAAGAAGACTACATTGAACAACTAATGGGTTATCTAACTATTAATGATGAGATGAATATTTTTATATTGAAAATGGAATTATATTGTCTGAATTAAGAAGCATGAGAAAGGTTTTATCATATGGATTATTATATGAAGAATATCAAATTTAAAATAGGATGTTTCAAACACACACTCTATGTGAAAAATTCAAATGAATATCAATTTATAGTTATACTTTACATGGATGATATTATATTTGGAGAAAGTAGGAAAATACTAGTTGAAGAGTTTCCTAATCATAGAAATAAGAATTTTAATCGTCTATTATTGGTGATTTTACATGTTTATTGGGGATTCAGGTGATTCAAAAGAGGTACTAAACATTCATATAGAAAAAAAATATGAAAAAGTGTTAGTGAATAAATTCAATATGCGTGACTCCAAACCAATTTTTACTCCGATTACTTTGGGGAAAAACATCTAAATCATGAAGATAAAACTACTATAGGCCCCACCATGTATAGATAAATCATTAGAATCCAATTTTACATGACTACAATATGATAAGATTTCATATTTTTAATATGATTTGCAGAAAACTTTTAGGGAAATCTGATGTGAGGAAATTTTAAGGGAGTTAAATGAATCATGAGGTAAATACAAGATACAAACAATTATGGATTATACATTTCTTCATGAAGAGATAATGAAATATCATCATTTTATGATACTAAATATGATAGAGATTAGTTGAATAGAATATCCACAAGTGGTAGATCATTCATTATTGTCATGAAATGTGTGGTCCAGTTGAGTAATAAACTATAAAGCACTTCTCTTAGTACTGCTGAAGGGGAGTACATATATGCAATAATGATTTTAGTAAACTATTGTGGATAAAGAAATAAATAACGAATATAAGTGATAAGGTGATAAAAACAATGGTGATTATATATGATAACAATATAATAATTTATCATATGAATAATCATATTCAACATTCTTATATGAAACATATTTAAATGAGATATCACATCAATATATAAAAATTCAAACAAGTCATGATTAAAATGGATAATGTAGGAATTGATGACCAAGTGGATGACATTCTAACGAATCCATTAGCAACACATGTGTTCTAAAAACATCAGTTGAACTTCAGTATTCAACCACCTCCCAGTGCATGAGGAGGTTAAATATTATCCCCTCTCCAGAGATGTATTAAGTGTTTTAATCTATTTTTGGAGGTTATGTAGATTTATTGGGGCGATAGGATCCACAGGGAGTGTGTTTTTGAGAACAACAAGTAAAAATAGATTTTCATTGGGTTTATTTCCAAAAGTGGAGAATGGAGAAATTCAATGCTTAAAAATGGGTACAAATATAATAATAACTCAATGATCACAAAAGGAGAGAATGAGAATTATTACAAAGAGGTAGAATGAAAATGGAGATGAGAGTGGAGAATGATAATTAAATGTTATGAGGAAACAACCAAAATTAGAATTGGTGTTATGGGGAAATGGTCAAACTATAATATAAATACACTTAGTCATTCAAAAACCTAAGAACCCAATTAATTATTTTCCTACTATTTCCTATATTGATTTTTTCTCATATATACTTAGAGTGATGATTGTTTTTTTTCTCCTATATCAGGTCTTGATTGTGTGTGCCTTTTAATAATGTGTACTTCTTGATGATGGGGTATTATGTGATGTCTAAGTGAGAAACACAAAGGTTTTTTGTTCTTTAAAATAATTTATCTTCATGAATAGATGCTTCATGAAAGGAAGTTTTAAACATTAGATTTTCATTGTATAGTGATTTCAAAGTGCATCAACTAAGGTCTACAGTGCACAAAGAGTCTCATTCGAGTCAGGGACAGAGAGTTTAATGCCAATGATTTCAATATACCTTCTTGTCGATAAAATAAGTAATAATTCTCTCAAATTAGTGACCTAAGGGGAGTCAACTAAAGTGTTCCAAGGTAATTAGTGTGGTATGACTTAGAAATTGTTAAGGTAGTGTGCTTCATATATATTGACGATTTTTAAAAAAAATTCCTCCACCCCTAGTAAAGATTATTTGATTTATGTATTAGTGACTTAATTTTGGTGTGTGATCATTAGAATAATCCTTAATGGTGAACCATGTAAAAATGATGTTTTGTCTCTTGGAATGTGATTGAATTTTTCTTCACATTATTATAAGACATGTTTAATAGCTTCATACCAACACAGGAAGAGGATCTATTTCATTAGAAGAAAATGTCAAAATTATGATTCACCCCTCCCCTCTCAGGGTGTTATGATGTCCTTTATTACTTTACTTCTTTTTATGTCCATTACTGTGATTTTTTCCCTCATCCCATAAGGGTTGTCATGTATTTTTTATTATATAATTCCCTAAAAAATAAAATTGAAATACATTTTGGAATGTAATAATTGAATAATAATTGAGTTAATGATATTATATAATTTTTACAGTCAGTTCCTTATATTTATTATGTCCTACACCAATGAACATAACCATTGTATCTAGTTTTATTGGTTAAGTAGGTTAATAGCATTGTTTCGTTTTGAATTTTTCCCAATTGTCTAGCATGTCACCCAAGCACCCATGTTAAATGGGTTATGTTCATATGACAAAAATAATGTGACTAATGTTTTTAATATTTATGTGAAGATTGCTCAATACTTCAATTTTGACTCTACAATCAGGAATTGATGGGTTTTTGATATATAATGACACATCAAAGAAAGCACTTGGTTGTGTCCTTATGAATAATGATAAGGTTATTAAATATTCATTGATTAATTTGATGATTTATGATAAAAATTATCCAACACATGATCTTGAGTAAGCAGCCTTGCACTTTTTTACTAAATATATGAATACACTATCTTTGTGGTAAAATATATGAGATATATAAGGTTCACAGGAGTTTTAAATACAACTTTATATATATAGAAATCTATATGAGACCAATGTGATGGCTCGAGTTACTAAAATATTATGATTTCTCAATACACAACCACCTAGGAAAAGAAAATAAGGTAGCAGATTCCTTGATTATTTATGATCATTGAATTATGAACAATATGAGGATTTATAGTGATCAAATATTGATAGATTTATTAAAAATTGATAGAGGAATTGTTAAGGATGGGGAAGCATCACTACTTTTTAAAATTATTGTTAAAATATCTTTGTTGGAGAAGATAAAAATATATCTATTATATTATAAAAATTATAAAAATAAAATTAAACTAGTTAAGGGTGAAATATTAAAAATCATAGAGTGTTACGATGGAATTATAATATTTAGAAATTGTTAATATGTTCAAGGAATAGATCGGCTAAAAAGAACCAAATTAAATGATTATCATAGCTCAAATTTACCTATACACCATTTTGGTACCAAGATGTATAATAATATAGAGGGCCATTTTTAGAGGTAGAATATAATGTTGGAAATTGATGACTATGTGTCAAGATTCCTAGTTTTTTAACAAGTGAAGGTTATAAAACATCATCCTAGAGGATTTACACAACCTCTGCCTATTATTATGTGGATGATTGATTCCATTATGAAAGAATTTGTCAAAGGAATACCAAGGAAACCATTAATGAATTATGTAATATTGGTTTATGTTTATCCTCTTACAAAATTATCTAATTTTATTGTTATAAGGGAATATTTAGCTCTTATGTTCATATAAATACTATATATTAATGAAGTGTTAAGACTTATTGGTGAATTATTATTGTAACGACCAAATAATTTTTCAATGGAAATTCCCTTTATACAATTAAGTCATATAATAACATGGAATCACAAAACAATGAACTAATATGTACTATGAGACCATCAATCAAAATATTGTCACATCTATGATTTGAATTTCCAAAATCTGACTTACACTATTACGATCAATAAGATGTTCGGAGTCCGATAAGACAAACTATTTTTTTGTGAATAGTAAATAACACATATAAATAATAACCTTACATTATTAATAGTAATATGACCCTTATGAATATTAAATCGTCCAAATGAATAGTAACCTCACCCTTAAATTTATAAATAAAATTTAGGCATCCTATTATAAAATTGGTATTTTTATATGTCATAAATAATTAATTGAAATTAATTATTTAATTCAGAAGAAATTTTTTACTAAAAATATGTTCATAAATTAACAATTTTATGTCTTCTTGTTTTAAGAAAATTTTATTATACCATATGTATTTTTTAATTCATTTTAATATCATTTATTGTTTTAAAATATGTATTTTTTCATGTAAATTGTGATTTTAATTAAAAAATTAAAATAATCATATTTATAATATTATTTTTGAAAAATGGATTTCATTTTTGGATTATTCATGTAAAAAAATTGTTGGGTTTAATTTTTTGTATTTTTTAAAAATATTTGAATTTTAGATGAATATTAAAATACGATAATTCAGAATAAATGATAAAACCTTAATTTTTGCATCCTTCTTCAAACATGAATAATGTTAATTCCCATTAGATCAAAATCCAAACAACTATTTACTATTTTTGGTCACATGAATTATTAATATTGGTTGTATTATTGAAAAATAATAAGCTAATGGTTAAAATATTAAGTTATCTCACCTCCCCTCTACTATAAAAACCACCCATAATCCACTCTTCTCTATACTCGTCTCAATCTCTGTGCCTTCCCTAAAATCTACGGAAATATCTACCTATGATACTCCCCACATCTATCAGCCCTTGGTCTCCAGATAAAACCAAATCCTATCCCTTTAATACGCTCTCAAGGAATATTAAATCAAGCGGTAAATTCCTCTTTTCTTTTCATTCATTCTCTTTTCATGTTCCTTAGGTCACTTTCCTTTCCTAACCTTTCCTCATCCAAATGGTATGAAATATCTAGTAACATATATGTATTGGAATTTTTTTGGCTAATGGTATAATTAATTATCATATCTCCTTCCCCCTCCTTTTATATGAAATAAATGAAAACATCATCTTAGATGAGTTAATTTAACATATTCAAGGAAGATGGGATATCAATTTCTGTTAGTATCTTCAATTAATTTCCTGAAACCATTTATATTGGTGGAACATACTATTAAATATGTATTTAATATTATGTGATGTTTTGGTACCCATTATCGCGCATGACGTAATATAATAATACTAAAAAAAGTTAATTATGAGAAAAAACACCAAATTAATCCATGTGTGTACCATTAATGGTTTATATAATCAGTCACATTTATACCAAATTGCATAATGAACTTTATAATAATGTAATTTTCATTATGGTCATAAATGTTTTATAACTTCAGTTCTAGGAAAATATTCTAATCATACATGTTTATCCTAACATGATTAAAAGTGATCTGATCTTTAAAAATAGGAAGAAAACACTCCCAAACAATGAAATTAATCTTCTTAACTAATCATAAAGAATATGGGTGAACATAATATGGTTATAATAAATCAATAACATGTATTGGAGGTTCTATAATTATTAATTAATGAACCTAGTTTGATTATTCATGTCTATAATATCAAGCGAAGAACATCATCTGAATAATGGTAAGAGATCCTCTCTATCTCACTCTTATTCAAGAATTTCCACTATGTTGTGCCATTTTATGTGCAATTCCTAATGAGGGGGTATAATTTATCACCTTCCCAATACATTCCTCAGGATTTATAAAATATGACAAAACCCTTTATTTCTCATCAATTCCTCTTAAGTACACTTGATACCATGATGATATTCTGTAAGGGAATCTACCAGAACCTCATAAATTCCTTTTGGTTCCTCTATCTTACATATTACACAAATGATGTTGTCTTTTATTCTATGTCATAATTATACAAACTTTTTATATGCTCCATACTCATTTTTCAAGATCCTTCAAATATTATCCTTATGGTATATACATGTTTTTACATGATTCCCCCTCAATACTGTTCGATAAGCAAACCCCTTTTAAGGGGACTTTCTGAATTCTTACCCATCATCATGTACACAATATAATCTATTTTTATGGAACCATTGTATTTATAAAACCACAAATTTTATTATTAAATCCTTGATGGTTCACTTGTGGTTTTATATAAATGATCATAACCTTTTTGTTTTAAATCACCTTTGATATTTTCCTTCAACCGCACAAAAATGTTTAAATTCTAAAGATCCCAAAAAACTCTTTTTGCATGTTATTAATTCAATTTTACATCACCTATTGTGATTTAGGCATATTGTAACCAATGATAGTTTTTGAATTATTTTATTACTTTCCTTAAAATACACACGTATTATACATTTCTTTTTTATGCATTATGTCATGATTATGATACCCAATTCTTTCTCTGGGAAACATTTATGTTTATGTATGGTTGATTATGTATGATTAATTTGTGGAAATAATATTCATGAACTTGTTAAGAATTTTTTGCCAATATTGTGCTCTAATTCATTAGGTAATGTCTAGTCTCATGAGATGTTATGTGAAACGGTCTTGGAGGTTAGCCTTGGCATGGGCTACAATGTGCAACGGTCTTGGTTGATAACCATGACTTATGCTCCCCTATGTGCAACAAGCCTCGACTCATGATTAAGTCATGAATTATGATACTACCAAATTTATACGATTCAATGATTATATGATCCCATGTTTATAAGTTATGATTCCATATTCAATTTTATTTCATTATTTCATGATATCTAACCCATGTGCTAAAGCCTTATTTTTATAATTTATTCCCTTACTGGGATATTAGTGCATCCCTTCATTAATGTGGTCCACAGGTTACCCTATAAATATGTTTGGGCTAAAATATTGTTATAATCTCTTCATGAATATTAAATAAAAAATTCTTTTTTATCCCCATGTTTTAATATTTATGTTCCTAGTCTTTCTAGAAAATAGAAATTACGATCCACGACTTGTAATATGATGTTAAATTATGATTAAAACTATGTAATTATATTTTTAGAAGGATATGGTTTCTATAGTTAGTATTAGAGGACGGTTTGGTTATTTTTGGATATTAAGAATAGAGATCATTCGAAATAATCTTAAAGATGATTCTATATATAAGAAAACACCCCAAAATATTCGTATCTATATAGGAAGTGTTTTATTAAGAAAATTCGTCACTGTCTGGATACAACCTTGTAGAGGTGGCTCTGGAATAGATGTATCAAGGGGTAAAACCCAAAAACAAGACATTGAGCTAAACTAAAATAGAAACTTGTGCATGATAACAGTCCATACTGCACTCTTGGTTTGACACTCCAATGGGTTATGATTTGGTAAATTCATGATCATAGTAAAAACCATTATCAAGGGAATAAATAATTCCCATTAAAAATAGATCATGAATAACCAAGATTTAAACCTACTGAATCAATATTTAGGATATTTTTATTCTTTAAAGATTATAATTTTACGATCAATGTTTCCATTAGATGCTTAACAACTTTGTATTCAAGCCCTCTAATCTTACACTACTTTTCTTTTTTAATGGAGGGAAAAATAATAATTCATTTAAAAAATCAATTTGTTAGAGAATGTGAATATTTTTAAAATGATATTCTTCATATGATTGGAATGGGATCTTGGAACATCCTTATAGTATATAATTAGTTGGATCATGTTAGGAATTCTAACTTGAATCACAAGGAACACCCATCTCCTACAAGTAAAGACAATGTTTCCATTGAATCGTTCATGTAAAAATAGCCTCCGATGTTTTTTGGATCTTATTATCACCTCCTCACAAAATAGTGGATTAACTTCATTGAAAACATAAATATATATCCTTTAGTTATCAGATGATGAGAAATCTATACTGGTGATCTATCATTTTGATGGGGAAGGTGATCAGTATTGGAAAATGATCATGAATATGAAGCCCCATGAGGAGATTGAATCCATGGATTGGAAGGAATCCAAGAGAATGTTTTTCAATAACAATTTTCCCAAACCCTCTATCTCAGGATGAAAGAGAGTTATCATACTCAATAAGAAGGAAGATGATTAAATCGAGGTATATGAAGAATACAATACGAGTATTTCATGGTATGCCTCTAGCTTTGTCATGAACACCAAAGGAATAGAGAATTTATTCTTTTTTACACTAAAGATAAGTCTATGAAAATCATTGATGATTCGTGACATTGAAAACTATGTAAAGATTTTACATTGTTCCCTTGATGGTGAAATTCAGATTGGAGACTCTCAGTGGTATCAAGGGACCAACGACAAAAAGAAGAATAAAGAATCCAATGTGGGAGGTTACAGAGATAAATTCAATAATGGAAAGAAGATAGACTATCCCATTTGTAAAAATATTGGGATGAACCATCCTGGGAAATGTCTAAAGGGAATGAAAAATTCTGTAAAATGTTGAAATATGGAACATCTAGCAATGATTAACTGACGGGATATGATGAACTGCACTAATGTGGAGAACAAAGGAAGGTTTAGATAAACGCTCAGCCTAGGGTGAAGTGTTACAACTACAAGGAACATTGGAATTATGAAAAAAAATTCACTATGCCAAGGGTTATTAGAGGAAGTAAACGACAACCCACATTGAAATAAGGAAGGGATTATTTTATCACTACTGTTGAGGTGGATCTGTAGAATGTTTTGTTGACACTTATGTTAGTTATTCATTCAAGAATAGTGAATGTACTATTTGATTCTAGTTCTACGCATTCTTTCATATCATTCACGTTTATTATATCTATTCACAGACCAACTTAAAATGTGGAGGATATGTTATGTGTGAGAATATTGAATGAGGATATTATTGTGTCCTTGGTTTGTAACAACTCCCTAGTAAATATTTTTGGACTAAACCTCCCAAACAAACTTTCCACACTACGTTTAGTGGAGTCTGATGTAATATTTGGCATGCATTGACAATCTATATATAAATCCAATATCAGCTCTCTGGAAAGGTAGATCACTCTTCATATCTTGACGAATCCTCTTATTCCATATAATTTTAAGGAGGATGATGAATCTTATTTAGAATCATTTTTTCATGTATGGATTTTAATTCCTTATAAGAAATTTATTATTTCTCAAATAATTTGGATAATTTAGAGAATATCACTCGTTGATATGACTACAATGAGGGATTACACTAATGTATTCCCTGAGTAGTTTCTTCGTCTTCCAGCTGATTGAGAGGTTGAATTACCAATTGAACAAATTCATGGATCTCTACCTATAACTAAGACACCTTATAGAATGGAAACCATAGAGTTGGAAGAGATGAATAAGAAGTTACAGGAGAATCATGGAAAGGGTTTTATATTCCCAATTAGTTCACTATTGACGGTGCTACTCTTATTTTTTAAGTAGAATAATTAATAAATGAACCACTACAGTGATTATCACGAGTTTAATAAAATCACAATAAAAAACAAGTATCACAAGACACATATAGATGACTTTTTCTATCAGCTTCATGGGGACAGTTATATCTATAAGGTGGCCCTTAAGTCAGGATATCATCAATTGATGGTGAGGAAGGAAGATTTTCTAAAGAATTCCTTTCGAACAAGGTATGGAAACCATGAATTCATAGTGATTCCCTTCAAAATCACTAATGTTCAAGAAGTTTCTATGGAATTAATGAATAGAGTCTTTATATATCACCTCAACAAATTTGTGGTAGTCTTTATCGATGATAATATAATATACTCCATAAAAAAGTAGGAACATGAAGAGAAATTGGAAACTATGTTAAATAAATTAGAATGGGAGAAGATGTCTTCAAGGTACAAAAAATGTGAGTTTTTTTATGGAAGAAGGGTAATTAATGGGGATTTTTATCAACAACAAAGAGATATCTATAGATCTTTCTAAGATAAAGGAAATTGAAGAGTGGTCTAGAATGACCTTAGAAACAAAGATCCATAAAATAATTGGTCTAGCGAGGTATCATCGATGATTTTTGAAGAACATATAACAATTATCAAACCCAATGACCATGATGAAATAGAAGGGAGGGACGTTTGTCTAGGGTCAATAATGTAAAGGTTGTATGGAAGAATTACCTCTATGGGGAGAAGTTTAATATATATAATGATTACAATAGTCTCAGATATATATTTACAAATAATACATTAATATGTGATAGAAAATATGTATAGATCTCATTAAGCACTACAACCTCCCAATCCACTACCATCCTACTATGGAAAACAAGGTGGAAGATGATATAAGTATAATAGATCCTCCATCATTATGAATGATGAGATTTGAAAAGGAAACAATCTTTTTTATTTTTAGACAATATTCATGGGAATCATTAAGGTAGGAAGATAATAAATCCATTCTCAAATGATTTCTCAACCATCGCTCATGGAGAAAATAAAGGATTATCAAAGAAAATATTTAGAAATTCATTAAAGGGTGGAAGACAATAAAAATGGGAAATCGTCTGAGTTAATGATTGATAATGAAAGAGTTTTATTATTTGGGTCATGATTATGTGTACCATCAGATCTTGAGATAATTAAGGAGCTTTTGAATGATACACATAGCTCAACCATATATATTTATCCATGGATCACAATGTTGTATCGAGATCTACGAGAGAACTTTTGGTGGGAAAATATGAATAAGAATATTGCTAAGTACATATCGAAGGTCCTGGTATGTGAATAAGTGAATTATTAGAGATATAAGTCTAAGTGGATGATGCAACCTCTACCCATTCCAACATAGAAGTGGGAGAACATCACCATAGACTTTGTCAATGGACTAAAGAGGACATCTTGGGGAAACAATGTTATATGGGTCAAATGTGGATTGTCTTACAAAGACATATCACAATATTCAACATGCTCTAAGAACTGAATTGAACATCAGTACCTACTATCATTCTCCAAATGATGACCAATCTGAGTGAACTATTCTGACACATGAATACATGTTGAGAGAATGTTATATGGACTTCAAATGAGGATGAGACCAACCCATTCCACTGGTAGAATTCTTCTACAACAACAATTTCCACTAGCGCATCTGAATGGAACCATACAAAGCCATTCATGGGAAAAGGTGAACAAAATTGGAATTTTAGGATGAAATTGATGAGGGTAAGCTTCTAGAACCATAAATGGTTCATGAAATTGTTGAGAAGGTAAAATCAATTCAGCAGAAAATCAAGGCTTCAGAATTTCAACAAAAGAACTGTGTAAACAATCATCAATGATACCTTGAGTTTAAAGTTAGAGACATGTTATTTCTACACATATCTCTATGGATGAAGGTCATGATGTATTGGGAATAAAGGAAAGCTATGTCCCAGGTACATTGGCCCCTTAAATATAATTGATCATGTTAGTGTTGTGGACTATCGACTTTAACATCCACCTACCACGTCCAAAGTACACGATGTCTTCAATGTAAGCCTCTCATGGAAGTACACACCATACCTTAACATGTGCTCTCTATAGAGGTGGTACGGTTAGATAATGATACATTATATGAGGAGAAAACACTAAATATCTTGGATCATAGAGATAATGTTCTACATAATAAGACTACATACATGGTTAATGTATTGTGGAGGAACCATAAGTATGAAGAGGAACCAATAGAACTGGATGAGGCAATGAAGGAAAAGTGCATGAACCAGTTTATGGTTTAGAATGTAAATAAATTTGAGGGTGAAATTTCATAAGGGGGGAATAATGTAATGTCCCAATGATTTATCAATGTAAATTCCATTCTTATAATTCTATCATATAATCACATGTAATCAAAAGACAATGAAATAATAAGTACTATGAGACTTTAATCATAATATTGTCACTTCTATGATTTGAATTTCGAAAATCGAACATACACTGTTGTGAAGAGTAAGACATTCTGAATCTAATAAGACAAAATCATTTTGTTAGTGAATATTAACCCAACCTTAGTAATAATAACCTACACCTATGAATTGTAATAGGAGCCTTATGAATATTAAATCATCCAAAAGAATAGTAACCTCACCCTTGAATGTATAAATAATATTTAGGCATCCGATAAGTGATAATATTAGTTTTTTTATGTCATAAATAAATAATTAAAATTAATTTTTCTATTTATAATAAAATTTGATTCCTTAAAAAGTGTTCATGATTTTAAAATTTTACTTCTTATGGTTTTATGATTATTTTATAAGACCTTATGAAATTTTTTAACACATTATAAAATCAGTTATAGTTTAAAAATCTGAATTTTTCAAGAAAATTATAAATATAATTAAATATTTAATTAAGCTTTTTTAGAATCATTTAAAAAAATTGGATTTAAATTTTGGAATCTACGTTTCAAAAAATGGTTGGTGTGAATTTTTTGGGGTTTTCAATAATATATGATTTTTTTATGAATAGTAAAATACAATAATTCACAATAAATTCTAAAACCAGAATTTTTGCATCATGCCGGAGTCATGGATGATTTAAATGGACATTGTCTCAAACCCACATGAACTATTTACTGTTTTATGTCATCATAACAATTACTAATGCTTTACTTTTGTAAAAATAATAAACTAATGATTAAAATAATTAGAAAACCCTCCTCCCCTCCACTATAAAACTCACCCACACTACCCTTCTCTATTCACTTTGTTCATGCCATGAGACTTCCCTAAATTCTTCCCAAATATACCCCAAGATCCTACCCAACGTCTATAATCCCTTTGTTGATTAAAAAAACTAGATCTTATCCCCTTAAAAGGATCTAATGTAAAATTAAATCAATGGGTAAATTCGTCTTTTCTTTTATTATATTTTCATTTCATGTTCCTTTAGTCTCTTTTCATTACTAACATCTCGTCATCAAAATGGAATGAATAATATATTACCATAAATGTAATGTAATTTTTTTATGCTAATGGCATAATTAATTATCACCTCTACTGTCCCCTCCTTTTATACATAATAAATGAAAACACTGCCTGATATGTGTTAATTTATCACATTCAAGGATGAAAGGTTATCATCTTCTATTACCACATTAAATTATAGTCATGAAACCATTTTTAAAATTGAAATAAACTATTAAATATAAATTTTATATTATGTAATTTTCTATAATCATTTTTCCCAAAATTTTATAAAATAATAATACAAAAGAAGTTATTTACGAACAGAATCTCCAAATTAATCCTAACGCTTATCATTACTGTTTTATATAATGATTCAAATTTTCTCTAATTAACCAAATTTATTTTATAAACATGTAATATTATGGATGTTCACTAATTTAATATAACATAAATTATGTACAACCATTATCATTATACATGTTTATCCAAACATGAATATAAGTGAACCGATCATTAAAATCAAGAAAAAAATGTTCCCAAACAATGAAATTAAACCACATAACTGATAAAACAGGACAAGGATAAACATAAAAATTCTATAATAAATAAATAACATGTATTGGATGATATATAATTGTTTAATAATTAACCCAATAATATTATTCAGGTCAATAAGATCTAGAAAAGAGCAACATCGGACTTAAGGTAATGGATCCTCTCTATATCACTCTTATTCAAGAATGTCCTCTATGTTATGCCATTTTATGTGTAATTCCTAATGATGGGGTATGATTTATCACCTTATCCATACTTCCCTCCTGACATATAATGATGATAAACCCTTTTCTCTTGCATTAATCCCTACTAAGAACACCTGATACCATTTTGATATTCCGAATGGGATTCTACCCGAACCTCCTATATTTCGTCTTGTTGCTCTATCATTCTTTTTCTCGAAATGAAGTTGTCTTTTTCTTTTTTACTAAAATGTATAAATAATATGTACATTTTATATAATAATGTTTCAAGATTCACCCCTTATTCTTTGTAAGGGATATACATGATTTTAATTGATTCCTTCCTCAAAGATTTTTGATAGGCAAATCTGTTTTAAGGGGATATTCCGAATTCATACCCATCATCATGTGCACTATATAATATTTTTTTAAGCCAGAATTGTTTTTCTAAAACCACACAATTTTATTATGAAATCCATCCTTTTTCACATCTGGTTTTATATAAATGATCATTCAATTTTTAGTTTTAAATTTCCTTTCATATTTTTCATTAACCGTACAAAAATGATTAAATTATAAAGTTCCACAAAACACTTTTTGAATGTTATTAATTCAAGTTGACTTCACTTATCATGAATTATACCTATTTTACCCTCTTATAGTCCCTTAATTATCTAATTACTTTCCTTCATGGACAATTTTATGATACAACCATTTGTTATGCCTTATGTCATGATAATGATATTCAATTATTTCTCTAGGTTACACTAATAATTATTTATGGTTTATTATGAATAAATATTTTGTGGAAATAATACTCATGAACATGTTAATATGGGTAATCCAATATAGAGATCAAATGCATTGGGTAATTTTGAGTCTTTCGAGATGTTATGAGCAATGGTCTTGGCGGTTAGCCTTGGATTGTGCTACCTTTTGCAACATTCTTGATTGTTAACCTTGACTTGTGCTCCCTTATGTTCCACAAGACATGACTAGTACTAAATCCATGATTTATTTTTCTATAAAATTTTTATGATTAAATGTTAATATGATCCCATGTTTATAATTTATGATCATATATTCCATTTTATATCATTATGTCATGATCTCTAACCCATGTTCTAAATCCTTATTCTTATGTGTTTCCTTTACTAATATTTTAGCTCATCCCTTGGTTCATGTGACCCCCAGGGAACCCTTTGAATATGTAAGGGCTCAAAGTGAGTTATCATATATTTATGAATATTAAATAAATATGTGTTTTCAGTCCCATTATTTATGTTTTATTTTTTAGGTTCCTAGTCCACCAAGTCATTATACTTTATGATCCTTGGATTGAAATATGTTGTTTAATTAAGCATAAAACCATGTAATGTTATTTTTAAAAGTCTACTGTCACTATATTTATTGATTTTGTATGATCGAGATCCTTATATTACATAAATATTTTGGAAGAGTCTTTACACTGCACTACATATAGCTCTTCATTTGAGAACAACCTACGATCCTCAAACTGATAGATTGTATAAAAGGAATTTTCAAACATTAGATGATTTTTTGAAATTATTATCGCATGAAATTCATGGAATTTGGGATTATTATTTACCTTCGGTAGATTTTTCCTACAAATATTGTTCCATTTAATGTATTCAAATAGATCCATATAAAGATTTATATGGAAATATATTTCATACTCCAAATTTATGGGATGTAATTGTTGAAATGAAACATATATAATTAGATACTATTGATGAAATAATGATAAAGGTATAGACTATTCAGTCTCATATTAAAACCACTCAAACTAGAAAAAATAGATTTACTAAAAACTAGGGAATGTATTTATAATTTCAAGTGGTAGATCATTTTTTTATATAAGTATATCCTTGGAAATGTTTCATATGGTTTGGTAAGGAAGCGTAACGAGCCCCAAGTATATCTGAATGTTTAAAATTCCTGAAAGAATCAGAGTTGTAACATACTAATTAGCATTTCCCCCATGTCTCTACAAGGATCATGAGGTGTCCCACATATCATTGTTAAGGATATACATGCATGACCCAATGCACGTACTCACCTTTGAAGAAATAGAACTAGAACCTTATATGTCTTACTGTGAAGAGCCTATCGAGATTCATGATAGTAAGAAACATGTATTGAAAAATCATATGACTCGATACGTAGAGGTTCTATAGAGAAACCATAAAATGGAAGAATCAACATGTATCCTAAGGATGTTATAAATAAACCCCCATCATCATTTTAAAGAAGAAAATTCATGAAAAAAATTTTAGGATGGAATTTTCAATGTTGGGATCAATATAACACACAAATATTTTAAAATATGTATCATTTAAAATAAATTCAATTTATTTGGAAGCTTACTTAGCATGAAATGTCATGCTAAAAAACTGTGATATACTATTAATTATTAACATTACCGTTTGAATAGAAATGTGACCATTAGAAAAAGTAAACTGAACATTAGAATAATAAAAATACTTATGAATGTATAAATAAAATTTACGAATCTCATAAATGAAAATATGGTATATTTATTTCATGGAATTATAAAATAAATAATTTAAAAATAATAAATTATATGTTTGTGGTTATGTGGAACATAAATGTTTATTTAAAATTTTAAAATTAATATAAATTTATAAAAGAAAAATTATTTTCATAAAATAGATAAAAAATTAATATTTTGTTATCTTATAATTATTATATAATTTTATGTGAGCTATATTAATTTATCAATGTCTCATATAGCCAACGAGCATGTACCGTAGGGGTACAGGCTCCTGCTTGGCATCCAAAATACCCTGGATCAAATCCGGAAGTGACTAATTTCTAGGGTATTGTAGCAGGAATGTAGTAGGGCACTGTAGTAGTGGCGGAACTGTAGCATCGTTGACACTGTAGTGGTGGAGGCACTGTAGAAGGAATTGTAGTGGGGGTGGTACTTTAGCAGGTATTGTAGCAGCATGGGTAATGTAGCAGTACTATTCGCTGAGGGGCTCTTTGGGCCAAAAATGGGCTTTCAAGCCTTGTATTCAGGCCACATGGCCTAGGCCTTCGGGCTCTATAATGGGTCTCCCTCTACATAGTCTAAATATGTCTTCAAATTAAATAATAAAATGAGGCTTCAACCCCAGCCTTTAAAATAAATTAATGTCTCATAAAATATGTTATAATTTTATAATCAGTATTTTTAGAATAAATTATTTTATAATTATAAATTAAATTTATCAAATTTATAAAAGTATATTCATAAAATAGAGTCCATTTATTAAATCTGTCACTTGAAAATTTTTAGCGATAAGTTTTCCAATTTTTCAAAAATAGTTGAATTTTTATTAAATAGTAAAATATTATAATATAAGGTATTTTACTTTTTATTCTAAATACATGATTTTTTGTGTGATGGATGATGTAAGAAAACAATAGTTAAAAATCAGATGGAATTTTTACTATTAGTATTCATAATAATAAAAACTTTTGATAGTCTTGATACAAAATTAAGAACAAATAAATAATTTAATCAATAAAACCCCTCTCCTCCCACAATAAATATAACCCTTCACCACCCCTTCTACTCATAGATTATAAGGCTTAAATATAGTATAAATTCATCCCAAATCCCCTTCTAATATTCTTTTACATGGCCTGGTCCTTTTTTATTAAAAAAGGTCTAATGTGATGTTTTTTATATTAGTTCCCAATGAGACGATATTTGAGAGGTAAAATAAACATTTATCTTTTAATTCTTATTTGGTCTTAATCCTCACCTCACCTCCCCTATCCAAAGTGGAATGGAAACTAAAATATGATATATATATATATATATATATATATATGTTATAATTTAACTGTTATAATTCAATATCCATAATCAAATCCCTTCTTCTCTCTTTTTAATTCAAAAAAATTAAATCATCGTCTATTAGGTGTCGATTCACCGACTTCGTAAATGATGAGTTTTAACTTTTCATAACCACCTTCAAGGATGGTAATAAAAATATATGGTTAACCAAATTATAATATTTTTATTACAAATTATTTAATGTTATATAGAATGTATATTAATAGAATATTTTATAAAAACAATACTAGTTTGTGATCACTGTAAAAACTAAGAAAATAAAGAAATCATTTTTCATAAATGTTTTATGTAATGATTCATATTGATGTAAAAAATGATATATGAGACCATTTAAAATACTAGAGGTAAATTAATAACAATTAATTCCACTTCTATATAATTTTTACAATTTTAGAAGAACATCAATAATTATATACAAGAGAACTGATCCCGAAACCATGAAACGAACACACTGAGAACAATGAAATAAAAAATTATAACTCATAGAAATGGTCATAAATGAACACAAAAAAATAATAGTAAATAAAAAAAATTAATATGAAATTATTTAAATAATTAATAAATATATTATTATTATTCCAGATATTAATTACATGAATTGAATGATTTCAGACATAGGGTGAGGGTTTTATCATATCACTTTTATTTATGTTGTATATCCATTATTCACAACATATTTATTATGTGAGTTGTATATGTAGTGAACATTAATATATCATTTCATCAATCTATTTATCATCATATTATACAATTCATCATTCTATTATTATTTCATTAATGGGGCATATGATTTGACTGATTACAAAATGGTATGGGATTTCCTAACTCAATATTCATTCACTATGTTAAACATCAATTTTATTGAATATGTCATGCCAAAGTATTTTGAAAAATGAAATTTGATTAAATTATGTTCTATTTAATCATTTTTATTTGTATTTATAGTTAATAAACATAATCCATTCATTTGATTAATGATATGATCCTTTATGTGACTTCATCTCTATATTCTTTTGTTGAGGAATATTTTGATGTTCATGCACCTATTTTCCTTTCAATGGTGTATATATTTATACATTTATTTATGAACATCATTCATTGAATGTCTCATTTAGTATACTTATTTCGTATATCAGGGATATTGTTATTTTCTATGTTTTATGACAATTTTTTCAAAAAGAGTTTTAATGTATTTTGATTAAATTTGTAAATGATGTTAAATATGTATATTTTACTAAATACAGTTATTTTTTATACAGAATATAGATTCATGAACTAAATCATCTATTTTGATATATTAGGAATTTTTTGGAAATTATTATATGATTGGATTCTAGTAATAGATAGCCACTTCAACGAATTAGTAGTCACCTGAAAAGATAATGTTGGTAAAATTAAATTGGTTTTTACTAATAATGATTAAACCATCATTTAAATAGTCTTAATGGTAAAGGTACCATGATTTCATAGATAATGGAATCCAAATTATAATTATTTTACATCATTGCGATTTCTATCATTATTTTACATGATATTTATACTATGATATTATCTATGAAATCAAATTTTACTCATGTTGTTAAAAAAAGGAATTTGGTACTATTCATTTTTCATTGCCATAATGATCATGCCTTATCCATTCATTATTGAATTATATTTATTAAATGAAATGTATTTAAGTTATATATACCTTTCCAAATTAATAATTATTCATTTTTTATTGATTCATGATATATTACATTGTATTTAACCCTTATTAAGCATTTTAACTCACCCTTTTATTTGTTATATTTTCCCTAGGTCATGAAGTTAAAATGATTTAATGTGTTAATGGATGAAATAAAATTCCCATGAAATGTTTTATATTTTATTACCATTGAAATAAGGGTACCATGAATTCATCTAATTCAGCAATACTACTAAACCAATTAGTCCTTTGGGATTTGAATCATGTATATATGACAATGTAATAATGTGATGATCTTACTCTAGGATTCTAGGGCTGGTTCTTCACAAAACATGTTGAGAAACTATGTTCCCCTTTAAAATGATTTAAATGAATATTATTTACAATATTAACTAAAGGTTAATTCTAATCCTCTACAAACCTCATTTACACATAAGAACCATGGTATCTCTCCCCTTACCCACCTAGTGGTTTTGATAGATAAATCTCATTTGTACTCCATTTCGATCAATGCCATTCACATTAGATCACATGGGGTGAGTATAGCATTCATATTTAAAATTTTCCCAAATTCCCATTTTATCTTTGATGTTATATTTATATGTAAAAATATTCCTTATATTCAGGGTGTTTGACTATTTTTTATATTTATCTCATTCAATCAAAAATCTAAGAAGAGAACATTATGAAGAGTCTACCCCAAGTATAATTTTGGTGTTTAACAAGTTCTCACTAAAATTCAGTAGTTTTATTAATTTTCATCATTTTTTCATATTTTGTACCATCAATGATTTTCTCATGAAATTTTTATTTGTAAAATTATTATATAAACACGGATTATGAAGTGAAATTAGAGCATCTAAATCATTTGAGGCTGGTGAACTGAACTAGGACCACCCATTATGGTCTGTTAGTATAAATTCTCTTGAAAACCATTATTGATTTTATCCAAAACACCACCAATGTTTTTGACGAGACACTTATTAAAAGAATAAACTAAATTATTAATTTGATTTGTTAAATGGAATAGATATATCACCTAACACTAGGTACTTTATATTATTATTGATTTTTATTATAGACATGGATCACTTTAACTATGTGGTATGTATTTAGTAAAACTTGTATTCCCAACCTAGAATTCCTTGGTCAAACTAATAAGATGCAAGATAATTAATTGATGTGACTACAAAGTGATATAAAAACATCGAATCATTTGATTGCTTTTCTTGTACATTCCTTTGAATGAGTATAATGGTTCTTCATCATTTTCATAAAATAGATGTGTCTTAGATAAAATACATGGATTCATCTTAATTTCATAATAAACTGACCAACATTTATTATCTAAATCCGATCTAATCAGATCTGTCCTAATATTACATTAGACATGTCCTTAGGCTTTGGTAGAAACTATTTGGATGGAATCCCAAGGGTTCACCGCATTTATTACACGCATACCTCTAGACTAATATATTTTCTCATTACTATGGTTGCGATCAACCTTCTATGGATATGGATTCCATGGGGTTCCCATAAAATCATTTTAATTATTATATATGGGATACCTTGGAATTGTTCCTTAGGTACATATACAATAACAACAATATTATTAGAGATATAATATTTGGACTAATTATATATGGTTGAAAATGTATAACATGATGAGCCTGAGACGACATGGTTTATATTTACATTACTAAGTTACATTGATTATATCTTCACACTATAAAAATTTTATATTCAGAGAATCAATTTTTATTGGACTAATTTTGGCGGAGGCCTACTATGTTGTACTCACACCATATTTAGGATTCTATTCGGTACCCAAATATATTACATAGAAGAATGTATGTAAAAATATAGGCACCTGGCTATAGATAATAGGTTATTTTTATATAGGATCTTGAGAGTATATGAATGATCCAATGCTTGAGTTTCTCATAGAGATATTATTTTTGCAATTTTTGTTGATTTTTGTTTATCTCATTGTTATTTTATGCCTTCTACCTTTTATTTCTACTTCATACCTATATTAACTTATGAAATCACAACCTATATATGATCATGTTACTGGTTATGTACGTTTATTATTATTTGGATTGTTTATTCTTTCTAACATGTAATTATATTCATTTTCCTTAATATTTAATTTATGTATTTACTATTATATTCCAATATGATGGACTATGATAAAGTGGGTAATTCCCCCCTGCTCTACCACCATACACCATCACTATAAGTTGAAAAACTAAAGAATATGAGGAATCATGATTGGGGACACATCACCAGCCATGTTCAATTTCATACTAGTGGACTAGACAAATGACATCACGAAGTTGTATTAGAGGTGTTTTTTTCTTTTCTTACTGTGATTGGTTGGTAGGTAAGAGAATAATACATTTAAGATCGTCAAAATATGCCATTATTAGGAGTAGTTGACCCACATCCTGAGAAAAAACAAGTTGGTAGGTTTGGGAATTATTTTTTTCGATTTCAGCTGTTAGAGTTTAAAAAAATTAACTATTGGGTGATTCATGTGATTTATGAAATTTTTTAGGATTTTTAATTGTATCATTTATGTCAGTATAAAATTTTAGGAATTCATCATGGATCATAGTACACATGAAGGGATTTATATTCCATCTGTATGCTATGCCATGCATATCTCATTACTTAATTTCCTATTATATGTTAAATGATCCTTGATTTCTATACTTGTTAATATTATAATGTTTCATTGTGGGAAATAAGAACAATAATTTGGTATATAAAGTGTATAAATCCCCCAAAATGGTGTTTTACCTATATATCTTGATGTTGTGACCTTTACTAACCAATAATGACATGTTTATGCCATGGAGTGTAAGTATCATGAGATGAGACATTAATTGGTTATGATTAAAATGATTCTAATTTTAATTTTTAATATTTACACCTCAATAAATTAGGAATGGAATCCCATAAAGTTGATCCATTGTATATGGACTTGTTACATCTTATAACATGATTTAAAATTCTACTTTTAGTTACATGAAATTCAAATAGTTAAATATAAAACATTATAATTTATAATATGGTTATGAAATATATATAATTGAATTATTATATATAAACTTACTAACATTTTACACGTAATGGAAATGGTTTTCATTAAATGTGGGTTTAAATTTAATATTAATATTTTTATCTATAACATGGAACTGACACCCCATATAACTAAACCTTATACTTGAAACATGATATTTCTCCCTATTAAACTACATAAGAAATTTGTAATTATTAAATGTGTCTCTACTTTTAGGCCTTGATCCGATCCATGGTTTATTACACATAATATTTTCTACCTTTAATCTAGTTATAAGGCATGGAATTGGAATTGTAGATATATTCTTCTATGATAGACTTGTTTCAAGCACCAAGAGGGTCATGACCATTATACTTTTGAGGTTTGGCGATCTGACATGCTAGTATTAGCACAAATATAAACTATATTCTTACCACATATCCTACCTGAGTTTGACATTGGTTCTTAGTTAGGTGACTATTTATTATTAATTTTTCTACATATGGAGGGATATCTATGATGATAACCGGCTGTAATATAGTTGACACGAGAGTTCCACCAATATAACCCACCTAGTTGTTTATAGGAAGGTACTCCCTATGAAAATTATCCTTGGATTGAGTTTAAGATTCTGATCATGGAGAATTTGCAAACACATTTAGAAAAGAGGGTAAATATTATAGTGTATATGTTTCAGGGATCATTGAAGCGATGTTGTTATGTTCTTATATTGGCATATTAGTAACAAGGTGTGATTAGGATGATATTATATGTTTTATTATATTATTAACTTTTCATTGATTTATTAAAAACATTTCTATCTAAGGAATTAATTCATTGGGAGAAGGGTCCTGTATATGTCATTGATTATTTAGCAAGCTTACATGAGCTCAAACTTTTATTACCCTCTCTGGCTAGTGATGAGCTCTCCAGGGTGAGATACATGGATAATGGGATCAATTATTCCTTCTGATCTCAGTTAAAAAAAATTACTCTGTAAAATATCTATAAAATAGTGAACTAGGACCTTATATCCATGTGAAATATGAGTGATGCAGAATGTAAATGGAATGTAATATCCACACCTATAGAGGGAATTTGTTTTCCTAGTGGTAAGAAGTGTCACTTTGAGAGTTATTATATGGGTAGTGGATGACAGATTGTACATATTGTGGATTACATGGTGTTCCATTAGTGTAGAAGTTTGATCCACCTGATTACCTAGTGTAGTAGAAACCTAGTCACTACTAAAAAATCGGGCATTAGAGACCACCATTGGTGGTCGCTATAGGCCTATAGAGACTGCCCAGCGACCACCATTAGTGGTCGCTTCAACTTCGTCGTTGTAGGCCAATAGCTGCCGCCAATGGCGGTCGCTATAGGTGGCCGAAATTCAGGCTTTAAGAGACCGCCTATGGCAGTCACTACCCTGGGAAAATTTTTTTTTAAAAAAAACTCCTACTGAAATAAATATATATATGTATATATTTATTAAATAATATATATATATATAAATATATTAATGAAAATATTTATATATATATTAGTAAATAAAATATTTTAAATAAATATATATATAATATGTTTTAAATATTTTAATATATATATATATATATTAAAGAAATATATATATATATATATAATATTAAATACAATATTTTTCATTTTTTTAATGAAATGTATGAATTGTGTTATTTATTTCACGGTGAAAAATCAGAGATAAAACAAGGTAAAAGTCATAAAAATTGGAAAACAATTTCAAACAGCAGAAACATTAAGATCGTCATAAACAATAAATGATAAACGTGCTTCAACAATCTGAGCAGGTCCATCCATTTCAATCTTCTGCTTCAATAAACATACAATAAGACAAAAAAACAACAAAACAAAACAAATGTAAATTGTACATAATTATTCAGTTATTATATAATTATAATACAATTTAATCTGACATGAAATCATGGTTCTATAATAATATAAAACCCCCGATTTAAGAAATGCTATCATTTCAGGTCAATCGGAGCACGTTTGCTCCGAATTTGACCTTCTCACGCCGTTTCTGGTGTTTTATGACACCGGAAACACGTTTCTGGTCACCGCGGTCAAACGACACCTCCGATTGACGTGTTGTCTGCCCGACAATTTCACAAATCACACAGCAGCTATTGACGTACGGTTTCATGGCATTCCTAGGTCATTCGGGTAGTTTTGACCCCCCAACGTGCCATTTTAGCGTGCGTTGAGCTGCTAAAAACGACACAATCGGCCGTTCCGAGCGCACCACATGTCTGATGGGTGTGATGTCTCCTCCTACATGTCACGAAGAATATACCTAATGTTTTAGTGAGGTTTCAGGTCATTCCGAGCATTTTTGCTCCAAATTCGACCTTCTCACGCCGTTTTTGGTGTTTTATGACAACGGAAACACGTTTCCAGTCCCCATGGTCAAATGACGCCTCTTATTGACGTTTTGTATGCCCAAACATTTCAAAAATCACACAACAGCTATTGTCGTACAGTTTCATGGCATTCTGAGGTCATTCGGGTGGTTTTAACCCCCCAACGCGCCATTTTAGCGCGCGCCGAGCTGCTGAAAATGACACAATCAGCCTTACCACACGCACCACACGTCCAATGGGGATTCCATATCCTCCTACACATCACGAATAATAATCCTAATGTTTTTTTGTGGTTTCAGGTCATTCGGAGCATGTTTTCTCTGAATTCGACCGTCTCATGCCGTTTCTGGTGTTTTATGACACCAGAAACGCGTTTCCAGTCACTGCGGTCAAATGACACATCCGATTGATGTTTCGTCTACCCGAACATTTCAAAATTCACACAACGGCTTTTTTCGTATGATTCCATGGAATTCCGAGGTCGTTCGGGTGGTTTTGACCCCCCAAAGCGCCATTTAGCGCGCACCGAGCTGTTGAAAATGACACAATCGGTCGTACCATGCGCACCGCACGTCCGATGGGCATGTCATCTCCTCCTACAAATCAAAAATAATATTCCAAATGTTTTTGTGAGGTTAAAAGTCATTCAGAGCACGGTTTCTATGAATTCGACCGTCTCACGCCGTTTCTGGTCTTTTATGACACCGGAAACGCATTTTCGGTCACCGCGGTCAAATGACATCTCTGATTGATGTTACGTCTGCACGAACATTTCAAAAATCACACAATGGCTATTTTCGTATGGTTCCATGGCATTCCAAGGTCGTTCGGGTGGTTTTGACCCCCCAAAGAGCCATTTTAGCGCACGCCGAGCTGTTAAAAACGACACAATCGGCCGCACCGCGCGCACCGCACGTCCGATGTGCATGTCGTCTCCTCCTACACGTCCTGAATAATATTAAAAATGTTTTTCTGTGGTTTCAGGTCATTTGGAACACGTTTTCTCCGAATTCGACCATCTCACGCCGTTTCTGGTGTTTTATGACACCGGAAACGTGTTTCCGGTCACCACGGTCAAATGACACCTCCGATTGACGTGACGTCTAGCCGACCATTTCACAAATCATACAACAGCTGTTTTCATACGGATTCATGGCATTTCGAGGTCGTTCGAGTGGTTTTGACCCCCCAACGCGCCATTTTAGCGCGCCGATGGGCATGTCGTATCCTCCTACACGTCACAAAAAACATTCCTAATGTTTTAATGTTTTATGACACTAGAAACGCATTTCAGTTCACCGAGATCAAACGAAACCTCTTATTGACATGTCGTCTGCCCGAAAATTTCACAAATCACACAGCAGCTGTTGTCATACGGTTTTATGGCATTCTGAGGTCGTTCGGGTGGTTTTGACCCCCCAACGCACCATTTTAGCGCGCGCTGAGCTGCTGAAAACGACACAATTGGCTGCACCACACGCACCACGCGTCTGATTGGCGTTCTATCTCCTCCTACATGTCAGGAATAATATTTCAAATGTTTTCGTGTGGTTTCAGGTCATTCGGAGAACGTTTTCTCTGAATTTGACCGTCTCACGCCGTTTTTGGTGTTTTATGACACCAGAAAAGCATTTCCGATCACCGCGGTCAAAAGACACCTCCGATTGACGTGACGTCTGCCAGAACATTTCAAAAATAACACATCGGATGCTGTCGTACGGTTTCATGGAATTCCGAGGTCGTTCAGGTTGTTTTGACCCCCCAACGCGCCATTTTAGCACGCGCCGAGCTGCTGAAAACGACACAATCGGCCGTACCGCGCGCACCGCACGTCCGATTGGCGTTCTGTCTCCTCCTACATGTCACAAATAATATTCCTAATGTTTTCGTGTGGTTTCATGTCATTCGAAGCACGTTTGTTTCGAATTCGACCGACTCATGCCGTTTTTGGTATTTTTTGACACTAGAAACGTGTTTCCAGTCACCGCGGTCAAAAGACACCTCCGATTAACGTGTCGTCTAGCCGACCATTTCAAAAATCACAAAACAGCTGTTGTCTTACGGTTTCATGGCATTCCGCGGTCGTTATTATGGTTTCGACCCCCCAAAGTGCCATTTTAGCGCGCGCCGAGCTGCTGAAAACGACACAATCGGCCGTACCGCGCGCACCGCACGTCCGATGGGCGTTATGTCTCCTCCTACACATCACAAATAATATTACTAATGTTTTCGTGTGGTTTCAGGTCATTCGGTGAATGTTTTCTCCGAATTCGACCGTCTCACGCCGTTGTTGGTGTTTTATGACACCGGAAACACGTTTTCGGTCCCCCGCGGTCAAACGACATCTCTGATTGAGGTGCCGTCTGCCCGACCGTTTCACAAATCACACAACGACTGTCTGGGGTTCGTGGGGGGGGGGGGGTGCTGTCCGGGGTGCGGGGAAGGCTGTCCGGGGTGGGGGAGGGCTGTTTGGGGTGCGTGGAGGGCTGTCGGGGGTGCGGGGGGGCTGTTGGGGGTGCAGGGGGCCTGTCCGGGGTGCGGGGCGGGCTGTCCGGCATGACGGGGGGACTATCCAAGGTGCGATAGGGATATCCGGTGTGCGGGGAGGGATGTACGGTGTGCGGAGAGGCCTCTCCGGGGTGAAAGGGGCTGTCCGGGGTGCGGGGAGGGCTGTCCGGGGTGCGGGTGGGTTGTCTGGGGTGCGGGTGGGCTGTCCAGGGTGCGGGGGGCATGTCCGGCGTGTGGGGAGGCCTGTCCGGAGTGCGGGGGGGGGGGGTGTACAGGGTGGGGGGAATGTCTGGGGTGTGGCGGGGGTTTCCAGGGTGCAGGGAGGGTTGTTCGGGGTGTGGGCGGGCTGTCCGGGGTGCTAGGAGGCCTGTCTGGGGTGCGGGGGTTGTCTAGGGTGCGGGGGTTGTCTAGGGTGCGAAGAGGGCTGTGTGGGGTGCGGGAGGGCTGTCAGGCATGCAGGGAGGGCTGTCCGGGGTGCGGGGAGGGCTGTCCGGCATGCGGGGAGGCCGGTCCGGGGTGTGGAGGGGTCGTCCGGGGTGCGGGGGGGCTGTCCGGGGTGCGGGGAGAACTGTCCTGGGTGCGGGGGGGGCAGTCTGGGGTACGGGAGGGTTGTCCGGGGTGCGGGGAGGGCTGTCCGGCGTGCGGGGAGGGCTGTCTGGGGTGCGGGAGGGCTGCCTGGGGTTTAGGGAGGGCTGTACGGCGTGCGGGGAGGGCTGTCCGGAGTGCGGGGGGCTGTCCGGGGTGGGGGGCATGTCTGGGGTGCAGGGGGGAGGGGGGTGGCTGTCCGGAGTGCGGGGAGGGCTGTCCGGGGTGCGAGGGGGGGGGGGGTTGTCCGGGGTGCGGGGAGGGCTGTCCGGAGTGCGGGGAGGGCTTTCCGGGGTAGGCCGGTGACTACAAATAGTGAACTCAGCTCATTCATCAAAAACAAGTTTAATGTTTTTTATTAGGAATCACATTTTTCTTTCAAAAATATTATAGAACAGGCAATTCTAAACATTGAAAATTAAACGAACAAAAAATATCCAAATCAATAATCAGTTTCATGGTTACGTCTCAATTCATACACACAAACATTGAATGAGGCCAAAACACACATGATACCCCCAAATCACAAAAACACACATTAGAAACCCAACATAAATATCAATAACAACCCCACCATTAAAAGGAGAAACACACCTCGTGAATATGATGCGTCATGCGTGGTCATGACTACTACCTCCATCATGTGGGTCCGGGGCCTACAACAAAAAAACATTATGAATATTTTCATAACAAAAATAATATAAATTAAATAAATAAATACATTATAAACCTGCATCTTCTGATCCCCTGCACCATCACCTGGACGCACATATTGAAACAGTGCTCTAACCCCAGCGATCAATTGCGCATTTACCTCCTCAAAAGCATGCAGTCGTGCCTCGAAATCTGACAACCGTTGTGTCATCTGAGAAATAGCAGGACCGACAACCGCAGCGTGTGACACTACAGAACCTGGAATCCCTGTTTTATAGGTCAAACGATATCCATGCCCGTCCCGACCAATAATGCGATGAAAGATCGCATCCCTTCGCATGGGAAGCTGTCACTGGTCCTCTGGCAGATGTATTAATTCAGCATCAAATTGAGCCTGTGAAATATTTATATATATATACATAAATTAATATAAATATTTTATCTAAGTATTGTTAATGATTACAAGCACTTACTATCAATGCTGCAGCCTCTGGATCATTGCGATCACGAGTCCTCATCCACACTGACATTTTATCAGTTGGTGCACCTTTCTCCCGCAACTGTATATAAATAGAATATAAACACCAAACTGTATTAATTTAAAAAATTAAAAAATTAATAATAAAGACCTCATGTCGGAGTTGAGACACGTGACGAGTCCCGATCCTGTGAGGTGGTCCCTGCAACGCTCGATTCTCAGAATGACGTGTTGACACCTCCTACATTCAATTCATTCAAATTTCGAACAAATCACCCATTCCTGAAAATATATATACCAAACTAAATATAGAAATTGCAATACCCTCCGTAGACTAGTATGCAACTAAATAATTCCACTGAGCTGGGAGGACACCTATCGGGGCTTTTTCCAGAATGTCTGGGGCACCCACATTTGGTACCCAGTGGTCCCTCTTGACTTTGACTTTATAGTCTTTCCTCATCTTACAACATTTTATCATACACACTAGCCGAAACTCATCGGGACATACTTTCAAATTTTGATATTAAAGGAAAAAAATCACATATGTTATTGTTGGTTATACATAGGGAATAAAGTAAAATGGTCCTCTTACCTGAACCTCCCTCCAAAGATGATCTAATGTGTCCTGAGGGATAGAAGCCCAGTCACGCGTGGCCAATGGAAATCGATGTGGATCACGTATGATATGATCCAGCTGATGAATAAATGCAGGGGAATTCCATCCCACTGGATGAAATACCTCATCAAATGAAACATCAAAAGTCGTCTCAGAATTCCATGATAATATGCCACGACCAGGGCCTCTCCTGTGAGAGGAAGAAGCAGTCGAGTCTAATCCTATTGAAAACAATTTTATATACAAATTGACAGATGTTATATATATATATATATGTTTATTAATTACATAAAAAATAGAGAAAATTACATTCCAACATACCTCGAACCTGAGACGTAGATTCCTCAGATGGATGATGTGGATCTTCTGCCTCTTCCCCTGATATTCCTGCAGTCTTGGAAAACATTAGTAAGGGGACTATCCAAAGTGTCAAAATGATAAATTGGATTGTTTTAAATAAAATAAAACTTGTACAGTTCTTAATCAAACAAAAAGGGATTGAATAATTATTTGTGAATGAATTTTAATAAATCAGAAAGTTCACAAAACATATATACAAATTATGAACAAAACCAATCAATGCATAGCCATATTTCAAATTGAATTAATAAAAATTCAAGAAGCACATGAACCAAATGAAGAATACCTCAATGGGAAGATACATTGACAATAATATTAATATAACATGAGTAAAATCACCCTAAATAGTTATAACTGAATAAACTTCCAAAAGTGAGGATTAAAACTTACAAGGATTTATAAAATGTTTAGATAAATTATGATATCATAGGCTGAATATTGGGAAAACAATTATACCTTTCATTAAGTATGAAAATCAACCATTTCTCCTTCATCAGCCACTCTGACCCAATAAATATCTTCTTCAATTTGAACTACAGTATGTTGATCAAGCTGTTGGGAAACCAAAAGAATACTCTCGGGTTCATCTTGTTCAAATACAAACACACCTCGCTGAGACATTTTGACAACAACATGCCAACTTGTATTCGAAGGCAAAGTAACGAAGAATACTTGTTCTTCTTATGATGTCAAAATGAAAGGTTAATTATCAACTCGTTCATTTCTGTATAACATATAGTTAAAATTGACCAACGAAAACTGATGTTGAACGACTTTACATCCACACAATGGATCAACCCAATTACACTTTAACAATATGTACTTCAACCAATGTGTGTATACAACTTCAATGATGTCTATCTATTTACCATAATAATAACTAGAATCGGCAAATGGAAAACCGATGACACTTTTTTGTTGCTTTTTTGTCATCAACATATTTACTGCGAAGTCAAAAACCATTATCATCTATAAATTTTTAATGACGAGATGTTATAGATGGACCCTCTGCCAGTTGGATAAATTCTTCAGTTAGAATGGGGTACCCTAACTCCCTTAGCTTATGAACCTACATAATTTATTGAATTCAATAATGATATATAATTAAATAAATTAGTATAATTCTTCACTGATAATGAAAATCAATTTATACTTACATAAACTTTGAACCAATCATGAAATGACGTATAATGAGACTGTTGAATTTGCAACTCATTCGCACGATACATCTCTTCTTTTATCTCATTAATGTGTTTCTTGAAAATGATAACGCGATGTTTAAATGATCAACATATAAAATCAAAACATGTAAATGTTAAACAATAAAAGTGATAATATACTTACTGCATTAATGGTGCAACTGATAGAGTATTGAACAAGATATATCGATGTGCTTGTATCCACTCGATGTTGTCCATATCATATGTGGTTCCTTCTCCAACTGGACCATCCTGAATCCGAGAGGGCTTATATAATTTTTTTTCGACATCTGTAAGATATTCTACACAAAAAGTAGTACACTCATCCATCAAAAAACCATTGGCTATTGATGCCTCCGGACGAGCTATGTTTCATAGAAATCGTTTCAATGTATTCAAATACCATTCAATAGGATACATCCACCTGAATTGAACTGGACCAATAGCCATTACATCATAAGATAGGTGCACTGTCAAGTGGTCTATAACATCGAAAAATGAGGGGGGAAATAGTTTCTCAAAGTGACAAAGTGTAAGTACGATTTGCTCCTGTAAACTATTTAAATCACTCATTCGTTGATTTCTTAAACAAAGCTGTCTAAAAAAATTACTCATCTCAATCAACGGATGAACAAAATTAGGGTATAAACAACCACAAATTGCGATTGGAATCAACTACTGATGTAGTATGTTATTGTCATGACTTTTCAACCCTTGCAATGTGTTGCTCATCAGAATCACACACTTTGAAATATTAGAAGAGTAAACATCAGGCACCTTGATCATCTTAAAAATGGAAATAAATGTCTTTTTTTTCCTTTTTAGACATTTTATACTGTGTAGTAGGCATATATGAATTTTTTCTCTCAGCTAACTGTAAATGCAACTGTTTCCTTAAACCCATTTCTTCCAAATCACGACGTGCATTAATATGGTCCTTTGATTCTCCACTGACACCCAAAATGGTCCACAACATGTTATCACAAATTTTTTTTTTCAATTTGCATGACATCCAAATTATCCCTTAGCATGTTAGTTTTCCAATATAGAAGACTATGAAAAATAAATTTCTTTTTCCAATTGTGACTGCGCTGCCTACCCACAGCTTGAATATTACGTACCGGAGGAGCCACCAAATCCTGAAATTCATATACCATGCGGATGTTTTATTCCTCAATCTGTGATAAAATTTCAACTCCTGTCATGATCTTCAGTGTTGGGCTAAACACTCTAGAACCATAAAATTCCACATTTTCCTTTCTGAACTTGTGTTAAGGGGGGAGAAAACGTCTGTGACCCATGTATGCCCTTTTTTTGGAATTCTTAAGCCATACAGATTTTATACTTCTGTTGAAACAAGGGAAAGCAAATTCCCCTTTCGTACTCCAGCCTGATAAATTTTCATAATCTGGGAAGTCAATGATTGTCCAAAATAAAGCAGCCTGCAGTTTGAACATTTCATTCGTTTCAGAGTCATAAGTCATCACACCATCGCCCCAAAATTCATTCAACTCATCAATCAATGGATAAAGGTAAACATCAATCTTATCCCCTGAACTTTTAGGACCATCGATAAGAGTGGAATGTAATATAAATTGTTGATTTATACAAATCCACAGAGGATGATTATATGGAACCAACACCATGGGCCATGTGCTATGAGTTGCACCAACCATAGACTTGAATGGATTGAAACCATCTGCTGCCAATCCCAATCGGACATTACGAACATCTATATCAAAGTTGGGATGTCTCTTATCAAAATCCTTCCATGCATGAGAGTCTTCCGAGTGGGTTAACATATCACTTTCATAAACTCTTTCTACATGCCATCTCATTAAATTAGATACTTTAGATGACATAAAAAATATTTTCAACCTCGGTTAAAGGGGAAAGTAACACATTTTATTTATGGTAATTGGTTTCCCCTGTATCGCAATCTGACATTGATGAGTCTGATTTTCCCTTTTCTCTTTCCACCTGGAAACACCACAAACCGTATAAATATACAAATGGGAAATTTCCCTTCTAAACAACATACAGTTTTTTGCACATGAATCTATGGTCTCATATGTAAAACCTATGTTCTCTTTCAGCTTACGAGCATGGTAATATGACTCGATAATCTTAGCATTGACAGGAAGAACCTTTTTCAATAACACCAAAAGCTTGTCAAATGATGTGTCTGACCAATTATTCAAAGTCTTCAAATGCAACAACTCCACGATAAATGATAGTTTATTGTAATAAGTACATCCATGATATAATTCTATTTTTCCATCATCAAGTGCTTCATAAAACCTCCTCGAATCATGATCTACAGCAGATCAAATATTTATCTCACCAGTCTCAAGATTCTAGATGTCAATGCCTTTAGGGTCAAACCCACGTACCATTTCAGTAAGCATTTCAGGAAATGGATCATTAATCCTTGCATCAACATCCATCTGAGCTGCATCCGTATTTTGAAAACGAACATATTCATCTCCATGACGAGTCCAACTCTTATAATTTTTCAGAAATACATTAATGAGTAGGTGCTCCCTCACAGTATCTCATGTGAATTGATATCTGTTAGCACATTTTCTACATGGGAAACTAATATAGTCACTTTCAAATCCTCTGGTGAAGTCAATAAACTGCATAATTCTATTGAAATATTCTCTAGACATTCGATTTGGAAGATCAACCCAACTCTTATCTATAATAATATCTATATAACAAACATTAACACAAAACTTATTACATTTTAATTTTTCAAATCAACTATATTTAAAATAAATACTATTCATTTGTTTATGAACCATTGATAAAGTAATAATATAAGTGAAATCCCGGGTCATACATGATTGCGCTACAAACCTGGAAGGGAGGGGAGCCAAAGGCGGTGCTGCGAGGGAGAGGAGAGGTAGCGAAGGGGAGCCGGAGCCAAAGGCAGTGCGGTGAGGGAGGGGATGGGCGGCGGCGGCAGAGGGGAGCCGGAGGAGAGGAGGCGGTGAGGGGACAGGCGATGGGCAATGAGGGGGGGGCTGTCCAGGGTGTGGGGGGGATGTCCGGGGTGCGGGGGGGGGGGGGGGGTTGTCTGGGGTGCATGGGGGGCTGCTCGGGGTGTGGGGGCTGTCCGAGGTGGGGGGAGGGACGAGGGTGTGGAGGGCGGAGGGCGGAGGCCGGAGGGCCAAGGGGTAGGAGACAGAGGGGGCCGAGGCCGAAGGATAGAGGGCGGAGGCCAGGGGGCGGAGGGATGCCGGAGGGGAGCGGAGGATGGCTGGAGGGTGGAGAGCCGCCGGAGTGGGAGGGCCAAGGGTGGAGGGCGCGCGGAGGGCGGAGGGCGGCAACGGGGACAGCGGGGAATGGCGCCCGGAGGGCGAGGCAGGGTGGCGGGGTACGATGCATGGGGAGGGCGGCGATGGGGGTGGGGGCGATCCAGGGAGACAGGGGGGCTAGGTCGAGGGGCAACGAGGGGGGGGGGGGTGCCGAAGACCTTAATTTTTTTTACAAAGGGCAGCGACTGCCTTTGGCGTTAGCTATTGGGTACCTATAGCGACCGCCAAAGGCGGTCGCTAGTGTTAGGGGGCTTCAAATCTCAATATTATATTAGTGAGTTGATTTTTAAGGTTATGGATGAATGGGGGTTCAAAAGATATTTTTTAGGACCATTCCACAAGTTCCCATAGAGATAGGATCTATTGAAGCTCAAATTTTGGGAGTTGGATCAATTGAACCATGATTAGCCTTGATCTAGAACATAACCATCAATATATAATAGTGAGATATATGAATTCGGGGATGTCATGCTGAGGATTTGTATGGATATATTAGGCAACCTAATAAGATAGGTAATGTTCCAGCTTATAGTCATGGATTTGTCTTTTTATATGTAGTGAAGCCTACCCAAAAAATGTAGAGTGTTAGGTAATCAATTGTTTGAGGAATGATATTAGTATCATCAACATTAGAATCTAATTTATTTAACATTGGATATTAAAACTCATTATTATATAAGAGTTTAATGAAGAATCATGGACTCTGGATTGATTAATTTTGTGGGGTGATGTCTCTTGGTACTCCATTGTGAGTATGGTTATAAAGTGTTGGTTGATGGAAGAAGTGTCCCCTAAAGGGTACCTTTATCATCACCAAAGGATTTTATATGTGGTAAAAAGGTAGAATGATATTTTCATGTAGGTTGAGAAGACCCAATCATTGTGGGAGATATGGGGTGTTAACCCAAATAGTATTATATTTCTAGATGAGAGAGTAGTACAATATGATATATTTTCTTTATCTAGGAATGGATATAGTAGATTTTTCGATGATGACTATTGGGGGATTCCTCCAGAGAGTGAGAGGTAGGGTTGACCATTGATATTGTATAAATGAACATAATTATTATATATTCCTTTGTATATGGTGGTTGTAACCAATCCACTAGAACTCAAAAGGAATTTAGAGAACATGGATGGAAATGGATGATCATACCAAGTACTTCCCCTCGGGGTTCATCTATGATTTTTAATGAGAATTGAAATTTAATATTAAAGATATGTATAGATTCTAGGTGATTGAATTATCTTATAGAAAAGAATCGACACCCACTTCCTCAAATAAAGGATATCATTTATTAGATATGAGGATTCAATGTATGATCATATATTAATTAGGGATTAGAATATTATCATGTGTCAGATATACCGATAGATATAGTACATGAGGTATTATATAAATAATATGGCCTATATTAATATATTGGGATGTCGTTTACTCAAATTAATGAACCTTTTACTTTTTTTTCATTGATGAATAATATTTCCCACCTGTACATGGATTCAAATATCGTATTTTTGAATGATAATATCTTATTTCACTCTTAAAAATGAAACGATCATTCCAACACCGTAATTTCATTTTGATTATAGTAAGTGAGCATAGTTTCTTTTTCAAACTCAAAAAATTATTAGCTTTTTTTGATAAATTTCATGTCCAAGGATACAATTTCTTATAATCAGAGGTATTTATGGATCTAGAGAATGCAATAGCCATTTTTTCCATAGAGAATCCATAGAAAATATTTGATATATGGAGTTTCAAAGGGCCATCTAGTTAAAATCACCATTTCAAAAAAATCATATATTCCCCACCACCTACTTTCTTAGGAATGAATGTTTTATTGTTCACAGGATCAGAAGCATGTTAAAAACATTCAGGAGTTAAAATTTAGGATTGTGTGTGGGACCATAATGATTCTATATAAGCCTAAGAAAGGCTATATAGTTTAATTTTATGGGTCCAAAATTGGACTAGGAGCTGGGTTGATTAAATTTTAATGAGTCATATAATGTGATATTCTTTAGTTGATGCCCCATGATCATAATTGAATAATTATTTATTTCAATATAGTAGCAATTATTCATTATTTAAATTTCCTGAGACATTAATTTATACTGGATAGGATCTTTATATATACATATACCATTAAATTCTCAAATACATTTTCAATCATTTTAATGGAACCTATGACAGGGAATATGGGTCTAATATATTTAGTCTTTTAACTTTGAACCTTATTACATTCCAATAAAGGTAAACACATATTCTAATTATCTCAGCGAGAAAACCCAAGAAAAAGTGGTTTGATAAGATACTAGTGAATGGTAGTTGATGTAATTTATTTCTGAAATTAACATGATAAATGAATAGTTTCATGAGAAGAATTTTCAAAAAACCTTGGAAGAGGCATCATCACATTTGGGTCTAGTGAAGAGGGGATAAATTTATTATTTTGAAGTATTAGTCTTGTGGAAAAGTGTTTCAGGTTAGAACCCATCACCTGGTTGGGTTACTGATAAGGATATGACTCTTCAAATCCATGCATGTGTCTATGTACCCATAGACATATAAGGGGATTTAATTCATGAGTCAAATTTATCCTAATGGGATGACCATATTAGAATCACTATGATGTTTCATGACATAACTAATACTATTAGTGGTATTGGATTAAAAGGGATAATGTAGTATTTTTCTATGAGTTCCACCATCCATCAAGTGAAATAAATACTCCAATATCTTAGGGTTATACGACATCAATTTAACATCCATGAGTGGAAATGGGATAACATATCTTTATTTTTTTTGATGGTCATACCTATATCACCACGGGGTAATGATGACATATTGGTGATTATTGATAGGGTAAAAATGTTTCCCACTTTCTATATCTGGAAGCCTCAGATGATGAGAAAGGGGGAATCTATGTCAGAGAGGTCATACAACTGCAAGGAGAAACAATAACCCTTATATCATAAGGGTATGTTGAGTTAAATTCTCAGTTCATGATGGTTTTATAGAGATATATTGGTTTACATGTAATTTTGCGTACAACATTCGACCCTCAAACTAATAGTCAATCCAAGAACAATATAGAGGTAATAAAGGACTCTATCTATACTTGTGTTCATGATTTTGGAGGCTCATAAAAAATTCCATTTTATATAGATGTGGTATATTATAATAATAGTTTCCATGTGACAATTAAAATGGCTCCATATGAGGATCTCTATGGTAGGCCTTACCATTTTCCTCTGTGATGGTTAGAGGAAGGGGAGGTAGTACATTTGGGACCTCATCTCATTTAGAATACATCAGAGTAAGTATATATAAATACAAAATATATATATATGGAACATTCCAAGAATTATTTATATTATAATATTCATTAGAAAAATCTATATATCGGGGTGACATATCAGGGAATCTTGTGAGTATCTCCAGGATAATATCACCGACAGATTCAAGGGAAAGAGAAGTCACTGGCTTGATTTGTCAGCCCTGTCGACATCATAGAGATAGTTAGTTCAGGATCATAACTGATAATTCATTCTTAGTGGTAAATAGATATACATGTTATCTACCTTTCTTTTAGCACTTCTGTTATTACATTGACCAATCTCATGATTTTCATCCTAAGGATGCGGAGTTGGATACTGATGCTTATTTTAATTTTTTAATTATCCATTTTAAATCATCGACCATAAAATGATGGCTCTCTAGGGTAATGTTTCTTTTATGTTTTACATACATTTAAATAATTTTCATCTATATGAATAAATGTGGTAACATGAGTCAAATATATGTTCTCAATGGCAGATGTTACACTTTGATGCAGCTCAGCCCCCTCGGAAGGGAAACTCAGGATGTGATGTTAATGAAGGGGATATTGTAAGACCCTATACTTTTTTAGATCTATAAATCACTAAAATTAAATTCTAAACCACTTTTCTTACATAATGTAACTATGTAACGTGTTCATGAGTTATCCATGAGAATTTTAGCTTGGTATGAGTCCATAAGTATGGATTTTTAAGAAAACATTTTGAGGGTCATGATTTGCAAATTATTTTCACTAACCATGAAGTTAAAACGTCCATTACTAGAATAGAGAAGGTTATTTTGAGAAACCATATAACATGAGCCACGTGAACAAAAAAATATTCATTTTCTTATATGTGATACGCAAATATTTTTTTCATGGTTTTACTAGTTGTGAACCCAATCAATGTGAGTTGAGGGTTTATCAACTATGTTCTATTTCATGTTTGCGTTATAGGTTGGCCAAACATGTGTTCATACAATTCCACCCTTTAAAATGTTTTAAATTACTATTATTCCCATATTTTCTAAGAGTACAATTATCTTCCTCATATTCTCACAATCAAGCTTTTTTGTGATCTCTCCTTTAACTTTTTATGGTTTTTATAGATCCATACTACTATAACACTGTTTAAATCACCATAACTATTGATGGATCACACTTGAAGTACTAAAATTCAAATTTCTTTTTTTATTACTCTCTTTTTGTCTTCAATGTTATCATTATATGTTAAAATATTTCATATTTTAAGAGTGTTTGAATAGATTTATATTTTTACTAATTCCATTAAAAATCTATTACCAATATGGGATAAGGACACTTCAATATCTCTAATTTAGTAGGTATACTTATGTTCCCTAAAATTCATGAGGTTTTTTATTTTTCACTTTTGTGATGTAATCCATACTATCCATGTGTTTCTCTTAAAATTAGTAATTAATATATATTTTTTCTAAACATAGATCAAGAATTTCTATGAGACCCTTGACATTGATAGTGGTTGAAAATCACAACTTAGAGCACCCTATATGTTTTTTAGATTAAATTCTCTTGAAAATATTTATTTCTTTTATCCAAATCATGCCTCATGTTTTTTTGGTATAAAACATGTAAAAATAACATAAATGAATAAATAGTGTAACATCCAAGGTAAATAAGGAATATAACATTTTCTTATTTGATAATATTTTTGAATTAAATATTAATTTTATTTTAAATGGGGTGATATATTCAATGGTGTACCCGACATGCGACAATGGGTTTTTCCAAAGTCTTATGTTGCACACAATGTTGAGTCATGCTGGAAAATAATATATTATTATTATTTTAAATGGTAGTTAACTCCATGCCATTGTAATGGCAGGAATGAATAAAACTAACTACAATATTATTATACATGTTTCTTAAATGTTTTTCCATTTATCCAATAAATGTTAGAGGACAAAAATGTGAATGAATCTTATTTTAAGTATAAATACTCTGATATTCATTTAAAGGTCGATTCACCATCTTTTTATGGAGAACCCTCTTTAAGTCTATTTTTTCACTTTTATATATTCTATTTGACAAAATAAAATATTTTTTTTGTAATCGTGATATGAAATTTTACTTTGGGTAAATTTTTATTATTTTTGTGATAAAATTATTTTTTTAATGAATAGGTGAAAAATACTATATTTTAATTCAAAACTAAATTATCATATAATTTATTTATATGGATAAATTATATGTTTAATTGGTTTAAAAGGGTAATTGGATTATATTTTTAACATTTAACCCAATTTTGGTCATTGTAAGTAATTTCACATAGAAATTGGACATTAAAAAGTGTCAATCTTTTGATAGTTATTTTTTCATAAAAACAAGCTTTTGGTTTTGACAACAGAAATTAACTGATTAATGAAAATTCTTTGTAATTAATTTGATAAAAATAGACATTATTTTATTATTCGGAATATCAAATATAGCTTAGGATGAATTTTTGGAATTTTTTTGAAAAAATTCAATTTTTGATGAATAGTGAAAAAACTCAGTATTAGTTAAAACCACTAATTTTTCATTTAAATGAAACATTAACGCTTCTGTAAATTGAATTTTGAAAATTAAACATACATGGTTTATATCAGTAAGAAAAATGTTGTTAAATAAGATGAAAATAATTTTTGATGAATAGTAATATTTTACTTTTATTTACTGCTATTAAAGGTAAATAGTGTAATTCATAGTAAATATAATATTATAATAATATTAGATTACCCAAACATGTGTTATAATCAAATTGGATGATACATTTCAGACCATGGGAATTCTTGGGTCGATTTTCGGACCCCATGGAGCCACTTAAGAGTTATAATGACACTTTATATTAATTGATATAAAGTGAAGACAAAAATAACATAAAAAAATTTCTTTTAGTAAATACATTTTTACATTGACTTATATAGTATATATATTTTAATATAAATATTAATTTAATATCTATATTTTTTTCCAATATCATGGTATTTTATTTATAATTTTTAGACATCATATAAAAAAATTTATTTATGACACAATAATGACGCCTTGTTTACCTCATTAATGAATGATTTAAATAAATAAGATTAAAAAAATTACATAAATTTCCAAAACATGTCCAATTCTTATTGGATGATTTTATTTACAACATGATTCATATTATATTCTACTATAAGGATTTTTGGATCTTTTGAAACCAAATATCATTATATAATAACATAATATTTTCAAACTTTCCTCAAGAGCCCCTCCTCCCCCTTATAAAAAGCCCTCACCTCTAACCCATTACTCACATATATCATGACCCATGGCTTGTACAACCTCTACTTCATTAATCTCTATATATCCCACCCTTTCACCTAGAAGTCTTACATTAGGCAGAAGTCACTTCATGAAATCCTCTTGGATCAAACCGAAGGGAGTTACCAATTTAGAGGTAACATATTCTCTTAAGTTATTTTCTTTTATTTTACTTCTCCATCCCCCGAAACTCTTTTTATTCCATTCATTTATAAAACCTAAAGTATCCTAAATATACTAGAATGTTTTTATGAGAAGTATTGGAACAAAAATTTCACACACCTCTATCTAATTGGTAAAGAATATATAGTTTCTCTTGACGACGAAGTATTGTCTCACAAAATGATGGTTGTTAAATATTTTCCTACAACCTCTCATGGTAGCCATTATGATGGAACTGTATTTATATATGATATATATAATGTTAATGTTTTCTTTATTCTTATGTGGTTTTTTATTTTACAAACATACCTTTATGATTTCCAATATGTGTAAACATGATAACTTCATTTCAGGAAGTGCGGACTACCGCCCCCACAAGGTGATATAATTAGTTCATGACATACATGTAATGTATAAAGGATGGCGTAATGAAATTATGTAACATATATATATATATTTATTATGATATTATACTGGAATTATAATATATCTATTTATCATTAAGTTCTCATTCCATTAAATATTAAATAGAAATGAAAGTTGCGTTCATGCGTACATACGACTTACCGTATCTATGAATGGTGCATTTCATTTCATATCTCCAAATGTTAGGTACTATTATAAATACATATATATACTAGAAATATATATATAAAATATTTATAAGATATATATGATAACTGAATCATGAATATTATTATGGAGATAATGGAATATTTACCGCATGGACAATTTGTAATTATAACATGTTCATTTTTGACTCATGTTCTGAACATCGAAAAAATCTCTAATATGAACTCAAATAATTAACTAATTGTTATAGAAGGGTAATAAGTGACATAAAAATTATGATAAAATATAAATAGGTTATAAAGATAGTATAAATTAACTTATGTTTATTATTCCGGAAGAACATGGAACAAATGAGTCAAGTTGGACACGAGGTAATGGGTTTCTTATCTCACTTTTAATTTAGTGATATTTCCATTGTTCGCCACTTATTTCTTTAATGTGTTGTATTGTGTATTTACATTTGATATATATTATCATCATTATCATTATATTCATGGTATTCTGTGACTCATTTGGTGGTTATTAACTTTTGGTCATTCGACTCAATTGATTACAACGTGTTAAGGGGTTTTTATCTCCCTTTTTTCCCGTGAGATTCATGATATATTTTCCACTATCTCATTTTGTGTGGTGTATGTACTTCCCATGATTTTATTACTTTTTTAATATAATTTAATTTATGAGAAATTAAATCTTCATTTTATGATCGTTTTTCATGTGGTGTATGTTTTGTAAGTTCCCAAACCGATAAGGGAACCTTTCACCCTCCTCATTTAAAAGACATTTTTTGTTATGTCTTTTAATTTATGTTATATTATATTGGTATATGTTATTCTATATCCTTATAGGTGTAAATTTTATGTCCATGTGATGAGATACCCTTTTCTCTCTCATCAACTCATTTTCTGAACTTTAAAGTGATATCGTTAGGCTGTTGAATTTCTATAATAGAACTTCATAGCCCATTTTCAATTCTGTAGGGTTAAACATCTACTTCTTGATTATGTCGTGCTATGAATATATGGAAATGACCTATGATTTTCTACACTTAATATCCACTTATATTGGATGTATTCTTAATTTTCACACATGATAATGTCATTGATTTATCCTTAATCTAAGTATACGATCTTTGCAAGGGACTTCGTCTCAATTTACATTCCCTGGAGACTTTATTGTTGTTATGTGACAATTATCATTTATATAGTTTATAAACTGTCCTTTGGCATATTATATCATGAATACCTTTGTTTTCATGATATTATAATGTTTTTATTAAACATTATTCCTTAATTATTTTTATTCAATCATATCTGTTTTTATTAAGAACTCCTTAACTAAAATATCATTTTTAAGATTTATACCTCTAAATATTTTTCATTAATGTTCATTATTTTAAATTAGTTTTAAGTATTTATTTATTTTGATATTAATTTTAATTCATATAAAATCATTAATGTGGTATGGGACACTTTGATTAAAAAATACCTTTATTAAATGTTTTTAAGGGTTTTTGAAATGGATTGATTATTTAAATATCATGAAATTTTTTCTAATGATTGCAATTAAAATTTTTATATTCGAAATATTTTATGATTTTATTATTCAACATAGACTAATGATGGGTGGTTCCATGAGAAACCAGGATAGGTGGTTACGTTATAACTTCCAATTCATTTAGTATGGAAGACGGATGTATAGCTATTCCATTTTTTAATATGTGTGGATGTCGATCATATGGTTATTCCATTTATGTATGTTCATGTATCTAGTTAACTATATATGTCATGTTTGATTTCAAAGGGTTTTATGGTAATATTTTGGTTACAAAATGGCATGAAATGATCTTTTATTCATAGATGAGTATATTATATGTCATAAAGGTAAAATTTATTACTTATGATAATGTATACATTTTTACATGTTGTTTTGAAAAACCAATAGTTTTCCATCTTTATGTATCCCTTACTGAGATTTTTTCTCATCCCATGTTTTTGAAATGTTTTTCACAAGACTTGATGTGGAATAGGGACAATGATGGGATCAAGGAAAAGTCATGATGTCTAAAACCTGTAACTATACATGTTTCTTTTTAAAATATTATATTTTATTAAAAAAATTGATATCGAGTAACAGTGTCTATATGTATTATTAAAGCTGATATGTAACAGTAATGGCCTATTTCTATAAAACTCTTAACATGAAAATATCCTCAACGTGAATTCTTGATTTAACTAAAGATTATGTAATTTTTAAGTCCATGTCCTTATAGTTGGTATCAAGTGTTAGTTTAGATAACTTTAGAGGGTAGGGTGTTATTTAAGCATAAGTGACATAGAAGCAATGGTTAGAATATTAGAAAGATCCATAATTATTTTAGATAATTTAAATAAGTTTATGATATCATGAGTAAGTATATCTTATTATTTACCCACCTTCTAAGATATTATATGATGATTTTACTAATATACTCACATTATAATTTATTTTAGAAAATGGATGGATCTAGAAACCACCAAAGTAATAGTTGATGTGAATAAAAATGTAATGGTTTTTTTAATGAGAGACTAAATGAAATTGGAGCTCCTGTGAGATCTCTTGTAGTTATTCTCAAACAACTATCTTGGGTCATGATTCATCACCTAAACCTTGGCCATTTTTATAAGTCATCGTATATGCAAGAAATAAATCCCTATGGAAGTTCAGTAAATAATCATAAAGGTAAATATGTTCCAAAACCAATGTGTCAATGATGTGGAATAGAACACCTACAAAAATGATTCAAATGAAATAGATGATTCTATAAATGTGGTAATGAAGGTCATTAATAAAGAACATGACTTGGAAAAAGGACGCATCTGGATGACTCTAGGAAAGGGAAATAAGTTCTTTTTAGGAGATCAATTGAATGTTTTAAATGTGTGTGCATGGTCATTATTCCATCAAATGTCCTACGAAGAAGTTTTGGGAATGGGATCACCTGGATCGTACATATATATTTTACCAATACCTATTGCCTTCTGATTGAGGATGAATAAAATTACAATGAACAATGAATGATATGGATTGTTTTATTACATATTTTTTGATATTATTTAATCATAGGATATGATTCATGATTTTTTAGTAGGAAAGAAGTAGTTCAGAATAAGTTGGTAAATAATGGTTAATGGACACTGAAGAACCTTGAATGAGTAAGAAGTCAACATATAATGCATTCAACATTTATGGTATATTTTAGAATGATGAAATGATTAAAAGTATTAAGGATATTTTTATGATGGTATTACATTGGAAGACTTTATTTTATTATGTTTAACCCTGAAGTTTGATATAAAAAATTTTTATTCAAGGAATAATTATCTTTTCATTTGATGAGTAATGGTGGAATTTTATTTTTGAAGAATCTATGTTTTTATTATCGACATATGGGGACATATGTTATTAATGGAAATGATTAACCTATCATATAGAATATTTGATTTGGTTAATTACACTTCAATAAGAGACTTTAAGAGTAGTTGATTTTATTTGGAGATAAATGTTAATATTTCCTGTGGATGACTATGTGATTAAATCCTTCTATGTTTTGGGTTACAGTGTAAATTTGGGTTACATTGAAGAATATTAAGTACATTTGTTTATTGAATAGTATTTTCTGAAATTTGGGAATTGTTTGTTTAATTTTGGGGATTAAGAGTAATATTTCATTTTATAATGTATTATCCTTTTTGGGGATTATTTGATTTTGTACTAAATGTTTTGGTTTTGGTTGATGTCTAAAAACATGAGAAATATATAGTTCATCTTTATTGGATTATTGGATACTCTATAAGTTGATTCTAGAACTTTTAATGTGACCAAGTCTGTTTGAATACTCAACGTTTGGAGAAAACATCAGTTTTTGGTAGAAATTTAGTAATGTATGAAAGTCTATATGATATGTAAGAATGTTTCCTTTTGATTTAAGTTATAATCATTAATAAATTCTTCATTATTAAGAAAATTAACTTAAAAAACATTGGCCATGAACTTTTCCTATTGAGGAATCAATGACCATTTAACCCATCACAATTTTGTGATTTTCTTGTGGTTAACTTTTGCTTAATCATGTTTTCTACCACTCTCCAAGAATCCTTGATGGCCTTTTTCTCTTCTATATCCATTTTTTCCTATATGGAATCCTAGTATGGGATATCTTGAGTTACCTTTTAATTTATCTTTCTATATTTCAATGTGATATTTTTAATTTACTCATTTTCCAATGCGGTACTTTTAATGAGGTTTGAAGACCAGTTTCAAAAATGTGAGGATGCAATTTCCAAAAGGGTGGAAAGATGTACCATCAAAGGATAACAAATAATATAAAATTTTCATATATATTAATATTTTTTGAATTAAATATTAATTTTATTTTAAATGGGATGCTATATTCAGTGGCATACCTGACACACAACACTGAGTTTCTCCAAAGTCTTGCGTTGCACACAATGCTGAGTCATACTGGAAAATAATAATATTTTTTTTAAATGGTAGTTAAAGCCTAGCCATTGTAATTGTGGGAATGAGCAGAACTAACTAAAATATGATTATACTTGTTGGTTAAAAGTTTTTACATTTATCAAATAAAACGTAGAGTCTTAAAATTTGAATGGATCAAATTTTAAGCATAAATACACTAATATCTTTTTAAAGGTCGATTTAATTCCTTTTTATGAAAACCCATATTAAATATATTTTTAGTCACATTAATATATTTTGTTTGAAAAAATAAAATTCTTCAATAGAATTTGGACATCATAATTTACTTTGGTTAATTTTTTTTTATTTTTCTGATAATATTCTTTTTTAACGAATAAGTGAAAAATACTGTATTTTAATTCATCTCTGCCTTTTAATATAATTTATTTATATGGATAAATTATATTTATAATTGTATTTAAAGTGTAATTAGATTATATTTATACCATTTAATCCAATTTTTTCATTGGATGTGATTTCACATTGAACTTGGACATAAACATGTGTTAATCTTTTGATAGTTATTATTTATTAAATACACACTTTTTGTTTTGAAAATAGGAATTAATTTTAAATTTATTAATTCAACTACTATGTTTTTAATTTGGTTAAATAGACATCATTTTTTAATTCTGAATATCAAATATATCTTTGGCTTAATTTTTTTTATTTTTCCGAAAAAAATCATATTTTGATGAATAGTGAAAACACTTAGTGTTTGTTAAAAAACCGACATTTTCATTTAAATGAAAATTTAACTCTTCTGTGAGTTATATTTGAAAAACCCTAAAAACATGGTTTATATGAGAAATTAAAATGTGGTTCAATAAAATGAAAATATTTTTTGGTGAATAGTAACGTTTTTACTTTTATTTACCGCGTATAAAGGTAAATAGGGAAATTCAAGGTAAAAATAATATTATAATAACATTAAATAACCATAACATGTGTCATAATCCTATTGGTTGATAAATTTATAACCATGGAAATCCTTGTGTTGATTTTGGAACCCCATGGAGCCACTTAATAGTGATAATGACACTTTATATTAATTAATTAAAGTAAAGTCAAAAATGACATAAACATATATATTTTAGTAAATCAATTTTTACATAAGGTTATATAAGATATCTATTCAAATATAAATATTCATTTGATATCTACAAATATTTCCTAAATCAAGATATTTATTTTTAATTTTTACACATCTAATAAATAAATTTATTTATGACATAATAATGATGCAGTGTTTACCTCATTAATGAATGATTTAAATAAATAAGATTATCAAAAATAAAATAATATTCACAAACTATACAATTATAATTGGATTATTTTATTTATAAAATTAATCATCATATATTTTACTTTAATAAGTTTTGGACCTTTATAAATGGAATATAATTGCATATTAAAATAATATTTTCATACTTTTATAAAGAGCCCCTACTCCCCCTTATAAAAAGCCCTCACCTCTAACCCATTACTCACACCTATAAAACCCCTTTCCCCATCCAAACTCTGCTAAATTAATCTTAATAAATCCCACTATTGTACTTAGATTCCTTATCATTGTTAGAAGGAACTTCAAGAAATTATTTTGGTTCAAACAAAATGGAGTTACCGAATTTAATGGTAACGTCTTCTCTTATGTTCTTTTATTTTATTTTACATCTCCAACCAAATAAACTATTTTTATTCCATTATTTTTTTAAAAATGTATCATCAATTTTATATTATTTTTTATGAGAATTTTGGGAACTAAACATCCACACATCTCTATCTAATGGGTCAAAAAATATTTTTTTGTGGACAACGATCTACTGCATCACGAAACGATGATTGTACAATCTTCTCCTACCACCTATCAAGGTGGCCAATATGATGGAACTATATTTATATATGATATATGTCATTTTTATGTTTTCTATATTCTTTTGTGATTTTTTATTTTACATGCATACCTTAATGCTTTCCAATATATGTAATCACGATAATTTCATTTGAGTAAGTGTGGACTACCGCCCTGTCAAGGTGATATGATTCATTCATGACATACATGGATCGTAAAAAATATGGAGTTATTAAATAATTTAACATATATATATATATAATTAAATTATACTCTAATTATAATATAACTATTCATCATTATATTCTCATTCCATTAAATATGAAATAGAAAAGAAATTACCGTTCATGCGTACGTAGAACTTACCATCTACATTAATGGTGCATTTCTTTTCTTATTTCCAAATATTATATAATATTATAAATACATATATATATATATATATATATATTGGATATATATTATATATATGATATTTAAATCATGAATATTATACTGGGTATAATGGAATTTTGACCACATGGAAAATTTTTAATTATAACAAATTAATTTCTGACTCATGTTCCGTACAACGACAAAATGTCCGATATGAACTCAAAAAATTAACTAATTGTTATAGTACAGTAATAAGGGATATTAAATGAATAATAAAGTTAAAAAAATGTTCATAATGATGTATAAATTTACATAAGTTTATTATTCAGGAGGAATAGGGAACAAATTTTTCATGTTGGACACGAGGTTAGGGGTTTCTTATCTATGTTTTAATTTCATGATATTTCCATTGTTCGCAACTTATTTATTGAATGTGGTGTATTCTGTAATTAAATTTGATAAATATTATCAAAATTATAGTTATATTCATTTTATTATGTGATTCATTTTTTTGGTTATTAGATTTTGATTATACGAATCGATTGACTACAACGTTGTAAGTGGGTTTCATCTCAATTTTTATTCATGTGAGTTTCATGATATATTTTCCACTATATACTTTTGAATGGTGTATGTACTTCCCATGATTGTATTCTTTTTGTAATATATTTTAATTTATGGGTAATTACATCATCATTGTATGATCTTTCTTTATTTCAGTGTATGTTTCATAAGATACCAAATCGATAAAGGAACCTTTCACCCTCCTCTTTTTAAAAGACTTCTTTTTGTTATGTATTTTAATTTAAATATTCTTATGTTGGGATATGTTATCCTATATCCTTATTGTTATAAATATTTTTTCCAAGTGATGATATACCTGTTTCACTTTCATCAACTCATTTTCTAAATTTTAAAGTGACGTCGTTAGGCTATCAAATTTTTATAAGATAACTTTTTAACCCAATTTCAATTCGTTGGGGTTAATATTCTACCTATTTATTATGGTGTGATATGAATTTTTGTGAATGAACTATGATTTTTTTACACTTAATATCCACTTATATTTTGTGTATTATTATTTTTCACACAAAAGTATGACACTGATATATTCTTAATCTAATGATATGATCTTTTCGAGTGACTTCATCTCAATTTACATTCCATTGAGACTTCATTGTTATTATGCACCAATTCACTTTTATATGGTGTATAAACAATACTTTGGAATATTATATTATGAATACCTTTATTCTAATTATATTATAAAATTTTGATTAAATTGTATTCCTGAATTATTGTTATTCAAGCATATCTCTTTTGGTTTAGAACTCCTTAACTAAAATATTGTTTTAAAGATTTATTCCTATAAATCTTTCTCATTAATTTCCATGATTTAAAAATGGTTTTAAGGATTTATTTATATGGATATTAATGATAAGTACATTAAAAGCTTCAAAGTGGTATGGGGAACTTTGATTCATAAATATCTTTATTGAATGTTTTTAATGGTATTTGAAAATGGATTTATTATTTCAATATCTTGAATTGATTTCTTGTAATTTCAAATATAATTTTTATAATTGAAATATTTTATGATTTTATAATGATACTTGGAGAATTTAAGGGTGGTGCCATGATAAACCAGGATGGGTGGTTACGTTATACCCTATAATGCATTGGGAATGGATTTATGTCGTATGGTTATTCTATTTAGTGATATGTGTGGAAGTAAGCTATATGGTTATTCCATTGAAGTATGTTTATGTCCAATGTAAACTATATATGTTATGTGTTGTTTATTTAGATTTATTGAAATATGTTTTTTACAAAATTGTATGAAATGATCTTTTATTCAGAGAGAATTATTTACTACATCAAAATGGTGAAAAGTATTATAAATGATAATGTGTTTATGGATTACTTATTATTTTAAAAAACTAATTTTTTTCCTTCATTGTGTATCCCTTACTGCACTCTTTTCTCATCCCATGTTTTTAAATGTTTTTCAATGGACATGAAGTGGAATTTAGACAAGGATGGGATCAAGGAATAGTCTTTATGTCTAAAAGATGGAACTAGATATGTTTCATTTATGTGTTTATATTTTATGAAAAAATGGATACTGAGTAGTAGTGTCTACATGTAATATTCAAGATGATATGTAACAGTTATGACCTAATTTTCTATAACTCTAAAAATGAAAATATCCTCAATGTTAATTCTTGATTTAACTAAAGATTATGTAATGTTTAAGGCTGGGTCTTAGTAAATAGAATTACTAAATTTTATTAATATATCACGTAGACCTTGATAACTTATATCATCCAATATTATTATTATGGACCACGATATCATTAATTTTGTATCTTGTATTGTTTTATACATGGCATCCTGACATAGAATATCATATTAAAACTCATAGGATGTTGGATGATTCATTTATTTGACCACCATGCGAGACAAAAAAACTTGGGGTTAGATAATTTAATATCATATGAACGCCTTGTATTATTACCAATGATTCACCATCCATTACAGATATTATAATTACTTTGATCATCTCATTAGATTATGTTTTATATCCATGGACTGTGAATTCTGATGATTATATATTTTTTCCCCAATCTAGTCTATCCAGATATTACCTTCTAATTTTTCTCAGGATATTTTTTAGAATTATACAATGTAATTATAAGTTTTTAACCCTGGGATTATGCCAATAACCATATCTTTCAACTCTGCTCATTAATAGGTGTGTGGTCTCTCTTCTATGGTCAGGGATTCCATGGGGTTTCTCTGGACCACTTATGATTATTGTACATATATTTCATGTGTATGTTTCATGGGTTATTTATAAATTAATTGTATTATTCTTTAACACATGTAGATTCTACTAATATAGGCTCGTTGAGCCATGTATCTCATGAGGATCCTGAGATAACATGTTATATTTTTTACATTGCTTCCTTGCATTATTTACATCATCGCACTATTGCATTTTATATTAATAGAATGTATTTTTATTAAACACAATTGTTGATGGAATATTAATATTTACTCACACCATTATTGGTCAACCATATGGTACTCGAGAAGATTAATTCGATGCATTTATAAATAATGGGAGTCCTGGGGATATGGATCCTTGATTATTTTTGTATGGGATATTGGGATAAAATGGATAAGCTAGAGAACTTGATTTCCATGGAGATAATATTTTTTCCCTTTTCTTCCTTAAGTTTATTATAGAACAATGTATTCATCCTACTACGAAATATTCCAATTTATATATGTATTAACTCATTAAATCATTACATGTATTTGTCCCTAATATTTTTTGTACTTTTTTTATTATATGGTTGTTTAATTTCTTGATAAATTTTATTATATATTTTGTAGTTATTATTTCCCCTAATTCATTACAATTATTTACCATTGGAATACACCATGATAAAAAGGCTATATTTTCCCTACCATACCAGCATAGAAATTCCTTACTAGAATGAAGCGTCTAGTATATGGGAGGTGTGTTTGAGGCCATGTCTGCAACTAACTATAGGAAGTTATGAGTGAACTGTGACTAATAAATCACACAATAGTTTGATATCATATAGTATTATGATGATGATTGTTTTTTTACTGAATAAAATATGATGTGTTGGATAATAACCAAAGAAAACAACATCACTCTCGAATAAGGGATGAGGTTAATGATATGTTTTTTACGATAGGTCTATAATTCATTGGAAAATATATTTGGCCCCTCCACTTATTCATCATGTGATGGAGATCTAATTGGGATAAAACAATTATGAAGTCTTATAAAACTAGATATCATCATGTGATGTGTATGTTGGATTTTTAGTTGTGGAAATAAAATGATTCTATTTTCGAGTGGTATAGGGGTTCAAGTAATTATGCATGATGAGGAATTGAGCATGTTTGAAATGTCACCAAGATTTGGTAATTTTTATGAAATAATGATATACTAAGATCTATGACATAATTTCGGGGGATATGTTTAGAGAAGGATGTTACTAAATTTATTTTTTTTGTGTATTACATGAAAAAATGTAATGGAAGAGCACTAGGATCCATTAATCTTAGAACAAACCCATGGGATTCTTATGAGGAAGTGGATTAAATATTGAGGAATTTTGTTGTAGAAATTTCATTATAATTGAGATCTCACTTTTGTTCTATTCTAGATCACATTTTTGTGGCTATATTTGGATGAATGAACATATAGGATATAATTTAGTTTTAGGAAATTCCATAGATGATCATTTTGACTAATATTTGTTTTACATTTTGGTTTGGGGGTCTTTATTGGACGTATTAAAAAATCAGTTATGATAAAGAAAATCATACCACCATCAAACAATTGGCTAAACTACATGAACCATATTTGTTAACAAGAATATGTTTTTTGAATATGTTCTATATTTGGAATACACTTTTGAGGTTCAATTTTCATTATTAATTTTCTGTATAGTAACAGATACCACTATACTATTGGAGTTTGAGTATTTCAGGCCATATATGTGAATCTGTACACATAAACTCGATAACAAACAATGGTTGGAGAGATGTCATAGATGGGTTAAATGCTTGTGTGGTTGATAAAAAGTAAATTTTATGTTGTATTGTAGTGCATGAAGATAGATAAAATTCATATGATGTTATATAAAGACAGTCGATGGAGTCTCTTAGATTTAGAGGTGAGAAATCATGTGTTTTGGAAGGTCCCACAACAATTGGATTTTTAATGATTAGACCAGAGTATTAATATTTCCCCAAGGATAATTGAGATGTTTTCAATCATGCACTATATTTGTCATGTAATTATACCAAACTAGAAACCATGGATTTATTGCACATTTTATTACATTCGTACATAATAAAAGAAGATATATCACATAGGATCCAACAATTTAGTAGTATTAGGATACTAAATATACATTATCCATTTATTACATTTGAAAAAATAAAATACAAGATAAAATTCAATGAAAAAGATATCATTCATCCTATAATAACCTTGGTTCATTCTAGGTACTCCTCTACATTATTGAGTGAGAATGGACTCGATATAATAGGGTGAGCTCAGAAACATAGAAATGGGTAGTATAAAAAGGAATCTAACATCAAATTAATATGTCATAAATAATATAGAAGAAACAAATTATAATTAAATAATATTATATAACTGGTCATGGTGAATGATATATATGTAGAACATAACAATGGGAAGAAATTAATCACATCAATAACAAAAAAGTATTTCATAGACATCGAATACATAATTCTAAACATCAAAAAAATAACATTAATTCCTTGTGAAATGAAATCCTATATAAATAAGTAAGGAATGAACTGAGTACTCAACCATGTTTGTCTCGTGAATCCTACCAATTCATCGTGGGGCTATAAAATTTTATCCCCACACAATCACATATTATGTCCAATAAACCAATCATATGAATTATTTTGGTTAATAATACATATTATAATGTTCCAAAAGGTAAAAATATCATAAAAATAACATATTAATCAATACGTGTTTGTATATAAGTAATTGGTATAGAAATTCTTTGATTCCTTAGTAAAAAAAAATATCTGCCTATATAGGTGAAATCCACTAATATTATAGAAATTGTGTGTTCTTTATAAATTAATGTAATGTTTGCTTAAGGATATTGTAATAAAGTGTTAAATATTTAGAATATATGGGGTTATTATAAATCAATTAAAAAAATATGCAGATACAAAATAAATTACTAAAAAATATTATATTGGAATTAAAATAATTGTTAAATAAGTTTATATTCTCAGAAGGATTTTATAATAAAAGGAAATAGTAGTATCATTTATAGAGAAAAGTCATGAATTTTTAATATTAAAATCTAAAATAAGTACATATGGAAATCTAAATTAATTAAAATGAAACATTAAATAAACATGGATATAAAGGTTTGAAAACCCATAATTTGATAATTTCATTCCAAACCCTTCAGACAGAACTCCTTATATCATTAGTGACTGGTTTCATAACATAAAAATATAAATAACGATTTTGGAAGCCTTATTTACTTTGTAACGTGAGGAAACATATTTGTAAATTATTTGATATATAAAAAGGGAAAAAATTTAAAACTCTATCTATTTATGTAACTTATCAATAATTATTGATAGGGAAAATCAGATAAAATCCATGATCATTGGTTTTAGGTTTTAAACGAATAAGGGGATGTATGAGAATTTATATCTAATAAGGGGTATGCTATTTTTATATTTTATAAATAGGATTTGGAGAATAGGTTTTGGAGAAATAGAAAGAATTTTTTATCACCACGGTATTTTACATTTTAAGAATTTTTTTCACTTTTATATGATTAAGAATTAAACTCTATTATATCATATTAATTTAAAAGATAAAATAAAATTTATCCAAAACGATTTTTTGAAATAATAAAATATAATTTATTCTATGGATAATTAATTGTATGTTTTTGAATGAAATTTAATTACATTAAAATACCTTTTTAATAAATTTAAAATACCATTCTTTAGAAAAATTAAAGAACAAGGCCCCTAAAAATTAAATTTAAGAAGTAATTCCAATAATAAAAGAGAAAAAACGTCCATAAATTCTATTTTGATGATGTTTCATTAAATCCAATAGTTTTAGATGTAATATATTAATATCGTTTGACCATCCAAATACGAATACATTAATAAAAACTTGAAAATAATGCTAAAAAGGAAAAAACCCCATTGAAAAACAATAATATTAATCCAACAAAACAAAAAAACAACAACATAATTTTGGTCAACAAATCCATTAAATTATTTATTAAATCATTTTATTTCATTTTTGTTACCCAATACTCACCATATATTCAAACCACATTCTACAACTCGCTGATTTTATTTGAAAATTTCATTTTTTAATAATTTTTACATTTTTATTTTAAATTTAATGCCCTTGTATTGAAAATAATTTCATATATATAATAAAAAATTCAATTAAATTTTTTTTCAAAATTTTAAAACAATTTATTTTGCATTAGAAATATAAAAAAACAATTTTTTAATAAATATAAAATACATTCTAAGATATATTTGGGTAGTTTTATTAAAATTCATGAATCAATATAAATTATTAGTAGTTATTAATTATATTATTGACAATTGATTTTATAAATGTTATTAGAAATTAATAATTACTAGATTCTCCTTGTTTTTTAAATGGACATAAATGCGTGTTAGAATTTTAACTGACTAATTCACAATAAACATTTTCCAATAGTTACATTTCTTTATGATTGATCACATTGGCCATTTTATATAGGACTCATTCTAACATACAATCATTCACAAATTTTTTTCACTTATTACTCCATGAATATTAAAATACATATAATTTTCATCACAATAGAAACGTTTCCTATATATTTTCCATTCAACATAGATTATGATCACATAGTGTACAAGAATATAGTGAGTCCCAATATTTTTATATGTATTATAGCAGTATTAGTGGATGTTATAGTGATTTAATTTTTTTATAATACTATAATATGCTGTATAATTATAATGAAATTATGAAATATGTATTATAGGATAATTATTACGATGGATTTCATCATTAAAATTGTATAATATCATAGAAAAAATTCTAACCACCCAAAAGTTCCCCTAAAAATTTGTCTTATACAACAATCCCTAAAAGTATGGGTAATTATTCATCATTTCTTTCTCAGGTTCCCATGTTTCTCTCTTAAAATTTTTATTCCTCAATAATAATTTCACCAGAAATGTTTTATAATTCTACTATGCTTGATCAATTGATTTATTAATCTAGATATCATCATCCTTATATGAAAAATCTGTTTCAATTTTTAAATCATTTGTGATGAGTATGTGAATTTCATCAAATATGTACTTCCATAACTATGAGATGTGGAATATGAAATATAATTTTGTGATTTTGGTGGGTATAACTATATTTTAGGACACAATCCAATTATTTAAAAACTTTAAAATTGAAAAATATACCACTAACATAGATTCCCCTTATTAAGAACACTTATAACTCCCTTCCACACTGAAACTTTTAGTAATATCTGATCACATACATAGAATTACATATCATTTATAGGATTATCCACATAATTTTTATTTATATTTGATCTATGTTGATATGAATTTAAATGGAATAAACTATTTCAACTATATTATCAATGGGATTTGGTCAAAATAATTTAGTATCATTATTTTTATCACCATAAAAAGGAGTACAACATTTCTCCCATATAAACCTTTAATGTTCCCATTTGAATGGTAAAATGAAAAATAAGTTTTTATTAAAAATACACCGGAGCTAGAAACTAATAAAATGTTTATTGGATGTTATGTTAGACTAATAAAACCATGTATTCTAATGATTGGTTATTCTTTTCAAACTATCCATCAATTTGAGGATGATGTGTGGTGCTTAAAAGTATCTTAGAATTAAAATATTTATGATGAAGGCAGTTAATGTTTTATGTCAAATGAGTGTCTTGATAAGATTTAATTAATAGTGGGTTATAGTGAAGTCCTTCAAAGTAATTTATATTGATCTATTTAATATTTTTAATCATTATATCATCTGTTGTTTATTATAAATGTGAATACATTTCAAGGTCATCCTCAATGACCCATATAACATCATTCAGATTAGATATCTCTAGAATTTTGGTAACAAAGTCATGTTTAATAATTCACCACATCATAATTATTATATGGCGAGGTTGGATGACACCCTTAATAAATTGTGTCTCATTATTTTGATGTTATAAAAAATTCATATTAAAATATTTTTATTAAATTTATAATTCATCTTGTCACAGTATAAATATCCCAATAAATCATTGAACATCATGGTGCTACTATAAAGTCATTTGAACTATGAGTTTCAACTAGTAACTCCATACTCAGATAAATTAATAATTTAATATATGGATTCCTTCCAATTATCAATTCACCATATTAATAAATGATTTTCCTCAATTTTTAATCAATCATGCATATAATATTCTTTTATAAACCCATTTCACAAATTTGAATCATCTTTATCTTCCTGAGAAAATATGTTTGGAAATTCACTTGTATATGGAATGATGATTCTATATCCCAAATAATTTATAATTTCAACATTTAATAAATCAAATAATAATAAAATTCATAATCCCTGATTCCATCCTCTTCATGGATATATAACCATGTTTTTTCCTATTCATTTCATAATCCCCCTTTTTCCTCATATGAGAACTTTGTTGGATAATATAATCTTCAAAATCTAGTGACCATTATATATATATCATATCTTCCAGCGTATTGGTAATGTCTCAATATATTCAAGGAAATTATTACATATGTGAACTTAAAATATTCGGTTAAATATTTACGTTCATTGTTTTTTAATTTCCCAAATGCAAAATATAAAAAATTATAAATTTACAAAAAAACACTATTATTATTTCTTTGTTGTCTCACTATATATCAAAAAATAATCCCTACACAATGTTAATGTTAATACTAATTCATTTAAAAATATCTTCTTCAATTTCTCTATACATTGTTCACATGAAATTAACCCAATAACTTTGAACCATTTTTTCACTCGGTTTTATTTGTTTGATAATTAAGAATAATGTTAAACAAATTATTGGTAAATATTTTTAATTAATTTAAACTATATATCTTAGTTATAATTTCTGACATGGATCAGTCCTTATCTTTTTTGGTTTTTGAATATTTATTTGATATCCCATCCCTAGAGGTAATATGCATATAAAAAGAAGAATTCTAGTGTAAAAAATAATACTTACAATATTTCCCATTCAACACCTTTTCTCTATTATTATCAAGAACAATTTTTAAATTATTCTCACCCTCTTCAAATATTTTTGACTATATAAATATGTGTTTAATATAAACCACTACAAAAATTTCAATATGATCCCTAAAAACTATATTCATCTACCCAAAAATACTAATGGTGTAACAGTTAATTCAAATAGAGTTGATATAAATTCATAATGTCTACACCTCATATAATATATTATATTTGGTATATAATCCATCTTCAATATCAAATATTTATAACTATTATGAATATCAATATTTGGGATGTATTGAGATCATCATTTTTATCAAAAAACCATCAAATAATGATAAATGATAATTATTATTTTTGATAACAGAATTTATTTCTCAATGATAAATAGAAAACCTCGTATACCTATACATAATTTTCTAAAATATTTTTGGTTCTCTCAATGGTGAGACACAATGGTTTTTGAGTCACTTATCCTAAATCTATGATAATTTTTTTAACTCTACAAATTCCATTTGTCTTTTCTATATAAAATATTAAATATTTGTTTTTTTCTTGTATGATTTCAATAGAAAAGAAAACATCAACATTTGGTTGATTTATAGATAATTTTATAGGAAATAAATTAATTTATTATAGTATATTATATCACCATAGAATCTTATCATATCATTCCCACATATATATTTCTTTTTTATTTTTATTCTCCTGTAATTTTAATATGTTTAGACGCTAGAGGTTGGTCACAGATCAAACACTATAGTATTTACACAAAAAACAGGGGATTATCTGCCCCCTTCGCAAATTATATTCTCATTCTCTCGATAGAAAATTATTCCTTTATACTTTTACAACCATCCCGTCAAATATATTATTTCAAATTTAACCAAAAGATTGATATTAAATTTTGAAATTAGGGAATCTATATGAATATTAAAAAAAATAACTAAAAAATATTTTTTTGTAATAATATTTAAAATATGTGATTTAATTAATAAATTCTTCATTAAATTTTCAGCAGATGGTTCAATATTGATAGAAAACATATAAGATATAAAAAATTTCTTCGACCATGAATTAAATAAAATATTACCAAACATCAATCTTTTGATAAAATTTCCTTATATCACTTCATTTGGGATGTTAACATCTTCTATAGTAATTGTAGATTCATATACATTATCCCTTCGATTCTTATGAGGTATATTCTATTTATTCTGTGAATATTTATTAGGACAGAATCCCATTTCATTATAGTTGATAAATTAGACATTTATATATTCTCTATTACATATACATTCATGAGATTTATTTTATTTCCCTCAACACTTATCGAAAAATTTGAGTCCATTAATGAATATCATTGAGTGTTCATTCCCAAAGTTATTAAATGTTTGTAATTACAACCACCCAATCTTATCATCCACTTAATATCTCTCCACATTTAACTCAACCAAACTCTAATTTTTATTTATTTCAATTGAAAATATATGAATTCGAAATTAAATTCTCAATATAGTTAACACTTTTCAATATACATTAATATGAAGAATTTATTTAAGAGAACAATTCCCTTCGAATTCATCGAATTAGTCAATTAGAGAATTGATCAATCTTGATTTAATTATTTTTTATATATCCTAAAAAATTTATTTCTCTCCATTTAATTTTAACCTTGTTATTAATAGTATATTAAACTTCATTTTTTCTTAAATATAGAAGTTTACTATCCATTTTATACATCTTATCCAATGTAAAATAACTATTCTAGAAAATTACAATAACCTTTTTCCATTACATGATTTGTATTTAATCATTCATATGGGTTTTTGAATTAATTACCACTATTTATCAAGGTCTCCACTTGTATGATATATTTACATGATGACCTACTCCCTCCCCCAACAACCTATGCTGATGGATTAATTATCTATGCGATTTTTTTTTACTATTGATATATTACTTGTTCCATTTTCATATGGAGGATATTACAACATCAAGTAGTGCATCATTGTGACATCAGGATCAGGGGAAACAAGTTGATTCACAGATGAATGATTACTATTTATGATGTGATTAAAATTCCATAATTGTTTTATAACATACCCTACTCCAACCCTAGACTCATTTGATGTTTTTAGAGATAAATTACAGTATTGATTACTGGTGTTCATATAGTTTTTATTTCATCTATTTGATAACATTTGAAAAAACAATAATATTCATTATTAGATCATGAATAGAAGTGTGTATTATATGATTCAATTTAAAATATATTGTAATTATGGGATATCATTATAGGTTTTCCATAATATTTTACTATCTAGATATGTTTATCTAAATATTTGTTGTATGGTTTTAACTAAACATACACCGATAAAAATAGTAACAAATCAACTCTAGTAGTCTTTTTTTGAATTTTATTTTAATAATATTTTATAAAATACTAGAAAAAAATATTACAAAGTTTCCCATAGATTTATATTCTTTGGAAAGTAGGTATATACATTTTACATTTAGTATATCAAAAAATATAAAATTCATTATCATCATCCACTAAATTTTTTAATACTCCACCTATAATAACATTGTATTATTAATAAATCTCCTCTTAGTACCCTTACTGAAAGGTGAAATATTATAATATGTTCCTAGATTCCCTATAAGGTATACCATACAATTGAATCTATAGTGGAATAAAAATATTAAAAAAATAATATATCATAAATAATAATAATAATAAATTTTATATAAATTATGAGAATGAATAAAATCCATATATAACATAAAAATGGGAATTAAATAATCAGATTGATAAAAATAAATTATTTTATTATGCTAGAATGAATAACAAAATAAATCAGAAATATATCTTCATGGACTCGCGATGTAAAAAAATATATAAAAGGATAAAATATACATAAAATAACTATGAAATTTTTAGTATGTGACATACCAATGTAGTGAGGGGGATATGACTTCAGGACACACCTATTAAAAATAAATCTAATGAATCCATATAATTAAAGAGATAGGAAAACAATACATATCAGAATTTTCAAAACAGAATCGCTTTTATATTCATGTCATAGTAATCACTACTTCTCTATATAAGAGGAATGGTTACACAAATTATCGAAGACTTCTCTATAAATTGAATTAAATATCATTCTATGTGAATATCCACTAATATAGTGGAAATTATAGGATACTCACAATGAAATGGAATATATACATTATAATTTTCTAACTTAGCGGGATACATTCATAATATAAGGATGTTAATAAGTATTAACGATTTAAATTGTTTTAGACTAATGGTGTGATATATTATTATTATCATATAATCTATTTGACATTTCAAATAACATAATTTCTCATGAGAGTGGTATAATAATTATAAGGGGTTTTTCTATTATTCAAAAAGACAAGCATAATATGATAATAATGAAACATTACATGATTACATTTCAAAAAAATGATTTCAATGGAATTTTTAATGATTAATGATGAAAAATGAATATAGATCCTTACCATTATTTTTATCTTATAAAATATTGATCATAAAACCCATATATATTATGATTTTAGTCCCTTAAAATTGAAATGTAGATACGAGTTCACGAAACCAGAACCTAAATTGTTTCGTGAGAAAATGTCATTGGATTAGGATTGATATATTTATAAATATAGAGTATATAGCCCCTATATATGTCTAACTATATTCCAAATCTTAACTATTTGGTAAATGATAGCAAAACCTTTCTCGGTAGTTTTGGAGTGATGATGAATGTTAGGCTGGCTGGGTATTTGTAGAAAATGAGGGGGTATTTTTTATTAATTTCTAAACATAGGACATGAACCTTAGGTTGTGGGAAAATATAAATTAATTATCCATATCATGGTTTTAAACCATGGTATTTAAAAATGAGGGTATGGGTTTTTCATTTAAAATCATATGAATAATACTCTAATAACATATATTTAATTGGGAATGAAAAATAAATTTACTCAAAATTAAATGCCTTAAAAACCTTTAAAATCCTTTATGGTTTGTATTTTTTATAAATTGGAAAATTTATATCATTATTTTAATGAATTAAAATAGTGTTGGTTGAAAATGGATTTATATTACTTGTTACATCATTTATATTTCATTAGTATTTCATAAAACATGGAATATATTCATACCATATTTTACTATTTACTTAAAAATTCAATTATCTCATAAAATTATGAAAAATTGTCTTATGGAAATTATTCCATGAAATTTTTAAATTTTATTTACTTTTAATGAAAGTAAATTACAATAAATAAAAATTAATTTTTAAAATGAATCAATTTGGGTATATTAAAACTATACATTTGGAACAAACAAATTAAAACAATACATTAGTAAATAATGTTCGTTTTTTACAAAAAAATATTTTTAATTAAAAATAATTGATCATTAAATATTATAAATATTTGTATTTTTTATTATTACATAATGATTTATGTACTTTATTATTCACTAATATGTATATGGGTTTCATTACTATTACAATAGTCATAGAGGGAAGCTACTAATCTATTGGATTGATTTCTAATAGTGAAATTCCAATGACCACATACCATTTTAATAGTCATATTACCTATTATAAATACACTTAATTTGACAATAAACAAAATCACAACATTCTTTTATTTCCTATATCATTTATAACCCATTTATTATTGATTTATCTGTAATAGTAGTGTATCTTATATAGTTTTCATTATATTTTTTATTATGATTCTCATAAATTAAATATTATAGTGGTTCTCTATTTTATAATGTGTTATGTAAAAGTAGTTATATAAATTTTTTGAATATAATTTTTTACTGTATTATACTACCATATGTTTCACTGTTTACATTAAATAATTATATTTTCATTATGAAATAGATATTGTATGTTATTTTATATTTATTATATTAGTATCTCAACTCCTATAGGTGAGGTTTTATACCCACTATAATGTATTCTATTTTTTTACATGGGGATAAACATCTTGAATTTATATTTTATATGGGGATACACAGATGACCCATCACATGTTATTAACAGTGGTGATTTAGACAATGATTATGATGACATTTTATAATTTTACATGGTTGGGATTAAGGTTCACTAAGATAAGAAACATTATGCTCTGGTGATTCTAATGGTGTTTTTTATAGATATATGATAATTATTAGTAAATAAAATGATTATTAAAGAGTTATATGCATGGTCCATACTATCACGCTTTTGAGTAAGATGATTTTTATTTGGAAAAAACATGATGGTCAGGAGGTTGTTGTGACCATGATTTTTGTAGAATGAACAATTAAAATATAATTAAAAATATTTTATGTATGGTTTTATAAAAATGATTAATCTAATTGGAATAATTTATCAATGAAGTTAATATATTAAAAAAATATAAGCCTTTTAGTTAATGTGTTGATGAACAGTGGAAAATTAAATTTCCTCCCAAATGGATCATTACATAGGGAAACAGATGTCACAGTTGCATTCAAAATATGGGTGTAATGAGAGACCTTGTTTTATTTAAAATATCACTTATCTTGGAGCACTACATGGATTTTAGTGCATTACAAATCACCATTGCCTAGAGACAAGAACTAATGTATTAAGATGTAAGAATTTTGAATGATTTCAGCCTCTAAATATAGTTAAACAAAATAGAGACTCATCTAAATAATATAGAATTACCCACACATATATATATATATATATATCATATTCCAATGTAAAATTATAAACAATTTCAACACATAGCCAAATAATTACATAGGATGAACTTTAAAAAAAAATCAGAAGTAAAAAATGAAAAATCACGACCAGAATGCCAAAAACCAAACCTATAAAAAAATGTAATCCAAAATTGAAAAAACATCCACCATCTCTATATGGACCATGGTCACCTAAAACATCCCAAACCATCCATTAATGGACCAACCCAAACCACAATAGTAACAAAAACTCAAACAAGACACCTAAAAGGGGACATTAAAGCTATATACACCCATTGGTGTATATAGGGTGTGAGAAAAATTGGTCCCAATATGATTTAACAATGGTGGATATCAAATTCATTTCAAAAAAATTATAAATAATGAATATTTAAAAAAATTGAAAATTAAATTTTCTCAACTAAAAGATTCTAGAAAAAAACTATTGTTTCGTTACCAAATTAAAAAAATATCAAACCTTTTTTAAAAAATATGTGTAGGGTGACACAATGAAAAATAACTATTTCTAGAACCATTAGAAAATGGTAATTAATATTTTCCTAAAATTGACAAAAAAATTTGCAAAAAATAAATATTTAATCTCTTTGAAGACTTCTATTTCAAGTAAAATTATTAAAAATACTTCATGAAAAGACACTAATCAACGTGACTTATAAATTATACTATACGGCATCATATTATTTTTGATAAAAATGTAGACATGAAATTATATTTGTTCTATGGTTCCACATACTCCAATCAAGCTAGGGGATGTAAGGAGGTCTGATTTTTGAATCCCTCATATAGTATCATCAACTATCACTATGAATACTAGAAAAATATTAGGATATAGTATGATATAGAACTAGACACGGTTTTGGAATCACTCATTAGGCCCTACTGTATAACAATAAACTCGTTTAGGTTCTCTTTCATGTCATGTTGTATACCACATAATCCCTTAGTTGGGCTTAACCAATACTAGGAAAAAGTGAGTGGTCATGCACCATGCTAGTGTAAGAAACATTCATACTTCTAACATTTCTACATAGGGTTTCCATGAAAAGTAAAATGGGAATTAAAAAAACCTACTCACATGATCATAATAATGAAACATTAAGATAAATATCATCTCACATTCAATTTCCTTTCATGAAAAAACACCTTTTACTTCATTTATAGTGAAATTAATATAAAAAACCACCATGGAAACTGAGATCCAAATCATGTATAAAAAGGGGGATCAATCCGGGGTATCACATTCATAATAGAATATCTTATACAAAGAAGCAAATAGGGATTCCCACAAATTGGATTCTGATTCTAAGATATTTTTTTCTTAATTTAAAATTTTCTAATTGAGAAAAATATTTTATATATAAAATTAAAATCCTTGTATTAATAAATTTATTGTGTGAGTTTGGTTTTCATTTTAATTGATTTAAATATCTAATATCATCAAATTTTCCTAAATGAACATAGAGAAAACCATTCAATTACTCATTTCATGATCCAAATGGGGTCAAATTCCAGTATTCATAAATTTAATCTAATATATCCTCTTAGTAATATTCAAAAATAATTGGCACTAAAAACATTACATTTAAAATAAAACCCATTTTAATAGATAGTATTCTATGTGAGAAAAACATTAAATCCTTTAAAAAATTCAACTAATCTCTCACATATAGTTATAATTTACTAAATAAGGAATTATTAAACTCAAAGAATTTACTAAATTTTCATTTAAGGGGAATTAATAAAAAAAATGACTTAATTGAAGATGAATCAATATTCATCATGATAGAATAAATGGTGAATAATAAACTGAATATGAAGACTTACTCTTTGATCCCTAAATGACCAAAGCCCCTGGATAGAACTAACTCATACACTAAATACCACTATCACAATTATAATTGTATATAGGAGATTGAATGTACTAGAAGAAATTGAAGATGAAAGGTAGGATAGGAGAAAGGATGAAGCATGGATTTCCTTAACAAATATCTTCGATCTTTGGTAGAGGAATCCAAAAATAAAGGATAAGGGATGAGAGATCTCCCAAGTATGTACCACATGCTCAACTGGTGAAAATAAGGTGTATACTTCCAAGATTTCTGTAATATAATAGATGTAAAGTTATAAAATCAAAAAATATAAGAATCTATACAGAATTATTCGATGTACATCCATCCTACCTAGGTAATGGATCCCACAATAGATGTCAACTATGTCACAACATCCCTAAAAATAGTGTGTCAGACACTAATTGGGTAGGCCATATTGTTCTAATCCCCATGATACCATATCATTGATATCTACTCCATGGTGTAAGGCATCAGACCAACTGATCTCCACAACATATCCACTCCCATATGGAGTGGGGATACCCATCACTAAAAAATCAACTCACTGAGAAAACAAGACGCTCAATGGAACAAATTCTCTCCTTGCCTTGGCAGCCCACAAAAAAACATCAAATGGGTAAAAAAAAGGTTTTCCAATGTGGCCTCTATAGGGAATGATAGAGATTGCTACAGTCATGAACTACAACTCCAGGTGACTTCTTGAAATAGAAGAAAATAAGATCATAAAACACCAAAAAACATTCAAACCCCCATAATTAAATAATATATATCACAAAAATGATAGGGGTTTCACATTTATCATGAACATGCCACTTCATACCCCCAGAATGAATTTTGTAAATGTATGAAGGTAACAAAATGATGATGTACACCACCTCGTATAAAGAGTTGGACATAATGAGAATCTACAACTATAAATAAGATTTTAAAATTTAATATAAAATATCCATAAGCATCATTGAACATCTATAAACATAAGAAAACCAAAATCATAAGATTAACAACCAATGGAAAATGGAGACCTATTTTTGGTCTCCCCAATATTTATAATTCATCTTGAATATAGTGACATGGGAGATACACATCACTATGTAGCGAACCACAAGAAGTGAAAAATCATTACAAAATACAGAAGGAGACACTATCTTTACGAAATGAAAAAAAACCTATATATACATCCAAATAACCTGTAGTTATAAATTTTTATCAAACCCACCAACTCCTACCAACCAAAAATGAGTGGGGGGGATCTCCCCAATATATTTAAATAAGAAACAAAATTTTCTCCAACATGGTTTATAATATTGAATTATAGGTTAACTAGAGACATAAATCCTAAAACACCATCTCATGAGGTACTAATAAAACGATTCTAAAAATATCATATTTTTAACTCCATAAATGAAACACTCATCCGAGTTTCCCCAGCACCGACCAAAATGATTCTGATGTTCATCTCACTAATAATTAAATACCGACATGTATAACATTATACACATACACAGCCTAATATAATATTGACCAAACTATGAGGCTTATCCAAAAACTATATCATTACTATCCATAAATGAAAGATCTCAATAATCCATAATATAAACCATATAAAATCCTAAATCAAATATTCACCATATAAATTTGTTTCTTCCAAGTTATATCCTTATAATATGAACCAATAAAAAATAAACCAACCCTCATAAGGTGACCATATTCAACTACTCCATTAGAACTAGCTTAAAAGTCTAAAGACAATTAAAAATCGGGGGATATAAACTCTACTACCCCATCCCTAGTTTGGGGATAGTCAAAATCAACTGAAGCAACACCCAAAGTTTATCCTAATAGGAAACAATTATATGATTCATTGAGAACATTAATGAAGGAACATCAAAATTACATTATGCATGAAATAGAATTATTCATCCCTCACATTTTTAAAACAAATGCACATTTAAAACTAATTAAATAATCCCAAAACTCAAAATGAGGATCACACTGTGAAATACATTATTTAAAATAACCATATTTCAAAGAATCCAAAAACTCATTTCATAATATTAAACATTATTTAACAAAATTTAAGTGAATTGGAAATCTAAAAACTAAATCCATCCTAAATTTAAAAAACCATACTTTCTTCTGGGGAATTTTCAAATCATTTACATTAACTATGAAAACCACTTACATAATCAAACTTAAATGACCATGAAAATTTAATATGATTTTATTTATTTTGAAAACATCACCTAGCTTATATTATAAAATTAATACATTATATAAATCTCATTTATAGTTTAAAACATCACTCTAAGAAGATTCCCACATTTTAAAACCCATTTCCCAAATACTATGATTTAAAAAACCGATAACAAAACACATTAATTTATTAAATATCCATCAAAAATAAATAATTTCATATGTTTTTATAATTGAAACATACCTTCAATTTACATACAAAAATAATACAATATTAAAATACAAATGAATTTAAAAATTGAAAATTTATTTCAAATTATTTTTTATAATATTATTTAAAAATTATCAAATCTTGAAAACATACATAAATAGAGACGAAATACCACAGACGTAAACCATTAAAACATATTTTTATTAAACAAATCATTTCATTAAATTTCATTCACACAAAAAATCAATTTAATTAAAAATAATAACAAAAAATATATCATAGAAATCCATAAAAAATAAATTCCAACCCTAATAAAAAAACATCCTGAAAAATATATAATTCATATCGAATAAGTGGATTCAATTTTACTACCTTTTTAATGAATTTAGATTTAAAAAAAATATAAGATGGATGAAAATGTTTTCACAACCTAGCCACATGGTTTGACTAACCATGCTTTAATTATATAGAAACCTCTATGAAGTTTTTTGGACCTTATGTGTAGGATCACTATTGTTTTCAAGATTGTGTGAGCTAATAAAAAAACTCTATAAAAATTATAATCATATACAAAGACTCAATGTAACTACAAAAAATTTGATATAACTCAATGTGTGTCACAAATATATCTAAATAGTAAAAACTATAATCCATATTCAATATTCATCCATTGAATCACCATAAAAACTCAAGTCTTTCCATATATGTTAGTATTCTGTCACTTAAACAGGAGTCGCCTATTGAGTTCTAATGATAAAAATATATATTTACTACAAAGACACATCCAAATAATAATAAGTTTCTTTATTACCATTTTTAAGGACCAAAATTATTTTCATCTAATAAGTAACATGACCAGGCATACCATGATGCCTAAAAAGTAATAGTTTCTATAAGCTAGAATGATATCTATGGTGAAACTCCCCATCAAAAAATTTTCATTATTTTTTAAATTTTATATAAGGATGATTATAATTTTTAGATGATTGGGTCGTAATAGGTTTTCAGTTATGAAGCATTTTATATTTATTATTGTCTATTCAAGGTCATTTTATGTATATATTAACTATCATGGTGACTCATACTTGGGGTTTCCGTTGGAAAATGGTTTACTGCACATGGTACAAAGTAATCAAACTTGTAAACTCATGTATAATTTTTTTTAATTCATTATTGAGGCCCATAGTTTAGCATTAATTGGTAGATCATACTTCTTGGAAATCCATGATAGTTTAAAGTGAAAATATGTAGAGTAAATTTATGGGTGAAATGTATTATACATTTTTTTCACACATATATGAGAAAACATATGATAACAATGAGAGAGAACAATAATTTTTTATGTATGTGATTTTAGATGTATGGTCGAAGATTCTTAATAGTGTTTCAAATATTTGATTCTCTTGATGTGTTCGCTGTGAGGGGAATGAAATTTTTGTATGGTTTGGTAGATCATGCGGTAAAATAATTTGAAAAGAATGGTTTTTTAAGAAAATTTATTTTCTAATTATACCCCTCAGAAAATTCCCCAAAATCATTATCTACATCATTTATTTGAGATTCCCAATGAGATTCCAAGGTAGATTCCACCATAACTACTCTTCTTATTTTGAACCATCCTCCTTTGATTTTGGGGAAATTTTTTATGACAATACTTATCTCTTATTTCATTATCCCATTGTTCATGTTTTCATCCTTACAATTATTTTTTTTTGTCTATTTGGTTAAAATATAAGGATTTATTTCAATATAATCAACATTCCCTTAGAATATTAGGAAGTAAAAATTTATCATTGGTTCTAATTCTTTCCATATTCAATATTTTAACTTCATCCACACTCTATATGAGGTAGGTGGTTCCTTGTTATTTAATTTTTCATATATATAATTTTTTATGGGTTATTGAAAATGTTTTTCCATGGAAAAGAGTTTTTAGGGGCCTTTCATGTGTTTATAACTGTTTATTAATGTTATGAATCCATTTCATAGTGTTTAAGGAAAATATCTATTTTCTAGATGTTTGATGAAATTCCAAAAAAGTTTACTTTGGAAATTTTGTAGATTAATTTTGGTTTATATTTTTTACATTTCTATGTGATTTTTATCTAGTTAATGAGGATATGTGTAATATTAAATTTATATCTTCAATGGTGTTTGAAATATTGTTTTATTTTACATAAACAAGATAAGAAAATTTTTTAAACTATATTTCCATGAATATTTGTAAAAAGAAATCATCATGGATCCTTTATAAAAATAGAATGGTTTTTCTAATGTTAAATTATCTTAAAATTGTTCAAAAGATTAGTTTAAAATATAATTTTGGTTTTAAAGATTATTTTCCAGTTATAAGCCTCTAATTATTTTCTCAATGGAGATACACCCAAATGGAATCTCTCTTATCTTATTTGTGATTCTTATTTATATGAATTTTTGGGGCCACATATTTCATTGTGTAATGATGTATTTTTAAGATATAGTGTTTTCTGTATTGATTCCTTTGAAATATTATTATTATTACCTCACCTCCTATGATTATCATCATGGTGATCCTTGAAAAATTGGTGAGGCCTTTATAAGTGGTTACTAGATTATTCAGATTAGATAGACTAGATCATCCATCTCAATAGAGGATATGGGGGTGTGACACTAGTTGGTCTATTATTGAGTAGTAAGTTGTTTATAAACTAAAAATGAATTGATAGTGTGGAAGATGTTTCCACCTCAGTACATATTGGATCACCTCAAGAAATGTTTATAAGTCACCAAGGATTATATATCATAAAAATTATCTAATTCTCTACACTGGATTATATTATTTTTCTAATGTTATGTCGAATTTATATTAGGCCTTACCGATTTTCTATTGTTTGAATTGTATTAATATGTTCATGTCATTTATTTAGATATTGTTTTTTATTTTGTAACTTTGATATTATTATTTCTATATTCTGTATGGTATTGTAGAATTTTTTTATAATGTTTTTCTCAAATTAATGAATGGTTATATTTTTTTCTTTAAACCCATTTTTTAGTTTTATGGATTTGTTTCTTATAATTACCATGTTTTTTTCTTAATAGATAAAAATATATTTTTCTTAATTTTAATACAAATTAGAGTTAATGATTTTTGTTTATAATTGAAATTCGTGGAATCTAGGATGATTAGTTTCTATGAAGTTATGAACACACATTATTTATTCAACATTGTGTCTGTAGTCATGAGTATGTTTTATATGTATAGGTTTAGGATAACTAATTCAGTGAGTCAAATTATATAATGGATTGTGTCATTACAATAAAATGGAGGTTAGATTTATTTTTTATTCTTAATTTATCTTGAATATATCATCCATTTTATTTTTCTACATTGTGGTTGTTGTATCTATTTAACTACTATTGTAAAAAAAATTGAGTTTTTTTGTTTTGGATATTCTATATTTTCATTGAAATTAATCTGTATTTTCTTATATGATATTGTGCATGGATTTATGAAACATAATATGTTAATACATTAATTTTGAGTGGATCATTATGTTATCTATAATAATTATGTGAAATAATAACTACATGCTCAAATGAGATTCCTTGTCACTTGTCACTAGCCTAGAGTAATCGAAAATCCACCTCAGGTATTTCATGTGTCGGCTTGGGTGTCTGATCCATGGTTATCATTGAGCCAGTTCATGCAATAATAGAATCCTAAAACCCATTTATATTTATTCATGCCTACTATATTTTAGATAAGAGATTAAAAAATCAGAATTATGATTGGGAATAATCTCACTAGCTATTGATTTTTCTGAACCTCATCTTTCAATTTCATGTACGGTTGAGTATCTGGAAAATATGAGTTTTTCATTTATTTTTCTCTTGTAATTTGATCATTATTCATAATATTTAGACATTATTTTTATGTTCCATTATTTAGTTAAAGGTTTTAAATGTTTAACCAACCAAAATTACTTGTGAAACATGGATTTTGGTGGGCCCACATGGTACATAAATCAATAAGGAGCCCATGTGGTGGGTTTTGGTTTTCATCTAGTGAGTTTTTTATAGTTCAAAGATCTTTATAAAAGACAAGTAGCCAAAATATTCACCACTATTGTCCTCTATGCAAATATTTTTTTTATATCCCTTCAATCTAAATTATTTTATAAATTGTGTATATGTTATTCTATATGATTTAAAATATTTTTAGTGGTATATTAGTGTTACATGGATGATTAATGATGATATTTTTTGATTCATAATTTTTTCCCAAAATGGTGAAAGTATATTTTGAAAAGAGTATATGTGTTTTTTATATAAAACGAAACTTATATAGGGTCTAAGACTTATGAATGTTTCAAATAATGAATTTCTATGATTTCAAGATAAATTTATGTGTAATACTAATTTTCCTATAAAATAATAATGTTTTTAAAAGGATTAAAAATATAATTTTTTATTACGATTAATGATTTTTATTGATTATTATGGAGTGTTAGTTTGAGTTAATAATAATTCATTATTGTCTATGAGGTTTCATTGAATTGTTATTGGATATATTACATTTCATCCTTATTATTTATAGTGGTTTTTTATTTTTAATTCAAGGTGGAAAGGCGTTGCCGCACATGAGTCTCTAGAAGGGACAAAAAAATAACAGTGGAGTATGTACACTATTTTAATGAAATGTTTTATATATAGACCTACTGGGTTTTTTATAACTACTAAGAGGGGGAATAATTAATCAGTTGTTAGACCTTTTTATTTATATTTTATTAATTTAAAATAGAATTCAGCCTCTGATAGAGTAATGTGCTTCTGTTAAAAATAAAAATCAATAACTCCCATTGAAACATAAGAAATTACATGGTTTGATAATAAATATGAGTATCTATATAATTATATGATCTGGAAACAGTATAATATCACATAATCCACCAAAAAAATATCATTTTATTTTACAAAAAGAATGGTATATACATAACTTGTATCACACTATATTCTTTAAATATGGCATGTTATCCTCACATAGATAATATAATAAAATTGTTATTTTAAGAATGGAATGATCCTTTACCAAAAAAATTCCACATTCCATCTCTATGAAACCAATATTTACCACACATGTTCTTCTACAATAATGTTCACATTGTTCTATGATTTCATACACATTAGTGAGCCAGAACCACTAATTTCTTATTTGTATCTATTTTTCTCAAATACATTAAAACAAGATAATCTGAAATAGTTTTCAGTTATATTACATTATACATTTGTTATATATTTTCTATATTCACTATTTAAAAATTTAAAATAGTTAATACATACATTTCAATTTAAATTTCCAAAATTATAAGATCTACCCTTCATAAATAAATCTACAAGAAATTGCTTCAATAACTATTTTTAACTATGTGAATACCTATAGAAATATATTTTCCTCTTCATCCTCCTTTAACCAATTATTTATTCATCATTGATTCCTATAAAACCATATTTACAGTATATAAACAATATATTTTATTTTTGTAACCATGATCATAGTACTCTTCCACATAAATTGTATGAATACTACAAAAACCTCTTTCTTTAAAACATCCATGATCTTCAGTTTATATCTTTGAGAATAGACCCTAATGACTATAACACCATACATTATTTTACTTCATGATAAATATTAAAAACATGCAACCTACAATTTTCATCATTCCATAAAATATGCACCACTAACAGTTTTACACATCTCACATCATAATTCAATCCATATATCTACATTTTTAGGTTATATATATTGGCGTAATGGTAGAAACATTCTTATATCCCTAAATATTTCTCTTGGTTCAAATGCATACACTACATTTTATTTTCATATGTCAATATTTTCTCCATGATCTGGATATATCAAATTCATGACTCATTATTTTGCCTAATGGAATTGTCATTAATTTCCAATTCTCTGGCACTTAGTTTGACATTCACATTACTAGAAATAAACAAATTTCATCAGAATCTATTTACCCATATAGAATATAATTATAATAAAAAATTATCATACATTACTAAATTCCATTTTTGTTCAATTCATATATGCTTCAACATATTTAGATATGTATATTTTCCGTCATATATAATTTTTAATGTGCCCAGTTTTCTAACAAAACCAACGCACATACATGAGAATTCATGTTTCCAATATAAAGACAATTTTTCATATGCGATCAATTGGATATGTAACATTCCATTTTCCTATACAGATTTCCTTACGTAAGAGAACACACACTTATATATATATATATATTCACATACAAGGAATCGTTTTTAGGAAAAAATATTAGTATACTTATGAAATCCCATAAATAGATATTTATATACATACGGAATGTAACTAAATTTGTCTATGTTATTCTGCAATTGTTTAAATAACATACTATACATCTGAAATGTATCATTATTCATTTCAAATTCTTTCAAACATCCTAAAAATTTTATTTCAATGATCATGATGACCAATACCATGATATTTTAACCTTGTAATAAAACATTACTTTGTATTAATAGAATTTAAAAAACACTTTTATGATAAACAAATTTTTGTATGGATAAAAAAAGAAAACATGATAAGCAGTCTCAATAATTTTTTCATCATATTTTTCAACAATAAAACCAAAAAATCAGATCATCTTCAACTCAACAATCATCCCCATTGTATTTTGTTTTCAAATATTTAACATAAACCATTGTTTCACAAAAACACAATAAATTTATCACTATCTAATAATTTAAATATCATTTGTTCATGATAAGTGTATGAAATAAGAATCATTAAATAATAATAAAAATTTTCCCCTAAAGAAATTATCCAAAAAAATTTATTAATTATTTCATTACATAAACATCATCATCACATATTCTCAATAGAAACTAACTTTACCCTGAATGGAATAGTTGCATCACCTGCATAAAAAAACTATTAAAATTGCTACAAAAAATAACACATACTGACTTAATAACATACTACTTCTAAAAAATCCACCTAAATATATTCTATTCTTAAATAGGTAAATCACATATTAATGGATATATTTATGTTGACATATTTGTCTCCCTTATATAATATTATATAAATACAAGACAAGAGAGGCGATGGTAATCATGTACCTTATCCTTAATAAAGGTGAGGTTGAACACCCATTATCAACCTCATCTTCTAAAATGTATCCTTTGGAAATGGTTTATTGAAAATATCATCCTACTTCAACATTATTGGTATAAAATCCATCTTTAATGCATTTATTTCCACAAAATCCTTGATTAAATTATAATTTATATCATTTTTATTTGATCTTTAATGTTGAATCAGATTCATTTTGAGATTTGTAACACTTGGTTATCAAAGAATAACAGAAGTGTTGGCTTCATATCAACGAACACATCTTTCAAATATGTCTTCATTGATATTAATAATATTTTACCTTGATTGGAATAACATTACTCAACTTCTATAGTGATGATATTAAATAAACATTTCTTATCTATATTATAACTCAGCCTTATATTTCCTTGAATGAAATATCCACTAGATAAGGATCTTTTTCATCAACACAAACTTCCTAGTTTTTTTTATTATAGAAAAATATATTTAATGTTCCATGTATTAAATACTTTAAAAAATGTTTCAAGTTACATTAATATACTCCAGATATAATTTTTCAGCAAAAATATTTGACAATTTATGTTCACTTTGACATCTAGAATAAATAATAATATAATAAAAAAGATATATTTTAGAGGTACATAAATATAAAAATATTTTACAAAATTACCTAAAATCCATTGGATCAATATTATTTCCAACCCCATCTATAAATATATTTTTTCATAATTATATTGGAATGTAAATGTATTTTGATTCATTCATGATTTTTTCTAAAATAGTTCAATAGGGTATTTTTCATAAGTTATGAAAATGTGATCATTCACATAGTAGATTTTAAATCTATGAAAATAACTAATTTATCCCAGTATGGATTTTTTAAGTTAAATATTAATCTCTTTGGAAAAACATATCAAAATATTCTTCATTTTTGAAGGTAAATAAGTTACTGTAAACATAAATATTCACAATAATATAAACCTATTTATTTTGTTTTATAAAAGGGATGCTATCCACCAATCCTTTCATGATGTTAATATTACTTGAAAAGGAATATAACATGTTATTCCTATATATTGGGCATTTTCATAACCAATATATATTATTATCAAACATACCTATCTAGTTCTCTTCTATTTCTAGTGAGGAACCACTTGGTTGTTCAATATAGATTACTTATCCAGCTTTCCATTGAGGATGATAGACTTCACAATCATTTTAGAAATATCATACTTCCCTTATGGAGTAACACTAAAAAAATTCCAATTTATTTATTTTTTTTAGTTAGTGTAAATGTATCATCAAAATCAATTCATTAAACATATGTGTAGCCCTTATAAACCCGTATTTCCTTATATCAAATCACTTTACCTTTTTCATTCACAATCTTTTAGTAAACCATTTTGAAATATATATGTGATACATAAGAAGGTCTCACCTTCAAATGATGGTATCCTGATCTCAAATAAATTGTAGAGAAAACTGAGGAACCCTTTAGTTAGTCAAATAGGTTATTAGTAAACAAACATATGCATTTTCTCTTTACCCTCACTTGGTTTGATATCCTATAATCCAAAGATAACATCAATGACTTGTCAACCTATATAGAAAATAGCAATGTTGATCTATATAGAGATGTACTAGGTTGAATGAATATCTTTTTCTCCAAATCATTAAATTGAGACCTAAGATACATGACTTATCCTTGCAGTAATCGATATGGTGGAATAGAAACCAGTTATTCACAAGGAAGCAAGTCGATTATGAACTCCACATACATTTCAGGGGATTTCCGGGGAAATCCTTACGAATATAATCATAAAAATGATCCACCACAAGCGGAAAGACATGTTTCTACACCGCTTCATAATTAGAAATATGTCATGCCGCTTATGATGTGGGTTTACCAAGATACAAGAAAATTTTCCCTGCATGGCCTTGTCAAACATCCCACTCAACATTAAGGACATAACATTCTTCATCATGAGATTTTAATGTTACAATACAATAATAATATTTTATATGGGCCTGATACAACAATAACTAATCAATAATTATTATTAGGTCCAATACATGACATCTAATGGATAAATAGGTTCCATATAAAATGATAAAAACCGACCTCTAAATCACAACCTCTAGACTGTCTGATATCCTCAACTTGCACCCCCAACAGAGAATCAATCGATATAACCCCCACACACATGTTCTACGTCTAGGCCCAAGAAACCCATGAATTATATAATGATAAATAATTGTGTGTAAAATGTTTTAAATATGCAATTATTGAGTATGGAAGCTACTTGTATCATTAGTCGAATGGTGGAAGGTCTAGCCTCGCCACCTCCAGCTGTAGACTGAAATGCATAAAGATGGATTATCCCCTACCTTGGGTTTTTGGTTCAGTACCATATATTGCACTATCATACAAGTACTAACAATATCCTCCTATAGTTCCACATCCACCACCCTTACCAGTACAACCAGTGGAGCTTAAACTACTTTCCAAATATAGGTTGATCAATCCCCTACACGCACAATACATCTTCCACTTACTCCCACCAATTCCTAGTTGTTGAGGGTTCTTGTACAACCTATGTGTATGTAAAAACCTTCCATTGGACCGACACTCAACTACTGGTCGGTGACACTAGCCCCACATATTCCCTGGTATTCCACATAGGTCGTAGAATACTTGATCACCACCTTTAGAAGCTAACCCATTAATCAGGTTATTAGGCACACATTCACCCTATTGAATACTACCAAATCGACTCTTCCTTCCCTTGGAGCATACACCACATGTCCTCAGAGTTGGCACCACAATTTCTCCACCTGAAGATCCCTTCTGGTTCCCATATAAGATCAGGTCTTTGTCCACTACATCCACAATCCTCTTTAAATGGATGATGTTCACCTGGGAACTAATATTGTGCATAAGGCTATCCTAGAAGTGTTTTCCATAGTCTCCTCATCTCTAGACATCCTTTAGATGAATCAGAACAAGTCATTGAAATGAAATGAATAATCCATCTCTCACACATCCCCCTAAGTAAAACTCATAAATTCTAGAGCCATATCATGCCTTGAGGTTTCAATATAGTAATGTTCTAGAAAGGTTTTCTAGAAATCATTCCATGCCATTCTATCAACCCGGTCTGTCTGAACCATAATTTCCAAACAACGCTTTGGTTAACCTCTTTACATATAAAGACCTAACTAGACTCACTTCACAAAACGATTATCCAGATGATCAAGAATATTTAGGATAAACTCTATCCAAAACATATATTCCTCTGGAAAACCCTCTCCAATAAAGGATGGAGGGTACTGCTGCTAAAAATCCCAGATTTCCCCGAACATATTTGATACAACCCGCCCGAGGTAATCTTCCATAATATATATAATGAGAAATATTCTCAAGGAACTACTGTTCCCTATTACCATGAACCACTAGTTCAACATTCTCCACTACTGGGGGAGAATTCTCAACAACTTCCTCTTGTCAACTAACCAGCACAGGTCTACATTGTGGTATTACATGAAATGAAAAACATGTTTTTTAGATCAAACCCCATAAATTATCCATGAATATCATGGAAGGATATTTATTATCCACCAAATTACCATTTCACATACTCCATCCGAACACTTCGGATCATACCCAACACACAAAACATAACCATCCCTACCAAGGTCATATCTAACATGAGCTAACTAACTCACACAAAAACAATCCTCAAAATCTTCACCATCAAAAAACAATTCTCACATTATAACTTACTCCAATTACATTTCATTTCACATACCCCCCTTTATCAAGAACTATTCTTTAATTATTTATTAACATTTTTTCTCCCATTTTTCCTATTTGTATCATTTCATTAAAACTAATTTTCACAATCTTCAAGAAAATATAATTCATTCTACCCATTATGTCACACACACCTATCATGTTCGTTTTTGTTTACTATGACACATGTCCCTTATATACACAAGTGAAATTAATGAGGCATGAACAAAAAAACTCATTGCTTTCCATAAATAAGAGAAATATCCTTACTATAACATCACACCACATTTGCATAACCAAATGGTGAAATATCATCAACTGTAACAACAAAAAATAGGAACAACATTCCCACCCATGTTGACTTGGGGTTTCCCCATAATTGGGTTTGTAGTCTAAAGAATGAGCTCATTACCAAGGCCTAACATGTACCTATCCTCATGTCTACAATTCCCAAATAATCAGTCATTGAGAAAGACCTCCTATGATACCAAATTGTAACATCCCTGAACCAGGTGCCACTAAACCACTTCCTTCAGCTAGGTCGACACCTGACCTCAAGCGCACCTCCTCGTATTCCAGATGTTACGAACTAGTAGAGAAGGTCAAGGGGTCACAAGGAGAGACAATACCCTCTTGGACAGAGTAATACACAAATGTAGATATATGAAATACCTGAGTTAACATGATCTAATTGATGAACAAGAATAAAAAATCATTTACCAACTGGGTACGAACCACATAAAAATAGTAAATATGTCATGTCATGCTTCAATTCCAAGTGAATAAATCCCAAATTGAATACAACGGTGGAATACCCAAAGTAGATATGACTCCAAATATGGAACCACATCCATGAATATCCCATTTCCAAGTCAAATACCTAGAATTGGGCCCCTTGCCTTTTCCAGACCCACAGTCACAAAATCTACTCGAGTACCCCACATCAGTCTGAGTAGGGTGTGATTAAAACTCAGTAGGCCACCACCAACAGTTTCAAAAAATATCTAGTCTATCAAATAGTGTGTGAAACTATAAATAAATAACATGTCACAAACTATTTCAGGTCTCCATTTTACCCGACGACCGACCCTGTCCGCGACATGTACCGAAGGGTGTCTCTGATCCCCACGGGCTAGCACAAGTTCTCATGTATCAAAAAATTACATGGAAACGATTTACCCAAAATAAAAGTAAAAAATACAAAAAAACAGGATAAAAAAACTGAAACTGATTTTATAAAACCTAACAGGCCCTTAACACATTTCATATTTGATGATCTACAACTAGAACAAACAACGCAATAGAGAGATGACAACAATGGAAATCTAAAACTCTAGGAGGAATGCAATGAATGAAAACTAAGACATCCATCTACACCTTCATGTAACATGAAGATCCACCTCCTCAAACCACCATCATCAGACCTGTATGGGAAAACCATCGGCAGCCCAAACCACCGTAACTAAGCATGATGCCTCAACCTGTGACATACAAATAAAAAGGCCTACATACACTCAAAGGTGTATGTAGGGTGTGAGCTAAGAGCCCAGTAAGACGCCACCGGGAGAAGATTCAACGCATAACAATTTAAATAACGTATACATTTTCTAGTAATGTATCTAAATTAGAAATAAATGCTAAAATAGTATTTAATGAAAACGATTTTTAATGACAGGTGCTTAAAATGAAAACGAATTTAAAGACAACAAACTAAATTGAAGAGAAGAATTAAATACATTCACAATTCTAAAGGAAATAGGATTTAAGAAAACTATTTCATATAAAACATATTAAATTAAAACACACACACACTTAGTTTTTAAAATAACCAATGTGTCGCAACGATGAACATAAAGTAACCAAGGAGCACCAAATATGGGAGAGGCCTCATGGGTGTTAGCTAGCTCGGGTCCCTAGATCTTCGTGTCTCGGTAAAGCGTGGCTTAGAAACCATGAACCACAGAAAACATGGCTTAGAAAGCCACGACCCTCAGAAAATGTGTCCTAGAAGACCATGACCCTAAAAAAACATGGCTTATAAGGCAATGACCCTCAGTCATTCATATTTTTGGTTAGAGTTGTAATCATCATTCTTGTCAGTGAAATCGGGTCACGTTACCTCTAGAATACTAGTCCACAAGTCTTAGTTTACATTCCTAGCTACCCCAGCTTCCCACTTTGTGCTCAACAAATTGAAAGATCATAATTGGTTCACATCACATAATAAATCCAAGAAAAACACCATGCATGATAAGATATCATTTACAACATCGATTCTACTATTAATATTCAAGATCGTTCCAAATGTCATATTTATGTATAAAATCCAAACAGAGTACTTATACACACTAAACCATCATTTGCGAACGCAAATACCATTTTGAAATATAACACACACCCAAATTATTTTTTTAAACCTTATCTGCATCATTTACACCATCAATTAAACCACTTACAATTTTAAGGAAAACCATTTTTAACATAAACAACCACCAATAAAATTTATTGAACAATTCCAAAAAGGTGACACACAACTTCTTAACACCAAAACACACTCAAAATACTTTTTATGACAAAATTCAATTTGAGTCCACAACCAAAACACTCAATGTATCTCTTTTACATTCAAACCAAATAATGCACAATCTTGATAACACTGATAAATAGCTCAATGTATGTTTTCACAACTAAACACATTGACATAACAAAAACACTCGACTAACAAAATAAATGCATAACAAAACTCAGTCAAAATAAATTTCACAAAATATAAACTACTAAAAAATTGTGCTAAATTAATTAAATTAAAAAACTAATTCACTAGAAAATTTATGAAATAATTTTTAGAATATGATGCATGAATCAAAAATACTAAAAATGTTGTCAAAATTTCATCTATGACTCTAGGAAAATTAATGCTAAACTGGAGCACAATTTTTATAATTTATAATCTACTAATAAACGGTTAAACATTAATTTATCACTTAAAACACACCTATATCACAAACAAATATCTACTTCAATTGAAAATAGTATCCACATCAAAACAAAATAATTATATAATATGCTATATTAATTTAAGAAGAAAAATATTTCATCATACAATGATGAAAATGCGGAACCACCTACCTTTGACACCGAGACTTCCAAACGTGAGTGAAAAAATCCAATCGCAACCAATTCACATCACAATCAACTCAATTTATACTCTAATGAATAGAATTTCAACAAAACAAAGAGTAAAAAACAACTCATAACTAGCCTTATACCCATTGGAAAGAACAACACATAAAGGGGAAAAGAAGGGAAAATAATCAAAGGGGGTTTTTTGCACGCGGAAGGAGGGTGAGATGCTGGTGGGGGAGCCGATGCGACGCCGGCTAGTGAGGGATGGGTCATGCTAGACCAGGCTACACCTAATAAGGGGGATTATTAGCAGACCAGCTGGAGAGTTGTGGCGGAAGGATGAGGGGAACTAAGGGCGTGGCCTGAGGTCAATGCAGACCGAAGAACTGGGTATGTGGGCTGGCTGAGGTGGTAGGGAAGCAGCACAATGGAGGAGGATTTGAGGGTTGTGAGCTGGTGTGGGTGCACCAATAGGAGCTAAATCGGAAAAAGATTCGACGACTGGACCTAGGTACGGCGTGACGGGATATATTCGGGGTAGGTAGGGGCGCAACGAGGAGGTAGGGAGTTGGTTGGTCATCAGAGATGACAAGAGTGGAGTAAGGGACATGGCATGATAGGCTTCCAAGGGGAGCGGGTGCTGCGGCATAACACCAAAGGGGAAGGGTCCTGACGGGAAGATGGTCCAGGTGGCAGAGGGAAAACCCTAGAAAAAAAAATAAAAAAATGAAAAATAAAACAAAAAATAAATAAATTGGAATTAATAATAATAATAATACTAAAGTATATCAATAATAATAATAATCATCATCATCATCATCATATTATAGTAACAAACATAATAACCTAAATAATAAAATACACAATAATAAACTTAATAACATGCTATTAATAAAAATAATACTATCAATTACATTATTATCCAAGATAATAATAATATTATCAAGTGATATATATAATAATATTAATATTGATAATATTAATAATAATTATAAATATAATATGAAAATAATAATAATGAAATAATAATAAACTTGGTACTGATAAAATATATAATAATAACATAATAATATTGTTATTATTATTCATAATAATAATATTATCATTATTATTGTTTTTAATTCATTAAATTGTTTTACTTTATCCTCATTTTCAATTTTCTTTTATTTATTTATTTTGAACATCAGGTGGGTCGTACGGTGAACTAGGCATGGTCGCGCGGTGACCCGATCGATGTCGTTCGGCTTCCACCGCGCCCTTCCCATGCATTGAATGCTCCCAAGTCTAAAACATACATTTTTAAATAAGAACATGAAAATTTAATGTCGGGCTTCAAGCCGGACTACCCGATTCCCCAAAATTTAACAAAATAAAAAGTGTAAAAGAGGTGGTTGTGGCAAAAAAATTTAGGAAACGCAACTAAGGGTATACATGTAAAAAAACTCTATATAGATATTCATAACAATGTTCTAATTCATTATTTCTTTTTAATTACTATTCCATCACCAATCACGATGTGCATAAGTTAGGCATTCACATTATTCACACAAGGTTCATGGAATTTGTTATTTTTAATAAAAAAATATTTAAGTCCCTAAATTACTAGGGATAACATATCACAACGTCACAATATCCTCACCTTGAAGCCTATGTCTAGGTGGAATGAAATTGTTACATGAATAGAGCTATGTCGCCTTCCCTAACCCATGCATTATGGGTGGAGTTAGACAATAAGTCTAACATGACCTATCGGAGGAGCCTAAATCCTTTATCAAACACATATATCCATGTGCATATGCTTATCCATATATTTTCCATAAAAATCCATATCACAACCAAGAAAACCCATCACATACAAAAATCATAATCCATAATAATTAACCTGGTAAATCATATTGTTTTGTAACCCATTAACACATTATCAATTCAAATCGCTTATCCCATTTATACCAATTCCCATTCTCATAAATTGTTCACTAATAATATTCCATTATTCTAATATGTCATCCCATTATAAACATACATAAATCCTATTACATAATCCCCTTCTACATAGTTCCCATTCCACACACCATTATCAATTTAGAATGTTCATTATTTCACATACACTAAATATTTTATAAATATCTAAAATATTTAATAATCATCTTAGCTCTATGCCAGTTAATCAATAACTCATTTGAACTTCTATTAATAATATCAACATACTCAACAAGGGATATACCAGATCACAAAACAACCTAGAACTTACATAGCATATTATAGGTTCAAAATATATCAGTGTACCCTATGGGTGGCCTTAAATTGGTCAAATCATCCTCTATGTGTCTCTTAATGGACATGAGGGTTATTACTTATCATTTAGACACCCATATTTCCAAATGTTGTTAATGGAATAAAAATCACAACATCAGCTGACAAAGAACATCGGAATAAATGCACAAATCTATAACTAAACTATAGGATATAACTTGCAGACCCCCTACCTCAAATCTGTTGGTAAATGAACTCCCAAACAAGGCCTTAGATCCAGATTCAAACAAATATTAATTCCATAACCTAGATTTCCCAAAAGAAGAAGGGTTTTAGTGATTTTTATGGGGAGGAGAGAAATACACAAACCTTAATCGAGAAGTGGAAGCACGAAGAAGATTTGAATTACCCAGAGCTTCAATCCGCAACCAAAGATGATCCAAATGACAATGTTTTGTAATATATTCCACCTTGGATGCACATTAGAGATATTGTTTAGCAGTTGGGTTTATGGTAAGAGAATGGAATGAATCCTGAGTGAGGCTTTGTAATCGTGAAGTGGAAATTTTTTAATTTTCTCTACATAAATGGGCTACATGGGTTGCCTCCACAGTTTTCCAATGTCTATGAAAACATTGTGTGAGACACTTTCCAAAAATCACCACTTCATGTGATTTCCAAGGAATTCCACAATGTTTTCATAACCATGTGATAATCAGGAGCAATCCTCTATCCATGGTTTCACGAGAACTTGGGATACTCCACACAGTTTGCACTGACAATGCATGAACTGTGAAACATGAATAGAAAAATCGTTCCTCCTCCTATTTCATACCCCCAACCCCAAAAAAACCTCCAAGAATTCTCATGAACTTTGGAAACACTTATTTCCCCAAAATAAAGCATGTAATCTAAAAAATAAACAGACATGGCTTATTTATAATAAAGATCATACATCCTCCCCACCATAGGATGGCTCATTCTGGAGAGGCTCATCCTAAGAATAATTTGGTTTCCAATGAAAAGAGATCAGGACACTAGGGTCATGTGTCTGATTCAAACTCCCATGTTTCTTCTTGAATGTTTCTGTGATACCATTGAACATGAACAAAAGGAATAACCTTTCCCTGCATGACCTTCTCACTATGATCCACAATATGAAATGGATGCTCCTTAGAGGACACATGGGGATCAATATCATCATCATCCACATTTATCGCATGAGATGGATCAGGTTGATAATAATGGTGTTGTGAAACATGAAAAACATTGTTCATCCCAATGTACCATTGTGGAAGAGAAATTGGTAAGCCACTAGACTGATCCTCTCTATAATATCATAAGAACCCACATACCTAGGCTCCAACATTCCATACTTCTAGAATCGATAGTGACCCACCGATGGAAACACCAAAAGAAACACACTATCGCATACCATGAACTAGATAGGTATATGATTCTGATCTGTCTTTTATTTATGATTACTCTAGGCTATATCCATCCAGTTATGAATCAATCAAACATTATCAAACATCTCATGCATGATACTAGTTCCTAACAACTCAGACTCCATATCTTCTAAGAAACACAACATATATCTACACAGTCTCCCATAGAGTGCCTCAAAAGAAACCATCTGAATTATAGCATGAAAACTATTGTCATAAGAAAACTCAAGAAGTTCCATGTTCATTTCCCATGAATAAAAAAAATCCAAAACACAAGATCTCAATATGTCCTCTAATACCGGAATTGTATACTATAACTTCCTATCCATCTGCAAGTGATAAGTAATTCTCAAAAACCCTTGGGTACCATGAACCTTATATAGCCACATCCAAATGTATGATGGGAAACACGAATCATTATTTAAAACTACTGTTCTTGGCACACCATGTAGTCGCACTATATCTCTAATATGTAAATCATCCAACTTATTGGTTGTATCAGTTTCCTTGATCGGTAAGAAAAGATCCACATTAGACAACTTATATAAAACTACCAATATTGCATCATTCTTCAACAGAATATTTGGAAGGCCCAATACGAAGTCCACCGTTATGTCATTCCCCTTCCACATTTGAATGAGAAATGACTATAAAAACCCAACTAGACACCGATGCTTGGCCTTAACCTATTGACAGGTAAGGCATAGTTCTAAAAAAACCAGAAACCTCTTTCTTCATTCATAATAACCAATACTACTGAAGAAGACCATGATACATTTTTTTAAACCAGGATGTACCTCCCACTTCGATGCATGGAACTCACGCATCAACTCTTCAAATTCACCAGCTGATACCACAACATGAAAATGAACGTGGAAAACTCTATTAGCACCAATATCCCAACTAGAAGGTTACTCCCCACCTTTTAGAAGTTCTTTTAGAGTAAAACACTTCATATCTTCCATGTGACTTTACTCGAGCCGGATTGGTTGTGTAGAATCACTCATTATAGATGCATGGGTAATTGTTTTGTGACCATCATGCACTTTAAGGTTAATGTCACCAAAAAACCCATCAATTTATCTTTATAGATAGATTCATAAACCACCTGATTCTATGTCATCTTCCTTAGAGAATCCATAATATTAATCCCTTTCCCCAAAGTATAATACAACTCCAAATTGAAGGATTATAAGTACTCAACCCCCATTCATAGTGGAAGATTTAAATCACTCTGAGAGAAGATTTACATTATACTATTATGATCTGTAAACACTATCAATCATTATCAAAACAAGTAATGCCTCCGAAAATATAATCCATAAACCTGAACATGTAGCTCGAGATCCTGATGAGGGAAATTTCATTCCTCATCCCTCAATTATCTTGACCCATAGGCTACAAATTGATCATCCCACAACAAAACAACACAGAAAACACCACTAAATGCATCACATAACAATGTGTAATTATTATCAGGTTTACGAATGATCAAAATCAGTGTTGTATTCAACCACATATCAAATACATGAATGTAGTTTTTAACACCACTGACCACTCAAACATATCACCATTCTTGGTTAATCATGAGAGTGGTGGTTACAAATTAGAGAAATACCTAATGAATCTCGAGAAATATCTACACAATCCTAGAAAACTATGAACATCAGAAACATTCTTCGGCTACTACCAAGAGGGAACTACCTTCACCTACTCTAAATCCATCGACACACCTAACTCAGAATTGATGTCGCCCAAGAAATATACCTTATCAATCCAGAACTGAAAGTTTGATATCTTGGCATAAATCCTATGTTGTCTTTCTGTAATCATGATGATGTCAAGATGTTTGGCCTGATCATCAAGAGTTAGTGAGTACACAAAGATGTCATTAACAAATACAATAATGAACTGATCTAGATAGGGGTGAAATAATAGGTTCACTGTATCCACAAACACATCTAATGAATTGGTCAACCCGAACAACATCACAAAAAACTTATACAACCCCTACAAGCTCTGGAATGTTTTATGAGGTATGTCCAATGGTCTCACAATAATCTTATTGAATCATGGTCTCAAATAATTCTTAGATAACACAATGAATCCCATCATTTTTTTAAAAATTTCATCAATTCTGTAAAGCAGGTATCAGTTCTTAACCATCATCTGGTTTAACATCCTGTATCGACAAATAACCTCAATAACCCATCATACATATTATAAAATAGTATTGGTGATCCCCATGGTGATGCACTAGGTTGAATGAATCCCTTAACTCCAAATCTTCCATCTGAGCATTAATATCTCAGAGTTCTCCAGATACCATTTGAAATGGTGGAATAGAAACTGGGTTTTCTCTCATAAGAAACGTGATTCTGAACTCCACATCCCTTTCGGATTCTAGTTTCTAGAAATCCCCATAAAAAAATCTTGAATCTGATCCACCACAGGAGGAAATACATGTTGTTCTAGCTCTCCATAATTATGAATAAGGCATGCCACTTAGGCTGTTAGATCCCCCAACAACAGAAAAATTTACACTGCCCGACCTGTTTGAACATCGCACTCACCATGAAGGACATAAGTGTCTCAATCAGGAGATGTGAATGTTACTCTACAATGATAAAAATCAATATGGGATTGATATAGTAGTATCCATTCCAAACAAATATCATATAAAAACCTAAAATCATTATGAAAAAATACTCCATAGAAACAATAACTACCAACCTCTAAAGAACAACCTCTACACCATCAAATGTCCTTAAATCACACCCCCCAATAAAGTATCAATTGACATAACCCCACAAATTTGTTCCACAATAATGCCCATCACAACCTTGAACTATGAATAGATAATAGAGTGTGTGTAACATGTGTAAAATGAATAATTAGTGAGTGTGGAAGAAATAAGAATAGTACCTCTAACTGTAGAATGTCCAACCTCGTCATGTCCTAGTGTAGACTGAACTGCGGGAAGATGGATGCCCCCTTATCATAGGATCCAGCTTGAGTACCCTGCACTATACTTCCATTCTGGTATGAATGGTCTCTTCATAGAGTTCAATGTCCTCCACCCCCTGTTGGTATGACCAGTGCAGCTCCAACTACCTACCTGATACAGGGTGATTGATCCTCTACCCTCACAAGGAATCTACCTCTCATTCCCAACCACACTAAGTTAGCGAGGGTTCTTGCCAAACCTACGTGTATGTAACAACCCACCATAAGACCAGAACATGACTATTTTTTGAGGAAACTAGCCCCGCATGTTCCATAACCTTCCACACTATTACCAGAGCACCTGATCACTACCCTAAGAAGCTAACCCTCTATCCTGACTATTCTGCAGACTTTCAACATATTAGATACATCCAAATTGACACTTCCTTACCTAGTTGGGTGTACCTAATTCCTACACAGTTATCACAATAATTCAACATCCTGATGCTCCCTTTATGTTTCCTTCTTAGATAAGGGATTGGCCCACTACCTCTACAAACCTCTTTTGATAAAATATGTTCACCAAGGACGTAATCTCATGCTGATGACCATCCTTGAAACATTTTTCCAAAGTCTCATTATATATATCCATCATTGAGAAGAACCAGTACAAGTATGTGAACAGAATATCATAATTCATCACAGATGCAACCCCCTATGTCAAACTCATAGACTCTACAGCCTTTTTTCCAACAATGTTTTAGGGTAGTAATGTTCCAGAATTTCTTTTGGAAATCATTCAATGAAATTCCTTCAGCTTGATCCATCTAAACCATAATATCCCATGAAATTCTAAGGCTAATATCGTAGCATGTAGGAATCTAACATGAATCACTACTCAAGGGGAGTCTCAAGATGATCCAGAATAGTCCCGATATACTCTATCTAAATCTCTGCTGCCTCTGGCCCACCCTCTCCATTAAAGGATAGGGGGTGATGCAGCTGAAACTCCTTGATCATCTTGAACATACTCAACACAACCTGCTCTTGTAATTATTCCATCATCCACATAAAAAAGAATGATTCTCACAAAACATCCCTTCCCTATTATCTTGAACCATCATATCCTATTTTACAACAACTGGGTGAGCATTCTTAGTATGTCATCCTGTCGCCTAATCGTCACACATCATCATGGGGTAATTTTTCTTCAATTCAAAACATAATATTTAGAAAAAAAACCATAAAGAGTCAAAAAATATAAAGAATGGTTCTTCATTAGCCACCAAAAAACCATTTCACATACACCACATGAACATGTTTGATCATATCTGGCACACTAGACACAATTTTCCCTACTAAGGTCATGGCTAAAACGTGGTAACTAACTCACACAACCACAAACCATACCTTTTACACAATCCCAGAAACTATTCTCACATCACAACTTAATCTAATAACATTTCATTTCACATACCTCATTTTATCATGCATAATACCTTAATTATTGTTTATGATTTTTCTCCCCTTTTTCTCATTTGTATCATTTCACTATAAATAATTTTCATCAATTTCATGAAAACTAAATTCATTCTACCATCTATGTCCCAAAAACATATCATGTTCATGTGTTCTTGCTATGACGCATGTCAATTATATATATATACATTCCTAGAATGATCCATGAATTTAAAACCTTGTTCCATTACATCCATGATAAAAATATCATAAAACTATAACATCACACCACATGTGCATCACCCAATGGTGAAATATCCTCAAATGTAACCACAGAAAACAAGAACAAAAATTACCACCTAGGATGACTTGGGTTTTCTCTTGTACATGGGTTATATATACCATGAACGAGCTCATTTACAAAACCCAAAATCTAACTAACCTCTTGTCTAGTATTATAAAAATTTATGTCATAGGAAAATACCACCTCTGACACCACTTTGTAATGTCCCCGACGTGTGTTACACTAAACTGGTGCCCTGATTCAGGTCATCGGATGACATTAATAGCATCTACCTACATGCCAAATGTTGTTGACTAGCAGCGAGGGTCTTAGAGTCATGTAGGGATACTATACACTTTTTAGTGTAGGACGCAATAGTAAGCATAAAAAGTGGTGTAGATAACATGAAATGGTCATTGATCAATCACAAATAACAATTTCCTTATAGGGTGCAAACCACAACTAATAGTATATATTTTATTTCATGATATAGTTCCAAGTTAACAAAACCCAAAATAAAGACCACAACAGAATCACCAAAATGGTCATGACTCCATGTCTAGAACCTCATCCATGTATATCCCATGTACAAATCAACTACCTAACATAAGGCCCTTTTCCTTTTCTGAAAACTGCTGGCTTGAAATCTACTTGGGTACCCAATAGTGGCTCGAGCAGGGTTTGAGTACAACATAGTAGGCCACCCCCAACGGTGTTTAAAAATATCTAGTCTAACAGATAGGGAATACATATATAAATAAATAACATGTAAATGAAATGTAACTTGAGGCCACTAGTTAAATATCATTACATAGATTTTAATAACTATGTTCAAATTCATTATGTCTCTATTATTACTAGTTTAACATCAATCAGGAAGTGCATAAGTTAGAAATTTGGACCTTTCAAAAATGGTTTATGGAATTTTTTATTTTTTATACAGGAATGTGTTATTTCCTAACTCAATTCGGACAATATATCGAAACATCACAATATAATCACATCAAAGCCTCAGTGCGGCTGGAATGCAATTATACAGGGAATAGAGCTCCACCCCATCCCTAACTCATACATGGTGGGTGGAGTAAGAGCATCAGTCCAACTTGACCAGTGGGAGGAGCCTTAGTCCTCAATCCCACACCACAATCCATGTTTACATGCCTATCAATACATTCACCACACACAAACCATATCACAACCAAACACAACCAATACATACAATGATCATAATCCATAACAATAAACATTGTAAATCATATTATGTTGTAACCCATTAACACATTTTTTCATTCACATCACATAGCCCCTTTAACACAATTCCCATTCTCAATCTAAGATCACTATGAATATTTAATAATTCAATAACGTCTACCCATTACACACATTCATAAATCACCTTATGAAATCCCCTTCAACATATTTCCCATTCCAAATACCGTTATAAATTTAGCATATTCACCATTTCATATGCACGAACACACATAGGACTATCTAACATATTTCATAAGGATCTTCACTCAACCCCAATTAACCAATACCTCATTTTTACTTCCACTAAGAATATCAAAAAACTCAACAGAGGATATATATTATCACACAACAACCTAGAACATATTATCTAATTCTAGGACCGGAATGTATCAGTGCCCCCCATGGATGGTATTAAATGGGTCAAATTATCCTCGACGCATCCCTTGGGGACCATGAGGGGTCCTAATTATCATTTAGACAACCAAATTTCCAAACCTCAATAAAGGATTATGAAGTCAAATATGAAGAGACAAAGAACACTATTGGATATACACAAATCTACAACAAAACTATGTGATATAACATGAATACCACATACCACGATTCTGATGTCCAACACACTCCAAATCATTTCCTCAGATACAAAATCTACCACATATTAAATATTTATGCATGATTTCAATGAAATATAATGGATTTAGAGATTTAGATGGATATGAGTGTAAGATACAACCATTAATGAAGAAGAGGAAGCAAGGAGGATATTAGACATACCCTGATATACAATCTGCAACTGAAGAAGCTCCAAATGGACTAGACATTGAATAGATTCTCCCTTGAATGATCATGGAGTGTAGAGACCCTAAGCTTAACGTACATGAACATTACATTACTTTTGCGGAATACTTAGTACATAACAAAAAATACACACACAAGGATCGTAATAGTTTAGTGTCTTTGGAAACTCGGAACGTAATCTTCTAATCGTGGTGAAATATCTCCAATATCTCCCATAAATATCTTACCTTTTTTTACCTAAAACCTTTCTTTATATCCTGGGGAAAAGAAAACATAAAAGGGTGAGCTCAAATGCTCAGTAAGGGTAAATTAAATAAATATAAATCTCATCGTATACACAAGCACGTAACTTTTGGAAATCATAACCTGTAGAAGAGATCATAATTTCATAACATGGGATAAATCATGGAAGTGAAATGTAATCACAATAATCAAAACTTAAAACATGAAATATTGTGGCATACACACATAATCATAGATAATATTTTCTTGTTAGTCAATACTCATTTCCAAGACTATCTTAGTGGATAAAGTCCCTTTCTGAACCGAGTCACCCTCATTCCAGTCATGTTTCACTGAACCGGTATAACCTACCGTTCCAGCCCTGTCTATCTCATGATATATAAAATCTTTACCCAATGAATTGGAGGGAGATATAGGTCCCACCCATCTTATAATTAATCCTTTCTTATACGTGCTACATAATCATAAACCATACATCATAGCGTAACCCATGTAATAAAAATTGAATTCTTAAACAACATGACATCATAAAAAAATTCATATAAGATAAAGGAATTCATAAAAATATTTCCATCGCAACATAATCAAACCAATGTAATAATAGGGATAAAAAAAGAACCCTTTTATTATCTTAGATGGAAAATAATTTTGATAAAATACTTGAACTCCATTCTTGAGGAAAATATCCTTTCTACTTCAAAAACATTTTTCCTTTCATAACATGTCAAACGACTTTAAAATAAAAGAAGTTGATTAAAAAAACTTGAAAACTTTTAAAGGAAGTTTCTTGGAAATAATGTTTTAAAAATCCATTCATGCCGTATAAGTTAAAAAAACATTCTTCGTACTTTTGTCAGAAAAGTCAAAAAGTACCTCGTACGAAAAACAACAAAAGATTCATTTCATACATATTACTAAAAACTCAACGAAGGGTAAAAATGGATTTAAACAATTGTAGGTGGATGGAAATAATATTACATATTGATGAAACATGGATGTGGATGATAAAATACACCCCAGTAAATACTTACAAATAAACAATCTCGGATAAAAATGAGATTGTGATATTTCCCTTACCTTAGGTCCGACTTGCTTTGTAAGTGTCTGAACCTCCTATATAATGATTTAAATCATGTTATTGACTTATTCGAGAATCATATTCATTGTTATTATATCATATATGGTCCACTTATGACTTTATATTACCCGTTCTTTTGTAAATTCATGTTAAAGTAGCGTTTTGGGTAAAATCGTCTCATTTGTCGTTCGTGTTTTTAACTTGTAATTATTAATATGATTACATGGATCATGATTACTTATATCCAGAATGTAAAACATGATTTATATATAATATATATTCAGAATATATATATATATATATATATATATCGATAAATGGAATGGAATACACCGTTCATGGAGACGGTAGTCCGTACGTACGCATGAACGCTGTTTTCGTTTCCTTATTGAAGTGAATGGAATTAAGTAGATGACATACATATAAATTTACATAAATCCAGTATAATTATTATGTCATATATTTCATTAGTACTTATTATATATACTTTATAATCATTCATGAATGGTTAATCATTGAGAATGAATCTCATCGCGTCGTGGAGACGGTAGTCCGTACGTACGCACGAGCGATGATATCGTTCCCATGGTCGTGGAATTGTGTTGATGTGTATGTAGACTATTTCAGTATCAATATCACTTTATAATAATCATATATAGTTACTCATTACACCATTATACCCATCCAATTAAGGTGGTGGTGGAAAATAGATTACACCACGGCGTGGAGACGGTATTCCGTACGTACGCATGCGTTGTGATTTCATTTTTCCGTAGGATGGATAGAAGGTGAATTAGGGTTGTTTCATATTTATAATAACATATTAGTATGTAAGTAATACTTATGTTATTACTTTGTCATGAAATAACTAAAGAAGAAGATGATGAAGAAGAAAGAAATTGAAAAGATTGGTAATGGATATTACCTCTTCTTTGAAACACCTCTTTGAATCCTCCACTTAGGGAACTAAGATTGGTCATTGAAGAAGACCAGGACCTATAGGATTATTATAGGGAATTGGAGAAGGGATTTTTTCAGGGTTTGGCCGAGCTTGAGTGCTCAAATTGGTGTGAGGAGGAGGGGGAGGAGGTGTCCTTTTATAAGGGAGGAGAGGGGCACCTTAGGAATATCTCAAAATATAATTTTATATTAAAGTCTAAATCGGTTTATTATAGTTCCAAAGGGTCTTATTTAGAAGCTAAAGTGGGGATGGGTAGAAATCATATCAACCAATAGTATTTATACAAGTTTAGGTTATTATTTTAACCTTATCAATTAGATTTAACTCTAAGTTAAATAATTTAACTTTTACCGTGTCTTTTTGTTTTCTTACACTATATGGTTAATACACTTACTATAACATGCCAAACTAACCCCAAATTGTTTATTATTAATATATATATTCTTATCTAAGTCATTTGGCCGATCCTTAGATTTTTAGGAATAAAATAACAATTAATAATATAATATTTGATTTAAAAACTATTTTGTGTCAATTTTGACACTATTTGATATATGATTTTTGTGAAAGTCATAACAGAATTATATGTTCGAACCAAGTTGATTAAATCAACACTAATATATCATAGTATCCTATAAAATTAGTGGAATTCATAAAAAGTCTCAAATTACATTTATTTTGGTGTTTATAACATCAATTATGTCAATATTTCATTAATAAGATAATTACTGCATCATCATTGTGTCATAAATAAATTAAATTATTTAATGTATAAAATTTACAAATAAAATACCATTATATAGGAAAGAATTTTAGCTTTCTAATGAATATTTATAGTCGAATTTATTTTATGTATAACCCCATATTAAAAATGATTTACTTATTAAACTTTGATTTTCACTATTTTAACTATTCATTAAATAAAATAATATTAAATGTCATAATCTAATCCATGAGGACCTAAATGGTCATATTATATTCATAAGATTGTTTTTGGTCGAATTACAATTATCCAATAGAATTAGGACATGTGTTAGGGTAATAGTAATATCATATTTACCCTTAGTTACCCTATTTACTATTAAGCGCGGTAAAAAAAGTAAAAAGTTACTATTCACCAAAAAATTATTTTTATCTCATTGAACCACATTTTACATACTGATATCAACCGTGTCTGTCGGATTTTCGAAATTCCATTCACAGAAGCGGTAAAATTATGATTTCTGCAAAATTCAGTTTTTAACCTACCACTTAGTGGTTTCACTATTCATCAAAAATTGATGTTTTTCAGAAAAATGCCAAAATTTCACCCTAAGCTATAATTGATATTCCAAATTAAAAATTTATTTCTATTTTACAAAATTACAAAAATATAAGTTGCATTAATTAATTTTATAATTAATTTCCGCTGTCACAACAAATAGCGTGTTTTTAAGAGATAATAACTATCAAAAGATTGACACTTGTTTATGTCTGGTTTAAATATGAAATTACATCCAATGACCAACATTGTATTAAATTGTAAAAATATATTCTAAATATATAATTTAAAACCACTCAAATTAATAATTTATCACTATTAATTATTTCGATTGAAAAAGTTGTTTTTAATTAAAATTTATTAATTTTCACTATTCATCAAAATATGAAAGTTATCCGAAAATCACCAAAATTTCACCCTAAGATAATTTCGATATTACGAATCCAAAAATAAATTCCATTTTGAAAAATAAAATTTACAAAATTTCAAAAAGTGATTATTACTATTCATAACGGCTAGTTTTAATAATATTTTAATAGCATATCGTTGTTTAGCGAAACCCGGTGTTGCGTACAACACACGCTATCGTGGAAGGTCGCGATTGCGTGTAATTCAAGGCAGGTCATGGATGTGTGTTGTGAAAGCTCATTTTGGTTTAGCATATAACACAAGACATTAATGAAATTAAAAATAATATTTTTCATAAAATCTCATGGTGTTACATTCTACCCCCTTAAAATGAATTTCGCCCTCGAAATTCGTCGGGGTAATAAATGGTTTACTATTCGAAATTTTATTTAATCGAAACCCACATCGTAAAAAGGAATACCAAAACCAATCATTAAAAACAAAAGTATGAAACGTAACGGTTACCCAAATAGACTAATCACTAGGTTTCCACATAGGTGAAAATATGGATATGGAAGAGAAATCTAACCATCATGTTCTGATGGAGAGTGGTAGAGAACATGGCTATGGAAAAGCTAGCAATCACAAATCCATAAATTTGTGACGATCTAAGGTACCATCTGATTAATCAGATATAAGAGCACTAGGACATCATTTTTGGTTTTCAAGATCATTTCCCTAAATTGATTAAATTGGAATTAGAAGAAATACCTTCGTGATTTTGGTATAGTCTCACTGTTTGTCGTTATTTGGACAATTTCTACGTCATCTCTTAAAGATATGAAGTTGAATTTGTCATTCTTAATGTGTTAGCAGATCATGTGATAGAATGATGGGTCATTCCATCTGTCTCAAAAGGTTAGAAAAGTTATCAAAAAATACATATGTCCATCTGTAGTGAGATTAATGATATATGGTTCCTAAAATGAACTTATACTTCATATATCATACTTCTTAATATAATAAAACTAGTTTCTACTAAACATGGACTTCCTGTAGGCCAGTGGTAGGCGATAAAGGCCAGTCGCACTTCAGTTGTGGGTTCGATTCCCACATCCTTTTCCGACGCGATGGGCTGTCGCCCGTCCTGCAGGTTGTCCATTTTCTAAAACTACATTACTATAACATCCCATCAATAATATCGAAAATCTTCTATCCTTAAACAATACTAACTTATGTCCAACATAATCCATTCTAATCTTTAGGCTTATCCATAATATTTCAGTCCACTCTCATAATATAGTGAAAACGATTACCAGAGATTTAATACTGTCGTTGATCCCCACATATCATAAGATATGTCTTGTTGGTCACATTCCAAACATTCAAAGGCCTTAATCGCGTATTCTCTTGAATACCCATTGAACCTTAGTTAAAACATGAATGCAGTTAAAAGTTAACTCTTTCCACATACCAAAATCCAAATATTCTATATACTCAAACCATGATATAACCTTCTCCTTATATCAGTCATGAGCTCATGAATACAATCAAATACCTCATTATCTTATTATTCCTTCATTATGCGCATATCATCTACTTTCTAAAAAAATTTATGAATAACATTTCATGGTTACTAGTACCATTAATCATACACTTTAAAAACTTAGGAAAGACAATCGTGTTACAATCCTTAGATGTCTCTTTATTCCATAGTACCATGAGATTACTTATACAACATTACACTTGATAAACATGTAATCATTCCACTACCTTCATAAACCATTGACAGAGCTTCAACAATTCTTTCATCTCACATATCATTTTTAGTCTCTTCATCATCATCAACATAAATACTTCCCATACGACCATACTGATTCTCTTCATTAGACTTTCCCTTAGGGCATTGGTTTGCATAATGCCCGTACATTCCACATTTAAAACATTTAACCATTGTTGATGTCATAGCAATACCATTATCCTCATCCATGGTGTTAACTGAACCTTTTCCTTTGCACTTACTTGCTTTGTGTCCAACTCTTCCACACCCAAAGCATCTTCCAGTTCCTTTGAAACATTCTCCTTGATGCCTCTTCCCACATGATTTACATATGGTAAATAGAACTTTCTTTCCTCTATGATCATCATGAAACTCCATCTTTCTCTTATTAGCCGAGTCAGGAAACTTACCAAATTTTACTTTATTGATCATATTATGAGATTGCTGATTCGGCATAATAATGATGTTTGGACTTCCAAATCCCATTTCATTATGAAGAATATCATTCCATTGTCCATCATATTCTCTATTATCGTGAATCATCTTGTTTCCAGCCATTTTCTAAAACCCCAAAAGAATAGTGTGAGAGGCAAAAATCATGCTAGGGGAAAACAACATAATAAAGGGGGAGTACCTTCAATATATAACATCTTAGGTTTAATTATATGATCGTTAGCGTAATTCTAGTACTATAACCTATATGTATACTTAACCTTAGGGACATCCCTAGACATACCTTAGAAATATCTCTAGGGATCTCACTAACGTTTTCGCATCCTAGTTTCCAAAGGTTGACTAAACCTTTCCTCTGATACCAACTGTAGAGACCCAAAGCTTAATGTACATGAACATTACATTACTTTTTCAGAATACTTATTACATAACAAAAAATACACACACAAGGATCATAATAGTTTAGTGTCTTTGGAAACTCTGAACGTAATCTTCTAATCGTGGTGAAAGATCTCCAATATCTCCCATAAAGATCATCCCTTTTTTTTTCCTAAAACCTTTATTTATATCCTGGGGAAAAGAAAACATAAAAGGGTGAGCTCAAATTCTCAGTAAGGGTAAACAAAAGAAATATAAATCTCATAGTATACACAAGCACGTAATTTTGGAAATCTTAACCTACAAAAGAGATCATAATTTCATAACATGGGATAAATCATGGAAGTGAAATGTAATCCCAATAATCATAACTTAAAACATGAAACTTTATGGCATACACACATAATCATAGATAATCTTTTCTTGTTAGTCAAGACTCATTGCCAAGACTATCTTAGTGGAAAAAGTCCCTTTCTGAACCGAGTCACCCTCGTTCCAGTCCTGTTTCACTGAACCGGTATAACCTATTGTTCCAGCCCTGTCTATCTCATGAGATATAAAATCTTTACCCAATTCATTGGAGGGAGATATAGGTCCCACCCATCTTATAATGAATCGTTTCTTATGTGTGCCACATAATCATAAACCATACATCATAGCGTAACCCATGTAATAAAAATGGGATTCTTAAACAACATGACATCATAAAACAATTCATATAAGATAAAGGAATTCATAAAAATATTTCCATCACAACATAATAAAACCAATGTAATAATAGGGATAAAAACAGAACCCTTTTATTATCTTAGATGGAAAATAATTTTGATAAAATACTTGAACTCCATTCTTGAGGAAAATATCCTTTCTACTTCAAAAACATTTTTCCTTTCATAACATGTCATACGACTATAAAATAAAATAATTGATTAAAAATAAACTTGAAAAGTTTTAAAGGAAGTTTCTTGGAAATAATGTTTTAAAAATCCATTCATGCCATATAAGTTAAAAAAACATTCTTCATACTTTTGTCGGAAAAGTCAAAAAGTACCTCGTACGAAAAACGACAAAAGATTCCTTTCATACATATTACTAAAAACTCACCGAAGGGTAAAAATGGATTTAAAAAATTGTAGGTGGATGGAAATAATATTACATTTTTATGAAACATGGATGTGGATGATAATATACACCCCAGTAAATACTTACGAATAAACAATCTCGGATAAAAATGAGATTGTGATATTTCCCTTACCTTAGGTCTGACTTGCTTTGTAAGTGTCCGAACCTCCTGTATAATGATTTAAATCATGTTATTGACTTATTCCAGAATCATATTCATTGTTATTATATCATATATGGTCCACTTATGAATTTATATTAACCGTTCTTTTGTAAATTCATTTTAAAGTAGCGTTTTGGGTAAAATCGTCTCATTTGTCGTTCGTGTTTTTCACTTGTAATTATTAATATGATTACTTGGATCATGATTACTTATATCCAGAATGTAAAACATGATTAATATATAATATATATTCAGAATATATATATATATATATATAATATCGATAAATGTAATGAAATACACCGTTCATGGAGACGGTAGTCCGTACGTACGCATGAACGCTGTTTTCGTTTCCTTATTGAAGTGAATGGAATTAAGTATATGACATACATATAAATTTACGTAAATCCAGTATCATTATTATTTCATATATTTCATTAGTACTTATTATATATACTTTATAATCATTCATGAATGGTTAATCATTGAGAATGAATCTCATCGCGTCGTGGAGACGGTAGTCCGTACGTACGCACGAGCGATTATATCGTTCCCATGGTCGTGGAATTGTGTTGAAGTGTATGTAGACTATTTCAGTATCAATATCACTTTATAATAATCATATAGAGTTACTCATTACACCATTATACCCATCCTATTAAGGTGGTGGTGGAAAATAGATTACACCACGGCGTGGAGACGGTATTCTGTACGTACGCACGCGCGGTGATTTCATTTTTCCGTAGGATGGATAGAAGGTGAATTAGGGTTGTTTCATATTTATAATAACATATCAGTATGTAAGTAATACTGATGTTATTACTTTGTCATGAAATAACTAAAGAAGAAGAAGTTGAAGAAGAATGAAATTGAAAAGATCGGTAATGGATATTACCTTTTCTTTGAAACGTCTCTTTGAATCCTCCACTTAGGGAACTAATATTGGTCATTAAAGAAGACCCGGACCTCTAGGATTATTCTAGGGAAGTGGAGAAGGGATTTTGGAAGTGGTTGGCTGAGCTTGAGTGCTCAAATTGGTGTGAGGAGGAGGGGGAGGAGGTGTCCTATATGGTTAATACACATACTATAACATGCCAAAAGAACCCCAAATTGTTTATTATTAATATATATATATCCTTATCTAAGTCGTTTTGCCGAACCTTAGATTTTTAGGAATAAAATAACAATTAATAATATAATATTTTATTTAAAAACTATTTTGTGTCAATTTTGACACTATTTGATATATGTTTTTTGTGAAAGTCATAACAGAATTATATGTTCGAACCAAGTTGATTAAATCAACACTAATATATCATAGTAACCTAGAAAATTAGTGGAATTCATAAAAAGTCTCAAATTACATTTATTTTGGTGTTTATAACATCAATTATGTCAATATTTCATTAATAAGATAATTACTGCATCATCATTGAGTCATAAATAAATTAAATTATTTAATGTATAAAATTTACAAATAAAATAAAATTATATATGAAATATTTTTAGATTTCTAATGAATATTTATAGTCGAATTTATCTTATGTATAGCGCCATATTAAAATTATTTACTTATTAAACTTTGATTTTAACTATTTTAACTATTCATTAAATAAAATAATATTAAATGTCATAATCTAATCCAAGTGGACCTAAATGGTCATATTATATTCATAAGATTGTTTTTGGTCGAATTACACTTATCCAATTGAATTAGGACATGCGTTAGGGTAATAGTAATATCATATTTACCTTCAGTTACCCTATTTACTATTAACCGTGGTAAAAAAAAGTAAAAAGTTACTATTCACCGAAAAATTATTTTTAACTCATTAAACCACATTTTACTTACTGATATCAACCGTGTCTGTCGGATTTTCGAAATTCCATTAACAGAAGCGGTAAAATTAATTTTTATGCAAAATTCGGTTTTTAACCGACCACTTAGTGGTTTCACTATTCATCAAAAAATGATGTTTTCATAAAAATGCCAAAATTTCACCCTAAGCTATAATTGATATTCTGAATTCAAAAATGATTTCTATTTTACAAAATTGCCAACATATAAGTTGAATTAATTAATTTTATAATTAATTTCTGCTATCACAACAAATAGCGTGTTTTTAAGAGATAATAACTATCAAAAGATTGACACTTGTTTATGTCTGGTTTAAATGTGAAATTACAGCAAATGACCAACATTGTATTAAATTGTAAAAATATATTCAAAATATATACTTTAAAACCACTCAAATTAATAATTTATCACTATTAATTATTTCGATTGAAAAAGTTGTTTTTAATTAAAATTTAGTAATTTTCACTATTCATCAAAATATGAAAGTTATCCGAAAATCACCAAAATTTCACCCTAAGCTAATTTCGATATTACGAATCCAAAAATAAATTCCATTTTGAAAAATAAAATTTACAAAATTTCAAAAAGTAGTTATGACTATTCATAACAGCTAGTTTTAATAATATTTTAATAGCATATCGTTGTTTAGCGAAACCTGGTGTTGCGTACAACACACACTATCGTGGAAGGTCACTATTGCGTGTAATTCAAGCCAGGTCAGAGATGTGTGTTGTGAAAGCTCCTTTTGGTGTAGTGTATAACACAAGACATTAATGAAATTAAAAATAATATTTTTCATAAAATCTCGTGGTGTTACATGGAGATCTTTCACATCAGTAATGTTTAGGAGAGGATAAAAGAGAAAAATATCAGGTTAGTCTTGAAAATAACATAGTGGATTTTTTTCCTAAATTTTCTCAACTTAACTATGTGGCACTGTTTTTCAAACTATGTTGAATACATTTGTGAGGAACTATCACAAAATCACCCCACTATTTCCTAGGATTTATGAATGGTTAGAATAAACACGTGATAAACATGTGAAAGCCTCTGTCTAAGGATGCACGATTACATGGGATTCCCTACACAGTCTGTACTAATGGTGTGCTAACCGTGAAACATGCCCAAAAAATCACTTTTTCCTCTTCTTGTGTGCCCCGAACCCTCAGAACACCCCCACAACATCTCATGAACATTGTGGAATACTTATTTGAACAAAATAAAGAACATAAATTGAAATATAAAAAGATATACCTTACAATGAATCTGTGATCATAAATTTATTTTTTTCTCCATAATCAAATATCATGATTAATGTTCTTCAACAATGTCAAACATGTTTCTCATTTTTTTCTATCCAATTTTCATATTGATTGATATATCATGGTTTATAACAATAAAAATATCTCTTATAATGAGAAATTTATTTACATCATCAAAATTCTATGAAAAAATCATCCAGTTTTCCTTTAGTCCATCAAAAAATAAGGCTCTTCTATATTTTTTATTTTAAATTTCAATGCTTTCAGATCGTTTACATTTTATTTTAAAAGGATAATAATTTAAAAAAGGAAATGATCTTTATTTGAAGTTTTAAAAATTCATAAACAACATTATATATCTTGACATGACTGAAAGACACCCACTATCTAGGGACTATGTCCATTATCTATTTTCATTATTAAAAGGAATTTACATGCACAATATCCTTCTCTTTGCCTTTTTATTCAAAACATAATTCATTTTAATTTTCTCATGAAAAGAATGATACCCTATAATAATCATAGTTCAAAAATATGAAATGTTTCTATGTCAATTGCACCTTCTAGTAAGATCATCCTGAAGTAAGAAGATGTTATCATTATTTAGAGTAGTGTTTTCAATTTTAATGACACTATATTCATGGAGTGGGTTGATTCCCATTAAAAATGTTCCTTTAAAACCTCTTATATCCATTTATGTTCAAATAAATGAAAAAACATTTTCTAAGTATACCCAAAGCCTCTATTGTGTACGAATTATCCAAAGAAGGAATTTTTTCCTTTGAAACATGTATTTTTTACAAAACTAACTATCTACATTCAAAAATATATATAAAGATAAATGGTGGTTACTTTTTGATAGAATCTAGAAAAATTATTCTTTTTTTATTATAATTATTATTATCCTTAATAGATTATCCATTTTTATCAATGTTTTGATTAAATTTGTATTTCTCAAAAATTCTAGAATTTTGAAATTCTCTAGTTTTTGATACACACATGGTCAAATTTTCATTATTCTTCGAGTAATGATCTTTCACTATATAATCACTACTGATATTAACCAATGATGATGATAATTATTAATAATCCTAAGAATTAATCAATATAGATATTAAACTATATTTCAAAATTTAATTTTTGAATATGATGTTCATTTTTTTAGCTTTAACTAGTTTTTATTATAAAAGATCAAACAATCTCCCCTTATCCCTCATCTTTTCTTCATTTATTATTCTTGATTTTTTCTTTATTACTTATCTTTTTTATGTTTCCAATCAATTTTACCAATTTGTATTTTTCTTCTTCATGAATATCTTAATAATTATTCAGATTCTGGAAATCTATCATTTTCTTTTTATCCAATTTTATTAGAATTTTAATTTTGAGGATTCACTCGTTCAATTATATTATAATCAAAAAATCCATATGAGTTTCCTTTTATCCTTCCTAATAATTGTTACATAATTAACTTGTTAATCTCACATCATTTACATTTCAAATAGTCAACTTCTCAATATCATTATCACTAGAATTTTCAACTTCAACATCTTCATCACAAGAACCATATTAATTACATTTGAATAGAAAATTTATCTTTTTATATTTATAAGACTTATTGTTTCTCACCTATGAGTATGTAATATATTTTTATCCCTTAATTTTTATTATTATTCTCAATGAACGATTTTATACATCACTTATATTTTCTTTAATTACTTTTGGACAATCTTCTTAAAAATTTACAATGGATCCTTATTAAAAGAGATTAAACAGTAACATTAATTTATACATCCTTTGGAATGTTTTAAAATTTAAAAAAAAAATATACATATTAATTCATTAAATAAGATGAAAAAATAGTAACATCCATCATTGCAGGATGTATCTTGTCATTAAATATTAAGGTAAAACCATTATTAGGGTGAGTGAAACCATAAAGAGAATAGTACACAATGTCATGTCTAATAGATAAAAGGAATGGTACCATTCTGTCCTTTTATATATGATAATTCAACCCATTTGAGATATTAATTACCATCATATTAATTGATATCTAAAAATATTGTGTATTCTTTTTCATCTGCAAAAAATAAACATCATAATGTAAATTTAGGGAACCACTCTTTGATACTAATTGTAAGGACCATTAATTATTTGTGTGACAACTATGTAGGGGGAATAATTGGTATATCATTTTGATGTTTTCTTCTTAAAAAATCAACTATTATTAGAATTAAATGACTATGATAAAATAAAAAAATAGTTTGAAACAAATTGAGAAATAAATTTTCAAAGATAAATTATCAATAATATTAGCTACACCATATCATGATTTGGAATCAGTCAAAGTTCACAACATCCAATAGAAAAAAACTCTTATGTGTTATAGAATGTTGGTTATATCTGTCTCTTGAATTTTACAATATTTATTTGATAGATCATTTTATCCATATTAAAATATTATCATAACAAAAATATTTCAATAATGGAATAAATCATCACCAATTGTCTTCCAAATATTAATATGGTGCTACTTGTATTCATCAAATGTTCATGTTTAAAAGTATGTTCATCTTTTTTTATTTCTTTCACTACAATTAATAATAACCACTACCTTATTATATCTTTATATCTTCTCAAATAAAAACTCATGAAATGAACTATAATAAATTTCAACAATATAATATCCAAAACTGTTTATATGTTATATATATTATATATTTAAATATTTATAGAAAATCATAAATACAATTGAGTGAAAATCATTATTATTACCGGATATGGTCTCAAAATGACCATTTTATAGAAAAATCCAAAAATGATTGTAACTATGTGATAAAATCTTGAAATATCATGGATTATAAACCTACTTTAAACATTCAATTCAACTATATTAAATCCCACAAAACATTCATCAAAGAAAAAACACCACAAATATGATTATAGTAATTTCATTATTTGAAATTTTCCAAATAAGTACCATAAAATTTTAGAAACCTGTTAATTCAAAACTACATAGGTAATAATTTCCATTTCCTTAAAAATACTACTTTTTATTAAAATATAATTCTTTCTATAATTTCATCATGAATAAAAAAATCATGAACCCTTACATTATGATCATTTCAAAAAATATTAACTACAAATAGCATTGTGAATCTCACCGTATAAAACAATCCTCATATTCAGATCCATATATTAAATTCATAGATTTTACAGTCTTAAAATATAAACTTCCCAATACATATCTCACATTTAATATTAATACACAAAACTCCATTTTATTATGTTGGATTTTTCTCTATAATATTGACAAATCCAATCCCTGAATAAACCACTTCCATGATGCAATTCTTATATGTTTCAAATTATCATACATCATTCCTCACCTGAACATTCGTTGGAATAGACAATTATGATATGTGACATTTTTTATATATTGTAAAATATTAGAGTACATATATTCAAATACATGTTTACTATTCCTATGTGAACACTTTATACATGCAATAAACAATTATGGTACATAGTTTTTCCTTCATAACCAATTATAATATGTGAATATCTTTTCTATCAGACCAATTCATCCATGTGACTAGTAATATATCCCTATTATTCATTATATAGTTCAAATTTTGTTTTTAATTGGATACATATCGGTTTATTCACCTATATAGATTATATCATATATGAAATCCGATACATTGATATTTTAATGCTTGGAATCCCATTTTACTATATAGATTCATCTAAATTAGAAATACCATATGTAGATATTTTTTTGAATGTGAAATGTATAAAAATTCAAATATCTATTTATTCAATTCTATTACAAACTATAACACCCCTGGATTTTACAATAAATTTCTTTTCGAATAAAAATTATTTCATCAATAACTTCTGATGCACATCATGTTTAAACAGAACCTTATTTATACAATCTTTCCAATATTATGTTAATATTAAATTTTAAAACATTTAAAAAAATTATGTAAAAAATAAAATAAAATTTTAATATCAAAATATTGACATTACTGTAGGTTTCTTTTTTCGAGATGTTTTACTTTTTTATCAATAGTGGAAAATACTAAATTTTATTTAAAAATTATAATTTCATATAAATAATTAATTATGATAAATTATATATTTAATTGGTTTATAGTAATAATATTTAAATAAAAAATCAATTAATCTTATTTAATTAATTAAAATAAATTTCTTATCTAATTTACATATAAAATTCTTTGTAAACATTTACACATTTTCACTTTAAAACCATTCTTTCGCATCATGTCAGTGGGATTAATTTAAAATTAAAATTTTCCATTTGATGGAATTGAATATTAAAAAATAGATTCCATATTTTTAATCAGAGAAATTTATATTTCCTATTAAATAATACTTAATTTTTTACAAATATGATTAGTGAAAATAATTAAAATTAATTATAGTGATTAAGGGAAAAACCAGTTTACAGAGGGACAAAGCTTTAAACGTAAAGGAATAAAGAACATAGAAATATGTACAAAAAAAATTACCAGTAATATAAAAAAAATCCAATATATTATCTATAATTTAACAATATTTGTACTTGGTTACAAAAATAAAAACATTGTTGGAATTCACAAATTCATAAAATTACAAGTGTGCCACTTATAAAATGTCATCCACTCTCCTCCAATCATCACATCTTGAATGCCAATTCGTTTTGAAAATACATAACCAAATAACTTTCCAAATTACCTCTGATAATTCTATAATCATTATATTTCAATTAAACCTATCATAGTAATTATTTAGTTCAACCTAAAGAAGATAATCTAAGAAGATGAAACATTCCCCAATGAGGGTATTTTTATTACTTCATTCCGCACACACATAAATTTTTATTATACCGTGATGAAAATAAATTATATATATTCCATATACAAGGATGTTTTTATAATATCGTAATGATCTATCTACCTCCTATATTCTATCAAATGGGTTATGAAATCATCATTTGTGTGCACAATTTCCTACCCCCACACAAATTGATGTTGATTGATTTTCCATTACTACCTCTCAAGGATGGGTAAAATTATGGATATATAATATATATATATAACATATAAAACATATTTATACCTCTACAGTAACTCTATAATTTAAAAATTCTAACATGAGATACAATAACATCACTAGTGTTTACGTCGGACTACCGCCTCACGAAGAGATGAGCTTCATCTTTCACTAACCCTTCACATGTATGGTGATAAAGATATAGTTAACAATTTTATGTCATATACATGACATGATGATGTTATTAATGATATATTTATCGTTATGTAAATATTATATATATATATATATATATCATTTTATATACTTTTACATTAAATGATATATGATAATGTTGTTCATGTTCATTTGGACTACCCCATTCACGAAAAGTTAAGATTATCTATTCATCCAAAAATAGATGGTTAAAAAATATTAGAATATTTAAAGAAATATTATGATATAAATGATATTATTATCATTATTTATTGATAATATATTACATAACTCCATTACAAAATGAGCTATGAAAAATGAAAATGTTACTCATGCGGATGTACGATATTCCTCCTCCCTGACTGTAATATAATTCATTTTCATAATAATCATTCATGATTGGTTTTAAAAATATAATATATGATATTATATTATAAGTATATTGTGATTATTATTTTGAGATAATGAAACTAAATAAATCACACAGTAATAGTAACTTTCATGAAAAAACACATATTTGGAAACAAACAAATAAACAACCAAATTAAAAAAAAATGAAATATTATTAAAAAGCTGTTGTAAAATGATATAAGTGGATTATATATGATAATTGAAATATTATTATTTTTCAATAATCAGTTAATAACATGTTTAAAACCATTATACATGAGGCTAAATTATATACACATATAATAAATTGTGATGTAAGGGATTTTGTCTTAATTTACATTCCATTGTGTATTATTTAATTTGTTCCATTATAATTTTATGGGGGTAAGTAAATCATCCATGAAATTTAATATCATGATTAATTATTAATAATTTTATTGATCGTTTCACTTGATATAATCTCATCCAATGGATTTGACTTGAAAATTATCAAATGATAAAAGTTATTGTATTGTCTCAAATTCTATTATGATGGTGTCCTTTCTTATTACCAAAAAAATTCCTTATGATTATTTTTCATTTAAAATTTAATTTATCATTTATAAACGTTTTTTAAAGGATGGATATGTTTTCTTCGTACAACATATATAATTTTTACATATGGTGCTTATTTTAAATGTTATTTAATTAAATAGAGAAATATTGATAAATTGGGATATTTAATCACATTTATTTGATGGTATGGTACATTGTTTTTGAATTAAATTTACGATTAGATGTATGAGGAATACATTGGAGAGGAAGAAATTGGTGGGCCTCAGATAATTATATCCCCTATATGCATTGATTGTCACATGAGATGAATTAGTTGTAAAATTTAGATGGTTTTTACGTAGAAATTGTAGACCATCAGGATAATATATATTGATAGTAAACAAATCATGTTCCTAAGAAAAATTACATCTAATAATTTTGAACTGATTTCATTTAGATCCCAATAATTATTATCCAATATATTTTTATTATGATATTATCTATTGATGCATTTCATTCTTAGTTTACTGATTAACTGGAATGCATTTTTAGTTAATTACATTATATAATGATTATGCCTTATCTATTCATGTAGTTATGTTATTTAAATGGAATGTAATTTTAGATAATTACAATTCCATAGTGATTAGTCACTATTGATTCATTATATATTCTTTAATACTTAATCATTATTGAACATTTTAGCTCACCCATATTTTATTTCCTTTCCTCAAGATATGATGAACAATTCATGGAATGAGTTTTCAAGGATGCATTTTACTTACTATTTTTATGTAATATGTTTAATTTTTTTTCTCAATGTAAATTGGGTATCAATTATGTATCTAGTTTTATTGAATTTATAATCTAATATGTCTTCTATGATTTTAATCTTATATCTACACCACTGTGATAATATAAATAACTTTCCCTGGGATACTGGGGTCTGGGTCATTACACTAAATTATGGAACAATTTCAACATATATGTTCTTCTTTGAACATTATTTGAATCCTCATTTAAGTCCATTTGAAAAGATCATCATATACAATACAATAATATCTTTACTTTTAAATAACAATTTAATTTTCAAGAATTGATTTAAATATATTCATTCAAGAAAAATAGATTTATGTGTCGACAACAAAAGAAAACAAAATTATAATTACTATTTTTTCATAAACATCATTATAAATAAAAAAACATAACCTACGTGTATCAATATTACAATTTTCCTATTAGATTACATCATGTGATTACTTGACGTCTCACCTATTTGTGATGGGTATTTGATTGATCTTAGTTATAAGGTTCATTCACCTATTTTGACAACATTTAATGATTTTATGGATGATGCATAGACAATGGATTTGGTATTTGAAGGTAAATTTATGGAAGATACATCCCAAAATATATTGATGTTGGTGTGAGTTCCCTATACAATGAAGAGAAGAATCTAGATGAACAAATTATTGGAGTATCATCTTTTCTTCATATATCATGAGGAATAGGTCCCTCATCTTCTACCATTGTAGTTGGTTATTTAATTCTAATCCCTTCGTCTAATTTTTTCCAAATATGGATTTCCACTATGGTTGGTTGGGACACCTTCAAATGTTATGTAGGTAGAATCACCTCTAGAGGATGAAATTTTTCTCAACATTATAAAATAACTATTAGTTTTATATAATGTTTTTAGGCATTCATTCCCTTCCAATTAATTTTAGTATATTTCATCTATTATAGTTAGTTATAAATATTTTTTTGTGATTTGGGTTGTTTTAGGATTCATTAATATTATGTGAGTAAATGTTTTAAATAAATGAATCATTAATGTAATCATGATTTGGTATATTTTTTATGTTTCTCTTGTTAGAACAATTGTTTTTCATACATAATTCTCTATTAGTTTGGGTATTTTTCAACCATTCTAGTGAATTTTTAAATAGATAGGAGACTTGTATGGGTCTTTATTTCATAATCACTTTGTTGAGGAATATGACTACGAGTTAAAAATTGGAGATAGTTTTTCTTGAAATAGTTTTTATTATTTTTAGTAGAATTCATATGTTTGTTTAGATTAGTCTATCACTATTTTTTCTCCAATATTTTTTGGATTATTTTCATTTATCATTTGAATTAAATTAATTTATGCAGGTAGATTGTATAATCGTGGGGAGATTTTATAACCCTGTGTTATTAATGATTTATTACATTATTATTTATATTGAATGATTTTGATTTTTTGATGTTTATGGACTAAATTATTCTAAACATTGATGTTTTTTATCTTTCTCATGGGTTTCAATCATTCAAAACCTCGTAAGCCTTGCGGTGCAGAAGAACCTTATGAGGGTTCCCTTTGAGGAATCATTTATTGCTCATGGATTAGAGTAAACCATTCATGTACCAAAACATAGAATGGTATTTAGAAAAAAAAAATATGAATGGTTTACCTTGAATGGGTGGCTCATGGATTGTGGTAAACCTTGTGAGTCTCTGTGTAAATCGTGTAGATGATCTTTAAGGTAGAATTTTCTGGTGCATATTTTACATACAGTTGGGAGAAACTATTTGGTAATATTGTTAGGGTTCGAAACTTTTTTTTACAATTTTGTTCTTCATAGTTCAAGAATAGTTTCCAAACCTTGAAACAAAAACATTCATCTCTCTATGGATGAGGCTATGGCTTTACTATTTAGCCCTCATATTTGGAGGAATAAGATTATCAAATTGGCTGTATTGGGAATTGATTCTATCATTATTCATGATTCCATTATTGGAATATGCAATACACTCTAGTCTATATCTTATGTTATGAGAAAGTGAAGATTTCTTATCAGTGATGAAACTGACATCCATAATATATGGAGGGAGGTAAATATGGTTACAGATCATCTCACTTCTTTGGATATGTAGGTTCTTTGTATCTACCTCCCATCAGACATGAATTCACTCTCAATGGAAGGGAAGAATCTCATTAAAGGGGACTCCCATGGGCTTCATAACTTCAGGATCCCATATCATCCTGAATCCTACCAATTTATGTGTTTCATATGTTCTCTTATTTCTTCAATAATAAAATAAAAAGAGTTACTATTGTTATAATATCTCTATGTGTGTCTATTGAGGTGCTCATAGTTGTTTCATCATTTGGTCAATTGTGATGAAAAATCACGAGGATTGAATATTTTTATTAAATCATAATACTCTTATTTTATCCATCCAAAAAATAATAACCCATCATCCCCCTCACCATCACTTGACCGAGACAACTAAATAGATTTATAGGTGTATTCCCCCTTATATAATCATCTATCTTAACTATTCATCCATTTTTTTGTGTTATTTCATGAGGTAATCCCTATATAATTTTTATTTATCCAATGATTATTGTTTTCATCCTTATATTTAAATGGTCTCTTATTGGTCAAACCCTAAAGAGGTATTTTGACATAATCACTTGAGGCATGTTATGTTAGGGGATTTAAAATGACAAGATAGTCTTTTTCCATCAATATTGTAGATTTTCTCATCGTCAGCATTTCATTAATGGTTGGTGCATTTTCCACCTCCTGATATTTCATGAATACTTATTTTGATGAAATTTGTTTTCATTGAAAATTGTTCTTTTTTGGGGCCTTTCAAGTGATTACATTAATTTTATAATGATATGAATTCATTTCAATGTAGTTAAGATAAAAATATGTTTGATACTTGTTTGGTGAAATAGAAAAATGGTTTCCATTAGTATTTTTGTCATTTAATTTATTTTTAAACAAATATATGTTCCAAAAAAATTAAATGGTTGAGGATTTTTTTGATTTTGATTTTAATTTTATGACGGGTTTCGAATTAGTGATTGGTTTTCTAGAAACAATAAAAATATATATATTTTTTAAATATTATTTAAAGAGGATATTAAAATTTAAAGTATAAATTAATATTTGGATCCATGAAAAGTATATTATAAAGTGCAATTGTATAAAAAAAATTCCAAGGAGAAGCTCAAAATTTATTTATGGTTTTACTTTTCATGGCCTGATTAGATCCTTTATAAATTTTTCTCAAAGAAGTTACACCCTAATAGAATCCCCTCCTCTTGTTTAGGATGTTGTATCATGTGAAATCAAGGGTATTTACATTTGATGGTGTAAGGATGTGGGATGAGGAAATAGTTTTGTTATGTATTTTTCATTTGAAATTTATTTAATGCTACTTCACCTTATATCACTATAATCATGGGGATCCTATGTGACTTAGTGGTAGATTGAAATGTGGTTATTTTCTAGTCACAATTAGAATAACTAGTTCCCACGTGGAATCAATGGATATGGGGTTTTTACAAAAATGAGGTCATAATAGGTTATTATGTTAGTTATAATCATAAAATGAATCAATTGGATGATAAATGGTTCAAACAAAGTATATCTATGAATAACTCATAGGTTTTTAGGATTTTTTATGATTATAAAACTTTAAATGTTTCATTCATACATCACTTAATTATATTAATATCCTACATTCATATCTAGTTCATAAAATTCCTTCCCTATGTACTATTATTTCCTTTAATTTAATTTATTCAACTCATTTAATCAACTAATATTTCAATTTTGGTTTCTCAAGGATTCATTTTATCAATTTAATAACAAATATTTAAAAGGGGTATTTTCTAAGTGTAATTATAAAATTGAATTATGGATTTATGTGTTTATTTTAATCCTTGTTTTTAATTTTAAGGATATGTTTTCAAGAATTATCATTTTTTTGTTTTTAATAAAGGAAAAAGTAAATTTTATCAATATTATTTCAAACATTTATTGATGGGTTTACATATTAAAGTAAATTAATGTAATCTATGGGTATTACCAACAAATATGTTTTTCCCACAAATGAATTTTACTAATCAACGGAGTTAGATTTGAGACTATTTTCTAGGTTCATTTCCTAGATCACTCAGGGAGTGAGTTGGTTTAGATGATTGAAGGGGACCATCGGGTCACATGGTAATTTTGTTGGGTATTTTGGATTTTGATTTGTAACACATATGTTTTTATAATGTAGTCATCTTGTATTCTATTTATTATATATGTTTCTTTGATGGTTGATATTTATTTTATATTTATTTTATTTTTTCATAGAATTAATCATTTTCATTATTATTATTATTATTATTATTATATATCAACATAGTTTATTTATAATATGGATATTTGAGTCATGGAGTTTTTATGCTAATTTTCTGGGCGGATGTTGAATTTATCATTATATTTCATGGAAGAAAGCATTAACAATAGACCATATAAGATGGCTTCATTCTTGTTTATAGAACAAGGTGATCAAGAACACTCCATAGGTACGTCAGGGGGAAAATTGAGTACCATGTTTATAGAAGACCCAACAAAATATTCGTGACACACTATTACAATGTGTTATAATTGGGAAAATATTAATTACCATAATCTAGATAATCACAACACAGAATCCACATATAAAACATTCATGACCCATCCGTGTACCCTACACCCATTCAGAAAAAGAAATAGTTTCATCTAAAAATGAAGCACACAAATAGAGTACAACACAGACTAATAATAAAACAAATCCTAACCACTTTAATAGAAAATATACATATAAAATAGTTAACAAAATCACATGTACACGTTGACCAAAAAAATGATCTGGAGTAGAAATACTGTTACAAAATCACCCCAATTAAGATAATTCATGACCATGTAGAGACCCACCATCTCCAAATGGCCAAAGACTAGCCATCATATCCCAAATCATTCATCAACACACCAACTTGAACCCAAATAGGAATATGAATTGGTCTAGGGACCCCAAAAAGAGACATTAAAGCCACATGCACCTATAGTTGTCTTTATTCATTGAGAATTTTTATTTATTGAATGATTTCAGTGTGTTTTCCCATGATTTTAAATTAAAACTTAATTAATCCAATTTTAAAAAAATAAAAAGGGTGATTTATTCATATATATGTATCTAGAAAAAATGTATCATGTTGAAAAATATTTTCCAAAACATAGTCACTTTTCCAATGAAGAAGGATATGCAAACAAAAAAGAGAAATAATTACATAAAAAAATAAAAAATGACTACTCAAATATTAAAAAATGAAACTATAACCATACTACATATCAAATATTATTTCATAAGAAAAAATCTATTCAAAATAAAATTTTAAAAAACACTTTATTAAAACCCCAAGCTATATAAATGATAAAAAATACAATAAGAATTCACATCCTCAATGAAACAATAGTAGACAAAAAGTTACAACCATAACATTGTGTGTAATAATCCAACCATGTAACAACCTCAACTCAAGTAAAATATATTCGATGTTTAATTTATTGCATTGGTAAAAGAAACCTGGGATAAAAAAATTAAGGATTCATAAGTTTAGAAGTCTCATAGAGTTTAGATTTAGACAAGATATAAATATTATATTGTAAAAAGAAAACCTATAATGAAACACATTCAAGCCTCCTCAAAGACCATTAAAATATCCATGCTTCATATACTATGGAATGAAAAACATAATAATGGGTGATATCAAATGCCTTGAAAGGGAATGTTTATTTCAATATCTATCATGAACAGATATGTCATAAAATATAATATTTTGTGTATAATAAAAACATATTCCCTATAATTAATAACATGAGCATCAAAAAATGACCACATAAAATTTCAACATAATAATCACATGGATAATAATGTTTTTCATAATAATGAAAGAAATTCCAATGTTTACCACTCATTATAAATTCACCATGAACATTACTATCATTTCCATTTTCAAATACATTTCAATTAATAGGTAATTATGGAATAAATATCTAATTAGTTTTGCAAAATATTATTCTCATGTGACTTTTAGATGCATCATGTAGCTATCAATAACATGTTCCCACCTTTCAGATACTTATTCCCAATGAATTCCTCATATATTTAATTAATAATATAATAAATAATCAACATTAATTATCAAAAACTAAATAATTGTATGGAATCAAGAATATATAATATTAATATTTCCCCAGTAAATGAAATAACTTTATAAGTTATAGTCCTTCAACTAACACCATATAATAAAATCTTATATGGTTAAGAAAATATAAATTTAATATAACTGATAATAAATGTATTCCTGATACTAAAAATATGTATATAAAGGAGAAGAAAAAGTCTAATATGTAATGGACAGTGATAGGTAACATAGTCACAATAAGGTGAATGATCAAAAAAATAAGGTATAATCCATAAATCGGTAAAGGATTATAGAAGACCATAAATTTATCAAAAATGAATATCCAAATTAAAGGAAGGAATTTTGGGATTTTTTAATTCAAATAGAATAAAAACATATAAAATATTATTTCTTAAAATGTTTGTGTCAATATTATGAAAACTATTTTAAAATTCATTTCGAAAAATATTTTTAAGCTTTTATATAATAGTAAAAAAATCAAAATAAAAACAGAGAAATAATATATTATAAAATGGGTTTTATTATAAAAAACATAGAATATTTTATAAGGATATAATTATAGATTATTACTTGTAAAGGTGAGAAATTTTTTTAATGCTGTATATGTTAAAAATAACACTCATCTAACACTTTTGTAATAATTCAAATATGGTGAATTCAGAAAACACTAAAAATATACCTTTTACTTTTTTTAAATATTTTCAATTTTAATATAAAATGTAATTAAATTTTTATTTAAAATTTTAAAATAAACATCCAAGATACACCTTAAAGAACATTGATATGGAAAAATAATATTCCTAACCTAAAAGGCAAAATAATGTCTGTTTTTATTCAAACCATTATTTCTCAAATTGAGAAACCAAGATTATAGAATTTGGAATAATAATATACAAATTCATGATATAATATTAAGATAAGAAAATATATGTGTTTTATGAATTTAATTCCCATAAAACTATTATAACATACATATATATTATGAATAACCTTTAATAAGAGTGATATTTTAAACAAAACTTTAATGTATTTAATAACTTTTCAATACAAACCCATTAAAATAGAAGACCCAAACTAACACTTTATATATGATTAATATAGAGAGATTCGTGATATAATATGTCAAATGGGAAGCATATACACCGTATAAAATAAATATTGTTCATACACTAATATATGTCTCATTAGAGTGTAATTGAGATAAAATCCATATCCTCGAATTCAATCTTTGTTAGGAACATTATATTATATTAAATATAAATTTTTATTTATTAAATACTTTATGAATGACATGTTTCACCTATATTTCATTTTTAACATACTTTTAAAATCAATTTAAAACATTTAAATCAATAGTTCTTACTTATGATGAAAACTTATGGTTGTTCAGTAAATTTCATGAAGATTTATTTTATATAATGTTCATTGTTTAAGGTATATTGAAATGGGTTCTTCTTCTAAATAATGGTAATAAGATCATGAATATCCTTTTTATTTTTTTTTAATATTTTATTTTCTTCCAGGAAATATGGTAATAGAAAAAAATTTACACATCACTTCAGAGAAGTGGTAGTCCACACATACTCATGATAGATATTATCATTTTCCAATGAATTTTAGGGTATGAATTTAAGTGATATATTATTATAAAACAATAATAATTAATTTATAAATACAACATAAGTTAATTAAATCTATATTTATATCCCACTATATAAGATGCTGATGAAATAATTACACTGCTACATAGAAACGGTAGTCTGTACATACACATGAGAAATATTTTCATTTTAAATAGAATCAAATGGAGATAGAAAATTGATATACCATTAACATAAAAAATAATAAAAATAAAATTATTTAATTATATTAATATGTTCATTGAATATTTGAAGGAGGATTCAGAATAATTGAACTTGTAAAATCTTTTTAAGAACATCTACCTTTTCCTTAGGCAATGTAATTTTTAATACACGTTAAAAGATAATGATGTAGTATTCTTGTGAAATTAGGAAAACCTTTTTGAGAAAATTAATTTATGTGAGCATATTTGTTAAAGTCTTGTTCGAGCGGTGTGATTCAAGAGTTGTGAAGAAGAGGGGATAGGAGGAGACTTTTTATAAGTGATCTAGGTTGAAAACATATAAATACATGATACTTTAATATATAATATATATCTCACCCAATTAATGTTAATGAAAATGTTTTTATATTTGAATATGAGAAGTGTAATATCGAGTTAAAACCATTCAATTTGATTTAAGCAATATTTTTTTGTATCATGAAGCTTTATCACTTCATTTTTAAGATTAATTCAACTAAAACCGTAACACCCCGAGATTTTATGAGATATATTATTTTTAATTTCTTTGATGTCTTCTATTATACACTGCACAAATATTGGATTCTAATATACGCAACACTGTATTATCTTGCATTATACCCAACACAATTGTTTGTTCATGTTACACACAAATTCAAGTTCATTTTGTGGAAATTATTCAACGCAACATTAAGTATAGATTTTTTTAATGTATAATTGAAATATGTTTTGATTATGTTATACAAGACACCAAAAAAAGATTTCCCTACACGCATCCCTGGATTGCCTTGCATTACACGCAATCAAGACCTTCTTCGATAGCGTGTGTAGTACAGAATACCAAGTTTCACTAAACGAGATATTATTATAATATTATTATGAACGAGCCATTATAAATAGTAATAACCACTTTTTGAAATATTATTTTTCAAAATGGACTCTATTTTTGGATTCAGACTATCGAAATTATCCTAGGGTGAATTTTTGGTATTTTTCTGAAAACTTTTAAATTTTGATGAATAGTGAAAACACTCGGTTACTATTTAAAAACCGAATTTTTATTTAAATAATTATTAATTTTTTTTAATTTATTTTAGTTAAAAATTGATACATAATACCTATATAAGTAAAATGTAATTCATTTGAGTCATTTTATAATAATTTTAGATAGATAAAAATTTTATTGAACTTTTCACTGTCTTTTACCCAACTCCTAGGAGAATTTTAAAATTTACATAAAACATAATTTTACCACTTTTGTGAGTGGAATTTATAAAATCCGAGAGACACAGTTAATATCAAGGAGTAAAATGTGGTTCAATAAGATAAAAATTATTTTTGGTGAATAGTAACTTTTTAATTTTATTTACAACAGTAAAATTTAAATAGGGTAATTAAGGGTAAAAATGATATTATTATTACTCTAACACATTTCCTAATTCTATTGGATAAATTTAATTCTCCCAAAAACAACCTTAAGGATAACATATTACCATTTATATCCACTTGGATTAGATCAGGACACTTATTATTATTTTATATAAATAAGAGTTAAAATAGTTAAAATCAAAGTTTAATAACTATAACATTTTTAATATAGGTTTATACATAAGATACGTTCAACTATAAATATTAATTAGAAAGATAAACAAATTTCCTACATAATTCTATTTTATTTATAATTTTTAGACATTAAATAATTTAATTTACTTATGACACAATGATGATGCAGTAATTACATTATTAATAAAATATTAACATAATTGATGTTATAAAGACCCAAATAAATGTAATTTGAGACATTTTATGAATTAAACTAATTTTCTTGGTTAATATGATATTTTTGAATTTATTCAAATAACATTGATCGAACTAATCATGGTGTTATAATTTTCACAAAAATCAATTACCAAATGGTGTCAAGATTCACATAAAATAGTTTTTAAAACAAATATTATATTATTAATTCTTATTATATTGCTAAAAATATATGGTTCAGAAAAATGACTTATATAAGGTTATATATATTAATAGTTAAGACTTGGGGTTCGTTTGGCTTGTTATAGTAAGTTTATTAACCATGTAGTGTAAGAAACCAAGAAGCCATTATAAAAGGTAAATTATTTAACTTAGAGTTGAATCTAAATGATATAGTTAAAATAGTAACCTAAACATTCCTAAAACCTATTGGTTGAGAGGATTTAGACCCATCCCCACTTTATCTTCTAAATTAATCAATTTGAATCTATTATAAACCGAATATGACTTTTTTATAAAATAATATTTAATGTTTTTTCAAAGGTGCCCATCCCCTCCCTTATAAAAAGGGCACCCCTTCTTTCTTCTCTTCACACCATGTTGAGCCTTGAAGCTCTTCCAATCTATGAAAAGTACTCTTCTCCACCTCTCTAGTTATATCATAGAGGTTCTGGTCTCCTCAAAAGACCAGCTCTAGTGCCCTAAGAAGATGTTTAAAGGAGGTGCATCGAGGAAGAGGTAATCTCTTCTACCAACTCTTTCATGTTTATTTCTTCTTCTACTTCCTCTTATTTAGTTGTTTCTTTATAAAGTAATATCATAAGTATTAATTATATACTGATATGTTATTATAAATATTAAAAACCCCTATTTCACCTTCTATCCATCCTATGTAAAACAGAATCACCGTACGTGCGTACGTACGGAATATCGTCTCCACGCCGTGGTGTAATCAGTTTTCCTACCACCACCTTACTTGGATGGGTATAATGGTATAAATAATAACAATATATGATTATAAAATCATTATAATTCTATGATATTATATCATCCACTCCAATTCCATTCAATAAATATGGTAAAAATATCATCACTCGTGCATACGTATAGATTACCATCTCCACGACGCGATGAGATTCATTTTCCATGTTAACAATTCAAGAATGATTATAAAGTATATATAATAAGTAATGATGAAATATATTACATAATAATTCTACTGGATTTATGTATATATATATATATTTAATCTACTTAATTCCATTCAATTCAATAAGGAAACGAAAAACAAGGTTCATGCGTACATACGGCCTACTGTCTCCATTAACGGTGTATTTCTTTCCATTTATCGATCTATTATATATATGTATATTCCGAATATATATTATATATAAATCCTGTTTTATATTCTTGAATTAAGTATTAATGATCTAAGTAATCATATTAATAATTACAAGTCATAACACGGATGGTAAATGAAATGATTTTACCCAAAATGCTGCTTTAACATGGAATTGACAAATGAACATATAATATAAAGTCGTATGTGAATCATATATGATATCATAAATATTATTAAGTTTCTTTTACAAGTTAATAACATGTTTAAACCCACTATACAGGAGTCTCAAACACATATGGAAGAAATTGGACATAAGGTAAGGGATAATTATTCCGATCTCATTATTATTCGAGATTGTTTATTCGTAAGTATTTTATGGGGTTATGTTTATTATCCATGTCCATATGTTCTCAAAATGTTTTCATAAACTGTTTACTTTTCTTACATGTATGTTTAAAGTCATTTTAAACCTTTTTATTCTTTTACCACATCGTATAGAAGAAATAATTTTTTGTTTACCATGTGAGGTAATTTTTGACTTTTCCGGCAAAAGTATGAGAAGAATGTTTTTTTACCATATGTGGAATGAACTGAATTTTACAGTTTTATAACGCCCTATTTTCATGAAGACTACACTATAATATTTCTTGACTATTTTCAAAAAAATCATTTTCTTTCAAAATTTCATGGCATTTTGGGAGGGAAAAAATGATTTTGAAGAAGAAAGGATATTTTCCTCAAGAATTCATTTCAACTGTTTTATCAAAACCATTTTCCATATGAGATGGAAATATTACATATGTGTATGTATCAAGTATAATTTATCAATGATTCACTTGGATTAACTTTTCTTATGATTAAATGATACCCATTTTTTTAAGGATTATGTTATGATGGGATGATGTTTATGAAACCCATTTTATTCGTTGGGGTTTTATGAATGATGTATGTTTATTTTGTGGCACACGAAATACTGATTTCATTATAAGATGGGTTGTACATATATCTCCCTTAAATGCATTGCGTAAAGATTTATATCTCATGACATAGACATTGCTGGAATGGTAAGTTAATATCTTTCAGTGTTACAGGACTGAAATGAGGAGTGAACTTGATTCAGAAAGGGACTTTGTCCACGTAGATGGTCGTGGTAGCAATGCCTTGGCTACTATGGAAATCATATCATATGCGTAATAGTTTTCCACAGTTAAATGTCTTATTACCATGCTATTTTATCATGATTAATGTTCCTTTGTGACCTATGCCTTACGTACCACAAGGATTTATTTCACAACTCAAGATTTTGATGTGTAAATTTTATGTTCATGCTTTTAAGTTCAAATGTGTATGGTTTGTATTATTTTCTCCATGCTTACCCTTACTGAGAATTTGAGCTCACCCTTTAAATGTTTTCTTTTCTCTAGGATGTAACGAATGTTTTAGATAACAATACAAAATCAGAAGATCTTTATGGTAGATGTTGAAGATCATTCACCACGATTAGAAGATTGTGTTTCGAGTTTCCAATGACACTAAACTATTACGGTTCTTGTGTGTTTGTTTTTTTATGTATTAAGTATTCCGCAAACGTAATGTAATTTCCATGTACGTCAAGCTTTAGGTCTCTACATTTGGTATCAGAGGAAAGGATTAGTTAACCTTTGGAAACTAGGATGAGAAAACATTAGTAAAATCCCTAGATATATTTATATTGTATGTCTATTGATGTACCTAAGGTTAAGTATACATATAGGTTAGATTCCTATAATTATGTTGAAGATCATGAATAACCTAGGTTGAACCTAAGGTGTCATGGATTAAAGAATTTATTATGGGTTAGACATCACATAAGTGACTTTTTATGATTATGTTGTTCCTTGTTATTTTAACTGTTTCTTACACTATAGTTTCTGGTCTTAGTCAATGGAGGGAACGAGAAGGAATTTAATTAACATTGATTGCAATGGAAAAATTGGTTACTATGATCAACAAAATTATGTAACGCCTGGAGACAAAGATATTGTGATTATGTCAAATTATACATCTCGATATATGATTAGAAAGGTGAACTTTAGTTGTATTCCTAAGTCATAAAATAATAGGAAGATGGAATTTTATGAATGTTCGCATGGTGAGAAGCATAGAGAATAGAATATTAAGATTTTTAAAGAAGGGAAGAAGAACCTTGAGGAATACCTCAAATGGAGGGGAAGATGTTATCTATGTGGAGAAAAGGGTCATAGAGTGATAGGCTATTATGGAGTCTAATGTCTTATCTGCGGAGAACATGGGCATTACCCCACTCAATGCCCTGACCTAAGAAGTTACTTTTAAATCGAGGAAGGACCTATTCCATGACAATCATTGAAGAGGATGGATTGAAGGGCTTATGTATTTTAATTCAATAATAATGTTGTTGAGGTACTTTTATAGTATATTGAAATATCCATGTATTGGTCCATTGTGGTTTTCTATAAGAATATGGTACCGGTAACCATGAAAAGTGATTGAAATATTTTTGGAAAGAAGATGATATGCGCATAATGAAGCGATAAAGAAAAAATGAAATGAGTTCATGACTGATATAAGGACAAAGTTATATCATGGTTTGAGTATATAGAAATTTTGGGAATTTGGTATGTGGAAAGTGTTAAATTTTTATAGAATTCATGTTGTCACTAAGAGTCAATGGGTATTAATTTTTCAAGAGAATACATGTTTAAAGCATTCACATGTTTTTAATTTGACCAACAAGATATATCGTATGATATATGGGGGATAAATGATGGTATTCACATGCTCGACAGATGACATTTCAAATAATTGTTTTCTTTACACTATGTTCATGGACATAAGTATTTTGGATAAGCCTAAAGATTGGAATGGATTATGTTGGACATAAGTCAGTGTTTTTTAAGGCTAGAACTTTTTTCGATATTATTTATGGAATGTTATAATAATGTAGTTTTAGAAAAAGGACAACCTGCAGGACGGGCGACAACTCGTCGCGTCGGACAAAGCTGTGGGAATCGAACCCACAACTGAAGTGCGATAGGCCTTTATCACATACCAATGGCCTACAGGAAGTCCCTGGTTAGTAGAAACTAGTTTTATTATATTAATAGGTATGATATATGAATTATAAGTCCATTTTAGGAACCATATACGAATAATCTCACTATAGATGGACTTATATATATTTAATAACTTTTGCAATCCTTTTCTTTGAGACAGATGGAATGACCTATCATTAAATCGCATGATCTGCTAACACTTCACGGAAGACAAATTCAACTTCATTTCTTTATGAGATGAAGTGGAAACTATTCAAGGACGAAAAAATAGTAAGATTGTACCAAAATCAAGTAAGTAATTTTTACATTCAATAATTCATCAACTTTAGGGAAATGATCTTGAAAACAAAAAATGTTGTCCTAGTGTCCTTATATCCGATGAATCAGATGGTACCTTAAATCATAAAGAATTTATGGCTTTGTGATTGTAGTAATTTTCATAGCCATGTCATCTACCACTCTCCATCAGAACTTGATGGTTAGATTTTTCTTCCATATCCATATTTCCACCTATGTTCTCCTATCTAGAAACCCAGGGATGAGTAAATTTGGGTAACCGTTACATTTCTTACTTTACTTTTAAAAATAATGTTTTACTATTCCTTATTACGATGTGGGTTTCTATGAAAGAAACTTTCAAGTAGTAAACCATTTATAACCCCGACAAATTTCGAGGTCGAAATTCAATTTAAGGTGGGTAGAATGTAACACCCCGATATTTTATGAGATATATTATTTTTAATTTCTTTGATGTCTTCTATTATACATTACACCAAGATTGGCTTGTACTATATGAAACACTGTACTAGCTTGTAGTATACTCAACACTATTCTTGGCTCGTGTTACATAGAACTTCAAGTTCGTTTTGTGTAAATTATTCTACGCAACATTTAGTATAGATTTTGTTTATTGTATAAATGAAATAATTTTTTATTATGTTATATGCAACACCAAATGGAGATTCCACTACACGCATCCCTGACTTGGCTTGCATTACATGCAATCAAGACCTTCTTTGATAGTGTGTAGTACGCAATACCAAGTTTCACTAAACGAGATATTATTATAATATTATTATGAACTAGCCGTTTTGAATAGTAATACCCAATTTTTGAAATTTTAATTTTCCAAATGGTCTTCATTTCTTGATTCGGAATATCAAAATTAGACTAGGGTGAATTTTTTGTATTTTTGTGAAAACATTCAATTTTTGAGGAATAGTGAAAACACTATGTTACTATTTAAAACCCGACTTTTTATTTAAATAATTATTTATTTTATTTAAATTTATTTTAGGTAAAAATTGATAAATAATACCTATATAAGTTCAATGTAATTCATTTGAGTAATTTTATAATAATTTGAGATATATAAAAATTTTATTTAACTTTTCACCGTCTTTTACCCAGCTCCTAGGAGAATTTAAAATTTTACATAAAAAATAATTTTACCACTTCTTTGATTGGTATTTCGAAAATCCGAGAGACACGGTTAATATCAAGGATTAAAATGTGATTCAATATCATAAAAATAATTTTTGGTGAATAGTAACTTTTTACTTTTATTTACCATGGTTAAAAGTAAATAGGGTAATTGAGGTATAAAATGATATTACTATTACCCTAAAAAATGTCTTAATTCTATTGGATAAATATAATTCGACCAAAAACAACCTTAGGAATAAAATATTACCCTTTATTTCCACTTGGATTAGATTAGGACACTTATTATTATTTTATTTAAAGAAGAGTTAAAATAGTTAAAAATGAAGTTTAATTACTAACACATTTTTAATATATGGTTATACATAAGATAAATTAGACTATAAATATTCATTAGAAAGATAAAAATATTTCCTACATAATTATATTTTATTTATAATTTTTAGACATTAAATAATTTAATTTATATATGACACAATGATGATGCAATAATTACATTATTAATGAAATATTTACATAATTGATGTTATAAATACCCAAATAAATATAATTTCAGTATCTTTATTAATTAAACTAATTTTATAGGTTAATATGATATGTTAGTATTTATTAAAATAACTATTATCGAACTAATCATGTTGTTATGATTTTGACAAAAATCAATTACCAAATAGTGTCAAAATTGACAAAAAAATAGTTTTTAAAACAAATATTATATTATTAATTATTATTTTATTTCTAAAAATCTACGGTTCCGCCAAATGACTTATATACAGTTATATATATTAATAATTAACCACTTGGGGTTCGTTTGTCTTGTTATAGTATGTTTATTAACCATATAGTGTAAGAAAACAAGAAGTCACAGTAAAAGTTAAATTATTTAACTTAGAGTTGAATCTAAATGATAAGGTTAAAATAGTAACCTAATCTTGTCTAAAACCTATTATTTTAGATTATTTCGACCCATACCCACTTTATATTCGAAATAAATCAATTTGGTTCTATTATAAACCGAATATGACTTTATTATAAAATAATATTTTATGTTTTTTCAAAGGTGCCCCTCTCATCCCTTATAAAAAGGGCACCCCTTCCCTCTTCTCTTCACACCCTTTTGAGCCTTGAAGCTTGAAAATACCGTAAAAATTCCTCATCTCAACGTCTATAGTTATATCATAGATATTCTGGTCTCCTCAAAATACAATCTCTAGTGCCCTAAGAAGATGTTTAAAGGAGGTGCATCGAGGAAGAGGTAATCTCTTGTACCAACTCTTTCAAGTTTCATTCTTATTCTACTTCCTATTCTTTAGCTGTTTAATTATAAAGTAATGACATTAGTATTAATTATATACCGATATGTTATTATAAATATTAAACAAACCTATTTAACCTTCTATCCATCCTATAGAAAATGAAATCACTGCGCGTGCGTACGTACGGAATACCGTCTTCACGCCGTGGTGTAATCAGTTTTTCCACCACCACCTTACTTGGATGGGTATAATGGTATAAAGAATAACTATATATTATTATAACATCATACTGATTCTAAGGTATTATTTCATCCACTAAAATTCCATTCAATAAATATCTGAACGATATCATCTCTCGTGTGTACGTACGGATTACCGTCTCCCCGACGCGATTAGATTCATTTTCCATGTTAACAATTGAAGAATGATTATAAAGTATATATAATAAGTAATCATGAAATATATGACCAAGTAATGCTATTATATTTATGTATATATATATTTATGTCATCTACTTAATTCCATTCAATTCAATAAGGAAACAAAAAACAAGGTTCATGCACACGTACTGTCTACCGTCTCCATGAACAGTGTATTTCTTTCCATTTATCGATCTATTATATATATGCATATTGTCAATATATATTATATATAAATCATGTTTTATATTCTATAATTAAGTAACAATGATCTATATAATCATATTAATAATTTCAAGTCAAAACACAGATGGTAAATGAAACGATTTTACCCAAACCACTCCTTTAACATGGAATTGACAAATGAACGGATAATATAAAGTCATAAGTGAATCATATATGAAATCATAAATATTATTAAGGTTCTATTACAAGTTAATAATATGTTTAAAAACACTATACAGGAGTCTCGGACACATAAGGAAGAAATTGGACATATGGTAAGGGATAATTATTCCAATCTCATTCTTATTTGAGATTGTTTATTCGTAAGTATTTACAGGGGTTAGGTTTATTATCCATGCCCAGATGTTCTCAAAATGTTTTCATAAAATGTTTAATTTCATCCATGTATGTTTAAAGTCATTTTTACCTTTTTTTACTTTTACCACATCGTATGGAAGGAATCATTTTTTTTGTTTACCATACGAGGTACTTTTTGACTTTTCCGGCAAAAGTACGAGAAGAATGTTTTTTAACTTATACGGCATGAATGGATTTTTACAGTTTTATAATTCCCTTTTTTCATGATTCTTACGCTACAAGATTTCATGTCTATTTTCAAAAAGATCCTTTTCTTTTAAAATTTCATGGCATTTTATGAAAAAAATGATTTTGAATAAAAAAGGATATTTTCCTCAAGAATTCATTTCAAGTGTTTTATCAAAACCATTTTCCATATAAGATGGAAATATTACATATGTTTATGTTTTAAGTATAATTTATCAATGATTTACATTATTTCAATTTTATTATGATGAAATTATATCCATTTTGTTTTTTATGGATTGTGTTATGATTGGATGATGTTTACGAAACCCATTTTCATTGTTGGGTTATTATGAATTATGTATGTTTATTTTGTGGCACATGAAAGAATTATTTAATTATGAGATGGGTGGGACCTATATCTCCCTAGAATGCATTGGGTGAAAATTTATATATCATGAGATAGACATGGCTAGAATTGTAATTTAATTTGGTTCAGTGGTACAGGACTGAAACAAGGAGTGAACTCGATTCCGAAAGGGACTTTGTCCACTAAGATGGTCTTGGCAACAATTCCTTGGCTACTATGGAAATCATATCATGTGCTTTATGGTTTTACACAATTAAATGTTTTATTCCCATGCTATATTATCATGATTAATGTTCCTTTATGACCTATGCATTACGTACTGCCAAGATTTATTTCACAACTCAAGCTTTAGATGTGTAATCATTATGTTCATGTTTTGAAGTTCAAATTTATATGGTTTGTTTTATTTTCTCCATTATTACCCTTACTATGAATTTGTGCTCACCCTTTATATGATTTCATTTCCCTAGGATATAAAGAAAGGTTTTAGGTATGAAAACAAAATTGAAAGATCTTTATGGGAGATGTTGAAGATCTTTCACCATGATTAGAAGATTTTTTTCCAAGATTCCATAGACATTAAAATATTACGGTCATTGTGTGTTTGTTTTTGTTATGTATTAAGTATTCCACAAAAGGAATGTAATGTCCATGTACATCAAGCTTTGTATCTCTACAAAAACTAACTTTTCAAATTATATAAAATTAATAAAATATCAATCTAGTAAAAATGATATTAAAAATATACCTAATAAAAATAATATTAAATTTAAGATGAAAATAATGATCAATAAATAATTGGGAGTGGTAGAAAACATTATTAAAAGAAATCGGAATATCTCAAATTATGGTATAATATATATATTAATTATAAATGATAGAAGATAATAAATTCAGTAGAATTTATGTTATGAAATAATTAAATAGTCATTAAAATTAAAGAGGAAAATTAAATTTATATTTTAAAAATAAATTCCCGTAAATATTTTGTATCTTTTTTGTGAAACTGAAATTTTAAATCATTTCAAAAATTAATTTCAACTATACAAAAAAATACTTTTCAAATAAAAGATGAACACTATATATTCATATAATAACGGAAAATGTATTTCAATAAAAAACAAAACAATATTTTAAAGGATACTATTTATTCCATAAAACTTTTACATGAAATAAAATTTGTGCATGTCGAATATTTAAAAAAAAATAGTTCTTTCACACTTTTATAAAATGTAAAAATCTACTTGTATGGAAAATGATAAAAAGTGTCATTTTAAATATTTATAAAGAGTAATATTTATTATAAAAAGTAATCTTTCAATCCTTTAAATTTAGGAAAAAATATGTGTGGTATAATTTTAAATATATGGTTATAAAACAGAAATATTCCCAACCGAAAAGTGGAAATATGGTTGGTTGTTTTAAACATTATTTTATTCATTGTGTAATAATGAGTTGAAAAGTATGAATAAAAAAATGAAATCCATTATACAACAAGATAAGAATAAAATAAATTATTTTAATGAATATGAATAGTTTAAAATTCTCATATATATAATTAATGATGAAAACACTCAAATAATTTTGATATTTTAGAATAAAACATTATGGCTTTAATGAAATCTGATTTAAAACAAGTTAAATGGAAGAATTTTTATTCAATTTTTAAATTCCAAGAATAAGGAAGATTTAATTATATAATATGATAATGTGTATGTATATAAACCACATTAAATAAAATATGTAACTAATATATAATATGCCATATTTTAGTGGAAGTGAGTTGAAAAACACATATGGTACATTCCCTTTTGGTAGAACTCATCATATCCAGTTGAAAAATTAATTTTATTTATTCAGTAATTTATTCAGAACCTTTTTATTTTATATTCCAATTTATTGTCACCTTATAATCATTTTATATCCATTAATTTAATGGTCTTTCATATATAGATCGATTATGGTAGTTCAATAAAATATCTCAGAAATTAGTTTGGTATATTATCCATGGTTAACTGTGTTATGAAATGATGTTAATAAAATAAATAAGGTAATTTTTTTTACTATATATGAAATTATAAAAATCTATGGAAGGTGGTAATAAAAAAATTAATCAGGTCTCTAGGTAGAGGTGTTATTCCACATGTATGCACAAGTGACATTTTAGTTTTCCAATGTTTAGTAGTGTAAGAATGTATGTGATAAATTTTATTTCAGAAATCATAGATATGTCACACCCATCTCTATATATATAATCATCTTTCATTAATTAAATTTATTTAACATGCATTATGGGATGGTTTGGATAATTGAATTACACATCTATATAAAGATAACAGTCTGTATGTACACAATAGTGATGTTTTCATTTTCAAATGGATTTAATGGTGATATAAAATGGATGTTTATATAATATAAAAAATATATTATGTAAAATATAATGATTTGAAAATATTTATAATTTTATTGATTGTTTTAGGAGGTTTAATAAGAAAAGAACATGGGAAAGTTTGGAGAGAACAAATAAATTTTTCATTTCTACTCTTATGTATCTTACACATTTACTATTCTTGAAGGGGTCGTTTGGTGATACCATGACCTATAGGTTAATAAACATAAATATATAAAGGTATTTTATCAAATCATATTCATGATAAATGGATATTTTAGTGCATAGAAGAGGGGTTATGAGGCACCCTTTTATATTTAAGTGGGTGATAATGTGTGAATACAGTTAACTTTATTATATAATATATGTAATACTCATTTTATGTGGATCAAAATTTAATGATTTTCAAATATGTTATGGCTAATGTATAAATCCAATTTTATAATGAGATTTATTCATATTGTTGGTTTTATGATTATGTCTTACCCCTTCAGTTTTACCCTTTTAAATCATGTTACCATTAACAATAGTGATAAGTATTTACCATGGTTACATTTGTTAATGACCGAAAATTAATTTTAAATTATTTTCTCATATTAATTATGGTGATTAAAAATATTAAATAAATTTCAAAATAATATATTTCATATTTATTAAAAATTAGTTTTAATAAAAGTTCCCAAAATGCAACGAATCTATTTTTAGAAAATTTATATTTCAATGAAAAAATGATTTTATACAAAAAAATTATACATTTATTTTCATGGGTTTCACTATTTTTTTAATTAAATAGAAACATAATTAACTTTCAAACCAATCTACAACCTTAAGTAAACTTATCAATACATTATTAATATAAAATAAAAATAATTATTTGACGGAAACCATTTTATATATTTTTAAAATGCTAGAAAATTAATATTAATTTAAAAGATATATTTTGAAATCAAATATATTTATTCAAATCTAATTATATATTAGTTATATCAAAAAAAATTCCTAACCATTAATCTTATTCTTATTTTTTAGTATTGTCAAAAAATTACCAGTAATTATATTCTCAGTATTTTATACTTTTTACCCCGATATAAAATATTTCTTAAAAAATTAAAAAAACACCGAAATATATATTTTTTAATATTAAATCAATAATTTATCTCATTTATCAAATTTGTTTTGGAAAATGTCATAAAATAATTCTTTTAACAGCACACAAAAATATGTGAAAAATATTTTTAGAGAAACAATATTATCAAGGCATAAATGATTTTATTCAAATTAAATGCATAGTATCAACCATACTATTATTGTGAATTTATTTTTATTGAAATTTTTATCAATAATTATCATTAAAATAAACAATTAATAGTTATCAAGATAAATATAAATTACGTAGCTAAAAAATTGTAAATATATCTTCATTTACCACCAAATGATTTTATCTTAATATTTAACATAGATAATCAATATATGAATGACTATTCGTTAGTGTACCTGTATATAAAATAAATTTTATTTAAAATTAATAATTTTATTAATGGGAATTTTGTTCGAAATTAATATATAAAAATTTCACTAAAACCATATTTATATAAAAATATCCCTCTTAAACTTATTTCTGGTTAATTACCAATAAGAGTTAATTAATTTTTTTCCACATTGTATATTCATAATATATTTATTTTTCTTGGGAAATTTGAATAATTCACTACATTATTCTACTTTTCAGGATATCTAACACTATTCAATATAATATTTATTTAATGGAAATGTGATCTGAGATATTAGGGGGTTATAATCCATATGTGGGGACTCAATGAGGCTAGTGTTGGGGATCTCCTATATAGTATTTTCAACCATAATTAGTATAATATGAAACTCACAAGGTTTTAACATGAAACAATATTGGATATTTGTTCCGGAATCACTCTCATTCCCTTAGTGTATCCCAAACAATTCATTCAACATCCCATTCCATGTTATATTAAGTATAATACATCCCTTATGAGGGTGAAACTCTCCAGGGTAACTACTGTGTGCGTGTGTGAAAAACCCACTTTTGTAACATGTATACATATTTCTTTTGTAGCTACATGTGGTTACTATAATAAGTCAAATGGTTTTGAGAAAAAAACATTTCACATTATCATAAAAACATCATTTAAACATTAATATTATTTCACATCTAAATCCTTCGTAAGAAAAAACCACTTTTATTTCATTAAAAATATAGTCAGTATAAAAATATCCCTCTAGAATCACATTCCATATCTAATTTAAGAAGAATTTTGGGGATTTATTGAGTGTCTCACGATATTCATAAAATGCTATTTATATAGTTCTTAATTGGAATTTAAATAAACTAGCTTACGATGATTATCCCCTAATCCATTATTTTAAACTCTGACATTAAATAATTCTATAAAACTAATAGAAAAAATAAATCAATTAATCTATTCAATGTATGATTCGAATTCAATTTTATTCTATTTGAAAACATAATAACATCTATTTTATAAATTGAATAAAAAAACATTCCATTACTCTTTTTATAACCCAAATTGGGTTAAATTCCATTACTCATTAAATTCACTCAAAAAAAGCCTCCTAGGAATTTTCACAAACCCATGGCTCTTAAAAAATCATTACTACTATAAAACCATTGGAACCTCACTAATCCCATGTGGGGAAGAACATGTTTTGTTTAAAAATCATTCTATAGTAATTATATATAGTAAGAATTTATTATAAAAGGCCGTAGAAAAATATAGGCATTCCATATATTTCCATTAAGACGTAATAAAAATAATACCAACATCAATCTTTATAGAATCTTTATTCAACAGAACACTTTGAATGGATAATTCCAAAATGTGTATGAAGACTCCTCCTCCATTTCCTAATCAACAAAAACCCATGTTTAGAACCAACATAAGCCAATAATCTCACATTCACAGTGATGAGGGTTTCTAGGTGAATGAAAAATGTCGGAGAAATGCATAGGGGTATGTAAGATAAAAGGAATAATGAAGTATGTAATGATTACATAATGAAATCACCTAAAACCGATGTAGAAGAATCTGGAACCAATGGTGAAGGTATGGGATCTCTATTGGATTCAACCTATTCAAGACTAATATAATGCATGATGATGGGGTAAAAATAAATTAAATATTATGGGGGTATAATTTTTTATATTGAAATTTGTTTTTATTATTAAAAACATAATTGAGAATGAATACATGGTTGGTGGAATGAAAAAACCAAAAAATCAAGTAAACTGAAAAAAATCATGCTATGTGAATTGGTTGTATAAGTTCACTTGAATAGAAATGCAGGGATTCTAGTATATAATAAAATATAAACACTAGTAATTAACCATATATGCAATGTAGGATAATCTCTAAAAATGTTTAATTCTCCCCTACTGTGAGATTTATCAATTCACTCATCCCTGGAACAAGCCTGCATTTTGAACATTACCGACCAACATGACGATTATGGATTTCTTACATGCATGAAAATTATGGGATCATTTAATTCACTACCAAAAATAATATTACTTGTCTAACGACATATGCTGAGAAAAAGAATAATATCTCTATATTTAAAAAAAAATAAACGATAATATTAATTAATCACCCTAAAACCAAATATAATTGAGCCCTAATTATCTAGAACTAACCCTACCCTATAACATTATTATTATATGAACTATATTTATTAATCTTATACCTCCATTATAGAGCACACTAGTTTACTGAGATACCTATAGAATCAGTAAAACATTGATTCATCATACGATGAATCTCCCACCAAAAACAACGAATTCCACTCTTTGGTGTTTCCTCAAGGATTTAATTTTCTAGATCATTGATATTCATAATGATCTAATTAATGATTAATAACAATGATATAGGCTCCATTCCATCATTAAATTCGTTTTTTAAAAAACATAGTGGCAAACACACCACTAAAACTATGGATAAAAAAAATACGTACATTTTTCATCATTGTCTAGAAAAATAATAAATGAAATTGTGGTTCAGAATAATAAATACCGATATAAAAATCCATTATTACCCCTTAATATTTCAAAAATCCAATAATTCCCTATATATTTTGTAAATATATTTTCCGATGAATGAAATACCTGACATTTGTAGCACCAATAAATATATTCCATTAGAATACATATACATTGATGTTTAATACTAGTAGAAACTAAATAATTTCTAATTTTCTAGTGTGTTAATCTCATTTTTTGGAGGATTCACATAATCTCGATGAAGTCCCCCCTCCATATATAGGGCTTGGATTTCTTATATTTTGAATTATACTGAGATGAATAAAATAATCCATTTATGTTTAGTATAAAAACAAATAAGAAATTTTTAGATAAACGAATAGATTATTTATACAGAGATATTTAGTTATCATCAATGAATCCCTAAAAGAGAACAAAATATAATATCTTCTCCATCACTGATAAATCTTTAGCTGGAGAAATTGGTAAATAAATTCATGACTCCACCCATAGGTCCCTCTAAACATAAATATTTCCAAAGACCGCAATCAAATTAGTATGATCAAGAATAGCATGGTTAATTGGTACTTACCTAATCCAAATTTCTAAAGATATAGCACCACTACTCTGTACAAATGGATCACATTAAATTTCATGCCTTTCATAAGTGGTGTGTTCCCATACAAGGGATCCAACCATATTGTCCCAATATGGATTTGAGTGAGTAGAATTTAAAATTTACAATAAACGTTTTTATATTAATAACTCTCTCTTCTATAGTATATATAAGTCACACCATCGATCCAAATGAAACCACTTATCCCTACTATTTCCTTAATGAATGTTTGAGAACCTCAATGTCGGTATTTAGATGAATAATTTAGGAACTACAACCATAGAGTGTAAGTTATTATAGAGATAAATTAGACCAGTTTTGATCAATGTGAACTTACCATTGAATACGAGTAAAATAATTTTCCAATTGTTAATAAATCTATCCACTTTATACACAATAGAATAAAAATGATATATTCTTAAATATCCAAGTATCCATAGATCCCCAATATAATAAAAAAAATATGTATATCTTTTCAATATATTACTATCTCAAATGAAAGTCCATTTTCTTTTTTAAAAAATACTACATACCAAAAAAATAACCTTTATTGGTATTTTTCTTTGACCACTCTATAATCCATATATTTTGAGTAGGATCATGATGTTTGTAATAGATTTATTCATCTTTTTAAGGAACACAAAAATCCCATACATAAACACATGTTCCGATAGACATAGGTTTTTATATCAACCCACAAACATCATTAGTATCTCGTTCCCGATGATTCATTCAACTTTATACATTATGATCCTTGAGAAATGTTAATAAGGTTAGGGTATAGAGTGGAACATTGATAAATGAATTTAAAATAATTAATGAACAAAAATTCTGACCCATGATAGATATTTACAAAAATATTATAGGAAATACATTGAAATAATAAGTCAAACGAATGATTATTTAAATTAATAATTCTGAAGGATAATAAGATGATTCCTTTTAAAATTGTGTCATATGATTAATTTATGTCAATTTTGATCATTACATTACCTCCCATGGCATACATATCAAAATGATACATGATTTCTTGAGCCTATCCAAATGCCTCTTGAATGATTCTCCCCTAAAAAATCATGTGGTTATTCTGATACAGCAGAAGGAAGGAGTGTGGAAAACCATTTCATGATAAATGATGAAATAATATTATAAGTACCATTTCATAGAAATATGGATTGAGAATATTGAAAAATATATGGCTGATTTCACCTTGAGAATGAGAACCAGAGTAGTTATATGCATAGCCTTAGGAACTGATCCAACCTTAATTAAATATCTTATAGAAATTATAATATCTACCATGAGTCAAATTTATGTAAATATAATGAAAAAAACCTAAGAATCCATCTGGATCTGGTCAACTATAAATACCCAATATTTTTAAACATTAAAATAATTTATTTTCTTATCGTAATATGGTATGGCCAATATTCTTAATATCAGGAAATATTGAAGGAATATTGATATTATATTCTTCTTCATCTATTTCCAGTCCATATAGATATGAATCTAGAAAATATAAGAGAGAAGACCTATAAAAATCATTATTTTGATGCTTCAAATTTCATAAACATCCTATTCAAATGACCAATACACCTTTATAAAGTTCATTAATTCAAATAATTATTATATTTGGTACTCTATTAAAAACATGAAATATTTAAATGTCCTTATTTTAAACATAAATCCCTAGACCTATCCCAGTCCTCAGTCTACTCCTTTAATAAAAGGGGCATCAATAGTTCTTACATATTTGTCAGATCCACATAAGCCTACTATTTTTATCATGAAATCATGGACACTTATAATATTTCTTTATACATTTATAATGTTTTTTCACCATCCACATCCTCAATTTCATCTTCACACCACTTATGGATCATTTTTTGAGGTTTTTTCGGTTTCCATTATAATTTGGATATGGGAATCCCTTCAATTGATTAATTCCTTGATTAATAGGATACTAGAAGGAATCCTTCCCATTAGTTCAATTGATATAAAAATGTAAATCTGATATTCAAGTATGTTAAGCCTATAATTTATAAAACTAGTACAAATTATTCATATAAACAATGTGGTATGTGAAAACCCATCATCCAAAAAATTATTTTACACCATTCAGTTTAAAAATGATCATCAAGACCCATCCAAGCCATCCAATCACTCTTGTGACTATTGAACAACATAAAATAATCTTAGGAGTCTGACATAGTGATCCACTCTTAGGGCTTTTATTTGAAATTACTAAATATTATCTAAGCATATGCATTAACGATTTCTCTCTGGTCGACCACTTTCAACAAATGGCATCTGTGAGGGATGTGTGTGTTCATTTGAACTTGTTTTATACAGATCATATTCTTCTATTTAGGTGGGAATCGAGGAGAACTATTTCTAGAATTAATATATTATTCCATTTGGAAGAAGGAGCTGGACATTCCATCATCTTCAAAAAACCATCCATTGTCTTTGGGGAAGGCATTTCAGTGGAATCAAAATAGGTCTCTAAATACGATCAGAATCAGGAAGTGTTCCCTTCCTTTTAACTATCTTTGTATCCTGATTTTTTAGGGGAGAGTTATGACCGAGTTATTTTTAGGAATCGGTAAAGTTATCTTTTACCAATAGTAAAAATTTATAGGTTAGGCTATGTCTCATACCAGGAGAGTTTTCCTTGTCAACTCAGTTTTTACATCAATGTTGGTTTATTATTACTCTCTTTAATGGTGGACAAGGGGTCTCATTAACAAATTAAATGTCATGACATGGAGTTTCATATAGATAGGATTATTTCATTAAATGTAACTTGTCGTGTTTTCATGTAAGGATTTCATTAAGTTGATTGAAATGGGAGGGCTTGAGGTCAAGGAGTCCAAATTTTCAAGGATGGTTGATTAGTAAGTTTACCTAGACCACATTAAACTCTATTTCTCCCTTTTGTGTTTTTATAATCAGTTGATTCCAAGACATTTTGATTGAGGGAATTCCTTATCATATTGGTTCCTCAGTCTGGCCAACAATTAAATGTTCTTTCAATGTGATTATATAGGACCCCAAATTGTTGGTCAGTAGAAGCTTAATCCATAATTTTTGGGACACATGTTGTCTTGATCATCCCCTTCTGAACTGGAAGAGTGTCCCTTATTAGGAAATCACTAAGCATCTATTTTTTAATTACTTAATACCCTACTATTTATTTTCAACCTTTGAATGTTGTCATGGTGATTCAGAATTACACCTTCCTGGATGGTGACACTTTGGTGTGGAATCCTGGATGAAATGGGTAGTTAATGGTCAAAGAACACTATAGAAAAATAGATTGGTACATCACCTAGAATTACCTCTTGGCATGCTTCATTAATGGTTAGTTTCATATAGCATGCAAGATTTATAGTCATTGAGAGTGTTTTGAATAAGAATATCCCAATATAAGATTAGTTGCGGTGGTTTGGAAAATACTTTTTGTCTTCCTATATAATATTCGTTAGACATAAATACATCATACAATCTCTATTTAATTCATGAAAATATGTGAGGTCAGAATGGAACTATATAGGGAATGAAATTTGGCTAGACATTGATACCAGTAGGCCGATCGATGACCTGTTTGCTGCATTATGTTGTGCTAATATGATTAAATAGGTTTAAAACATGCTTCTAGTCACTATGGTCATTGCCATGGAATGAACATGAAGAGGTCGCTCCACCCAGCTATTTCAGGATCATCATATCAGTACACATGATAGAGTTCTCACAATATATAGGGTTTCACATGTTGTTACTGCTACCCAAAAATGGTCGATAGACAATGATATAACTGATTTTATTATCCTCATGTTCTTGGATATTTTTTTAAGTCCAAGAAAACCACTTGTACTAAAATAAATGACGTTGTTGGGAACAATCCCTCAAATAATTCTCTTGGTATGTTTTGGGTGTGGTTGTGTTTGTTGACATAGACAGATGACTGCAAATGAGAATGGTTGGTGTTTACCAAAGACTGTTTTTTGAGGTGGCATAGTTTCCCAGCATTTGGAAAATTTTAGGGACTCAAAAAATGAGAATTTGTGTGAATAATGGCGAATGAAATCGTAATATCAAAGGGAATGAGGTGCTCGGGACATGGATCACATACCTTTTCTGGGAAGTGTATGTGTCCGTGTACGAGGTAGTGGGAAAGACACACGGATGTTGTTTGTGAAAAAGAAAATTGTTTTAGGTGGATGGTGGTGTAGTTAGTGGAAGCACTGAATTCGGTGGAGGAGTTCAAATGTGTAGGAGAAAAGGAACTACATAGATCGCATAGGGAAATGGTTAGCGGATGGCTTGATGTTCAGGGTCACTGAAGAATGGTTGGTGGTTGAGTCCAAATTGAAGAATTGGTAAATGTCGATTTAGGAGATTAATCATATATCTTTTACTATATAAGAATCAACTATCCCATCGATTACTGTGGATATGGTACATCATTAGAAATCATATTTTTTTTTGGGAATTTGGTGAATATAAAAGTTTGTTTGGAAATGGAGGATCATGAAGGATGAAGTTGTTCGTGTGGAAGGAATTCTACAGAAGGTGTTTGATTGGTTTCTTAACTTGAAAATGAAGTACGGTATGTGTAAGAGGAAGTCCGGTACGCGGAAGGCGTTTTCTCAGTATGTGGAGAAGGAATATCAGGTACACGAGTTTGATATTTCCTCAAGTGGTACATGGAGTGGTAGCTCTGGAACCTGGAAGCAATGGCAGTCCACAAACAAAGAACAGTTCATGGAAAAGAGATGTTTCACAGAGGAGGTTCGAAAAGTCGATACACGATTTCTGTACACGATAGAAAAGGTGAATGTAGTCTGCTGATAAGGTAGGTTCGTAGTAGAGGAATTCCTCTGATAGAGGATGTTTTCAGAAGAGGTTTTCCATGGATAAAGAAGGTTCGTAGAAGAGTTAGTAGTACAGGGAGAAGGCAGTTCATGTACCAAACCCCATACTCATTACACGGGAGAGACAAGGTGGTTCACGATTTTCATAGGTATCTTGTGAAAGCTTCAACATATTTTGCGAATGTATTTTTCAGTACCAAATATTACCCGAAAATTTGGAATTAATATGTGGTGGAAAAATAAAATTTAATTTTGCATCTATATATAGTTGAGGATGCAGGGGTTCATGCAAATGAAGAGAACTACATGTCCATATACTGGGTCTGACCTACAAGTTAATAACTGTGAGTGGATTCCTTTCAAAGACTAGTGAGCGAACTAAGAAGAAGATGGTGACCCTTTCCTCTAGTAATGAGCCAGATAAAAATGTACAAGGAGTGGCCCTTGGGAATTTAGTCAGAAGATTCTAGATAATTTAAAGGTAATCAGCCTAGGAATAGAAGTTCTAGCCCAAACATTGTACTCATTATTAGCAGTGGGCCTTAGTGAATGGGGTACAATGGCACATAGTCATTTTATGCTCCTTGAATGTATCTTAGTGAGGGTGAACCATGTAAAAATATATGTGTCCTTGGCATGCTTTACTGATTTATCTTCAGTTCCTCATCATCAGATAAAATTGGAAACTACATTAACATTAGAGAGTATAATATATGAACCTTTTAATAAATAGGTCAAGATCCCATGGAGAAAAACTAATTTTGAAAATGAATATTCAAACCCTGATTCACCCCCATCCTTTTAGGGAATCTAGGCCCCTTTTGGACCTAACAATTAGTATTAGAGGGAAGGTTTATTTTATCAGTATTTTTGTGCACCAATTTTCATAAGTCAATTTCTGATGTTAAAGATCCAATCTGCTCTTATATTGATGAGCCATGACAAAGAGAATAACTATAAACAAGAATCAAGAGTTAGGTGTTATCCCTTAGTTTGGAAGTGTCTATGGAAAATGTGTGAATGATTTTAAGGAATCCAATAGTTTACTAAATAAATTTTTGGATGAATTAGACATGAATGAGATATACTCACTCAATAATGTTATAGGAATGAGTGGTGAACTTGACATACCAAGTAATGATGAAACTACTGAGGATGAAGAAACTCCAAAAAGTCTTGAAGAGAAAGTTCTCCATGACACAAAAGATTTAGATCAGAAATTTGGTGATGAAATTAAACCTAATGATATCTGAATCCAAGAAGTGAAGATTTATATCAACAAGCTATGAGGCATAAATCAAAGGCTCATTGAAGTGGCTAATGACCTTAGGGAGAAAAATGATTCTCACAGTGAAGAGAAGTAAATTTTTTCTTCAATGATTGAAGAACTCAAATATGATGAAAATAGAAATAATATGAACTCAAAAGAAATTGATAATCCAAAATTCATAAATAATTATCATGGTACATAGTTATTTCATCTATATCATAAGAGTCAAATTCCACAACAAGAAAATGTATCAATCTCAAATTCATTTTCTAAAAAAAATTAAAATACAGAAGAAAAGTGATATATTTGACATGGTCACACGAGAACTAGAAGATGATATGAGTTGAAGAAATAATATCAGAAGATATCTCAATGCTCAACTAGAATCAAGGGATAAAAAGATTCAGAAACTGGAGAAATATATATAATTAGTGAAGAAAGAATTGGATAGATCCAATGTCAAAGGAAAGCCTAAAATGAAGGATGCCTTGCACTTACTATTTTATCATCCTTCAGTACGGGATGATGAAATAAAAATAATTTTTTTTTATTTCTAAAGATAAATAAGAACATATATTCTCATCTCAAAGCCCATACAATTTGGGAAAATAAGAATTTGATTTGATGAACCACCTTCCATGGATGAGAGGAAGAACGCTGGGAAAATATCAAGACACAATAAAAATCATGTAAGATCTAGAGGTAGACCTAAAAAAGATTTTATAGGATTTAATGACCATATTTTCTATTTTTGTGGAATTCATGGTCATCCATAAATATTTTTCTTTTAGGCATTGAAATACATTATATTTTATGAAGATAGATGTTTTACTAAATCTATGAATAAGAAGAAGTTTCATGTTAAATATGAAAGAGAAGTCTCTCAAATGAATGAATTCATCTGATGTTATTACTGTGGAAGAATGGGACACACAATGAGCATGTGTTAGGAAGCTCAAGGGCTTAATGATAGGAGAATAACTCAAGATGCATTAACATCTATACTATGAAATGATGAAATGAGGTATGCCTTTGGTGGAAAATGTTTTTTATGTTCTAATTAAGAAAATTTATCAAGACATTTCCATTAGAAGAATTTAGGAAAGGAAAAGGAACTAGAAAAGAGATTTTCAACTCTAGTGGTGTATGAAGAGAAATATTACACTGGAAGACAAAGTGTTAAATTGAAAAATAGGTTTACAACCTCAGAGGAATTACAAGGAGATAAAAAAGGTTCATAAATAACCTTATCTATCACACTCACAATAGCTCTCTTAGAGAGAATGTAAACAATCCTAGAAGATTAAGGGGAGATCTACTCCAGTTGTGAGTAAGATGGATGCACGTTCAATAGAGGACTCACCACTAGTGAAAAAAAAGTGTGGTGGATTAGGTATCTAATAAAAGAAAGATGAACAAAAAAGGGTTTGAAAAATTTTCTTATCATGTGCAATGAAGAGAAGTGGTGGAAATGGGAATATCCCTGTAAAGGTGGAAGAATCAAGGGAATACGACAAGTAGAGATATTACTAATCAGAGAAGGATTCATGAGAAGTGTCATATTGCTGGACCATCAAAGACAAAAATGTGTACAAGTGGGCTTAAACCCAAATTATGAGAAAGTAAAATACTACAGAATCTATATATTAGAAAAAGAATCATCATGTAGTTAATGGATTCCTAGTCATATAGCTAGAGTAGTTGATATTTTCTAGGCACTAGAATAATAAAGTAATGAGTGTGATTCTCTATAATAAACAATCAAATGGTTGACCCATTAAGATCAACCACAATCCTCACGTTGAGAATTTGAGACGTTCCCCTTAACCTATATATATAAATGCTATTAAATTATGTTATTGTGATTCCGGTTCAAAGGGTGATACGACCCTTGGGGAAGTGGCCTCAAAAGATGAAAAACAATTGATGTGAGGTGATCCATAATGTCAAATGATTCAAATATTTTACCAGAGTTGGAGAAGGAGAAGAAGAATGTTTGTGGGTATAAACAATTGACCTTATAATTGGAAGCGATGGATATCATAGGGGGAGATTTCTACTTCTTAATTAGTTTCAACACAATGTTTCTATTATCCAAGTCGTTTTCCTAAGGATGAGTGCTATGGAATGAATATATGACATGGTAGAGAGTATATGTTGAGACTATAGAGATTTCAAATCTATACATGGATAATCCAAGGGTTTTATGCTGCATTGAATATATATACATTAGAATCATGCCCTATTTCATGAGTTTATCAACAATGTTTCAATAATATTATTATCTAAATTGATGAAGTGGTAAGAGAATTAGGAGGAGAAGATGTGAAAATGTTGATTCGGAATAATACTCAGATGAATAGATGAAATCAGTGTCTTCCTAGAGACTAGCAACTAGAGTTTAAATTTTTAAGAATAACATAATTAGTGATCAGACAACAGTAGTACAGAAAAAAATGGGGAAGTATCTAGAAAAATCATTATTCTTATCACAAGTAGAGCCAAAATTCTTTGGTGAAGAAGCTAAAGATGAGATTCGGGTTTAGGAAATGAATGAAGAGCTTGACCAAATTATGAAGAATCAGACATGGGAAATTGTTTCGAGGACATCAGACTAGAATGTTATTATGTAAAAATGGGTCTTTCACAACAAAATTAATGAATATGTTGTTTTAATTCGAAAAAAAGTATGATTGGTGTGAAAAGGGTACTCCCTAGTAGAGAGTATTGACGTTGATAAGACTTTTTCACCCATCACAAGGCTATAAACAATTTGATTATTCTAGGCCATAGATATTCAACAAAAGATTATATTTTTCCAGATGGATTTCAATTCAGCATTTCTGAGTATAGCTTTCTAATAAGAAGTTTACATTGAGAAACAAGATGGTTTTTTCATTCATGAAGATGAGAACATAGTTTTTCAGCTGAAAAAGGCTTTATATGGATTAAAGCAAGCATAAATATAATGTTATTCAAGGCTTGACTAGTTTCAAAATAAGATAAGTTTCCAGAATGGTTCGGTTAATTACAATCTATATTTCAACAATCACAATAGTAAATGAATGATTTTTCTAGTTTATATCAATGACATAATATTTCATGGATCAGATTAAGAACAATGCAGATAGTTTTTTGAATTCATGAAAATCAAGTTTGAAATGTTGATGATTGGGGAGATGACCTTTTCCTTCACTTACAAGTGAGGAAAAGAAAAGAATGGAACTTTTATTTTAAATTCTAAATATGCAATTTAGGGTTTGATAAGGTTTGGAATGGATAATTCTAAAAAGATGAAGACTTTGGTTGCCACCTGGTAGAAAGTATCATGTGATGATGAAGGAAAGCCAGCTAATAACACAGAATATATGCAGATCATTAGAAGTCTGTTGTACCAAACACCTATAAGGCCTGATAACATATTTTCCACATTACATGTAGTGAGGTATAATTGAAATCCCAAGGAGAGCCACATTATTGTAGTAAAATGAATTATTCGATATATAAAGGGCACATTGGATTTTTTCCTATTTTATAATGAAAAATCTCAGCCAGGGTTATTGGAATATACAAATGTGGATTTGTTTGGTTTAGCATATGATAGAAAATCGACATAAAGAGGTGCCCTTTGTCTTGGAGGATTGTGTATTTCTTGGTTATGCAAGAAACAAGATTGCATTTCATTGAGTACTGCTAGAGAAGAATACATTTCAGCTACTCTAGCTTGCACAAAACTAATTTGGATGAAGCATTAACATCAAGATATGGGAATTTAAGTGAATTCTATGATTGTAAATAATTGTGACAATTCAAGTGCTATAAATCTGAGAAAAAATCCAGTCCATCACTCAAGGAAAAATCAAATTGAAATAAAATATCATTTTATCAAGTAGAAGGTAGATTAAGGGATTGTGATGTTTTATTATGTACATACATAACAATAGGTTTTAGACATTCTAAAAATTCCTTACCAAAATAAGCATTTGAAACGCATCGACTGGATCTAAGAGTCCAGTTGACTTATTGCACTTGAAAAAGAATGAATGTGGGTCCCCCTCTCTCTAAGGAATGGTGTGTCTTTTCTTAATGTGATGTTATGTATTCTTTACCCTACTGTTGATAGATTTGAAGTGCCCTTAGGGTTCACTGATAAAGGGGGATAATGTGTGACTTCCTGGGGAGAAAAGATGGTAGGCAGAAGCTGTTATGTGGAGCAAAGAGATAAGGGGAGTTGAAGCGGAACAGAAGTTGTTTGGAAGAACTATAAGATAGGGGATCATTAAATATGATGATTCTAGAAGTGATCATTCGTGTAATAGATAGCACTACATCCAAGGATCTCGATAAAAGTAGAAGAGTGGCATTGGAATTGTGTTATTAGGTTTCCAATGATCATCAATTGGTATCAAAAAATGGTGGCAGAAATGAAGTGATTCAGTGATGATGTTTTCATTTTCTCTTGTTTCCCATGATGATAATTTCTTATGTGGTATTAGAGTATGTGTTGAGTAAATCATTGATCAATACCTTAATTGTATGAAGCGAATGTTGGTTGACATTGGAAGGAGTTTCAATGAGATATCACAATACAGATAATTTCTTCAGATGAGTTATCAACATACCCCTAGGGGGAGATTGTTGGGAAAAAATATCTCTATGAATTATCTTTTCATGTTTTGGGTGTGGTTGTGTTTGTTGAAAAAGCCAGATGACCACAAATAAGAATGATTGGTGTTTTCCGAAGACCGGTTTTTGAGGTGGAGTATTTTACCAGTGTTTAGGAAATTTTAGGGCCACAAAAATTGATATTTTGTGTGTATAATGGCAAACAAAAACAGAAAAGGAAGAGGAATGAGGTTCCAAAGACATGGATCATGTACCATGTCTGGGAAGGGTACGTGGCTGCATACCAGGCAGTCGGAACGGTATGTAGATGCAGTTCATGTGAAGGAAAATGGTTTACGGTGGATAGTGGTGCAATTCGTGGATGCACTAAAGTCAGAAGATGAGGTATACCATATAGGAGCAAGGTCAGTACATAGAACATGTTTGAAAATGGTTCACAGATGGCTTGTGGTTCGTGATGGATGAATATCGGTAGGTGGTGGAGGAAAAATTGAATATTTTTTAAAACTCAATTTAGCAGATTAAGCTGATATGTTTTCCTATATAAGAATCGATAATCCCATTAATTTCTATGAGGTTGGAACCTCATTAGAAATCATTTTTATCTAGGAATTAGGTGAACACTGAAGGTAGTTTATGAAGGTAAGGTTACATAGGATGAATTGGTTCATTCAAAAAGAAATCCGCATAATGTGTTTTTGGGTTTTCTTAACCCGTAATGTAAGTCAGATATGCAGAAGAGGATGTGCGGTACACTAAAGGAGTTGTCTTGGTACGCGGAGGAGGAATCTTTGGTATGCGAGAGGGAGAGTCCTAAAAGTGGTACACTGAGGGGGAACATTGGTATGAATAACCTAAGGTAGTCCACAAAAAAATAATAGTTCACGGATAGGATGAGTTTCAGAGAGGAGGTTCGTGAAGTCGGTACATGGTTGTTGTACGAGATAACAAAGGCGGATGTTGTCCGCGGACAAAGGAGGTTCACAGAAGAGGCAGTCCATGGAAAGTGGAGTTTCACATAAGAGGTATTCTATGGACATAGGAAATTCATAGAAGAGTAGGTAGTACATGCAGAAGTTGATTCGCATACCAAACCTGGTACTCAGTATGCGGGAGAGACAAAGTGGATTGCGATTTACACAGGAAGATTGTGTAGGCTTCAATTCAGTTTTCAAAATTATTTTTCAGTACCTAACAATACTCAAGAAGGTGTAATTATATTGTGGGTGAAAAAGGAACTTCAAAAGAGCATCTACCTAATGATTAGGATGCATTAATTTCTGAAAATGAAGGGACATGCATGTCCATAAACTCTGTTTGACATACAAGTCCATAAAATTTGAATGGATTCCTTTCCAGGAGTAGTGAGCGAAAGATGAAAAAGATGGTGACCCTTTCCACTGGTTGTGAGCTAGATAAAGAGGCATAGGGTGTGACCCTTCGGAATGGAGTAAGAGGAACATGATTCTTGGAAATGTAGTGAGCCTGGGCATATAAGATCTAGCCCGAACATTGTACTCATTATTGGCAGTGAGCCTTAGTGAATTTGATACATCGATACATTGTCATTGTATGCATGTTGTACATAGCCTAGTGAGGATGAACCAAGTAAAAGTATATGTTTCATTGTGCATTCTTTACTTCTTTACATTCAGTCCAACATCGTCAGATAAAATTTTAATAGACATTAACATTAGAGAGTATAATATATTATTCTTGTAATAAATAGGTCAAGATCTTGTGGGGAAAAATAATTTTGAAAATAATATGGATACCATAATTCAACTCCCCCCCCCTCTTAAGTTATATAGGCCCCATTTGGGCCTAATATAGATGGATACCACCAATTCGCATGTGGATTAAAAAAATTGTTGATGGTGTGGCTTCGGGAGCACCAGGCCCATCGGGATGCAGAGGTATTTTACAAACCCATCCAGGTTTTGTGAAGGGCATTTTTTATCACTATATAGGTATAGGGACATCATATGAGGAAAAACAATGGGAAATAATATACACCATTAAGAAGGATATTCATCACCAATGACAAGATTTATGGATTCAATATAATTTTGATAATGCAGTTGCCACATTAAAACAAAGGTGTAGGTATATCCCATGGAAGACTCTCCCTGACTGGGCTTCTTGAATTAACATACTAAGTCATATCAACCTGATTGTTTCAAATATTTATAGAGAAGCTAAATTGGAGGTTGACATTTTTTCCAATAAGGTGGTCCATGAAGGAAGAACATTGTGTAAATTTTGTTCTCCTAACTAGTGCCACTAGCTGGCGACTGATGACATTTGTGGAGTTGTTTACTCAATAATTTAAAAACCCACCTTGAATTCATGATCATGATTTGTAGATTTAACATTTTATTATTATTTTTTTGGACATGGTACACTATTATCCTAGATTTTCAGGTAATATAATCTCTAAAAAACATAAAAACACTTGTTTTGAATCCATCATGAATATTTAAAATCATCCATTGGCCTTTTGAGAGGACATATTTTCCCAATTTAATGAGGATTAATATATTGTATTAACTCTCCACCCAAAAAATTTGTAGAAAAAATTGAATGAAACCATATAGCTTCACCCATATGCATAAAATTTCTTCCATTTCACATATATCATATAATGTGGAAAAAGAACCCAATTTTTCATAGATACAATGAACATTTATCCTATGAAGACACATTTTCAAAATTCAATGTCACTAGTTCAATCCATTTGATCAAAATGATCTAATTACTCTGAGAGTGGTGAAAGGAATAAAAAAATCACACCATTTTCAAAAATCCAATAAGGGTAGTGTCTTTTTATTTTGGTTTCTGAATCACGTGAATCATACAATTTAAAACTTCCTCATTAAACTGGAAGTATTTAGATTTTATTGACACCCAAATACCACTAATAATCCATTGAGGTAATTACATTATAATTTATTTTTTAGTTGAAGATGTCAATATATTCTCCACCTTTTTAATCAAAAGAAACAAATACATACCACCCCAGAAAATCAACTTTATGTAGATAATTATTTTAGATCATATATGTACTCCTTTTATAACAAGACGGTCATTTTCTAGATGGATTATTTGTTATCATTTTATAGATATTCCTATTCCATCATCAATGTACCATATCCAACATAGAAAATAAATCAAGTTTCCTAATAGTACATAGAGAAGGGGTTAAATCACCACTTTAGTCGACCTAGCCCTCTCTATTATTATACTTTTCCACTTAATATTGAGCAATATATTATTATAGAGGGGACATAGATACCAAGGAGTTAAACTAAAGACTAAGGATAAATAAAAAATCCTATCATTTTTTAGTTAAAAACCCTATAAACAACTTCAATAAAAGTAACATAATCAATTTGAATAATGAGAGCTAAAATGAAATTCTATGAAAAATTGTTTTTAAAGTTGACGATTCAGATGCAAAACAGATCAAAATATTAAAGTCTTTCACAAAAATGTATATCCACTTAAAGAAAATGAGATTTAATGAGAATAATTTTTATTAGTCTGGGAAATTAGTCCTTAAACGCTCCATCTAAACACCCTTCCCATTTATCCCGAGTATAATTACAATAAGAAAACAACATCAGTGATGAAGATAAAAATGAGGAAGATAAGGATAGACTGTCAAGTGACAAAAGTTATTCTAGGTAAATACAACTATCATAAATGTGGTCTCATGTAATAGAACAATGATGGTTGGATGGGGAACACTGAACAAAAGAAACATATGTCAAATTCTTCCTTCGACGATAACATATTTTCCTTCACCTATTAGAGGTATCACCTTTTATATGACTATGAGAGTAATATATGATTATATCATCATAGAAAATCTTCTACCCTCCAAATAACTCTTCTTCAATTCTCCACATAAGGTGATTAAGAAATTAATGAGATATTTTCCTCTCCACACAGATGTGGTAAGATATAGGTTGAAAGAGATATAATGTTCCTTTACCTACCCAAATATAAAACACCATGGAGTTTCCAATACAACTAAAAAACCTAGTTTAAGAAATTTAGTGGTAGTATTGAATGATAACGACAAATAGTTATAATAAAGGATACTTCCGTTGGTGAAAACCTAGCTTCCATTATAGAAGTAAAAATCATGATGTCAGAAATTACTAAGGAGATGATGAATTATTAAAGATTAAATCATTATCCTTATGATGAAATATCCCAAGATGTATAGAATATAGGTTGTTAATAGTTATCATAGATTATAAGATTAATGAAAAATTAACAATATGAGAAAACATGGAAATAGATAGAAGATCCCAGCCAAACATCACAACGATAGTTCAAGAATATATTACTAGAACATCTAAAACATCTATTTCAAAAATACCAAACACCATATTCCATCCATAGATTCCAGAGGTTTGTTGGATATATTGATTTGATGATATTGAGTATCAGCCTTAGAAAAATACATAGATGATGTTCATGCGTTAACTAAAACATTTTATATGATTATTAATGGATTATAGGACAACACAAAGGTAGATGTACATGATTCCCAAAAATAAAACTAGCCTAATGAACAGATAGACATTGACCATCATCTCTAATACATTAATGAGAAGAATGTAACTTCATCAATGAAGTATGTATAAAATAATCAATATCCCTAATGATTCAAAATAATGAAAAAGGAAGGAATGGATTGTGAGGTTCATTATTTTAGGGAAAACCCCATTCAATAGGGGTAGAATTATAAAATAAAATAAAATAAAATTCTAGGTAGACTACTCTGTGATGGTTCCCTCCAAGCAATGGCATAATTCCCTCTCTAAACACCAATTATTACACAACCTCGTAGACTATGACAAGAAAACCTTAATCGGTCAAATGTAATGGTATTGATCCATAGGACACCAAAGTGTGGTAGTTCTCTCCATGAAGAAAGGTGCCTATCGGGATGATCATAATTGTGTATCCTCTATACTACCACATGTCCCTACCCCCTAAATAGAAATTATAACTATTGGGAAATAAGACCCTCCATGCTACCACCTCTATTATACTACATGTACACACATCAACTAATGTTTTTAGAAATGAAGAGGGGTAGAATGTAGAATACCAATTCTACTGTGCAGTGAGCTATAGTTTGGATCTTCTTTTTCTAAGGATATCCAAAAATACATAAATATAAATAGAATTTCCAAAATAATCAATAACCCAATATTAAATAATTTAGCACACAATAGTTATAGGGAGTATTATAGGGTTCATAATGCTAGGAATTTTATATATTTGGGTCACATATAGGCCTCTGTATGAGTATGTTAATGGTGAAATACACAATACAAATAAATATTTATTTTTTAACTAATTTATATCATTTAAACACTAATTTTATATAATTTATTCATCATTTCTTCTATGATTGGGGGTTTTACCAACATATCCATAAACCATAAATTATTGATTGATATAGAGATGTGTTGTGGTAATTTTGGATCCATGGACAAGAAACCATATATTTTTCATTGATTATTAATAAGCCCCAGGGTGAACATTGTCATCACTAATGAGTGAGCTTAAAATGTGTTAGGAAAATTTTCACCACCTTTTTTATGGTTATATGACTGTAATTTCAAGTTAGTATTTTAATTTATCAATCATGTATTACTAAAATGATATATACTTTTGAATATTTAATCATTCATCCTTTTCCTGAAATCCTTTTCTTTTTTAAAAGGAAATAATCACTTATTTAATTTTTTCCTAATGCTTCCAAATTGGACCTTCTTACTGGCCACTGAAAAATTAAATTCTGGGAATTTTTATTATCTTTCATCAATTATTCTACTCTTTAGATTCACTAATGACCTTATCAATAGCTAATGGTTTGATACACTTGAATTGTGAAAAATTGTGTGAATTATATATTTTGAAGGGAATATTTTAGCATATTTGTTGATATCTGTAATTATAGGAGGATGAATTTGAACTGATAGGTCTTCATATATGTGGTGAAGTGCTGACCAAATGGAAATGACATGAAGGGTGTTAACGAAGTACATAATAATTCTTATAGATGATTTTCCATCGATTAATGGTAAATAGGGGCTTACAAGGGAAGAGAAGGAATATATAATGCACTTTGAGGAAATTCCATCTGGATTGGGAACACAATTTGTGGAAGCAATATAACTATCAATGATAAGGAGTTTCAAGATTTTTTTCCATGGTTATAGGATTTATTTTCCTAAAAAACATATTTGACATCTAATAGTGGTGTCGATGATTTTTCTATGTTAAATGTAAAATACCAGGTAAATAAAGAATATGATATTTTCATATTTATGAATATTTTTAAATTAATTATTATTTTTACTTTAAAGGAGATGATATGTTCAATTGGTAACCCAATTCACAACAATAGGTTTCCTTGAAATCTTACGTTGCACACTAATAATATAATATTATTATGATAGTTAATGCCTAGACTTTGTATTGGAGGGAACAAATAGAACTAACTATAATATTATTATATATGTCTATTAAATGTTTTTTACTTTCATTCAATAAATGATAGTGGCTTAAAATGTGCATGAATCTAATTTTAAGCATAATTTACATTAAAACATCGATTTATCGTGTTTTCATGGAGAACCCTCTTTAAATATAGTTTCCGTCACTTTAATACATACTATTTGACCAAATAAAATTAGTATTTATATTGGGGACAAGAAAATTTACTCTTTTTAAATTGTTGGAATTTTTCCAATAAAGTGGAATTTCTAATGAATAGTGAACATATTGTATTTTAATTCAAAATTGAGTTTTAATATAACTTATTTATATGGATTTATTGAATTTATAATTCGTTTTAAAGTTTAATTAGAATATATTTTTACTGTTTAATCCAATTTTGGTCATTGAAATTAATTTCACTTTGAAATTGGACATAATCAAGTGTCAATCTTTTGATAGTTATTGTTTCTTAAAAACAAAATATTTGTTTTAACATGAATTAATTTTAAATTAATTAGTAAAACTAATGTTTTTATAATTTGGTTAAATAGACACCATTTTTGAATTTGGAATATAAAATATATCTTAGGATTAATTTTTGGCTATTTTCTGAAAAATGTCAATTTTTGATTAATAGTGAAACCACTTAGTAGTAGTTAAAAAATGAATTTTTAATCTAAATGAATTATTACAACTTTTTTGAATTGAATTTCTAAAATAATACATACATGATTGTTATTATAAGTAAAATTTGGTTTAATAAGCCAAAAATATTTTTTTGGGTGAATAGTAACTTTTGGATTTTATTTACCGCGATTAAAGTTAAACAGGGTAATTCAAGGTAAAAAGAATATTATAACAATTCAAAATTACCCTAAAACTTGTCCTAAACTTATTGGATTAGTAATTACTAAACATGGTAATGCGTGGGTCTATTTGAGGACCTCATGGATCTACTTATGAATGATAATGACGCTTTATTTTAATTAACTTAATGTAAAGGAAAAATGACTTATTCAAATATCTCTTTGTAATTTATTTTTTACATTGTGTTATAAATAATAACCTTTCTAATATAAATATTACATGGAAAGCTAAAACTATTTCATACATCATGGTATTTTTCTTATAATTTTTAGACATCTAGTAAATTATATTATTTATGACACAACAATGATACAGTGTTTACCTCATTAATATATGATTTAAATAAATATGATTATAAATATTAAAATTACATACAAAACCTGTCCGATTATTATTGGATGAATATATTTCGACTGTGGCTCATCTTATATTTTATTGTAATGAGTTTTGGACCTTTAAAACCAAATATAATTACTTAATAAAATAATATTATCACACTTTCCTAAAGCGCCCATCCCCCCCCCCTTATAAAAATCCCTCACTTCTAACAAATTTCTCACACGTATTAAGCCTTTTGTCTCATCCAAACTCTTACCAATTAGGCTCACTAAATCACACTCCTCCTTGTAGAAGCATTACCATATGCAGAAGGAACCTCAAGAAACCCTGTTGGTTCATACCAAAGGGAGTTACCAAAATTAATGGTAACATTTTCTCTAAACTTCTTTTCTTTTATTTTACTTCTCCAAACCCTAACCTCTTTTTATTCCTTTATTTTATAACCAAACTAGTATAATAAGTATACTAGGATTTAGTTATGATAATTATTTGAACTTTCCATACACACACCTCCATCTAATGGAAGAAGAACATACTGTTTCTGTAGAGGGAAAACTACAACCTCACGAAACGATGATTGTTCATATATCTCCTAACGTCTGTCATGGTGTCCATTATGATGAAAATATATTTATATATGATATTTGTTTTCTTTTGTTCATTATTCGTCTATATTTTTTTATTTATATCATACCCTTATGGTTTACATTATGGGTAAACACGATAATTTCATTTGAGTAAATGCGGACTACCACCCCTTCAATGTGATATGAAAATTTTATACCAAACATGAGGCATATAAAGGATAGAGTTATAAAAACAATATATTATATTATAGTAGAATTATAATATAACTATGTATAATTATGTTTTCATTAAATAAAAGTACAATATTGAAAATAATTTTGTGTTCATGCGTACGTACAACTTACAGTCTCCATGAACAGTGTGTTTCATTTCTTATCTCCAAATGTTATGTAATGTTAAAAATTAATATATATACTGGATATATAAGATATATATGATATATAAATCATTAATATCATTCTAGAGAAAATATACTCTTGACCATAGTGACAAATTGTAATTATAAGGTGTTCATTATTTACTCAAGTACCAAATATCTACAAAATGACCATTATTAACTTAAATGATTACATATTGCTTATAAAATGGTAATAAGTGATATAAAAGTAATAATAAAATGGAAAAAACTTTCTTAATCAAGTATAAATTTACTTATGTTTATTATTCCGGAATAACAAGGAACAAACAAGTCATGTCGGACATGAGGTAAGGGATTTCTTATCTCACTTTTAATTCCGTGAGATTTCCATTGTGCGCCACCTATTTATTGAATGTGGTGTATTTAGTACTACCATTTGATATATATTATCATGATAATATTTATATTAATGGTATTCTGTGATTTATTTAGTGTTAAGTAACTTTTTTTCAAATGACTCTATTGATTACAACATGGTAAGGGGTTATCATCTCACTTTTTATTCCAGTAAGGTTCATTCTATATTGCCACTATTTCCTTTTGTGTGATGTATGTACTACCAATGATTGTATTCATTGTTTAATATACATAATTTTATTTTTAATTAAATCTTAGTTTGATGATCCTTATTTTATATGTTGAATGTTTTATAAGTTACCAAATCGTTAAGGGAACCTATCACCCACCACTTTTTTAAAGACTTCTTTTTGTTATGTCTTTCAATTTACATCCTATAATTTTTGGATATGTTATTAAATATCCTTAATGATGTAAATTTTATGTATTAGTGATGAGTTAACCAATTCTATCTCATCAAGTATTTTTTCTGAATTTTAAAGTGACATCGTTAGGGTGTCGAATTTCTATAAGGGAACCTCTTAACCTAATTTCAATTCTTTGGGATAACCTTATACTTCTTGACTATGTTGTGTTATAAATATGTGGGACTGAACTTTGATTGATTATCTCTTAATATCCCCTTATATTGAGTGTATTATTATTTTTCACACATAATTATGTAATTGATTTATCCTTAATCTAAGGATACTATCTTTATAAGGGATTTCATCTCAATTTACTTTCCCTTGAGACTTCACTGTTGTTATGCGCCAATTCACTTTTATATGGTGTATATACATCCCTTTGGAATATTAAATCATGAATACCCTTATTGTCATGATATTTTATGTTTTTTTATTCTATTCTTCAATTATTTTTAGTCAAGTGTTTCTCAAGTGTTACAAGACTCCTTAACTAAAACAACGTTTTAAAAGCTTTAAAGAATTATTCTTCTAAATATTTCTCATTAATGTTCATGTCATAATAATGTTTTTTAGTATTTATTTATTTAAACATTAGGGTTTTAAATATTTTATTCCTTTAAATGCTTCAATGTGTTATGGGACACTTTGATTCAAAAATCACATATAAATTCTTTTAAATGGTTTTCAAAATAGTTTGATGAAGCATTGTTTGTTTCTATATTGTGAATTCATATATTGTGATTGGAATGTGGAAATATTATTTTTACATTTTTCTTGTGTTATGTGTTATGATTATGTTATGGTTTTTGAGCATTATTTACATATATGGGTGGTTCTGTGATAAACCTCGGGAGTGTGAGCCCGAGATAGCTCTCCAATGCATTGGATAACATGATAGAGGTAAACGTTAATTATTCTCCTAAAATATTTAAGGAATACACTGTCATGTGTATTCCAAATTTGAGCCCCTATATAGGTGTGATAACTACAGTGTATGTATTTTATGAATTCCATAAGTAACATTTACAATTTATGATTTCTTTATGTTATTCAAAAATCTTATGATTTCATGAGGTAAGTTATAATTGAAAAGTATGGATTAATAGATTTGTATTTATTGATGGGATAATGTTTCTCTTCATTATTTTATAACCCATACTGACCATTTTATTTACTTCCTATGTTTTGAAATGTTTTTCACAGGACATGAAGATGAATAAGGTCAAGGATGAGATCAAGGAAAAGTCATGATATTTAAACCATAGAACTGGACATGTATCTATTTTTTTAAGTGTTTTTATTTTATGAAAAATGGATACTATTAAGTAGTGTCTACTTGTAATTTTCGAGTTGTTATGTAATTGTTAGTGCCTAATCCTCTAAAAATATAAACCTAAAAAGATCCTCAATATTAATTATTCATTTATTTCAAAATTATGAAATGTTTAAGGTCGGGTCCTTACTGTTGGTATCAATGGTTGGATTAGATAACTTTAGAAGATATGGTGTTCTTAAAGCATAAGTTACATTACCATAATGGTTAGGATTTTTGAAATATTCATAGTTATTTTAGATAAATTGAATGAGTCTATGATAAGAAAAATAAGTATATCTTAGTACTTACCCTCCTGATATGATATTATATGATGATTTTACTAATATACTCACACTAACCTTTTTGGAATTAGTAAATGGTCGGATCTAATGCCACCAAATTCACAGAGGATTTGATGGAAATTGTGATGGTTTTATGAATGAGAAACTGAATGAAATGGGTTCAGTAATGAGAACTCTTATGGTTATTCTCGACCAACTATCTAGATTCATGATTTACAACCTGAACCTTAGTTATTTTTATAAGGAATTGTATATGCGAGAAGAAAATCCCTATGGATGTTTAGGTAATATTCACCAAGTTAGGTTTGATAAAAAAAACCTATGTGTCAAGGATGAGGAAAGTAACACTTAGGGAAATGTTTCATAGTGATGGGAAGATGCTATTGATGTGGGAATCAAGGTCATAAAGTAAGAACATGCCAATGAAAATGGAAGCATGAAGTTGACTCTAGGAAAGGGAATGGAGTTCTTTCTCGGGGATCAATTGAATGTTTTAAATGTGGTGCGAATTGTCATTATACAAAAAATATGTCTTACAAAGATGTTTTGGTAATGGGATCACTTGTATATTACAAATATATGTTCACCAATACCTAATGCCTTTCTGATTGAGGATGAAGAAACTAAAAATGATCAATCAATGGTATGGATTATTTCTTAACAAATGTTTTGACATTTTTGAAATCTAAGGATATGATTCATGTTTTTTTTTGTAAGAATGAATTATTTCAGAATAATATAGAAAGTAATGGTTAATGGAACATGATTAATGTCGAATGAGTAAGAGGTCAATATATAAGGGATTTAAGAGTTATGGTATATTTTAGGATGGTAAAATTCATAAAACTATTAAGGCTCTATTGATGGTGGAATTACATTAGAAGAATTTTTATAGAATGTGTAACCCTGAAGTTTGATATATGAAAATTTTATTCAAGGAATAATTATATATTCTTTTGTGGATAATGTTATAATATACCATTTGGGTTTATATGATCCTTGAATTTGAGGCAATTACAGGCTAATACATTTTGGGATGGAAAACGAACGTTATTAGAAAACCTTTGCGGTTAATATATGTTATGGTAATTTTTGATGAATTTATCTCTTTTTGGGAATGTTATAAAATTATATAGTTCTTGAAAAAGGACAACACACAGACCGCATGACAACCCTTCCTGTCGGACCCAAATGTGGGAATCGAACCCACAACCAAAGTGAGACTTGGATTTATCACCTACAACTAGACTACATGAAGTCACTAGTTAGTATGACCAATTATTTTCAGTTACATGATTTTATTAATCAATAATAATTCAATTTTGGGTTATCTATAGAGATGATTAACCTATCATGGAGGACATGTGATTAGGTTAATTACTTTTCAATATGAGACTTTATGAGTAACTGATGTTATTTGGAGATTAATGTTAAGATTTATATTGGAAGACTATGGGATTAAATACTTATGAGATTTGGGTTTTAATCATTGTTTGGAGTACTTTGAAGAATTTTACGGACATTTTTTTTATCAAATAGACTTTGTTGAACTTTGAGTTTTGTTTGACAAATTTTTGAGATTAAGAGTAGTTTTTCATTTTTTTAAAAGAATATACTTTTTGGTTATTATCTAATCTCACACATACCATTTTGGTTTGGGTTATTGTATAAAGTCATGGATAAAATATATTTCTTATTTTTTGGATTATTTGGTTCTATAGAAGTTGATTATATAACATTCAATGGGAATAAGTCATATTGAATACTCATCGTTTGAAAAAAATGAGTTTGTGGTAGGAATTTAGTAATGGATGAAAGTCTACAAGACAAGTATGTTTCCTTTTGTTTTGATTTATGCTCATAAATAAATTCCTCAACTTTTTGAAAACTATCTTAAACATAAACGTTTTCTGTTAACTTTTCCTTCTGAGGAATGAAAGACTGTTTAACCCATCACATGTTTGTGATTTTCTGGTGGTGAACTTTCTCTTAGTCATGTTTTCCATCACTCTCCATTAGAACATGATGATTAGTTTTCTCCACCATATCCATTTTTCATGGAATCCTAGAATATGTTTTCTTTGGAGACCTTTTTAAATCTCTTACTTTATTTTAGAGTGATAGTTTTATTGACTCCTTTACCTATGTGGGACATTAAATGATGTTTCTGAGCCCAATTTTAAAATTGTGAGAATGTAATTTCCAAAATGGGGGAAAGATGTAACTTCCTAGGTAAATAGAGATGTTTACATTTTCATATTTATTAATATTTGTAAATTAATTGTCATTTTTACTATAAAAGGGATTCTATGTTTGATGGATTACCTGATACACAACAACAGATTTCATTTAAATCTTACATTTCACACTAATAATATAATATTATTATGGTAATTAACACCCAGATGTTTTATTAGTGAGAATGAATATAACTAACTACAATATGATTATACATGTTTGTTAAATTATTTTACTTTTATCAAATAAAATTTAGTGGCTTAAAATGTGAATGAATCTAATTTTAAGCACAATTTACATTAAAAGGTCGATTTACTTCCATTTAATGGAAAACCCTCTTTAAATATAGTTTTGGTCACATTAATACATTATATTTGACAGAATAAAATTATTTTTTACAATTGGGACATCAAAATTCACTTTGTGTAAATTTTTGGAATTTTTCCGATAATGTTCATTTTCTAACAAATAGTGAAATAATTGTATTTTAATTCAAAACTGCTTTTTAATATAATTTATTTAGGTGGTAAGATTAAATTTTTAGTTGTTTTTAAATTTTAATCGAATATATTTTTACCATTTAATATAATTTTGGTCATTGGAATTAATTTCACATTGAAATTGGACAAAAACAAGTGTCAATGTTTTGATAGTTATTGTTTCTTAAAAACACACTATTTGTTTTAACAACGGGAGTTAATTTTAAATTACTTCCTTCAACTTCTATGTTTATAATTTTTAAAAAAAGACATTATTTTTTAATTCGGAAAATCATATATAGGTTAGGCTCAATTTTTGATAGCTTTCTGAAAATCATCAATTTTTATTGAATAGTGAAACCACTTAGTAGTAGTTAAAAACTGACTCTTTCATTTAAATGAAATTTTACCACTTTTGTGAATTGAATTTCAAAAATCCAACACACATCGTTGTTAATAGTATGTAAAATTTTGTTCAATAATATTAAAATATTTTTTTTGGTGAATAGTAACTTCTGACTTATATTTTTCACTGTTAAAGGTAAATAGGGTAATTAAAGGTGAAAAGAATGTTATAGTAACTCAAAATTACCTTAACACTTATCCTAACCTTATTGGATAGGTAATGGCTAACCATGGGAATCCTTGGGTAGATTTTGGGACCCCAAGGAGTCACTTATGAATGATAATGAAACGTTATTTTAATTAACTTAAAGTAAAGGGAAAAATGAAAAAAACAAATATCTCATTGTAAATAAATTTTTACATGGTGTTATATAAGATATCTTTTCAAATATAAATAATCATTTTAAATCTAAAAATATTTCCTACATCATTGTATTTTTTAATAATTTTTTGACATCATATAAATTAAAATATTTATCACACAATAATGATGTAGTGTTTACTTCATTTATAATTGATTTAAATAAATAAGATTATAAATATGAAAATAACATCCAAACCCAGTCCAATTCTTATTGGATGAATTTATTTCGACAATGAGTCATTTTATTTTTTCCCTTAAAGATTTCTGGACCTTTATAAACTGAATATCATTACATAATAAAATAATATTATCACACTTTTCTAAAGAGCCCCCCTCCCCTTATAAAAAGATATCACTTATAACCAATTCCTCAAAAATCTCAAGCCTTTTAGCTCATCCAAAATCTTCCCAATTAATCTCCCTACATCCCTCTTCCCATCCTAGAAGCCTTACCACAGGCAAAAGGCACTTCAAGAAACCCTTTTTGTTCATAACAAAGAGAGTTACCCAAATTAAAGGTAACAGTTTATCTTATATATTTTCATTTATTTTACTTATCCAACCCCTAGAATATTTTTATTCCTTTATTTTATAATAACACTAGTATAATAAATATACTGTGATGTTTTTATGATAAGGATTTTAACTACACATACATGCACCTCCATTTAATGGGTGAAGAACATATTGTTTCTATAGACGGTGAACTACTGCCTCACGAAATAGTGATTGTTCACATATCTCCTACATCCCCTCATGGTGGCCAGTATTATTGAAGTGTATTTATATATGATATATATATATTGTTTTTATTTTTTCATTATGATTTTTTATTTTTTTCATTTATATAATACCTTTATGGTTTCCATTATGGGTAAATGTGAAAATTTCATTTGAGGAAGTGCGGACTACCGCACCCTCAAAGTGATATGACTCGTTCATACCACACGTGGGACATATAAAGTATGGATTTATTGAAATTATATATGATATTATACTAGAATTATAATATAAATAATTATAATTATGTTTTCATTTAATTAATTTACGAAATAGAAATTAAAGTAGTGTTCATGCGTATGTAAGACTTACCATCTCCATAAACGGTGCATTTTATATCTTATCTCCAAATGTTATGTAATGTTATAAATACATATATATACTAGATTTATAAGATATATATGATATCAAAATAATTATTATAATTTTATAGATAATGGACTCTTGACCACCTGGACAACTTTTAATTATAAGGTGTTCATTTTTTACTCAAGTACCAAATATCAACAAATGACCATTATTAGTTTAAATGATTACATATTTTTTATAACATGGTAATAAATGATATTAATGGAATAATAAACTTGAAAAAGGGTGCTCAATCAAGTATAAATTAACTTATGTTTATTATTCAGGAATAATAAGGAACAAACAAGTCAAGTTGGATAGGAGGTAAGGTATTTCTTATCTAACTTTTAATTTTGTGAGATTTCCATTGTTCGCAACTTATTTATTGCATGTGGTGTACTGAGTACTGCCATTATATATATATATATATATTATAATCATTATTTTTATATTCATGGTATTCTGTGATTCATTTTTTGGCTATTAACGTTTTTTCATACGACTCGATTGATTACAACATGGTAAGGGTTTTTCATCTCACTTTTTATTCCGACGAGATTCATGCTATATTTACACTATTTACATTTGTGTAGAGTATTTACTTCTGATGATTGTATTAATTGTGTTATATACATAAATTTATGGTTAAATAAATATTCTTTTCGTGATCCTTCTTTTATATGGTGAATGTTTCATAAGTTACCAAATCGTTAAGGGAACCTTTCACCCTCCTTTTTTTAAAGACTTCTTTTTGTTATGTATTTTAATTTACATCCTATAATGTTGGGATATGTTATTATATATATTTAATGATTTAAATTTTATTTCAATGTGTTTTTATACACTTTTATCTCTCATCAAATTATTTTTCTAAATTTTAATGTGACATCGTTAGGCTGTTGAATTTCTGTAATGGAACTTATTGACCCAATTTCAATTCTTTCGGTTAAACTTATACATCATTATTATGTCATGTTATAAAAATGTTTCAATGACCTTTTATTGTTTCACACTTAATATCCACTTATATTTAGTGTATTCGTATTTTTCACACATAATTATGTAATTTATTTATCCTTAATCTAAGGATACTATATTTTTGAGGGATTTCGTCTCAATTTACATTCCCTTGAGACTTCACTGTTGTTATGAAACAATTCACTTTTATATGGTTTATATACTTCCCTTTGGAATATTATATCATGAGTAACCTTATTCTAATGATATTATATGTTTTGTTTTATTCTAATCTTCAATAATGTTCAGTCAAGTGTTTCTCAAGTGTTACTCTTTAACTAAAACATCATTTTAAAAGCATTAAAGAATTATTCTTCTAAATATTTATCATTAATTTCCATGTATTATTAATGGTTTTTAGTATTTATTTATATGTACATTAGCGTTTTAAATCATTAATTCCTTCGAAATTCTCAAATTGGAATGGGACACTTTGATTCATAAATGTCTTTATTAAATCATTTAAATGGTTTTGAAAATGGTTTGATAAAGCATCATTTATTTCAATATCTTTAATTGATATATTTAGATTGTAATGTGGAAATTTTATATTTTCTTTTATGACTGGGTTATCTGTTATGATTATGTTAATTTTTGGGCATTAATTATGTATACGGGTAGTTCCATGATAAACCTAGGGCATGTGAGCCCGAGATAGATCTTCAATGCATTGGGTAAAGGGACCAAGGTAAATGATAAAATTTATCCTCGGAGATTTAGGAAATATACTATGATGGGTATTCCAAATATGACCCCAAATTTAGTTGTGATAGCTACAATGTAAGTATGTTATGAATGCCATAATTTACCATTATGATTTTTGTTTTCTTTATGTTATTCATAAATCATATGATTTCATGAGGTATGTTATGATGGAAATGTATGGTTTCATAGATTTGTATATATTGATGGGCTAATGTATCTTTTCATTATTTTATAACCCTTACAGATCGTTTTATGCTCATCCCACGTTGTGAAATGTTTTTTATAAGACATAAAGATGAATAGGGTCAAGGATGAGATGAAGGAAAATTGATGCTGTCTAAAACATGGAACTAGAAATGCCTCTATTTTTAAGTTTTTATATTATGAAAAATGTATAATTAGTAGTAGTTTCTACATGTAATTTTCAATTATTTATGTAATTGTTATTTCCTAATTCTCTAAAACACTAAACCATAATAGATCCTCAATGTGAATTATTCATTTAATTCAAGATTATGTAATGATTAAGGTCGGGTCATTGCAGTTGGTATCAAATGTCAGTTTAGATTACTTTAGAGTTTATGGTGTTCTGTAATCATAAGTGACATTACCATAATGGTTAGCATTTTAGAAAGAGTAATAGTTATTTTAGATATATATTATGAGTTTAGGATAACATGAATAAGTATATCTAAGTATTTACTCTCCCCATAAAATATTATTTGATTATTTTTCTGATATAATCACACTAACCTTTTCAGATTTAGTAAATGGATGGATCTAGAAGGCACCAAAGTAACAGTGGATGTGATGAAAACTGTGATGTTTTTCTGAATGAGAAACTGAATGAAATGGTAGATATAATGAGAGCTATTTTGGTCATTCTCAACCAACTATCTGGAGTCATGATTAAAAACATGAACCTTAGTGATTTTTATAACGCATCATATATGCGAGAAACAAATCCCTATGGAAGTTCAGGTAATAATAATAAAGGTATGTATGATCAAAAACTTATGTGTCAAGGATGTGGAAAGGAACACTTAGGAAAATGTTTCAATGGGACGAGAAGATTCTATAGATTTGGAAATTAAGGTCATAAAGTAAGAACCTACCATGGAAAAAAGGAATCATCCAGTTAACTCTTTGAAAGGGAAAGAATTCTGTTTGGAGGGATCAATTGAGTGTTTTAAATGTGGTGTGCTAGGTAATTATACAAATAGATGTCATATGAAGAATTTTAGGGAATGGGATCACTTTTATTTTACAAATATATGTTTTCCAGAACCTAATTCCATCCTGATTGAGGATGAAGAAACTGACAATGAATATCAATGGTATGGATTAATTTTAACTAATGTTTAGAAATTTTTTATATCTAAGGATATGATTCATGATTTTTTTTGTAATAAAGAAGTATTTATGAATAAGTTGTAAAGGAATGGTTAATGGATCATGTTGAACGTTGAATGAGTATGAAGTCAACATATTATAGATTAAAGAGTTATGGTAGATTAAATGTATTAAGGCTCTTTTGATGACAGGATTACATTAGAAGACATTTTATAGTATGTGTATCCCTGAAGATTGATATATGAAAGTTTTATTCAAGGAATAATTATCTTTTCTTTTGAGGATATAGTTATAAAGAACCATTTAGGATTATATGATCCTTCAATTTGAGGCAATTATAGGTTAACACATTTTGGGATGCAAAATAAAATTTATTAGAAACCCTTTTTGGTCAAAATATGTTATGGTTATTTTTAATGAATTTTTATCTTTTTTGGATTGTTATAAAATTATATATTTTTTGAAAAAGAAAAACACACAGACAGCGTGACAACCCTTGGCGTCAGACAAAGCTATGGGAATCGAACCCACAACCAAAGTGGGACTAGGATTTATCGCCTACCACTAGACTATGTGAAGTCCATAGTTAGTATAACTAATTCATTTTAGTTAGATGATTTTATGAATCAAGAATAAGTTTATTTTGGGTTATATATAGAAATGATTAACCTATCATGGAGGATACGTGATTAGGTTAATTAATTTTCAATATGGGGCTTTAAGAGTAACTTATGTTATTTGGAGATTAATGATAAGATTTATCTTGGAAGACTATATGATAAAATACTTCTGAAATTATAGTTTTAATATTAGTTTGGATTACTTTGAAGAATTTTATAGCCAATTGTTTATCAAATGGTCTTTGTTGAATTTTGGGATTTTTTTGACAAATTTTGGAGATTAAGATGTGTTTTTCATTTTTGTAAAAGATAATCCCATTTGGTTATTATCTTATCTTGCACAATCAATTATTTTTTCTTAATATATAATGAGATGGAAAAAATATAGTTCATAGTTTGTGGATTATTTGATTCTCTAGAATTTTATTATATCACTTTCATTGTGAACACGTCATATTGAATTCTCATCGTTTGAAAAAAATGAGTCTGTGGTAGGAATTTAGTAATGGATGAAAGTCTACATGACAAGTATGTTTCCTTTTGTTTTTATTTATGCTCATAAATAAATTCCTCAACTTTATGAAAAGTAACTTAAATAAAAATTTTGTCTATTAACTTTTACTTCAGAGGAATCAATGACCGTTTAACCCATCAAAAGGTTGTGATTTTCTGTTGGTTAACTCTCTCTTAGTCATGTTTTCTATCACTCTCCATCAGAACATGATGATTAGTTTTCTCCTCCATATCCATGTTTTCATGGAATCCTAGTATATTTTGTCTTGGGTTACCTTTTTACATCTCTTAATATATTTAAAAGTTATAATTTTATTGACTTTTTTTCCTATGTTGGACTTTCAAAGATGTTTCCGCGCACAATTTTAAAATTGTGAGGGCGTAATTTCCCAAAGAGGGGAAGGATGTAACTTCCCAGATAAATAATGAAGATTACGTTTTCATATTTATTAATATTTGCAAATTAATTATCAATTTTACTTTAATGGGGATTCTTTGATCGATGGCTTACCCGATACGCAACAATAGGTTTCTCTGAAATCTTACGTTTCACACTAATAATATAATATTATTGTGGTAGTTAACGCCTAGAAATTTTATTGAAGATAATTAATAGAACTAAATACAATATGATTATACATGTTTGTTAAATGTTTTTACTTTTTTCCAATAAATGTTAATGGCTTAAAATGTGAATGAATCTAATTTTAAGCATAATTTACATTAGAAGGTCGATTGACCGCCATTTAATGGAGAACCCTCTTTAAATTATGTTTTTTTTTCACTTTAATACATTATATTTGACCCAATAAAATTTCTTTTTTATAATCGGGACATCAAAATTTACATTGTGTAAATTTTTGGAATTTTTTCGATGAAGTTCATTTTTAATGAATAGTGAAAATATTGTATTTTAATTCAAAACTACATTTTAATATAGTTTATTTATATGGAAATATTATATTTTTAATTGTTTTTAATGTTTAATTAAAATATATTTTTACAATTTAATCCAATTATGGTCATTTGAATTAATTTCACATTGAAATTGGGAATAAACAAGGGTCAATCTGTTGATAGTTTTTGTTTCCTAAAAACATGCTATTTGTTTTAACAACGAGATTAATTTTAAATTAAATAATGAAAATTCTATGTTGATAATTTGGTTAAATAGACACCATTTTTGAATTCGGATAGTCAAATATATCTTAGACTGAATTTTTTGTAGTTTTTTGAAAATCATCAATTTTTTATGAATAGTGAAACCATTAAGTAGTAGTAAAAAACTAACGTTTTCATTTAAATGAAATTTTACCACTTATGTGAATTGAATTTCAAAAATAAGACATAAATGGTTGTTAATAGTATGTAAAATGTGGTTCAATAAGATGAAAATATTTTTTGGTGAATAGTAACTTTTGACTTTTACTTACCACTATTAAAGGTAAATAGGGTAATTGATGGTAAAAAGAATGTTATAGTTATTCAAAATTACCATAAAACTTGTCCTAACCTTATTGGATAGGTAATTTCCGAGAATTGTAATCCTTTCATAGATTTTGGGACCCCAAGTAGCCAGTTATAAAGGATAATGACACTTTATTTTAATGAACATAAAGTAAAGAGAAAAATGACCAAAACAAATATCTCATTGTAAATAAATTTTTACATGGTTTTATATAAGTTATGTTTTCGACTATAAATATTCATTGGAAATATAAAAATATTTCCTATATCATGGTATTTTTTATAATTTTTAGACATCGAATAAATTAAATTATTTATGACATAATAATGATTCAGTGTTTACCTTGGTAATAAATGATTTAAATAAATAAGATTATAAATATTAAAATAACATCCAAAAACTATCCAATTCTTAATGGATGAATTTATTTATACCATGAGTCATTTTATCTTCGACCTTATTGAGTTTTGGACCTTTATAAACTGAATATCATTATATAATAAAATAATATTATCACAATTCCTAAAGAGACCCTCCTCCCCCTTATAAAAAGCCTTCACTTATAACCAATTCCGCACACATCTCAAGCCTTTTAGATCAACCAAACTCTACCCAATTAAGATCCCTATACCCCCTCCTATTTTTATAATCCTCACCTTAGGCAGAAGGAACTTCAAGAAACCCTTTTGGTTCACACCAAATGCAGTTACCCAAATTAAAGGTAACAGTTTCTCTTAACTTATTTTCTTTTATTTTACTTCTCCAACACCTAAACTATTTTTCATAATTTATTTTATTAAAAAAACTGTATATAAAATATACTTTGATGTTTTTATGATAATTATTCTAACAACACTTACACACACCTCCATCTAATGTGTCAAGAACATATTGTTTCTGTGGACAGTGAACTACTGCCTCACACAACAAGGATTGTTCATATATCTCCTACCACCTCTCTTGGTGGATATTATGAGGGAATTGTATTTATATATGATATATATATTATTTTTATGTTTTATTTATACTTTTATATTTTTTTTATTTACATCATACCTTTATGGTTTCCATTATTGGTAAACATGATAATTTCATGTCAGAAAGTGCAGACTACCGCCCCCTCAAAGTGATATGACTCATTGATAACATACATGGGACATATAAAGGATGGAGTTATTGAAATTATATATGATATTATACTGGAATTGTAATATATCTATGTATAATTATGTTTTCATTACATTAATGTACAAAATAGAAATGAATGTAGTGTTCATGCATACGTAGGGATTACCGTCTCCATGAACGGTGCATTTCATTTCATATCTTCAAATGTTATGTAATGTTATAAATATATACATAAACATATATATATATATATATTGGATATATAAGTTTTATATGAAATATAAATCATTAATATCATTATGGATATAACAGACTCTAGACCACATGGGCAACTTGTAATTATAAGGTGTTCATTTTTTACTCAAGTACCAAATATCGACAAAATGGCCATTATTAAAATAAATGATTACATATTGTTTATAAAATGGTAATAAGTGATATTAAATGAATAAAAAACATGAAAAAAGGATATTAATCAAGTATAAATGGTCTTATGTGTATTATTCTGGAATAACAAGGAACAAACAAGTCAAGTCGGACACGAGGTAAGGGATTTCATATCTCACTTTGAATTCCATGATATTTCCATTGTTCACCACATATTTATTTCATGTGATGTATTTATTACTGTTGTTTGATATATATTATCATTATTCTCTTTATATTCATGGTATTATGTGATTCATTTGGTGGTTATTAACTTTTTTCCATACAACTCTATTGATTACAACGTGGTAAAGTGTTTTCATCTTCCTTTTTATTCCATTGAGATTAATGCTATATTGCCACAATTTCGTTTTTTCTAGTGTATTTACTACCCATGAATTTATTTATTGTGTAATATAAATAAATTTATGGTTAATTAAATATTCTTTTTTTGATCCTTCTTTCATATGGTGAATGTCTCATAAGTTACCAAATCGTTAAGGGAACCATTCACCCTCCTCTTTTTTTAAAGACTTATTTTTGGTAATGTCTTTTAATTTACAGCCTCTAATGTTGGGATATGTTCATATATATCCTTAGTGATATAAATTTAATTTCCAAGTGCTGAGATACCCTTTTCTCTCTCATCAAATTATTTTTCAGAATTTTAAAGTGACGTCGTTATGCTGTCGAATTTCTGTAAAGTAAATTCTTAACCCAATTTCAATTCATTGGGTTAAACTTATACTTCTTGACTATGTCAAGTTGCAAATATCTGTGAATGAACTTTTATTGTTTCATAGTTAATATCCACTTATATTTACTGTATTTTTTTTCACACATAATTATGTAATTGATTTATCCTTAACCTAAGGATACCATCTTTATGAGGGATACCATCTCAATTTACATTCCCTTGAGACTTTGCTATTATTATAGACCAATTCACTATTATATGATTTATATACTTCCCTTTAGAATATTATATCATGAGTACCCTTATTCTCATGATATTATAAGTTTTTTTATTCTATTCTTCAATTATGTTTAGTCATGTATTTCTCAAGTGTTATGAGACTCATTAACTAAAACATGGTTTTAAAAGTCGTATAGAATTATTCATATAGATACTTCTCTTTAATGTCCATGTCTTAAAAATGATTGTTAGAATTTATTTTTATGGAAATTTAAGTTCTAATTCATTAATTAATTTAATATCTTCAATGTGGTATTGGACACTTTGATTCGAAAATCTATTTATTAAATGTTTTAAATGGGGTTTAAAATTGTTTGATAAATAATTGTTTATTTCAATATCATGAATTGATATATTGTGATTGTAATGTGGAAATGTTATCTTTACTTTATTCTTGTTTTATATATTATGATTCTGTTATGGTTATTGAGCATTATTTACGTATACGGGTGGTTCCATGAAAAACCTTTGGCGGGTGAGCCCAAGATAGCTCTCCAATGCACTGGGTAACATGACGAAGGTAAACGTTATTGTTCTCCTAAGAGATTTAGGGAATATACTATGATGGGTATCCCAAATGTGACCCCCTGTGTATCCGTGATAGCTACGATGTAAGTATGTTATGAATTCCTTAAGTTACCTTAATTATTTATGATTTTATTATGTTATTCATAATTCTTATGATTTCATGAGGTATGTTATGATGGAAATTTATGGTTTCATAGAATTATATTTATTGATGGGAAAATGTTTATTTTCATTATCTTATAACCCTAACTGAGCATTTAATTCTCATCCCATGTTTTCAAATGTTTTTCATAGGACATAAAGATGAATAGGGTAAATAATAAGATCAAGGAAAATTCATGCTGTCTAAAACATTGAACTAGACATGTCTTTATTTTTTAAGTGTTTTTATTTAATGAAAAATGGTTACTGAGTAGTAGTGTCTGCATGTAATTTTAAAGTTGTTATGTAATAGTTATTTCCTAATTCTCTAAAACATGAAACCTGAAAAGATCCTCAATGTGAACTATTCATTTAAAACAAGATTATGTAATGTCTAAGTCTGAGTCCTTACAGTTGGTATCAAAGGTCAGTTTAGATAAATTTAGAGGTCACTGTGTTCTTTAAGCATATGTGACATTACCATAATGGTTATTATTTTCAAAAGAGTTATAGTTATTTTAGATAATTTGAATGAGTTTAAGATAACATGAATAAGTATATCTTAGTATTTAACCTCCTCATAAGATATTATATGATGACTTTACAGATATACTCACACTATCTTTTTTCGTTTTAGTAAATGGAGGGATCGAGGAGGCACCAATGTGAGAATGGATGTGATGAAAACTGTGATAGTTTTCTGAATGATAAAATAAATGAAATGGGAGCTACAATGAGAACTCTTGTGGTTATTATCAACCACCTATCTGTAGTCCCAATTAACAACCTGAACAATAGTGATTTTTATATAGCATCATATATGCGAGAAACAAATCTGTACTAATGTTCAGGTAATAATCATAAAGGTATGTATGGTCAAAAACAAATGTGTCAATGATGTGTAAATAAACACATTGAAAAATGTTTCAAATGGATGGGAAGATGCTATAGATATTGAAATGAAGGTCATAAATCAGGAACCGGCCTTGGAAAAAGGAAGCATCTAGTTGACTCTAGGAAAGGGAAAGAAGTTCTTTATGATGGATCAATTGAATGTTTAAATTGTGATGTGCATGGTCACTACACAAACAGATGTCCTACGAAGATGTTTCAGGAATGGGATCACTTGTATAATAAAAATATATGTTTAACAATACCTAATACCATTCCAAATAAAGATGAATAAACAGACAATAACCAATAAAAGGAAAGGATTATTGCTTAACTGATGTTTACACATTTTTGAAATCTAAGGATATGATTCATGATTTTTTTTAGGAATTAATTATTTCAGAATAAGTTGGAAAGGAATGGTTAATGGATCATGATGAATGTTGAATGAGTAATAAGTCAACATATAGGGGATTCAATAGTTATGGTAGATTTTAGGATGGTGAAATTCTTAAAACTATTAAGGCTATTTTGATTTTGGGATTACATTACAAGACCTTTTATATAATGTATAACTCTGATGTTTGATATATGAAAATTTTATTCATGTAATAATTATCTTTACTTTTTTTGTATATAGTTATAAAAAACCATTTGGGTTTATACGATCCTTGAATTTTAGGTAATTACAAGTTAATACATTTTGGGATGCAAAATGAAAGATATTAGAAAACCATTGTGATTAAAATATGTTATGGTTATTTTTGATGAATTTTTCTATTTTTTGGAATGCTATAATATTATATTGTTTTTGAATAAGGAAAACACACAAACCGCGTGACAACCCTTCACATCAGACAATGGTGTGGGAATCGAACCCACATCCAAAGTGAGACTAGGATTTATCACCTACCACTAGACTACGCCAATTCCCTCGTTAGTATGACTAATTCATTTTAGTTAGAAGATTTTATGAATCAAGAATAAGTTGATTTTGTGTAATATATAGAAATGATTAACCTATAATGGTGGATATGTGATTAGTTTAATTACTTTTCAATATGAGACTTTAAGAGTAACTAATGTTATTTGGAGATTAATGTTAAGATTTATCATCGAATACTATGTGATTAAATCCTTCTGAGATATGGTTTTTAATCATTTTGTGGAATACTTTGAATAACTTTATGGACAACTGTTTATCAAATGGTCTTTGTTGAACTTTGGGTTTTGTTTGACAAATTTTAGAGATTAAGTGTAGTTTTTCTTTTTGTAAATGATTATCCTTTTTGGGTATTATATGATCTCGCAGAAACCATTTTGATTTTGGTTAATATATAAATAATGGAAAGAATATAGTTCAAATTTTTGGGATTATGTGATTCTCTAGAAGTTTATTATTTTGCATTCAATGTGAAAAATTCATATTGAATACTCATCATTTGAAAAAAATGATTTTGTAGTATGAATTTAGTAATGGATGAAAGTATACATGACAAGAAAGTATGTTTATTTTTGTTTTTATTTAAGATCATAAATAAATTTCTCAACTTTATGAAATGTTACTTAAAAAAAAATTTTCTGTTCACTCTTCCTACTGGGGAATCAAAGACTGTTTAACCCATCACAAGTTTGTGATTTCCTGGTGGTTAGCATTCTCCTAGTCATGTTTTCTATCACTCTCTTTCAGAACATGATATTTTTTTTTCTCCTCTATATCCATGTTTTTCAGGAATCCTAGTATCTTTTTCCTTGGGTGACCTTTGTAATTTTCTTCCTTTATTTTAAAGTGACAGTTTTATTGACTCATTTTCCGATGTTGGACTTTCAATGAAGTTCCTGAGCCCAATTTTAAAATTGCAAGGATGCAATTCCCAAAAGGGGGAAGGATGTAACATCCCAGGTAAATAAAGAATTTTACATTTTTATATTTATTAATATTTTTAAATTAATTGTTAATTTTACTTTAAATGGAATTCTATGTTCGATATCTTACCTGAAACGCAACAACTGGTTTCTTTGAAATCTTACGTTGCACATTAATAATATTATATTATTATAGTAGATTATAGCTAGCCATTGTATGTGTGGGAATGAATAGAAATAACTATAATACGATTATACATGTTTTTTAAATGTTTTTACTTTTATCCAATAAAATTTAGTGCCTTAAAATGTGAATGAATCTAATTTTAAGCATAATTTACATTAAAAGGTCGATTTACTGCCTTTTAATGGAAGAACCAACTTTAAATCTAGTTTTGGTCATTTTAATACATTCAAATTGACCAAATAAAATTATTCTTTATAATGGGGACATCAAAATTTACGTTGTGTAAATTTTAGGAATTTTTCCGAGAAAGTTCATTTTCAAATGAATAGTGAAAACAATTGTACTTTAAATCAAAACTATGTTTCATTCTAATTTATTTAAATGGTTAGATGATATTTTTAATTGGATTTAAAGATTAATTAGAATATTTTTTTTACCATTTAATACAATTTTGGTCATTGGAATTAATTTCACTTTGAAATTGGACATAAACAAGTGTCGATCTTTTGATAGTTATTGTTTCTTAAAAACACGCTATTTGCTTTAACAATGGGAATTAATTTTAAATTAATTAATTAAACTTATAGGTTTATAATTTGGTAAAATAGACACCATTTTTTAATTCGGAGTATCTAATATAGTTTAGGGTGAATTTTTTGTTGTTTTCTATAAAACATCAATTTTTGATGAATAGTGAAACCACTTAGTAGTTGTTAAAAAATTGACTTTTTCATTTAAATGAAAGATACCACTTATGTGAATTGAATTTCTAAAATCCAACATATTTTGGTTTTATTAGTAAATAAAATTTGGTTCAATAAGAAGAAAATAAATTTTGGTGTACAGTAACTTTTGACTTTTATTTACCGCGTTTAATGATAAATATGGAAATTCGAGGTAAAAAAGAATATTATAATAATTCAAAATTACATTAACATTTGTCATAAACTTATTGGATGATTAATGTCCGACCATTGGAATCCTTGGGTCGATTTGGGGAACCCATGGAGCCACTTGTTATTGATATTGGCCCTTTATTTTAAATAACATCATGTAAAGACAAAAATGACATAAAAAATTATCTCATTGTAAATTAATTTTTACATGGAGTTATATAAGTTATCATTTAGACTATAAATTTTAATTGGAAAGGTAAACCAATTTACTACATCATGGTTTTTTTTATAATTTTTATACATCCAATAAATTAAATTATTTATGACACAATAATGATGTAGTGTTTACCTCATTAATAAATGATTTAAATAAATATGATTATAAATATTAAAATTACATCCAAAACCAGTCCAATTCTTATTAGATTAATTTATTTCGACCATGATTCATCGTATCTTCTAACTTATTGAGTTTTGGACCTTTATAAACATAATATCATTATATAATAAATTAATATTATCAAACTTTCCTAAAGAGCCCCTCCTCCCCCTTATAAACTTTCTCACTTCTAACAAATTCGTCACACCTCTATAGCGTTTTGGATAGACCAAACCCAGCCCAATTATACTCCATACAACTCTCTCCTCCTCCTATAATCCTTACCTCAGGTGAAAGGCACTTCCAAAAACCTTTTGGTTTATACCAAATAGAGTTACCCAAATTAAAGGTTACAATTTCTCTTAACTTATTTTTTATTTTACTTCTCTAACCCCTATAATATTTTTATTAAATTATTTTATAAAAACACCAGTATAATCAATATACTGGGATTTTCTTATGATCAGTATTCTAACTACACTTACACCCACCTCTATCTAATTGGTGAACAACATACTGTTTCTGTGGACGGTGAAAAAACTGCCTCACGAAACGATGATTGTTCATATATCTCGTGTTGCCTCTCATGGTATCCATTATGATGGAACTGTATTCATATATGATATATATATATATATATTATTTTTATGTTTTTTTATGTTTATGTATTATTTCATTTATATCATACCTTTATGGTTTCCATTATTGGTAAACATGATAATTTTATTTTAGGAAGGACAGACTACCGCCCCCTCAAAGTGATATGACTCGTTCATACCATAAGTGGGACATATAAATTATTGATTTATTTAAATTATAAATGATATTATACTAGAATTATAATATAACAATTTATTATTTAGTTTTCATTCAATAATGTACAAAATAGAAATGAACGTTGCGTTCATCTGTACGTACGGTTTACCGTCTCCATGAACGGTGCATTTAATTTCTTATCTCCAAATGTTATGAAATTTTATAAATACAAATATATACTGGATATAAATGATATATATGATATCTAAATCATTAATATCATTCTGAAGAAAATTGTCTCTTGACCACATGGACTACTTGTAATTATAAGGTGTTTATTTTTTACCCAAGTACAAAATATTGACAAAACCACCATTATTAACATAAATGATTACATATTGATTATAAAAAAGTAATAAGTGATATAAAATGAATAATAAACCTGAAAAAAATTTCTTAATCAAGTATAATGTAACTTAAGTTTATTATTTAGGAATAACAAGGAACAAACAAGTAAAGTCGGACACGAGGTGGGGATTTCTTATCTCACTTTTAATTCCATGAGATTTCCATTGATCTCCACTTATTTTATTCATGTGGTGTATTTAATACTGATATTTGATATATATTATCGTGATTCTATTTATATTCATGGTATTATGTGACTAATTTTGTATTTATTAACTTATGTTCGTACGACTCGATTGATTACAACGTGGTAAGGGGTTTTCATCTCACTTTTTATTCTTGCATGATTCATGCTAAATTGCCACTATTTAATTTTGTGTGGTGTATGGACTAAAAATTATTTTATTAATTGTGTAATATAAATAAATTTATACTTAATTAAATCTTTTTATTATGATACTTCTTTTATATGGTGAATGTTTCATAAGTTACCAAATCGTTAAAGGAACCTTTGACCCTCCTCTTTTTTTAAAGACGTCTTTTTGTTATGTATTTTAATTTACATCCTATAATGTTGGGATATGTTATTATATATCCTTAATGATGTAAATTTTATGTCCAAGTGATAAGTTACCCTTTTCTCTCTCAGAAATTTATTTTTTTTGAATTTTAATGTTACGCCCTTATGCGGTCGAAAATCTGTAAGGGAACTTCTTAACCAAATTTCTATTCTTTGGGATAAACTAATACTTCGTGATTATGTCATGTTATAAATATTTTTGAATGACCTTTGATTTTTAACACTTAATATACACTTATATTTAGTGTATTCTTATTTTTCACACATAATTATTTAATTGATTTATCCTCAATCTAAGGATACAGTCTTTATAAGGGATTTCTTCACAATTTACAATCACTTGAGACTTCACTATTGTTATGATCCAATTAAATTTTATATGCTATATATATTTCCCTTTGGAATATTATTTCTTGAATACCCTTATTCTCATGATATTATATGTTTTATTATTATATTCTTCAATTATGTTTAGTTAAGTGTTTCTCAAGTGTTAAGAGACTCTTTAAATAAAATATCATTTTAAAAGATCTAAATAGTTATTCTTAAAAATATTTATATTTAATGTACATGTCTTAAAAATGGTTTTTAGTTTTTCTTTATATGGGAATTAATGATTTAAATCATTAATTCCTTTAAAATCTACAAAGTGGAATTGGACACTTTGATTCAAAATTCTCTTTATTAAATCTTTGAAATGGTTTTGAAAGTGGTTTGATAAAGCATTTTTTGTTTCAATATTTTGATTTAGTATATTGTGATTGGAATGTGGATATGTTATCTTTCCTTTATGCTTGTGTTATGTGTTATGATTATGTAATGGTTATTGGGAATTATTTACGTATATGGGTTGTTCTGTGATAAACCTAGGACGGGTGAGCTCAAAATAGCTCTCCAATTCAATTGTAACATAGAAGAGGTAAACGTTAATGTTAATCCTAAGAGATTTATGGAATATACTATGATGGGTATTCCAAATGTGACCCCCTATGTAGATGTGATAGCTACAGTGTATGTACGTTTTGAATTCCATAAGTTACCTTTATGATTTAAGATTTATTTATGTTATTCATCAATATTATGTTTTCATGAGGTATGTTATGATTGAAAAGTATGGTTTCATGGATATGTATTTATTAATGGGCTAATGATTCTTTTCATTATGTTATAACCCTTACTGAGCTTTTTATGCTAATCCAATGTTTTGAAATGTTTTTAATTAGACATAAAGATGAATATGGTCATCGATGAGATCAAGGATAAGTCATGCTATCCAAAACATGAAACTAGACATGTATTTATTTTTTTAATAGTTTTTATTTTCATAAAAATGAAAACAGAGTAGTGGTGTCTACATGTAATTTTCAAATTGTTATGTTATAGTTATTGCCTAATTATATGAAGATCTAAACCTGAAATGATCCTCAATGTGAATTATTAATTTAATTCAAGTTTATGTAATGTTAAAGGTAAGGACCTTACAGTTGGTATCACATGTTTGATTAGATAACATTAGAGGTTAGGGTGTTCTTTAAGCATTTGTGACATTACCATAAGGGTTAGGATTTCATAAAGATCCATAGTTATTTTAGATTAATTGAATGAGTTTAAGATAACATGAATAATTATATCTTAGTATTTACCCTCCTCATAAGATATTATATGTTGACTTTACTAATATACTCAATCTTTCCTTTATGGTTTTAGTAAATAGTGGGATCTTGTAGGCACCAAAGTAACAATGGATGTGTTGAAAATTGTGACAGTTTTCTGAATGAGCAACTGAATGAATTGGTAGCTGCAGTGAGAACTCTTGAGGTTATTCTCAACCAACTATCTGGAGTCATCATTAACAACCTGAACCTTAGTGATTCTTATAAGGCATCATATATGAGAGAAAAAAATCCATACGAATGTTCATGTAATCATCATAAAGGTAAGTGTGAAATAAACCTATGTGTCAAGGATGTGGAAAAGAACACAAGGAAAATGTTTCAAAGGGACAGGAAGATTATATAGATGTGGAAATGAATGTCATAAAGAAAAAACCTACCATGGAAAAAGTAAGCATCCATTTGACATTAGAAAAGGGAAAGAAGTTCTTTCTGAGGGATCAATTTAATGTTTTACTTGTGGTGTGCATGGTCTTTATAAAAACAGATATCCTACAAAGAAGTTTCAGGAATGGGATCTCTTGTATTGTACAAATATAGGTTTACTAATACCTAATTACATTCTGATTGAGGATGAAGAAAGTGACAATGATGAATCAAAGGAATGGATTATTTCTTAATTGATCTTTAGACATTTTTTGAAATCTAAGGATATGATTCATGAATTTTCTTCTAGGAAATAAGTATTTTAGAATATGTTTTAACGGAATGGTTAATGGATCATGATGAAATTTGAATGATTAAGAAGTCAACATATAAGGGATTCAAGATTTATGGTGGGTTTTAGGATGGTGAAATGATTAAAAGTATTAAGTCTCTTTTGATGATGGAATTACATTTGATGACTTATTATAGTATTTGTAACCCTGAAATTTGATATATGAAAATTTTATTAAAGAAATAATTATCTTTTCTTTTGTGGATACAGTTATAAAGAACCATTCGGGTTTATATGATCCGTGAATTTTAGGCAATTACAGGTAAATACATTTTGGGATGAAAAATAAAAGTTATTAAAAAACCTTTGTGGTTGAAATATGTTATGGTTATTTTTGATGAATTTATCTCTTTTTGGAACGTTTAAAAAAAATTGAAAAAGGACAAAACGTAGACCACATCACAACTCTTCTCGTCGGACAAAGTTGCGGGAATCGAATGCACAACCAAAGTGAGACTGGGATTTATCGCCTACCACTAGACTACAGGAAGTCCCTGGTTGGTATGACTAATTCTTTTTAGTTGGATGATTTTATGAATCAAGAATAATTTTATTTTGAGTTATCTATATAAATTATAAACCTATCATGGAGGATATGTGATTAGGTTAAATACTTTTCAATATAATACTTTAAGTGTAACTGATGTTATTTGGAGATGAATGGTAAGATTTGTCTTCGAATACTATGAGATTAAATCCTTTTTATATTTGGATTTTAATCTTAGTTTGGGTTACTTTGAATAATTTTATGGAATTTTTTTTATCAAATTGCCTTTGTTGAAATTTGTTTTTTGTTTGAAAAATATTAGAGCATAAGAGTAGTTTTTCTTTTTGTAAAAGATTACCCTTTTCTGTTTTATCTAATCTCACAAAAACCATTTTGGTTTTGGTTATTGTATAAATACATGGAAAAAATATAGTTCATATTTTGTGAATTATGTGATTCTATAGAAGTTGATAAGTGTGCATTCAATTTGACAAGTCATATTGAATACTCATCGTTATAAAAAAATAAGTTTGTGGTAGGAATTTATTAATGGATTAAGGTCAACCTAACATGTAAGTTTGTTTCCTTTTGTTTTTCTTTAATCCCATAAATAAATTCCTCAACATTATGAAAAGTAACATAAAACAAAAACTTTGTCTGTTAACTTTTCTTATTGGGGAATCCACGACCGTTTTACCCATGACAAGTTTGTGATTTTCTGGTGGTGAACTTTCTCTTAGTCATGTTTTATATCACTCTCCATCAGAACATGATGGTTTGTTTTCTCCTCCATATCCATGTTTTCCAAGAATCCTAGTATATTTTTTCTTGGGTGACCTTTGTACTTCTGTTCCTCTATTTTAAAGTGATAGTTCTCTTGACTCTTTTTCTCATGTGGGGCTTTCAATGATGTTTCCAAGAGAAAATTTAAAATTTCCATGAGGAAATTATCAAAAGGGGGGAAGGATGTCACATCCCAGGTCAATAAATAATATTAAATTTTTATATTTATTAATATTTGTAAATTAATTTATAATTTTACTTTAATGGTGATACTATGTTTGATGGCTTACCTGATATGCAACAACAGTTTTTGTGAAATCTTACATTGAACACTAATAATATAATATTATTATGTTAGTTAATTTCTAGACATTTTGTTGGATTGAATGAATAGAACTAACTAAAATATGATTATACATATTTTTGAAATGTTATTAATTTTATCCAATAAAATTTAGTGTCTTAAAATGTGAATGAATTTAATTTTAAGCAGAATTTTCATTAAAATGTCGATTTACAGCCTTTTAATGGAGAACCCACTTTAAATCTAGTTTTGGTCACTTTAATACATTCTATTTGACCAAATGAAATTTTTCTTTAGAATGGGAACTTCAAAATTTACTTTGTGTCAATTTTTTTAATTTTTCCCATAAAGTTCATTTTCTAATGAATGGTGAAAAATATTGTATTTTAATTCAAAACAATATTTTAATCTAATTTATTTATATGGAAAGATTATATTTTTAATTGGTTTTAAAGTTAAATTATAATATATTATTACCATTTAATCTAATGTTGGTCATTGTATTTAATTTCACTTTAAAATTGGAGATAAACAAGTGTCAATCTTTTGATTCTTATAGTTTCTTAAAAACACGCTATTTGTTTTAACAATGGGAATTAATTTTAAATTAATTAATGAAAACTTTATGTTTTGAATTTGGTAAAATAGACCCCATTTTTTAATTCAGAATATCAAATATAGTTTAGGCTGAATTTTTTGTTGTTTTATGAAAAACGTGAATTTTTGATGAATAGTGAAACCACTTAGTAGTTGTTAAAAAAATGACTTTTTCATTTAAATCAAATTTAACACTTCTGTGAATTAAATTTCAAAAATCCAAAATACATGGTTCTATTAAGTAACTAAAATGTGGTTCAATAAGATGAAAATAATTTCTGGTGAATAGTAACTTTTGACTTTTATTCACTGATGTTAAAGATAAATTGGATAATTCAAGGTAAAAAGGATATTATAAAAATTAAAAATTACCATATCACATTTCCTAACCTTATTGGATGTGCAGTGGAAAACCATTTAAATCCTTGGGTCAATTTTGGGACCCCATGGAGCCACTGATGAATGATAATGATACTATATTTTAATTAACTTAATGTAAAGGCAAAAATGACACACACAAATATCTATTTGTAAATTAAATTTTAAATGATGTCATATAATTTATCCTTTTGACTATAAATATTAATTGGAATTATAAAACTATTTCATACATTAATGTATTTTTTTATAATTTTTAGACATCGAATAAAATAAATTATTTATGAACACAATAATGATGCAGTGTTTACCTAATTAATAAATGATTTAAATAAATAAGATGATAAATTTTAAAATAACATCGAACACCTATTCAATTCTAATTGGATGAATTTATTTTTACCATGACTCATCGTATCTTCTACCTTAATGTGTTTTGGACATTTAGAAACCAAATATCATTATATAATAAAATAATATTATCACACTTTCCAAAAGAGCCCCTCCTCCCCCTTATAAAAATCCCTCCCTTCTATCCAATTACTCACACCTCTAAAGCCTTTTGGATCCTCCAAAACCTTCCCAATTAATCTCCTTACATCCCTATCATCTTCCTATAATCATTACCTTAGGCATAAGGCACTTCGAGAAACCCTTTTGGATCATACCAAAGGGAGTTACCCCAATTAAAGTTAACTGTTTCTCTTAACTTCTTTTCATTTATTTCACTTCTCCAAACCCTAAACACTTTTTATTACATTATTTTATAACCACAACATTATACTCAATATACTATGATGTTATTATGATAAGGATTTGAACTGCACTTACACACACCACAATCTAATGGGTGAAGAACATACTGTTTCTGTGGACGGAGAACTACTACCTCACGAAATGATGATTGTTCAAATATCTCCTACCGCCTCTCATGAAGGCCATTATTATTGAACTGTATTTATATAGGATATATATATATATATATATTATTTTTATATTTTATTTATTCTTCTCAATTTTTTCATTTATAGAATACCTTTATAGTTTCCATTGTGGGTAAAAGCGATAATTTCATTTGAGGAAGTGCTTACTACCACCCCCTCAAAGTGATATGACTCGTTCATACCATACATGGGACATAAAAAGGAAGGATTTGTTGATATTATATATTATATTATACTATATTTATAATTTAACTTTTTATCATTATGTTTTCATTCAATTTATGTACAAAATAAAATTGAAAGTAGCGTTCATGAGTACATACGGCTTACTGTCTCCATGAACAGTGCATTTCATTTCTTATCCCCAAATGTTATGTAATGTTAAAAATAAATATATATACTGGTTATATAAATATATATGATATATATATATTTTCAATTTCATTTTGGAGATAATGGACTCTTGTCCACATGGACAACTTTTAATTATAATGTGTTTATTTTTTACTCAAGTAAAAAATATCGACAAAATGATCATCGTCAACTTAAGTGATTATATATTATTTATAACATGGTAATATGTGATATAAAAGGAATAATAAACATGAAAAAGGGTTATTAATCAAGTATAAATTCTATTATGTTTATTATTCATGAATAACAAGGAACAAACTAGTCAAGTCGGATACGAGGTAAGGGATTTCTTATCTCACTCTTAATTTCATGATATTTCCATTATTCGCAACTTATGTATTACATGTGGTGTATTGAGTACAGAAATTTGATTTATATTATCATTATTCTATTTATATTCATGGTATTGTGTGATTAATTTGGTGGTTATTAACTTTTTCTCATACGACTCGATTGATTACAATGTGGTAAGGGGGATTAATTTAGTGTATTTCTGGATTATGCAGTAAAGCTGTAAAATAGAGTAGACTAAATTTAAATAGCACAGCTGATATAAAACAAGTGGTTCAGTCTCAATCTGAGACCTAATCCACTCCACTTGGTTATCACCTACCACCAAGAAGTTTATATAAATAAACTATGATCCACACCCTTATTCGGGGATAAAAATAGTATATGGACTGCCCAGGCCACGCAGGGACCTCTTCCAGAGTTTTCATGGGTAAAAAAAATAATGATAAGGCCACACAGGGACCACTTCCACAGTTGTCATGGGTAAACAAGGGTAATGAATTTGGTGTGAGGATTTTGAAATCCTCCAATTCAGTGCAGGAGTCAATGTGTGTGTAAAATATACAGAGTAAACACTCTGCTCAAAAGTAAAATAAAGAAATCACTGAGAGAGAGAGGGGGATTAGATATGAGTTTAGAATAATCTAGCGATTATTAGTGTAGCTCTAGACTCCTTGGATAAGACATAAATTCTTTTGAGTCCTTCTCTGGTTTTTGTGTTGAAAAACAGAGTATCGTGATTCAGCTTTTTTTCGTCACAAGTAATGATGTTCTTTGAATTCCAGTATACTTCATGTGTTCTTTAGTAGAGTCAAATTACATGCATGAGACAGTTATTTCTTTTAAGATCTTGCAATGTGTTCTTCGCGGTTATGTTCAGTCTTTATTTTTTTTGAGTATAGTGCACTCACGTTTCTTGCCTTGTTGTATATTACGTTCTCTTGGACACTCTACATTCTTTATCTCCGAATGCATGAGGGTTAGCTGACAGGTACCATAAGTGGTGTACCTCGTACCACATACTATTTCTATAAAGAAACATTAATTATTTCACTGAATTAAAGACATCAAATACGACCATTAAAATGAAAAATTGAAAGATGACAAAATAGGTTAAGAAATGGTGTCACAGTATGTTATGCAAACAGTGTCTTCTTCATGGTATCTCTTTGTCACGGTGTCTCCTTCACTATGTCTCCTTCACCGTGTCTCCCTATCACAATGTATCCTTCACTGTGTCTCCTTCACGATGTCTCCTTGTCACGGTGTCTCCTTCACAGTGTCTCCTTGTCATTGTGTCTGCTTCATCACAGTGTTCTTGTTCACGGTGTCTGTGTCTTGCTCACTGTTTTTGACTTACTGAGTCAAGATTCACAGTGTCTTGTACTTATGAAAATAATTATATTCATACTTAAACAGTAATATGAAGAAAATGAATTGAGTTTATCCATTATCAAGTATGAGATAACTTGAAACATATATTCACATGATTGATAATATTTGTGAGATTTTTGATCATTAATAATATTTGTAATTATTGTTGAGATTTGTGATCATCAAAACATGATTAATACATGAGGAGTCCAACAATAATGAATAACATCATACCACTATTGAATTAAAAAAATGTCATTAATGAACAATAGATTGTTTCATGATCAACTCAAACTCATGATTACTTATTCAATATCAATGGAACAAAATTTCATTAAAAATATTATTTTAAGAGGAATTAATTCCCATTTTATTTATAGGGTTGTGACATGAAATTATACCCATAATAAACATGGTGAGGTATAATAAATAAATATGTAATAAGTTACATGAAAAAAATTATTTCATCTAATATAGAAGACCTATAGGTTGGAATAATTAATAAATGATTCATCGAAAAAATAGTTAATTATATTTTTTAAGGCCTCGGATGATTAATCATACCATTATAATTAAATAAATAATATAATAATAAATCCTTATTATATTTAAAATCATCACAAATTAAAATACACCATCACAATATTAACACTACCACAACATGTAGGCACAACCCATGTAAGGGAACATCTAACTAATTACATCCACTCCAAGATTACTCCAAAGAGAAATTATATTGCATGAAAACCTTTACTAGTAATATTTCTCAAATAAAAATTTACCCCACCCTCAAAACAATGTAATCTATGATAGAAAACCTTATAATCCTTTTTTATAACATGTATGATATGTTAAAAAATGAAATCATTGAAGTAAATTATAATGGACTTCAATAATAATTAATAACCCCAATTCATGGTAGAGTGACTTCTATGGGTTTTAAATTTACTTATTCATAACCCATCACTTTGTGATACACTAGACCAAAAAGCTTATCATACAACATATCACATATAGTGCATAGTTTATATAATGCCCCAGGATTCCCTTATAGTGATAATAAATAATTTTTTATGTATATACATTACATTATAAAAACACACAATATTTTATCATAATAGTTTCAAGCCTTTAAAATCATGGTAACATAATCTTTTAACTTGATGAAATATACTCAATGTATCCCCTAAAGAAATTCCCATTTATTACATATAAATAAAATCATTTTTCAAAACATGGGAAAGGAAATATAAGAAAGGGTGATTTAAAATGCCAAGAAAAGATGAATAAAAGATATATGTAAAATAATTTAAGCATAAGGGTATGATAACATGAGCATTAAATTTGAAAACCATACCATGCACATGAAAGATCATAATGATGTATCATGGAATAAATATTAGATGTTCATAATACATGAATCATAAGGGAAACAGTGAAAATGATCCTTGAGATGATAACATTGGAAAAAGCTATGGAATTTGTGAAATATAATAATCATATAAAATTTTATTTCAAGGCTACCCACCAAGCTGTCTGTAACTTTTATAGCCTTGGTATAACCACCTGTGTTCTAGAATTGGGCTTGATATGACCACTCGTGTAACCTCCTTTTTAGTATTGGTCTAACCAGCTATGTACCCTCATATTTGGGTTTGGGATAACCACTAGAGTAACCTCAACATTTGGATTTGGATGACCACCCATGTAACCTCATTTTTTCAGACTGGTCTAACAACCAATGTATGCCCACCATTGGGATTTCATTGACAACCCATGAACCATCATTTTTGGGGTTATTCTAAGAACATATGTACCCTCATATCTGGTCTTGGAAGAATCACTCTGGTACCCTCACCTTTGGGATTGGTATAAATACCAATGAAATAAATAATCTCATAAAACATTTATCAATAACCAATGCATTAGGTCACTATATGGGGGAGCCCATCATGTATGCTATAATTGGATCACCCAATGCTATCTAGGATGCCCCATTGTGTAAGATATAATTATCCTTCACTATTCTGTTGGGGTAACCCATCATATAAGATGTGTCTATGAACCAAAACATGAATAATGTAATATTTTCATGTATATCATCACAAAATATCATAAAAAATAATTATTACATTATTACTAGATTAACCCATAGAAAAGAAATTTTTTTCCTAGAAATATATTAATAATTTGATTAACTTATTAAAAATAATATATTTTCATCACAATATCTTTGTAACATTATTTACCCCTGGAAAACAAAATGGTTTCAAAAAGGTTATCCCATAAAAAAATAAATCATTCAGAGAAAGAATGTGAATTTTATATATGTATCATATCGATAGTAAGGAATTTTAAAAACCAATGTATTTCTTCTTATATAGATTTTTAAGGATTATTTCCACCATTTCATAAGGGAAAAATCTTTTCTTCTTTGAAAATTTAATTTGAAAAAATAAATAAATTATGAAAACATTTTCGTTGAAAATAACCGTGAAAATTTATAATGGAATCTTTAAAAATTATACAAAAAACAATTTAAAAAATAAACCATTTTACACTTAATTTATTATAAAAATGATTTTAAAATATCATTTCAATAAAAATAATTGATAAAATTTTTAGAAAAAATTTTATTGGGAAGAAAACATATTTTCGATCGAAGAGAAAAATAATGTTATATTTTATTAAAAACATTTAATTAGTTATTTTATGTACCAAAGAGTGGGAAAATTGTAACATAAAATGAAAATATCTTTATTATATATAGTATATGAGAATTGTATATAATTATTGAGATGTATATCATGATATTTCTATATTGGAGACATAATCATAAGAAATCATGATAAACGCTGAGATCCACCAATCCAAAATAAAGTTTTATTTAACAAAAAGGTGCAAGCCCTCAAAAAGGCCCCATGCTTATGGAGGTATGAATTAGTGCAGGCCGAGGGCATCGCCTCTAATTAAATTAATAGCCTCTAGTTTCAAGAAATTAGAAGAAAGAAGAATAGTGTGAATAGAGCCCTACTCGGTTAAGGAAGCCAAATAGTCTGCTACCTTATTGCCCTCACACTAGGTGTGGGACACTTGGATGGTATCCCGAATTGAGGATCTGTAATTCCTAAAGACATAAGATATGGACCATAGAGTACCGTCTTTAACTCTCAAGGAGTTATGGAGAATTACGGAATCTGTATCCACCTGAGAAAAAATCACATGTTGATGGCTGCAAAGAGAGAGACCCATGAGCATCGCCTTGGCCTCATCCAAAAGGGGTGTGCCCATCCCAAAACACGATTAAAATTCCAGCTTGGCGTTCCCCTGAGAGTCGCGAACCACTCCCCCAACATTCATGATTCCCAAGGAGAAAGACGCATCGGTGTTCATCTTTAATCAGGAACCATGGTGATGCCTGCACACCCATTGACCCTGCGCCATTACTGGGTGGGGAATGGGCACAGAGGTACTGATGTGTATGCGTCTCAGTGAAGGGGCATCTTTCCAATTCGGGGAGAGTGAAAAAAAATCCATCAACAAGAAGCGCAACCTGGCAATGATGGCTCTTGTTGTAGTATATAATCCTTCATATCTCGACTGGTTTATGGCTTGCCACAAGCACCAGCAACCAGCACTCAATATTCCAGATTGAGCCATCTGATCCTTGTCCGAACATGACGAGCATTGAAACCAACTTCCTAGGAATGAAGAAATATCCCAATGACGAGTGGGGTTAAAAACAGAGCCTTCGAAATAGGACCACACCGCTGAATCCCACCCCCTTCAATGAATAAGTGCTGCATACTCTCTTATTTCCTGATATCATAGCAATGGAATGACGAGGACTAGTTAATTTCCAGCTTTTTTATATTTTCATCCATAGCTACAACAGAATTATTGATGCGCCATACGAGGAAATTGTACTTCATTGGGATCTTGTGGCACCACATCACTCCATTCCACCCATAATATTGATTTTTCTCTGAGATCAGCTTACGGTACTCTCTGGTGGAAAAACGCCCGAAGACGAAGGAGTAAACAAACATGAATCTTGTCCAGTAGTGATCTTAATGGACTCAAGAAGATCCTACTGTTCCAAGTTCAACAAAGACTTTGTAAACTTGGGATGGAGACTAACCTACTTAACCGAAATTGTAGTGACAGGGCATCCCAGGAAGGTGAGAATAGAACCAGCCCAGTTTTTGTGCCAAAGAAGTAAGTCCCCAGATCCAACAATCCACTGAGATCTCGGCTGAAGAAACTGGACCATGGGATAAATCTTCTTCCAAAGTGGGGAATAGTAGCAATGGGAAACCTCTTCACTTCCCCAACAAATTCTTGACATGGATCTTCCACACAGCGTACGCTCCTCCAGAATCTCCCAAGCCAACTAGGCATGAATGTAGTGAATCGTACTCTGGAGACTCCTTACACTTATCCCCTAGTCAAGGACCGGCCTCACCATCTTTCTCCAAGAAACCCAGTGCCTTTTACCTTCTGATTTAGAATCCCAGAGAAAGGAACATAAAATATTGTCTACATTTTTTGATCACTCCTTTGGGAACATTTGAGGATTCCATCACATGAATGGGGATGGCCGATATTACACTATTTACTAAAGCAATGTGGCCCCCAAACGAAATGGATTGGTTTTCCCAATTAAGCACTTTGCTAGTTATCCTACTCACAACGATATCAAAATCACATACCCAGAGTCTACTAGAGGATATTGGAATTCCCATGTTCTCCATTGGAAGAACACCACGCTGCATCTCCAATTGGCTGCCCAGGGTGGATACTCGATCATGGGTTCTCTTATTAGAGATGAAAAAACTGCTCTTTGTTGAACTGATGACTTGCCCACTCCAGTGACAATATTCCCAGAGAATTACCTTGATCCCTCGAACCAAATCCTTACCACCATTAAAAAATATAATGGTTCATCATCAAACATCAGATGGGAGATTTAGAGAACATTCATCCTCCTCTTGAAGGGGTTTATCACACCTTGATACAGGCCTCAGTTAATTAGTCTACTAAGAGTAGCTTGTGCCAGTGTTAAAATGCAGGGAGATAGGGGATCTCATTTCTAAAACCTTTTTGTTGCCTTGAAGAACCCATAAACCATTACCATAAAAGAAACCGCCAGCCACGAAGAGCTAAAGCTCTTAAATATGAGGTCCACTACTCTGACCGAGAAGCCAATGCTCAAGAGGACTCTATTAATGAAGCTCCATTCAATCCTATCATATGCCTTGTTCATGTCCATTTTGATAGCCAAATATTAACCATGAGTTTTTACATTGATTTCACTTATCATCTCCTGCGCTAGAGATATTTCTCCTTGAATAGAGCGTCCTTTCACGAACCCATGTTGCTCAGGGCATATCCAGTCAGGAAGGAATTTAGATAGCCTTTGATTAATAACAGATGCCACGATTTTATAGGGGAATTTACATAAACTCACTGGTTTATATTGAGATATAGAGGAATGATTCTTAATCATTAGGATGAGAACCAATTTAGTAGCACTTGCAACCCGAGGCAGAGTCCCTCAGCGAAAATTGTCCTGAATAGATTCTATTATGTCTGTCTTAACCACATCCCAGACCCCTATGTGAAAAGAACCTGGAAAACTATCAGCCCAGGAGCACTATCTGGGTTGAGTCTCTGCATGTCCGAGTGAATTTATTCCTCGCAATGAATCACCACTAGGACCCCATTGTCTAGTGGAGAGACTAGCCTAGGAATCACCTCCCACAGTTCCCCTTGCCCAATAGGATATCCCGTGTTCATCCCTGGATTAGGACAAGCTAGCATATCCTTAAAGAAGGAAAACTACATTCCCCCCACTATATCTCAATCCTCAGTGTAAGATCCATCTTCAAGAAAATGATTAGGAGAAAGGGAGCGCCTTTTTTCTCTAATACACGCATGATAAAATGTAGTGTTTTTGTCTCCCTCTTGCAACTACCTCACCCGGGAGCGGCCCCGGGCCAGACGATCCTACTTTCTAAGCATCTCCACCCAACACACCTTTTTCCAATTAGATCATCAAACACTAATTCATTCTACGCCTCCTCGAGCTTAGAATCCAAACATTCGATACTTTGTTAAAGAAGCTCCATGATATGATCAAAGGGAGGAAGCACCCTGCCTAAACCATCAGCCCCTGTTTCAGCCTCTGCTGTTTTTTATGAAGAGATACCCACATATGACATTGAGTAGATTCACCCCATAGCTCCCTTACAATCCTATGATAACTTTGAAATCGAGACCAATGTTGGTTGAATCTGAAAGAATCTAGGTAATTCTACTTTGGCACTAGAGAAACCAGTAAAGGGGAGTGATCTGATATACCTCATGCTAGGTGTTTGAATTTGGCATTTGGATATTTGTTTATCGCATTAGAATTAACCAGGCACCAGTCTATCTTGATCTAGATTCTTCTTCCACTCAATTGGTTGTTTCACCAAGTAATGTGATCCCCTGAATATCCCATGTCGAGAAGACCCTTGTCAGCCATAAGCTGTGCGAAGTCCTGACTGGCCTTATAGAACAAAACGCCTCTTCCCTTCTTCTCCTCCGGGTCGAGAATGGTGTTGATATCCCCCACAATGAACCACAACAGATCTTGAGGGTCAAAGGCACCAAGACTTTGCGACACCCATTTACATTCCTGAATGTCGCAGATTCTATATACAACAGAGAAGAAGAAGCAGTCTGATCGCTTCGTGACTCTTGTGGTTATGAATTTATCTCCTGCCTCAATCAGATCCAAATAAATATCTTTCTTCCAAAAAAGCCAAATATGTTTATTAACCGGATCATCATGCAAGGAGCCAAGAATCAGAACTTTGTGGCAGAAGGCTTTGATCATACTCGGCTTCTGTTTATGCTCAAGGACTTCCACAAGAATAGATTTATTTTTCTTAGCTTCTGAGGTGATGAGGTCAGACTTCACCTGAGCACCCAGGCCATGAGAATTCCAAATGAGGAGAGATAACATTAAAAAACAGGTAGCCCAGAATTGGCCCAAGGATATTTGGTAATTTTGATAAAGGGAAAAGAGTTTTCTCTAAAAAGTATCATCTATGCCCAGGTGCATACCCCGGGTTGTTGGCAGAATCAGCAGGGGATTAAGGCGTCTCAGAGTAATTGGCATTCCCCTTCATTACCCTGCAAGTAGAAAAGGGGGGTGAAGAAGAACAGGACAGACTGGACAGATCCACCGCCTTCTCAGGACTTGACCCTCCTTCAAGAGCCTTACATGAAACCTCTTCCAGCCCATTGAAACAACCCTCCTATACAACCTTCAAATTGAGAACCCTCGCCTTCCTGTTGCATGGCTCAAAAGTAACTAGAGAAATATTTCGAGCTTCAACCACCAATAATAATGGGATAACCAACAGAAAAAACTCCTCCAATTCTCCTGGGGAGAACATGAGGGAAGAAGAACCCGAGCTACCAAATGTATCCAAAGCACTATAACACGAATAAAAAAGGAAATATGGCCTTGATGGGAGGAGGATTAGAACATGATGGGGGGAAACAGAAACGTGGAATGCTAGGAGGGACCTGGAAGCAACGCAGACCCCTGATAAGGAGGCCACATCTTTATCCGCGGAAGAAAACAGGGTCACCTCTGACACTCAACTGAGTGGGGCCATCATTCTGGACGTGGAAGGATGGGAAAAATGCAAACAAACCCCTTGGTGCCCTCATCAACATATTTGAACTGAGTTCCCTTAAAGGAGGCAGGATGAACAATACCTTGGAAACACTGGGAACATGATATCCTGAAGCCATCCCACTAAACCATGAACTTCCATAGATAATGACTCCAGTATAGGGAGAGACAGATCCAACTCGACACAAATCTGAGGCATCAATGTCTCCTCCCTGCTTCGAGTGCATGCATCCATACATAGAAACCCCCCTAGCGAATCCCCAATTTCTTTGAGAAAGGTACTATTCTGGAAAGGGAGCGGAAGCCCTAGAAGGCACACCCAAACTACAGCCTGCAGACATTCCTTCCCCTTATGAGCCTCCATCGACTAGCAATGGAGACTGAATTGCCATCGACCCATTACACGCAGGGCGACACACCATGCCTTGACAAAATCCTCCTCCAACAAAAGCACCAAACAGAAGGAGAACCTGTGTAAAACCGATATCTGAGCCCCGTCCTTCAATCCCAAGAATCCACAAAATGCTTAAAACTAGAACGGGAGGGTTTCTCAGAACGAAAAAGCACCATTAGTGTTCACTTCAAGCCGGAAACCACCTCGTTGAACACTGAGATAGGGGCATAAAACGAAGGCCGCAACCCATCCCTCACCACTAAATGTAAAAACGGATTGATCACTGGGAAACCCAGAACTTATGGGCCAGAAGCCTTCCCGCACAGCGCATCCTTGAAAGAAGGAGGCAGACACCCTTCTCTGGAGGGGAGAACCGGAGACCCCCAACATGAAGGAAAACCACCATCCAGAGCCATAGATCTGGGATCGAACGTCACTGGGGATAGGGGTACCGTCGAGGATCGGAAACACAAGGGAAAAATGAGCGGAATGATTCGAAAACCGCTTGGTGCATGAGGCGTGTTCTTCAGGAATGAATAGGAAGCCATCTCTAGGTGACATTGTATCATAAAACTCTTATCACTTTGATGAACATTAATCCTAAAACCAATGATAGAATTACATAAAATGAAACATAAATTATCATGAGTATTAATAAATTAATTATATTATTTGTCTAATGTGTTTTATGTACCCCTTGTTAAAGGGTATTGGAGCATAACCCAACATTCATCTCAAAAACGAAAATTGATTCATAACTCTCTTACCGATTTGGTAACATTGGAACCATAAAACCCATTCAATAGAGACACATAAATGGATATGGAAATAAAAATAATCATAGGTATAATTATCATAAAAATAATCTTCATCATAATATTGAACACATAAAACAAAAATATGGTGGATATGGAATCTGTCTCATGGAATTTAATATTCAGATGGAAATCCCTTACCATAAGCCTTGATATCTATCATACTCATTCAACATATTCAATAAAAATATGGGATTAATATAAATCTAACAATGAACCATATTCATATATATAATACCTTGTATTATTGTTTTATGAACCTTTTATTACCCGTTTATTAACAATTTCTTGTTAATGTTAATTTTTAGGTAATAATAGCTTTTTTCATGTATGTTTTGAGTTGGTATTGTAGGTCCTCTTACTTTGATCATGGATAAATAAATTATAGAAATTAAAACATGGTATAAATATAATATATAACCAGTACACATTTATTTATAGATATGGAGAAAAATTAGTGATAGGATGTTATGTACACCATTCGTAGAGATAATAGGTCGTTTATATTCATGAAAAATATTTCCATTTTGTTATAGTATTAAAATAAAAAAAGGTAAATGAAATATATATATATTAATTCTCGTATATGTTTTTTATATAGCAAATGACTATTAAATAAATATTTAATTTGTTCCATGTAAAGTAGGAATGAATGACATTTATTCATGGGGAAATAATCAACAGGACACCTGATTGATGTTATCAAATTCTCCCAAAATGGAAATCATGATGTTATGCGTGGTATTGTAAGAACATGGATCTTCTTTTCAGGTATGTTATCCTTTTTCTGGTTTTTATTGAAAAGTGGAGTTTTTTTAAAATTTGTAAAGTACATGATGGGTACTGAGTTACCATAGGTAGCCATGTGAATGTCGTGTAACGGTCATGAACACATCTGTGTGTGGTGATGTGGAGACCGCCTAATGCAGTTGCTAGTAAGGGAAAGTACACACCATGTACATCTAAATTATACGACATGTATTTTATTTTTATTTAATTAAATGGACCGGGGTCAAGTCTAATTGGTAGAAGTGTCTTCTTCTTAGCTTTCTTCGACCGAGGGCATCCATACGACGCCGATCTTTTCATGATCCCCTGATCGAGCATCCATTCTCCGATTCTACTGTTATCGATTGTGTTGGGATCGCCACAGTATGCTCTTCCTTCTTCTTGAGCTTTTTTTCCTGATTCCTCCTCTTTAAAGAGTTATCTTCAGTTAAACGATTCAGACGTTTTTTTAGATCTATGACGTTTTGAAGGAGAATCAAGGACTGAGATTCTTGTATAACAATATCACACCACTAAGGTAGGTGTGTTGTGCCTTTATGTAGATATTCTTGGACTTATATGTGCAAAAGATCCCAATAACCTTGTTCGGGGTATTGCATTTTTACGATATTATCCTAGTTAATTGTCTTTTACATTAGTATGCTTGATTAGAGGTCAATTGAATGTGAATAGGGTTAATTGTTATTCTTTAGATGTGTTTTCCCAGGCTTGTTCTTTTTATGACCGTTTGGTCTCGCTTAGCCTGTTAGACCGTCATGTTTCCCTTTCCTAGTGCTGATAGGATAGAGTGATCCTTTTATATAACATTTTGTTATGCTGTAAACTATTTATCCAAGTAGTTTGTGAGGTATACTTTGGCCGTTATATACGGTTGTGATCTATTGACTTACACAGGTCCATGAGAACCTGGTGTAGTAGACCATAGAGAGAATGGACGTTGAGGTCTTCTGTAGAGTGTTTGTTTTACTCTTACGATGCAAGACTATAGGGTCAATGGACGCAAGTGAATCTTCATAGTTCCTGTAGTTCCATTATGTGGGCCACAGGGGGAATTGGACCTTGAGTTAATTTTTAGAATGCCTTTTAGTTACCGATACGAGACTATAGGAGGAATGAACGGTGAGTGGTTCCTCAAGGAGTCTGTGCTACGCTAAACCAGAGGGGTTAGACTGTGTGTAATTACCAGATGGTTTCTTGTACTTTTTTGGTTGAACTAGAGGCGTTAGGCTATGATTTCCTCCTATAGGGATACCTATTTTTGTTTATATATATATTTGATATGTGAAATTGAATGCATTGAAACTCTAGGATTGTTTACATTTGGGTACTTCCTTGTTTACTGCTTCACTTTGCTTATTGCCTGCCATATATATTCACTGACAGTTATGCATAGATCTTTTGGTGGTTTCCTATGAGGATTTAGACTCACTCCCTATTTGGGTCGTGATTTTGGGCCAAAACATATTATATTGTTACAGGTCAATATAAGGGTAAGCACCCTTCTACTTCAGGTACATGACTGCTTGGAGATGAAGAGCATGGGACCAATCTGAGGCTTGCGATGCTGAGGAGTTGATTCTAGATTTTTCTTTTGTACATGGTTTAGTATTGTATTCCAGCATTGTCACATTTTTGGCTTGTTTCCTAGACATATGTATCAGGTTTCATTTATATATGTTCTCCAGTTATTTATATCTACAATATTCTGATGATTAATGTTGTATGGTATTATACTGCATCAGCTATTGCTATCTATTTACTTCTGTTGTGTTACTCTTCCAATGAGGGCATAGTTTCACCACTATCACACCCAAATCCCTTGTTGTTAGTCGGCAGCCTCTGGCATTTTAGAAAATCCCCTTGTGGCCTTGTGATTGGTACGGGGTGCCTCTGGGTGGATTCTGGAGTCGGGATGTTAAAAAGTGGTATCAGAGGGTTTCTTTCTTATTGAATACTTTTTGGAGCCTATATCCAGGGATTGGAAGGAATATCTTCTTGGTAATATGTTTTTCCCATGAGTAGCTAACTCGTGTATATGAAAATAAAAATAAACCCCATTTATTTCTATTTTTATGGTTTTTCAATTTTAAAATTGATTTGATTTCACCATTGGGAGATTCACATGTTTTGTGTGTTTATTTTTGATATTATTGAGCATCTATTTCTATTTCCACCAAATATGATTAGGTTATGCCATCTCATGCATCATATAAGCACTTGTTAGATATCACATGTCATGCCTTCTTACCATGCCATTTAGGGTGCATTAGTGATTGCATGTTGTTGTGATAGGTGTTTTGCTAGATATGCATGATGTTGTGATAGATGATTTGATATGAATAATGTCTATTTAATAGGGTATTAAATTGTGAAAGCTTTTGTTTGAATGAATTCCAAACATCAGTTCGTGAGGTGTTATGGGCCCTCATTGATCAGAATTTGGTGGATCATAGCCTTGGTTTCCTTATATATGACATGTATAAGATTCCAATAATTGATTCTTGGGGAGCATATTCCCTCACAGGAAGGAATTTGGCACTTTACTGTCTGTTCAAGATGGGTCATCTTCAGTTCTTCTGTTAGATCTTATCAGCCGTAGCTAGTGACCTGAGTTCTTCTAGGACTCCTCGTTCGGGAACAACACCACCAATTTCTCTTCAGTTAGGGAACTAATGTTCTTCTGGTTGTTCAGGACAAGGTGGAGGTCGTGGCCTTGGTAGCCAGTCTATAGTCATTCAACGATAGCATGGTGGATCAGCTCAGAGTGGTCAGTCATGTTCACAGGGTTGCGGTATAGGCCAGACATCTGCAGTGGATCAAACCCAACAAGTACAGGATTCTGGACCCACTATAGTTCAAGTTATGATTCTAGTTACCTTGGTTTTAGATTCTTCTCTTTTTGATATAGGGGATTCCCATATTTTTATATATGTTACCATTGTGGAGAGTCTAGGACTCTGTATCTTTTATTCTGTTGTTATCTTGATGCTAGACACTCTGTTGGGGACTAGAATGACTAGTGTACAATAGTGCAAGGAGTGCCCTATTGAAGTTGGTGGGTGTTACTTCTTATGGGACCTATATGTCCTAATGATGATAGGCTATGATGTCATTCTTGGAATGGACTGGTTAGTTCCCTTCCAGGAAGTCATCAATTTCTATCACTTTTGGGTGAGTTTCATATCACTAGAGGGCAGATTGTTTCTCTATAAGGGAGAATGGGATGTCCAGGTAAGCAAATCAGGACCCGGGCATCATGGGTTTGGAGAAGTTATAGCCCTGATTGCATGTCTATATCTGGATGACCAAGAGACTTCACAGATGGACTTTCTTCTAGTTTTGGATTGTTTCAGGGACATATTTCTAGAAGACATTTTTGGTCTACCTTCGGAGTGAGAGGTGGAATTTTTTTGAGCTTGTGCTAGGAGCATCACCGGTGTCCATTATTCCTTATAGGATGGCTACACCTCAGCTACAGTAGCTCAAGAAGCATTTGGATGAGTTACAGAAAAAGGGTTTCATCTTACTAAGTACATTCTCCTTGGGGTTCACCTATACTATTTGAGAAGAAGGATGACGATACAATTAGCCTTTGTGTGTATTATTGGAAGCTGAACCAGTTGACGGTTAAGAACCTATGTCCCCTGCCAAGGATTGATGATCTCTTTGATTATCTTCGAGGTGCCTGGGTGTTCTCAAAGATTTAATTGAGATCATATTACCATAAGTTTCATGTTATACCATCATATGTACCTCTTACATCCTTTCAGAGTAGGTATGGTCTATACAAGTATTTCATAATTTCGTTCGGTCTCACGAATGCACTTACAATTTTCATGGCTCTGATGAACCATGTGTTCCATATATACATGGATTCTTTTATGGTGGTCTTTGTGGATGATATCTTGGTGTACTCTCATTATTGATATGACCATGATACCCATCTTGAGATTAATTTGAGTAATCTTATAGAGAATTATTTATATGCTTAGCTCTCGAAATGTCTCTTTTGGGTGGACTAGATTCACTTCATGGGTTATTTTATCTCAGAGATAAGAGTATTAGTAGACATCGAGAAAGTGAGAGCAGTAGTTTCCTAGGAGCATCCAAAGAACATATTTGAGGTACAGAGTTTTCTGGGGATGGTTGGTTACTATAGATGTTTTATATAGGTATTTTCATGCTTATCAGCGCCACCGACGTGCCTAACTAAGAAGGGAGCAATGTTCTTGTGGTAAGATTCTTCCGAGACAGCCTTTTAGGTTCTAAAAGGTAGGTTGACTTCAGCACTGATACTTGTATTTTCAAAACCAAGAAATAGATATACTGTGTACTATAATGAATCAGGTATCAGGCTAGGAGTTGTTTTTATGCTAGGGGAAGTAGTTATTGCATACAGTTCTCGACAGTTGAGGCCACATGAGAGGAAATACCTGACGCACGATCATGAGATGGCTATAGTTGTTCATGATTTATTCTGTTGACAGACATTATCTTCAGGGAGAGAATTTCGTGGTTTTCACCAACCCCAAAAGTCTCAATTATACCTTCACTCTGTGTGACCTAAATTTGAGAGAGTGAAGGTGGGTTGAGTACCTTTAATCTTTTGACATTGAACCTACCTGTATTTCTGGGAAAGGAAACTCTATGGTTGATGTGTTGAGAAGGAGGACTCAGATATAGGCAATTTTAGAGGTCATCAGTGAGTGGTAGCTTATGTCTCTGTTATCTGAGATGCATTTGGAGGTTCATGGCAGACAGGGGAAGACGTTTCATTCTTCTATAGTTGTTACCTCTACTCTACTTGATCGAGTATGAATGAGGAAGCTATCAGATTCTAAAGGCCTAGTCCTATGGGAAATTGTGTCTAGAGAGGACTCTATTCCTGGATGGAAAGTAGGCGAGGATGAGATTTTTTGGATTCATGGGTGGTATGGGTGTTAGTAAACATACACGCAGATCTGGTGTAAGACATTCATTCCTCAGTTTGGGAAGTTCATCCTGGTGTCCCGAAGAAATATCGTGATCTGCACTGTCAATTTTTGTGGTCAGATATAAAGAGAGATGTTGCATGGTTTGTCATGAGTTGTTCCACCAGCCAAAAGTTGAAAGCCGAGCATCAGTGACTGGTAGGACTTTTGAAGTAGTTACCCATGCCTGAGTGGAAGAGGAATGATTTCATGATGGACTTCTTGACAGGTTTACCGATGTCTCCTCGAGAGAATTATGCGGTTTGGGTTGTCATTAACAAACTCACGAAGGTTTCTCACTTCTTTACAATCAAGGAGACCTTCAATTACGATGATCTAGAAAGGTAGTACATTTGGGAGATTTTATGTCTACATGGGGTTCCACACTCCATTATTTCAGACAAGGATACACATTTTACTTCATGGTTCTGACAGGTGTTACAGAACACATTGGGTACACAGGTACATCTCAGTACACGTTACTATCCCCAGACAGATTGCCAGTCCGAGCATACGATTTAGGTGCTTGAGGACATTCATCCAGCATGCATCCTGGATTTTGTAGGTTATTAGGATAATCACATAACTCTTGTGGATTTTTCTTACAAAAATGGTTTTCAAGAAACTATTCAGATAGAACCTAATGAGGCTTTGTATGGTAGGCCATTCCGATCACACTTATACTAGTTGGAGGCAGTAGAGACAGTTATGTTGGGACCTCATCATGTCTAGGAGACCACAGAGTAGATAGTGTTGATTTGGAAGAGGATGGATATTACACAGTCATGACCAATATCTTATTCTTATCAAAGGAGATGACCTCTAGAGTTCGAGGTCTGTGATCATTTTTTTTTTTGAATTTCACACCGGGGGTGGGACAGAGGAGGATTAGGAGACATAGTAAGCTTCTGTAGAGGTACTATGGGCCGTTTGAGTTGTTGGAGAGTGTTGGGTCGGTTTCCTATCAGTTGCAGTTACCTCATAGGTACAAGGATATGCACGACGTCTTCCACATTTCTCATCATTGACATTACTTCTCAGACCATCTCATGTTGTTCAACCCCCAGAGGTTGAGTTAGAGGTGGGTGCCTCATTCGTGGAGTATCCTAACCAGATTGTTGATCGAAGTGCAATGGTTCTCTATGGAAACATGGGTGAGTACAATATGAGACTTGGTATAGAGAGGCCGTTGTTCGATCGTAGTGGCCAAAGCTTTTTTAGGATTATTATTCTACGCCGCCTTTCTAGGGAAATTCGAAGAAGAATTTTTTAAGGGGGGATGTTTGTAAGAACCTGGATTTTGTTTCAGGTATGCTATCATTTTTGGGTGTTTTTGAGGAAAAGATGAGTTTTCTAGAAATTTTTAATGTACATGCCATGTACTTTATAAGTACATGTCATGTACTCTATATGTACATGGCATATACTCGGTTATCGTGGGTAGTCATGTGCATTCCGTATGACATCCATGCACACAGTCGTTTGTGGTAACCTAGAGACCGCCAAATGCAGGGTAAGGTAAGCGAAAATACATGCCATGTACTTCTAAAGTACATGCTATGTACTTTCTTTTAATATCATTAAATAGACTGGGGCCACGTCTAATTGGTAGAAGTATCTTCTTCTTCTCCTTCCTAGACCGAGAGAGTCCATACGACTCTGATCTTTTTTTAAGCCCCCAATAGATCATCCATTCTTTGATTTGACTATCATCGATTGCATTGGGATCACCACTCTAATCTCTTCCTTATTCTAGAGATCCATTTCATAATTCATCCTCTTTCAAGAGTTATCTTCAGATAAATGTTTTAGACATTTTTTTAGATCTACGATGTTCTAAGGTGAATCATGGATTGAAATTCACATATATATATCTCATAATGTTGAGGTAGGTGTTTTGTGCCTTTCCGTAGATAGCCTTTGAGTTATATGTGCAAAAGTTGCCAATACCCTTGTTTGGGGTATTGCGTGTGTATGGTTTTAGCCCTACTAATTGGCTGCTATGCATGTATGCTTGAATTGAGGTCAATAGAATTTCAATAAGGTCAATTGATATGATTTGGATGTGTTTTCCCATGAATGCTTTGCTTATGACCGTTTGGTCTCGCATATCCGGTTTGGTTGTTGTGCTTTCCTTTCCATGTGATGATAGGATGGTGAGATCTTTTTATCTGACATTTTATTATGATGTAGAATGTTTATTCAAGTATTTCATGAGTTATACATTGGCCGTAATATATCACTGTGCTCGATCGACTAACACAGGGATGTGAGAACCTGGTGTAGTATACAATATAGAGAATGGATGTTGGAGGCTTCTCCAGGGTGTCTCTTTTACTATTACGATGCAAGACCATTGGGAGAATGCACGTAAGGGATTCCTCAAAGTGTTTGTATTTCCTTGATGGGGGCCATAGTGCGAATTGGACGTTGAGTGCTTCCCTAGAGTGCCTTTTACTTAGAGATACGATACTATTGGGGGAATTGACGGTGATTGCTTCTTTAGAGAGTTTGTGCTAAGTTGAATCAGAGGGGATAAAATGTGTGTACTTTGAAGAGTGTATCTTGTACTAGTTTGGTTGAACCAGAGCATTTAGGTTGTGAGTACTTCATAGAGGGTTACCTGTTTGTGATTATCTATTTACTTGATATGTGAAATTAAATGCATTGAAACTGTAGGATTTTTTGCTTTTGGGTACCTCCAAGTTTACTAATTCTCTTTGCTTATTGTGTGATATATATATTCACTGACTTTTAGGAAAAGATATTTGGGTTGTTTCCAAATGGGATTTAGTCTCACACCCTATATGGGTCTTGATTATGGGCACACAAAAATTATATTGTTGCAGGTCTAGATAAGGGCAAGTGACCTTCTACTTCATGTACTTGACTACTTGGAGCTGGAGAGAATGGGACAATACTAAGGCTTCTGATCCTAAAGAGTTGATTCTTGTTTTTATTTTGTACTTTGTTCAGTATTGTATTATTTCATTTTGACTTGTTTGGTTTCTTTCCTAGACATATGTATCATGCATCATTTATATATGTGCTCCAGAAATTTATATCTATAGTATTCCATTGTTTACTATTCTATGGTATTATACTGCTTCAGATATTGTTATATTTTTTTACTTCTCTTCTGTTACTCTACTAATGAGGGAATAGTTTCCCCACTATCACACCCAAGGACCTCGATGCTAGTCATCATCCTCTGTTGTTCAGGGAAATGCGCTAGGGGCCATGTGACCAACCGGGTACGGGGCGCCTCTGGGTGGCTTCCCGAACTGAGATGTTACAGGTATAGTAATTATAGAGATAGAATAAAATAACAAATATCTTTTATATCATATATAAAAAAATCCTTCATTATTACCATCTTTGAATGGTGGTAATGGAAAAAACGAATGTCATCAGTTTATTAGGATGTAGTCTACCGTACACATGAATGATTAATTCTTAACCCATTTAGTGGAAGATTATGTGGTTTTTTAAATTTCCATAAAATAAAAAATTTATCAGAATATTGAAGATATTGAGGCAATTATAAAATCATGGTAAAAAATTGAATTAGGTAGGGGATGATATAAAATAAGAACAGTCATTGAAGATCATTACCTCTTCTTCGAGTGTCCCCCTTGGGATTGATGTAGAACCTTTCTATGTTAAATTAATGCCCAAAATAAGGCATCTAGGATGAATTTATTGAATGTTTGAAGTGAATTTTTCATGTTTTTCCTGACACAAATTTGTTTAGAGGTTTGAATAAGTTAGGAGAGTGAGTGGCATTATATACCTGAAGAAGGGTGGAATTCTTGAAAATACAAAAAATTATTCACTATTTGGATGTCTCGCTTACCTAATTTGGCTCCAAAATTAAGTAATAATTCAAGGTAGGGTTTATGTGGTCCTGAATAACCTCCGAAGCAATTAATAATATCATTTTTATCCTTTTTATGCCTTAGTATTCAACTGTAATCAATTATACCATTATTTATACTACGGTAACTAGTTTTCTTAGCTTAGAAATGTATTTTAAAAAAAATTAAATTGTGAATTATTATAATATATAAACCAAATTACATAAAAATTTATATAAAATTTATAAAATAAAAAATCATCTAAGTTGGAAATTAATTTCAACATAAGAAGATGTAACGCTTAGAAGCACCACTTTGACCATAATTGTGCTAATAATGTTTTTGATATTTAGGGTTCATTATGTTCATTATAAAAGTTAATTTGGTACATTAATGGATAAAATTTTATATATATTAAAATTTAAAAATTACTTGAAAAAATACATATTTTTAGTAATTTTTTATAATTTAATAAAATAACATTTATTATAAAATTACTATAATTTAAATTTTGATATTATTCAATAATTTTTAATTTTAATAATTTTCAATTATATTGAAAAAATTCAAGTATATTATGTTCACAAAAGTTTAAAAAGGAATAATCATGTAAAAATTAATTTATCACCATAATTAATTCATTTTTAAATCACTTTTCTAATTTCAGTATCATTTATTCTATTTAAATATTTGATAAACAATTCATGCGTCAGTGTTCCATAATTATTTAATGTAATTATTTCATATATTATGAAATAAAATAAAAAAATATAAAAAACTCACTTTTATATATAAAATAATATTTCTAACTGAACCTATAATGATTTTTCTTATCCAAAAGCTTTATAGATATAAAGGCAAGGAAGGTCCATTTTTTTCCTTTTCATTTACATACCTTATTATATAGGTCAATTTCGTGTAGTAGAATCCAAATAACTCAAATAAATAGATCCCATGTTGTTATGTGAAAAAATATATTCATAAAATTGGGTTTGGACAATTTTTGTGACAATCTTATACTATATGTTCTAATATTAACCTCTATGAAAACGTGTTTTTACCTTAATCACTATAATTAATTATATTGCTTTTCATTAATCATTATGGTAATTTTTTCCAATATTAGATAATATAAATTAAAATATTTAAAAATAAGGAATATATATGTCCAAAATAAACTCACAGTAGTGGAAGAATACAATTTAAAACTAATCATGCATATGTGATGAGAATGTGGGGTTTTAATGTGAAAATATTTAAAACTTACATAGATTTCATATCAAATTTCAATACAAAATATATTCCAATGAACTAAAAAGGATTAATATATGTATAATTTACCTAATTATTCTTTGAAAATAATTAAAAATATAATTTAAATTAATATAAAATTAAGTTAAAATTTCCATTTTGACTGAAAATTCATTGTTTTTTAGTAATCATAAAAAAACAAAAATATTCAAAAAATCCAAAAAATTCTCATAAGTTATTTAAGATAATAATTTATAGGAAATTATTTCTATTTTTTAAAATTAATTTTTTGAAATATCCAAATAATAAATTTAATGTTGTTGTTCCATAAAAAGGTGACAAAATTGATTGTGATGAAAATTCAGTTTTTAAGAATAAAATTATATTTATTATTATCTCTTTTATAAAAATACAGAATATTATATGTAAATAATTTTAATTAACATAATATAAAAAAATCATTAAAATAGTTCACTAAATGTTTTTCTTTTAATTTATTGAGTTAAAACCCATTTTTGTGTATAAAATTTAGTTTCCCAGAAAATTATTTCATTTATATTTAATGTCTTACTATTTAAAATTACAACTAATTTGTCACTAATGACATAATTTTATATACATTTTAAAACATAATTTCATAATTTAGTTAATATTATTTATAACTTACATTCAAATTATTTTTTGAAAACTATAAAATTATATTATTATATTTTAATAATATTTCACATTTCATTTAAACTCAGTGTTATATGTAAAGAAATATAATCTTAGTGCTCCATGTAATGCAATAAAATATAAAAATTTTCATGTAACTCAAGAAAAAATTAATATGTGTAATGAAAAAAATAAAAATTATTAAATTAATTTGAAAACCAATATTTCCATAAATATTAGGGTGTTATGGTTCATAGAGTGAATAAATTCCATTCTCATTCATATGGGAATCCTAGTCACTAATGACTAATTCCTAGTCTAAAAACCCTACATAACATTGATAACCACCACAAAAATCCAGAAATTATAAATAAAAGATTAGGAAATACAAGTGACCACCTACCATTAACAAGAAATATAGTTTCCACTCAAAATATATGATTTATTTCACTTCATAATATTGGAATCAAGCCATCTTGAAACAACCCAAAATTGTTATTTTAGAGTGAGGGAGGTGAAAAATTATTACAAAACATTATGAAAATTGTTTTGTTAGGATCAATATATATTTAGAAACTTACTTTTTTTGATATATTAACAAAAAAAATATGAAATAAAATAAGCTGATATAATGGTAAATTAATGGATTGAGATGCAAGGGATCTCCAATGGTATAAGTGAAATTTGTGATAAGTATGTGTATACTTGATTTTAATTAATAAACCATTTACTAATTTTTATTATTAATAAAAATATAAATATTGGTGGAATAAAAATATTATAGACCCTCAAATGAAACTCTATTGGAATGATAGGGGTTTTAGTTTCACATCCATCCCCACTGGTTTTCTAGTGGATCCCTCCTAGACATCCAATGGGGACTTTCTATACTATTTGTTGGGGGTTTTAGTGACACTGTACATGATTTTTACACAACAACAGTTTAAACCAATTTTAACTTCATGAATGGATCTCAACAGACACTCAAAACATGAATAAATTCATTCCCTACTTCAAATCCTGAAATTGATATTGAAATTAGTTCCACCTCTATTGAAAATTCAATCCATTAACATATTTCATCAAATATAGAAATCGGTCATTAACAATAATATATCATTTTACTTATCATCAATGGTAAGTACTAGAAAAATTTCAATAATATAGAATCACTTTCTAGATGTTAATATATAATAATGTATTTTGGAACCGAAATACATTGCCTTGATACACACTGTATCATGGGAAATTCATACTCAAATAAGAATTATAACAATTTAATTAAAAATGATAATTAATATCTAAAATAATATAATTGAATATATACATTACCTTCCTTGATGAACACTTGTTATAAGTGTCGACTACCATGTCACCTAATTTTTCTCCCAAAATTCCTCAAAAGAAAATATATAAATCTAATAAATTATATAATTTTTTCCAAAAATGTAAATTAATCTCATAAATTTCATGGAAAATTTACCAATAATTTCAATCATATGAGAGTTGAGATAATTTTTCTGGATTAGATCATAGTTCACCAGTGCTACACCAGAGCCTCTTATTACTACAAGTAATTTATTCTCATACTCTATATTGATGATAGTTCACTTTATATTCTATATGTAAAATTATATTAATAATTTACTATATAATTTTTGTGGACATTCGCAATCTTCATTTGAACACCACACTAGTCCTAAAATACCCAAAAACTAGTATTGAAGTTACTAAATATAAATGATAATTAATAAAGAATGTTTTTGTTTGGGAAATATTTAAAATAAAAATATTTGTAATCACATAAAATTTTCATTAAAAACTTTATATGTGAACTAAATATTATTTATTCTCATCTTTCCAATACTAAATAAAATGAATAAATGAGGTTTCTTCTGCAAAACATCAACATCTAAATGAATGGACATTCATGGTATTTTTTTAAGACATCTAGTGTACTTCACTCATATAAAACATATATTTCTCAAATAATCAATTTTGTTTTCTCCAAAATAGGATTTTCTATATATATAATTTTTTTACCATCTTATTTACATGAATTTTCATTAACACATAGGAAAATTTAGTCACATTGATACTCATAACAACCTATATCTCATTTATCTTTCCCTCATTTAGTTTATAAGGTTCAATGAAGTGTCATACAAGCACTATCCCGATACATATTAAATTATTACCCATAACACAGGGTTTAATTATATATAATTTTTCCATAATAATAAAATTACAAAAAGTGTTTTTGTGGGGGTTGAAGAGGATTACACCAACATTAGTATGGAGTAAGTGGTCACTATATATGAATTTCCTCACATTATTTTTTTTACATTAAGACACTAAATGATTTATGAATTCATTATATGTAAAGTGGAAATTACATTAATCAGATAAAATTATTTCATTACATTATAGTGAGTGTTAAGGGAAAATAACAGAATACATAATAAAAAAATAGATCATTAAAACATTATATATATAAACTATAATGTAACATTTTCATATAAAGTTGAAATAGAAAAAAGTAAACTCACAAACTTAATCATGTTTTTTTATCACTGAATATACACACTAATGAAAATCCATGAGCTTGTAAAATAGTCTTTAATGTTTCATTTCAATATATAAACTTTTAGAGAAATTATAGTATAAATACATCATGTTTGATCTTTTAGTAAATTATATCAAATTTTTGGTCCTCTATGCGCCACAAGATACAATTTCCCCCATTAATATTATTAATCCAACACAAAACCAATAAATTCACTAATTTATTGAAAATTATTTGGATATTATAAATCTAGTTTTCATTCTCATATATTATAGATTTATTACACCTATAATAGGGAAGTATAGGAGACAATATGATTATTGGGGACCTAGTAAATCATATATTCTTCTCCCATTTTTCACTTATTTAATTATAAATGAAACTCAAAAAACATAATCTATAAATACTAGATTTTTTGAACAATTATCGTACATAGAAAGGGGATCGATAATCATATAAATCCATCTAATTAAGATTAATACATTTCATATTTCAAAAAGAATATGTGTTTGTATTCAACTCGTGACAAATTAGGTATGCTCATATTTTTTCTAAGATTATGCACATTTTCAAGTCGTTTAAGCATATATGTTTTTCGAAAATTACACATTATTACCATTCGTAAATGGATTACCCCCTTTTATAGATATTATAAATCGATAAAGATTTTTTTTCATAGAACTCCACAGATCCCATCTTTATAATGGGGATTTCCCCCAAAAAAATAAACCCATACAACTAGGTTTATATTTTATGCCTATTTATAATTATAAATAACTCTATATATGAATTAATAAAACACCATATAGAATTATAAGATGATATATATAACATTCCACCAATTATTATTTTCTTACTGACTAGTCTGAATTAATATATTAATGGATGTTGTCATATTCGAAGACATGCCCTCCAAATGTAAGCCAATTCTATATTCAATATACTTGTAAAGATCTTGTCTATTATATGAAATCAATAACCATGGGGTCTATGATATACCCTTATAATAATTTGATATCATATACCTAAGATTACATGGAATGAAACATGTTTACATATATACATATATATATTTATAAATATTAACTATGATGGGTATACATCATGTATGTATGAAACATAGTTTGACACCACAAATGGGGTTTTCAAAATAATATATTATATACATGGGTGATACATTCCATGAAATAATTTTCAATATTTGAACAAGAATATCAAATGTAAATAAATCATAGTATAATCCAAAAACATTTATTTATATATAGTTGGCTAAAAATAAACATAAACACTTCAATCCAGTTTCTCAAGGGACATCCAAATTTATAGGAATCAATTATAACCAATTCAACTATTTATTAGCATATAATATATGAGATATGTATACCATGAGGAACATTTCCATCATATATACCCTTTGAACCATATCCTGTATTAGAGGAATCTTATAAAAATATATATATACATAGAAAATAAAAAATATTTCTATATGTAAACATATATATAATTTTGTGTGTCCATGTATAAATACACACAGATAAACATGTATATATATCTATATCTATATCTATTTGTATGTGTCTAAAACATTAATAACCTATAGAGACACTCACTCCTCATATATTGGAAATGTATATGCATATTTTAATTCAATTATCCTCAAACCAGAGACTTCTCCCTTCATAGACATGAACCTAAACTTATAAACACGTACAAACAAATACAAATATCTTATAATGATAAAAATATCTGTGATATTACTAATATATGATTCTTGTAACATCATATAGAGAAAAATAATAGTATAAAATTAACTCAATACAATAATATATAGTACATCTGTCAATCTAATACAAGATTAACGAGCTTAAAGATTTATATATATATAATACATAATAAAACCAAGGATGTAATGATTTTCTAAAAACCAAAAAAATACCATATATTTCATTATATACTATTAATAACTTCTCACCTAGAATATAATTAAGATTAATAAAATGCATCCTCAAGGGAAGGCCTAACTAGCAATGAACATGTACTACATCCCATAACATAGATATCATACCACAAAGAGGAATGATTATAATTAAAAATCATATTTAACATAATATATATATGGGTAATAAAAGCATAAAAATTAGAAAAAAATATACACCTCATATAGATAACACGTATGACATTCATAGTTTAAGAGTTCATATTTATTCCCTATAATATAATATAAAAATGCAAAATCTAGTATGATCACTAACATAAATAATGTAAGGGATATCTAAATTTCCAAAAAGTTATTGAATAATAATGTACATTTTTTCACATTAAAATATAGAATGATTAATATACAAATCAACAAAATCCCATGAGTTCTTTAATAGATATTCATGGAAACTATTTTCACGAGATAAATTTATATAGAATAATCAATTACAATTTTTTTCATATTTTCTAATTTTATGATACATGTAAAAAAGATAGTGAGCTATAATTAATATGGAGGGTTATCCTACCCTAAAATAGTAATTTATCACCAATACAAATTACCACCTTTAGTTAGGGAAAAAATAATTCCATTTAACTGAATATAATAAAATGTGATAAGGGATTTGTGACTCAATCCTATAATCATATATTAAAATATATTCATTAATAACTAATTTTATATATTAAGGTAAAATATCACAAGGTACAACCAAATATATAAATATTTACATTACCCAAATAGCTATGAAAACCCCATTTCATCCCACATTTAACTTGAACCATAATATCAAAAAATTAGACCCATGTGAAATGAAAACATATGATTACTTATCCTAACCATATTTTTGATAAAATAAATCCACCCATATTTCTAGATTACATTAATGAAATAGTTTAGTCCCAAACCAGCTCATTTTCCAGAGGTATGATATTTTTCAAAAATAGAATCAATGAAAAACAATCTATCAAACCTCAAAAATATTAGAGAATCCCAATTCATTGATGAACATCCAACATGGGTTCTAATTTTTTAATTAGAAACCCTTAATTCAATAAAATAATATATTATATCTTTAAAACACAAAAAATAAATATGGATCATTCTTCATGAGGATAAGAAGTCTTATTCAACCTCAAACACACACCTATAGTATTATCTTCTAATTTTTGAGTCTCATAAACCATCATATTAGGAAATTTCTCAATACTGGGGTTGAAACTATATATAAAATTATTGTAAATTCAAGTAGAATAATTCCATGAACAGGTATGATAAAACCCATTGAATATATTTTTTTTATTCTTTTTAAGGGAAAAAAATAATGAAGTAATTAGAAATCTAAAAAAATAGGGAATTTTGTAAAACATAAGTGAAGAAAATATGGAATCAGGATGAGACATGATGTGAAAGGATAAAATATTTAGTAGGAATCCAATAATTTTGAAAAATTAGTGAATTATTGTTAAATTAAAAAGTTAAAAAGGAATTAATAGAGAGGGAAGGATAAGGGTATCCACTATGTATCACTCATATTTTGGTTTGAATGAGTATGTAATAGGTGTGTTTTATGTATTATTTAAAATAATATTAAATAAAATTATAAAAACATAAAAACAATAATATTTGGGAAATCAAAATTCATGTCACTCTTAAAAAAAATTGGTAGAATGTAAGTGGATTCTGTGACACAGATTACCGTATTGATAATTTGATGTCTCCACACAAGGCTTATAATAAGTGGTTGACTCACAACTTTTAGTGGTTTTAGTCACCCCAAGCTCAAGGATTTAACCTGTATCGTTTCATCCAATAATAACACCTTAAACCCCCAATTTATTCACTTATCAAATTGAAAAATCTTTTCTCCATTACAAATCATAAATTTCAAATTTTACATGGTTTATATCCGATGAATCCACATTATGTTGAATGATTCCATTGGAACCCATTCGTATGTCATTACACTATACCCTTATGAAACATATCATACTATATTTTTTGTTACCATATATTCTAAATAAATAAGTTTTTTTATTTTTTTACGAAATATAATTTATAAAAAAATGTGATGTTATTTAAAAATCATATCAATAGGGGGAGATTTTCCATACGTATAGATTTTATAGGGGATCTATTTTCTAAAAAATAGTATATGAAAAAAGATATGATATTATTTTTAAGATGATGTTGTATTGAAATGATGTTAAATTTATAATCATGTGGTAGTATTTACTGAGATGTGATAAAATATGAGGGTTTGTATGAGTGTCTCTTGATGAATATTGATCCATACAATAAATAGGTTTTTATTAGGTATTGGAATAAAGAATATTAATGATAAATATTTAATACACACGTGACCTAAAAATGTCAGAAAAAGTGATTATTTTTAGATTATATTATAGAACTCTTAAGGATAAATTTGTTCCATTAATAGGTTTATAATAATGTTTATGATGTTTGAATTGGTAGTAAGATAAATTTGAAGTAAACTAGTCATATTAGATAACAATGTATTAAATGAAATGAAATATGTTTTTAGTCTCGTGAATGAAGAATTCATGCCAATGATATATTTTATAAATAACATATACCATGATTATTTTTTGATAAAATAAAAAAGTTAGAGTTTGAATACTTCATAACCCATGGTTGAATGTAGCTTATAACATGACTATCACTGTAAAAAAATAACAACCCATTCCATGTGTTTGTATCTGGAACTATGTTTCGAAAAAGTATGAATCACTTCCTATGATATCAAAATGTATGAAAAGACATCAATTCCTAAATAATAAAGGATTTATAAAACTATAAATCTATGAAAATTGTTCGGAAAAAATCCCTCAAGGTATCATTGAAGCATTTTTGAGGTGATTGTGTTTGTTGACAAAGTGGACATCTGAGTTGTGATTGTTGACAAAGCAAAACAATGACATAGAAATTTGTTGACAAAGAGGATTTCATGGTGGAATGTCGAGTTCAAGAGCTGAGGTCAACGATCCATGTTTGATTCAAGAACGTTGATAAAAGGAATGGATGATCTGGAGGTGGTACAAAAGAACAAATACAAGGTGGCGCTGTTTTCCAGTGTTTGCCAACTTTTAGGGCCTGAAAATCGGCAAATGAAGAAAAGTGTTTTTGGAAAAAGGACTTGCACGCCGAGGAATTGGAGTATAGGAAACTTGCGCGCCATATGTTTTTCAAGATCAGAAGATCAAAATATGGAAAAGTTAAGTGGTTCACGCATGTTTGGGAGTTGGTCGCGCAAGTGTCTAAAATGACAGGGGACTTGCGCGCCGAAACTGGGTCGCGCGGGTGACTTGCGCGCCGTCACGCAGGGTGGTCAGATTGCTTATAAATACTGGACCACCCCTCCTTATTTTCACCGGAGTTCAACTCTTTGAGAAATCAGAGCTCCCGTCGCGCAGGTGTGGTGGTCGCGCAGGTTGTGTGTGTGGTCGCGTAGGTGAAGTTGCGCGCCAGTGGTTGAAGTTGTGAGCCCGTGATAGAAGTTGTGCGCCGGTTGGCAGTTGTGCACCAATAATGGTTTTTGCATAAAAGGAAGAGAGTCGCGCAAGTTTGTAGTTGAGGAAGTTTGAGTCGTGCAAGTGTCTAAGGAGAACATGTGCGCCCGTTGTGACTTGCGCGCTGATACTTGCGCGTCGTGATTGACTTGCGTGCCAAGTAAGGATTATTTCCAGAAGTGTTTTTCAGGCTGTGTGGAAGCAGGAGGTTTTCCTGATACATTCGGTGCAAAGGGAGATTCATCTACGGATGAAAGCTGAACTTCAACAGAGCATCTATATACAACAGTAGATGCATTCATTCATGCAAATGAAGAGACCTACATGTCTATAAACTGTGAGTGCATTCCTTCTAAGAGCAGTGAGCTTAGGAAGAGGAAGAAGGTGATCCTCTCCACCGGCAGTGAGCCAGAGAGAGAGAGAAACAGGGAGTGACCCTTGGGAAAGCAGTGAGATGACCCTAAACCTGTAAAGGCAGTGAGCCTGGGCTTAGAAGTGATCTACCCCAAACCTTGTAATCCACAGCTAGTGAAGATTAGTGGAATTTGGTACGACCGGCAACTTTTCGGCGTATTCTCCTTGGACGTAGCCCTTTGCGGTGAACCAAGTAAAATTTCTGTGTCATGTGCTTACTTCGCTTTCTATTTACTTTGTGCAACAGGAAAAAGAGAGAAGAGAGTTTTTCTCAACAGTGAAACAAGATCAGAACGGGCATTAATTTTAAATTATTCATACCCTGATTCACCCCCCCCCCCTCTTAGGGTATTCAGCCTTGTGGACCTAACAAAAATCTATATATATCCTACGTCTAACTACTGGTGTTGTGGTATTCAGACACACGATGGTTGTAATTACCCAAATAGATAACTTGTCACATATTAACAATGAAATATCATATTCAATAACCCAAATCTTAGCACCCAACAGTAATAAATTTAAAAAAAATGATTTTAATTTTTTACAAAAATAAACAATAAAAAGAAATATCTTAACCCCATAAATAAAAAAAATCATTATTGGTCATGGAATAAAATATAATTCTCAACCAGAAAAATTATTAGATTTCACACAAACCTAATCATAGACTAGTAACCCCAATTCCACCATCTTCTAAATGAAATTCAATGTTATAATTTCTTATTTATATAACAGAGGTGTGGAGATTCATAAGATAACATATATGGGTGTGTAATTATACTCATAATGGAAATCCATAATAAATATCCAACCCCCATGTAAAACTAGTTACTATACATGAAAAATTCCATATATATAAACAAATCTGATAACTAAAACTCATCAATTTCAATATTCTCATCCATATATGATCCCATGTTAAATCTATATTTATATTAGCATAATCAAATTATCTATATAATTGTCTATATAACTATATAACACACCCCTAAAAACAATCACATTATAAAGGTTGATTTTTAGTATATTTAGCTATATCCCGTATAGGACCATCACTATGAGTCCATTCAACCAACTGATACCTATATAGAGATAATGATCATAAAACGCTGGTAATTTGATTAAATTCCATATTAAAACCACTTTATATATTTCGGGATGACCTATAATGTGTGTGGATGGTATTTTTATAACATAAAACACCACAACATGAAACTCTCACAGAGAAAAATAAATTACTAAACCAAATCACAATATACAACACATTTCACAAAAATTAACTATATAAGAACAACAATCCCATTATTTTTTATATTTATTTAAAAAGCTGGGAAAATTTTCATAAATATTATATCAGAAAAAAAAAATTCTTTATATTCCATATCCAAACCAAAATGTTGTGTGTGAGGAAAAAATGAAAAATACCATAGTGAATTGATATTAATGAATTTAATTCATCAAAAATAGTGTATTATGTGTTCAATACATAGACTACTCATAAGAAATCATATATATCAATGTAATTTAACCTCATTAGTTCTATCAAATTTCATAAAATAAAAAAGATATTCCCATAATTCCACCTCTCAAACATGAGATGTCTACGTAACTTTCATATGAAAAATATTTTAGCATGATCTAAATACCAAAATAGTTAAAAAAATAAATCAAAATAATTATCAAAAGAATGAAATATCTTCACTGTGATAAATATATATCATAACTATAAAAAAATATTTCAATATAATGTTAATTCTATTATAAGTATAAATTTTATTATTCTTACATGTGAAAATATTTCTTTTTAGAAATTATAAATGTAAGATTTGAAAAAAAATACTCAAAAATAATTCCAAAAAGGTTTGTTTAGGAATTTGATTTTAATGTAAATGTATTTATATTTTAACAATCAAATTTTGACCGAAAAAACAAATAAATTATATATATTTTCTTTTTCTAATTAGGGGTTCTACATGACACCATTATAAAACTCTACGCATTCTCATACATGATAGATACTCAAAAACTATCTAATTCATGTAATATATTGATTACATAATTCTCATATATGTTACACAGTGTAACCATGGAGATGGGATATTTAGTTCTCACACTATGGCCTAATCAATGATATGATGGCCCATGCTAAACTATCTGTAACATCCCAATTAAGTAATGAATAATAGATATTTTTATCTATGTCTACTAATGAATTAGATAGTGTTTTAGAGGCTTAAAATGAGAATAAATCCAATCTTAAGCATGGAATACACTAATATTTTTAAAAGATTGTTTTACTGCCTTTTGATGGCAAACCATTTTAAATCAATCTTTTCACAATTTTATAAGCTCTATTTTTCGAAATAAAATTATTCTCTATGATTGGGACATTGAAATTTACTTTGGGTAATGTTTTTGGTATTTTTCTGACAATTATCATTTTTTAATAAATAGTGAAAAATATTGCATTTTGCATCAAAACTGCTTTTTCATCTAATTTATTTATATTGTTAGATTATCTTTTTAATTAGTTTTAGAGTTCAATTAGAATATATTTTTACCATTTAATCTAATAGTGGTCGTTGGAATTAATTTTACTTCAAAATTGTACTTAAACTAGTGTCTATCTTTTGATACTTATTGTTTCATAAAAACACGCTATTTGCTCTGACAGCGGGAATTAATTATTAAATTAATTAATGTATCTTATATGTTTTGAATTTTTTAAAATAGACATAATTTTTGAATTTGGAATATCAAATATAGCTTAGGGTGATGTTTTGGTATTTTTCTGAAAAACATCAATTTTTGATGAATAGTGAAACCACTAAGTCGTACTTATAAAACTAATTTTTCGTTTAAATGAAATTTTACAACCACTATGTTTTGAATTTCAAAAATACGACATACATGGTTGTCATTAAGAAGTAAAATATGGTTCTATGTGATTAAAACAATTTTTTGGTGAATAGTAACTGTTAAGTTTTTAATCGCGATTAGAGGTAATTAGTGTAATTTAAGGTAAGAATAATGTTTTAATAATATGAAATGAACTTGACACATGTCCTACCCTTATTGTATGTGTAATTTTCGACCAATACAATCCACGAGTCAACTTGGGGACCCCATGGATCCACTTTGGTAGGAAAATGACATTAATACCTTTTTATTTAGAGTTAAAATAAAAATGTCACAAACATGAGTTGTTTTACTAAAAAAAAATTTAAATGGGGTTACACAAGGTATATTTTTTACTATAAATATACATTAAAAATATAAAACGATTTATAGCATCATGATATATTTTTTATAATTTTTAGACATTAAATAAATTAAATTATTTATGACACCATGACGATGTAGTGATGACCTCATTATTTAACGATTTAAATAAAATGAAAAGATAATGTAAAATCTAAGACCTAAACATGTCAAAAAACTATTGGATGGGTGGATTTAAAAATATTATCACCTTATCCTTGAAATTTATAATTTGTGGACCTTTTAAATCCGAAAATCATTTTATAATAATGAATCCTTTTATACCTTTCCAAGAGTGGCTCTCCTCTCCTCTTATAAAAGGCCCCCACCTCAACCACCTTTCCCACACTTCCTAAGCCTTTGGCTCAGCCAACCCCTGCCCATTTTGTCTCTCCACATCCCTCTATAACTCTTAGTAGCCTCACTAAGGGAAAAAGTCTTCCCAAAGGAGCCTTTGAGCTCAAATCAAAAATAGTTACCCGATTTAAAGGTAGTGTCTTATCTTGTGTTCTTATGTTTTATTTTGCATCTCTGACCCCATAAACTCTTTTTATTTATTTATTTGGTAACAAAACCAGTATCTTCAATATACTAGGATGTTTTTATATGACGTATTCAAGCTACACTTACACACACCTACATCTAATGGTTAACGAACATACTGTTTCCGTGGATGGCGAATTTCTACCTCACGAAACAATGATTGTTCAATATTAATTTAACACCTTCAAAGGTGGCCATTAAGATGACACTATATTTATATATGATATATAATATGTTTATGTTTTACTTAAGCTTCTGTATTTTTTATTTATGGTATACCTTTATGTTTCCATTATGGGTAAACACGATATCTTCATTTTAGGAAGTGCGGACTACCGCCCCCTCAAAGTGATTTGATTCGTTAATGCCATATTTGGGACATATAAAGGATGTAATTAATGATATTATATATTATATTATACTAGAATTATAATATACCTTTATATCATTATGATTCCATTCCATAAAATATGAAATTGAAATGAAAGTAGCGTTCATGCGTACGTAAGGCTTACCGTCTCCATGAACGGTGCATTTCATTTCTTATCTCTAAACATTATGTAATATTATAAATGCATGTAAATACTGGATATATATGATATATATTATATCTACATCATGATTATAACTCTGGATATAATGAATACATGAAAAAACTGTAATTATAAAGAGTTTATCTTTGACTCAAGTACCAATGATCGATAAAATGACCGTTATTAACTTAAATGATCACATAGTGTTAATGACATGGTAATAAGTGAAATACAAGGAATAATAAATTTGAAAAAGGTTCTTAACCAAGTAAAAATTAACTCAGGTTTATTATTCATGAGGTTATAGAAATATCGAGTCAAGTCAGACCCGAGGTATGGGAATCTGTCTCAATCTCCTTTCGTTGAGGCATATTTTGTTTTATACACAACTTTCTTTTATACGATGTATAAACCCCTTTTACTTTTTATGTTTATTAAAAAGGAATATTTTTTATACGAATCATTTACTAAACGACAAAAGGAAATGTTTTTTTACTTATGTGGCGACAACGACTTCTCCTCCGTAGTGACCATTATTTGAGTTTCGGCTTCCTCTACAAGCCATACCATTTTTTTAAAAGAAAAATAAATATCATGTTTTAATTTTCTTTTATTTTGGTATTGAAAATGGTTTTGATAATGATTTTATTATATCAATGTGTTATTGATATCTTGTGATTGAAATTTGGAAATGTTATGTTTCCTTTATGCATATTTTATGTGATGCGATTATGTTATGGTTCTTGGGAATTGTTATGAAGACGGGTGGTTCCGTGATAAACTAAGGGCGGGTGAGCCCGATATAGCTCTCCAATGCATAGGGTAACACCATGGAGTTAAATGTTAAGGTTTCTCCGAAGAGATTTTGGGAATATATTGTGATGGGTATTCAAAATGTAACCAAGAGGGTTACTCCCTACGTAAGAATGTTATGAATGCCTCAAGTTACTTTTATTCATTATGATTTCTATGTTTTATTCATGATTTGATGAGGTATGTTAATGTTCTTATGTTTTATGAGTAGAGTACGATTTCATTGATTCTTATGTATACATAAACTCATGTTTCCTTTCCATATTTTAATATCCCTAACTGAGCTTTTTATGCTCATCCCAAGTTTTTGAAATGTTTTTCACAGGTCAAGGGAAATGTACATGATATTATGATAGTGTCAAGTATGTGTCAAGAAATAATCCATGTTTTATTTTAAATATGTTTCCGTTGATGGGGAAAACAAATACTATATTTTATGTAACCACTTTGTTTAAATGTGGAATGTAATGCAAGTTTTATTAACTAGTTCTCTAAAACTCTAAACCTGAAAAGATCATCAATGTGTAATCTTGTAATAACTCGCGATTAAGGTAGGTTTAAGGATAGGGCCTTATAGTTGGTATCAGAGGTCTATTTAGATAACTTTAGGAGTTAGAATTATTTAAAATAATTATCCAAAAATATTTTTTTATGGTCAAATTGAAATGATATAGAATTTGAAGATTACCGTGTTTCTTCATCTAAGACTTATTTGTTCAGAATGGTTTTCCGCAGAGGAAACTGGGAAGCAGTGCTAGGTAGGCATACAGAAGGAAATAACCTTCTGAATCAGTATCCTGAGATGGTCGGAATTGGAACTGAATAGTTTGTTACAGTAATGGCGCAGTTGACTCAGGTGATAAATGGGGGCGGTATCCATGCACCAGATCTGCCAGATCAACCGTAGAGGAACATGTTAGTAGTGGAACATTTAATGAGGCAACATCCCCCATTATTCAGAGGATCATCTAACCATGTTCTATATGAAGTGTGGATTAATGCACTGGAGAAAATTTTCGATCTCATGGGGTGTTCAGAAAATCAAAAGGTTAGTCTTGTTATTTACCGTTTGGAGGGTGAAGCAGATTAGTGGTGGTCGATGGTTAAAAATATCAGGGATGATGATGATATTGATGCGCTCGACTGGGATGAATTCAAAGGTATGTTTCTTGAGAAGTATTTTCTATAGGCTGTTCAACTTAGGATGGAAAACAAGTCTTGGAATTGAGGAAAGAGGAAGACTCAGTGGCTGCTTATGAAGAAAGGTTCACTCGATTGGCATGGTATGCTCCAAATTTTATCTGAGACCTTGATAGTAAAATCAATAGTTTTTACTGAGGATTAAATACAAAATATCAAAGGGATTTAGCTTATCGTGAGTTCAAAAGTTATGAAATGCTCGTTTGATATGCTGATAAGGTGGAAATGGAGTTTTCCAATGATCAAGTGTTCCATAACAACTAGCAGAAGAAGAGACCGAGGTGGAAGGAGAAAAGAAATAATTCTTCAAAAACGTCTGACGGTAAGAAAACTAAGTTTCCAGTTTGTGATAAATGTGGTAAAAGGAAAACTGGGGAATGACATTTGAATTCTAGAAAGTGCTACCGATGCGGTAAGATGGGACATAAGGCTCGTGGTTGCACTGAAAAAGATCAAGGTGATGGTAAGTCCAAATTTGATTTACAGTTAGTGAACTGTTTTAAGTGCAATGAGATGGGTCACTATGCAAACGAGTGTCCGACAATGAGCTTGAGTGATGGGAAGCAGTTAGATTACAAGAAGAAAGGGGTGGTGAAATCCTTTGCAACTAATTTAGCAGATTTTGGGCCATCAAATGATGTTGTATCGGGTACTTTGTTTATTTTTTCAGATTATGCCAGTGTGTTGTTTGATTCGGGGTCTACACATTCTTCCATCTCTAAAAACGTTTCTAGTAAAATGGGAATACCATATCAAGAAAAGACTCATAAACTTGTGGTAAAAACACCTGGGGGAAATGTTGAGGCCAAAATAATTTATAATAATCTTCCAATACTTATCCTTGGAAAGAACCTACTTGTGAACCTTATTGTTTTACCTCTAGTAGAGTTTGATGTTATCATGGGTATGGATTGGCTCTCTATTTAAAATGCTAAAATTGACTGTAGTGCTAAAGAAGTTTCTCTTCAGAAAGACTTTCAGTTTGTGCAGAAGAATGAACCCTTACTATTGATAACTTATCAAGAGGCCGAGAAACTTGTAAAAGATGGAAATTAATGTTACCTTGCACAAATCATTGAAAACAAAGGAACTGTTCAGATTAATGATGTGCCAGTGGTAAATGAGTATCCTGATGTTTTTCCAGATGAGTTTCCTAGAATAATACCAGATCGGGAAGTCGAATTTAATGATTACATAGTTCCTGATGCTAAGCCAATATCAAAACCCCCTTATCGAATTGCTCAAATTGATCTTTTAGAGTTGAAGGAGCAATTGCAAGATTTATTAGAGAAAGGTTTCATTCGACCTAGCACATCACCATGGGATGCTCCTGTTTTATTTGTTAAAAATAAAGATGGTTCTATGAGACTTTGCATTGATTATAGAGCCTTGAATAACATAATTGTTAAGAAAAAATATCCTTTTCCTCATATCGATTATTTGTATGATCAGCACCAGGAAGCTCTGTATTTTTCAAAGATTAACCTGAGATCGGGGTACCATCAGCTGAAGGAAAAGGAAACATATGTTCTGAAGACTGCATTTCGTACAAGATATGGCCATTATGAATTTGTAGTAATGTCTTTTGGGTTAACCAATGCACCTTATATATTCATGGACTTAATGAATAGAATTTTCCATGAGTTCTTGGATAAGTTTGTAGTGGTTTTCATTGATGATATTTTGGTGTTTTCTAAAAGTAAAGAGGGGAATGAAAGACATTTAAGGGTTATTTTGAAAACCTTGAAAGAAAAGAAATTGTATGGGAAATTCAGCAAGTGTAAGTTTTGGTTTCAACAAATTTCTTTCCTTGTTCACATTGTTTCTAAAGACGTGATAACTTTTTATCCAGCAAAAACAAAGGTTGTTGAAGAATGGCCAAGACCCATAAATGTAATTGAGATTCGTAGTTTCCGTGGTTTGGAAGGCTATTACGGAAGGTTTGTTAGAAATTTTTCACGGTTATCTAGTCCAATGACTAAGCTAACTCAGAAGGGTGTTATTTTTTATCTGGACAAAATAATGTGATGATTGTTTTCAGCAATTGAAAAGAAGATTAGTGATTGCTCCAGTTTTGACACTACCTTCTAGGAATGGTGATTTTGATATCTATAGTGATGATTCATTGAAAGGACTTGGTTGTGTCCTAATGCATAATGATCAGGTAATTTCTTATGCTTAACAACAGTTGAAAACTCATGAGGTAGATTACCCTACACATTATTTGGAATTAGCTGCTGTAGTTTTCTCTTTAAAAATTTGGAGGCATCATTTGTATAGAGTAAAGTGTGGAATATATACCGATCAAATAAGTTTAAAGTATATATTCACTCAGAAAGAATTGAACATGAGATAGAGGATATGGCTAGAATTAATCAAGGATTATGATTGTACAATTAATTACCATCCGGGAAAAGAAAATAAAGTGGATGATGAATTGAGTCGAAAAAGTAATGCTTCATTAACAATGTTTCATTTGGAACGTGATCCTTTGGTTAAGGATTTGATGAACTTTGGTATTGTAGTTTTTGGTGTAGGATGTTCTTATATTTTGTTTCAGGTATCAGTGAAATATTCTATATCAGACAGAATCAAGAAAGCACAGAAGCAAGACAGTGAGTTGCAGAAAAAGGTAGAGCTAGTTCAGAAGGGTAGGTTGCCTGAATTCAACATTGATAATGATTGTGTTTTGAGACTTGGGAAGAGATTGAGTGTGCCTTGTGATTCACAGTTGAAGAGAGAGTTGTTATGTGATGCTCATAGTTCTCCGTTTTCAGTTCATCCTGGCAGTACCAAGATGTATAGAGATCTTCGGTAGTATTACTGGTGGGACGGAATGAAAAGGGATATTGCTGATTTTACTGTGAAGTGTTTGACATGTCAATAGGTTAAGGAAGAGTGACAGTTACTGAATGGGATGCTTCAGACTTTACCAGTATCAGAGTGGAAATGGGAAAATATATCCATGGACTTCGTTGTGGGATTGCCGAAGACACCTCGAGGTAATAATGCAATCTAGGTTATTGTTGATCGCTTGACTAAATCTGCTCATTTCCTTGCTATACGAGATACTTTTTCCCTAGATCAACCTTCCCGTTTGTATCTTAAAGAGATAGTCAGGTTACATGGAGTTCCTCTCTCCATTGTATTTGATCATGATCCTAGGTTCACTTCTAACTTTTGGAAAGGACATCAAAATTCGTTGGGTACTGAATTAAATTTTAGTACAGATTTTCATCCCCATTCAGATGAGCAGTCAGAACGAACAATTCAGACTTTGGAAGATATGCTACGTGCTTGTTAGATGGATTATCAGGGAATTTGGGACCAAAATCTTTCTTTGGTTGAATGTTCATATAATAACAGTTTTTATTCTAGTATACAGATGGCACCATTTGAGGCGTTATATGGGAAGCGGTGTCGAACACCAGCTTTCTTGGATGAAGTGGGTGAAAGGAAGTTGATGGGACCAAAATTGGTAGAAGAGTTGGTAGAAGAGGTTTATCTGATACAGAAACACATGATAACAGCTCAGAGCAGGCATAAGAGTTATGCGGACAATAGGAGGAAGGATCTCTCTTTTGAGGTAGGTGATCATGTTTTTCTCAAAGTATCACCATGGAAAAGTGTGATGCGATTTGGTAATAAAGGAAAGATGAGTCCAAGTTTCATTGGACCATATGAAATTCTGGATAGAGTTGGATCAATTGCATACCGAGTGGATTTACCTCCGAGTTTATCTCTGTTACACAATGTTTTTCATGTTTCAATGTTATGGAAGTACATGCCAGATCCATCTCATGTTTTGAGTCGAGAGGTAGTTCAGCTGGAAGAGAACCTATCTTATGAGGAACAACTGGTCCAGATTATTGACCATAGGGAGCAAGTGTTACAGAATACGTTGATTCATCAGGTAAAGGTTTTTTTTGAAAAACCACATGGTTGAAGAGGAAACATGGGAATCTGAAAATGCAATGAGGGCTAAATACCCCCACTTATTCGATAAGTAAATAAATTACGGGGACGCAATTTTCTAAAGGGGGGAAGGATGTAACATCCCAAGTATGTAATGAATAATAGATATTTTTATCTATGTCTACTAATTAATTAGATAGTGTTTTAGAGGCTTAAAATGAGAATATATCCAATCTTAAGCATGTAACACACTAAGATTTTTATGAGATTGTTTTACTGCCTTTTGATGGAAAACCATTTTTAAATCAAACTTTTAACAATTTTATAAGCTCTATTTGTATAAATAAACATATTCTTTATTATTGGAACATTGAAATTTACTTTGGGTAATTTTTTGGTATTTTTCTGACAATGTTCATTTTTTTAATGAATAGTGAAAAATACTGCATTTTGCATCAAAAATAATTTTTCATCTATTTTAATTATATGGTTAGATTATCTTTTTAATTGGTTTTAAAGTTCAATTAGAATATATTTTTACAATTTAATCCAATAGTGGTCATTGAAATTAATTTCACTTTGAAATTGGACATAATCTAGTGTTATTCTTTTGATACTGATTGTTTCCTAAAAACACGCTAATTGCTATGACAGCAGGAATTAATTATTAAATAAATTAATGTAACATATATGTTTAGAATTTTGTAAAATAGACATCATTTTTGAATTTGGAATATCAAATATTTCTTAGGGTGAAGTTTTGGTAATTTTTTGAAAAACATCAATTTTTGATGAATAGTGAAACCACTAAGTTGTACTTAAAAAACTGTTTTTTCGTTTAAATTAAATTTTACCACCTCTGTGTTTTGAATTTAAAAAATCCAAAATACATGGTTGTCATTAATAAGTAAAATTTGGTTCAATGAGATTAAAATAATTTTTTGTTGAATAGTAACTTTTTAGTTTTTAATCGTGATTAGAGGCAATTAGTGTAATTTAATGGAAGAATAGTGTTTTAATAATATGAAATGAACTTGAAACGTGTACTAACCTTATTGTATGTGTCATGGACGACCAAGAAAATCCATGGGTAAACTTGGGGACCCCATGGAGCCACTTTTTTAGGAAACTAACATTAATACCTTTTTATTTAAAGTTAAAATAAACATGTCACAAACATGAGTTGTTTTACTAAAAAAATTAAATGAAGTTATAAAAGTCATATTTTTTACTATAAATATTCATTAGTAATCTAAAAATATTTAATACATCATGATATACTTATTATAATTTTTATTCGTTAAATAAATTAAATTATTTATGACACTATGATGATGCAGCGATGACCTCATTATTTAACGATTTAAATAAAATGAAAAGATAATGTAAAATATAAGACCTAAAAATGTAAAAAACCTATTGGATGGGTGGATTTGGAACTATTATTACCTTATCCTCTAAATATATAATTTTGGGACCTTTTAAATCCAAAAAGAATTTTATAATAATGTATCCTTTTATATCATTCCAAGTGTGCCCCTCCTCTCCTCTTATAAAAGGCCCCCACCTCTACCACCTTACCCACACTTCAAAAGCCGTTGGCTTGGCCAACCCCTTCCCATTTTGTCTCTACACATCCCTCTCTAACTCTTACAAGCCTCACATTGGTTAGAAGGTTTCCCAAGGAATCCATTTATCTCAAATCAAAAAGAGTTACCCGATTTAAAGCTTGTGTCTTCTCTTGTGTTCTTATGTATTATTTTGCTTCTCCGACCCCCTAAACTCTTTTTATTCATTTATTTTGTAACAACACCAGTATCTTCAATATACTAGGATGTTTTTATAATTTGGATTCGAGCTACACTTACACACACCTACATATAATGGTTAAAGAACATACTGTTTCCGTGGATGGTGAATTTCTACCTCACAAAACGATGATTGTTCAATTTTCTTTTAACACATTCAAAGGTTTCCATTAAGATGACACTATATTTATATAAGATATATAATATGTTTATGTTTCACTTAAGCTTCTGTATTTTTAATTTATGGCATACCTTTATGGTTTCCATTATGGATAATCGCGATATCTTCATTTTAGGAAGTGCGGACTACCGCCCCCTCAAAGTGATTTGATTCGTTAATGCCATATGTGGGATGTATAAATTATGTAATTAATGATATTATATACGATATTATACTGGAATTATAATATACCTTTATATCATTATGATTCCATTCCCTAAAATATGAAATAGAAATGAAAGTAGCGTTCATGCGTACGTATGACTTACCATCTCCATGAACGGTGCATTTCATTTCTTACCTCTAAATGTTATGTAATATTATAAATGCATGTATATACTGGATATATATGATTTATATGATATCAAAATCATTAGTATAACTCTGTATATAATGGATACATGAACAACTTGTAATTATAATGATTTTATCTTTGACTCAAGTACCAATGATCTATAAAATGACCGTTATTAACTTAAATGACTACATAGTGTTCATGACATGGTAATAAGTGATATAAAAGGAATAATGAACTTGAAAAAGGTTCTTAAGAAAGTAAAACTTAACTCAATTTTACTATTCAGGAGTTTAAAGAACGATCGAGTCAAGTGGGAACCGAGGTATGGGAATCCGTCTCAATCTCTTTTCGTTGAGTCATATTTTGTTTTATACACAACTTTCTTCTATACGGTGTATAAACTCCTTCGACTTTTTATGTTTTTTCAAAAGGAATATTTTTTATGCGAAGAATTTAATAAAAGGAAAAAGGGAATGTTTTTTTTGTCGTACGTATGTGGCGACAACAACTTCTCCGCCGCCGTGACCATTATTTGAGTTTCGGCTTCCTCTACAAGCCATACCTTTTTTTAAAGAAAAATAAATACCAAGTTTTACATATCTTTTATATTGGTATTGAAAAAGGTTTTGATTACGTTTTTATTATATCAATGTGTTATTAATATCTTGTGATTGAAATGTGGAAATGTTATGTTTCCTTTATACATATTTTATGTGATACGATTATGTTATGGTTCTTAGGAATTGTTATGAAGATGGGTGGTTCCGTGATAAACTAAGGGCAGGTGATCCCGATATAGCTCTCCAATGCATTGGGTAACGCGAAGGAGTTAAACATTAAGGTTTTTCCAAAGAGGTTTATGGAATACACTGTGATGGGTATTCCAAACGTAACCAAGAGGGTTACTCCCTATGTAAGAATGTTATGAATGCCTAAAGTTACCTTTATGCCTTATGATTTCTATGTTTTATTCATGATTTGATGAGTTATGTTAATGTTCTTATGTTTTATGAGTAGAGTATGATTTCATTTATTCTTATGTATACATGTACTCATGTTTCCTTTCCATATTTTTATATCCCTTACCGAGCTTTTTATGCTCATCCCATGTTTTTGAAATGTTTTTCACAGGTCAAGGGAAAGGTACATGATATGAGGATAGTGTCAAGGAAGTGTCAAGAAAGAATCCATGTTTTATTTTAAATACGTTTCCATTGATGGGAAAAATGAATACTATCTTTTATGTAACCACTTTGTTTAAATGTGGAATGCAATGAAAGTTTTATGATCTAATTTTCTAAAACTCTAAACCTGAAAAGATCCTCAATGTGTAATCTTGTAATAACTCAAGATTAAGTAAGGTTTAAGGGTGGGGAATTATACTTTCACACCCCCATAAAGACTCCATTGACATTGCTTCGAACTTCAATATATAATACAACAATATTTTTTACTTTTTTCCAGTCACCAATACATGTAGTAAAATATTAATTTTTAAAAAAGGTTTTACAATATATCGTCATTAAATAGGAAGAAAAGATTATTATATATTAAAACTATAGATATTTTGCGATTTTTATGATTTTTTCTAAGTTACCTCCAAATTTGTATATTATATTATTAATAACTAGGTATTATCAAATTTAGATCATATAAAAATTAAATTTATTATATATGTTTGACACTAGGATTCAATATATTGTGATTATAAACTAATATTAAAGAATATTAACCTAAAAAATACATCAATAATTTATATTCATTCATAAAATTATTAAAAATAAATATATTTTCTTGTTATTTTTATAAATAAATTATTTTTTATATAATATTAATATATTTAATTAAATTTTTATTAAAAAAAATTCAATCATGGATATAAAAGATAAGGAATTAATATAATGAAAAAATAATATGTTAAAAAGAACAAAGACATACCACATATTGAGTTCTCAACCTACACCATCCCAATAAAATTTGTTATAGTTCTCATTGGTGGAAATATTATATAAAAATAAAGAAATTGAATTTTAATGTCCAAACCTCTATAATAATATCTATTTTTAATTTAATCTTTTTAAAAAAGTTTTAAGTATACATTGATTCGAACTGTATTTGATAAAAAAATGTTCTATACAGATAAAAAAAATCCCCTTTGGGGTTTACATGGAGGAATTTTTATATCAATTCTATAATATATGTAAGAAAATAATATATTTTTTATCCATAATAGGCCATGCTTTCCCAGAAAAAAATATTTACTGTGAATAATTAATTTTATAATTAATTAATGTAATTTATTAACCCAGTTTAGAAACACAAACATGAGACTGGACCAAATAAATAATGATTCTATACCCTTCGAGTCATCCCTCGACTACCAAGGCTAAAAAAATAAGTATATCACTAGAAAATAAAATCGAGAATTTAGTATATCCTAGTCCAATACCCATCCACATATTAAAAGAACATGATTCAAAAATAAATAGACAAACATTTCTACATAAAAATCATAATAACACATATAATAGGAAAATAAATAACCTCTCTCATGCAATAGTAAAAATACAAAAATAACCCCAACATATATTGAATCCTCATCATCCTACAGTATTCACTATTATTCCATTAGTACTCAATCACATTTAATAAAAAAATATCATCCATCTTCAATAGAAACAAATGTAATCTTCCTTTTAACCACGACACACGTGATATGGGTGAGTTCAAGATTAGTATGATATCTCTAATACATCCCATGATCCCCATGAATGTGAAAATAAAACCATCCAAGAGTGATTTTTGTAAATCATGTTGAATACCATGAAATTATATATAATTTTCCCCTTATGTCAAAAATAATAAAAATAAACAACTATTCATACAAAAATATCCAAACATACCACACTACAATAAATTTGATTCTTTTTAACCTGCACATTGTTATACAATAAACACATGGGAAATCTTTTCCAATACCACAATTATACTTGTATTAATGACTATTGTAGTATTCCAAAACCAATTTCAATTCCCATTCACTAAACTAGAGTTTCAAAATAAATTCTCTTCTATCCTAAGGATACCAATACACTATTGGGATCATTCAAAAGCCATCGTTTCCTAACCTTGTGAGGAAGACAATCTCTTATGTGGATTTTGAAACAAGTCCTCCCATATTAATGATTTCTCTACACGAATGTGGAGTTATAAAATTATCAAAACCAAAAAAATAAAAAACTATATTTGAGAAACCAATATGAATAAAATTTTTGAAAAAAAAATACATAATTGAGGGTGGAGACACGGTATTATGAAATACAGATCACCTATATTATCTAAAGTCCATGAAAAGTATGATCAATAGATACACTAAAAATTCACATGTGGGTTAACTAGATGAAATTCTAATGAATTTAAAATTTTATATCCCACATGAAAAATTGTATGGGATGTAGGAATTCACAACACACAACCCCCAACACAATGTATATCTCACACATAAACCTTAGACGAAACCAAAAATTCATTGTCTGTACATTAAAATATTATAAATATAATTGAAGTACATAAAATAGTAAATTAAAATAAAATAATGAAAATTAATAATTCTTTCTTTTAATTTCATTGGTGGGAGCACTACAACACATTTGTATTACCAAAAGTAAAAAATTATCTCAATAAATTGATAGAAACTAAATAATAATAATTCATTACTAAATGAATGATAATATCTAATCTTTTAATGTATAGTTCATGCATCATATAAACTATTCATACATTGAAAGATCTTCTTTTTGTTGTTATATACCCACTTGTTTTTATAGGAAGATTAATTGAGTTTCCTAGGTTACTCTAGCTTCATAAATTCATTGAAAATCCTTCAAATGGAATAACAATTTTGAGTTTATATAATGCTATTGAACTTCACTATTTTCCCCAGTAAGTACTTCTAGATACTTGTTTCAAAAAAATTACTTCACAGGGGTTCAACTATATTCTAGAAAACCCTCTATGTCATTATATATAACAACTTATGATGGCCCAATGGATGTAAAAGAGAATAAATTTTTCTACAAACAGACTAAAAAAATATATTGTATAAAATAATGATATAAGAAATTACAATTCAGCTGATATTAGATTGTTTAGGATAAGGCATGAAATCCAAAAAAACCTCTCACATGAAGGGTTTTTCAATGGAAAACCTACTAAACTCTCCTAAAAAACATTCATCTTCAATAATAGTATTCCTCTACCCTTTATTTCTTCTATTTGGAAAATCTCTGTCGAGGAATGATTCTCCATCATACATTCATGAGCTAATATATGGGTGAACATTTCAAATAGATATTGGATACCAATGATATATTATATATATATATTACATGATCCTATAATAAATTTTTTATTATTCTTTGAATTTGGACAATTTGATTATTCATATCATGTAATAACATAATTTTATCCATGTCGATTACACTTTAGATGTAAAATAAAATAATACATCCTTCTTGAATTAATCCCAATACATGTAGAAACATTTTTGACAAAACCATATCATTTCTAACTTCTATTTTTGCTAATAATCTACGTTTATTATACTTTGTGTTATTATATTATGTATTGATGATATCACGTTGATTGTTGTTCCTATATAATTAAATATGAATCATATTGTAATCTTCTAATAGTATAACTCTCTATAAATGTAATCATCAAAAAAACATTACGTAGATCATACTCCCCAAAAATAAAGATCATGATATTTTGATCAATCTAAATACTAAGGGTGCTATTTGATATCTTTCCAATGATCCTTTCGAGGGTGGTACATAATGTTGTTTTAAATACAACATAAATTTCAATATCCAATCATTTAAAAATCACCGCATATATATACTTCTAATAGATAAACCAAAAGGTACTTCCCCTATATGTTGACATTCATCTTCTGTTATATGTTCTTATGTCATCAATAGTTTGATTTGTCTGGTAGGAGGGGAAGTAACTAGTTTGCATTCAATGATGCTTAACCATTCAATCATTTTTTGGATAGAATATTTTTGATATAGAACCAAATTTCGAGCCAAAACTATCTCAATCTACCCTCATCCCTTAAATCATCCCTATTTATCCAAGACATTTCATCTAAAAAACCAGATAAATAATATTTCAATTTTCATATCCTATGAAAATCTGACCCAACTAATAGCATGTCATCAAAATGAAATTTTAAAATGTTAAAATTCATATCACCGCATTATTTATTATAAAAATAATGTTCTTTATTACACCTATTTATTGTTTACCCTGTCCTAAATGAATTGTTTTTTCCTTTCTACTTTTGTGGTACACTCTTCCAATAATATATGGGTTTTCATCAGTTTATATACAAAATTTTTATTATAAACATCTAGAAAATATATTCCTTTTCATGTGAATCCCCAATTCCAACTCATCATAACAGAAATATATATTAACATCCATATTATAATAATGTAGATCACCCAATTCAACCATACCAACAATTGTTAAGATGGTAGAATGTTTTTCAAAAAAAGTGAAAATATACGTGAAATAAAAACATTCCTTTTTTCAAACCCCATCACTAATAACTACACTTTTTATATCTTCATTCCAATATAATATTCTTATATTTTGGGAAAAAACTTATTTTCTGGTTCCCTTTTACCCTGAAAAATCTCCTCCATCTACAATGTTCCATTAAACATTAGATGATCCATATCCTTACTCATAGCTAACTCCTACTATTAGAGACAGAAAGTGAATTTGAATCATCCAAAGTTTCATGTTCTCTTGTAACTATTTGGAGTAGAGAGTTAGGATCAATCACAATATTTTTTATTAGTCTATTGATTTTGGTTAGTCTTCTCAACTGAAATGGTTGAACAAAACCTCAATGATTTTCAATTATACTTCATAACTAAAAATATCATATGCATTCATGTAGTGAATGATGTTTTTGTGATCCCAATTAATTGTCATGTGAAAGATAAAATTACTATCATTTCAATGATATCACATATAGACTTCTAATTCCTTTATCATATTAATAAAAGCTTTTTGATTTTTGAAAACTATTAATACTCTTATCAACCTGGATTTATATAATTGATTTTCCTTGATCATTTTTATCCACCATGTTCCAATCATTCCACATAATCATATCATAAAAGAAAAAACCCATCTTCTGATGATATATTTCTTTTCCCCATCTTACAAATGATATTCTAAAAATTAATGTCCATTGAATATAAAGAATAATTGGAATTATATTCATTTTTATCATGGTTTTTAGAATTTAGTAGTACATATGCAACTCTAATGAAGATTTTGTGATGAAGAACTCCCATTAATTTTCTTAAAAACATCTCCTCCTGATATTCACACCCAATTATTATTATTGGACTCCCATTTGTGAGATAACCCATCATATTTTGCCCCTCCACCAAACATTCCTTCTGAATTCATGATTTAAATGTAATACTTCGTGTTTTCTATATCAATGTGTCATTTGATAATTTTAGATACAACATTATTATTTAGATTTTAAATTTTCTTTGTCTTATATCTTTTCCCTTGTTGTTGTAATTCTACATGTTGCATCTAATGTACATAGAAAAATTTCTAGACCTAATTCACTTGAATTGTTTTAACATTACCTTTCTACGATCAATGTATTGTAAAACACACATAAAATGAAAATTATTTGTGATTCATGATGTAAAAACATACATTACATGCATGGTCATAAATAAAAGTGTGAGGTTAAAGGAAACTTCAATAGGATTGAATAGAGAAAGATTCCCAAACATCTATGTTACAATCTCCATAAACCAATTCCTGGTCTCCCAACCATTTATGTGGATTGAAAATCTTCTATGATTTACCAAAAAACAACATTCACAAAATAAAATATCCTTATGATCATGCTTTTGTATGACATTGACCTTCAACCCATTTATGATTATCTCAATGAGGTGAGAGAACTCACCATTCATTACTTCATGATAATAATATTTCGAACTTATGATCACTACATACTCTTATGAATTTATAGTCATTTAAAGGGTCTCATATATTACACCATTTCCAACCCCCATGGATCCCTAGTTAATCATCAATACCCAATTTGAAAAAGTGTTTCCATTTCCACCATCATCTAATTTCTCCTAAGAAATTGGATTCCTCACAAGGCTATAGATGTGGAGAAGATCTAATAAAAATAAGGATCCTCCATTATTTATTAGGATGTTGATATCTAGAATTACAATAATATCCTAGGTTTCACAATCATTTATATAGACTTTACCTAACTTCTTAGAAACATGGTTTGTGATGAGCATTTGATTTCAATATGAAGGGAATGATTTCCCTGATTCAACCAACCAAGCCTCTATAGGTTTATTAATTCTTATAAACCCATCCATGTGAAATTTATTTGTATTGATAGAATATGAACTTATGGTGGTCTATGTACTTATACTGATCTCATTGGGAAATTTCTATTTATGCATTAAATCATTTTTCTTCTCAAATATCTAGTATATATGACCATCACCTTTTGACATACCATGAAACCTCTCCTAGAACATTTCATCAAATTTATTCTCCTAAGAATCCTTCTTCTGATAGGGTGACCCACCCCTTAAAATTGTATTACACACAATATTAGAAGGTTCTTGAAATTTATTTCAATAAATTTATTTATTGAGTATCAGAGTCTTCATATCATAAAACAACATATCATTTTTTATAGAATATTTATAAAATTTATTTATTATTTAATACCTACTATATGGAAGATATTATTAATGATGAAACACCCATACATCATCAAATAATTTTACCTATACCTATTAGAGAAATCAATGGGACATGTAGATGTAATTTAATTAATCTTTCATTTTTTATCCATCAAATTACATCACACTGATTGACTATTACAAAACAAAAGCCTTTCATAGGGTCACAAAATTTTTATTCATGTCTTACAATACCATGAAAAAATACTTTTTACCATATACTGATGAATTATGAATGAAACATTCCTTTAAAAACACATTATTAATAGTTTCACTGCAATCCTATAGAAGCATTCACATTTTTATTTCTCCATTAGCATCATCTTTACTCTAAAAAATAGATATTCTATGTCCTTAATAATAAAATCTCATTCAATATGAACTTAGAAAAATACTAATTCTTTTCTAATTAAGTTATTGATTTTGATATTCAGTTTATCTGATTCAATTCCAATTCTACTATGGATGTGGGGAACCACAAACATCAGAACCATCCCTTTGATACCACTTTGTTGGAGAGAAATAGTGATCATAAAATAATGATCACCTATACTACGTGAAGAGTATATGACGTATAATCACTATATCAACAATAAATTCACATGCATATTTGTTCAATAACAAACTAATTTTTTTTTAAATTTCTTTTTCCCTCAAATAATTGTACCAAAAGTATAAAAACAATTTATTCTTCCCACCACAAAAATCTTACATCATACACTATCGATAGAATAAATATTAACTGAAATAGAAATACTGATAGTGGTAATACATGAAACTAAAGTACCTAAAAAAGTAAATTGAAACATGATGTTAAATATATTTAAAAAGGTTTCATAATTCCATAGGAAGAACCACTATAATTTTTTATATTATCATAAGTAATAATGAATTTCAAACAACTGAAAAACCCTTAAATAATAGTTCATTATAGATTTATTTACAAATAATGAACTTATTATTCATAGTGAATATATTATACTCACTTTTCATATATTGATCACTCTACATGTCTTTTTCATGTCCCCACATAATTTTATAGATATATTCATTTAGTTAACCTGGTCAAACATCCTTAGTAAATTAATGGAGAATCATCTAAATGGAATGTTACTATGAATATCTTATAACACTATTAAACTTCATCACTTCCCTTGATAAATGTCTCTAGATTCATCTTTCTATAAGACACATTCAAGAATGTTCACAAACATTATGGACCACCCTTTATATCATTCTTTGTATAATAGTTTGATGAACCAACTATTGTTAAAGGTTAGTATTGTGACTGTTAACTCACAAACCTTATCCATCTATCACTGAATGAATTTTTTTAACATAAATATTATAGATTAAAATTCGATTCTTTGAACACCTTTTTGTTCAGAACAAGGATTCACATCCCAAAACTTATAACTCAATGAAAAAAATTTACAAAAATAAATCCATTCAAACTATATCATTTCATATTCCAAATTATTATAGATATTACAAACTCACCTAGAAGTAATTATTTTATATTCACTAAACAAGCTGAAAAAATAATAAATATCATTAAATGAAATTTGAAAAATTATTAAATTACATTAATACCATAAAAATTTGTTTTAAATAGTGAACTATACCGAAAGTAATTCGTCAAGAAATAATGTTTAGGATAAGATAACTACTCAAACTAATGATGAATAAAAATAATTTTATGAAATAGAAGATATTAATTCTGTATAACCTCCTTAGGGTTGTAAAAAAAATACCCATTTATTGAAATTGGTTCTCCATGCCCTAGTGAAACTGGCGGATTCCATAACCAATATCTAGATAATTTATGAATAAATGGTGAATAAGAAGTAAGATACCACAAATCAAGGTCCCAAACTATCGAATATCCAACGTGAAAAAAATTAGATGAATAAATGCACCAAAAAACAATTAAAATTCACCCTTTACTTTATAGTGCCAATTCTAAATAAGATAATTGACCACACACTAATAACATTGGGATAAAATAAATATATTGGGATGCTTTTTATGTAATTATATTGTCTTAGAAAATATTCTAAGAGACCAATAAGATAATATTCCAGTCTTCATGGGATGAAAATTGATAACATGAATAGTGGAAATAAATGGTCAGAAAAACCATTTATTCGAATATACATTCTTAACTACCACCCCAGAACATCCATCATGGTCACCTTTAAAAACATTCATCATTCACTTGACCATGAACTAATCTTTGAACACCACTATAATCATATATAAAACCTTAATTGTACTTTGAAACTCTTCTCTGTACTTTCTAATCACATAAAATGGCCTCCAAATACATATAATCGTTGGTTACACACAATATAATTAGTTATTTATATTTTTTTAAAACAATTCCATATTTATCTAGCCTAAATATATATTTTTGTACCCACCATCATATTTTACCCTATAAAAAGATATTAGTTTTCTCATATATACAATATCTTCTATCTAAGGTGAATATTGTCAATTATCTCTCATTCCATAAACATTCCCAACCACTATCAATGGTCATATAACTTCTTGAAATTACATTCTCATTGCCTAAAATATATTTTGATAATATAATTGATTAATATAATGTGGATATATTTCTATATTTTATTTATTTGAAACTTTCTCATATCACTATTCATCCAGCGTATAATAAACCATGAATATAAATCAATGAAAAATGCATTTTCACGTATGTATTTTAAACAAAACTGAAACATATCATTATTATATAACATAAAATCACAAGAAAATGTTATATTACAAAAAAATTTACTCATATTTATTTACTCAACATAATCCAATATCAAACAGATCCTTGAATTTATTATTACCTCACCATCTAACTCAATGAAATATTATCCCATTTATTAACTAAAATTTATAGTATTTATTAAAATATATATTTGAAAACGCATAACATGATAGACCATAAATAAAATTATCAGCAAAAACACTCATAAGATGTTTATATAACCCAGAAAAACCACATAAACATATCTTAAAATATTTATATCCATAAAAAGTTTGTAATTTTAATCATATGAAAAAAATCTATCACATGGGTATGATATTTTTTGAATAGTACCATGTAACATCAAAATTGGTTATTTAATAATTTATAGAATTAAATAACTATCATATAATGATACCAAAACCTACAAGATATTCAAATTATTATCCATTGAAAAAGTTAGTAGCTAAATCACACAATTTACCACAAACAACAAATGTATTGTATTTCTATACTAGAAAATGAGATAATTCTTCACTAATTCATGAATCGATAGCTACACGACATGTGTCTCTCAATGAAATACCCGACCAATAAGACACCATCCATTTCTAGAGTTTTTTTTAAAATATCAAAACACCAATACAATAATATTCTATCAAATAAACTTAATATTATCCCATCTTATATACCAAAAATATCAATATTTATAAAAATAAATACACAACCACAATAATTATTATTTATATTTCGTTAACCTCGAACTAAGAATAAAAATCATACATCTCATGTCTACACACATATAATTCTCCACACCCATGTAAAAAACATTACAATAATGTTCCCATATCTTTTCACATACTATCATTTAATGAAATACCATTCCATGATTTTACATGAACCATATCAATTTTTACCATAATAAGAAATATATGTAATCAATATTATTATTATAATAATATAAAACAATTTCAAACTAATATTAAATAATCTAAAAATCACATACAATATAATTAATGCATTACTAACAAGTCCATATTTAAAATTTCCCCAAAACCACCCCTAAAGGGATTCATTAGCAATAAATAAAACATCAAATCCCATTCCATCCTATATAAAATCATATAAAACAAAAAAAAATACAAACCTTTAGTTACATAAATAAAAATTTATTAACATTAATTATTTAAAGTGATAAAAAAATTCAAATATATTTTTTACTACCAATATAGAAATATCATTTTTAAAAATATTCCCAAACAATGCCTCAATCATCACCCACCATCCAAACTAATGATTCCCTCCTTAACCAATGTAGTTTCCACACATAAGAAGTATGTCATATATACATTCCATATAACTCCCATAGATTCAACACATTAACATAGTGGGTTGAAATTCTCTTTACAATTTTATTAATCAATCATATTCTAAGAAACTAAGATGTTATAACAAACCAAGACTATAAAAACTTTTTTTTATTATCCTCATGTTCAAATAATCTCATACAATGATGCCAACATAAATAAATGTCTATTAAAATATCCAAGGAGAAATATTAATCTAAATCAGTCTAAAATAACCACTCCAAATGAATATAACCTCTTGATGCAAACAATTTCCACCAAAATATGTATCCTATAATTTATCATTTAATATAATTATTTATGAAATAAATCATATCAAGACCACTTTTTTCAGAAATCATATTATTTTTTTCAAATTATAATTTAAGAAAAATAATTTTAACAATATTCTTAATGAATCTCAATTATTCTAAAATATCAAATTTAAAAACAACCCTAAATTTTTTAACCATTTTAAATCAAGTATATAAAATATTAAATTATCATAAAAAAAATTTGTGTTGAAGAAAACCATCACTTGTAATTTTAACATGACCGTTAATAATAATACCAATAGAAAATAATCCAAATAAAATAATTCAGTAAATTTATTTTAACATAAATTATATTTTAAAAGGTGATTTAAAAAAAACTACCATAGCACCAAGGGTTCACCTAGATTTTTTAATATGAAAATTTAAATTTCAAAAAATTTTCCAACATAAAAAAATATTTAACAAAACAAATGATAACCCAAATTAAGTATATAAATATATCATGTTTTACCATAAATTTATTTGGTCTTGGTGTGCATATCCCATTAATAATAGATTTTTAAACTATATATTTTTTATTCAAATCTAAATACACCTTAAAAGGAAAAATGTTATTTTATCGAATAGTAGAAAACTGATACAAAATACTGATTGTAATTCCCAATGATCTAAAAATTTGAAGATTCAAAATCCATTAAATATAAACAGAAATAAATAATATTTCTTTAAAAAAATTATCTTTTTAAATGAATTCCATTCCACCAAGATTTCTCGAGGGTTTTATTTTATCGCCCAAAAATTGAAAAAATTGATTCATTTGTAAATGAAAAATATTTTATATTTAGTAAAATAATGTTTTTCCAAAAACATTTAGTGTAACAATTATTTCCCAAAATTAATCCATTTTAGTGTATGTATTTGATATATTTAAAAAATAAGATTACTTTTAGAGAACACAAAATAAATTTGGACATGATAAGAAAAACATACATAAAAAATCAATCATATCCATAAAATTAATTGGGATACTCCATTTACCAAATTAGGATATATGATAATTAATTATTTTCCCATAACTATGTCACACTTTGAATGAATTTAAAATTTTTAATGATTGTCACATTTTACAGAATTATAAGAATTACCACTATACTAAACACCACTATTCGTTAAATTAATTGATAAAAATTCTGAAATATAAAATTTATAAAAGTCAAAATAAATATTCAATGCATTAAAACATGTGAAATCTGTTTTTTAAGATCCGTCCAAAAATATTTTTTCATAGAAGATTCTACATAACCATTATGATCTGTACATCCCAAAATAAAAAAATTATTTTCAAAATAGGAGTAAAAAATAACAATAGTAGAACATATTATATAGGTACCGTGTCATCATATGACATGATTTATGAGATATTAATCCAATATCATTCTATATTGGCTAAGACATAAAAATACGGAAGGATAAAACATAGTAATTAATTTTGAGATTAACATATGACACATATAACAATCATCTTAGGAATCATTATGTATCACTATAAATATACTTCTTAGTAATTTTTATTGTTTATATCTTGATTCCTAATACATCAAATATCAATTACTTTCATACCTTTACTAAACAAAACCAATTCTATTTTATGATCCTAATCTATTATGGTTACTCTAATATGACACCAAGTTGTCTAAGAGTTCTAATCATCCCTTTGAATTTTCCACTAACCACAAAAGGATCAATAAGTATATATAAACAGTAGCATGTATAATGATAAATAGAGTGTATAATGATCTAGTCACCAAAAAACACACTTATATTACATAATACAAATTATAATATATAATGAAATTTTTATAGTTATTTTAAAAATAAAATCATCATATATAAAAATAACATCCAAAATAAGATAAAATAATAATAATAATAATAATAATAATAATAATAATGACCTATAAATGATATTGACCCCCACCTACTCATCCTTTTTCAAAAAGAAAAACCTGATACTTTGTACCATCCAAAAAATAATGTCACATCCACCTAAAACTCAAAAAAATCATCTTCCTGTTCACCATGGTAAATATACATGAGGTGAGTAAATACCTAATATGATTCTCCCAATAAATACACATACCCCACTGAATATAAATCCCAACAAGATTTTAATGATTTTATAAAACATTCCCCGCTGAATGATGGATTATATAATATTCTAAATATATTTGTTTAACGTTACAATACCCCCATACTCATGTGGAGTTTCCAAAAATACCCTCTTCTATTGTGATGAGGCCACTATTCTCATTTGGATATTCCCAATCCAAACAATCATATTTCAATAATGAATTTATAGTCAAGTGTAGTTTCCAAACCTACCACAAACAAATATACAATCTAAAAAATATGTTAACAATAACTTTAAACGATATTTTAAAAATTGTTTTAGCTGAATCTGAAAAAATATATAAATTAAACCTTTCAAAAATAATTTCAAAATTTTTAAAAAAAATTAAAACATAAAAACACTACTAACATAACCTATTTTATTTTTTCTGAACTAACTTAAAAAATTGTCAATTTTATAAGAATACAATCACAAAAATATTAAATTATATCAATGATTTCAAACAATTTGATTAAAATTCTATATTCTATGTTGATATATATGATAGACAGTAGGGAATGAGAGAATATATAGATGTAATCATGATGATGATGTGAAACTGAAGCACAAAACCCAAAATACCCAATCCTATAAGCCTCATAAATCCCATAATGATAGGTTCCCCAAAAAACTTGTATGGTTATAAAATTATTTTTTAAAAACATTTGTGTTAATAACTAAAATCTTGGATGAATGACTACAAAGTGAGAACATTTTAAATTTATAAAATTTATCCATACCCCTAATATTATATGATTCATGATAGTTTGGATCTGAATGGAATAATCCATCAAAATAACCCTAACCTCACCAAAGGTTAGAGATCCCTATATCCATGTAATAAATGCTTCCAATAGAAACAAAATTGGGTGATAATTGAAGCCTTAGACCCCTGTATATGTGAACATAATGATGAAATTGAAATTCATAAGAACCATTTTAGTGACGATTCATTTCTTATGGGATAATATTTTATAGATTGCATGGTTGACATACATGGTATCAGTGACAATTCATTTGATCTTGAATTTTTCACAATAAATTCTTGATTACCTATCATAGTTTTATAGTAAGAATTCAAGCACATCTTTTAGTGAACACACCAGTATTCACCATAAAAAATTATTAAACACAACTCTACCTCGAAATTACTCTAAAAACTCACCAATATTTTATATCATTTCCATCCACCTCTTTTGAATATTTAATAAGAAAGAACAAATTTTTTTGTCATTTGTAATAAATAATCAGAATAAATAAACCATTATTAGACATAATTATTAAAATAATGAATCCAATAAAATCTAAGTATATGATTAATTATGAGAAAACAGTATGTTACTCTCAAAATGAACTCAGGACACCACATCATTCCAACCATTAAAAAATTGTATCCTTTAAAATATATTAGCTAAACCAAAAGAAAAATTAATTAAAAAACTTCATTTTTAATAAAATTCATCACTGAAAATAAAACAACTAAAAATGAAACCCAGTCACATCAGCATCCATATGATTTAATATTATAATTTGTGAAAATAAATAAACCTAAATAGAATCTATGTGGGGTTTGTCTAACCATATGAAAAGTAAAATAATATTAGTATACTTTTATGTTGGGGAACATGTTATCCACCGATCTATGAATGAAATTTTTTAATTTTGAATAATAGTTTGTGAAATAGTTATACATATATATACCACAATTGCATGGAGAAATGAGCATCACAAAATACAAATTAATTAACTATGCACCTTGAAAACCACCTCCCTATTAATATATATTTTTGAGAAGTTTTCTACTACAAATAATCATTCATTTTGGATTAAAACAAGATAAAAATTAAACATTAACTGGAAACCCCACCATAGTTAGTACAACTATAATTATCATTATTCATAAGATACATTGTTCTATTTTAGTATCCTACTCATCAAATCCCATGATTTGGTATTTTCATCAATAATTATATACATTCACAACTCATGAAAAACACCATTCATAAATTCTCATTATATTATAATCCAAATAGTATTTCATCTTATAATAATTAAATTATATAAAAATTTCAATCAACCAGAAGAATGATGTAAGTCATCATCCATGGTCCATCAATTAGAAATACAAAATATCACAAATTCATACAAAGTTTTGATAAATTTAAATACTAATATCACAAATCATTTATGATAATATTATTATCAAAAATTTTAATCTACTATAATTTTGAGTAGAATAATTTTCAATAATTTAAAAATGTATCATAATACAACATGAATATTTTCCCCATCATTGATCATAAATAAATATATATAAATTTTAAATAATTTCTATCATAATTCTGTTCCCAAAATATTTTTAGAAATTTATAATCATATGATACATGCATTAACTCCATGTTCTTCATTATTCCAAAAATAATAACATTGTATATATTAATTATAAATTACAAAAAAAACTCATGAAAATATCTAAAATATGGATTTATATTAAAATATATATATAATAACATCACACTTCATCATAAAACAATTATTGATGACTCAAAGCCCCTATAAAATATCACAAAAGGGAATTTACTTAATAAAATATATGGAATTTACTTTCAAACATTATTACACTATATATAAAAGTATTAACAAATATAATAAAAAATCATATGTTGGAATTTCAATATATGTTGTGTAATACCACTATAAAATCATGAATCATTCCCATTATTTACCTTTTACTCCCAAAAAACATTATCATTTCACATATGGATAAAAAACAGGTTTGAAATTATTTTTGAGAAACATTTTAGAATATTAAATGAGAATACCCAGTCATGTAAAAACTCATTTTCATTTTCATATGCCAATTTCACCACACCCAAAGAATAATTTTGAGTATAAATTACTACAACCTCAATCTCAACATCATTTTCATATACTACAACTTTAATCATAGTTTATAATCTACTCATTCTTCATAGTAACTTCTTAAAATATAATTTATAAGTATATAATCATCAGACCATTTTCTATTTCAGAAAAATTAAATTTTGAATATATACCTCCTACTAAACATCTTATTACATATGTATAAATTTTTCCCCGATTTCTACCTCAAAACTGAATTGATTTCTTATCGAATTTCCTATGAAAAATAATCAAATTTATTCACATATTAAAATAATAATTTCTAATGATAATATAATTCTTACCTCCATAAATTTTCTTTTACAAAAGTCAAGGTGACGACATCAACATCACTAACTTGTTTGACAAAAGAAAAAAAATCCTTTCACTTCACTAACAATCGTCATACTATGAAATATTTACAAACTATTTATTTTTAAAACAATTTTCATAAAATAAAAATGTATTATATAATATTCTTAATAAAAATGTTACCAATGAACACACACGAATAATTTTCTACTCATTATTTATATTTATATGGATTCTATGTGTTGGGATGTCACATATCTAAAAATAGGAATTATCTACCATCATGTCACACTCTATGGATTATAGTATGATAATTTATTCATTACTAGAAGAAAAAAATTGTTTCATTATATAGATGATGATATTTAATTATAATTGTATATATATAGACATATCATATCAGTGAAATTGAATCGTCATGAACACAATGTAAAATATTTCCGATGATGATATGTATATATTGTAATGATATTGTGGACTATATTTTGTTATTTCGTGAAATGATTTCAATGACATGGATTTCATATGATTACAAATAATATATATTGATGGATAATGGTTATGATGTAACAACTCAATATGTTCATAGGGGTGATTTATGGTTAGGATGGGTGATCCGTTTTTGTATAAGAATGTATTATGATCCTTTCATAATACATAGTTCATGAAGTCTCTCTAATTGAATTTTCATTATCTAAATTATGTGACATTGGATGAATGAGTTATTGATTTACAATTTTATATGATAATTTCATAGATAATGTACCATTTTTTTAATTAGTGATCTAGATATTTTATACTTTTCTAGATTTTTATATTATAAGATGATAATACTAATTAATTAGATTTGTTTTCATAAAATAATTTATAACTCAATACTCGATGATTTAGATAAATGAGTTCTAAAAGTACTTCTTAGAAATGAGATTATAATTAATATATTTACCTTAATTTTGAGATTGTTGAAAATATATGATTTTTTATTGTTATATAATGTTATTAATGTTATAGTACATGTACAATTATTATAGATATTATATATGGAATTACCTTTTATGACATCATGTCATAATAATAGTAATAAAAAAATGAGAGATGAGTTCTAACATCTACTGACTAGTCTCTACATGGAATGAGTATTATAATAATTCCCCCTCCCATGGTAATTATGTTCTATATAGTAGAACTCTTTTGAGTGTCTGTGTTTCTATTATCCTTTTGAAATACATAGTTTTCTAGGCCATGGTTATTATAACATTTTGATGTCTTCTGCATATATAAATATATTAATACACTGTTATTTAGTGAGGTCAAATTTATTTTCTTAAACTTTATATATTGATCAATAATAAATTTTTCTTTTACACTGGGGTAATCTGTTTTCTCAAGATGACTATAATAAGAATTTTTATAATACCCTTGAATTCAAACATGCATATTTTCAACATTGAATTAAATAAAATTTTCAAAGAATATTGGAGGTGTATTATTTTGTATTCATTTTTTTTAAAGATATTCACTATTGGGTTTTTAAAAATTTATTTCATTTATCATGTTATGGTGGTATATAACATGTATTCATAATTAAAATTTTAGGATAGTTTCATATTTTATTTGGTTTTGTTGTGGATGGTACTTCATAGTTAATATTGAACATGTTTATTCTTTTCTACGTCCACACATTGTGTGTGAGATACCTCATTTATAGTGAATAGACCATAGTCCAATAAATTTTAGATTGTAAAGAAAACTTTTGGATTGGTGAAGATGAGAAATTTTGATCGTTCAAGATCATCTAAAAAACACTACACCTCCAAATCCTACATGAATCACTATCATCATCACCATACCCATCCATAACTAATAATAGATTTTGTAATAGGTTTAATGTTTCTATAGTCATTAATTGTCATATAATTGGTCACTAAAATATATGTTAATCAAAATGATTCAAATGTTAAGGTCTACAAATACAAGATAAAAGTTATATTTAATATTCAATTAACAACATGTTATCTCTTAATCTATATCATTGATCATCATTATATTATTATCATTAAATTTTCCTTATAAATACATATAATTTAATATATGATAAATTTAATGATTGAATCCAAAGAAATGATTGTTTCACATGGATATAAAATATATCTATATTGTTTACTTGAAACCATGCATTGGATAATCATAAATCTAGTTTCATCATATTGTTTTTCACTGTGATATAAATTTATACACATTGTAATGGTCATGAATCAATTAATAATTTTTATATTTTAGACTTAAAAATAAATAATTATTGTTATACGAGAAGGAAGTCATTAAAATCCGGGAACTGTAACTCACATTGAATGTCAGATAAATGTTTTCCTACCCCTATTGCTCTCCTCATCCTCAGTGGTTTCCTCCTTGATAGAAATATTGATGACCTGGGTTTCTTGTTTGTATCTCTGTTGAAAAAGATATTTATTGTTTAAGAAATTTTAAAACATACCTCTAATGTTATGAAAAATATATCATTGATGGATGGAATCCAAACTAACTACATAAAAAAACTCCCCATCCGAGTTTAAATTATTCGGTATGTTAATACAACCTTTAATATAATTTTGTAATTTTTAACTATAAAATAATTAGATTACGGATAAATATATTTCTATTCCAAACTACAAGAACACTATTTTTCTATGAGTTACCGATAATTTTTTATTTTTTCTAATTATATTTTCATGATATAATATGAATACTATGTGAGGATATGTCGTATAAATGTGTTTATAGTAGTCCTTAATAACTTATAACCACAACTAGTGGAAGAAATACATCAGTTGAACATTTAGTAGAAACCATGATTCCTAGTCCATATAATATCATCTAACCATGTGGAGTTATTCAGTGAGTAGAAGTGAGACAAACAGTTTTCCCTAATAGTAATCCCTGGAGCACATTCCCATGCATATGCATTGTAATTTTTAATAGAGGTGGAACATATGGTTTGTGTATGGTTCCCAAAATATGTGTGTGAACTGTGTGAGTCCCCTCTTAAAGCTATAAATGGAGGAATATTTGGCTAACCGTGTATCCTAACCATGTTATCCTTATAATATGGGTAATTTAAAACTTCTCTATTAATGTTTTATAACTTTAAACCGATCCTTTATTTCTTATAACTATATGACCAAACCTCCATATTTCTCTCATTGAGATTCTTCAAGACTAACCAAGGTTATTTAATTAATCTCTAATTTAGTCTCCAATCCAAGATCCATTAATATCAATGGTATCCTCTCAATATTTTCTCCACTCATTAGGATCATTATTTAATATTTCATCACCTTAATAGAGTTAGTTTGACGTAGGATATTATAACTTGTTTCTAGTGAATTAGTATGATTTGTCGTTTTCTTCTAATCTGGGACAAACCAAATGCTGATACTTTATGAATGATCTTGTACCAACATAAGGTATGTGATCTAGTATTTATCCCTCAATGTTGCGATGTAATATAATATTTGTTTTGTTATTCCTGCTAGTTTTACCCTTCATTAACCATAAATTGAATCTTCTTCAATTGGTTACCATAATTTTGAAACCAATGAGTCTCTAAGGACCCCATCCAATTTTTTCACTCCGTAAATAGTGTGGATGAAATTCCCATTATTATTATAAATTTATAAATGTAAAAACCATTAACTATAAGGTGTTTTCATTAAATATAATTATTATTAAAATAATGGATTAAATAGAAATGAGGTGTGTGACCACGCCATGTAACAAAATTTAAAAATGGTTAGACCGATGTTAATAAGAAATGTTAATGAACAATGAATTATCTATTTGACCTAATTCAACACATTTAATAAATTCCTAGTTTTTATATAAGGGAATGGTTCCCCTTATGTTATTTTTATAATTGGGGAATGTCTCCCTTTTTACTAATGTTATATATGTGCATGGTGACCGCTGTTTGTTAAGATACCTTGGTATGGTGAAAATACAGATATGATTCAGGTATGGTGACCCTATTGATATTATTCAGGCATGGAGGCCCTATTTATATGATTAAATAATGGATAAACTAGTATAATAATTCAGAAATGGATAAGATATTGTGGTGATTCAAGAATGGTGACCCTATTGTTGACATTTAGGCATTGAGACCCTATTATTCTGAATCGGGGATGGAGACAATGCTCTATGATATATGGGAATCATACCTTTATGAGATACGAGCATGGAGTCATTTTATTTTGATATGGTCATGGAATACAAATATTGTGATATTTTCATGGAATCCATATATTATTATCTAGGCATGCAGTCCAATATTTTTTTGATACCACGAATTACCTCCCTTTACACCTATGAGACTCATTCTACTAGTCCTAGAGGGGATAAAAATCATATCTACTTTAATAGTAATATCCATATATATTCTAAAATATTCTGCTACATATAAAGATCAAATATATGTATACATTTGGTTACTTGTTTACATACTATCTGTCATGGGCTAAAGTAGGTAGTGTTATCCTGGTATACTTTAAAAACTAAAGATGATCCTTTATAGATGCACTTATTACATACAATAATATATTCATACTGATAATATTATATGAACTGATGGGATATTTATAGACGACTTTGGTGGTGACCTATAGTGTTTTTCTCACACACAACTTGGGTCGCAAATTCAAATAAGGAATTTTATGTGGGTATAGGTAGAGATAGGAGAAATCACCTAGTTACTAAAACATTACATGTCTATAGAATGTGAGTGGGTAAGTATGAGACTAAGAAATAGATCATGATGATATTAGAGATAGAATTATTTTTATTTATTTATTTCAATACATGTAATGTATTTATTACATATTTCCATGATTGTCTATTTAAATTTAATAAATACATTTCATATCATTGTTTTGGGTAAGATAATGGATATTGTCATTGAGGATTATTTATTATAGTTGGATGCTTTACCATCCACTATTAGTTATTTAGTATGATTTAGATAATTGTCTATAAATTTCATTGTTTTTATACTCTAATAATGATTTTATAGTATCCATAATAAGCCACTTTTGATCCTCACTGTGAGTCATCAACCTCTCACAAATGTGTAGGTGTACTTGAGGTCATTAATCCTCCCATATTCGGGCACAGTTTAGAATCATCTAGGTTGGGACATACAAAAAGTTGTATCATGGGGTTTTCATTTCTTTTGCATTATCATTTGGTAATGTTATACATGAGATTAATAATGAGTTTTAATTTGCTAAGGAGACCTACCATAGAGTGGATAACCCATGTCTAAGGAAAGGTAAATATACATGGACAAGATATTATGTTCTTGTGTATTGTTATTAATAATGATTTCATTCCACCATTGAGTGACACATATGATATATGATGTTTACCATATTTATAGAGGACTATATTATACCCATGGATTGATATAGTAATGAATCATGATTAGGAATAATTTTATATAACATATTGGATTTATATGTCAGGAATTATTCCACATCACATTTACTTACTCTGCGTGTTTCTAGCATCATGTTTTTGTGAAATTTTTTATATCCATGAATTTTATGGACATTTCATGTAGAGACCTGATAAATGAGTTTTTTATCTTAAATGAATGATAAATTACATTTTATAAGGTGTGTGGGACCATAATAATTCCATGTGTTGATAAATGTAGTTCAATATATTAATGATAAATTATATAAAAATGAGGATTAAATGTAATGGAATTGATCAATAAAATGGAACGGTCGCCATTAAATATGAATTCCAATTGATATTTAAAAGGTTTTTCCCATTATAAATTGAAATTTAAAAATCATTATACAGAGACCTTAGACCTATAACATAGATGCTATCCTTGAATTAACATTACCAGTGGGACGTAGGTTTCATATCTTGGGTTAAATATAGTTTTTCTTATTACCCAATCCTGACTCTATGAACAAGAAATGGGTTTCTAAATTATCATAGGATTCATTGTAGATATCCTACTATTGATTACATTATCTTTACAGTTATTGAAACTATATTAAGAATTCAATGGAATTGGTAGAGTTATGAATAAATGAAATCCTTCAGTCTTGTACTAATAGGGTTGTGATGACCATGCTCTGGAGGCAGTGGTCCCTAAGCCTCCAATGACACCTCCAGTAGTGCCACCTTTGATACAACCTCTTATCCCCAATAAATGTGATGATTTTAAAATTTCATTGGAGTTTCAATATCTTATATAGACTATATATGGAGCTTCATGACCTGATTCTTGTATGAGAATGTTCCGGAAGGTGTATTAAGAACATCATCCACCTACTTTTTTTCGTGATGGTGGGCCCCATTTTAAAATTGTATGGACTAAGATGGTCATATATATCATTAATCACCTTGTGGAAATTCCATATAGTATATTTATTCTATTTTAATTACTTTTATGAGGATCCTCTAAATGTTGGTAAGATATTCTGAACCAGTATTGTCAGCTTTGGGAAGTGATTTGGATGGATTTCCAAACTATATTTTAAAACTATTTCTTTCTTATAAACTAAATGTATAATTATTCAAAAGCGTTTATGACCCTATAGTAGGGTTATATGTATGTTGTGGACTATTAATATCATTTTTTATAGAATCAGCGGTTCATACATATCTATAACAATAATGAGCCAGTGAATGTGATGTTATTTGAGGACGGGCATTGGCATCTTACTTTTTCTTAGATAATTTTTTTTCATTTAAATACCATATATTTTAAATAGAACTTGTATCCCTTTACCAAGTGGAACATAATGTAAGAACATAGTGTGGTATTAGGTGATTCACATCTAATATAGGGCAGTAGTCCAATTAGTGGTTGGAAGTGACATTTTGAGATTGTTTATGTGAGTAGATGAAGCCAGTTGACACCCATTTACAATAACATGATTTTCCAACTGTATGGAAACCCTAGGAATAATAATCACCAGTATCTAAAAGACCTAACTGTGTGCCTATTATATGTTAATTTGGTCCATATTTATCCTTTTTATAGGAACATTTTATATATTCATATTGGGAGATGATCAATATATGCTCCTCCTTTAGGAGTGGGATCAGGAGAACCTCTCCAAGAATGTAGTTAGAGAACAAATGACTATATAGTCAGAGGATAAGTGCATGAACATAATATCTAGGCTTCTAATACATAGTGTCACTAGTGCGGACCGACACAATGTAGTCAACTAGTAGAACAAGGTTGTGAATCAAGGCATATCTCTATATGGGAACCTGTACCAAAAGAGAAGGGTGTTGGGTCATCTACTATATGAGATACTATTATAGTATCCTCAACTACTGTCTCTTCCTTATTTGATAGTGGTTACTCTGATTCCATTATCTTTTTTGCTACTGTGGAAAGCTATTGGATCAATTTTGTGTACTTGTGTGGTGTTAGGACACATGAAACCCCATTAGGATTACAATCATAGAGTGTATTCTAGTGAAAGTAATGCACCCTTTATGTAAGAAGTTATCACATCTTATTGGACCTATTTATCAGATAGAATATGTTTTTTCATCCAATTACCTCAATGGACGGGTTGGTTCCCTATCATGTATATTTGTATTTTTATAAACAAAGGTTTTCGTTTACATCACTAGTGGAAAATACATATACTCAAAAGTGTTAGTAGGATGTCCTAATAGGTAGATCTACTCTTAAGAATCATGGGACAGGGGGAGTAACCTACCATATTGCAATCCATTACATATATGACATAATAATGCATTACTAAGACTTCCCATCTATAGTAAATTGTTTTATGGATGTTTTCAATGAGTTATTTTATAGAATACCTCCTTAGTGAGGGGATAAATTACTATCAGTCTAGTTCATGGATTTATACCGATATCCATTCATCCTAACATGATGGATACTACTCAGTTATAGGATCCCAAGATATAGTGAGAGGGTTTAGAGACCAAGGGATTCATATAACCCAATACATATACCTTGTGTTCATTGATCCTTTTCTCTAAGAAGAAAAGAAAAACTGTCAAGATTTTTTCATATTATCAAACATCGAACCATATTACTATGATGAATTATTATCCCATGCCATTAATTGATTCTCTCTTTTACCATATTTGAAGAAAGTTGAAATTCTTGAATATCAACTTGAGATTTGGATATCATTAGTTTCATGGTAATCCTTGAGACATAAAATATATGGAGTTCCATTTTCGATATAGATTATATGAGTATCTGGTAATGTTTTTTGGTCTCCCAAACATAAAATCCATTTCTATGGATTCAATAAATCTTTTTTTCCAAATTCCATTTTATCCAATATTGTGTGGTATTAATAGATGATATCTTTGTGTATTCGAATTTGTGTAGAAACATTTCCAAACATCTTGAGTTTATTTTGAATACACTAAGATTCCACCATCCATACACTAAACATAGTAAATACAACATTTGAATTGACATGGTTCACTTACTTAGTCATATTATTTCAGATGATGGAGTGTTAGTCAACCCATAGAAAGTGATTATAGTAGTTACGTGGGAGAAACTAAATAACTTACATGACATACAAAGTTTCATAGGGTTAGTTATTTATTAAATGTGACTCATACTAGACTTATCATTCTTAACGGTATCTATTAGTGGATAGACTAAGAAGGGTGTGATGTTTATATATTCCAAAACAAATGATACATACTTCTTGGGTTTGAAATGGAATCTTACTTTAATGCCGATATAAATTCATCCAGAGCTAGGTAGAAGATATTTATTCTATTTTAATGTATCTGTTATCGGTCTAATAGATTTTATGATGCCAGAATAGTGATTTTTTCATAAGGTTTATGGTAGCTAAATCATCATGACCGTTATTACCCACCTCAAGATCTCTTAGTTGCAGATCATGTTCTTGCATTGCATTTCTCGAGGCATTACATACTAGGAGAGTGTTTTGTGGTTCTTAAAGAAAAGAAAATCCTCAGGTATATAACTCACAGTGTGAATTGAACTAGAGGCAAAGAATGTGGTTTGACTACATATAGTATTATGAATTTCATCTTTCTATACAACTAGAAAAGGAAATGATTTTGTTGATACTCTTGTAGGAGGTCTCAGATATAGTTAGTTCAAGATACCAGTAGGGAGTGGAATCTTATCGCAAGGTTTTTTGTCATATAAATTGAGGATTATTGCCATCCTGGATAGTCGATACTTTCATTTCTGTCAGGGACCTGTTCCCTAATAGAGATAGTGATGATAAAAATATTATAAGATCTTAATGGCTTGGTCGTATGAGACAGTATTTCATGTGAGCACCCACAAACAGATTGTTCTGTTGATGGAGATGGAATTATATATATATGTGGTTGTATCTGGATTCATATGGGATTGAGAAAGGATATATTTATATATTCCTACAATTCTTAGTTTTATGCTCATATAGGAATATCCATGATGTATCGTGATACGTCTCACCAGTACTACTTGTTTGGGATGAATCATAAAACTTATGGTTTTATCAATATGTGTTCCAAATGCTTATAGATGAAGGTGGAACACCAGTGGCCTATATTCTTTTTGTAGTCATTTCCAACCCCATAATAGAAAACGGATAACATTGAAATGGGTTTTGTGGTTTAATTATTGTGGATGCCTCAAGGAAGTGAATTATTATGTGTATTCGTGGACTGATTGAAGAAGGTAGACCATTTCCATTATATCTAGTATTTTTTCTTATTTGATGATCTGTGAATATGATATGACCATGAAATTATATATATACATGTTAATTCATTTAATATAGTTTCATATAGGGAAACACATTTAACCTAGATGTTTTTTGAGAGGTTACAAAGAGCTTTGGGTATATAAGAGCTTCTGAGAACAACATTTCACCAGCATACAGATGGTATGTCTGAATAGACTATCAATGTATTATAGTATATCCTATAAGAATGAAACCATGATTTAAGTGGTACTCGGGTATTGAATAAATATTTTTATTAGTTTTTATACAATAATAGTTTTTAGGAAATGATTTAGATGGATCCAAATGAGGAATTATATGTTAGGGCTTGATGTTCACACTTGTCCTGGTTAGAGGTAAGAGTGGGAGTTCTACAAGGTCTGCATCTCTTGAAGGAGGCTATGGATTAGGTGTAGTAAATCTAGAAATGTATGTTTAATATTTATTATAAAAAGAAATATAATGATTATTTTAAAAAATGACAATTGTTGTTCGCGGTCAGGGATCATGGTTTCTTGTGGGTTGCATCTAGACCTTAGAATATGAGAATACATAGGTAATGAAAGTAATATTATCATATTGATAGGCATTTTCAGTTCCTATATTTATCTAGGATGATGGTCTATCAGTTTCAATTCACACCAATATATCGTTCCATGCACATCGTCTTTTACATTTCATAGCTTCTCCATTATCATATTGACCATTCTCATACATTGGATCCTGAAGATGTTATGTTAGTTACTAAATATTTTTTAAAGATTATACCACATGCAAAATTTTCCTATGAAAGAAGTTTATCTGAAGGTAGTTATTCATTTTATGGAATGTGATATGGTATCATGGCAAGGTAATGGGTGAGATTTTGGAGCGGAAGGATGATAAATGTACTCAGTGACCATATATATTCTCAACCAGTGTTATTCCACCCTCTGAATGGAATCTCAGGGATTAATTACTTTAAGGTGGAATACTATATTAACCTATTTTTGAGGTATTTATACTTTTATTTTCATTATTTTTCTATATATTGGACCTAGTATGATTTCCTAGTGAGGATTTTGAGGATACATGGGCTTCCATGGACTTTTCAGATCTCAGAACATCAACCAGTGGGAGAAACTCTTCGGCCGCACAGTTGGTAAAAACCATTTGGCCTAGTCCACATGGTATTCATAGACTATGTAGGGTGTTCATTGAGAAGAAGTGTTACATATGGTTATGACTAACCATGCGAGTAAAGGAACATTCCCATGAAGAGGATCAATAATTTTTAGGAGAGGAAAAACCTATTATTTGTTCATAGTTTCCAAAACCATGTGAAGGAACTGTGTGAGTCCTATTTTGAAGTAGTTTATGGTGTATTGTTGGTCCGCAGTTTGTCTATCTATGCAGCCAAACCATGAAACCACTGTATTTTGGGTATGTTTATCATTTTACCATATGAGATTATAAATTTGAACTTTTTGTTTCTTCTATATTTTTAGTAAATATAACCTCCATATTTAAATCCTTGAGATTATTTAATCCTAACAGAGGTTCATGGATTAATCTCTAATATATCCTTTAATTACATATTCATTCATCTCAGTGGATACCCCATGGTAAGTGCTCCACTCCTTAGACTTGTTTCTCTATTTTCTTCTCCTTTACTAAGATATTCAGATGTTGGCTCATAGGCTTTATTTGTAGGACATTACTATATTCTCTTATCTTATTTTGATCTAGACCAAACCAAAGGCCGATAATGAATGATTTAGCAACTAACTGAATAAGGTAGATTGTCTAGTCTTTATCCCTCAAGGTTGAGATTTTTATAATATAAATTTTCTTCTGCATACTGGTTTCTTCGTGTGTGTCACGTAAATTGAACCTTCTTTTAATTGGGTGAAATAATTTAGATCCTAAAGACCCTTTTTGGTCCAATTCAATTGTTTCCACCCCTAGTGGAGTTACATTGAAATTTCTATTGTTACTATAAATTTCTAAATGGAAAACCATAAACTATATTGTTTTGGTCATGACTTATTATTGTGAGGAATAAAACGTGTTAGAAAGAAGTGAGTAGTGAAACCATGGCATGTGGGAAAATTTAACAATGGTTATTCCCATGTTAATTGGGAATGACAATGATTGATGAATTGTATATTTTATTTTATTAATGACAAGGGATTCATACATTGTTGTTATATATGGCAATGGAATCCATTAAATTTTCGTATCATTAGGGTATAAAATCGCTTCTACTGATGTTATATATGGGCATGGTGACCATTGTTAGTTATGATACATAGGCATGGTTACCCAAAATATATAATTTGGGCTTGGAGAGCCTATTTATATGATCCTAGAATAGAAATCCTATTCATATGATTCATGAATAGTGACCCAATTATTATGATCCAAGAATAGAGATAGTATAATTATGATTTGAGATTTGTGAAACTATTTTTAAGATTTAGGCATGAAGACCCTATATTTATGATTGAATCATAATAAATAGAATTTATAATATTTGAGCATGATGACCCAACCTTAACAAGATATGGGCATGGTGTCCAAATATTATGATGCAGGCCTGGAATCCCAGTATTGTTGTAAATGAATGGTGTCCAAATATTAAAATCTGGATATGGTGTCATGTATTATTGTGATACTGTGCATTGAGTCCCTTGAAACTTGTGAGATTCATGCTCGTACTCATTGATTTCAAAATGACACCTCTTGTCCAGTCTAGTTACAGTATCCATGTATATATTTTTAGAATTCAATGTGTATAAAGACAATATAAATGTTTATATATGGCTACCTATTCAAAGATTATCTGGCATGGGCCGAAGCATGTAGTGCTGGTCTATCGTCTTTCTAGAACTAGATCCAATAAATTATAGATTTACGTACCGCTTACTATCATATATGCACACTACTCATGTTATATGACTTGAATGTATATTTATAGACACCATTGGTGTTGTCCTAGTACGATTATCTCACCCCCTATCGGGGTCACCAATGGTACATGGGAAGATAATGTTAATGTAAGTATGGACAAGGGAGGGATCCTAGTTACTAATACATTAAATGGTTATATCATTGGAGTGGATAATAATAGGATAAAGATGTCACTCATTATGCTATTGGATATATACTTTGGGTCTTTTTGTTCATTGGTTACATATTTTGTATTTCTTACCCACTTCCATGTCTACCTATTAACTTTTGTTAGATACCAGACATATCAACATTTTTGTATAAAAAACTAGATATTATCATCGATGATTATTTATTATTATTGAATGATTTACCTTTATATGTTAGATATGTATTATGATTCCACTATTTATCTATATATTTCATTGTTTAGATAATTTGATCATGAGTTTATAGTGTCCTCACTACACCACCCTTGAACCTTATTTATTGGCAGTATCCTCTTGCATATGGGATGACATGCATTATGCAATGTGGCCCATTGGCTCAACATACCATCTTAAGGCATCCTCTTTGGGACATCACACAAGAATCCCATGGGAACAAATTAAAACATATAAATACATAATTATTTATGTAAATAAAACAAAAAATCTATTTAATTAAAAACTAATCAAAATTATGAGAATAATTTATGTCATTCAAAAAAATAGAAACAATTCATTTTCCCCACATTTAAAAAGAATTCATCCTTGACATGATAATTAGAAAACTAAATTTAGTTTACTACATAAAAATTGTATATTAAAATTTTCATATCAATAAATAAACAATGTAATACTATATCACGATTGCAACATCCTCCTCATTATTTCAACCTCAATCTCAAATATAAAACATCCACACATAATTAAATTTTTTAGAAATATATATATTGTTCACAGAAATAACTTGAACCCTTTCATACCCCACATTATTAAATCATTTAATTATTGAGAAAAAATAATACTAATTTCATTTTATTACATCCTATATAAATTTAAAATGTTTCATTTCATTAAGAAAACTGAATTTAAAATGAAGGTCCTAATATCCTCTCCACAATTTAATCATTTCATTCATAAAAATGAAAAAATATAAATCATAAACATGAATGGAGTTTTAATATGCACTATATTCAGTGAATAAAAAATCTAACTTAAACATATACATCCACCATTATCTCATGATTATGTTGGTATGAAGAGATTATTAATCACAGTTGAATATGAAAATCTTTCTAGAACCCCTTTACATATTATCAAGGTAAAAAAATAATTACGACAAATTTTTTGATAAACATCACCCCTTATATTCACACCACCCCAACCACATATAATCATGAAATTTTTTTATAGGACATCTTCATACTCCACAAAGTTACATGTGATGTAAAGCATTGAATATATAAAAAGTCAACCAATGATAGAACACCCAAACATTTAATTATACATATGAGATGAAAAATATTTTTAATATACATTTAATGTAATTCTATATAATGTGATTTAATATAGTAATGTTGTGGATTAAAATTTTAAAGAAAAACTATTAATTCATTTAATTATGATTAAAATGACTAACATTTGGTAAACATAGTAAATTAATGCTTTATGAAAAGACCCAATATCCTAATTAAAATATGAATTATAAACCAAGTTCTATCAATTTATTACTCAAAAATATCTACGCTAGAATAATTTCCTATAAATGATTTCACACAAACTCACTATAGAGAATCAAATTAATTATAACTATCTACTCATGGAATTGAGTACAATGACATTTAAATAAAAAACAAGTCATTAAAAATCAAATATAGATTCAACATAAAAACACTAAATCATGTATATATATCTAATATATTCATTGATAACACACTATGCTAAAACAACACTTGAACTACATATACTCATCTTATTTAGTTCTTTTATACTTGATAATTAATTATAATAAAATACAATATAATATCATTCAATAAACAAACACTTAATTTATATAACAATAATTAGAAAAATAATAAAATGGTCACAGAAAAATATTATTATCACATATTACATCATTTGAAAGAATACAATGGAGGACTCACAATCCCTATAAAACATCACATATAAATCATTACTCTATGATAAGCATGTAATTTATTTTATCATTACATAATACCTTTCAAGATAATTCAATAATTTTGTCATTAAAAATCATAGTATTTCCTTTAAACATGCAGATGTACTTTCAATTGAAATGTATGAATCATTTCCAAACAATTTCATTCATAGCTCAGTAAATTTAATAATTTAAATTAAAAAATATATATCCCTATAAACCTTAAATGTGTAACCCTAAGAAAAGATACATAATAATGTATAATAAAATAAACCCCCAACATCAATTTCTTTCATTTAACTCTACCATAGCCAATGAATATGTATGATTCTATTTATCTTTGATATTGAACAGAACATATTTCCTATGTACAAAAACCTAGTATATTTTTAGAATATTATGAATTTATAACATTAAATGTTTAAAATAAACGTCCAAATGAAAATATAATTTTTTATTTATTCACATCTCCAAAAATAAAATATCAACATGCATATATTAAAATAAAACTATAGAACAAAAATAGACATTATAGAAAAATATTTACATAGAGATTTAAACATATAAACTATAATAGAATATTCATATTATGGGGAGGAAAAATTCATTATATATTAGGGAATGAAAATTGGATTTTTTTTCTATTATATCAACTCATAAAATATAGTAGTAAATTATATAATATATGTTAGAAAAAATCATGCTTTAAATCTATGAGTTAAATTTCCCTTAAATTTTTATTTAAAAAATTTATTCCAAGTAAAAATTAATATAACTCATTAACATTTAATTTTCCATGTATATCACACATGAAAACATATTTCCTTCACTCCATGTGAATATTGAATTTTAGAATAAAATTTTTTATGAACCCCCGTGAAATTTATAATAGATACACTTCTAAATGCTTCTGTTCTTTTCAGAAACAAATTTGTGGAATCCCCACCAGAAATACCCACACTTATATGTATATGGGAAATACCCCACTATAATAATTATGACATCAAAAATGATTTGAAACAATTGATATAGGGTGTCAGATACCAAACTAATCCATCCATCCATCGGATGCAAAAACGGGTCTGTGAAAAGGCCCTATGGGAGTTCCCAACCCCCAGAGGATGGAAAACAGTATTTTATAGCATCGATAACAATCTTTGAATGACTTACTATATAATAATTAAGAATTTTTTAAAAAAAATAATCGAAATTTCATAATTTCTTATATGTATGCAAGGCAACCATTGAAAATGAAACAGTTATAAGAAAATAATAACAAATAGAAGAATATAAATTAATTAAAAAGTATAAATAAATAGATACCTGTTCTCACCATCACCTACAAAAATGAAAACCACCATATGAATATTCAAGGACACCAAAAAATAACTAATCCTTAAAACATATAAATAGGTAAGGATTTTTTATTGGATAATTTTATAATGGAAACAAAAATATTATATAGAGACAACATACCACTCTATGACTTTACACATCACCATTCATCTCCAACTGAACATGCCCTTTTTGAAAACATAAGATAAATATGAACTAGAAATGTTAGATATTAATAAGCTCAAAATCCCAATCATAATTCCAAACAACATAAATACCGTTAATAATCACTAAATAAATAATCCATTACATGCAAGTTTAAAAAAAGTGTAGCTTTGTTTTTAATTTTTACTTTGAAACCATATAAAAGTATTCATTAATTTTCAAATACAATATCATTTTAAAACATGGAGGGCCATTCATTTTTTGTAAAATCCATTCAAAATTTAAATAGATGGTGTCATTGGTTTTTATAAAAAATTTCACTTAATTGAGATTAAGAAATATATTACAGCAAAAATTTATGAGAAATCCTAAATGATTAAACTAGCATCCCTAGGTGCCTAAGGTTATGCCTCATCCTAGGAAAAACACACCCTTGAAGATCAAACCATTCATAGTTGTTCATACGCTTTAAATATTGTGTAAGTTACAGTAAATTTGCAGTGGTATCCAATCTATATCATCATTATGTAGATTAGTAAGTGTTCTAGAATAGTCCAAAATCTATGGAGGACATTCCTTTACTAGCATACTTTTCCAATTTGACCTTCCATTGTACAAGGGGTTCATATGTGCCTAAGTTTTTCTATTCATGTGTAATCTCTTTTCCAATTTCAAATCATTCTAGATCAATTCATTCTATAAGAATCTATTTAAATTTCTCAATAAAAGGGGAAAACATTTAAAATACCAAATCAATATATACATAAATTGAAAAACAATCATGACACTAGCTTAAGTGAACAGGAAAACCTTTTGATTATATAGGAAATGAGGTAATGGTGTCTATTGGGCCATTATAATTTATTTTATATATCCCTTTAAAAATATATTTGATAATCCTATTTAAATTTCATAATTAAATTTGCGTGGGTTCACTCTATCATTTTTCTCAAACAAAATTTCACAAACAAAAAAAAAACACACACACACACACATATATATATATATATCTATATATCTTACTTCCCAATTTTCACATGCATGGACGTTTTTTTCATAAAAAACACATATTGATATATTCAGGGGTTTGTTTTTATAACCAAAAATTAATAACTTTATTTAAAAATTTATTCAAAATTAATTTTAAATTAGTTTATCAATACAGATAATTTCATGTATTAAAGGAAATTACCAGCAATTATTAGGATTAATTTTTTATTTTCATTAAAAACTTTTAAAAGACCAAATTTCATGAGTAAAACCCATTCAAGAATTTGATTTTACAAAATCTACACATTGTACTTTCTGAACAATTTTAAATAATTGTTTGAATATTAATATATATTTAATTCAATGGAAAACTTGTGAACCTCAGAAAAACATTATTATAAATTCAAAGATATATTAATTATTGTTAGTAAATAAATAAAACATTAATTTAAATAAAAATATATAAGGTTTTCAAAATATAATGGCATACAAATGGGGGTACCTACCTCAAATCCGATGGAACTCATCACCTTTGAGGAATAAGTCTCGAACATGCCCCTTGTTGACCCACAAAATCCAATTGAAACAAAAATAAAAATATAAAAAAACCCTTACAATCAAGGGTTTATCCAAGAAACCCATGTAGCATTGGAGATATTAAATATTAATAAGAAAGGGTGGTATTCAAAAGAGAAGTGGGATAAAAATCCTAACCAAGATGATGTAGATGAGATTCATTGAAAATTGTAGAGATATAAAGGCGAAGAGTAATATGTGAGGGATCCATTTGCGATCATGTGTGTTATGAACATGGGGGAGAGGGTGAGGTTGAGGAATGTGATGTATTATATATATATATATATATATATTAATTTTTAATTTTTTAATTTTTTAGATATATGAAATTATACTTGTTTGGTGAGATATTTAAAAGAAATTTCACCGACCATGTACCCCTAAAGGGATTCACTTAGAAACGTTATAGTTTATTCAGATGGTTTGACTGACGTTACACAAACCATGAAAAACATTCTATTAAAAACTATAGGTCAACTACATGGGATCCATATGTTTTTAATAACTCTATAATCAAACCATGAAACAAATATGAACCCCAAAAATTATAAAATTTTAAAAATTAATGACCCAAAAATTAGTGATAGGAAAAAATATCAAAAAATAAATAAATGGAGAGTGTTTGAAAATTCTCCCCACCATAAACACTTTCATCCCCCACAAATTCACTAAATATAACCGATAATTAAATAATAAATTTCTATATGAGATTCATGTAAAGGGAACTCATCAATTGAAAAGGAAGATACAACAACATGGATCCACACCATTCTAAATTTGATCCCAAACAAATGAAACATCCAATATTAATATTACTATTAGCTCTGAATATCACACACAAAAAACTCAAAAAAGAACTAGAAAACCAAGATCCAAAATGGTCCTCTCCACCATTTTAGGAGACTATTAGTATGGTGGTTTATGATAAAAACAAAGGGAAACAATATGCACAATGAACACACCCCACCTAAAAAGCTCAATCGAATTGTCTAATTAATTCATGTTACATAATTTCACCAAACATCTAACTGAAAATACAGACAAAAATCCCAGGACCAAAAATGACACTCACACCCTACTAATTATAAAAATTATAATAAGATGGTGTGAAGGACACTAAAACACCCAGATGGGGGAGGGATGAATCAAGATTTCAAATTTTACTTTTTATATGATGGATATTATTAAAACATTGGTAGGAAGAAAGTAAACCTGTTTAATGGATTTGATATGAAATCAAATTTCACATGTTGAGAGACAACACATAAATTTTAATTGATTCACCACTATGGGATAATCCAATGAACATATGAAAATAGTGTGGTGGTCATACATAAATCGATAAATCATCAGTATTTGGTGATTATAAAACATTATAAACAATCATTCTTTGCTAGAAACACTGCCATAATAATATATTAGTGATACCGCATTGCGTCCTACAAAAGACTTCCATCGACTCCCACTAGATCACTAATTTGAGTGAATTCTAACTCAGTTTATTGATTTGAAGCTCTCTTCAATGGTTTGTAAGTATATAATTTGTCTCCATCTATAACAAGACAATGTATTCATCCTAGACAAGATTTGTTGCACTCTAAAAGCATTGGTCACTACAAAAATAATGTTCATAAACTTCCTTTAATGATGCTCTTTGTTGAAAATGAGTCCTTTTTAAATACCCAAAAATTGCAGAAAAAAATTATTTAATGAATCTCCATTGCTATTTGAAATTTTTGGGAAGCATACCGTCAAACCATCACATGCTTGTAATGTTCAAATTCACATAATCATGGAGATCGACATCACCACTCGTGATGATCCAATTCTTCATGGTTTGTGATTATCATCATTGTCACGTAGATCCCCATAAAATTTCATTGATTCTTCATGAAACACCATTCTAAAATGCCATATTTTCAAAACTCAGTCCATTTTAATATTTTAATAATACCTTCAAGAAAATAATGTTTTTTGCGATGTAATCCATCATCCAAATATTGGACCCCAAAAAGTTGGGAAACATTGGGAAATGACAAAAAATTTCACACTATTGACATATTGAATGGTAATATCTCATTCCACGCAAACTCCATGACCTTCTATGTGATTATTAGAAATAAACACAAACTATGCTCCATTTCAAGCAAAGAACAACCTTGGTTCTAATATGGTTATCAATAGTGGGTCTACTCACCATGTAAAACTGATTTAAATATGCATCTTAATATATAAATATAAAAAATGGATAAATGTTCAAAAAAATGATATTCAGAACAGGAAACTAGATTAAAGACATTTCCATAATTTCAAAAAAATAATCATCAGTTGTAAGAACACAGATCTTTGTATCAGGTATGTTTTTTCTTTTTCTGGTCGTTTTTGAGCAAAAGAGTAAAATATAGAAATTTTTTTAAGTACATGCCCTATACTTTATAAGTACATTCCGTGTAATTAGATCCCGTGTGAGTCCATATGCTGGATGTGTCTAGGCTACACAAACGATGTATATGATTGATTTGGAGGGCACATAATGTGGTGTACGGAAAAGGTGAGTACACGCCATGTACTCATGAAGTATACACCGTGTACTTTTCTTTTTATTTCATTAAATGGATCAGGGTCGTGTCTAATCCCTATTTCCATCTTCTTCTTCTCCTAATTACGTCTAGAGCGTCCGAGGAGGCAAAATCTTTTCAGAGCCGCTGATCCGTGACAAGTTATGTGAATCGAACGCCGTCAGTTGCAATACAATCGCAGCGGTGAGTTCTTGGTTCTTACTTGGCCATGTTTCTTGATTCTTTTTCTTATGAGAGTTATCTAATGGTTGAATATTTTATATGTTTTTGCAGATATTCTCTTTTATAGGCCAATTCACAGGCTGAGGTTCAAGTATATCAATCTCCTAGTATTGAGGTAGGTGTTTGTTTCCCTACGTTGAATCTCATTGTGTTTTTCTGCAAAATCTGATGGATTCCCATGTATTAGGTATCTCAGGTTAGGGTTTTGAACCTCTATTATTACTTTCCTTATATTTCTTGTATTCTTGAGGTTATTAGATGATTAATTTTTTCTTGTAAGCGTGTTTGAGGATCACTCCATGGGTGTTTCCCTTGTTTTGGCTGTTTACCGCCATTTGGCTTAGGTTTCCTGTGAGTCATACCTTATTGTATTTATTTCCTACCTTGAGATAATTTATTACATGTATTTCCTACTATTTATATGTTTTTATGAATTATAGCTATTATCCAAGTAGTTATTGAACTTGCTTAGGGATTCTGACAGTCGATTATGCACGAATAGACTGCTCAGGGCTGTGTGAACCTGGTGCGGTAGACTAATGTGGGAATTGATGATTAAGGGCTCCCCTAGAGAGTCTATTATAAATTAGTATCATTCAGAAGACCTATAAGAATTGGACTTTTTTCTTCTTTAGAGTGTCCTTAGTTACATATCAAGACTATAGGGGGAATTAGACATAAGTTCTTCCTCAGGGAGTCTATACATATCATTTCCAGACCACCGGGGAATTGATGGTGAGTGCTTCCCAGAGTGTATGTGCATTTGTATGATTACTTGACTATAGGGGTCTTCCCGTATGAGCCACCCAGAATGTTAGTGTGAATATTGTTTGGTTGGTTGTGATGAGTCCACCAAGACAAAGATCAAGCTTGTGTTTTGTACTACTTATAGTTTAGGTAGTCTGTGGAGATACATGTTGTGTTACTTGATATGCTTTGGGAATATAGAGTTGTTGATATTTTTATTGGGTGATAATTAAATTACTGAATAAATGTGAATGGAGAATCGTAGGATTTTTTACTTTAGTGTACTCCGGTTTCTCTGCTGCATTTATTTCATTTACTTTTTCTATGTTTCTCACTAACAGTTGGGCATAGATATTGTGGTGGTTGCCTAGTGGGATTAGTCTCACACCCGGTTTGGGTCCTTCTTTTTGGATCAAACAGGTTATATGGTTGCAGGTGTGGATAGGGATTGTGGCCCTTCTACTTCAAGTACATGATTTCTGGTTGGATCTGGAGAGCATAGGACTGAGCCTAGGCTTGCGATGCTACTGGAGTTTCTGTTTACATTTATTACTTTGTTCTCAGTTGTATTTCAGCCCATTGTTGTGTTTTCTAATTTCCCTTAGATACTTCTACCCGCTGCATCATTTTCATAATTATTATATTATACAATGCTTCTTCTATTGAGTTTTCATTATTGTGTGTTGTTTACTGCTTCCACTATTTACTGTTATTTCCTTTTCTTTTTATACCTTACCAAATGAGGACATAGTTTCCCCAACGACTCACCATGGCCCTCGCTGCTAGTTGGCAGCCTCTGGCATTTGGGGAAACACGCTTGAGGTCATGTGGCGAACTATGTACGGGGAACCAGTTGAGTGGATCTGGATTCGGGTCGTTACAAAGTGGTATCAAAGGATTTTTTTTCCTTTTAAATTGACTTATTGTTTAGCGACATTAGACAGAGATAGGAAAGAATAGGAAAATGGTAAATAGCTTTTCCTGGGAGTTATAGAACCTGTGTATAGGGAAAAATCCAGGTTACCTCAAATATTGTAATTTTTGAGAGTTGAAAGTGTTACAGTTTAATTGCTTTCACCGTTGGGTGGTGTACGTGTTTTGTGTTGTCACTATTTATCTGATTGTGGTTCTATTTTTATGAAACTCGATGAGATAAGGGTATCCAATCTCATGCATCATATTGGAATTTGTTATAAAATCACATGTCATGCATGTTTCCATGCCATCTAGTTTGCATTAGGATTTTCATGTTGTTGTGATAGAATTTGTGATAGAAGATGCATGTTGTTGTGATAGTTGTTGTGATAGAATACATGTCATGTTGATAGAGTATCTTTTGTTTATAGATTCTTTATCATGGATTCCAAACATTGGTCGTAGAGGTGTTATAGGCCCATGAGGATCAGAATTTTGTGGGTCGTGAGTTTATTATACTGTTTACATGTTATATGCATTATTATGATGCCAAGCTTTGACTCGAACAGTTTTATGGGCCCCCACAGATCAGAATTTGGCACCTTAACGCTTTTTTTTAGTGTTTTCTAGGCTCCAGTGCAGTTCTAAGGCTACTGTCCAAAAAAACACAGAATACATGGAATGTACATCATGAATACATGTCGTGTAGCTTTTAGCTATGTCACTGATGGTGTGGACAGGGATAGGGGGTTGTGAAAGTTCTTGTAGGAACAATTCATGTAATAGTTTGCATGTCGTGCAGTATGACTTGAGTATCCGATTGTGTCACGAACAAAATGGGTTGGGGGTTCCCTTTAAGTACACGTTGTGTCCGTCTGGAACACACCGTGTTGGGTTGGTAGTGTGTCAGGACATGTCGCTAACAACACGGGCTAGGTAAGGCATGTCTAGTACACACCATGACTCCGTTCAACACACCATGTAGCTTTTTCATAGGGGAGCCATGTGACCACGCCGTGTAGCTGAATACATGGGTTGGGAAAATCTCCAGGGAAACACACTGTGTACCATGTTGACACACTGTGTAGTTGTGGTCAGTGTACCAGTCCGTGTGACTAACGACACAAACAGTGGAAAAATCTTAAGAACACATCGTGTAGTGGACAAACACGTAGTGTAGTTTCCTGTTGGGATAGACTGTGTTCCTAGCTATGTAGGAGTGATTGGGTAGGGAGAAAATTTTCAGTACATGCTGTGTAGTTAGATAACACGTCATGTACCCGGGGGGTTTACACAACCACGTATGGCCAAGGTACACATCTATGGTAAAATTTCCAAAAAACACGTTGTGTAGTGTTACTAACACGCTGTGTAGTCATGTTTTTCAAGAATTTTAATGTTTTCCCTCCAGTTCAGTTTTACTCTCTAATGTTGCAACCATTTTCATCGTTAAATAAGGTGTTCTTTTGACTTTTCAGAGCTATCGCACAATGACATCCTCTCGTTGCACGTTAGGAACCAGGTAGTGACTCTACGCCTGATACGGCAAACCAGGGACTACCGGTAGTTCCACCTATCATTCCGGACATGGAACCTGTAGTAATTCCAGACAATGGTGCCGACACTTAGTTCAGAGAGGGTTTCATGAGATTCATGCAGACCTTCTAGGGAGCTTAGCATCCTACCCCATCTATGGAAGAGCTGACGCGGGGTTTTCCACAGTAGCATCCTCCCACGTTCATAAGAGAGGGAGGGCTGCGGGCTGCGGATTCATCGCTAAAAGCCATGATATCCATATTCTTGCACCTGGAGATGCCTCCGGAGAAAATACTGATGCTCGCGGCATATATTCTGAGAGATTTTTCCAAGAGATGGTGGGATGTGGTTTTGCAGACAGGGAGCCAACAGGATATGATTTGGGACGAGTTCCAGTGTACGCTTTATGACTACTTCTTCCCAGTGACGTAGAGGGATGACAGAGCTAGAGTGTTCATGAACCTACAGCAGGGTACTCTCAAATTTATGGAGTATTCCTCTCGCTTCACAGATTTACGACATTTCACTCGTGTTTTGGGGAATGACGAGCTGTTTTTAGCAAGGATGTTTGAGGAAGGCCTCAGAATGAACATCAGATCACAGGTGAATGCCTTCTAGTTGACTTCTTTAACTCTGATAGTCAACCAGGTGCTTATCATGGAGAGAAACCTGATGGATACTGGAGCTATGGACCAGGGCAGTTTAGCTTCCAGGGCTGAATCCTTTCAGGTAGACGGCAAAAAGCTCCACCGAGAGTCTACACTAGGAGACTTGAGGAAGTGAGGCATTCCTTCTGGTAGAAAATATCTTCCTTCTGGAAACCAATTGGTGTGATATAAGTGTGGAAAAAACTAGAATAAGAAGATTCAGTTCCTAAGAGACCCATTGGAGTGCCAATCGTGGGGCAAGATGGGTTATCTGCAGCGTTTCTGCAAGGTTCTTCTTCTAGCAGCTAGTGAAGGAGGATCAGTTTTGACTCTGCATACAGGAGCAAGATTACCAGTTCCGTAGCAGACTAGGGGATGTAGTTCATCAAGTCTTTCAGGCCAGGGTAGAGGCCGTGGACCCAGTGGTCAGGCTCAGGGAGGGTCAGCTCAGGGATATCAGGCTGCTACACAGGGTTGCGGTGCAGTCTAGACTTTTGCGGTAGACCACATTTATCAGGATCAGAATCATGGACCTTCTACAGTTCGAGGTATGATTTTAGTAGCCTCAGTTTTATCCTCTGTACTTTTTTATACAAGAGATTCACATATCTTTATTTCTGTTCATACTATGGATAGCATTCGACATAGTGTTTTTACTTCTGCGGATATGATGACGCTAGACACTCCCTTGGGAATTAGAACTGCTAGCGTGCGTTAGTGCTTAGATTTCCCCCTTGAGGATGTTGGGTGTCAATTTTCACGGATTCTCTATGTTTTGGAAATTAATGGCTATGATTTCATTCTCAGGAAGGACTGGTTAGTTCCATTCCAAGCCATTGTCGATTACTATCATTGTAGGGTGAGTTTCACATCACCGGAGGGAGGGTCTTTTCTTCAAAAGGGAGAATGGGATGTCCAGGCGAGTAGAGATGGACCAGAGCATCATGAGTTTGGCGGTGTTATGGCCCAGATTTCTATCTTATATTAGGTTTACCATGGGATTTCTCATATAGATTTTCTTCTAGTGGTTAATCCCTTTCCATATTTCTTCCCATAAGACTTTTCAGGTTTTCCTCCAGAGTGAGAGGTAGAATTTTCTATCAATATTATGCCAGGAGCGGCACCAGTGTCTATTCCTACTTATAGAATGGATACACATGAGATGAAGGAGCTCAAGAAGTAGATGGATGTGTTTTAGGAAAGGGTTTTCATCTGACCCAGTACTTCTCCTTGGGGATCACATGTCCTGTTTGCGAAGAAGGTAGATAACACCCTTAGGCTTTGTGTGGATTATCAGAATCTGAAGTAGTTGATGGTTAAGATTTTAGGATTTTATGTTATTGAGTATGATATACTCTATAATACTAAACATAGGATCAAAATAAAAATGAGATTCTCATATATAATAGGGGGTGAATTGTACCTTTTAAAAATTCCTTAAGGGAAATTTTTAGGATGGTTATGTTTAACAAAGTAAAACTAGATAATTCACAAGACCTCTATAAGTTCTAAAGACTTGCGTGATTCCGAAAAATTTATTCTGGAAATTAAACTTATCAAAAGTTACAAAGATTAAGATTATACCTTAAAGCATATAGAATCTTGCTAAATCAGAGTACAAGTAAATATGTATAAGAAAGTTATACATTCCTTAACAAGAAAAAATGAAGAGCTGCAAATAAATTAGTAACAATAAAAGTAACAAACAATAACTCTTTTAACCCAAAGAGAGGGGTATCCAACAACCATGGATAAATGTCCCTTGATTTATACTTTCATGAAAGTCTGTCCTACCCACACCAGGGTAAGCCCTCGATACGAAGATCGGAGTCTGTCTATCTATCCCCACAAGCCCTCAACTATCTGGTAGTCGGAACCTCTGTATTCCCCGGCAAGGAAGCCCTCAACATTAAGGTGTTGAAACCTCTGTCTTCCTATCCCCAAAAGACCTCGATTATATAATACAACAATCAGAGTCGCACGAAGGAAATCTGCACAAGGCAAAGTTGGAACAAGTCGTTCAAACATTCTGCACAATGCTTGAGAGTTGAAAAGAGCCTCTCTCTCTAGAAATCACTTCAGGAAGTTCTGATCATAAAAATTCCAAAAGTTGTCACTTCTTTTCAAATGAGATCCGATTTATTGGAGAAGCTCCATCGATCAGCTCCCTCCTCCAACGATAATATTTCTCCTTGAATTTTAGAGGAACTTGTACACGTGTCACTCAACCAACGGTTAGTCAATAACTAAAAGAACAACATCATTTTGTAATAAACAAGTGTAAGAATAACTAAACAGAATTCCGGAATGAAAGAAAAAAAATGTTTTGAGTATAACCAAAAATCGAATTCGGAGTTTATAATAAAGTGATATTTAGATTTGGTTTTGTAGAAATTTGGAACCTGAATTCTTTAGAAATTTGGAGTTTGAATTTCAAGGAAATTTGGAGTTGTGTTTCACTAGTATTCGGAACCAGAACATACAAAGTTCAAAGTCAGAGTTTAGGGGAATTAGGATTTAGAACTCATAAGAGTTTGGAGTCTAAATTTAGAGAACTCAGATTCAGAACATAGATAAGTTTGTATTCAGAATTCGGTGTCGGACTACATTAGAGTTCATATCCAGAATTCAGAGTCGAACTACATGTGATTTCGTATCCAGAATTCGGAGTCGAACTACATGAGAGATCGTATTCATAATTTGGAGTGGAACTTCATGAGAGTTTGTATCAAGATTTCGGAATGGAACATCATTAGATTTCGTATCTAGAATTCTGAATGGAACTTCATTAGAGTTCGTATCTAAAATTCGGAATGAAACTTCATTAGAGTTCGTATCCAGAATTTGGAATGGAACTTCATTAGAGTTCGTATCCAGAATTCGGATCCTAAAAAATAATGCTTCATATCATAGTATTATATTATTCAGAGGTTTTATATATGAATCCAATTTTTATATATAAGGCCCCTACCTTAAACCTTACTTAATCTTGAGTTATTACAAGATTACACATTGAGGATCTTTTCGGGTTTAGAGTTTTAGAGAATTAGATCATAAAACTTGCATTACATTCCACATATAATCAAAGTGGTTACATAAAGATAGTATTCTTCATTCCCATCAATGGAAACATATTTAAAATAAAACATGGATTATTTCTTGACACATCTTTGACACTATCATCATATCATGTACCTTTCCCTTGACCTGTGAAAAACATTTCAAAAAAACATGGGATGAGCATGAAAAGCTCAGTAAGGGATATAAAAATATGGAAAGGAAACATGGGTACATATATACATAATAATGAGATCATAATTTACCCATAAAACATAAGCACTTTAACATACCTCATCAAATCATGAATAAATCATAGAAATCATAAGACATAAAGGTAACTTGAGGCATTCATAACATCCTTACGTAGGGAGTAACCCTCTTGGTTATGTTTGGAATACCCATCACAGTATATTTTCTAAATCTCTTCGGAGAAACCTTAACGTTTCACTCCTTCGTGTTACCCAATGCATTGGAGAGCTATATCGGGCTCACCCGCCCTTAGTCTATCACGGAACCACCCATCTTCATAATAATGCCCAAGAACCTCAACATAATCGTATCACATAAAAATGCATAAAGGAAACATAACATTTCCACATTTCAATCACAAGATATCAATACCACACATTGATATAAAAATATAATGAAAACCATTTTCAATACCAAAATAAAAGATAAGTAAAACATGGTATTTATTTTTCATTAAAAAAATCTATGGCTTGTAGAGGAATCCAAAACTCAAATAATGGTCACGGCGGCGGAGAAGTCATTGTCGCCGCATACGTACGACAAAAAAATTTCCTTTTGTCATTTAGTAAAATGATTCATATAAATAATATTCCTTTTGGATAAACGTAAAAGTCAAAGGGGATTATACACTGTATAAAAGAAGGTTTTGTATAAAACAAAATATGCCTCAATGAAAGGAGATTCAGACGAAGTCCCATACCTCGGGTCCAACATGACTCGATCGTTCTTTAATGTCCTGAATAATAAACTTGAGTTAATTTCTAATTCATTAAGAACCTTTTTCAAGTTCATTATTCCTTTTATATCACTTATTTCCATTTCATGAACACTATGAAATTATTTAAGTTAATAACGGTCGTTTTAACGATCATTTGTACTTGAGTCAAAAATAAACCCTTTATAATTACATGTTGTTCATGTATCCATTATATCCAGAATTATAATCATTATTTATATATCATATATATCCAGTATATACATGCATTTATAATATTACATAATCATTTAGAGGTAAGAAATGAAATTCACCGTTCATGGAGACGGTAAGCCGTACGTACGCATGAACGCTAATTTCATTTCTATTTTGTATTTTATAGAATGGAATCATAATGATATAAAGGTATATTATAAATCCAGTATAATATCATATATAATATCATATTTCTATCCTTTATACATCCCACATATGGTATTTAACGAATCAAATTACTTTGAGGGGGCGGTAGTCGGCACTTCCTTAAATGAAGATATCGCGTTTAACCATAATGGAAACCATAAAGGTATGACCAAAAAGAAAAAAACAGAATCTTAAGGAAAACATAAACATATTATATATCATATATAAATATAGTGACATCTTAATGACCACCTTTGAAGGTGTTAAAATAATGTTGAATAATCATCGTTTCAGGAGGCATAAATTCACCATCCACGGAAATAGTATGTTCGTTAACCATTAGATGTTGGTGTGTGTATGTGTATCTATAATCCTTACTATAAAAACATCATAGTTTATTGAGGATAATGTATTTTTTACAAAAGAAAAGAATAAAAAGAGTTTAGGTGGTTGGAGGAGCAAAATAAAACAAAAGGACTCAAAATAAGACATTACCTTAAAATCGGGTAACTCCCTTTGGCTTGAGCTCAAAGGCTTCCTTGAGAAGACTTCTGCCCAAAGTGAGGCTTCAAGGAGTAAGAGATGGAAGCGGAGAGACAAAATGGGCAGGGGTTGGCCAAGACAAAGGCTTTGGGTGTGTGGGTAAGGAGGTAGAGGTGGGGGCCTTTTATAAGAGGAGAGGAGTGGCACTGTTGTAAAGTTACAAAATGTTACTTTATTTTCAAAAGAGTTTCGGATTTTAAAGGTCCCACATTAATTTATTTCGAGGATAAGGTGATAAGGGTTTTCAATCCACTCATCCAATAGGCTTTGGACATGATTAGGTCTTAGATATTATGTTATCTTTCCATTTTATTTAAATCGTTAAATAATGAGGTCATCGCTGCATCATCATGATGTCATAAATAATTTAATTTATTTAATGTCAAAAAATTATAAAACAAAAAATATGATGTAGGAAATATTTTTAGATTTCTAATTAATATTTATAGTCTAAAATATAACTTGAATAACCTCATGTAAAAATTGTTTTAGTAAAACATCTCATGTGTGTGTCATTTTTACTTTAACATTAAATAAAAAGTTATTTATGTCATTTCCCAACCAAAGTGGCTCCATGGGGTCCCCAAGTTGACCCATGGCTTGTCTTGGTCGGCCATGACACATAAAATGAGGGTAGGACATGTTTCAAGCTCATCTCATACTATTAAAACATTATTTTTACCTTAAACTACACTAATTACCACTAACCGCGATTAAGAACTTAATAAGTTTCTATTCACCAAAAAAATTATTTTAATCACATTGAACCACATTTTACTTCTTAATGAAAACCATGTATGTCGGATTTTTGAAATTCAAAACACAATGATGGAAAAATTTCATTTAAACGGAAAAATCAGTTTTTATAAGTACCACTTAGTGGTTTCACTATTCATCAAAAATTGAAGTTTTTCGGAAAATTACCAAAAATTCACCCTAAGCTATATTTGATATTACGAATTCAAAAATGATGTCTATTTTAAAAAATTCAAATCATATAGGTTACATTAATTAATTTTATAATTAATTCCCACTGTCATGACAAATAGCGGGTTTTTTTGAAACAATATCTATGAAAAGTTTAGCATTTGTTTATGACCAATTCCAAAGTGAAATTAATCCTAATGACCACCATTGGATTAAATGGTAAAATTATATTCAGATTACACTTTAAGACCAATTAAAAAGATAATCTAATCATATAAATAAATTATATTAAAAAGAGTTTTTGAATTGAAATACAACATTTTACAATATTCATTAAAAAATGAACATTGTCAGAAAAATACCAAAAATTCACACAAAGTAAATTTTGATTCCCCAATAATAAAGAATAAGTTTATTTTGACAAAAATAGCATATTAAATTGTCATTAAGATATATTTAAAAATGTTTTTCCATCAAAAGGCAGTAAAACAATCCTTTAAAAAATATTAGTGTATTCCATGCTTAAGATTGGATTTATTTTCATTTTAAGCCTCTAAAACACTATCTAATTCATTAATAGACATAGATAAAAATATCTATTATTCATTACTTACTTGGGATGTTACATCCTTCCCCCCTTTAGAAAATTGCGTCCCCGCAATTTATTTACTTATCGAATAAATTGGGGTACTTATCCCTCATTGCATTTTCAGATTCCCATGTTGCCTCTTCCATCATGTGGTTTTTTCACAAAACCTTTACCTGATTAATCACCCTATTTCATAACACTTGCTCCCTATGGTCAAGAATCTGGACTTGTTGTTCCTCATAAGATAGGTTCTCTTCCAGCTGAACTACCTCTTGACTCAAAACATGAGATGGATCTGGCATATACTTTCTCAACATCGAAATGTGAAAAACATTGTGTACCTGAGATAAACTCAGAGGTAAAGCCACCCGGTATGCAACTGATCCAACTCTCTCCAGAATTTCATATGGTCCAATAACCCTTGGACTCATCTTTCCTTTCTTACCAAATCTCATCACACTTTTCCAATGAGAAACCTTGAGAAAAACATGATCACCTACCTCGAAAGATAGATCCTTCCTCCGGTTATCCGCATAACTCTTCTTCCTGCTCAGAGCTGTTCTCATGTGCTTCTGAATCAGATGAACTTTTTCTTCCATCTCTTCTACCAATTCTGGTCCCATCAACTTCCTTTCACCCACTTCATCCCAGAAAGCTAGAGTTCGACACCACTTCCCATATAATGCCTGAAATGGTGCCATCTGTATACTGGAATGAAAACTGTTATTATATGAAAATTCAACCAAAGAAAGATGTTGGTCCCAACTTCCCTGATAATCTATAGAACAAGCTCGTAGCATATCCACCAATGTCTGAATTGTTCGTTCTGACTGCCCATCTGATTGAGGATGAAAAGCTATACTAAAATTTAATTTAGTACCCAATGACTTCTGAAGGCCTTTCCAAAAGTTAGAAGTGAACCTGGGAACACGGTCTGATATAATGGAGAGGGGAACTTCATGTAACCTGACTATCTCTTTAAGATAAAACGGGAAAGTTTATCTAGGGAAAAATTATCTCTTATAGCAAGGAAATGAGAAGATTTAGTCAAGCGATCAACAATAACCCAGATTGCATTATTACCTCAAGATGTATTTGGTAATCCCACAACAAAGTCCATGGATATATTCTCCCATTTCCACTCTGGCACTGGTAAAGGCTGAAACATCCCTTTCGGTAACTTCCGCTCTTCTTTAACCTGCTGACAAGTCAATCACTTCACTGTAAAATCAAAAATATCTCTTTTCATTCCATCCCACCTGTAATACTCCCGCAGATCTCTATACATCTTAGTACTTCCAGGATGAACTGAAAACGGAGAACTATGAGCTTCAAATAACAACTCTCTCTTCAACTGTGAATCACAAGTCACACACAATCTTTTCCCAAATCTCAAAACGCAATCATTATCAATGTTGAATTCAGGAAACGTACCTTTCTAAACCAGCTCTACCTTTTTTTTGCGACTCACTATCTTTCTTCTGTGGTTGCTTGATTCTGTCTGATAGAGAAGATCTCACTGATACCTGAAACAAAACAGAAGGACATCCTGCACCAACAACTTCTATGCCAATGTTCATCAAATCCTTAACCAAAGGATCATGTTCCAAACGCATCATCGTTAATGAAGAATTACTTTTTCGAATCAAAGCATCTGCAACTTTATTGGCTTTTCCCGGATGGTAATGAATTGTACATTCATAATCTTTGTTTAATTCTAGACATCTCCTTTTTTCTCATGTTCAATTCTTTCTGAGTGAATATATACTTTAAACTTTTTTGATCGTTATATATTTCACACTTTACTACATACAAATGATGCCTCTAAATTTTTAAAGCAAAAAACAACAGCAGCTAATTCCAAATCATGTGTTGGGTAATTTACCTCATGAGTTTTCAACTATCGTGAAGCATAAGCAATTACCTGATCATTCTGCATTTGGATGCAACCAAGTCCTTTCAATGAAGCATCACTGTAGATAACAAACTCACCATTCCTGGAAGGTAGTGCCAAAACTGGAGCCTTCACCAATCTTATTTTCAATTCCTGAAAACAATCATCACATTCTTTTGTCCAGATAAACTTAACACCCTTCCGAGTTATCTTAGTAATTGGACTAGATAACTGTGACAAATTTCTAACAAGCCTTCACTAATAGCCTTCCAAACCAAGGAATCTACGAATCTCAGTTACATTTGTGGGTCTTGGCCATTCTTCAACAACCTTTATTTTTGCAGGATCAACGGTTATCCCATCTTTAGAAACAATGTGATGAATGAAAGAAATTTTTTGCAACCAAAACTCATACTTGATGAATTTACCATACAATTTATTTTCTTTTAAGGTTTCCAAGATAACTCTTAAATATAATTCATTCTCTTCTTTACTTTTAGAAAACAACAGAATATCATCAATAAAAACCACCACAATCTTATCCAAGAACTCATGGAAAATTCTATTCATTAAGTCCATGAATACAGCAGGTTCATTGGTTATCCCAAAAGGCATTACTACAAATTCATAGTGGCCATATATTGTAAGGAACGCAGTCTTCGGAACATCTTCTTCCTTTACCTTCAGCTGATGGTACCCCGATCTCAAGTCAATCTTTGAAAAATACTGAGCTCCCTGGAGCTGATCAAACAAATCATCGATATGAGGAAAAGGATATTTGTTCTTAACAGTGATATTATTCAAGGCTCTATAATCAATGAAAAGTCTCATTGAACCATATTTCTTTTTAACAAACAAGACAGGAGCACCCCATGACATCAAAAATCATCTCCAGTGCTTTAATCCACCCTTCAGCTAGCATAGGGTCAGATGATCCTCTGAATGATGGGGGATGTTGCCTCATTAAATGTTCCACCACTGACATGTTTCTCTACGGTTGATCTGGCTGATCTCGTGTATGGATACCACAGCCATTTATCGCTTGAGTCAACTGCGCCATTACTGCAACAAACTATTCAGTTCTAATTCCGACCATCTCAGGATGCTGATTCGGAAGGTTATTTCCTTCTGTATGCCTTCCTAGCACTGCTTCCCTGTTTCCTCTGTAGAAAACCATTCTGAACAAACATGTCTTAGATGAAGCAACATTGTAATCTTCAAATGCTATATCATTTCAAAAAAAATATTTTTGGATAATCATTTAATAGAATTATAACTCCTAAAGTTATCTAAAACAACCTCTGATACCAACTATAAGGCCCCAGCCTTAAACCTTACTTTATCTTGAGTTACTACAAGATTACACATTGAGGATCTTTTTAGGTTTAGAGTTTTAGAAAATTATATCATAAAAAGTGCATTACATTCCACATATAAACTAAGTGGTTACATAAAGATAGTATTCTTCATTCCCATCAATGGAAACATATTTAAAATAAAACATGGATTATTTCTTGACACTTCATTGACACTATCATCATATCATGTACCTTTCCCTTGACCTGTGAAAAACATTTCAAAAAAACTTGGGATGAGCATAAAAAGCTCAGTAAGGGATATAAAAATATGGATAGGAAACATGAGTACATATATACACAAGAATGAGATCATACATTACCCATAAAACATAATCACTTTAGCATACCTCATCAAATCATGAATAAATCATAGATTTCATAAGACATAAAGGTAACTTGAGGCATTCATAACATCTTTACGTAGGGAGTAACCCTCTTGGTTACGTTTGGAATACCCATAACAGTATATTCCCTAAATATCTTCGGAGAAACCTTAACGTTTCACTCCTTCGCGTTACCCAATGCATTGGAGAGCTATATCGGGATCACCCGCCCTTAGTCTATCACGGAACCACCCATCTTCATAATAATGCCCAAGAACCTCAACATAATCTTATCACATAAAACATGCATAAAGGAAACATAACATTTACACCTTTCAATCACAAGATATCAATACCACACATTGATATAAAAATATAATGAAAACCATTTTCAATACCAAAATAAAAGAAAAGTAAAACATGGTATTAATTTTTCTTTAAAAAATGTATGGCTTGTAGAGGAAGCCGAAACTCAAATAATGGTCACAGCGGCGGAGAAGTCGTTGTTGCCGCATACATACGACAAAAACATTCCCTTTTGTCGTTTAGTAAAACACTTCGTATAAAAAAGATTCCTTTTGGATAAAAGTAAAAGTCAAAGGTGTTTATACACCGTATAAAAGAAGGTTGTGTATAAAACAAAATATGCCTCAATGAAAGGAGATTTAGACGAAGTCCCATACCTCGGGTCCAACTTGACTCGATCGTTCTTTAATGTACTGAATAATAAACTTGAGTTAATTTTTACTTCTTTAAGAACCTTTTTCAAGTTCATTATTCCTTTTATATCACTTATTTCCATTTCATGAACACTATGTAATTATTTATGTTAATAATGGTCGTTTTAACGATCATTGGTACTTGAGTCAAAAATAAAAACTTTATAATTACATGTTGTTCATGTATCCATTATATCCATAATTATAATCATTATGTATATAACATATATATCCAGTATATACATGCATTTATAATATTACATAATCATTTAGAGGTAAGAAATGAAATACACCGTTCATGGAGACGGTAAGCCGTACGTACGCATGAACACTACTTTCATTTCTATTTCGTATTTTATAGAATGAAATCATAATGATATAAAAGTATATTATAATTCCAGTATAATATCATATATAATATCATAGTTCCATCCTTTATAAGTCCCACATATGATATTTAACTAATCAAATCACTTTGAGGGGGCGGTAGTCTGCACTTCCTTAAATGAAGATATCGCGTTTACCCATAATGGAAACCATAAAGGTATGACCAAAAAGAAAAAAACAGAATATTCAGGAAACAATAAACATATTATATATCATATATAAATATAGTTAAATCTTAATGGCCTCCTTTGAAGGTGTTAAAAGAATGTTGAACAATCATCGTTTCGGGAGGCATAATTTCACCATCCACGGAAACAGTATGTTCGTTAACCATTAGATGTAGGTGTGTGTAAGTGTAGCTCGAATACTTATTATAACAACATCATATTATATTGAGGATATTGTAGTTGTTATAAAATAAAAGAATAAAAAAAATTTAGGGGGTTGGAGAAGAAAAATAAAACAAAAGGACTCAAAAGAAGACATTACCTTAAAATCGGGTAACTCCCTTTGGTTTGAGCTCAAAGGATTACTTGGGAAGACTTCTGCCCAAAGTGAGTCTTCAAGGAGTAAGAAAGGGAAGTGGAGAGACAAAATGGGCATGGGTTGGCCGAGCCAAAGGCTTTGGGAGTGTGGGTAAGGAGGTAGAGGTTGGGGCCTTTTATAAGAGGAGAGGAGGGGCACTCTTGTAATGTTACAAAATGTTACTTTATTTTCAAAATAGTTTCGTATTTTAAAGGTCCCACATTAATGTATTTCAAGGATAAGGTGATAATGGTTCGCAATACTCTCATCCAATAGGATTTGGACATGTGTAGGTCTTAGATATTACATTATCATTCCATTTTATTTAAATCGCTAAATAATGAGGTCATCGCTGCATCATCATGATGTCATTAATAATTTAATTTATTTAATGTAAAAAAATTATAAACAAAATACTATGATGTAGGAAATCTTTTTATCTTTCTAATGAATATTTATTGTAAAAAATCAAACTTGTATAACCTCATGTAAAAATTGTTTTAGTAAAACATCTCATGTGTGTGTCATTTTTACTTTAACATTAAATAAAAAGTTATTTATGTCATTTCCCAACCAAAGCGGCTCCATGGGGTCCCCAAGTTGACCCATGGCTTGTCTTGGTCGGCCATGACACATCCAATGAGGGTAGGACATGTTTCAAGCTCATCTCATACTATTAAATCATTATTTTAACCTTAAACTACACTAATTACCACTAATTGCGATTAAGAACTTAATAAGTTACTATTCACCAAAAAACTATTTTAATCCCATTGAACCACATTTTACTTCTTAATGAAAACCATTTATGTCGGATTTTTGAAATTCAAAACACAATGATGGCAAAATATCATTTAAACGGAAAAATCAATTTTTATAAGTTCCACTTAGTGGTTTCACTATTCATCAAAAATTGAAGTTTTTCAGAAAATTACCAAAAATTCACCCTAAGCTATATTTCATATTCCAAATTCAAAAATTATGTCTATTTTAAAAAATCCAAATCCTATAAGTTACATTAATTAATTTAATAATTAATTCCCACTGTCATGACAAATAGCGGGTTTTTTTGAAACAATATGAATGAAAAGTTTGGCATTAGTTTATGACCAATTCCAAAGTGAAATTAATCCTAATGACCAACATTGGATTAAATGGTAAAATTATATCCAGATTACACTTTAAGACCAATTAAATAGATAATCTAATCATATAAATAAATTATATTAAAAATAGTTTTTGAATTAAAATACAACATTTTACAATATTCATTAAAAAATGAACATTGTCAGAAAAATACCAAAAATTCACACAAAGTAAATTTTGATGTCCCAATAATAAAGAATAAGTTTATTTTGACAAAAATAGCTTATAAAATTGTCAAAAGATATATTTAAAATATGGTTTTCCATCAAAAGGCAGTAAAACAATTCTTTAAAAAATATTAGCGTATTCCATGCTTAAGATTGGATTTATTTTCATTTTAAGCCTCTAAAACACTATATAAATCATTAATAGACATAGATAAAAATATCTATTATTCATTACTTACTTTGGATGTTAAATTATACTTAAGAGAAAATAATTATATGAACAAAGAAAACATGGTAGGGGTAAATTATTTTGGGAAGGAAATTTTTCTTATATAAGTAAGATCTAGATTTTCTTATGTATAATGTGTTTGTGATTTTCAAAATAAGAAGGAATGGAAAAGTCATAAGGAAAAAAATATTGACTCAAAAATCTCCCCTTTTTTGGAAATCACAAATAACCTTTCGAAAAATAATATAAGGACTTAGAAAAAAAAAATTAGACATTGAAATTGAAACTTATCTCCCTTTGTTCATAGATGATGATGAATACAACTTACTCCCCCTTAGGATTTGGAACTCTAAAAATTTTATTCTGGATTTTCGGAATGCATTTTTCAATATCATGGGAATGAAGAACTTCCTAATGGAAAACTCCCCCTTACATAAGGATAATTCTTAACTTAGAAACTTTTCTTCTCTGTTTTAGAATTTTACTTCTCCCCCTTTTGAGTAGTTCTTTTTTCCTTCTCCCCCTTCGTGATTTTAAAAAAGAATTTTAAGGGAATGGAAAAGAAATAAAGTACCTGAAACATTAGTATATAATAACACAAGATACAAATAAACAAATATTTCATTATAATTGAATGAATTTTTACTAGGAAATACATTACAACAAAAAATTGGATTGTTATATTTGTCTTCCTATTCCTTGGGGATTAACTTATTCAACGTGTTTTTAGCTTCTTCATGTCTCTCTGGTCCTCCTTGGATTTTTTTCTACGGAATTAATACTTTCATCTTGATACTTCAAAGCCTCATACTATGCCTTAATAATTTCATCCTACTTCACAAGATTCTCTTCGATCTCAATCTTGAGATCTATTTCCCATTTCTAGTTTTGAGCAACCGAGTTAAACTTCCCATTCAGATCCCTCACCTGTTGATTCTTTGAATTTTGCTCAAGGGTAAGCTTATCCTAAAGATTCTTCATTTTAGCATCTTCGGTGTCAAATGCTTATTTAAAATCATTCTGAAATTGATCACGCTCTGTCATGTCATCATCAATTTTCTTTGACCATAGTGTGGGTTTTCTACAAGATTTTTTGTAAACATCATAATTGATAAGAAAATTTCTATGCTCAGCCTCAATCTCCACACACATATCCATCACCATGGATATAGATTCTGATTTCTAATTTAGACTGTGTTGAAGCATCTGGCATCTAGAGTCTATTGTGGGAATGATCAGAATTATGTCCACTAATTTCTTCAAAGATTCAACAACAAAATCATGACCAAGTGCTGATGATTCCGAATCAGACACCTTGCTTGGGGATTTTACTTCTTCAATTTCCACCAACTTTCTTCTTGAAGAGCCACCAACAACCTTTTTCCTTATGATATCTTTTTTTGGTGTTTCCATAAGCACATTCTAACCCTTATCAACATTCATAATGGGTTCTTCATCAATAGATTCTTCCTCACATTCAAATAGTTGAACTATCTTGTCTTAATCAGGTTTCTCCTTCTCTGCTTCTTCTTCAAGAAAGTGCTTCTCATAGCTTTCTTCCTCAGATAATTAATTTTCATTCTCTTCCTCCTTATCTTCATATTCCTTAAATTCTTCCTCACCTCCCATTCTTGGAGTGATAGGCTTTGAGGACTCGGCCTCAGATGTTCAGAGTGCAAATTTTTATAATGGATTTTCCTTTTCTTGATAATCCTAAACTTGTTTAATAAATTCCTCTAGATCACCACTGTCTTCTTCTACTTCATTTTCTTCTTCTACTTCCTCTTCTTCTACTCTTTCAACAACTTATTTCCCTTTATGTTTTTCCGGAGTGAAGTAGTTCTTTCCAGGCGTCTCTGGTAATGGTTGAACAACAAAAGATTCCGGTAAGAGAATCTTCTAAGAAGCTACTTCTATGTCTCTCAAAAGAGATTATATAACTTCACCATCAGACTTCTTCTTCTTCATCTTATTATATTTTTCTACCTTCTCAAGGCATTCAACAGTCTTCTCCCTTAAGGATTTATCTTCAGCAGGGTCCAGTCCGAACTAAGGTTCCCATTCTTTCGTTTTCTCCTTAACTTCCCTCCATTTAGCAACCACCACATCTGGATATGATTTCTCTTTCTTCAGATTGGGAGGTGTGGATTGGGTTTCCTTATCTTTAGGTGTCTTGTCTTCATACACCACTTCCTTCAGCTTCCTCTTCTTCCCTGCATTCTTAGATGGTTCTCCTTTCTCTACATTTTCTGGAACGGCTTCTGCCTCCTCTTCAGGTAGATCATAAAACTCACATGACTGTTTTGAAAAACCGACTTTCATCCACTTTAATGTGTCATCTCTAAGAAGTATCACCTTTCAATTCCTCACTTTGAAAGTGCAAGAAACCATTAAAAAATCAAGACACCGAATAATAAGCATGGAAATTAGAGCAGGATACATAACAATTTGAGCTTTCAAACACCCATTCTTGATGTTCTGAACTGTAATAATAATGTGACTCATCATATTGAACATTCATAGATTTACAATGAAATCCAAGATGTAAATATCTCCTTTCTTTAGACTCTCCTTATCACCTCTTCTCGGAATGAAAAACCCATGAACCCACAAATGCAGAATCTAGTTTTTGGTGGCGAGATGAGAAATCTTTGTTGTTTTGTCATCTTTGAATCCAAGGCATTCCATTTCCTTCACTTTGATGAAACTTACTTTCACATCTGGTAATATTTGTGAACAAAATTCGGCCTCACCATCATATGATAATCCCACCAAGCTTGCATCCTTGGTGTAAGAAAGCTTGTAAATCTTTCCATAGCTCTTAAAGGAGAATTTTTCTCTGCCATCTTCTTTATAGAAGGAAACAGACTCATAAAATTCTACAAGAAAATCCATATAAACAACATCCTGATCCTTTGTCTTTGATATGTAGAAATCTTCCCACCAATTTACCTTGATATTCATAGAAATAAGAGAATTATACTTCCTAAATATGTTTTGATGTACCAACCTTTCAATGTAGACTAACCAACATGAGATTGGTTTGATAGTAGACATTTCTTGAGAAGTGTCTTCTACAAACATTCGAAATTGAGGAGCACTAAAAGATTCTGAATGGGCTATAAGAAGTGAGGAAGAGCTTCGATATGCGAGTGCTTTGAAATCGATGTGGGACAGCATTAGCGGTCCCCTTTTTATAGGCAAAGTTGGAGACCTTTTAACTTCAAAAAACAATATAACGGTTGAAAAACTCTCTAAACTGATCTGACGGTTGAAAACATACTTTCAACGAAATCATGAATCCGATATTTTGTGGTTTTAATAAAAACATTCGGATTTAATAAGAAATGAATCGATTTTTTTTTAAAAAAGGAAACTACTTTCAAGTAAAAGTGACTATGAAAACTTAAGTAAAGAAATCATAACATTCAGATTGTCTAGGAAGATTATTTTTAATAGGTGATGTTCTTCTTGAAGAAAATTTGAATATGAATAACTCATTACGAAAAAGTTTTTTTGCAAAAGCAATGAGTACCAAAACTATAGTACAAAGAGTATGAGTACGAAAATTCCCATTAAAAAAATTCTTATTTCAAAAATTTCATTCTGAAAATTCTCATTACGAAAAATTTTCCAGTATGAAAACTTCATTACGAAAATTTTCCAGTACAAAAACTTTATTATGAAAATTTCTAGTATGAAAACTTCATTATGAAAATTTTATGTACGAAATTTTTTTTACAAAAATTTCTAGTATGAAAACATCATTATGAATATTTCAAGTACGAGAACTTCATTAAGAAAATTTTGATTCCGAAAAATTTTCATTACAAAAATTTTTAAAAACTTTATTACAAAAACAATGAAAAACACCCTTACGAAAGACCCACAAAAAAACCTCATTACTAAAAATTTGAAATACTTCATAACAGATTTACTCCCCCTATGAAAAGGTGTATATTACTCTATGGAGAATGGTTCAATAAGAAGTTAATGAAGGAATATTACCTCATGGTCATCATCACTAACTTCTGTTTAATATATTAAAATCTATCGGACGGTAATGATTTTTTGAAAATATCATGAAGTTCATCTTGTGTTCTGATAAACTGACGAATGATATCTCCTTTCAGTGTGTGATACCTAAGAAAGTGATGCCTAATGTCTTTGTGCTTTGCACGAGAGTGATGTGTAGGGTTTCTACCTAGGGAAATGGTACTTGTGTTTTCACACAAAATTCGAGTCTTAGTGAAACACAAGCCATAATATGTGAGTGTGTTTTGCATCCACAAAACTTGAGCAGAACAAGTTCTAGCTGCTACATATTCAGCTTCAATAGTGGATAGTGAAATTTTGAAATAAGAAAAAGCTTCAGATTTCATTGCTAGAAAATAGACAGACATAAATCTAGTGTAATCATCAACCAGAAAAAATACATAGTACGTGCCTCCGATGCTTTCAGTTTGTGTTGAACCAAAAAGATCCATATGCACTAGATGTAATGCATCAGTTGTTGAGACTTCACCTACTGATTTAAAACTTGATTTATGTTGCTTTCCATATTGAAAATGGTCACAAACTATTGAAGAATCAAATCTAAGATCTGGTCTATCCTTAACTAATCCTTTCATAGAGAGTTTGCATAAATTATTAATGTTACAGTGTCCTAACCTTCTATGCCACAACCAAGAATGATCTTACATTGCACTAAGAGAAGGTCAGTCTTGGCTCCTAAGATCTTTTATGTTTAGCGTGTAAACATTCTCTTGACTATTGGCAGAAAGAATAAATTATTCCTTGGAATTGTGTACTAAGCACTTATCATTCCTAAAATTCACAAGTTAGCCTTTATCACATAACTGAATTATGCTAATGAGGTTGTGCTTTAGACCCTTAACAAAAAAAAATTGAAATCAATGTTTTTCCAAGAAGAACATTGTTACCAATACCAATAATTTATCCCAGAGCATTATCTCCGAAATTTAATTTTCATCTTTTCATCTTGATAATCTTTTCAAAATATTTTTTGTTACCAGTCATATGTCGGGAACATCCACTATCCATGTACCATGTATTTCTTTTGGTTTATTCCCTATTTTCATGAAAATAAGAAAAATATTATGTTTTCGGAATCCAGACTTTCTTGGATCCTGAAATTTCAGAATGAAAATTTTTGGGTACCCACATCATCTTAGAGAAATAAGCCTTATGAAAACTTAAAAATTGGGTTTGGTTTAAGGACAAATACTTTTCCCAGTGACCACCATATTGACACTATGTACAGAATAGGGCACTTTGAGGAACAAAGTAGTTTTTACTAAAAATATATTTAGAACTTGTGTAACCAAAACCAGAAGTATTATTTTTTGGTCGAATTTGTGAATACATTTTATCAAAATTTTCCTTACCTATGGTAAAGTTTGACAAACACTTCCTCAAAGAAAATATTTTGGATTTCAGTTTTATAACAAGGTTCTTGTCTTAAAAACATATGATTTTGGGCTAGAGCTAGGCTCGAAAACATTTTTCTTAGAATTTACATTTTCTAGATCATTAGAATGTATATTATTCTTTGAACTTACTTCGTCATGATTTTTTGAAATACGTTCAAAATCATCATTTTTCTTATCAATATCTTTAGAAAGATCTAATATTTCCTTAGTAAGAATAATATTCCAAGAATTTTCCTTATCGAGTTATTTCCAGAGTTTTGAGTTCTCATTTTCAAGATGTTTGGAAAACATAGAAACTTCTTGATAGTTATATAAAGTACTATCTTCATCAAAGGAGGAATTATTCATCCGAAGAGTTATAATATTTACTATCATTAGAATTCAATGAAACATTGGTCAAAGATTCATCATTGTGTACCTTATCCATCATGCAATGATTATCAATAGGTAGTGTGTCTAAAGGACCAATATTCTCTTATCTAGAAGATTCATAATCAGATGATTCTTCTGAAGAGTCTCCACCACTGGCACTCCATGTGTCATTGGCTTTCAACACTTTCTTTGCTATGGACTTGTAATATTTATTTCTATTCCTTTCAAAATTCCTCTCTTTTCTTTCATTTCTCTTGAGCATAGGGCAATCAAGTCTTATGTGTCCATCTCTATTACATTCATAGCATGTAACTTCAGAATGTATCTTGTCTTTCCTTTCCTTCTTCTTGTACTTGGATTGGAAATTTCTCTATCCAGCTATCTTTTTCATCCTATGAGCATTATTTTCTAATTCATTTTCTGAGGACTCACTCTCACTAGATTCAGAATGGATAATAAGATTCATAGATCTGGATCTAGTAACTCTCTCAGGAGTCTTAGATTTCATATTATTGGAAGTAGTAGTAAAAGCTATACTACCATTTCCATTCTTCTTCTTCACAATATCAGCATCTCTCTTCATTCTTTTCTCATGCTGAAGAAGAGTTCCAAATATCTCATCAAGGGTAATCTGAGTAAAATTTATATTCTAATAAATTGCAGTCCTTATAGATTCCAACTCATTTGGCGTGATGTCGTTGATCTTGTCAACAAAGGCTTCATTATCTAGACCGTTGTCTCCCATTGACTGTAAGCTATTCACGATAGTCATGAATCTCTTTTGTACTTTTCATATGGGTTCACCATAAGGAAAACTAAAACCATGATATTCAGATCTAAACACGGTTCTTCATGTCCCAATTACTTTGGATGTATCAAAATGAGTAACTTATAGTTTCTTCCATATAGAATTTGCTACTTCAGAAGAAGAAAATTGGATATATATATTTCTAGTCATTGAACAATGTAATTTATTGTGTACCTTATATTTTAGTTGTTAATAATGATTTTATTGATTTGTATATTCACTTACTTCTTTATCAGGAATTTTGTATCCTCTAGTAAGCATAAAAAAAATTTCAACCCCATCGTTGATAACGAATGTCTTCATGCGATCTCTCCAATATTTGTATTCATTACCATCAAAGATTGGTGGTCTGGTTGGATTTAGGTTGTCTATTGATCCAAAATTGATTCCTTCCATCCTTGAGAAAAAAATTGGCATAAAAACTAGTATGAATAAGAAGTTCGTAAACAAGGAAGATATTCTAACCAAGAGAAACTATATCTCTATGCCAAATGTGAATCCGAATTATGATTCCGAAAATTATGAATTCGAACATATGAATCTGAATTTTCAATTCAAAAAATTATCTTCTGAATCTAATCATGAGATTAATTCAGATGGAACCAAGTCCTCTGATACCAATTTTTAGGATTGTATGTGACTGAGTATGATATACTCTATAATACCAAACGTAGGATCGAAATAAGAATGAGATTCTCATACATAAGAGGGGGGTGAATTGTAATTTTTAAAAATTACCTAAGGGAAATTTTTAGAATGGTTATGTTTAACAAAGTTAAACAAGATAATTCACAAGACCTCTATATTTTCTAAAGACTTTCTTGATTCTGTAAAAGTGATTCTAGAAATGAAACATAACAAAAGATACCAAGATTAAGAATCTACAGTAAAGCGTATAGAATCTATCTAAATCATAGTACAAGTAAGAAAGTATAAAAAAGTTATTCTTTCCTTCACAATACAAAATGCACAGTAGAAAACAAAGTAGTAACACTACAAGTAACAAAAAATAACTCTTTTATCCCAAAGAGAATGGTATCCAGCAACCTTGGATAAAGTTCCCTTGATTTATACCTTCATGAAATTATTTATCAACAACACTAGGGTCAGCCCTAGATATGAAGATTGGAGTATGTCTTGCTATCCCCGAATGCCCTCAACTATTAGGTAGTCGACACCTCTGTCTTCCTCAGCAAGGAAGCCCTCAACTTCAAGGTGATGGAACCTATGTCTTCCTATCCATGTAAGTCGTCGATTGTACCTAGCATAAATCGGAGTCGCAAGAAGTAAATCTGCACAAGTCATAGTTTAAACAAGTCGTCCAAACGTTCTGCATGAAGCTAGAGAGTTGATAAGAGCCTCTCTCTCTATAAATCACTTAAGGAAGTTCTGATCATCAAAATTCAAAAAGTTGTCTCTTATTTTCAAATGAGATCATATTTATATGTGAAGCTCTAATGGTCGGCTCCCACCTCCAATGGTCATATTTCTCATTGAATTTCAGAGGGACATGTATGCTTGTCACTCAACCAATGGTTAGTCAATAACTGAAAGCACAACATTGTTTTGTAATAAACAATTCTAAGAATAACTAAACTGAAGTTCAGAATGAAAGAAAATTAAAGTTCAGAGTCTCACCAAAAATAGAATTCGGAGTTTATAAAAAAGATATATTCATATTCTATTTTGTAGGAATTCAGAACCTGAAATCTGTAGAAATCCGACGTTGGAATTTCAAGTAAATTCAGTGTCTGGTTTCACCAGTATTCAGAACCAGAACTTACAATGTTCGGAGTCAGTGTTCATGGGAATTCGGAGTTAGAACTCATAAGAGTTCGGAGTCTGAATTCAGATAACTTGGAGTTAGAACTTAGATAAGTCTTATCTAGAATTCGGAGTCGAACTAAATGAGAGTTCGTATCCAGAATTCGGAGTTGAAATACATCAGGGTTTGTATCCAGAATATGGAGTCGAACTAAATGAGAGTTCGTATCCCGAATTCAGAGAGGGACTTCATGAGAATTCAAATCTAGAATTTGGAATGGAACATTATTAGAGTTCTTATCCAGAATTCAGAATGGAACTTCATTAGATTTCCTATCCAGAATTCGGAATGAAACTTCATTAGAGTTCGTATCCAGAATTCGAAATGGAACTTCATTAGTGTTCATTTCCAGAATTTAGATCCTTAAACAGAATTCTTTATATCTTAGTATTATATGATTCCAAGGATTCTGATATGAATACGATTTTTATACTTAAGAAAATATTGATATGAAAAATGAAAACATGGTAGGGGTAAATTCCTTTGGGAAGGAAATTTTCGTTATAGAAGTAAGATATAAATTTTCTTAAGTATAAAGTATTTGTGATTTTCAAAATAAGAAGGAATGGAAAAGTCATAAGGAAAACTTTATTGACTCCACATAATAAAAAATATCCATTACCATGTATAGATGATCTCTTTGATTAGCATCGAGGATCCAGAGTGTTCTCAAAGATCTACTTGATATCCGTCTATCGTCAGTTGCGTTTTAGGACATCTGATATACCTCTTACAGCCATCCGGAGTAGGTATGGTTTGTATGAGTATTTGGTTATACCGTTTGGTCTCATGAACGTGCTAGCAGTTTTCATGGCACTGATGAACAAATTTTTCCATCCTTACTTCGATTATTTTGTGGTTGTTTTCATGGATTATATAATGGTGTACTCTCATAATCGACACGACAATGCTACCAATCATGATATCGTTTTGAGTAGACTGAGGGAGCATCAGTTTTATGATAAGATCTCAAAGTGACACTTTTGGATGGATGAGATTCACTTCCTGAGTCATTTCATCTCAGAGAGAAGAGTATCAGAAGACCCAGAGAAGGTGAGAAAAGTAGTTAACTGGGAGCAGCCTAAGAATGTCTTCGAGGTATGCAGTTTCATAGGGCTAGATGGTTACTAAAAGTGGTTTATGGAAGACTTATCATGCTTAGTAATGCCACTAACAAGATTGAATAAGAAGGGGTTGAATTATGTTCGGTCAGAAGCCTATGATTCAATCTTTTAGGAGCTGAAAGGGATATTGACTTCATCACCGATTCTAGTTTTGCTGGAGCCGGTCAAGAGTTATACAGTTTTCTGTGATGCATCTGGAATTAGGCTTGGAGAAATGCTTATGTAGGAGGATCATGTGTGTAACTCCCTAACCCCAATTAACCAGAGTTGGTAAATTTTTACATAACATTGTCATGATCACAAAAGATAAAGTCTCGAAATACCGATTAGTTTAGTAGCTTTGGAAACACTAGATACATTCATAAATCTTCCATTACATCAAAAAGTGAAAAATATATCAACATTTTGTCTCCACACTCATATCCCCTTATATTATCCCGGCTGTTAATTCATAAAATACTTCTTGACATCCTGGTGAAAACAAAACATAGAAAGGGGTGAGCACAAATTCCCAGTAAGGATAACAATATAGTGAAAACATTCATAAATAAGAATAAACATTTAAGGCAATGAATAACTAAAATAAATCCTTTTTAACTTGAACTTCATCATAATATGGTAGAAATAAAATGAAATAATTCCATTTACATATTCACATGGATATTCTACTAGTTGAATAATCACTTTCAATATCAACAACCACTTTCATAATGATGGAATGCATAATGCCATACTATCATAACCACGTAGCTTAGGCCTCGTACCAAGACTACAAATAAGATTTTGTCAAGGCCTTGTTCCAAGACACAAGTTTGTCTCATGAGTTCTATCGATGCATCGAGGAGCTATAGTAGGCTCCAACTGTCACTTACTATGTCCAATGCATTCCTCATATGAACAGGTTTAAACATAACATAAAAATTCGTATTAAAACTAGCATACAAAATGTAAATAATTGTTCTATAAACCATGAATGGTATAAAAATAAAACATCCACATTAAAAAATATCAAAAAACTTTTAATACAATATGGATGTTTTGTATCATAATAAATCAGCTTCAAATAATCTTAAAATCCATCAAAGTATGGTGACATAGATGAAATCGAAGCTATTTGGGAGAAATATCTCTTTTTTTGAAATCATTTAAAAGTCACATAATTAAAAAATAAAACATTTACTTTGAAAATATTTTTATATGCTTGTAAGGCAAGCTTCAAAGATTTTAAAATGGTGGAAAATAGCCGCACGCATCATATACGTTAAAAAAAGACATTCTTACCTTAATTTGTCGAAAAGGTTAAAAAGGTCCTTGTTTGGAAAATGACATAAATATTTCTTTATAAACATATTATAAAAAGTCAAACAGGGGTATAAATGAATTTAACCCATAGTCTGTAATATAGTAAAAATGTTTTGAAATACATTTTTGAGAAATCTGGATGTGGATGATAAAGAGGTCCCCGTGGATAATTACGTATAAACAACCTCAGATAATGAAGAGATTGTGAAATAAACCCTTAACTTGTACATTTCCTTGATAGAGTGTAGGATGACATCCTATATAATAGTAAAATCATTTTTATTAAATTATACAAGAATAATATACATAAAAAAGATATTTTAATATTTCATTGTTAATAATATTTTAGTATTATCGTCGTTTCTGGTGTTAACTAATTTGTTTTCCTTTATATGCTTAGTTATGTAAGCCGTGTTTGTTATGGATAGGTTGTATCTTATTCATATCCAGAATCATATCAGGTACTCAAACATTACTTTTGATCATCAAATAATAATTATTCTTGAATGGATATGATGGGGATATAAATCTCATCACATTCGTGGAAACGGTAATTCGTAGGTACGCATGAACGCGACTTCCATTTCAGTTTTCATTTTAAAAGAAATCAAAACCAAATAATAAATAGTTATATTATTATTCAAGTATAATATAATATCTTATATGTGTTACTTATGTTCATTAACACCATCCTTTATACATTCCATTTATGTTATGAACGAGTCATATCACTTTGAGGGGGCGGAAGTCCGTACTTCCTCAAATGAAATTATCGTATATATATACAACATGAAATGAATAATGGAATTATATAAAATGGAATTAACTAATCTTATATATATATAATATAATTAATATCATATTTAATTATAGTTCCAACATAATGGCCACCATGAGAGGCGGTAAGAGATAATTGAATAATCATCGTTTCGTGACGCGTTTGGTTTCCATCAATAGAAACATTTTGTTCTTCACCCATTAGATGGAGGATTGTGTCAGTGTAGTTCTAATAATTATCATAAAAATATCCTAGTATATTTAGGATACCGGTTTTGTTACAAAAGAAAATAATAAGAGGAGTTTACGGGTTGGATAAGTAAAATAAAAGAAAATAATCTAAGAAAAATCATTACCTTTAAATTGGGTAACTCCCTTTGGTTTGAACCAAAAAGGACTCTTGAAGTGAATTATGCCTAAGGTAATGCTTCTAGTAGGAGTATAGCGATGTTGGTAGCTTAATTGGGCAGATTTTGGATGATCCAAAAGGCTTGATAGGTGTGAGGAATTTGATAGAAGTGGTGTCCTTTTATAAGTTGGGAAGGGGCTCTTTAGAAAAAACGTAAAGTATTATTTTATAATAAATTCATATTAATTTTCTAATGGCTCCAAAGTAGATTATTCAAAGTATATGGTGGGTATATGTATAAAAAAACTCAACCAATAAGTTTTATATAGGTTTGGGTCACTTTATTAACCTTATATTTTTGTTTTAACTCTTAGTTAATTAGTTTTACACTTATCATGTCACTTTGTATTTTTATATTATATGGTTTATAAACATACTATATACCTCCAACTGAACCCCAAGTTGTTCAATAATGACAAATATATCATTATTTAAGTTGTTTTTCCACACCTTAGATTTTTAGTAATATTATATCAATTAACAATATAATATTAGTTTTCAAAACACTTTTATGTGAATTTTGACACTATTTAGTAATTGATTTTTTAAAGTCTTAATAACTTTATTAATTAAAAAAAAATCATCTATTCAATCCTAAAATGTCATATTAACCAATAAAATTCTTGTAATTCATTAAAAGTCTCAAATAATATTTATTTGGGTATTTATAATATCAATTATTTTAATATTTCATTAATAAGGCAATTACTACATCATCATTGTATCATAAATAAATTAAATTATTTAATGTCTAAAAATTATAAATAAAATACCATTATGTAGGAAATATGTTTATCTTTATAATTAATATTTATAATAGAATTTATCTTATATTAAAAATATTTTCGTTATTAAACATTGATTTTAACTCTTTCAACTCTTCTTTGAATTAAATAATAATAAATGTTCTAATCTAATCCATGTGGACCTAAAAGGTTCATATTTTATTCCTAAGGTTGTTTTAGGTGGATTTATACTTATACAATAGAATTAGGACATGTGTTAGGGTAATAATAATGTCATTTTTACCCTTAATTACCCTATTTACTTTTTACAGTGGTAAATAAAAGTAAAAAGTTACTATTCGCCAAAAATTATTTTTATCTTATTGAACGAAATTTTACTCCTTGATATTAACTATGTCTCTTGGATTTTCAAAATTTCAGTCACAGAAGCATTAAAATTAAGTTTAATGGGAATTTGTAAATTCTCCTAGTAGATGGGTAAAAGACGGTGAAAAGTTCAATAAAATTTTTTTATATCTAAATTTATTATAAATTGACTCCAATGAATTACATTGAACTTATATAGGTATTATGTATGTATTTTGTTATAAAATAATTTTAAATAAAATAAATAATTATTTATATAAAAAGTCGGTTTTAACCAATAACTCCGTGTTTTTCACTATTCATCAAAAATTGAATGTTTTCAGAAAATTACCACAAAAATCACCCTAGGATAATTTCGATATTCTGAATCCAAAAATGAAGTAGATTTTGAAAGTTAAAATTTATATAATTTCAAAAAGTGGGTATTAATATTCATAATGGCTAGTTTTAGTGGTCACGGTGTGTTAGAATATCGAAATTGCGTACAATGCAAGCTATTTCATTATTCAAAGGGAAATGTACTGTGGAAGATGGGAGTGTTAAATTCTCCCCTCCTTCAAATAATTTCATCCTCGTAATTTCTAGGATATTACTAAATAAAAAGGCTCAGGTGGTTTTTCATCATAAGTTCCTTGGTTTCTACCGTTGCCTCTTCCATCTTATGGTTTCTCCATAGAACTTTTACCAGACGAGTCGTCCGGTTTCTTAGCACTTGTTCACTCATATCAAGAATCTTGACAGGCTCTTCCCAATAAGACAGATCAGGTTCAAGTTCTAATTCCTCATAGGTGAGTACAAGCGTTGGGCCAGACATGTATTTTCTCAACAGTGATATGTGGAACACATCGTGAACTTTGGAGATACTTGGCTAAATTTCCAAACGGTATGCCACAACCCCAATTCGTTCTAGAATTTTGAATGGTCTGATGTACCTGGGTCTAAATTTACATTTCTTACCAAAATGTATAACTCCCTTCCATGGATATACCTTCAAGAAAACATGATCTCTAACAAGATATTCCAAATCCTACCTTCAATTATCGGCATAGCCCTTCTGCCTACATTGAGCTGCTTTGATGTGGTTTTGGATTATCTTTACCTTTTAGATCGTTTCCTCCACCAGTTCTGGGCCTACGAGTTTTCTTTCACCAACGACATCCCAACAGGTTGGTGTGTGACATCTCTTTCTACATAACGCTTCATATGGTGCCATCTGAAAACTTGAATGTAAGCTATCGTTATAGTAAATTTCCACCAGAGGTAAATATTGATCCCACATACCCTGATAGTCAAGTGAGAAAGATCTCAACATGTCTTCTAAGGTTTGAATAGTCCGTTCTGATTTTCCATCAGTTTGGTGGTGGTAGGTAGTGCTCAAATGAAGTTTAGTATCCAGGTTGTTTCTTCCCACAGTTATCACATATGGGAAAATTCTTCTTTTCCATCTTCCCTTTATCCATCTTTCTCTTTTCCATCCTTTTCATCTCTTGATTCCCTTCAAAGCCATAGGACGTGGAAAATTCATTAATTATCTTAATAACACGTGATATTATTTCTTCATATGTTGAGAATACATGTGAGACTATTTCCCTTCTATATGTTGGATTAATGTTGTGAAAGATATGATCCTTCTTACTGTTTAGATCATACGTATTGCTAGAGTCCACATTCCTTCTACTGGTTGCCATTTCTATACAATAGAAAAAACTAGGTCTGTTTATTAATTGAAATGAATAATTCCAAACTTGTAAAATACCTAACATAAATTGAATGGTTTATGGATATAATCCATAATCATAAAGATGTTTTCATTGAAGAATTATACACTCATAAACCATTAATAATGATTTGTAATGAAAATGATAATTATCCTAAGAATATCCTCCAGAAGTGTCGTAATCAAGAGTGCAGCAAAGCCCGTTTTAATGCACTAGTTCCCATTCGAGTCTAGCTCAAAGTGGGGTTATCGGGTTTTACCACTAGTTACATCTGTGCCAAAGCTGCCTCTACCTGCTTGTATACAGACAAGGATGTATTGCTTGGAAAACTCACAAAATCTATACAATACCAAAAATCTAGGAATTTATTATATACTAATCCTCAATGTTCATCTTAGGTTTATGTGCTCTAATCAAGGTTTATCTAAATATAGTTCCTAAGGATTGTACTATCGTTCCTCAGATACCAACTATAAGGCCCCGAAGCCAATTAACCAGACTCGAAGCATTATTACATAACATTGGCATGATCACAAAAGATTAAGTCTCGAAATACCGATTAGTTTAGTAACCTTGGAAACACTAGATACATTCATAAATTTCACATTACATCATAATGTGAAAAATACATCAATATTTTGTCTCCACACTCATATGCCCTTATACTATCCCTGCAGGTCATTCATAAAATACTTATTCACATCCTTGAAAAAAGAAATCATAGAAAGGGGTGAGCTCAAATGCCTGGTAAAGATAACAATATAGCAGAAACTTTCATAAATAATGATAAACATTTAAGGCAATGTAAAACAAAAACAAAAGATTTTTAAACATGAACTTCAGCATAATATGGTAGAAATAAAATTAAATAATTCCATTTACTTATTCACATGGATATCCTACTAGTTCAATAATCACATGAATTATCAATAAAAACATTCAAAATGATGGAATTCATAATTCCATACTATCATAACCACGTCGCCAAGACCTCATGCCAAGACTAAAAATAATATTTTTTCAAGGCATCGTGAGAAGACACTATTTTGTCTCATGAGACCTACTGATGAATAGAGGAGCTATAGTGGGCTCCACCTGTCACTTACTAAGTCCAATGCATTCCTCATATGAACAGGTTTAAATATAACATAAATATTTGTATTAAAACTAGCATACAAAATGTAAATACTTTCTCTATAAACCATGAATGGTATAAAAATAACACATCCACAGTCAAACATATGTAAAAAATATTAATACAATATGGAAGTTTTGTATCATAATAAATCAACATCAAATAAGCTTAAAATCCATCAATGCATGTTGACATAGATGAAATCGAAACTATTTGAGAGAAATATCTCTTTTTTGAAATCATTTAAAAGTCACATAATTATAAAATAAAACATTTACTTTGAAAATATACTTATAATACTGTAAGGTAAGCTTCTAGGATTTTATAATGGTGTAAAATAGCTGCACCCACCGTATAAGTTATTAAAAATACATTCTTACCTTAATTTGTCGAAAAGGATAAAAACGTCCTTATTTGGAAAATGACATAAAGATTCCATTATAAAATTCTTATAAAAAGGCAAACAAGGGTATAAATGATGTTAATCCACAGTCTGTAAAATAGTAGGAATGTTTTGAAATTCATTTGTATGAAACATGGATGTGGATGACAAAGAGGTCTCAGTGGATTATTACATATAAACAACCTCGGATAATGAAGAGATTGTGAATTAATCCGTTACCTTGTACATTTTGTTGATAGAGTGTAGGTTAACCTCCTGTGTAATAGTTAAATCATTGTTATTAAATTATAAAAAAATCATATACATAAATATGATATCATATATGGTCTTTTAATATTTATTTGTTAATAATATTTTAGTATTATCGTTTTTTCGGGTGTTAACTGATTCGTTTTCATTTATATGTTTAGTTACGTAATTCATGTTTTTTATGGATAGGTTGTATCTTATTCACATCCATAATGATATCAAGTCCTTAAATATTACTTTTAATCATCAAACTAGAATTATTCTTGAATGGATATGATGGGGGAAAAATCTCATCGCGTTCGTGGAGACGGTAATCCATACATACGCACGAACGCTACTTCCATTTCATTTTTCCTTTTAAAAGGAATCAAAACCAAATGATACATATGTATATTATTATTCCAGTATAATATTATATCTTATATTTTTTACTTATTTTCATTAATACCATCCTTTATACGTTCAATGTATGGTATGAAAGAGTCATATCACTTTGAGGGGGCGATAGTCTGCACTTCCTCAAATGAAATTATCTTATATATATACAACATGAAAAAAATAATGGTATGATATAAAATGGAATTACAGAATATTATATAAAAAATAAATATCATTAATAACATATTTAATTATAGTTCTATCCTAATGGACACTATGAGAGGCGGTAGGAGATAATTAAACAATCATCGTTTTGTGAGGCGTTTGGTTTCCATCCACAGATACATTATGTTCTTTACCCATTAGATGGAGGTGTGTGTAAGTGTAGTTTGAATAATTCTCATAAAAATATACTATTATATTTAGGATACTGTTTTTTTTACAAAAAAAATAATAAGAAGAGTTTAGGGGTTGGAGAAGTAAAATAAATGAAAAGAAGCTAAGAGAAATCGTTACCTTTACTTTGGGTAACTCCCTTTGGTTTGAATCAAAAGAAACTCTTGAAGTTCCTTCTGCTTAAGGTAAGGGTTCTAGGAGGAGGATAGGGATGTATGGAGCTTAATTGGGTAGTTTTTGGACGAGACAAAAGGCTTTAGAGCTGTGATGAATTGTTTAGAAGTTGTGTCTCTCCATAAGGGGGAGGAGGGTCTCTTTAGAAAAAACATAAAGTACTATTTTATAATAAATTCATATTCAGTTTATAATGGATCAAAACTGAATTATTAAAATTATAAGGTGTGTTTATTTTGAAAAAAACTCAACCAATATGTTTTATATAGGTTTGGGACACTTTATTAACCTTATCTTTTTATTTTAACTCTTAGTTAATTAGTTTTATACTTATCATGTCCCTTTGTATTTATATATGATATTGTCAATAAACATTATATATACTTTCAAGGGAACCCCAAATAGTTAATTAATGACATAACTATCATAATTTATGTCTTTTAGATGAACCTTAGATTTTTAGGAATATTATATCAATTAATAATATAATATTTTCTTAAAAAACTCTTTTATGTCAATTTTGACACTATTTAATTATTGATTTTTTCTAAAATTCTTAATAACATTATTAATTCAAACCAATTTCAATTAATAAATCATAACATGTCATATTAACCAATAAAATTTGTGAAATTCAATAAAAGTCTCAAATTATATTTATTTGGGTATTTATAATATCAATTATTTTAAAATTTCATTAATATGTTAATTACTGCATTATCATTGTGTCATAAATAAATTAAATTATTTAATATCTTAAAATTATAAATAAAATACCATTATGTATAAAATATTTTATCTTTCTAATTAATATTTATAATCGAATTTATCTTATGTATAACCCTATATTAAAAATGTTTTAGTAATTAAACATTGATTTTATCTCTTTTAACTCTTCTTTGAATTAAATAATAATAAATGTCCTTATCTATTCCATGTAGACCAAAGAGGATCATATTATATTTTTAAGGTTGTTTTTGGTCGAATTTTACTTATCCAATAGAATTTGGACTTGTGTTAGGGTAACAATAATATCATTTTTACCATTAATTACCCTATTTACTTTTTACTGTGGTAAATAAAAGTAAAAAGTTACTATTCAACAAAAAAGTATTTTTATCTTATTGAACCACATTTTACCCCTTTATATTAACTGTGTCTCTCGGATTTTCGAAATTCCACTCACATAAGCGGTAAAATTATGTTTTATTGGAATTTGCAAATTCTCCTTGGAGATAGGTAAAAGACGGTGAAAAGTTCAATAAAATTTGTATATATCTAAAATTATTATTAACTGACTCCAATGAATTAAATTGAACATATATAGAATAAAATAAATTTAAATAAAATAAAAAATTATTTAATTAAAATGTCGGTTTTAACCAATAACTCAGTGTTTTTCACTATTCATCAAAAATTGAATGTTTTCTGAAAAATACAAAAAATTTACCCTTTTCTAATTTAAATATTAAGAATCCAAAAATGAAGCCCATTTTGAAAGATAGTATTTATGAATTTTCAGAAATTGGGTATTACTATTCCTAACGGCTAGTTTGATTGGTCACAGCGTGTTAGAATCTCGAAATTGCATACAATGCAATCTATTACATTATTCAAAGGGAAACATATCGTGGAAGCTTGGGGTGTTACAATGTTGTTGCATATGGATATCAGCAGTTGATGCCACATGAGAGGAACTATCCTACACATGACATGGAGTTGGCTGTAGTTGTTCATGTTTGGCGTTGTTGGAGAAATTATCTTCTGGGAGAGCATTTTGTGGTATATACTGACCACAAGAGCCACAATTATATCTTCACGCAGCGTGACATGAATCTGAGACAACAAAGGTGTGTTGAGTACCTGCAGTCTTTCAATTTTGAGCTTTCTTATATGCCTAGGAAAGGCAACACTGTGGAAGACACACTAAGCAGGAGGACACAGACACATGCAGTTCAGGAGGCTAGCAGTGGGTGGCAGCTTATGGTTCTATTCTCTAAAATGCATCTGGAGGTGCACGACAAACAAGGTAACACTTTTCATTCTTCTGTAGTTGTTACCTCTACCATTCTTGACTGAGTTCGAATGAGACAACTATCAGATTCTGAAGGCCTAGTCCTACGGGAAAGCGGGTCAAGAGAGGACCCTCTTCCCAGATGGACCGTAGGCGAGGGTGAGATCTAGCGTTTCCTGGAACGCATATGGGTGCCAGCAGATATATGCGAGGAGCTGATGTGAGACTTCCATTCCTCAGTTTGGGCAGTTCATCTTGGTGTCACAAAGACGTATCGTGATCTTCCCCTCCAGTATTGGTGGCCTGGTATGAAGAGATATGTTGTTAGTTTTGTCATGATATGTTCCACCTGCCAGTAGGTGAAGGTAGAGCACCAGGGACCAGCACATATATTATAGCAGCTACCCATTCCCAAGTGGAAGTGGAATGTTGTCACGATGGACTTCGTGACAGGGCTACCGAGATGGCCTCGAAGGGAATGACACGGTATGGGTTATCATTAACAGCCTCACGAAGGTTACTCACTTCTTTCTAATCAAATGGACCTTTTATGTCGATGAACTTGGACGGTTGTACATCCGTGAAATTGTACGCTTGCATGGGGTTTCGAGTACTATCATTTCAGATAGTGACGCCAGCCTTACTTCGCATTTCTGGAAAGGGATACAGAGGGCTTTGGGTATTCAAATAATCTTGAGTATAGCTTACCATCCTCAGACAGATGGCCAGTCAGGGTGCACAATACATGTGCTAGAGGACATGCTATGAGCATCCATCCTTGATTTTGGATGTTCTTGGGAGAAACATATACCTCTGGTGAAGTTTACCTACAATAATAGTTTTCAAGAAACTATTCATATGGCACCTTATGAGGCTTTGTACGGTAGGCCGTGCTGATCCCCCTTGTGTTGGCTGGAGGTAGGAGAGGTAGCTATGCTGGGACCTCGTCTTATTCAGAAGACTATAGAATATGTGTATTTGATTCGGAAAAGGATGGATAATGCACAGTGTCGGTAGAAATATTATGTTGATCAGCAGAGATGACCTTTGGAGTTCAAGGCCGGAGATCAGGTTTTCCTATGTGTTACCCTGAGGTTGGGACACAAGAGGATCAGGAGACAGGGTAAGCTTTCACTGAGATATGTCGGGCCATTTTAAGTTTTGGAGAGAGTTGAGTTGGTTTCTTATAGGTTGTAGTTACCTCTAAGGTACCAGGATATACACTATGTCTTCCCTGTTTCTTAGCTTTGACACTATTTCTCAGACCTGTCTCATGTCTTCCAACACAAGGCGGTTGAGCTAGAGCAGGATGCATCATTTGAGGAGTATACTATCAGCATTGATGATCGTAGTGAAAAGGTACACCATGGCTGTTTAGTTCCTCTGGTACGGGTGCAATGGCAGTATGGTCTTGTGCAGGATGATACTTGAGGGAGAGAGGCAAATATGTGATCACAATGGCTAGATTTATTAAAGGATTCTCTTTGGCCAACTTTTTAGGGAAATTCAGGGATGAATTTATTTATGGGGGTAAGTTTGTAAGAACCTGGATCTTCATTTCAGGTATGTTTTTCCTTTTCTGGTCATTTTTTGAGGAAAAGTGGAAAATCTGGAAATATTCTAAGTACACGCCATGTACTTTATAAGTACACACCGTGTAATTTGATCCTACACAAGTCCATGTGCTGGCTGTGTCCGGGCCACACACACGGTGTGTAGGGGTGATGTGGAGGCCACTTAATGCAGTGTACAGAAAAGGTGAGTACATGCCGTGTAATTTTCTTTCTTTTTCATTAAACAGACCGGGGTCACGTCTAATCCCCATTTCCATCTTCTTCTTCACCTAATTATGTCTAGAGCATCCGAGGGTGCTGAATCTTCTCTGAGCCACTAATATGTCACCAGTTATCTGAATCAAATGCCATCAGTTTCAATAGAATTGTAGCAGTGAGTTCTTGGTTCTTCCTTGACCACATTTCCTGATTCTTTCTCTAATGAGAGTTATCTAAAGGTTGAACGTTTTAGAAATTTTTTCAGATCTTCTCCGTTATAGGCTGATTTACAAACATTGGTTCAAGTATATTGATCTCCTAGGATCGAGGTATGTGGTTTGTCTCCCTATGTTGAATGTCTTTGAGTTTTTGTGCCAAAAGTGTCAGATTCCCATGTATCGAGTATCTCGGGTTCAGGTTTTGAACCTATATTATTACCTGCCTTATATTTCTTTTATTCTTGAGGTTATTAGACGATTAATTTTTTCTTGTTACCAAGTTTTAGGATCACCCCATGGGTGTTTCACTTGTTTTGGAAGTTTACCACCGTTTGGATTAGGTTTCCTGTGAGGCATACCTTGTTGCATTGATTACCTACCATGAGATAATTGATTGCATGTAATTCCTACTGTTTATATGCTTTTGATTCATTATAGCTATTATCCAAGTTGTTTTTGAACTTACATAGGGCTGCTAACAGTCGATTACACACGACTAGACTACTCAGGGCTGTGTGAACCTGGTGCGGTAGACTAAAGAGGGAATTAACGATTAAGGGCATCCATAGAGATTCTATTATAAATTAGTATCATTTGCAGGACATATAAGAATTGGACTTTCTTCTTCCTCATATTTTCCTTAGTTACATATCGAGACTATAGGCGGAATTAGATATAATTTCTTCCTCAGAGATTCTATACTTATCATTGCAAGACCACATGGGAATTGATGATGAGTGCTTCGCAAAGTGTCTATGCCTCTGTATGATTACCTGACAATAGGGGTCTTCCCGTATGAGCCACCCAGAGAGTTAGTGTGAATATTGTTTGGTTGGTTGTGATGATTCCACCAATCCAAAGAACAAGCTTGTGTTTTATACTGCTTGTAGTTTAGTTAGTCTGCTGAGATACATGTTGTGTTACTTTCTATGCTTTGGGAATATAGAGTTGTTGCTAGATTCAATGGGTGATAATTAAATGACTGAATTTAATTACTAAATAAATGTGAATGGATATTCATAAGATTTTTTTTAGTGTAATCTTCTTTCTCTACTGCATTTATTTCATTTACTTTTTCTATATTTCTCACTAACAGTAGGGCACAGATCATGTGGTGGTTGCCTAATGGGATTAGTCTCACACCGTGTTTGGGTCCGGATTTTCGGCCCAAACAGGTTATATGATTGCAGGTGTTGATAGGGATTGTAGCCCTTCTACTTTAGGTACAAGATTGCTGGTTGGAGCTAAAGAGCGTATGACCGATCCTAGGATTGCGATGCTGTGGGAGTTAATATTTACTTTTAGTACTTTGTTCTCCTTTGTATTTCAAAACATTGTTGTGTTTGTTGATTTCCCTTTGATACTTGTACCTGCTACATCATTTTCATCATTATGATATTATACATGGCTTCCACTGTTTAGTTTCAGTTATTGTATGTTGTTTACTACATCCTCTATTGACTGTTATTTCCTTTTATTTGTATACCATACCAGGTTAGGGAATAGTTTCCCCAATGACTCACCAAGGCCCTTGCTGCTAGTCGGAAGCCTCTGGAGATTGGGGAAATATGCTTGATGTCCTGTGGAGAACCGGGTATGGGTCACCAGTTGAGTGGCTCTGGATTTGGTTTGTTTCATCAGTTCTCCAAACATGGACAAGATCCCAAAATTCCCAAAATATTAATCACATATTGATGAAAAAAATGACATGGAAACTCTAAGAATGTAAAATTTAAGAGAATAAAGATAAAATAATTCTTCAAAAAAATTCAATCCATTCTCTATTATAGATCACTACCATAAATCCATTTTGTACCCTATAAAATTGATACCATCAATTCTCTCATCATCATTATTTGAAACATGAGTAAAATTATGATAGGGGTTTTATACCATTAACATTCATCAAATAAAAATAATGATATCCAATGTGGGTCCAAAAATACGAGAACAAAAACCCAGTACCTCAATCCTATATGTTTATTTATGGATATCTCAATAAATTTCAAACTAACACTTTCTTGTAAAAAAACTCATCTAGAGCTCCCACAAAGATTCCTTTCCTTACCCAACCAAACCAATACTACATTAAATATAAACAAATAGTTACAAAAAATTCATTCTTAAAGTTATTCATGAATGATTGAAAATTCATTTATAACCCACTAAACCAATTTATACAACATTAGATGCATGATACACGTTTGGAATAGATGAAAATTCATCATGTTCAAAACAATCCTAACCATAAACTGTTTCCAAAATCACACCAAACTCAAATAAACATAATACCTAAATGACATAAAAAATTAAAACTAGATTACTTTTCTATGAATCGAAGTCGAATCAACCACACAATTTCAATCACTAAATCCTATAGGGACACTAGACCAACAAAATATCTAAGGGGAAGACATAAAATATAATTGAATGAAAATAATTATCAACATAATGAAACTCCTATGAATGAAATCAAAATATTTCATAACCCAAAAAATCATAATAAATATCCATGAACACTAAATATGATCATAATATCCACATTTCAAACAATTTCAATATATGATATTTTTTACATTGAATTTCCCAAATAAAATTAAAATCATCTTATAATCCCATGATTTAGTAAAAATAAAATAAAAATTAGAAGATAAAATTTAATCCTAATTTAGTAACACATAAATATTTTATCATAATAAATAATAATTAAACTAGAACTATTCAATTTTAAGTAGTAAATATTAATAGTCCACAGTCACCAAAATAAATTCATAAAATTAATAAAAATTAAAATGTTATTTTACAAAAAAATCCAAATTCCCAAATTTTTTATATGAAATAATTATTTCTACTTTAAAAAATAATTAAAAACATTCCAATTTATCTTCTAAAAATTGTCAACCACTATTAAAAATATTATCCAAATGAATTATTTTATGAAAAAATATCCAAATCTTTTAAAACATCAAACTCACTGTGAAAAACGCCCATACATAGCCCAAATGAATTTGAATCAAAGGGAGCTAAAAAAATTAATATTAAATATGATATTGGATATGAATAACTTCACTCCATGGATTGGTAGGATATTCACTAATCATACCATTTCCATGGTGATTTATATAAAACCATTTACCCATCCTTCACATGAATTCCCAATCCATTAATACTCATTGATCACCACCGCTTCAACACCCATTTCAACAAAAAAATATAATTTCCTTGATAGATAAGAATAATATCTTTATAATTAAAAACACTATCAACTAGAAGAAAATATCATAAGAAATAACAGAAAAAGAAAATAGGATATCAAAGCATTTATCACAACATATCATGGAAACATCAGTTTATTCATGATAAGTGATAATCAGTCACCCACCCAATGACCTTAATTTTGATCTATAATGGTCATTTATATAAAAAAACATTAGGTCTCAAATAAAAATGCATTCCCATACCCAATTGTTTTTTGAACAAACCTAATTTGTACCACCATTTAGAACATGAATTAATCTCTGACAATTATTAAGGGGAATACTGAATCCCCCGAGGATGGAAACTAAAAAAACAACAATGTAAACCATGTGGGAATAATTTCTCCCAAAAAATAATTATGAAAATAAGAGGCGACAATTAACTAAAATATTGGTATTTCCTATCTGTGATTTATATGTAAAATAAAAATAAAATAGATAGAATAAAATAGTAAACTAAATATAATATATAATAATTAGTATAATTAAAAAATAAAATACCTCCACTAACCCCTTTCACCATCTACTATAGACACAAACCCCACTAGATGCATATCCTCACCCACTACAACAGCACTTCACCTCTAACCGTAGAAGGTTGGAAAAATCATACATGGACAATGTGATAAAGTAAACTGAAATATATTAAATCTACTACATACCTATATGTTACTTTAAACATAACTATCCAACTGTAAATATAAAAGATTTATGAGAAAAACATAAGCTAAATAATATCCTTAGTGGTTAGATAGGTGTGATCTCGAATGCCTATTAATATGGCCATGTAAACACCAACCCTTTCCATATCATTAAATAAAGTATCCATTACATGTTATTTTGAAATAAAATTTATAAAGTAGGATTGTTTACTTTTTAATTTTCGATAAAAATAATTATTTTAATTAATTGTCAATTACCATATCCTTCTAAAATAAGGTGGTCCATGCATTGTTAACATAAAATTATTTTCACACATTAACTGAATAAATATTACTACCCTTTTCAATAAGATCCTCTATTCCTATCAAGATCCTAACTGATTAGAACTCCATAGCTAAGCATAGCTAGCCATGGAAAAATTCAAGATATGTGATCTCATGTAAAGTTTCTCTAGGTGTGTGTCAGTAAAGAGAAATCACACTGAATGAACATGTGTTGGCCTATGGGGTTAGTGATTATTATGATAAGGGACCTTTGCAGGTTATATAATATGATGTTTATTAATGTAAACCAAATAATTTAAAGTGACCCAATAGGTAAGATAACAAGGTTCATAGACCAAGGAGGCCAGGTTGAGATGAATTTTATCATAGCCAATAACCATCTGGAAGTGCATATGGAAATCATAGGTTTGGGGTTTGGATTCTACAATAATATTACTATTCTTTAAAGTGGAGATAATATAACACCCTATGAAAAGTGAGACTTTAAATACGAAATCATACTACCCATTTCAATAAGGTGTTCCATTAATTTTGGGAGCCTACCTAAATTAGAATCCATTGCTAAGTGTGTTTAACCTAGATTCATGACAAGATGAGGGACCTCCTATAATGTTTCGTACTCTATTTGAGATTGAGGACAAGGAAAGCAAAAATGCAATGATTTTTAATATCAGGAAAGCCTTTTTCAGATAAGTGAGTCAACTGGGTAATAAATTGGTGTTTGTTTGGAAGGATAACAAGGTAGTGTATGAGATCCATGGGTTGAGAAGACATGGTCCATGGATTGAGGGGTTGGGTCATGAAATGAGGGCCTAGTTTATAGTCTAGACCACATCTAATAAATATTTAGATATCTCCATAAACTAAAAATATTTTATTAATACAATAAATAGACTTATATAATAATATAATCCTCCCATAGTGTATGTTACATTTCATAACTCAACCATTCATCATCTATAAAGTACATTTGATATAAACTAATTCCTTAATTTGTCAATATGAGTTTGCTTAGTCATCATGTAAGTTGAATTTAGGATTCCATGAATCTTCAACAAAGGAAATGATCCATTATTTAGTAATCCCTAGATTAAATCATATTTCACCATAATATTTGTAATCATGGAATGGAATAAAATATTATTCATATGATATTTCACAGTCATTGTGTTTAGAATACAACACATTATCTAAATGATTTCAATAAAACAAATTTAAAAACACCTTAACCATATTTTCTCTTTCATGCTTTTATAATAGTAATATATTTTTCCTTTACTGTATAATATTCTAATGTAATATGTAATTTTGAAACTATTTTAATTATCATGAATCTATATGTATATACATATCATATAGTATTATTCATACTAGCAATATAAATAAAAAATAACCCATCAACATATCTCAATAAAGGATTCCATACCTTATAGTAAAACGACATTGCGTTTCACCCATATAGGTATCTCAATACCCACATGAAATATTATCATAGTATCCTTAATTTTCTTTCTATGTAGTTTCTAATAACTCTAACTATATATCCCATTTCTTGTTGATTAAAAATCAGGACATACATCCATTATCATTTCATTTATGGATAAATAATTTTCACCAAATGTCAATGTTTTTATACCACTTCAACCAATTATACAATGATAAATTGACGTTACATGTAATATGAATTGAAAGAAAGTATTCACAATACTATTTTGAAACTAATTAAAACCATCTCTATATAGGATATATTCTATATATTTAGGTTAAAAAAATGTGACCACATGTTATTATCATTTGAAGAATAATTTTTTTCTAAAAAAGATCCTTTATTTCAAATTCTATTGATTATGATACAATAAAACTATTGGTCTGTTTCACAATGGACCTTATAATGTGAAAAAAACCACATTCAAAAATAATGTGATATAGAAATTTCAATATAATTTTATAGATAAATATAGATCTGTGTCATATCTCATTTTATTCTTCTTTCCCATGAATGCTTCAAGTTTTTGATTCGACTACTGAGATGCATGTTTCATCATATACATAATTTTTCTTATTTAAAAAATAAATTCATATTTTTTAACACATGAAACTATTATGGTTATAAAATATAGATAGCCTCCTCCATGTATCCATGTTAGAAAAATATTTTTATTTAAAACAATTGTAAGTAAAAACCCTATACTACTACAAATATGAATAAAACTATAATGGTGTTTACCATAATAATTGAAGAATAATTTTATTTTTATTTATACCATCCTCATTTGGAATACCATTATAACAGAATTTTTATTATACTTATTACATCCATAAAAATCGTTTTTGAAATGGACCAAAAATTTATTATGATTTCTTTTAAAATTATTGTAAATTACCAATTCCCTATGACATATTAGCTTGAAATGATGATAATTCATACTTCATTTCTATCTCACACATTCTTGAAAAATTTACATTCACTACTAATTCATAACACATTGACTACCCACTAATTGTCAGTAAAAAATAATAACTATAAGACTCGTTTATTTTTTTCTAAAATATATACCCCTCTTGAGCGCCTAAGAGGTATATATATTCTTAATATCTCTATATGATTTATAGAGAATATAATATTCTTTTATATTACGTTTCCATGATCAAAATACTCTTGATAAAAGGGTTCCTTTAGCCCTAAAAAATATTCAAAATTCTATATATCCTTATAAAGAGAATATATATGAATGGTAACATTATTTATTTAAATAATATTTCTACATTAATAATCCCACAATAGATAAACCAAATCTTTATTTACATTACAAGTGATTAAAAATTTATAGCATTTAGAATCCAATGTTTCATAAGAACTAAATTCTATATGAATATAATCTCAAGAAAGTAATTCGAATTTGAAATATATATCTTCTTATATATCAATACAACCTTAGGTATTTCCTTTTACAATAGTATAGATGGACTATTATTTAATTTTTATGATTCCGTGTTAGTATCCAAAAAACCCCGTGGGGAACCAACATTAAATATCATTGCCTCGGATTCTCACAAAATTTATTTCATCTGTTATACAAACCATTTTGTATTTCATTCTAAAAACCATCTTATCCATATGAATTTTTTTATATATATTTCCTTTAAATAATGACATTTATACTCTCTTTAATGTTTAATCATAAACACTTCCTCTATAGAAATGTCTCATTCTCTCTAATATTAACATATTCTTAAATCATAAATGAAATATTAAACTTCATTTAAATAAAATAAATACAAATCATTTTAGGTTCTTTATAAATTAATGTCACGTCCTAATGTGGTCCACCAAGAGAGTGAATAAGCATTGGTATCTATGCATTTGAATGTATATGTTTTATTTTTCAAGACTTTTGTGTTTTTAAACCACTTGAAAAGGAAACATTATTCAGAATTATAATGAATTCTTCACAAAATCCAATTACCACTAATTTTATATCTTGTATTACTCTATTTTGCACAAAAACTATCATTACATTGTTTCTCATATGTCCCAATATGCAATTCCATGTTTTGAAATATGTTTTGGAATTAAACCAATTTCTATATTTTTACATTCCTCATTCCCTGTTAAATGTTCTATTTTTCATTCCTCGTGATGTAATAATAGAAAAATTGTTGATTTTAAAAAATCCCATAAGTAATGTGAAAAAATTACCATTATTATAATAGAAAATAATTGATGTTATGTTCCCTTGAAAGATAAAAATAAATAAAAAATTACTCAATATATATATAATAATATTATATGTTTTAATTTTAAAATAGCATTTTCTAATATTATTATGTGTTTTATCATTATTTAGGTCTTCCTTAATAAAATCTCATGAAATTAAATTTCAAAGGCATTTAATCAATAGTGTTGAATTTAAATAAGTGTCAATGTCTAATATAAAAGTTTTAATAGGTGTTTCAATACTATGCACTATTTTATCATCAAATTTAACTTTGTAGTATTCATTATTTCACAACAAGAAGCTAGCTATCTGATATTACAATCCCACATTGCATGTCATTACTTCCAACAACACTAATTGGTGGGACCTTTTCTTTCACAATTCACTTGGGTTCATCATCTTCACATTGACATACAACATTAGATTAAATGATTCAATGATCTAATTTTTCCTTCATCGTTCATCACATTCCAGTGTGTTTTATTGAATATCTTCAGTGAATATTTTTAATGATGAAATCAAAAATTATAATTAATGTTTATTTTTATTTTCAATAAGAAATACTTATCATTATTATTATAATATCACAAACTTATGGTAGTAATTAAAAGAGAATAAAGACATTTATTCCATTATGTAAATCAATTTCTTCTAAAATAAAATTGATTGACATAATATTTAATACATTAATATAAAATAATACTATCATAATTTTGGATCTTTACTATTTGAATAGTATATACCTTAGGAACACTATGATTGATGATGAAGGATTTTTTAACATGTTAAAAACTTTTATCAAAAACACCACATGTAATATCTTAGGACTCACCTTAAATAGAGACTTCAACCATTGTGGTATTTTTAATTATCAAAGGAATATTTTTAAAATCAAGGTAGAATTTTAAATAATTTATAGGGGTTAAGTAATAATAATAATAAAATAAATTAAAACCCTATATTCTCATATATAGATTATATATTTATTTTTATATCATTTTCTTAAAATAACCCCTAATATAATTTTCCCGTGAGAGAATGCGGAGACCATTAAATAGAGAATTAAGTCAGAGGAAGATATTTTAACTAAATATATGGATCACAGGACTTGGAATTTATCTTTCTTTTTCAATTTCCCACCATTTAGTCCTCTCTCCTTATTTTTTTCAAAAAAAAGAACAAATTATATAAATGAATATTGAGTATGATAAATTGAAAAAAATTATATAAAATATGGTTTTGGTTTTAAAAAAATCTATTAAATTGATTTTGATTAAATTTTGAGATAAATTTGGGAATTTGAAAAATTATTTAGAGATTTTGATAGAATACACCTTAGTATCAAAATATGAGATTAATATAAGTTAATATAAATTTTATAATGTTTTCTACAATTTATAATTTTTGAATTGTTTTTCTATATTATTAGAGATATCATAGAAATATATTTTCATTTGTTATGATTTTTTTTTGATTTTCTAAAAAATATTGAGAATCGATATGAAATAAATATATTTATAAAATGATGATTTATATATGATACTAACAAGACTACAATGGTATGATCCAATAAATTGGATTAAAGTTATGTATGATTGAATTTATTCAACATTTTTATATTAATATAGTTTTCCCATATAAATGATTTATTTATAAAAAAGTTTATACATTATTTTGATATTTCGAATAAAAAATATATATTTTCTATTTTCAATAATATAGAAGATTTATTTCCCTAAATCCCATTGTAAACAATGGTATTGAACATAAAAGATGAGGGCAACTATGGGGAGGTGTGACATGATATATTTATGATCTAGTGACATAGATTGGGCCTTTTCATCTCTATTACTATTTAGTTCCATTACCTATAGGTGTGAAAGTGGACTTATTCATATAATGACATAATATATTATAAAGAAAATTCCATGTGTGACATAATTAAATGTATTATTATGTATTATGGTTTTCAAAAGAATATGCACTTCATTGGTTTTATTATATACGTTGGTTTTAAAATAGAAATATGCATAATATACTTAAATAATATATCTATTCTACCATGACCATATGATTATTATAGATATAGGATATTCAAAAAACTAATTGACATGACAAAAGAAGTGATAACATCAACTATTAAGATCATACCATAAGAATCTCATTTAATGGAGGTTTAAAGGGAGATAGAATAATAGGGATTTTCCATTTACAAAGTCCAATATTATATCAATCGACTAAATCATGATAAAAACCATTTATGGGAGAAGTTCAAGATCATCGAGGTCTTAGACCAAACCATGTATATCGAATCACCCCTGAAAATCACATCATCACACACTATACCCTTAGGGTGTGTTCTAGTGTAATAAATAAATATTTATAAAGACTGAAATAATTTTAAAGTGTATAGTTTATATAATAATGAATATATTTTCTTCTAATTGTTAATTTAAAAAATAATTGACTTAGGTGTAATGAAACAAAAAAATTATTTTTCTGAAATATTCAATTTCAATAAAATCATTTATTTTGGTGTGTAGATGAATCCTTAAATTAAATAATATTTCAATAAAATATTCTTATTAAATAATTGTTATTAAATATTAATTATCATAAAATTTTAATGAAGTCAACTATAATTTTTATAAGGAATGGAAAAATGTTATCTTTAAAAAACCCTACATTCCTAAAAAAATATGGATTGTAATTAAAAATTTAAAATTCATATATTCTGAAACAAATTATAAAATTAATATTTTTTTAATCATAACTTGTAAATTATAAAATGTATATTTTTTCATAATTTTCTAAGACATTCGAATTTTGAAGTAAAAATTAAATACAGTATAATTATACTATGTGTAATTGGATATCAAAATGTCCCATAGTCAAGGAAATTATTTGTATAATGAGTATCCATGACCATATATATGTTTACCCTTCAATATAAAGTTTTTTAGGATATTTGATTAAATTTATAAATTCTTTATGAATTCTCTGAAATCTATATTATTTTTGAGGGTTTTAATATCATTTATTTAGGAGAATGAATCACTTCCAAATCACCCAGGGTAATATTTTAGTATGTTAATCCCTTTGACTTATAAAATAATGAAAAACAGTCCTCTTTTGTAGAATACATGGTAAAAAACAATGTAAATTTTTTATGTTTTCATAATTTTTTTATTTGGAGTCTAAAAACGGTGTTTAGGAAATAAAAATGGTGTCCACTCCATTTTCCTTTATAAACCAACCCATGTTCCAATTCCCTTCAATAGAAACAATATATAATGTCCTTACATTACCTCCCCTCTGTAGTGTCCTCTTTTTGGGCCCCCAAGATCATAAGAAGCTCCTCCCTATCATTTTTAATCACACTCTCATGGTAATTGATCCTCTACTACTCTAATTTTTTCAATAATCATCATTATATTATAAATTTTATGTCAAATTCATAATGTTGTGATATGTTCTTACATATAAATATTATTTCCCCTATTATGGATAAAAACCGAGATACCTCTTTCACAATCATTATTTTTTCCCAGGAATACTTATCTTCCCCATTATGCTACTGAAATATAATTGCAATTTTCTATTCTAACAATTGTTTAATGGATATATGTGCCCATTTCTTATATTTTTTTCACATTTATACACTTCTACATGATTAAGTAGGTACTTACATTTATTTAATCAAAAATAAATAATTTTGGATTAAATTTTATGAAATGTGTTCTTATGTATATGATCTATATGACATGCTTATCCATATACATGATATAATTATGAAGGGTGAACCCAGACAGTGCTCCAATGCATTGGATGAAGTTTTATTCTACAGTTATTCCATGTATGGTTCATTATATTATATCCTATGAAGATTATATAATTTTTCCATAGTGTTTACCCTTTATATATTATGTAAAATTGAAGGTTGTCGACAAATTCCCATGTTTCATTTATGTTATTATCCTATATCATTCCTCATTGTTCCTGTTTTTTATTCACTACCAATTTAAGTATCATTCATATTCATATAGTATAACAAGTAATTTCTTCATGACATTATTATTTTCTTATTTTCTTCCAAATCTTTATAGATCTCCTCTTTTATATGTATTCCTATATGATATAACATGAAACTTTATGAACGATGAAATAATATGATCATGTTAAGGAAGATTTTAATAAATCTAATTTATCCTCATTTTTAATATCTTATGTAATGTAACTAATTTAAAATGAAATAATTATTATCTATCTTTGAGGTTCTATTATGCGTATTATTATGTGAAAAATTATGAATATGTGTGTAATAACACCAAGGGATATCAATGTTTGTATCAAAAGAAATTGTATTTCTTTGGATTTGGTTTGGAAATCTCTAGTGATGAATTAGGTATACGAATAAACAAAATAATATATACATAAATATTGATAAATTATAGACTATGTGGCTTCTATAAAAATACATTCTTGTCTAGATACAACCAGTGGATGTGTCCCTATAACAGATCTAAAAAGTCATAAAAAACAATGGATTGAGCTAAACTTGATTAGAAACAGGTTCATGGAAACAAGCTCTGCTACACACATATATTTACACTCAAAAGAGATATGATTTGGTAAATAAAAATGATCATTGTGATCAATTATTTGGGGAACAAAAACTCTCATAAGTTTGTTTAAAGCAAATAGATCATGGATAATATATATTAATGCGTTTAAATATTTATGTAAAGAAAATAAATGTCATTTATATGTTATATCATTAATTTCATTGGAATTCTATTTATCTTCAAAATAGTATAAAACCCATCATCCCTAATTTTTCATTTATTCTATTTAATGGATGGAAATAAGACGAAGCAAATAAACATCCAATGAAAATTGAAATGTGATGACTAACTAGAAGAGATACCCATCCTTATGGGAGTAATAATAACATGATTTGAGGTGGTACTCTCTCAATAAAATCAGGTAATAAATTGATACATAAATAAGGGAGAATTACTAAATACACCTAACAAATTAAAACATAAAATTGATACCACTGTGGGATAATGGCCTGAGACGTTCAATTTATCATCTAATCCCATAATCGTGGAACAATGGATAAAGTCCTCTAAGAATTAATTCTCAATACATCAATGTTATAAGGGGGAAAAGGTTATACTAGCTGTTTACGGTAGAAAGGGATAATCTAATCAGTGGTGTCCATTGATCAAGAAAACAAATCATGGGGAAGATGTCAAATCTATGGGTGTAATGTGTTCCAAAAAATGATTTTCATAAAATATTTTACTCTCACTCTCTGAAATAATATATAAATATATTTCCTTGACCAAAATAAAAAAAAATTATAAATCCATTATGGCGTATGAGTAAAAAATCACAAGACATGCATGATACAGCTTCAGGATTGTTATTAACCATTACTTCAATGTTGATAGTGTATTTGGTGGGATAAAGCAGAGCCTACGAAAATCCCCAACAATAAAATATTTTGATATCTTTCCAGAAATTGTTTGATGTTCCCTCAATGTCAAAAATAAGATTGGAGAATATAAAGGGTGTCTTAAGGATAAAAAGTGAAAATTAATGTTTAATTCTATGATTTCATTGTAAAAATTCTGATATTGGAAATAAAAAATTGACATTATACTTTACAAAAGTTTGGAATGAATCACCACATAAATGTACTAAAGGGGACAATTAAATGTTTTATGTTCGAAAAGGAAGGGAATCTTACTATTAATTATCTAACGAAGAAACCTAACAATTCAATGTTATAGAAGAATTAAAAAACATACCTTAAATCTATTTTCCAATGTTTCAACTTCAAGAGAAAATAACACTATGAAAACCACTACCTTAATCCAAGGGTTATCAAATACAATCAATGAGGTCAACCACCAAGGAATAAAGGGAGAGCATATTCAATCATGAATACTATGGGGGATCCCATTAACATTGTGTTGATAGGTACAATTGTTATTCTTTAAATATTTGGGAATGTATTTTTGGATTAATTATTATGTATTCTTTAATATCTTGAAATTTTAGTAGAAATATTAAAAATCCCCACAAAAATCCTGGAAGTAGATATATTGTTGAAAACAAAAAATTGGGAAATTATTAAATCTCATGTATATAACTTATCCACCACTACGGGAAAAATGGGTATTTGCAATGGGTTATTTGCGTCGAGGATAAATCTCGTCGCAAATAGCCCCGTTAAAAACATATTTACGACGGGGGTATTTTCCCGTCGCAAATAAGTAACCTTTTGCGACAGGAAAGGTATCCCGTCGCAAAAGGATTGGCGCGCTTTGCGCGCCAAATCGCGGGAAACATATTTGCGACGGGGGAATATTCCCGTCACAAATAACCGGCGGCAGTAAAAGGTATTTGCGACGGGAATATTCCCCCGTCGCATATAGTATGTCGGCAGGTGGTTATTTGCGATGGGACCCGTCGCAAATAACTATTTAACCGTTGACCGTAATTAATGATGGCTAAGGTATTTGCGACGGTACCCGTCGCAAATAATAGTATTTGTGACGGGATACTCGTCGCAAATGGACCCGTCGCAAATAATCTAACCTATAAATACCCCCACCCATTTTTTTCATATCATTCTCAAACTCCATCTTCTTCTTCTCTCAAAATTTTATTTCTAAAGTTCAGTTTTTCTGAAGTTTAATTTTTTTTCTCCGGAGTCGATATTGAAGTTTTGAAAAACGATCAGAGATCAACCTCAGATCAATTTTCAAGGTATTTATGTGCATTTTAATTTAATATTTATTTTTAATTTTTTATTAGTTTCAATTATCCTTAATTAGTTGTAATTTAATTATGTTTACATTATTTTGTTACTTACTAAATTTAAATTATTAGTATTGTTCATAGTTAATGGTAATTAGGAATAATTAGTAATAATTTTTAATAATTAAGAATAAATATTAATAATTAGTAATAAATAACAATAATTAGGAATAATAACATTATTACATTATTAGTATATTTTATTATTAATATTAAAATAATATAATTTTTTATTTATATACATTTCTCTTTTCATATGTGTGTTTGCTGTCTACACATGTATTATTTGTATGTGGAGACAAAAAACACATAGATGAAAGGAGAATTGTATATAAATTAGAAAATTATATTATTTTAATATTAATAATAAAATATACTAATAATGTAATTATTCCTAATTATTGGTAATTATTCCTAATTATTGGTAATTATTCATTTAATTACTAATAATTAGGAACAATTATCAATAATTATCAATAATTAGGAATAATTAGTAATAATTAGTAATAATTACCAATAAATAGTAATAATTACCAATAATTAGTAATAATTACCAATAATTAGTAATAATTACCAATTATTAGTAATACTTACCAATAATTAGAAATACTTACCAATAATTAGTAATAATTATTAATAGTTATCAATAATTAGTAATAATTAGTAATAATTACTAATAATTACCACTAATTAGTAATAATTAGGAATAATTACCAATAATTACCAATAACTAGTAATAATTAGTAATAATTATTACTAATTAGTAATAATTAGTAATAATTAGTAATAATTCATAATAATTAGTAATAATTAGGAATAATTAGTAATAATTACCAATAATTATCAATAATTACCGAGAATTAGTAATAATTACCGATAATTAGTAATAATTACCGATAATTTGGAATAATTACCGATAATTAGTAATAATTAGTAATAATTAGGAATAATTACCGATAATTAGTAATAATTAGTAATAATTATCAATAATTAGTAATAATTAGTAATAATTAGTAATAATTGGTAATAATTAGTAATAATTAGTAATAATTAGTAATAATTATCGATAATTACCAATAATTACCGATAATTATTAATAATAACGATAATTAGTAATAATTACGGATAATTAGTAATAATTAGTAATAATTACCAATAATTAGTAATAATTACCAATAATTAGTAATAATTACCAATAATTAGTAATAATTACCAATAATTACCGATAATTTCCAATAATTACCGATAATTGCCAATAATTAGTAATAATTAGTAATAATTAGTAATAATTAGTAATAATTACCAATAATTAGTAATAATTAGGAATAATTACCAATAATTAGGAATAATTACCAATAATTAGAAATAATTACCAATAATTAGGAATAATTACCAATAATTACCAATAATTAGTAATAATTAACAATAATTAGTAATAATTACCAATAATTAGTAATAATTACCTATAATTAGTAATAATTACCGATAATTAGTAATAATTACCGATAATTAGTAATAATTACCGATAATTAGGAATAATTACCGATAATTAGTAATAATTAGTAATAATTAGGAATAATTACCGATAATTAGTAATAATTAGTAATAATTATCAATAATTAGTAATAATTAGTAATAATTAGTAATAATTAGTAATAATTAGTAATAATTACCGATAATTACCAATAATTACCGATAATTACCAATTATTACCGATAATTAGTAATAATTACCGATAATTAGTAATAATTACCGATAATTAGTAATAATTAGTAATAATAACCAATAATTAGTAATAATAACCAATAATTAGTAATCATTACCAATAAGTAGTAATAATTACCAATAATTAGTAATAATTACCAATAATTACCGATAATTACCCATAATTACCGATAATTACCAATAATTAGTAATAATTAGTAATAATTAGTAATAATTAGTAATAATTAGTATTAATTACCAATAATTAGTAATACATAACAATAATTAGTAATAAGTACCAATAATTAATGGTAAATAGTAATAATTAGTAATAATTAGAAATAATTAGTAATAATTACTAATAATTAGTAATAATTAGTAATAATTAGTAATAATTATCAATAATTAGAAATAATTATCAATAATTAGTAATAATTAGTAATAATTAGTAATAATTAGTAATAATTACCAATAAGTATTAATAATTCCCAATAATTAGTAATAATTACAAATAATTAGTAATAATAACAATAATTAGTAATAATTAGTAATAATTACCCATAATTGCCAATAATTACCAATAATTACCAATAATTACCAATAATTAGTAATAATTACTGAAAATTACCCATAATTACCGATAATTACCAATAATTACGAATAATTACCAATAATTAGTAGTAATTAGTAATAATTAGTAATAATTACCAATAATTAGTCATAATTAGTAATAATTAGTAATAATTAGTAATAATTACCAATAATTAGTAATACTTAACAATAATTAGTAATAATTTCCAATAATTAGGAATAATTACCAATAATTACCGGTAAATAGTAATAATTAGTAATAATTATAAATAATTACCAATAATTAGTAATAATTAGTAATAATGACTAATAATTAGTAATAATTAGTAATAATTATTAATAATGACTAATAATTAGAAATAATTAGTAATAATTACCAATAATTAGTAATAATTACCAATAATTAGTAATAATTAGTAATAATTAATAATAATTACCAATAATTAGTAATAATTACCAATAATTAGTAATAATTACCAATAATTACCAATAATTAGTATTAATTACCAATAATTAGTAATAATTACCAATAATTACCAATAATTAGTAATAATTAGTAATAATTAGTAATAATTACCAATAATTAGTAATAATTAGTAATAATTAGTAATACTTAGTAATAATTACCAATAATTAGTAATAATTACCAATAATTAGTAATAATTAGTTATAATTACTAATAATTACCAATAATTAGTAATAATTAGTTATAATTAATAATAATTACTAATAATTAGTAATAATTACTAATAATTAGTAATAATTACCAATAATTAGTAATAATTACCAATAATTAGTAATAATTACTAATAATTAGTAATAATTAGTAATAATTACCAATAATAACCAATAATTAGTTATAATTAGTAATAATTACCAATAATAAGTAATAATTACCAATAATTAGTAATAATTACCGATAATTACCAATAATTACTAGTAATTACCAATAATTAGTAATAATTACCAACAATTAGTAATAATTAGTAATAATTACCAATAATTGGTAATAATTAGTAATAATTACCAATAATTAGTAATAATTAGTAATAATTTGTAATAATTAACAATAATTAGGAATAATTACCAATAATATTAGTACTATGAAAATAATAAAAAAAATTATATAATATTAAAATTATCAATATTTGTAACATGTTTTTCTTTATTATCAACATATTTAATTCTTAAAGGGTCAATTTTTAGGTCTATCTCAATAAAAATTTTGCGTCAGTCATGTATGATCTAAACTCTATAACTATCATAGCTTGAGTGTTTTTTCTAACAAATTATTCAAAACTAGTAATGCTTTTATATTTTATAGAGAAATATAGAACAACGAGGTCGTGAAAAATCATTATTAGGTGACCGCATGTGGATAAATCAACGTAGAAATCCAAACGGTTCTAGTTTAAATCCAGTATATGTAGAGGGTGTGGAGACTTTTTTATCATTTGCGGCATCAAATCCAGAATTTGTTTCAGAAGGAAAAATAAAATGCCCTTGCAGAAAATGTGCATTGAGAACGTTTGACACGTTTGACATAGTGGGAGAACATCTCTTGCATTTTGGTTTTCAACCAGATTATGTTTTTTGGTATCAACACGGTGAATGCAGTTCCAGAGGAGGTGATACCAACTTGATTCCGGATCCATCCCGGTTTCAAGATTTAGTACATGATGTTGCAGGTTCATTTGTTCAACATACAGAAACTCCGGATGATATAGCTTCAAATCCTGAGTTGGCACTGTATGAATTTTATGAGTTGTTGAAGTCTGCTGAGGATGCATTATATCCTGGCTACAAGATGAGCAAATTAAAAGCAGTTGAAAAATTTATGGCTATCAAATCAGATAACGGAATGTCAAACACCTGTTTTGACCAGATATTTTCATTTCATAAAACACTGTTACCTGAAGGAAATGTTTTACCTGCAAATTACTATGAGAGTAAGAGGCTGGTTCGAAATTCGGGACTTACTTGTCAGAAGATTCATGCATGTTCAAATGACTGCATTTTATATTCTAGGTAAAATGAGTCGTTGGATAGTTGTCCCACATGTGGGCAACTGAGATATAAAGAAGGATAACACGGGAAGTCTGGTTTGATTCCTGTAAAACAGTTGAGATATTTTCCGCTTACATCCAAACTTCAACGTTTTTTCATGTCTACAAATACAGCGACAATGATGTCATGGAATAAAGAGAATATTTCAACCGTTAAAAGCTTGAATCATCCAGCCGATGGTGATTCATGGAAACATTTTGATAGAGTGCATCCATTCTTTTCTTTAGAAGCTAGAAATGTTCGACTCGGCCTTTCCACTGATGGTTTCTGTCCGTTTGGATCTTATGGTAGTCAATATTCATGTTGGCCTGTTTTTTTAACTCCGTACAATTTACCTCCATGGATGTTCATGAAGGAGCCATATATCTTTTTGACTTTACTAATTCTAGGACATCCGACGAAAAATATTGATGTTTATTTGAAACCATTGATTGATGAATTAAATTTATTGTGGAGTACTGGTGTCAGTACATATGATGTTGCAACGAAATAGAATTTCATACTGAGAGCAGCATTGATGTGGACAATAAGTGACTTCCTGGCTTATGGGGTGTTATCTGGCTGGAGTACACATGGTCAGAAATCATATCCTTACTGTATGGGAGAGAACAAAGCATTTATGCTCATTCATGGAAAGAAACCTTGTTATTTTGACTGTCATCGCAGATTTCTTCCAGCTGATCATCCTTTTCACAGAAACAGATCTCATTTCAGAAAAGGAACAGTTGAAAGGGAAGGACCTCCAAAAATGCTATCAGGTTTGGAGTTAAAATCAGTTGTATTTTCATTACCTCCCATCACTTTTGGTCCCACAATAAACCAACAGAAAATTTCTAGTTTTGGGAAAGAACACAATTGGATTAAACGTAGCATATTTTGGGATTTGCCATATTGGTCTGATTTTTTGGTCCGACGCATGTTAGATGTCATGAATATTGAGAAGAACTATTTTGATAATTTGTTTCATACAGTTTTGGATACGCCAGGAAAGAGAAAAGACAATGTAAATGCACGTTTAGATCTTGCCCAAATTTGCAGGCGTCCAGAATTGGAACTGTTTGAGAATGTCAGAACAGAAAGGTTACTGAAACCAAAATCAGCTTAGACACTGTCTAAAGAAAACCGTTTATTATTTTGTCAGTGGATTGCAGATTTGAGACTTCCAGATGGCTGTGCTTCCAATCTGGGTAGATGTGTAAAGAATGGTCATATTACTGGATTAAAAAGTCATGATTGTCATGTTATAATTGAAAGACTGCTACCCATTGGATTAAGAGGTCTATTGAATTCTGTGATTTAAGATTCCATAACAGACATGTCTTATTTTTTTCAGGAAATTTGTGCGGCTACTGCAGATTATGATGCTCTAGGAAAACTTGAAAAATATGTTGTTGTAATTATATGTAAACTGGAAAAAATATTTCCGCCGTCTTTCTTCGACTCAATGGAAAATTTGATGTTACATTTGCCATATGAAGCAAAATTTGGAGGTCCAGTACAGTTTCGATGGATGTACCCATTTGAAAGATGCATGCAAAAATTGAAATGAAAATTACGTAACAAAGCATCTGTTGAAGGATCTATTGCAGAAGCTTATTTGCAAGAGGAAATATCTTTTTTCTGCTCCCATTATTTTGAATCTGAGTATCCTACAAAACACAACCAAATGGGACGGAACGAGAGGAATATTAATGAAATCGACATTCAATTATCTATTTTCAACCAGTCAGAGCTTGGTTTTGGTGGAGTTTATGAACACTGGCTTTCAGATGATGAACATCATAGAGCTCATACGTATGTTCTGCTCAACTGTGAAGAGATGACATCAGTTTTACTTAAAGTGTTTATATCACTTATTCTATCATTTATTCTACAGTAAATAACGTTGGTTATAATAGGTTTTATGATAATCATATCAAGAAACAAAATCCACAAATTACAGCAGCTGCTCTCGAAGAACGTCGACTGAAAAATTTCTCTCAGTGGTTTCAAAAACTGGTAACATAAATTCTTTATCTTTTAGCAACTAATTCAATGTATAGTTTACTATATTGATAATTATTTCACAAATTTTCAGGTGTCTCGACATGCTGATAAAATTGACAAACGACTGTGTGTATTGAGTAACCCACCTTCCAAACTTGTTAAAACTTATAATGCATATGTGGTGAATGGATTTCGATTCCACACACATGCATATGGGGAATCGAAAAAAACAATGAACAGTGGAGTTAGCATGAGAGGATCTCATCATCGAGAAAAAGATGTTGACTTTTATTGCATAATTGATGAAATCATTGAACTCTATTATATTGGACAACATTACATAACCATGTTCAAATGTCAGTGGTTGGATACAGAGAGAGGTGTGCGTGTTCATCCGACTCATGGAATCATCGATATTAAATGTAAAAGTGTTCTCGCAGTAAATGAACCATTCTTATTGGCTCAATAGGCATATCAAGTTTATTATGCAATGTACTGTGCTACATCAAGAGACTTGACTGATTGGTGGAGTGTAATAAAAATCAAAATTTGAGACAATCAGTTTAGTGAAAGTGAATGTGATTTCACTGATGTGCAATGAATTGATGTTTTTCAAGAGAGTACTCAAAATCAATCTTTTTTACAATGAGACATGAGTATCGATGACGACACCCCACATTTAAGAGTCGGTGATGACTATGATGTTAATGATGTCACGTATGAATTTGAAATGGTAAGAGATGAAGCAATTGTAACTCGAATGGATATCGATGATGTTGAGGAGGAATATTAAGATTACATTGACATATATGAAGATGATGATGGAGATGAACACTGATATAATTCCATGGTATTTATATACAATCATAATATGTATATATGTATATATAATATTAATTATCAATTATTTTCTAACAACATTAACATTTTCTGTTTCAGATGGACGACGCCACATTTTGTGAGTTGGCGGATGCTGACCTGACTTTCGATGCGGATGAGTTGCTAACAGATGACCCTCTGCCTGCAGGCGCTCCAGGGAGTACGCGGAGGGGCGCGGTCTTGTACGATTGATGATTCCGGACCCCGTCCCTGAGCGACGTCCACGTCTTGGTTTTGATCCACGCACACGGAGGTGTGATAACCTGTGTGATAACCTGTGGATTTGACTAAGATTTCATTAATCTATTCACATAATAAATGTTTATTATTTTTACAGTTTTCTGCATATAGCGGTCGGACAGGGCATCGCTATTTTGCGCAACTATTTCTCTCAGCCGTGGACCACATGGGAGCAGATTCCCATTGATGTGCAGCAGGCCATGTTCGGCCATTGGTTGGTACGTACGTAAATAAATAATTTTTATTTTGAAAATTATTTCATTTCTAACTTAATATTTTGATTTTTTTTGTAGGGTTTATGGTATCCGATCGAGGATACCATGCGTGGTGCCATCCACGAGGCATGGGAGGTGGCCATGCATTATCGCTTTCATTAGTTTTTTCACAATTTAAGAAATGCTGCGATGAAGAAAGTAGGAGTGTAAGATTTTGACGAGTCATGTAGAGCACACCGACCAAAGTACATTTCATCCTATGTATGGGATAGATTATGTGCGCACTGGTTGAGTGGTACCTTTCAGAGAAGATCATCGGTGGGGAGGCAGAATCGGGGGAGACAGGAGGTGACTCATCGAGCTGGGAGTCGTTCTTTCAGTACTCATAGACAGCATCTGGTACGTACATTATTTATAAATATTTTATAAAACTATAAATATTAACAGTTTATTTTTTATTCTTATAGGCTGTCGAGCACCCCGATATTACGGAGTACGACGTATATTAGAGGATGTATAGTGATCCTGCTACCGGGGAGCTCAGAGGTGATCGTCAGCATCACATCGTGGTCATTATTATTTGTTTTCAAGTTTAAAAATTAACTACATATAATATATTCACAATTTTAATTTTCAATTGCATCTACAGGAGTCATATGAGGCCGCAGCGTCACAGGACCGACCTGAGAGTCAGGCCGAGTCATCAGATCAGACCACTGGCCGTCAGTTTGGTGAGGCGGCATGGATGCAGGCCACCCAGTATGCCTTCGAGAAGGACCGGGTAGTTGGTATCTGCTCTCAACTGACTCCTGGAGATTATTATGGCAGTGCTGCGATGTCGGCGTCCATCTCGAGAGGAGCTCGTGCATCTTCTTCTGCTACACAGTATGAGGATCAGTTGCGATCTCAGACTGCACTGATAGAGAGTCTCTAACAGGAGCAGTAGTAGATGTGTCAGCAGCATGAGGAGGAGCGTCGACGCCAGCAGCAGCTGTACGAGGAGCAGATGAGTCGGTGGCAGCAGCAGCATCATGAGCAGATAGAGTACATGCACCGACTCACTCATGCTTTAGGGATAGAGTTTCCTCCACCACCATCTGCAGATCCCCCCTCCCCCCTCCTTCAGATTAGAGTTTGTATTTATGTTATAAAATCTGTGAAATCAAAATATGATTTTTTTTCTATTCGTGGAGTTTCTGTCTCATTATAAAATATTAATAATATTATATTTTTAAATAATAATATTAATATGAATAATAATATTATTTATATTTTATAATATTAAATTTTATATATATATTAAAATTTTATAATATTATAATTTATATATATATTAATTTTTTTAATATTATAATTTAATTATATTTTTTTGTAATACTTGAATTATTTTAATATTTCAATGTAAAATAATTCTATTATTTTTATATTAATTAAAATAACTTATTAATATTTTTTTATTTATGAATTATAATTCTAATATTATTATATTAGTTAAATCATTTATTAATATTCTATTATTTTTTATTTTTGAATTACAATCCTATTATAATTATATTAATTAAAATAATATATTATTTTTATTTGTGAATTATAATTCTATTATTATATTAATTAAAATCATTTATTAATATTTTATTATTTTTTATTTTTGATTTATAATTGGATTATTATTATATTAATTAAAATAATTTATTAATAATTTATTTTTTATATTTTTTTTATAGTATTTGCGACGGGATACTATATTTGTCGCAAATAGTATTATTATTATATGCATTAAAATAATGTATTAATAGTTTTTTTATTTTTTTTTAAAAATAGTTTTTGCGACGGGACCCGTCGCAAATAGTTTTTGAAACGTTTTTTACAAATATATGGAGTACTAGTTGCGACGGGGATTCTCCCCGTCGCGAAAAAAGACTTTAGTGATGGGCCCGTTGCAAAAAATTATTGTTGCGACACCGTTTTCAGCAACGGGTCATTTGGGACGGGCCCCCGTCGCAAAAAGCCGTTTGCGACGGGATCCCGTCGCAAATGACCCGTCGCAAATAACTGTTTTTCTAGTAGTGCACTATCAAAATTTTTGGTCTGAACATCCAATCGAACCTTATAAAACAACATTTAGTGAAATTTTATGAAATTATGGTTATTAATATTCATTAATCATTTAAATTCGACATAAATTTATATTAGAACAAAATCACTCTTTGTATTGTAAATCAATCTCTCACTCTTTACAAGTGAAATGGGGAGGAAGAATATTCTTTATAACCATATCTCTATAATATATAATAATTCATTATGAGGAACCATATATGGATCAAATGATTCATTCTATGGAAAATATTATTCTTGAGGACATTCCCACTATGAGTTAATATACTGATGTGTTTCATGATGAGTTTTTTAGTCTACCCCCCTAGTTGAGAGTTTGAGTTTTCAATTGAACACATACCAATAGAATTTAAATTATCCCAGACATCATATAGAATTGATATTGTGTAACTTGAGGAGCTAAGGAATCAACTACACTAGTGCTTGGATAATGGGTTCATATGACCATGTGCTCCACAAAAAGGTCTGACAGTCCTCTTCATTGAGGTGAATGATGGGATAATTCACCTTTTAATTTATTATCTTGATCTCAAAAAGATATTTATGAGGAACTAGTATCTTCTTCCATATATTCATGACTTCTTTCAATAGCTATGTAGATCCCATTAATTCAATAAGGTGGATCTTCAGTTAGGTTATAAGAATGTATGGGTGAAAAGCTGGATATCCCTAAGACTAGTATCCATAAAACGTATGGGTAATATGAGTTCATTGTAATGCCATTCAGATTCCCTAATGCTCCAAAAATCACCATATAATTGATGTATTGAGTCTTTTTAAATTAAATTTCCAAATTAATTGTATTATTTAAAGATGATATTCCAATATATTCAAAAATCACGGGCGACCATGAGGAGAATCTAAGAACTATGATAAATACCTTAGAAAATGAGAGGCATTATGAAATGTTTATAAAATGAGAGTATGGTTAAAGGATGTCTCATTCCTAGGGAATATTACCACAAGGAATATTAAATAAGTGGAACCCTTAAAGACAGATGTAATTTAATGATGGTCGATTCTAATAATTTGTATTGAATTTTTTCTCTTCCTTGGGTTATCTAGGAATTATTATCTATTTATGATACATTTCACATTATTCTCATTTCCTATGACCAGAAAAACTCAAAATTGAGTCATGGTTTTATAGAAAACTAATTTTCAAGAAACAATCATGGTGTTAAAAATGTGCCATAAAACTGCACTTAAAAATACTCTACCCAAAATTGGGGGGAATTATTTGTATGCAATGATTATTCAATGAAGTAATTAGGAAGAATATTAATTGATAAAGAAAAATGATAGCCTATACCGCAAGTAAATTTAATGTTCATAAATTGAAGTACCCAAAACATGATATAGACATGGGTGTAGTGATATTTGAATTGAAAATATGGGGTCATTAGATATTTAAGAAGAAGTGTGAGAAAAAAAAATATCATAATATCATTGATTATATATTCACATAGAAATAGATGAATATGAACAAATAAATATTATTATATATTACTAAGTAATATGAATTCTAAATCAACTACCATCCCAGGGATGGAAATAATGTCAAAGATACTCTAAGTATAAATGATTCAACCATTTTTTCATTGATGAGAACTGAGAAGGGTCCAATCTTCATAGACATTAAAATGTTGGATTTAGGAATAAAAAAAGAAGTTAATTCATCAATAATTTTAGAAATTATAATTCAGAAGTATCATCTAGAGATGATAAAGGATGACAAAATAGGATATGAGTAAATTCAAAATAATGTATAAGTTATAAGAAAATGGAAATCCCAATAGTTCAAATTTTATAAAGGAGTTATAAGATTTGGTTCACAACTATGTGTACCCTAAAATATATATATAATATAGGATCTATATGATGATACACATAAACAAGCCTTCTGCATCCATCTAGGGATCAATAATATGTTTTCTAATCACTGAGAGAATAATTGGTGGGAAAATATGAAGATAGAGAACACAAAATATACATCACTGTGTGTTGTATACCATCATGGGAAGGTTATAATAAAAACATCCAAGGGGATGATGAAACCATTACCCATGCCAATATAGAAATCCGAAGAAATAGACTTGGAATGTATCACTGACCTTCTAAAATATTCGAGAGGAAATAATTTTATATGGGTTTTTTGGATCTTCATTCAATGTATACTAACTTCATTTTAAAATAATATGAATTATCACTTAATCAATATGAAAGGATGTAAAATATTAAAGTTGGGAGTTTTCATGAAATACCAATATATATTGTATATTATCATGACCCATTGTATACTTACATGTTAATTAAGGGCCTCCAATATTCTAAAAATATAGGGTTGAACTTCAGAACAGATTTTCATCCTCAAACAGATTAGAAATCAGAGTAGACTACTCAAACACTCGATAAAATGTTAAGATAATACTCAATTAAAATAAAAGAAGGATGTCATTAGAATATTCCCCTCGTCATGTTCTCTTAGAAAAATAGTTTCCATGAAATCAACCAAATGGATTACGATGAATCCCTTTTTTGGAAGAGGTTCATGATGCGATGATATTTTTGAACAAAGGCTACTAGGTTATAAAATGATCAAGGAAATAGTGGAAAAGAACATGATTTTTTATAATTATATAATGGATGCTTATATTAAACTATAGAGCTATTATGATAATCAACAAAAGACCTAATTATTGAGTTTAGAGATATGTTATTCATCTACATGTCCCCATGAAACAATTCCATGTGATTTGGGAATAGGGGAAAGCCTAGTCATTGATACATCGATCCATTTGAGATCCTAGATCGCATTAGTGATGTGACCTATAAAATAGAACCCACACCTAACCTATCTCAAGTACATGTTGTTTTACATTTATACCACTTGAGAAATTACATACAAAACCCCTCACTTGTTCTGAATCCAGATGTGGTGCCTATGGATAATTATTTAACATGTTATTAGTAGTCTATGAAGATCTAAGATCATAGATACAAAGATCTATAAAATATTACAATTCACTTGAAAAAAGTGATATGGAGACACCAAAATATTGAATAAGTGATGTGGAAACCTATGGAGGTGATGAAAATTAGATACCCTATCCTATTTTACTGTGTGAAATGAAAATTTTTAGTGTGTATTTTTTGATAGGGGGGATTTTAATGAACTAAAAATTTATAAATAAAAATTACACTAGGATTTATGTAAATGTGTTATTATATATTCTGGTTATATAAATAACATTAACTTATTTTGTTTTATTATAACATATAATATTTAAAATAATATTATGTATTATAATCACTGATAATATAGTCATTGAATAGTGATCATATAATTTTTTAAAATACAGGGTTTTGAATAATCTAATTGATAAAAACAAAGGAATTTATGGTCTTAACGAGTAAGATCATACCCTAAGAATCCAATTTATTATGCATTCTAGGGTAGATATCATCACTTGGAAATTTCTTTGACTAAGAAAAAGAGGAGATCTAATAACTAAATATTTAACCAAATCTTTTTTATAGGAGAAGGTCATGTTTATCGAGATCACGACCCAACACATTTATGTTGAACCACTCCATGAAAATATTATCATTGCACACCAAACCCTTAGGGTATTTAATAGTCAAATAAAGGGATTTTTATCAACTCCAAAATAATATAAATATGTATATTGTATATAATAATGAATATTCATCTTCTTATTGTGCCTTTTTCAATGATTTTGATTTTTATATAATAAACTGTAAATTCTTGGTTTTTTATAATATTCCAATTCAATAGAAACAATAATTTTGATGAATTAATGGATTTTTGAAATAAATAATTTATTTTTTTTAAAATCACTATTATATAATTTTTATCATATATAAATTATCATATAAATATAATGAAGAAAAATGTAATTTTTATAAGAGTTCAAAAGCAATTATTGTCAAAAAAACATCGTTTCTCAATAAATTTCAATTATATAATAAAAGTAAAAAAATCATATATTTGGAAAATTATTTTAATAGAATAAATATTATTTTTGGAATCATAAAATTTATATTAATTATTGGGCAATTTTTCATAATTTTCTTAGATAGTATAATTTTCCTGTTTAATATAAATACTATATAAATATATTGAGGTATTATGACATCATAACTAACAATATGTGATGTAATAAATTCTATAAATGGTTTGAACGAAAAAAATATATGTTTTTTGTTTAAATATCGTTTTTTTGGTTATTTGATTAATTTTATTAAAATTTTATGAATCCACCACAACCAATATTATATTTTATTTTTTTAAATCATTTCTTCAAGACCATGACCCACTTTTACATCACCATGGGTAATATTTTAATAATTTTGGATCATATCATTATAAAATAATGAACAACACTCCTCTTTGGCCAATCCCAAGAGAAAAAAACTCGGTAAGGATTGTATTTTTTGTTTCATTATTATATAGATTCTAAAACATAAGTTTGGGAAATAATAAAGTACTCTCATCCCTTATCCTATATAAACTCTCTCAAGATACCATTTATATTCTCTAAAAAACATTGTATCATGTCCATACCATTATATAACCTGCCTATATTCATCATAAGCTTCCCCCAATCACTGAAGAGTATTCTCCAAAGTTATTAGAATCCCCGTGTGAAGGTAAGGGATACTCAACTTCTCCCCTTTATTCAAGAATCATCATTATCTTATTCTTTTTGTATGTAATTATTAATGTTGGGATATGCTAATCATATCTCCCATATTTATCATATAATTTATAAATGATGGGAGTCCCCTATCACACTCATTATATCCTCGCATTAACATTCATGTGTCCTTGTTATGTTGCCAAAATTTTATTGTGTCATTCCATGTAAAAAAAGTGCAGTGAATACCCATAACAATTCCATATCAAGAGTATTCACCATTGTTAAATAATACATAATTGATTGGATAATTACATGTATGTAATTCAAAATTCATTACTGTAGGATTAAATTTTATTAATGTATTATTATGTATATGATCTATGTGATACAATTATGAATGAACATGTTATAATTCTGATAGGTGTTCCCAGATGGCACTCCAATGAAATGGTTAGTGTTTTAGAGTCATTATATTACAATTATAGTGCATGAGAGGTTATACTAAGAAAATTATGTTATTTTTCATAATGTTGAACTTTGAAATATTCTTATGATGTCATGTTTAATGTTTTTCCCACATTCCCATTCCGCCATTGTGATATCATGCTAAATAATGACCCATTATTCATGTTTATGATTTTAACCCATTTTAGGACCTATTGATATAACTATTTTCAAACATGTAATTAATTATTACTATTATTAATTTTTTATTCCCATAATAATATTTATATCTCAACTCTTTCTTATGTATGTCAAGAGGTTATCCCATCAAATTTTTTGAATGATGGAATAATTTGAAATTATGAAGGATTTTTTCATTAAATCTAATGTATCATTGATTTTATATTGTCATTTAATTAACCTAATTCACAAATAAAATATACATATAATTGTTCTATGTTCTAATATGAGATTTATTTTTTCAATAAATCATGAATTAGTTTGTAATAAAAACACAGGAATTTATAATTCTTATTCTTTTTGGCATATAGTCATGAAATTCTATGCTGGATATGTCATGAATAATATGTGATACCAATGTATAGGATCCCAAAACCTTATAATCATAATGATCATATAGTACCCATAATAATAAATTGATCTTGTAATTAAAAAAACCTCTATTGAGTGGGGCTATCTAATCATCTCATTCATATGAAATCTTAATAATCCATGTCAACCATGTAGGAAAATCATACCATTATCCACGAAAGAACACTACGTTCTCATTTTATAATTTTGTGGCCATACTTATGCCATGATATTAGGTCATGTGGAATAGGATGAACATTTGGGTCAGACTTTGGGTGTAACACCCCAGGTAAATAAAGAATATGACATTTTCATATTTATCCATATTTGTGAATAATGTATTAATATGACTTTAAAGGGGACTCTATGCTCGAAGGCATACCCAACACGCAACAACGAGTTTCTTGGGAATCTTACGTTGCACTCTAATAATAAATTAATATTATTTTAAATGGTAGTTAACATGTAGTCGTTGTATTGGTGGGAATGGATAGAAATAACTAAAATATGATTATATATGTTTTTTAATTTTTTTACATTTATCCAATAAAATATAAAGGCATAAAATATGGGAATAATTCGATTTTAGGCGTATATGCCCAAGTTTTCACTAAAGGTTCACTTATCGCCTTTTGATTGAGAACCGTCATTAAATATAGTTTTGTTAACTCTTATACATCCTTTTGGACCAAATAAAACTCTTCTTAAGAATTGGGACATCAAAATTTACTTTGTGTAATTTTTTGGAATCTTTCTGATAAAATTAATTTTTTTAATGAATAGTGTAAAATGTTGTATTTTAATTCAAAACCTCTTTTTAATGTAATTTATTTATATTATTAGATTATCTTTTGAATTGGTTTTTATGTGAAATTAGAATATATTTTTACCATTTAATCCAATAGTGTTCGTTGAATTAATTTCACTTTGAAATCAGACTTAAACTAATGTCAATCTTTTGATACTTATTGTTTCATAAAAACACGCTATTTGCTTTGAAAGCGGGAATTAATTATTAAATTAATTAATGTGACTTATATGTTTTGGATTTTGAAAAATAGATTTCATTTTTGAATTCAGAATTTCAAATATATCTTAGGGTGAATTTTTGGGATTTTTCTGAAAAACTTCAATTTTTGATGAATAGTGAAACCACTAAGTGGTACTTATAAAAACAGATTTTTTCCGTTTAAATGAAATTTTTCCATCTTTGTGTTTTGAATTTCAAAAATACGACATACATGGTTGTCATTAAGAAGTAAAATGTGGTTCAATGGGATAAAAATAATTTTTTTGGTGAATAGTAACTTATTATGTTTTTAATCGCGATTAGAGGTAATTAGTGTAGTTTAAGGTAAAAATAATGTTTTAATAATATGAAATGAACTTGACACATGTCCTAACCTCATTGGATGTGTCATGGCCGACCAAGAAAACCCCTGGGTCAACTTGGGGACCCCATGAAGCCACATTGGTTGGAAAATGACATTAATATCTTTTTATTTAAAGTTAAATTAAAAATGAGACAAACATGAAATGTTTTACTAAAACAATTTTTACATGGGGTTATACATATCTGATTTTTGACTATAAATATTAATTGGAAAGATAAAAAGATTTACTACATCATAGTATTTTTTTATACTTTTTAGACATTAAATAAATTAAATTATTTATGACATCATGATGATGCAGCGATGACCTCATTATTTAACGATTTAAATAATATGGAAAGATACTGTAATATCTAAGACCTACACATGTAAATAACCTTTTGGATGAGTGGATTTCGAACCCTTATCACCTTATCCTCGAAACAAATCAATGTGGGACCTCTTAAATCCGAATACCAATTTAAAATAAAGTGACTTTTCTTTACCTTCCAAGAGTGCCCCTCCTCTCCTCTTATAAAAGGCCCCCACCTCTACCTCCTTACCCACACTCCCAAAGCCTTTGGCTCAGCCAAACTCTGTCCATTTTGTCTCTCCACTTCCATATATTACTCCTTGAAGCCTCACTTTGGGCAGAAGTTTTCCCAAGGAAGCCTTTGAGCTCAAACCAAAGGGAGTTACCCGATTTTAATGTAATGTATTCACTTGAGTCCTTTTGTTTTATTTTGCTTCTCCAACCCCCTAAACTCTTTTTATTCATTTATTTTGTATAAACTCCAGTATCATAAAAATAATAGTATGTTTTTATAAGAAGGATTTCTAGCTACACTTTCACACACCTACATATAATGGTTAATGAACATACTGTTTCTGTGGATGGCGAATTTCGGCCTCCCGAAACGATGATTGTTCAACATTCTTTTAACACCTTCAAAGGTGGCCATTAAGATGACACTATATTTATATATGATATATAATATGTTTATGTTTTCTTTAAGCTTCTGTATTTTTAATTTTGGGCATACCTTTATGGTTTCCATTATGGGTAAACGTGATATCTTCATTTAAGGAAGTGCAGACTACCGCCCCCTCAAAGTGATGTGATTCGTTAATGCCATATGTTGGACATATAAAGGATGGATTTAAATTTCTTATATATGATGTTATACTGGAATTATAATATACCTCTATATCATTATTATTCCATTCCATTAAAATATTAATTAGAAATGAAAGTAGTGTTCATGCGTACGTACGGCTTACCGTCTCCATGAACGGTACATTTCATTTCTTATCTCAAAATGTTACGTAATATTATATGTACATATATATAATGGATATATATGGAATATATTACATCAAAATTATTGATATCATTCTGTAATTATAACATATATATATCTCTCTCAATTTGTTTTAATTCCATTAATATGAAAAAAAATGAAAGTAGTGTTCATGCGTACGTACGGCCTACCATCTCCATTATCGGTGCTTTTCATTTTTTATCTCCAAATGATATGGAATAGTATGAAATGAATATTTACTGGATATATATGATATTTTAATCCTTAATACTATTCTGGAAATTATTTACTTATAACTACATGGGGAATCTTTTTTCAAACAAGTTCATTTTTGACTCATGTACCAAACATCGGCAAAAACGTCTGATATGAACTAACATTATTAAACAATTATTATAACATTATAATATGTGATATGAACTGAATAATAATCTACAAAGGAGTTACTTAGGAAATTATTAATTGACCAATGTTTATTATTCAGGAATATAAAGAAATGAACAAGACAAGTTGGACCTGAGGTAAGGGATCCTACTCCTCTCTTTCTTTTTAAGTACACTCTTTAATGTCATTCCTTCTAAGATCATCTTTCTTGTTATTGGGAAGTTATTTTATATTACTCCTACTGTAATTGTTTTATGTTCATATTATGAGATACCCTATTCTCTCTCATCAATCCATTTTGGAAGTTTCGAGTGGCGCCGTTAGGCTGCCGAATTTTCGTAAGAGATCTAACATCTCTCTTTCTCTTTAAGTACTCCCCTTTATTTCACTTCTTTTAAGCTCCTATTTGTTATGATGAGGTATGTTCTTTAATATTCCTCTTTATGTACATTTTATTTTAATGTGATTAGATACCCTATTTGATCTCATCAATCCATTTTTGGAAGTTTTAAGTGGCGCTGTTAGGCTGCCGAGTTTTCAAAAGTGATTTTTTTCATCTCACTTTTATTTCCGTGAGATTTATACTACATTTGCCACAATTTCCTTCGAGTGGTGTATGTACTGACCATTATTTTACTCATTGTGTAATATTATTTCATTTATGAGTATTTACATCAATGATGTATTGTCTTTCTTTCACGGGGCATCTGTTTCGAAAGATACCCATGTCGGTAAGGGAACCTTTCACCCTCCTCTTTTTAAAAGACTTCTTTTGTTGGGTCATTTAATTAATATACTATTATGTTGGGATTTGTTCTTTTGTATCCTAATTGATGTAAATTTTATGTCCAAGTGATGATATTCCCTTTTTGTCTCTCATCAACTCATTTTCAGAATTTTTGAAGTGACGCCGTTAGGCTGTCGAATTTTACCAACGGAACGTTTTAACCCAATTTCGATTTCTTTGGGTTCAACATGTAGTTATTTAATATGTCATCCTATGAATATGTATGAATGACATTTTATTGTTTTACACTTAATATACAATTATATTGGGTGTATTTATATTTTTCACACATAATTTTGAGATTCATTTATTCTTAATTTAAGGATACCTTCTTTATAAGGGATTTCATCACATTTTACATCTCTATTGAGACTTCATTGTTGTTATGCACCAATTCACTCTTATATGGTGTATATACTGTCCTTTGGAATATTGTATCATGAATCCATTTATTCTCATGATATTATAAAGTTCTGATTAAATGTTATTCCTCAATTATTGTATTCAAGTGTCTCTAATTTTGGTAAAAACCCTTTAACCAAAATATTGCTTTAAATGTTTTAATGATTTGTTCTTATTAATATCCACGTTTTCAAAATGGTTTTAAGGATTTATTTATATGGATATTAATGGTTTAAAATGTTAAATTCTTCAAGGTGGTATGGGACACTCTGATTCAAAAATCTCTTTATTAAATGTTGTAAATGGTTTTGAAAATGGTTTTTTAATGGATTCATTATTTCCATATCCTAAAATGTTATATTGTGATTGAAATGTGGAAATGGTATATTTCCTTTATGTATTTTTTATGTGATACATTTATGTTATGGTTCTTGGGAATTTTATGAAAACAGGTGGTTCCGTGATAAACTAAGGGCGGGTGAGCCCGATATAGCTCTCCAATGCATTTGGTAACACGAAGGAGTGAAACGTTAAGGTTTCTCCGAAGAGATTTAGGGAATATACTGTGATGGGTATTCCAAACGTAACCAAGAGGGTTACTCCCTACGTAAGAATGTTATGAATGCCTCAAGTTACCTTTATGTCTTATGTTTTCTATGATTTATTCATGGTTTGATGAGGTATATTAAAGTGCCTATGTTTTATGGGTAAAGTATGATTTCATTCTTATGTATATATGAACTCATGTTTCCTTTCCATATTTTTATAACCCTTACTGAGCTTTTTATGCTCATCCCATGTTTTTGAGATGTTTTTCACAGGTCAAGGGAAAGGTACATGATGTGATGATAGTGTCAATGATGTGTCAAGAAAGAATCCATGTTTTATATTCAATATGTTTCCATTGATGGGAAGAATGAATACTTCCTTTTATGTAACCACTTTGTTTAAATGTGGAATGTAATGCAAGTTTCATGATCTAATTCTCTAAAACTCTAAACCTGAAAAGATCCTCAATGTGTAATCTTGTAATAACTCAAGATTAATTAATTTTTAAGGCTGGGGCCTTATATTGGGGGTCCAATTGGCACCCCCATACTCACCAGAACATCATATAGTTTTTGGGACCACATTAAGTGGTTATTTTTTCACCAAATTTAATATTTTATACCTTTTAATTCCCCATAAACATTAATACCACTTTGGGACTATAATTACCTTTTCCATTTTATAGTTTTACATTCATTGGAAATAATAATTTTCAATCTATAAACAAATAGAGTTTTGATAATTGACATTTGTATTCGAATTCTAATAGTCAGAGCATCTGTAGGTGGTGTTTGGATTATTGGGGGTGAATTGAGTGATAGTTTGAAAAAAATAATAGTTTTTACTTTCCACTTTTTTATAAAAATATTATAGGAGATATATTATTACTTCATAAGGGGTTGTTTTATTATTATGTGTGTTTCATGTCATAAACTTTTGAAAAGAGTGAGGGGGTTTATCCCTGAAGGAAGTGGATTATTCCACAAAGCCTCTATGTAAAATTTTATCTCAAGACAAGTATGTGATAAAACTATATCATAAGGATAAATATTTAATGGGATTCCTGAGGGAGAATGTCTACACTACATTGGGATAGCAAAACCATTACACTTTCTCATGGTAGAAGTGTCACACCACAAACCATTAGATAAAAATCACATGTTGTTTAGAGAGATATATTTTGTGTGGACCAAGAGAAGTGTTATTCTAAAAATAGAGACCTTGTAAAATAGTTACTCTCTGATGGTCCACTTAATGGGAGGATATGTGAAAGGCCATTATACCATAATCTATTAAGTTTCCATGAGGTACTACTATTCTGTTATTATTTTGGTGTTTCACCATTACCCATTGGATCATGTAATAATTAAAACATCAAATAGGAGTATTAAATCCTAGGATTCAAATAAGGGTTTATTTAGAGAGAGATATAATATTTGGAACAAGGTAAATTTTATTATATAGAGGGAGGCCATGGAAGTTGGTTACAACATTAGGGTCCTCCTAAAGGTAGGTTTCATAGAGGGCCATTATAACATACCATATTGGGAGGCCCTATGGTATTGTTATTCTGTTATGGTGTTCAGGTTTCACCATTACCCATTAGGTCATGTCATAATGAAAACAAAAAACAATGGTTTTGATTCAACATCCAATAGGGTACTCCTCAATGGGCTTCAAGAATAATTTTATCATACGGGTAACCATTTCATTTCATCTTGGATATTATTGCACCACAAATCCCCCATTCACACGCCAACAGAAGCTATGTGCCACTAAAAACTAAGCTCTAGATGATATGCAGATTAAATAGCACCTGTGAACTTTATTTACATGTACATATGAAGTTCACAAACCATAATTAACATAGAAAATTTAATATGGAACAAATACAAAACACTCCATTCAAATCATCAAAAATATTATAGTAAAAAGTAAAAAAATGAAAAATATATTGGTTTTATGTTGCTTATACAATTAAGAGATATTCCAATGGGAGAACATTATTTATAATAAAATTACAATAGAATAATATAAAAATTTACTATATCACTTGGTAAATTTGTCTAATAATAGGTGAACATGTTATCACATCACAGTAACATATGTATATATCTATCCACGCTAACATTATAGTGGGTCTAATCTGATTTTTGGGTTGCACTACAATTGTATATTTTCATTCGATCATCCATTTGAACTTGGTGAAATCTGATCTCCTCAAAAATTAAATACATTACCATTAAATATAGATTACCAAAAAAGTTAATCTAATGTTTGTTTATTCTTATCATGTAATCATCTATACAAACCACTACCTAGAACAAATGCTTTGGAAAAATCTATATCTTTCCAATCCTTCCAACAACTTAATAATTTTGATTCCACTACACAGTTCATTATCTTAAAATCTATTCTTGAATTTCTTCTTATTTTAAAATTCATTTACAAAATATAAATAGTCTTCAAAATCTCAAAAATATCCCACATAAAGATATTATCATGGGAAACCTTGGAAATTCATTTATATATACGAAAAAATGAGCATTATTCCCTAGTAGTGCCTTCCCCTCCTTTAATTCACTCAAGTCCCATTGATGTATACTTATTCATCAAAAAATTTATGACTAATGTCATAGAGAAAATAACTACTGTAAATTTTTCCCCTGATATCTTCTATATATCATGATAATATTCCACCAATAACTACTAGATGAAATGATATTTCATGTATATATTATTTATCCGTGCATTTAAAATTTGATTTTGAGATAAGTGAATCACACTATAACTATAAAAATAGAGTAATACATCCATCTAAAACCATTATAACTCCAAATAAATACCTCAACCATAGATATTATTTCCCTACAACCATTACTACTACATATTATAATTCCATTTTTTATAATGTTACAACTTTTTATTACCATGACATCCGGTTAATTATTATTCCTCAATATCTGAACATAGAATCAGGTATACTCTTCTAAGTTTCCGAAAATTCTAAAAAAAAAATCATCAACATACCCCTATAGTTGGATATAAATCATGATGCATGAGGATATGACTTTTTTACATTAAGATATTTAATGTTACATTTCAAAACTTCATAGTGTTTAAAAAAATGATTTGAAATGAAATGGATGAAAAATCCAACTATATGTTCAATTTATGATCAAGTGAACACCATTTCATGAATCAGACATCATAACAATGATGAAAAAAGAACCTCAACCAATTTTTTCAAATTATATTTTTCTATTTTTTATTTTTCCTTGGAAATGTTGATGTTTTTAGAATGTTAAATCGAGGCTCTATTTAATCCAAATATACCAAAGATCTTAATAATATTTCATATGTAATTCATTTAGGATAGAACAGATATTTTGGATTTCCTATCTCAGTTAATAGCTATTTCAAAAACATCACCTCTACATCACCATGATCTTTCATCTCAATGATTCTAGAAATAACATCCATCAACTATTTAATCCTTCTTATGTCTGAATACACCATAAGTATTTCATAAAAAAATAAAAGAATAAGTTCAAACTAATATCAAGATATTCCATTAGTAAGAAATAATTGTGTGTATTTCTATATATGAAACTATTATATTACATGAAATAATAAAACATCTAGTTATATTTTTCTTGTGATTTTTACATTCCATAGAGTGTTTTATTAATCTTTTACACTATCTCAATGTTCAAATGATTCACAAAGAACCTTCCTACATCATGATCATATATTCATTCAAATATACATGGATAAATTTTATCATTGTGTCAATTTCATGTGAGATAAAATTAGTGGATTCAAACATGATGTACACTATCTTTCTCGTAGTATGGTTTAAAATTTATGGGTAAAATTTATGGAAGGAAAAATCTTATTTCTATAGAAATATTTTCACTACAATTCTTGTATTTTACCTCTTTCATTCAAAAAACTATTCATTTAAATAGAATACCCATTTTTTCATGAGAAACTTCTTTCCTTGTGATATTTCCATTATCAAAAAATTTTTATTTTCATATTTTAAATTCAAATTAACCCCAAAAAATTACTCCCACTATCTAGAATTAGTGATATTTTCTACATTTTTTAGCCTTTCGATTACCATTATAAATTAGAAGTAGATAATGAAAATAATTTATGATCCTCCCAATTGGTCATATCACTTTAACTTTCCAATGAATATCACCATATGAATGAGATATGTTTGATACTACCTCTTCCAATTTTCAGACTTCCTGGTCCCAAATAACTAGTTCTGCCACTCAAGCCTTAGATGTCAGAATTATTTTTAGTATATCTTCTAATATTTGAAATTATATAAATATTTTGTTTCTTTTAAACTCTCTAATTCATATTTATATCTAGTTTCCCCATTATACGAACATTTATTATGTCAGTTGGATCATTTTCATAATTTTTTTATCCTTTATGTTCTAGTATTTTTATAAGAACTTCTTATTAAAGAGAACAATTTAGCTTCTGATGACTTTTTTCTTTTCATCATCTAAAATTTAATATCCCATTTGTTTATAAAGGACCATAAATTTCATACATTGATAGTATATCATAAAATATGACCATTCATTACATATAATTTTTACCCACACCAAAATCATTTTGTTATGTTATCTTTGAAAACATGGAGATATAAACAACATTTGCATAAAATATCTCCATATTCACCAACTTGTTTTATCATAACTAGAACCCATCTTAGATTTATCATACATAATACCATTAATAATATCATATGGAAAGGAAAAATAAGTAAAGGGTGACATCAGATGTTTATTAAGGATAAAAAAGAAGATATTAATGATTAGATAAGTATAACATGATCAAAAGGGTAAATAAACATGTTCATAACATTTTAAAACCATAACATTTGTATAAAGATTATAATGTTAATTCATGGTGAAAATATTTTCAGTTCATAATACACGAATCATGTGGTAATTAAAGTACATGAACGATGAAAGCTTAATTGTACAAAATAAATTGATTTTTGGTATAAAAATAAGTATAGAAAATCATATCCAATGTATTCGAGCCTCATTTAAAATGTTATCGTTGTATATTGGGTTCAATACATAAATATTCAAAGTAGTAAAGGGTAACTCTCATGACTATAATTGTTTATGTATTCCCTTACCAATCTAGGTCCAATCCCCATTATTCTGTTATTTATCTAATAATATTTCAATACTTACCCAATGTATTAGGGGGAGATATAAGTCACACCCATAAAATAATGAAAGTAATACCTATGTGTACCAAAATATCATAAAACAATCATCATATCAGAATCTATGAAATAAAATGGGTTATTTAAAAATTTCATAATATTATTAATTGTGTAAAACGAATGGGATTTATAAAAATTATTCCTTCATAAACATAATGCATCATCAATGTTAGTAACCATGGTACCCTTAGATCATATCCTTATTAAATAATGAGTTTATTTAAAGTGTTTTTATCCATTATGAGTAGAAAAAATAAAAAAAATATCATTAAAAAATCCTTGAGGAAAATATCTTTTCCTTTTTTAATAGATTTTTTAATAAAATATATAAATTTTAAATTAATATATTTAATTTTTAAAGATCCATGTGAACTTGTAGTGGTTATTACAAATAAAATATTATTCATGGTGAAGGGGAATTTTTTTCATGTTTTATATGCTATTAATATTCTATTAATACTTTTCTAAAAAAATCACAAAGTACTTCAATAAGAAAATGATAATAATATACAATTAAAATTGTTTTTTATATTAAAAAATGAATAAAAATTAACTAAAAATGATATTAGAATAGGTAAAACACAATTTAGAACATTTTTTATAAAAAATTTATATGGACTAAAAATTCTTTTAAACCGATGTGAGAAAGATAAATTTCCGTAAAAACATATTTTTGGACTCTTGAGTATAAATGGTCAATAAAATGAAAGGAAACTGTGTATTTAAAAATTACTAGATGAGGAATATTTTTCTGATTTTAATTATAGTTTTATCATAATATTTTATCATCAAAACATAATCATAAAAAATCTTAATAAATAATGAGATTGTAATATATAACACCTTACCTTGAGTTCACAGCTCATTGAAAGAACTATAACCCTTTTATATTAAATGTAAAATTATTCATATATACTAACGAAATTTATATACTTATAATATCACATTTAATCTATTTAAAACATTTCAATACCCCCTTTATCATAAATTTTCAATTAAAATCATCATTTTTGGGTGTTAAATGTTTCATTTCTCACGAGTACTCTAGTTTCTATGTTCTGGTACATGTAAAATTATCTTGGTTCTATCATATATAGAATATTATACATGATTTTATATAATATATAATATATAATTATATATATATATATATTCATCTATAAATGATAGAGATTTAAAACAAATTAAACCATTCATGGAGAAGGTGGGCCATATATAAGCATGGATGTTTTTTCTAAATTGAATAAAAGAAAGGTAGTTATTAATTAGACATTAAAAATTTATTATTATATCATATATATTTCATATATATTTATAAAATTCATCCTAAATACCATCTATGTAAAATATAATTTCATAAATTAATCACATCGCTTCGTGGAGGTGTTCATCTACACATCACATAAAAGATGTTATCATTTCCCAAAGGATTAGATAGAAAGTAAGTAGATATGATTTTATAATTAAATAAGAATAATTAGGTCCTAAATAAAATCTATTTAGCAATAATCCCATCATAATATTAATCCATAATATATGTCGATGAAAAATGAATTCCATATCTCTGTGGAGACAGTATGTCATAAGTGTGCACGAGTGATATTTTCACATATCGTTTAATGGAAATTTTTGTATATAATGGTGTTTTCCTAATAATATTAACATTTCATAATATTAAATACACTTAATTTTTTATTTTGTAATAAATATAATAGATTTATATGTTTTAAATAAGAGTATAAAAAATTGATTAGTTAATATGATTTCCACTTCTTTGAAGTGACTCTATTAGAATTCCTATAAAGGGAACTATGGTTGGTTTTTTGGGAATAAAAGAACATATAGAGTGTGTATAATGAATATTTGAAGAGAAAATTTCAGATTTTTGTTGATCTAAAAGGCTAAATTTAGTGTAAAGAAGTGAGGGAGGATTTGCGATTTTTTAATTGAGGTGAGGGTCACTTTTGGAATTTTCAAAAGATTAAATTATAATAAATTAATTATCAATCCATAAGCCCCCAAATGTATTTGGATTTAATGAAAATATTGAATTGGGTTGTAATACAATCATATATAAAATAGATATGAATTTGTGTAATTTTAAACAATATCATTTTTTTAACCCTTTGTTAACCAATATTAATTTTGAATATGGTAAAAAAAATTTGTTAAAGAGTTTTAATTATTACTTATAAGGTGACCATTATAACATAAATTGAAAATTTATTACATTGTGGACCATATAAAATTTTATTTGTCTAATTTTAATATATTATATATTTTCAAATAGTTTAATAAAATATAATTTTGTGAAATTATAATTATATCTAATGTTTACATTATTAATTTAATTTACTGTTAATGACATGAAGAAAAATTTGAATTTGAATATAATATTTTAACATAAAATTAATATGTCATAATCACTAATAATATTCATAGAATATTACAATTTACAAAAAATTATGCCACTTTTAAAATGATCAAAATTAATTATTTTATTTTTCTATTAATTGAATTAGAACTCTTTTATGGTGTGTAATAATTTAATGTAATTTTATAATACATGGAAATTATAAATAAATTACTATAATTAATATAATTTAATTATTAAACAAATTATAATTAATATATGTTCATAATATGTTTTTTTCTCTATGTAAACTCAAAAACCATATTACGTATACATAATAAATAAATAATCTCATTGATATAAATTATAAACTATCCCATTATATTGTTTTATATCTTATGAACACCCAAAAATTTTACCTATTAGTTTTCATTAAGTTAAACTAATAATATGATAGAATTTTTTTTAATTATCTCTTAGAAATAATATGTTAGGTGTACTTGGAGTACTTTTACTGCCAAAGTGGGTGTTTCTTCACATGAAGAAAAGCCGTTTGTAGTAGGAGGGACATGATCGGAAACATGTTTCTTATAACGAGTTTTAAATGTTGAATGGGTTTGAATTTCATAACTAATTTTAAAATATTCTTCACTAACTTCCAATATGTACATCTCATTATCCTTGGTCTCAATATCTGAATTCCAAATATTAATCAATGAAAAATCATCCAATTTTTCTAACAATTATCCCTCATCCAAATAAAATTGATTAGTACTGTTTTTAATGGGTCCTTATACCAAATGGCTGAGGATGATATTCATAAAATTTAGAAATATTAAATGAGACGAAAATCCATGATCTTATTATAATCATCCTTATAAAAAGGGAGTAGAGTCTCAATAAAGGTATCCAACAAGGTAATAGGTTCACCAACCCTAATGCTAAGAAGACCTTCTTCAATCCATGTTCTATTCTCAATAAACATGTGTGATGATTAAGTTTAGATTCGAAAGAGTCTCCATGAATTGCATCCACTTTGCTACGAGCTGCCAAGAGATTATTATTTCACCATTTCTGATGGCCTCCCCATAATTTTCTAAACAATTCATTAAATTCAGGAAAGAATTATTTATCTCCAACAACAAAGGTTATAGTACTGTTATACAATTATAGAAAATTTTATATATTTTCAATTTGAGATGGTCCAATAGTGTATGAAATATAATTTTCAACTTCCAAATGAATTTCATCAACCAATATTTGTTTTTCAAAAATCTCTTAATTTTTTTTGTTTTTACATCTTCTAACTGCTCTTCCATATAACTGTTTTCACAAAATTTTATCTCTTTAATAATTTTAAATAGATTTAACTCTTCCAATTGTTCCCAAAATGTAATGATCATTTAGCCAAATGATTAATCTATAATAGCTCCTCCAGTGGCCGAGAAGGTATTACGAAAAAATTTCGGGACCCCAAGAAAAACTCCATGTCATACAGTATAATTTGATATGGTAGAAATAATATTACAAATCCAACAATAATATAATATACCATTCCAACATGAGGTGTGAATAAATGGTCATCAAATTTTTTGATGATAGTTATGGGTTGACGTTATTCCAATCTCATCAATTGAAAACATGAGAATTAGATATGGTTAATACTGGTACTGAAGTCACAAAGACAATTTAATTGACCCATATTCCATAAAGTGTAGGGAATTATATACTTACTAGGGTCTTTATGTATGAGGGGATTTTCTTTTGAAGAAGAGCACTTCACTCTTCTATGACACTATATATAGAAAAAAATTAAGACTCTTTTTTAAATGAAATTTCTATGAGATTATAGATATGAAGTTATTTGGATAATGGATTGGATGAAAGGGGTATTAACTTAGACAATGTTTATAAGCCTAAAGAATACAATATGTCCAGCCTTGTTTTTTCTTTTGGGTTTTAGTTTCTTTAGGGATGGTATGAGACAATAATATTTCATAAATACAAATGAAATTTCAGTTATTTCTTCAAAAATATTCTCTTTCACTTAATTCTATGTAGGGTAAAAAAATTAGATTATTTTTCAGTTGATAAATTTTGATTTTTGCTCGTTTTTATGATTTTTCCACTCATTTACAAATTTTTTGTCATGTAAATTTTGACTTCTAGAGTCAAAACTGATTTATGTTTGGGAAATTCCAAGGTAGTTTATAGTTTATGTTTGATTATTTAACCCAATTATTATGACTATTTCAATATCATTTTTTATAGGGGATATTTCCATTGTGCGAGGGAGCTTTCATTTCACCCATTGATTCATTACCCGAGTAGGTTAGCCCATTCAAATATCTATATTTTTTATTCAAGAAACATATTGAATTTTGATAAAATAATATTGAGATTATTGTCTATTAAATTGAATCATGACCTTTTCATATTGGATATCCACTCTATTTAATATTTGACCCATCCTAGAGATCATTTGGGCCTCAATGATCCCTTGTAAATTGGAAGGTTCTTCCTTTTCATGATTTCGGTAAGGCTGTCGTGGTTGTTATTGGAAACTAGTGGATTTCTATAATTTGAAAACCCCTAACTCCTTCATGTAATGATTTTGATGATTAATATAACATTGATTGTATTTTTTTATAGAAATTATCATCCATTGTATGTAACCATGGAGCATAACCAGCAATGTTGGCATTATAAGTTTCTTGGGAATACACATAAATGTTATGGTAGAAAAAATTGGAATGAATATACATTCAAATATTGTTGAATAACCCCCTATGATAATTTTGATCATTCTCATTATAGTACCCAAAAACATTAACATAAATTTTGTAATTGTTTTATTTTCTTTTATAACAGTTTTCCTTCTCTTAGCGCACTATTGTTGACAATTTTGTGCGAGTTTTTCGAATATTTTCTTATGTTCATCAACAGCCTTGTTACTAAAATCTCTAATAAATTCTTTATCAAATAGGTTCTAATGATATGTGATGATGCTGTAATAAAAGGTTTCCATAATGAGCGATTTTGGGCACTGATGATTTAGAAATTATATAATATGAACCCGAAATCTATCCCATACCTCGTGGAGTTTGTCACACTAATCATGATGAAAACTAGTAATATTGTGCCTTATCTCATTTTTCCTTATTATATGATAAAAAATCATCACAAATGGACTAAAAACATTATATGATATACTAAAAATTTCCTCATCCATTTTTTTAAACAAGCTTCTATAATTGTTTTAAGACTATATGGGAAAGCTCTATGTTTTGACTCTTCTTCTATAACACCATGAGTTTTTTAAAGAAAAAACATTGTTCAATAACACATGCAATTCAAAAAATGTAGATTTAAATATAACCATTTCAAGTATTCAATTATATCTCTGGATATGTGTAGTATTAACTAATTTATTATATATATAAATATTTCTATATATTTATGTTTTTCTGTGTATCCTAACAATAATGATAAATTCATCGCAAATAATTAATCATTTTTGTAATGTTTTTTTTTCTTCTAGGGAGGTTTTTTTTCAAACATTATTTCTTATTTATTTTTTATTATGAAAATAATATACTTATTTTTTAGAACATTTATAAATTTTATTTGATAAAATGAACTATAATTTTGATATCATCATATCAAAATTTACTTAATTTAAAATTTTGGTAATTTTCAAAAAATAGATTATTTAATGAATATTGAAAAATACCATTTTTATGTAAAATTGTCATTTATTTTGATAATATATTCATTTAAAAAACAGATTAATACTTTATTTTTATTTCAAAGTTACCTAATTATTATTTATCTATATTTAAATCAATTAAGTAATTTTTAATCTTATATCTACAAGAATTTAGTACATGTTTATTTTCATGACTAAAAACACATTTCTTATTAAAACAATTTTTAAATGCATAATGAATATCCATTATAATTAATTACCATAACCTTTAATGAGAAATAATTTAAAATATATTTTTTATTATAACCTCTCTATCTTAATGAGTGGAAATTATTATAATGATGATTACAATTTATAGAGTTAAAGTAAAATATTGTTTTCTTTGAGGAATACATTTTTTATATTAAAATTCTCCATCATGCTTGACAAATTATTTTATATTAATTTTATAGAGCTATGTGAAATTATTTTAATTAAATTCATTAAATTTTTTCATCATCATAATTAATATTCAATAATAACATCAACATACTTTTGGGTATATATGAATAATAAAACTAGTAAATATTAATTATCATAGTAAAGTAAAATAAGTTAATTAAGGATAATAATAATAATAATAATAATAATGTTACATGAACTAGAAACAATGTATCCCTAATTGTACGAATATTAAAATTTTAAATACAATAATTATATTTTCTGTTTTTACCATGTGAGGAGTTAAATAATTTTTTATTAAACTTACGTAAAACAATAATTTTATATTTGAGAAATAATAAATTTAAATGATGAAATTATTTTAATGAGTTATTGTAAAAATATATTATCCATATTAAAAAATTATTATTAAATATTTTTTAAAATATAAATGATTAGCCAATTTTTTTGAATTCAAATATTATTTTTATGGGGGTTCAAAAACAGAAATTGTCAAAAAATAATAATGATTTTTTAGCAATGGTAGATTTTAATATATAAGTAAAAATGAACATATTTAGAAAATTATTTATATATAAATAACATTATATTTGGAATCTGAACATCAAAATTATCTAATGGGGAATGTTTTATAATTTTCTATGACACTCGAATATTTGTGGAAAAATTAAATACCATATAAATATACTTTGTATATTATTACATAATAGTGAACAAAACATTATGTAATAATTAAAATAAATGGGATCCACAACTAAATAAATGTTTTTCCTTTAAACTAATTGGATAGAAATTTTATTTTACTAATTTATGAAATCCATTATGAATCCTCCAAAACATACAATACATTTTATGGTTTTAAAATCCATTCTTTAAGAGTGTGACTCACCTACACATAATCAAGGAAATTATTTTCTTAAGATCAACCCTTGGAATTATAAAATAATGATAATCAATCCAATTTCACAGAAATAATGGGAAATAACCATGTGATGGTCTTTAGTTTTGATTATTTTATTATATATGGTCCAAAACCTAAATAATAAATAAATCCTTGTTTTATCCTATTTAAAACCACCAATGATCTCGTTTATCTTCTCTCAAAATACATGGGTCATTCCAATAATATTATATACACTCTATAATGTCATCCCAAGGCTCTCACAAGCTCTCATGGAACCCTTACCTAGCATTTGATTAACACACTCATATGAGGGATTTCTCTTTTCTCATTTCCATCCCTGGCCATCTTTTATGTTATGATTCTCAGTTTCTATTTTTCCATGTTCGGATATTTTCTTACATATTCCACATACTTTTAATTTGATGTATAAATGATTATATCATCCATTCACTCTCATTAATCCTTTCATAATTCTTTATGCACACCTATTACTATGAAAACTTTTTTAAAGGTTCTTTTCCTTCTCCTCTTTATTCGGGTTTCTTCTTTATACTATGCCTTCTATTTGAAATTAAATATTATGGGATATGTTTTTAAATGAAATTATTATGGAACCTATTATTCTAAAATTATTAAAAACCCTTTTATCTCTCATCCACTAATTTTATGAATTTTTAAGCGATGTCGTTGTACTGTCGAAATTTCACTGCATTTTTCAATGCCAAAAACAATTTTATAAATAATACCATGCCCATTTATCATCAAGGGTATTCGCATTCATGAACATATAATTACTTGACATGGTATTTACTTGTATTTATTCCACACTCCTTAATCATTGAAATAATATGATGATAAATGAATCCAAGTGGTATGATCTACGTGGCACACTTAAGCATGAGAATTATATGTATGTGACAGGTGTGTTTGGAATTATGTAGCTCTCCAATGAATTGGGTAATGTTTAGTTTCATGATAATTTATCTATGTATATGGAGTGAATATGATTCATTTATGGAACTTTTCCACCATGATTTCATATAAATTTATCCTTCAGCTATGATTATAATGTAGTGTCAATGTTGTTACCACATTTCAAGTGTCATGATTATCAAGATATATCAGGTATCATTTTTCATGTTTATGACTCATTTTCATTCCATTACCCATTAATTTAACTATTTTTTTTATCATTAATCACCTAATTTTAGTTTTATTACCTTACTTGGATTTATAGGTCACCCTTTTTTATGATTATTCCCACGTTATCTCATGATGTTTTAAAAAGCCATAGAATTTTAAAAGAATGTTAATGATGTTTTTAATAATGTTTTTATATCCCATGTTCATTATTTTATTATGTATACCACATTACGAAATAAATAAGACTTATAGATCTTTTTGGTGGTATATTTTTTTCCTTTATTCAATAAATAATGAATTATTGTGAAATAATGAACTAGGTTGTTATAGTATGTATTAGAGAGAATGTATTGTTATTTTTGGGATTAGTATTATAAATATCTATTGAAATACGTAGGGGTAAGAGTAAATATAAGAAAAAATACATATTTTTTAGGTATAGAGTTAGTGGTTTATCAATACAATACATTGATGTCTAGATAATTGAAGTTGAATTGTTTTTTGCACATATGTACCTATGTGTAAAAACCCCGAGAAAGTGTGTTGGCCATTACTTACTCTAACATAGTACACAAAAACGACCCTTACTATGCTTCTAGATAGACTCTCCTAGAGGATGTGCTTTGATAAATTCATAAGCTCATTAAAAACCATCATTAAGGGAATACAATAATTCTTATAATAGAATATGTTACAAAATAAATCATGAATAATATAGATTAAAGCCTAAAAATTCAAATCGTACAAATATAAATTTCAATTAAACGATATCACTTTATTTTCATTATATTCCTATATAGGGTTTTAAAATAATAATCCTTAATTTTTTTTCTTTTATTCTATACAACGTATGAAGATAGGAGTATCCATTTAAATAAAAAATATAATGGACATTGTGATCACTGCCAAAACGAGATGCCCAATCAGAAGGGAGCTTAGGTATGACATTTTATTGTTATTCCAAACCAGCAATAAAAAATCACAAATCACAAATTCAAATTTATTGAACACACAAATAAGACAATGAAGAAGAATAAAAAAAATCTCATGGGAGTTAATATTATAATGTTGATAAGGGAAATAAGACACATTTCACTTTTTGTAATGGGTGTGGAAAGACATAGCAAGGGAAATGTCACAAGGAGACTAAGAGATGTTTTAAATTTTGGAAGATGGGGAATAATTTATCCACTTTGCATAGAAAAATTGATAATTTAATAGATATAAATAATTTTCAATGTAAATTTCTTCATAAAATTTTATATCATAAATGTGGTGAATTTTGGCATTATGAATGCCAATTATCTATTCCAAGGGCTGGGAATCATGATGAGCATCAACAATCTCCAAGAACAAGGGTAAAAAGTATGTCTAATGCTGAGATAGATGATTATGATTGATTTAAAAGTATCCTTTAATCTATAGTAGTGTATTTCCTATTTTATTTAAATTCATTCCCTTTTATCATTATTATATGTTTTCCCAAAACATCAAATCACCACCCAAAATGATTTAATATCATAAAAAAAATATATGAATTAGTAAAACATGTTCATGTTTGTTGGAATTTATCTCTTGAAAATATTATTAGTCTCCCGTTAGTATAATTTGAGGTAATCCTAATTATGGAATTTTGGTACTATTATAATTCAAATATAAATTTTTTGGAGAAGGAATTAACCATATTTAAAATGAATAACCCTTCATTTATATAAAACTACAAAGGGTTAAATGTTTTTTAAAAATCAAATCTAACTCAAATTTTTGGTACTAAGTAAGGAAATATGTTATTGAAATTATTTATGTGTAAATATTAATGTTTTTATATATTGTAATTTTATATTTTTATTGTAAAAGTAATATATTATTGACATTTTAGATATATGAACCATGAAAAATCAATAGATTTTTTCATTGTTCTTTTCATGAATAACTTGAAATTTATTTTTAATGGTTTTGATAAACATAAAATGATCTCGTAATAAATTTATATTCTAAAAAGGACATGAATAAGGGTTTAATAACCCTTAATAAGTGAATGATATTGGGACAAACCTCAACATTCAGTGGATGATATTTATAAGGCTAAAATTTTGTTTTAATGTATTGATAAAACTTTTTATGATTTATGTGATGGAAGTCTAGCATGATATTTCGGGAAAATTATCAAAGGTTAAAATATTTTTTATTTTCATGTGATTAATGATATTTTGTGATAAATTCTATTTGGGTAATGTAAATATATCCATTTTGGTTATTTTATGAGTAATATATAATTTATTTTGAGTTTTCAGATGTAGGGATTGAGAAAACTTTTGAGGTAAAAAAATTACTTGATTTTTAGATTATTATTTTTACATATGGGTATGTATTTGAGGAATTATCTATGTTAAAACATTGGGATTATTTGGGGATTTGGTTGAGATTAATTTATTAGGGTTTATTCATTTTTAGTATAATCATAATTTTTACTAATTTTTTTATTTTGTAATTACTTGAGGTATAACTAGTTTTTTTTTAGTGGATTATGTGATCCTTTAAAAGCTTATTCTAGTGCTTTCGGGATAAAATTATTTCCTGAGTTTTAATAATTTAAATTAAAATTTAGATTGTAGTGGAAGTTGATTAAATTATAAATTATAATTTTCAAGAATGTATGTTTCATTATGTTCTGAGTTCAGATGGTAAATGAATTTCATAACACTATGAAAATAATCCCAACACCAATTTATTCCATATTATGATCATTTCGTAGGAATTCATGGTTCTTTTATCCATCCCATGTTTACAATTTCATGGTAATTAAATTACTTCGGACTATGTTCTCTATCGATTTATATCAATTATTTGGTGTTATTTTTCTCTTCTATGTCTATTTTTTACTTCCAACAAATTTTCTCCAACTTGGAAACATATTTATATGATGACCGTCATGCTAACTATTGTGGTTTTAAACTAAAAACATGTTCAAATTTTTTTTAAAAAATTGAATACTGGGTTCATGTTTAAATTGAGGATACCTAATTTAATAAAGGCTGGAATAATTTTATACACCAAGATTTTAAAAGATATATCTATGTTTAATAGTATATTTAATAAAAACAATGATGATTTAAATATGGCCCTGTTTGGATTTCCATAAAATATTAGGATATTTGGAGAAGTAAATTTTTTATGAAATGTATATATATATATATATATATAAATGGCTGTCTTAAATATATTGATAATCTCTTTGTAAATAATCAATCAATTTTTTTTAATTTATTTTGGTCCCTTAAAAGATGTTTTCTTCAAAAATTATTTTTTATAAAAAAATATATTAATTTTTCTATAGAACATTTAGAAACTATTTTTTATTAAAAACTCTAGTTTTTTCAACATCCTATCAAACTTAACTTAAGGTCATTTTTTAAATTTTTAAAAAATATTTATTTTTAGTCCAAAATTAATGAAAATATTTTATGTAAAATGGTCATTCAATTTTATAAAATATTTAAATTAAAAGTCCAATTATTATATTCATTTTATATAAAAGTAACATAAAAATTTCATAGATATATTTATTTCAGTTTTGTACTTTTTAATCATATTTATACCATATTTTAGTATAAGTTAATTTTTAGGATTAAAACACATTTTCTCTTAAAACTATTTTAAAATGCTTAATGTATTTCAATTAAAATTAATTGAAATTACCATTATTATAAATGATCAAAATTAAATTTAATTATTAGATATATTTATATATATATATATATATATCTAATTTGAAATTTAAAAAATAATGAATACTACTTATATATGTCGAGTAAAATATAATTTTCCTAGAAAAATTATTTTTTTCAAAAACTGCATTCCATTATGGTTCTACGTTAATTCTAAATTAATTTCATCCACATATGTGAATTGATTTTCAGTAAATATATTCTATATTTTTAATCATTAATATTAATTTTAGTTAATAATTTTAGAAATAATATTTGTAAAATTTGAATAATAACCATTGTAGATATTTATTATAATAGCAAATTTAAAATTGGTTAATTAAGGATAAAATAATAATAATAATAATAATAATAATAATTTAATAAGGACTATAATAAAAGTAAACATAATGGTTTGATTATCCATATTTTTATTAATATGATTCTATTTTTTGTTGTTACCTTATATAGGATTAAATAATGACTTTTTATGAAAGTTACATAAAAAAATTATTACTGAGTAATATGAAATTTAAATTAATAAATTACATTTTATTAATGAATATATTTTTTAAAATAAATAAAATTTTAATAAATTATTATTATTAAACAATTTTTATTAAATATAAAATATCATATAATTTTTATGAAGTGAAATATAATTTTATAAGGGTTCAAAGACATTAATTTTCAGAAGCCCAACATTTATTAATATATTTCTATTCAAATTTAAAACTGAATATTCAGACAGATAGAAAATTATTTAGATGAAATTAATTATTATAGTTGGAATCATAACATAAATATTTTCCAATAGTGATTTTTTCCTAATTTTCATAGATAGTAGAATTTTTTGGTAAAAATTAAACACTATATAAATATACATTCTCTATCCCGACATCATAATGAGCCAAAAGTGACGTAATAATTACTAAAAATGGGATCAATGAGGAGATATATGTTTTAAATTGAAAATAACTTGATATTATCTTTATTTAATTTATTTTTTGAAGCCCTTAGGATCCTCTAAAATGTTTAATATATTTTAAAGTTATCAAATTAATTATTTATGATTGTGACTGACCTCTACATAAGAAAAGTCATTATTTTATTAATTTAGGCCCTTTAAATTATAAAATAAATATATGCACTCCAATTTGGAAAAAAACCACAAGAAAAAACTGCAGTTTGGATAGTCATTTTGTTTTGTTTTATTATGTAGATCCCAAAACATAAATAATAAATAAATCCCCCAACCATTCATATAAAAACACACGCTAGATATCATATATCATTACTAAAACTACTTTTATCTAAACTATAATCTTCCCTACACTCCCTAGATTCCCTCTATGGAACCCCAAAACTCTAAATTTTCCCCTCCCAAGAATTGGACTCACACACTCATGTAGGGAATTTCTATATTCTTATTTCAATTCACAAACTTCATTTATGTTATGCTTCTTAGTTTACAATTTTTCATGTCGGGATATTTACATACATGCTACTATTTCTGTAAATATGATATGTAAATTATAATATCTTGTTTTCATTCTCGTAAGCCTTCCATGATCTTTTATGTATACTTATTACCATACCCGAATTTTGCGAGGGGTAGTTTCTTTATAAACTTTATTCTTGTTTCTTCACTATCATGTCCCTCCTATTTCCAATTACTTATGATGGGAAATTTTTTTCCATTTCCCTATTACTGAATGTTTTATGTCTAAATTATGATAGACCAATTTCAGTCTCATCAACCAATTTTATGAATTTTTATGTGATGTCGATATGCTATCAAAATTGCATAGTGATATTCCTTGTCAAAATAATTTTCAATTGAATACCATGCTCATTTACTATCAAGGGTATTTTAATTTATAAACTTACTATTCTTTGACTTGTGACTCACACATATTTTTTCCACACTCCATCATCATGGAACTAATATTCTGTTGAATTAATCACATTTCAATGATCTATGTGGCACACGTATGAATGAGAATGAAATAAATTCATTGGTTGTGCCCAAAATTATACAGTGCTCCAACGCATTGGGTAATGGCCAGTTTCATGAAATGTCATGTTAGGATAGAGAGTGAACATAATTCCTTTACGAAACATTTTCTACCCTATTTTTTTATTGATTTTTCCTTTACCTATGTTTATGATGCATTTATTTAAGTTGTCGCCACATTTCCCATATTATGATTATCATGTCATATAATGTCCCATTGTTCTTGTATTTGATTACTAAACTTTCCTATACCGATTCATATGTCTATTTTATAACATTAATCGACTTATAAAATGTATATTCCCTTAGTAGGATTTATATCTCACTCCTTTCTTTATTTCCCTAGGTTATCTTATACAGTTTTAAAAATCCATGGAATTTTCAATCAATTTTAAGGATGTTATCAATCTTGTTGTAGAATCCAATGTTTATGATGTAATTATATGTACCTAATTCCCAAATACACTATACTAAATCATATTTGGGGCTTTATAATGCATATTTTAATGCAATAAATCACACATTAATGTGGAATAATGAACATTATTCTTATACACCTGTCTAGATAAATTGTAAGGTACCATTTTACCACTTCTATGTATTTTGATTTGGAATTGTTAACATATGATTCCAACTTTATTGTTATTTTATATTATGTCTTGTTATAAATTGAATTAATAATTTTATATTTTAAAAGTGACTTTATGAATGTTTTTTGGAAAAAGATAAATATTTATTGAGGATGAAACTCGTGGTTTAATTTTTAAATTGCAAAGTGTATGAAATTACATATACATTACGGCTACATCATTGTGGTAATTTTTATTATTCACCCTATATGCACCTTGGGTGTATATTGGCCTCATTTTAACTTTTAGGAGGACAGTTTGTTTAAAATATTTCATTATTTTCAAATTTTCTTTGGGAGGTGGTATCAGGAGGTGGTGAGTGTCTATTTTCCACTTATAGTCTGCTTTTTAGGTTTGATATTGATTTTAGTCAATTTTTTGGATGTAGGTTATTTGGCACATTGGCATGTTGTATTGTATCACTTCCATATTTATCATATATCTATTTTTTCACACTATATATTTTATATTGATAATATGAAAATGGATTTTTTTTATTTTAGATTATTTTTTTTTCTTATAAAAATTGGTGAATCCAAAAAATTGGCTATTAAAAATTTATTTAATTAGTTCTATTTATATTTTTAAATAGTATTCCAATAAATAAAAATGAAAATCCTAGATCATAGAATGTTTTTTTACCTATATATTTATTCTTTAAAGTTGAACTCATCTCCACGATATTTTACATGTATTTATATGAAGTAGTTTCAATCTTGGTGGGATCAAGAATTCTCTATGGGCTCAGTGGATAGATGAGTTGGGTGACATATATTCCTATCCCAATATTTTTTCATTCCAAATATTATCAAAGACTTGGATTTATAATGATTCCAATAGTATTAATGAACCCCATTGTTATTTAGGGAGTGTCGTGGTCATATAGAGAATTGGATGTTCATTGATGGATATGTATATCCTGAGTAGGTGATTAATCACTATAATCCATGATGATACCTGAGTCTCTATGGGTAGTCAATATTTTTTTTGATCCTAGAACCCATTTTTGTTTTTTATTTTAGTTGTGGTGATAAAAATTTATGGTATTCTAAACCTCAATGTGTTTATACATTTTTCTCTAGATTTATAGATTATTGGGTTGGATGCGGATGTTGAACCCATGATTATTGATTTTATAATGCATTGTGGAAAACCATTCAAAGAATGTGTAGAATTGTATCAAGGACATAATAGAGCATAGTGTTGGGTGCTTACATGATCCACCATACCATGTGGCCAAACTATGAACATCTATATATCTTTCATAGATTTTTTGTTTTAGTATCCCCTGATTCTGATCTTATTCCAAAGTGACATTCAATCATTGGATATGGAATGTAGTTTGTTTTGTGATGTTTTGTGATGTTTTAATCTTACTCTACATTATTTCATATTACATGATGTGATATGGGTTATAGGGATATGTATTTTGAAAGCATATTTGGAGTTAAAATATGTGAAATAATGAAATGATGGTTTTTATTCATTATTTAATGGGTGAAAAAAATAAATTTGTCGACTTATTATGGTTTCATAGAAAATTGTATTTTATAATATGTCTTGGAAAATGTTTTAAGAGTAAAAATTATATTCACTAGTTAGTTTTTTACTAGTTTTAAAAATTCAATTTGATGAATTCATTGTATGGTGAAATTTTAATATATTGAATCATTTGAAAATGAGTTTTTAAAATCAATTAATCATGTAACCATTTGTTTACAAAAATGTTTAAGGATCCAAACTAAACCAGAACAAATTTATTTTAAGAAAACTTTTATTAAATGGTTCTGAAACTATAAGTGGATTTATAATGTTTATTGTGGGAAACACCATACATTATTATATCAATAAATAATTAATAGTATTCAAGTATCTTGAATGTCTACATAATTCTCCTCTTATTAATTTTCCACTTTGTTAAAGCATCCACGTTGTGATTAGCATATTTGTATGCATGTCCCACCAACATGTTGAGGTGGTTCGTGGAATAAAGACATTTAATCCAATGAGGTATCACTTTCTTTGGAACATTTCTAGTTTTAGAAATTATATATTCAACTTTTATCAATGAATGTGATTCCATCCATAGGAAAATCATCCATGGTGGACAAAATTCTTTACAACATAGATTATTGCAAAATCTTTACCCTCATAATCAATTTCTTTCAATTTAATTGGTGAAGAAACACATGATGAAGCTATGCTATGTGAGGGATTCACTAAAACACACTAAGGTACAAATCATTAAAAAGTCCATACAGTTAATTCATATATTAATCTAATGACTAATTTGGGGGATCCCAGAGATATATTTTAGTATAATTGGCCTTCTTTCCTTGGAATTGAAATCATGTTTTGACAATATGTTATGGTTATAAAAGTTATTTTACATGAAACTAGTTTGAATTTAAGTGGTTGAAAAGAACTCCCTATATATTTAAATGATCACCATATGAATACAGGGTTCCTTATCATTAATGATCACCATTTTTTTCGTTGTCCAATTGTACGTGCTAATAGATCTAATGACTAAAATTCTTAGATAATAAACCTATTCACTATATAAATCATTTGTTATGGAAATTAGTAGGTTATCCACCTATATTCCCATGAAATTTTTGATTCCTAATAGTCCATAAAATATAATCCCAATGTATGGAAATAAAATTATTTTGAACAATATTATGATGAATTTTCATGATATGCCTAATGAATAGATAGAAGGTAGAGACAATCTATATCCTAAACATTTTCATATGATTACGTGTATCTATCCAAACTCTCCAAAATTTCTTGATGAGTTTTTATCTTATTGGATGGATAAAAGAGGTCCAAAATTTTGGAAACCATGGAGGGGTGTTGGACTATCCTTCATTTTTGATTTTGTTGAAGTCTCTAGAATTGATGTTACCATTTTTTTTTGATTCCATAAGAGAGTATCCTAATCCTTTAAGGCATACCCCTACTGATTATGAGGAATCCTAGGATGGATAATCACATTATGATCATTTCGTAGGAATTCATGGTTCTTTTATCCGTCCCATGTTTACAATTTCATGGTAATTAAATTACTTAGGACTATGTTCTCTATCGATTTATATCAATTATTTGGTGTTATTTTTCACTTATATGTCTATTTTTTACTTCCAACAAATTTTCTCCAACTTGGAAACATATTTATATGATGACCTTCATGATAACTATTGTGGTTTTAAAATAAAAACATGTTCAAATTTTTTTTAAAAAATTGAATACCGGGTTCATGTTTAAATTGAGGGGACCAAATTTAATAAAGGGTGGAATAATTTTATACACCAAGATTTTAAAAGATATATCTATGTTTAATAGTATATTTAATACAAACAATGATGATTTAAATATGGCCCTGTTTGGATTTCCATAAAATATTAGGATATTTGGAGAAGTAAATTTTTTATGAAATGTATATATATATATATATATAAATGTCTTTCCTAAATATATTGATAATCTCTTTGTAAATAATCAATCAATTTTTTTTAATTTATTTTGGTCCCTTAAAAGATGTTTTCTTCAAAAATGATTTTTTATAAAAAAATATATTAATTTTTCTCTAGAACATTTAGAAACTATTTTTTATTAAAAACTCTAGTTTTTTCAATATCCAATCAAACTTAACTTAATTTCATTATTTAAATTTTAAAAAAATATAGATTTTTAGGCAAAAATTAATGAAAATATTTTATGTAAAATGGTCATTCAATTTTATAAATTATTTAAATTAAAAGTCCAATTATTATATTCATTTTATATAAAAGTAACATAAAAATTTCATAGATATATTTATTTCAGTTCTGTACTTTTTAATCATATTTATACCATATTTTAGTATAAGTTAATTTTTAGGATTAAAACGCATTTTCTCTTAAAACTATTTTAAAATGCTTAATATATTTCCATTAAAATTAATTTAAATTACCATTATTATAAATAATCAAAATTAAATTTAATTATTAGATATATATATATATATATCTATCTAATTTGAAATTTAAAAAATAATGAATACTACTTATATATGTCGAGTAAAATATCATTTTCCTAGAGAAATTATTTTTTTCAAAAACTGCATTCCATTGTGGTTTTGCGTTAATTCTAAATTAATTTCATCCACATATGTGAATTGATTTTCAATAAATATATTCTATATTTTTAATCATTAATATTAATTTTAGTTAATAATTTTAGAAATAATATTTTTAAAATTTGAATAATAACCATTGTAGATATTTATTATAATAGAAAATTTAAAATTGGTTAATTAAGGATAAAATAATAATAATAATAATAATAATAATAATAATTAAACAAGGACTATAATAAAATTTAACATAATGGTCTGATTATCAATATTTTTATTAATATGATTCTATTTTTTGTTGTTACCTTATATAGGATTAAATAATGACTTTTTATGAAAATTACATAAAAAAATTATTATTGAGTAATATGAAATTTCAATTAATAAATTACATTTTATTAATGAATATATTTTTTAAAATAAATAAAATTTTAATAAATTATTATTATTAAACTATTTTTATTAAATATAAAATATCATATAATTTTTATGAAGTGAAATATAATTTTTATAAGGGTTAAAAGACATTAATTTTCAAAAGCCCAACATTTATTAATTTATTTCTATTCAAATTTAAAACTGAATATTCAGACAGAAAGAAAATTATTTAGATGAAATTAATTATTATAGTTGGAATCATAACATAAATATTTTCCAATAGTGATTTTTTCCTAATTTTCATAGATAGTAGAATTGTTTGGTAAAAATTAAACACTATATAAATATACATTCTCTATTCCGACATCATAATGAGCCTAAAGTGACGTAATAATTACTAAAAATGGGATCAATGAAGAAATATATGTTTTAAATTGAAAATAACTTGATATTATCTTTATTTAATATATTTTTTGAAGCCCTTAAGATCCTCCCAAATGTTTAATATATTTTAAGGTTATCAAATTCATTATTTATGATTGTGACTGACCACTACATAAGAAAAGTCATTATTTTATTAATTTAGTCCCTTTCAATTATAAAATAAATATATGCACTCCAATTTGGAAAAAAACCACAAGAAAAAACTGTAGTTTGGATAGTCATTTTGTTTATTTTATTGTGTAGATCCCAAAACCTAAATAATAAATAAATCCCCCAACCATTCATATACAAACACACCCTAGATATCATATATCGTCACTAAAACTACTTTTATCTAAACTATAATCTTCCCTACACTCCCTAGATTCCCTCTATGGAACCCCAAAACTCTAAATTTTCCCCTCCCAAGAATTGGACTCACACACTCATGTAGGGAATTTCTATATTCTTATTTCCATTCACAAACTTCATTTATGTTATGCTTCTTAGTTTACAATTTTTCATGTCGGGATATTTACATACATGCTACTATTTCTGTAAATTTGATATGTAAATTATAATATCTTGTTTTCATTCTCATAAGCCTTCCATGATCTTTTATGTATACATATTACCATACCCGAATTTTGCAAGGGGTCATTTCTTTATCAACTTTATTCTTGTTTCTTCACTATCATGTCCCTCCTATTTCCAATTACTTATGATGGGATATGTTTTTCCATTTCCCTATCACTGATGGTTTTATGTCTAAATTATGATAGACCAATTTTAGTCTCATCAACCAATTTTATGAATTTTTATGTGATGTCGATATGCTATCAAAATTTCATAGTGATATTCCTTGTCAAAATAATTTTCAATTGAATACCATGATCATTTACTATCAAGGGTATTTTAATTTATAAACTTACTATTCATTGACTTGTGACTCACACATATTTTTTCCACACTCCATCATCATGGAACTAATATTCTATTGAATTAATCACATTTCAATGATCTATGTGGCACATGTAAGAATGAGAATGAAATGAATGCGTTGGTTGTGCCCAAAATTATACAGTGCTCCAACGCATTGGGTAATGGCCAGTTTCATGAAATGTCATGTTAGGATAGAGAGTGAACATAATTCCTTTACGAAACTTTTTCTACCCTAAATTTTTATTGATTTTTCCTTGACCTATGTTTATGATGCATTTATTTAAGTTGTCGCCACATTTCCCATATTATGATTATCATGTCATATAATGTCCCATTGTTCATGTATTTGATTACTACAATTTCCTATACCGATTCATATGTCTATTTTATAACATTAATCGACTTATAAAATGTATATTACCTTAGTAGGATTTATATCTCACTCCTTTCTTTATTTCCCTAGGTTATCCTGTACAGTTTTAAAAATCCCTGGAATTTTCAATCAATTTTAAGGATGTTATCATTCTTGTTGTAGAATCCAATGTTTATGATGTAATTATATGTACCTAATTCCCAAATACACTATACTAAATCATATTTGGGGATTTATAATGCATATTTTAATGCAATAAATCACACATTAATGTGGAATAATGAACATTATTCTTATACCCCTGTCTAGATAAATTTTAAGGTACCATTTTACCACATCTATGTATTTTGATTTGGCATTGTTAACATATGATTCCAACTTGATTGTTCTTTTATATTCTGTCTTGTTATTAATTGAATTAATAATTTTATATTTTAAAAGTGATTTTATGAATGTTTTTGGTAAAAGATAAATATTTATTGAGGATGAAACTCGTGCTTTAATTTTTAAATTGCAAAGTTTAATAAATTACATATACATTACGGCTACATCATTGTGGTAATTTTTATTATTCACCATATATGCACCTTGGGAGTATATTGGCCTCATTTTAACTTTTAGGAGGAAATTTTTTTTAACATATTTCATTATTTTCAAATTTTCTTTGGGAGGTGGTATCAGGAGGTAGTGAGTGTCTATTTTCCACTTATAGTCTGCTATATAGGTTTGATATTGATTTTAGTCAATTTTTTGGTTGTAGGTTATTTGGCACATTGGCATGTTTTATTGTATCATTTTCATATTTATCATATATCTATTTTTTTCACACTATATATTTTATATTGATAATATGACAATGGAATTTTTTTTATTTTAGATTATTTTGTTTTCTTATAAAAATTGGTGAATCCAAAAAATTGGCTATTAAAAATTTATTTAATTAGTTCTATTTATATTTTTAAATATTAGTCCAATAAATAAAAATGAAAATCCTAGATCATAGAATGTTTTTTTACCTATATATTTATTCTTTAAAGTTGAACTCATCTCCACGATATTTTACATGTATTTATATGAAGTAGTTTCAATCTTGGCGGGATCAAGAATTCTCTATGGGCTCAGTGGATAGATGGGTTGGGTGACATATATTCCTATCCCAATATTTTTTCATTCCAAATATTATCAAAGACTTGGATTTATAATAAGGACAATAGTATTAATGAACCCCATTGTTATTTAGGGAGTGTCGTGGTCATATAGAGAATTGGATGTTCATTGATGGATATGTATATCCTGAGTAGGTGATTAATCACTATAATCCATGATGATACCTGAGTCTCTATGGGTAGTCAAGATTTTTTTTGATCCTAGAACCCATTTTTGTTTTTTATTTTAGTTGTGGTGATAAAAATTTATGGTAGTCTAAACCTCAATGTGTTTATACATTTTTCTCTAGATTTATAGATTATTTGGTTGGATGCGGATGTTGAACCCATGATTATTGATTTTATAATGCATTGTGGAAAACCATTCAAAGAATGTGTAGAATTGTATCAAGGACATCATAGAGCATAGTGTTGGGTGCTTTCATGATCCACCATACCATGTAGCCAAACTATGAACATCTATATATCTTTCATAGATTTTTTGTTTTAGTATCCCCTGATTCTGATCTTATTCCAAAGTGACATTCAATCATTGGATATGGAATGTAGTTGGGTTTGTGATGTTTTGTGATGTTTTAATGTTACTCTACTTTATTTTATATTACATGATGTGATATGGGTTATAGGGATATGTATTTTGAAAGCATATTTGGAGTGAAAATATGAGAAATAATGAAATGATGGTTTTTATTCATGATTTGATGGGTGAAAATAAATAAATTTGTCGACTTATTATGGTTTCATAGAAAATTGTATTTTATAATAAGTCTTGGAAAATGTTTTAAGAGTAAAAATGATATTCAATAAGTTGTTTTTACTAGTTTTAAAAATTAAATTTGATGAATTCATTGTATGGTGAAATTTTAATCTATTAAATCATTTGAAAATGAGTTTTTAAAATCAATTAATCAAGTAACCATTTGTTTACAAAAATGTTTAAGGATCCAAACTAAACCAGAACATATTTATTTTAAGAAAACTTTTATTAAATGGTTTCTAAACTATATGTGGATTTATAATGTTTATTGTGGGAAACACCATACATTATTATATCAATAAATAATTAATAGTATTCAAGTATCTTGAATGTCTAAATAATTCTCCTCTTATTAATTTTCCACTTTGTTAAAGCATCCACATTGTGATTAGCATCTCTGTATGCATGTGCCACCAACATGTTGAGGTGGTTGGTGGAATAAAGACATTTAATCCAATGAGGTATCACTTTCTTTGGAACATTTCTAGTTTTAGAAATTATAGATTCAACTTTTATCGATGAATATGATTCGATCCATAGGAAAATCATCCATGGTGGACAAAATTCTTTACAACATAGATTATTGCAAAATCTTTACCCTCATGATCAATTTTTTTGCAATTTAATTGGTGAAGAAACACATGATGAAGCTATGCTAGGTGAGGGATTCACTAAAACACGCTAAGGGACAAATCAATAAAAACTCCATACAGTTAATTCATATATTAATCTAATGACTAATTAGGGGGATCCCAGAGATATATTTTAGTATAATTGGCCTTCTTTCCTTGGAATTGACATCATGTCTAGACAATATGTTATGGTTATAAAAGTTTTTTTACATGAAACTAGTTTGAATTTAGGTGGTTGAAAAGAACTCCCTATATATTTAAATGATCACCACATGAATACAGGGTTCCTTATCATTAATGATCACCATGTTTTTCGTTGTCCAATTGTACGTGTTAATAGATCTAATGACTAAAATTCTTAGACAATAAACCTATTCAATATATAAATCATTTGTTATAGAAATTAGTAGGTTATCCATTTAGATTCCCATGAAATTTTTGATTCCAAATAGTCCATAAAATATAATCCCAATGTATGGAAATAAAATTATTTTTAACAATATTATGATGAATTTTCATGATATGCCCAATGAATAGATGGAAGGTAGAGACAATCTAGATCCTAAACCTTTTCATATGATTACGTGTGTCTATCCAAACTCTCCAAAATTTCTAGATGAGTTTTTCTCTTATTGGATGGATAAAAGACTTCCAAAATTTTGGAAACCATGGAGGGGTGTCGGACTATCCTTCATTTTTTATTTTGTTGAAGTCTTTAGAATTAAAGTTACCATTTTTGTTTCGATTCCATAAGAGAGTATCCTAATCCTTTATGGCATACCCCTACTGATTGTGAGGAATCCTAGGATGGATAATCACATTATGTTTGGGTTTCTTAGAGATAAATTTAAATATTGAGATATGTTTCATGTTGTGACGAAGAACCATGATATCTTCATGGGTATTTTCATTCAAATAGGTCCTTCATGTATTAATTTTAAATTTATTATATATAATCCTTTTATAACTATCCATTATTCAATTACTGTAATTTATATTGTATGGATACAAAGACGAGGTTATTTAGTTTTTGTACCATTTGAATATAATTGTGATGACCCTACAAGAAGTAAAAATAGGAGAATGATTACAAGAGGTCAAAAAAAACCAAGTGATTTTTTTGATAACTGAAACAATAAAAATAATAGAACCATTAATTCCAAGTCCTTCATATCCAATGGTTTGATTTATTCCTTCCACACTAAATTAATGAGATTTCTCTTATAGATAAAGACAATATAGTTTAAATTTACGATCATAATTTGAAGATTACTAATGAAGTCTCTCAATCATCGATATGAAGAGAAGTCATGGAAAATTTTATATGTGAAAAGTGAGTTGACCATTCACACTATCCATATGTGGTATAAATTATTTCCATTACACCATTCCAAATGGTTAAAATTCCAATGCAACTGTTAAAAAGTAATCGTCTTCCAATATTACCAAAAACAACTGGAAACTGTGGTAAGTAAAATGGTGAGAACCTATCTTAACTACAGGTTCCATGAAATAATTCTTTCATTGTCAAATAAATTCCATTACCAATGACATTACAGGATTTATTCTAGTTAATAACATTCCCAAAAACAACTTTATAATGTAAAAATATAATTTTTTATAGACAATATAATTTTTATAGTCCTTCCCAAGATGATGAATGTCCTCAACATAGATAAAGGGAGAGACTATGAAAAATCATCCAACATCATTGATCCATTTTTTAGGTCAAATATTTATGAGGTATTTAATTCACCTTCTTATATAGTATTCAATTATGGAAAAAAGGCCTAAGAGAGGTTCCCCTTTCTAGATTCCCCTACAGTATTAGAAGAAGACTGTTGGGGATCCACTGATAAGGATAGATAGAATTTTAATTCTAAGAGTGGTGATTATTAGTATAATAAAGTTAGTGTAGAACTGTAACCACACATTCACCTCATAAAAAATTAATGAAGCATGTTTTGGACCAATTGGTGTGAAAGTTATTTTATTATAATTAAATACAAATTTTATTTTTAAATGTTTTTTCCTTTGTATGTGTGGAATTGGGTTTATAACTTATTTAGTATTGGAAACATTTGTTTTTTATTGACCCTAAATTTATTTAGATCATGATCATTTTATTTAATACAATTCCTCCAAAAATTATATCAAAAAGTAGGAAAGGACTTTCTCTAGAGAGGATGCTTTGGGTGACTCTCTATATTATATTTTTATAGTTCATATTGATGTTGACTTTTCCAAAGATAAAAATAGATTGGTAGAGTTAGATATTTTAAAAAAAATTAAAGGTATATAAGATTTATTATACTGACCTAAGATTTACATTCATTGATATTACATCATTTTAAATGAGTATTTATCGCATTACAAAAATACACGCAAGAGGGATGTACCAGTATATTGTCATTGGAAACCTGGAACATGATATCTAATAACATGGTGAAGGATCTCCAAAGTCTCCAATAAATATATAACCCATTATTAATCCTACGTAGAACTTTTCATTATAATTTTGGAAAGGAAACATAATAAATTTGTGGACTCAGATGCTCTGTAAGGGTAAACAAGTAAGATACTTAAGAATAACATGAACATAAGGGTTTGATAACTTGATAATAACACTTATAGATCATACCATCCATATCAAATATCATATACATGATTCATAGAATAAATATTTTCATTTTATAAAACATGAATCAGAAAGGAATCAAGAGTGTAATACCTAAAAAAATAATACAGGAATAAGACATAGAATTTTCATAGACACATGAACATATAATATTATTACCGTAGTAGTCAAGGATTGCTGGCTAGGACCTCTTAGAGACCTTTTTTCACTCCCTAAATTATTTTAGTAGTCAAGGTTAACACTCAAGACAATATTAATGGAAAATTCCTTTACTAAATTTGTATCAATCCCCATTAAAGTGTTGTATTACTGAACTAGTTTGGATTCTCATTCTAGACATATATTATTGAACTGAGTTCCCTCCACTTTTCTACCCTATATTAAAGAATATATTTAACTCCCTATTACATCCCTATATTTCCAAAATTATTTCACCCCTTATTCTGACCATGTATAACTGAATTGAATTCACATCTCATTTTATCAATGTATTACTAACACGATTTCACTCCTCCATCCAACCATGTATTACTAAACTAATTTCAGTTCCCCTTCCAATTTGGTTTTACTGAACCGATTTCAGTCCTCATTCCGGCCCTATATTACTAAATTGAGGTCACTAACAATTATAGTAATATCTATCTCATGATATATAAATCATTACCCAATGCATTGGAGTGATATATAGGTCTCATCCATCACATAATGAAATCATACATACGTATTCCATGGAGTAATAAAACATTCACCCTATCAGGGCCTATAAGAAAAATGGTTTTCAAAAATATCATAACATAACCTATGGAAAAGTGACAGGTTTGATAATAATTTCATCATAGAATATCCCATTAAAGGTAATATGGTTTATAAATGTTCTATCACAGAATAACCCATGGAATGGAAATGAGTTCGTAAACAATTTTTAGTAATAATTCTAAAATATTAAAGGAATGAAAAATATTGTAGTCTTTATATATAAAATATTGTAATGAATAAATAATATCGAAGGTTTTCATCTTAGAAGGAAAATAATTTTTAAATATGATTTAAAAACATTTCATGAAAAAAATATCTTTTCCTCATTGAAAAAAATAATTTTAAATCATATTAAGTTTTGATTAACATTTTCTAGGAACATACCCTTTAAAATTTATAATGGTAGAATTGAAAACACTGTTAACACTTTTTTAATAAATATATCATTTCTAAAATAATTTTCATTGAAAATGAGATTTCAATATCATTTAAGAAAATATATTTTGTTAGAAATTATTTTTTTCAAAGAAGATAGAATTATTAGCCGAAGAGGAAGATAAATTTGTTTTTTATAAAAATAAATTTTTTTTCATTAACTTAAGTTGAAAATAGTGTTAAAATATTACCATGACTTGAATAAATCATGAATAACTAGTGGATGAAAAAATTAATGATCATTCTTGTGATATAGATCATAATATTCCCTCAATTAAAGAATAATCATAAATAATACATATAAATTATTATACTATAGATATAAACTCGTAAACATTTTGTAACATTGAATCAAAATCACTATGTAAGAATAAAATTACATGAATCATAAAATATCATGAAAATATGGATATTAATGATATAAAAGTTTAAAGGTAATTATATACACATTATAAAACAATGAAGTTGAATAACATAACACATGTCTCAGTGAAGAAAAATTGGGACAAAATTACTCTATTGATTCATAAAATTTTGAATCGTATACCCCTAGAAACATTGATAATCACATGGATATTTAAATACTAATAAATTTAATGGTAACAATCATAAAATGTATTCATTTTATGTATATATAAATAAAATAAAATGAGTGGTGAATAATAAATATGTCTCAATGAAAAAAAATGTTTGACTATAAATTCCCTTACTACATTGTTAACATTCATATCATAAGACCCGTGAAAGAATAACTTCAATTGAAACATTGAATATAATGAAATAACTTAATTTGTTGATATAACATATCATAAGTTAGTATATACACCACATAAAATTTTTAAGTGTGTAATATGAAATGTATCCCTTAGATATAAAAATATTCATAAAATTACCTAAACTTATGTCTTCAGTTTCTTCGTACATGATCAAACATCCTCTTCTTTGGATAATTACTTTTGGTTTACAATAAGAGACAGGCATGTTTGTAATTAATCCCAAATTGAGTCTCTTATAATGAAATAATTGATTTTTGTAAAAGATTTCAATAAGGTTTTTCTAACCCATTGGGCATGATAGTTAAGAGGAAGTGAAGAGGGTTTGGTTCCCTTTTATATGATAAGAGAGGGGACACACATAGAATATTTAAAAAAAATTTGTGCACCGATTGTATTCAACTACCAAGAAGATTCCATAACACACAAAATTAGATCCATAAGGGATTTAGGTTGAAATATGGACTTCAAAAATGAGTTAGAAAATTTTTGAGACATTGTCTTAGCTTATTTTTAAATTCTAACCACTTAGTAAATATTTTTTACATTTATCGTTTCAATAAATTTTTGCCATTTTTGATAATAGTTTTGGTAAAATCATATGTTACCCACATTATAAAATATAAAATATTTTTAATTGAAATATATAATCTATTTTTCTCATATTCTAAACACTCATGTGGGATAACTTAATTAAAAATTAATCATGTAGATGGGATGAGACACCCGGTTTATAAATTGAAAATGATCAAAATATTGAAATGGTGTTTATATCCAATTTCAATGTTAAATTTATTCCAATGACATAAAATATATTAATATATTTACAATTTATCTAAACATAAATTAAAAAAATTAAAATTTAATTTTACAATATAATAAATTATAAGAAAATGATGTTTCTAATTAAAATTCATAATTATCACTATTATTAACTAATGAAACATCTCATGAAAATAACAAATATTTAACTAATGTTAATTTAGATATTTTAAATTCAAAAATAAATTGTATTTTTTCAAATAAAATTTATAAAAATTAAAAGAGAATAATTAAAATAGGTTCTCCCTTAAAAGGTGGTAAAATTAAATTTTTTAGAAAGAATATATATCATTATGCGTAAAATTGGATTTATTATTATATCATTGGTAGAAAAAACATATGATGAAAGTAAAACAATTTAATATATATATATATATATCGTGAAAATAATTTATCATAAGTGGTTTAGTATATCTATTAAGGTAAAACGTGTTTAATTTAATAAATATTATTTTCTACCAAATGTTTTCCAATATTTTTAAAAAGGGATTTATTTTTATTTATATTTATTTTGTCGTTAAATAATTATGATTATATACATTTTGAAACCATATTTCCAGAATTTAATTAATATTATTCATATTCTCTATTCCAATATAATTGAGACAATTATAATAATATTTTAATAATTTTATTAATAGTACATAGTCTTATGGTAAAATAAATTATTGGATGTAATGAATGCCATCGAAAGAATTCAGAATTGTGCCTAACATAATTAGACCATAGTATTGCATGTAAAAAAATATAATTAATGTTTTTCAGGTAGAGAAATATTAACATGGTGTTCACTACTACAAATTATGCATTTAACAGCACTAAAATGGACTTACCTCTAGAGAATCGCAGACTACCAAAATGAGATTAAAATCACTAGACTTTTATCAGCACTAAAAATAGATTATAATGGGGCCCTTTATCCTTATTTCAAAAATGATTAGTATAGGTTACCCTTATCATCAATATTTTAAGTTGTGACAAAGGGGCATGATGTAATGTGTTGTAACAGCACAATACAGCTCCAAAAACACTACAAAATCAGAAAAATCATGTACCAATAATGTATTTAAATGATATAAATTTTACATTAAAAATAAAATAAAAAAACTATATTTTATACATGTTGAACATTGTTTTATATGATTACATAAGTATAAATTGTTACACATAATAAAAACATCAGTGTTTCTTTTTATTTTGACCCTAACCCCTAGTTGAAAAAAACCACTCCTGTATTAGAAAAAATAATTATGTTACTAATTATATATATAAATAAATAAATAGAATGTAATAATTTTAAACTACATATTAATTCATACACAAAAATGTTGTGTATTATATTGAGTTGTGGTTGATTCTTGCATGTCACACCATTTATTGTTCGTCATAAATGATTATCTCTATGAAAATGAACTAAATTGTTATATGATACAATGTATAAAAAATAAATAAATTAATAGAAAATAGAGTGATGAGAAAACAATATAGGCCCATTTTTACCATTTTGGAGATGTTTTATTAATTTTAAATTAAAACATCACTTGTATATTGAAATGGTGGGGATGGACTTATACTGGCCACATTGTGCATAGGGTTGAGGTGTGGATGATTCCTACATGTCTTAAAATACTTATAGATCGTTTTAATAAAGTATCAATGAAATAAAAATATTTTTTTTTGTTTTTTTACGCCAGATGTATTTTTTACTATAATGTCATTTTAAATTTGAAAAGCACACTTTGACTCATCTCAGACACATTCATTTTTGTTTTGAGGAAAAACTAATTCATACACATCACAAATCAATTTTAAATCATTTTTTAAAAATATCAAAACAATGTGATTGTGTTTGTTTTATTTTCAGTGAGTGAGACTTCTTTGAATTAACATGTTGATTTTTAAATAATAGTGGGCACATTGAATCATAAAAGAAACATTATATATCAAACTGATATGTCGTTGAATCGTAAATGATGCAAATGACTTATGAATCATTTTCCTGAAGAATCAATAAAATATTATTGTTTTTCTCATTTTTTGAGTAGGTCAATTGTCCTTTTTATAAATATTGGTGTCAATTTTAAATAAAAAGACACACTTGGATTCATTCAAGACACAGGATATGTCATATTGTGGAGTGTAATACTTCACATGTATCAAATGACGTATGGATCATTATCTTAACAAATCAAAACTATCTGAATGTGTTCACATAGTTTAGAGTTAGATAGTTGTCTTTTTTACTATAATGTCATTCTAAATTGGAAAAAAACTTTAACACATAAAGATCACATCATTTATCAGTTTGATTTGAGACAAATTCCTACCCATCAGAAACAACGTATTAATTGATCTCCAAAATTATTATGAATGCCAGATAGTGATTTCATCTTTTTCATAGAGTTACACTTTTTCAACTAAAATATCCATTTGAAATGGTTAACAGACACATTGATATATACGGGGTATATCATGTATCAAATTAAGGATTTCCTGATTCTAATAAATAAAATATGACTTTTGGATCATTTCCCAAAAGTAAAAAAAATAAGAATTTGTTTTCTCATTTTTGAATAGGTGAGTTGTCCTTTTTTCTAATATTGAATGCAATTTTAAATAAAAAGATACACATGTATTATTATCAATCATAATATGTATCCTTTTGAGTTGAATATAAATAGAACACACCCAAAATTAATTATTGATTATTTTACTAAAGAATAAAAATAATTGGAATATGTTTTCCTTGTTTTGAACATGTCAGTTATCGTTTTTAATAAAATTAATGTCAATATGAAATATGATAAATAACATGGAGCCATAACTATCATAGAATGTGTAATTTTGAGTAGAGTTTAATTTTTACAGAACAAAAATTACTTATGTATTATTTTTCTAAACTATAAAAACAATCTGAATGTGTTTTCTTATTTTGAGTGGATCTGTTGTCCTTATCATTTAAATTGTTTTCAATTTTAATTAAAAATATTAAATTGGAACCATACTAGTCACATCATTTCATAGATTATGGATTTGAGGATTAATAAATGTTTCAAATAACTTATATATCATCTTACAACTTTATAAAAACCAACCAAATGCATCTGCTATGTTATGAGTACGTCCGTTGTCTTTTTTTTCTAAAATTTAATTTTTAACAGGGAACACTGACATTGAATAATACCAATCACGTCATGTATTTATTTTATGTGAGAACAATAACCAAACGTAAATAATTAATTATTAATATATTTAATAATATTTCAATAATAACTACGTGCATTTTCTTGGTTTTTAGTGAGTGAAACTTTTTGAACCAAACTATAAATTTTAAACTATTAATAGACACATTGAGTTATACAAGGTACATCATGTATTATATTGAGGTTTAGTAGATTCCAAGACATCAAAAAGGTAATATGGATCATTTCCCTAAAGTATCAAATACAATTGAAATTTATTTTATTGGATTTGATTATGCTAGATATCCTTTTTTTAAAATTCATGATAATTTTATATAAAAAGATGCACATAGGGTAATATCAGTCACACTGAGTGTCTAATTGTGGTGAGGATAATTATTAAATGTCCCAAATTACCTATTTATAATATTCCTAATGTATCAATATAATATGAATATTTATTATCAGTTTTGAGCATGTCGGTTTTCCTTTTTACTAAAATTAATGACAATATTAAATAGGAAAAGAACTTGAAGTCATACCAGTCACACTGTGTGTCAGATTGATGATAGGATGATGCATACACATCCAAAATGAAATATGGACTATTTTACCAATTTATATAATCAAATAAAAGATTTTTTATTGGTTTTTAGTATGTCACTTTTATTTTTTACTAAAATGTCATTTAAAATGCAAACACACCCATTGAGTCATACAGATCACCTTGTGTATTTGTTTGATGTGAGACCAATTCCTACACTTTAAAATTTATTTTTAAATTTATTTCCTAAATTATTGAGAAAATTTGATTGTTTTTTCATAACATTCAATGAGTGAAACTTTTTGAACTACAATATTGATTTTAAAATGATAACGAACACTTTGAGTCATATTGGGAAAATCATTTATCAGAATTAGTTGTGCCTAAATACTAAAAAACACAAATGAATTATGAATCTTTTTTATAATGTTTAAAGTCAATTATATTTTTTTTCTTTTTTGAGCATGCCAGTTTCGTTTTCTTACTAAAATTATTGTCAATTTAAAATATAAATAATCTCTTAGAGACGTACTAGTCACACCATGTATCGCAATGAGGTGAAAGAGATTCCAACATGTTCCAATGTCTCATAAAAATCCTTATGTTAAATTATACAAAGATTAATATTTCATTTTATTATTGAACTCCCTACATGTCCCAATGTCTCATAAAGAAGACATTTCCTGCAAGATTAGTCAAGAATTTAATTTCCATAATGTTAATGAATTAAAAAAAATATAAAATTATGAGAAACAAATATTATATTAAAAAACACTTTTAACATCTCATAAAACCCTTTTTAATTTTTTTAATATATTTAGTTATTTTTTCCTCTATCCAGAATCCAAATCCCCTCTTTTTTCTACCCTATAATGTACACGACGTTGCCTATATTAGGACCAGCATGAACTAATTATTCTCTCCCAATTAATGGTTCCTCCAACAAATATTTTATTATGTATATTTTATATACATCCTCTTTATCTCATCTCTAGAACAATTATAATTCTATTTTTTGTTTGAATGACATCCTCCATCTCTAGTGGACATCCACCAATGTCTCTTCAAATACTATAAGAAGTTGTCATCCATAGGACTAATAGTGCTCATAGTAGTACATAAAATATAAGTGAGATGGGGGATGATTCTCAAGATAAAAAAATAAAGTAAAAACTATTTTATAGATAAAGTAGATGTAGAAGAAAATTATACTGCATTATGTTCTCTAAAAGGTGTAATGTCTCCCAATTGTAAGAATTAAACCATCGGAACTAGTTATTAACTCTTGACCTAATTAAGGTGGAATTTGGGGGGAAGAAATATTTTTTGTATTTCATTCATGGGGTCTTGGTAGGGATATGTTATGATATATGAGAATTTGGGTCCTCTAAGGTTCATATGGTTGGAAACAATACATGTAGACCAAAAAACATGAATTCCTAAAACTAAATTGTAATAATTTTTAGATCCTATATAGAATTTAATAAAATCTAATATATTTTTTTGAATATGTGACTTATCAACCTAAGGAATTATGAAATTTATTCATAATTATATGTCAAATATTTGAAAACATATCAAAATTGTAATTTTTAATTAAAATCGATACGGAATGGAAAAAATAATTTTAGGAAAAATATATACTTAATAATAATAATGGATTTAAACATCACAAAATTATTAGTTGATAAAATGATTCAAGAATTATGTCTTTACAGGTAGAAAACAAGAATTATTTTGAAGTAGATGACAAATAGGGTTTATAAGAGAATTTTATTTTCATTTCCATTATGGGTTATATGTTTATTTTTGGAATATAATATAAAATATAGGTCATAATGAAATAAATAATAGTAATCATAGAAGATATAAAGGTTTTATATAAAATGGGAGATGAGACACTTGAACAAATATAGTTTCAATGGGAGACAATTCTTTATAAGTTCAATTTGATGGAAAATTTCAACAATTGAATGAACACTATCAAAATATATTTGTATAAAATGTTTTTGTAATATATATTTATAAATTATTTGAAAAATATATTTCTATAATATAAATTTGTACCATATATTGAATAGTATATAATTTTTTATTATTTAATATATATATATAATATATATCTTTTTTTAATATATATTTTTATTTTATATATTTTTGTAATATAACATATATTTGTATTTGTATAATATATATATATATATACAATGAAAGTATAATTTATATATAGATACAAATTTTGTTTTTATTTTTTTTATTGTATACATATAAATTATTGTAATATAATTGTATAACATATTTTTAAAATATATATTTGATAAAATAATTTTATAATATATTTATATAGTATATTTTCACAATATATTGAAATAATGTAGTTGTAAAATATATTTGTATAATATATATTTCTATACTGTAATATATATATATGTATTTTTATAATATATATTTTCATTCTGTATTTGTATAGTATATATTTGCATTATATATATATATATTAAATACACATGTGTTTCTGTATCTGAATATAAAAAATCCAATAATTTACAACTCTATCCAAAACCATGCAACCCTGAGTAATTTTACACTTTTCATTCATGAACAATGAATAAAATATAAATTCAAGAATCTGAAAAAAATAATCTATGTTTATCCATAAACATGGTATATGTCTAAATTTCTATAAGTTCATATAACAATGACATGAAATATCAACTTTAACAACACCCATCCCAATAATCTGAAGATCTTTATCATAGACTAAATGAACACTACTGAAAAAATGAGATAAATAATATGTCATGAATCCCTTCGTGGTTATAGAGTTTAATGAAGTCGTGTAACTAATGATCCCTAGTTACAATGATATTTTTAGACACAATAATAAATATTTACTACCTTATGTGGCGTTGGTAGGGTGCACAAAAGAAACAAGGGGTGAGGGCGGGGAGTGCAAACAATGATAGCCCAAACTCATTTAAACCAAACATATCTAATAAACATTTTTTATCAGAGGGATATAACATTGGTAATGAATAAATTATGATAAAAAATGCAATTATATCTTCCCAAACAATCAATCAACAAGAGATGAGGATGAGAAGAAAATAAGATGCCATGGATTGAAGCTTTGAAAAATCCAATTCCAGGTAGGGATATCAAAAACCTTGTAAACATTTGGGCCATGGATTCATTTAACCCATAAATCATTAAAGCCTTGTATTTGAGCTTGGAAAATATTCGAGAATTAGATTTGTACTTAGATTAGAGATTCGATTCATGAAGGAGGAGTACATAAAAAAGGTGGATTCTGTGGGAAGTTTCGGTATAGCAATGAGTTTATGACTAGTTATGGTCATTTAGATAGATCGAGACACTATTAGCAGTGCTTCGACAAATTTCTAAAATATTTCTTTTATCCGTGATAAATTAATTATTTTTTATAAAAGGAATATTTATCAGTGCAAAAAAAGTGATAATAATGGAAGAATAATTGTAATTATAAATAATTTTTTTAAAAATAATTTTATATAATTATTTATATATTTGATAAATATGTATAAATATTAATATAGTAAATAAATTATTTATTTAAATATATATATTATTATTTTACAATAATTTATTTTTAATTATATAAATACATACTAAAAAATAATATTTATATCATTATATATTATTATATAATTATTTATATATAATAAATGTATATAAATTCAAATATATAAAATATATTAATTATTTAAGTCAATTTAATATTAAAAATAATTATTTAAATATATATAATTATTTATTAAAAATAATATAAATACATTTTTTAAATTATATTTATTTTTTCATTTATGATTATAAATATATAATTGTATAAAGATAGTAAATATAAATTTATAAATATTTTTTCATTAATATATTTGCAAGATTATTAATTAATATTTAATCATAACTGCATGCCTGTTAAAAATTCGCGCAATTGTATAATTAAAAATGAGTACACTATCAATATTGAAAAAATAAAAAACATTATATAAATTATTAAAATTAATTGAAATATATTGAAATACATATGACTACATATTGAGAATATTAAAACATATTAATTAAATATATATAAAATAAATAATAGAAATCAATTAAATTCCCCAAAAAAAAATTTGTGTGTGTTCATGCATTATGTAAAAAAATGTATTAATTACATAAAATCAATACAGCTCATGTTAGATCATTGTTAAATTGAAAAATAAAACTACATTCAATTATGTCTACTACTCGATGCAATTAGTCAGTGTTTCTAATTAATATTAATTTTTATTATAATCCATTATTCACGAAATATATAAATCATAACTATTTTTTATTACATAAATCAAATTTTTAAATGATAGTATATATTTATATATTTAATATTTAAATTTTATTTATATTATCAATAATGTATTAAATAATACAATGTTTAGTATTTTTCTCAATTTACATATTTTTATTTTTTATTTTTTTACTTTTCATTTTATATTTATATATATATATTTAATATATACTATTTATTAGTATTTATTATTTTTATATATTATAATCAATTTATTCATTTTTATAAATATTTATTTAATTAATATTTAATTAATATTTTTTAATATATATTTTTTATTTTTTATTTATTTATCAATTTCATTTTATTTTGAACATTAATAATGATAAAAAATCTCTAATAAGGTGTCCTTTTATTGGCCCAAAAAATAAATCAACCTTTTATCAGTCCTAGAATTAATTTTTCGGTAAAGGATAGCCTTTTGGAGTGCTAAAAATAACATTCCGATAAATGATATCATTTTTAGCGTAAAAAAGCATTGATATAGAGTGCCTTTTATCCGGTATAAAAAAAATCACAGATAAAAGGGATATTTTATCAGTGCTTGTTATAACACTGATAAAGGGAACCTTTATTCATTATTTTTATAGCGCAAAGAAAATTAAGTTCTTTTAAATTTTTCTTTTTTATTATTTGTTACATGTAACAACAACAAAACATAGTGCATTCCTATAATACAAGCTATATTTAGTGTGTGTGTGAAATAGATTATATCATAAAAATTATATTAATTTGAAAAATATATATTTAAGAAAATATTTAAGAGTTACATTATACCCCCCTTAAAATGAATTTAAACCTTTAAATTCCACTAGATTATAAATGGATTGTTACTATAAAGTTCCTTTCATTGAAATAGACATCGTACAATTAAATACTAAAAATTCATTTAAAAAAAATATTAAACTATAATGGTTAAAAAAATTTACTCATAACTAGGCTTCCATGTTAGGGAAAATAGATGGAATTTGAAAACATGGACATTGAAGATAAATGTAACTATCAAGTTTTAATGGAGGGTGATAGATAATATGGCCAGATAAATGTTAACAATTGCAATGTCATAAAATAAACAGGCTGGAAAAAGATCATTGATATCCTAAAAAATGATGATAATGGGTAAATTTTTATTTGAATATTCTTTTACTAATGTATATGATTTTGAGAAGGTTATATACTTACTTAATTTCATTCCATTTCACACGATCAATCTCACCCATTGGTTATGTCTTGTCAATTCTCCACATCATATCTTACTCCAAAAAATTCAAGGTGAATTTCTTTATTAATGTATCACTAATGGATTATAATATCCACATATATAATTATAATTAATTCCATATATCTATTGTTTTCATCACATTAAAAAGGATAGTCTATATTATCCCACATTTATAAATCCTTAAAAAGAGAGATAATACAGTAATCTCTAAATCATCAACTGAATTTTAACTTATATAATTCAACAAATGGTCATCCTTATAAACCAACCGAATGATGAAAATCCATAACATTACAAATAAGGTAACTAAATTTTTCAAAAAAAAATTAACATCCATCACCTATATATCATTATTCATATTTTGGATTTTATATACCAAACATGTGGATACATTAATCATGTTTTCTCTTAAAACAGGGTATTCACGTAAATTTTCAAAATTATTTATTAAAAACATTTATTATTTCTTTTTCCAAAGATCATTGGATTATTCGGAGAATACAACATTCAATAAAATCCATCCATTGTGGCATAAACCACTATGTCTACAAATCCTTTATCAATTTTGTGGTTATAAACACTGTCCAATTTACTTGATCCATATCATCTTCTCTTTATCATAATAAAATATAATTTTCTCATTATTAGAAACTTATTAATGGTTACATTAAATTAATTTAACCTTGTTATTAAATATATTTTCAAGGTAATCAGTATAATTTAACATATTCATTAAAATAATTAATGAAAAACATCAAAAAATCCTTATATACTTTATGATTCAAATAACATAATCTTTGAATTCCAAAATATATACACTTAAATCATCAAACATTATACTAAAAACATTACTCATGATTTTTAATCTAACTCATTAATACCCCATTCCTATAATATTATATATTTTTTCTTGTCCAAAGGTGTCTTGACCTCAATCAAATAATTATTCTTACATTTAATGAAAAATATACATTTATTAAATCTCATACCATTCAGATGTCATTTTCATTCTCTTTATCTTCCACATTATAACCAATATTCATACCACCTGACTTATAATCATTATTATATTTTCACATAGGATAATTATATGTATAATGTGCATAATTTTAAAATATTCCATGCTAACATAGTTTTTTCTCGTTCTCGCTATTTCATATGACTAGAAATAATAGTGTGAGAAAAAATTATATTTTTAGGAAACCACATAATCCTGAAAAATTAATTATTGGATGACAAAATCATGACACATACTTTTAAATCTATAATACCTTAGGGATATCCTTAAAGACATACATAAAAACATCCCTATAAATATACATATAGATCTCACTAATGTTTTTTAATCCTATCCCTCGAAGTTGACTAAAACATTCCATTAATGAAAGTTGTAGATATCCAGGATTAACACACATGTATACTACATTATTTTAAATTAATATTCATCACATTACAAAAATAAATGCATAAGAAACATAATAGTTTAGTGTCTTTGTAAATGTGGAACAAAATATATTCAATCTTGGTGAAGGATCTCTATATTCTCCCATAAATATCATCCCCTTTAGTACTCCGACATAAAATTATTTTTCATAATTTGGGTAATGGAAACATAAGAGTGATATCAGTTACTCAATAAGGGTAAAATAGTATGATATGTAAGAATAACATGAACATAATGGTATGAGAACATTATAATAAAATTTAAAGATCATACTCTACATTTCAAAGATCATATACAAGAGTCTTGGAATAAATATTGGAAGTTAAGAAGACATGAATCCTAAGGGAATCAAGAGAATAATCCATTAAAATTAACATAGGAATAATACATGGGATTTTGGATGACATATAAACATATAAAATGGTTTTCATAGTTGTTAAGGTAAATATCCATGGACATATTTGTGGAATGTGTTCACTATAAAAACTATATTTATAGTCATGTATCACTCCCAATACCACATTAGTGGATAATTTCCTTCACTTAATTGGTTTCACACAAAATTCCAACCTTATATTACTTAACCTGGTTCACTTTATATTCTAGCATTGTATTACTAAACCATGTTCAGTCCTCATTTCGTCCTCGTATTACTCAACCGTGTTCACTCCTTGTTCCCACCCTATATTTCTAAAACTATTCACTCCTCATTCAAGGCCAATATTAATGAACTAATTTCACTCATTATCTTAGTACTACATTACTAAACAATCTTCATTCCCAATTCCATCCTTGTATTACTAAACCGATTTCACCTCCTTTTTCATTCATGAATTACTAAACCAACATCACATTTCATTCCAACCATATATTACATAATCATGTTCACATACCATTCTATTCTAATATATATTATTAGATATAAATATTTACCCAATTAAATAGGGAGAGATATAGGTCCCAACTATCACTTATTAAAATCATACATGTGTGTGTCACTAGATAATTAACTATTTATCATATCATAACCCATAAAAAGAGATGGGATTCTTAAAAATAATTCCATAACCTATGGAAAGGATATATGTTTTATGGTCATTTCATCATAGAATTACTAATGGCGGGAATTGATTTTCATTAGTATTTTATCCTGGTATATCTTACGGAAGATAAATGATTTCATAAACAATTTTTCATATTGAACTTTAACTTTTCAAAAAAAGAAAAATAATGTACTCTTTTGATCATATCTCCTATAAATAAAAAAAATATATCCAAGTATGTAATCTTAGATGCAATTTTCTTGAAATATCATTTAAGAATAATTCTTGAATATTATATCCATTGCACGTTTAAAAAAACTTTTTAAATCATAAATCATTTTGATGGCTGTTTTCTTTTAAATAACCCTAAAATATATTAATGTATCATTGAGAACCATTTTAAAAAGTTCATAAAGCATAGAAATTTTTTAAAATCATTCTCCTTGAAATGATCAGTAAATACAATTTAAAACAATTTTAAAATATTTTTTTATAAAACATTGTTTTAAAATAACATTTAATTCTAATCAAAGTGGGATATAACATAGGATTTTCTCAAACCACGTTTTGTTAATTATCTTTGATAAAAAAGTTTGGAAAATGTTTCAATTACATAGGGATATCATGAAACAATATAGGAAATCAAAATTCAGGATCATTCTTCAGATATAGATCATAACATTTCATCAATATAATCATAATCATAAACAATCTCAATAAATAATTAGATTGTATCAACAAACTCTTACAACATTAGTAACTTTTAATAAAAATCCAAAATTAAGAATAAAGTTACTTGAAGCTTAAAATGTGACGAAAAGTAGTAGATTCATGATATAACAAGTCAAAGGGTAGTATATGCACCAATTTATGGATATTTACATATCCATTTGATGATCTCTATTTTATGGGGTATACATTTTTAAATACCAAGAGGCTTCTATAATGGTTTATTGTTGGTTGAGGTCTAAATATTGATATATAATGGTTTTTGGACATGTTTAGGGCCATTTTTATACCTTATGATTAATTTTTGACGACTAAGTGATCTTATCTCTACCTTATTCATTGTAATTAATTTTAATCACAGTGACTATTACTTTTGGTCAAAAATTATATTTATGTCACTAAAATTTATAAATTATTATTATTACAACTATGAAATCCATTTATAAAAATTATAAACATTTATGTGACATAAAATAATTTAAAATTTTTCCCATAAAAGGGACACAAAAATAGGTTTTTAATGTGAAAATGTTCTAACTTAAAAATTTTATTATATAAAATTTCTACATGAAATGGATTAAAAATACCTAAATTGTATTAATAGATGTATAATTGACCATAATATATATAAACCTCATTAAAAATATTGTTGTAATATATAAATAAATTGAAATAAATTGTATTTTTTAATTAATATTTAGTTTTTTTCACTATTTATCGTAAAATGAAACTTCTTCGGAAAAAAGAATAAAAATTATCCAAATATAACCATTGGTATTATTATTTCAAAAATTTAGGTTTTTTTATCCAATAATTTACCAATTTTTTTTAAAAAAATAGATTACAAACAGGTGATGCTTTAAATGGTTGTACAATTTCTTTTAGAACAAATATATATATCGTTATGCATAAAATTAGATTAATTCATAACTCTATTCAAGATAGAACATAAGATGAACATTTAATAGTTTAATGGATGTAATATATATTTCTATATTTCATGAATTTTTTTTATCAAATTGGTTTAGTTTATTAATTAATGTATAATGCATTTAATTTCATAAATATTGTTTTCGCGCAAAATATTTCCTATAATTTTAAAAGGGTTATATTTTCAACACATGTTAATTAGTAACTAAATAACTATTATAATATACATTTGTATACCACATTTTAATAATTTAATTAATATTATTCATAACCACCATTCTATGTTATAGGTGATAATTATAATAATCATTTAATAATATTATTAATAGTACATTGTAGTTTTTAAAAACAAGTATTGAGTGTAACACAAGCTACTGAATGAACTCAAATTTTCATGTAACACAAGCCAAAAATAGTGTTTCAGGTACCTAAAGATAAATATGTGTTTCATGTATCCCAATTTAACATGTTATTTTGTGAAGTTCAAATCAAAGTCACTACATTAATATAAAACAATGTATATTAAGTGTTTCGTGAAATGAAAAATATCAAAAAAAATTAAATTAATTTGAATAAAATATTTCAAAATATATTGGGAGTGTTAAATTTAATAAATCTTTTTATTCATCCATTTTTATGTTGGAACTAGTCCAAAATGTAGTTCAGTTTGAATAAAATATGGTAGGTTTGGGTCAAACTTCTTAGGTACATATTGGGTTGTATAGGAAAGAGGAGACTTGTGTGTAGTTTAAAGATAAAGAATATTTTATCCTTCATATGATCCTTAGATTTGGTATTTTCCCTCACTGTGTAATTTTTTATTATAAATTTTGGGGAATCTCAATCAATGTTTATTCATTGGGTGATCTTATCTTGATGTTTACGATAATTAATTAATCTTGTGGTTCTTATACATTGATATTTATACTAATCTGTGTGTTTTTTTTGGAAAGATTTTTATGGATTTCTTGGTTAATCAATTTGGGAAATCATTGGGTAAGTTATTTTAAGTCTATAATGGGTGTAGTTCAGAAGAACTCTAGTGGGAATCACCATATGTATCATTCCATGATTTAGGATCAAGGTTATTCGCTTTTCTAGTTCCATGACACAAGGTTAGTTCAATAATACCCATATTTTAAGGTGTTTTGGGTTTGGATTATTTCTTCCACATCTATGGACTGAGGATTATTTGTTGATGATTTTCTTGGACCTCATTGCAGTATTGATTTGGTTGGTGTGCTCGATTGATTGTTTTTTCTTTTGGGTTTTTTATATGAGGATGTATTCATGGTGATGTGTCTTTTGGGAGTATCTTTCTCATTGGTCCACCATTTATAATGAAATATAGATTGGGGTGAGACACTGATAGATTACAAGGTTCTCTATTTAATGTTCATCATATGGGTGATTTTATTTACTCTCAAATATTTCAGCTAATTTCTTAGGATGTTTTTATTTATGATGAGTATTTTAAAAGAAGATAAACTATTGGGTACTTACATATTTCTATGACCTTAAAAACCTTTTTTATTTCTTAATCATCCTACTTCTTCCCTAATTTAGTTTATTCATCATAGGGAATCATATATGGTGTTCTATGTTCTATAAAATTAATTCCATGGTGAAATGAAGAGCCGATCAAATCCATGGACATCTCATGGTATGTCGATCCCCATTTTAGTCAACATTTTTACTTTTTATTAAAATTTATACCAATAGAGGCTTCCACACATATATACAACATCATTTTAGTTTAATATTCATAATATTAAGATATAATTAAGAACCATAAATGTTTATTATCTTTGGAGACAAAATTTACGATCATCTTATTTCCCAAAAGAAATTCAATGTCTCCCTCAGAGATATTCCTACATAATAATATTCGTGACATAACCTACTTGAAAAATTTCTTCATAACCTGGTGGAATGGAACATTGGAATGGGTGATATTATATTCTAATTAAGGGTCAAAATGGATAAACAGAAATATAATTAGTTTCAAGCATAACAGAAGAATTAGGTTAAAAAATCATGATCACAACTTACAAAGATCGTACGCAATCCTTCGTTGATCATAATCACGAGTCATTGAATAAACAATTGTTATAAAAAATAAAATAATCATAATTGAGTGTAATCATTAATAATCATTAATTATCCATGAGAGATTAATGTGAACATATGAATGTTAATAAAATTATTCTTATATCATTGTTGACATATATCAATAGAAATTGGTTTACTCATTAAGTACATGGAATTAGGACCTCACATAAGTTAGGTACATGTAAAAAAGTCCATGAATAATCTTTTGGACATGTAAAACAATATCAATCATACACTAATAGATATGAAAATAGAACCATGCAAAAACAAATGGACCTGAAACTAGGTCCACACATCTTGTTGTGGTCATAAAATCAGCTTCATGCATGGAATATTTATATCATAAGTCATCCATCATTAAGAAATGTGTTATAGGGCTATAGAATTTCATTTCCACCCATCTCATAATTATAATACATTTACATGGGTTCCACTAGATCATAAACCACTCATCATATAACCAAATCATAACCCATTGAAAATAAAGAGGAATCACAAACATCTCATAATCATAATCATAACCCATCCTAAGGAAGCACGAGGATGATATAATTAGATCATATTCCCATTAAATTATATGTAATATTAAATGATTTCCCTTAGGATAAATTATTTTAAAATACCACTTACAATATTAACTGGAAAAATTACTAATTTTAATTTAAAGTTACTTAGAATATTTAATATGTAAAATACATGATTTATAAAATGAAATGAAGATTCAATTTTAACCATTTTTTAAAATTTAGTGATGGGTAAAAATGGATTTAAAAAACAATATTGTAATTGTAAAAAAAGTTATTCAAAACATATTTTTAAAACATGGACATTAAGGAAAAATGATTTTCAACTAAAGAGTGAAATTACATTAGCTTTCCTTGAAAAAATTCATTCAGAATCATTAGTTAATAAGTGGAGTTAATTGAAAGATAAAGATATAATTTAAAAAATATCCATAAAATAGTATAATTCATGAGTTACTTTAGAGGTAGTCCAGAAGTGTTTATAATTAGAAACTAATAGTAAAAAACTTGATAAATAAGGAAATTGTGACATAAATCCCTTACAACGTTGGTAACATTTGAATAAAATGCACATTGAATATAAAACCATAGATTGACGTGTACATTCCAATAAATTTAAACATAATAATAATGACATACATTCATGGATAGTATATACAATTCATAAAATAATCAAGGGGAGAATACAACATATGTCTCACACATGTATATGGGAGATGAAAATCCCATAACTCAAGTCTCATATTTATTAATACATCATCAAATATAATATTTAATAAATATATATTTATTATACCTATATTAAATAAACATTACCATATATACCATACCATATATAATTTTATCACATATTTTTATCACCCATTTGTAAAAAAATATTTATTTAATATTTATTCTTGGTAATAACTACTTTGTTTTTCATTCATGTTTAATTTAAATAGAATTTATCATTATATTTCGATTATGTTTAAATAATAAGTGGAATTTAAACATTTATTTTAATTTTTGATATATTTATTTTATGTTTATTTAGAGTGAGCCATAAAAAATACAGATAGAAAAAAGAATTACACCATTTATGTAGAGACCCAAAGATTAAAATACATGGACATTACATTACATTTGTGGAATACTTAATACAAGACAAAAACAGATGCCCAATGACCGTATTAGTTTAATGTCATTGTAAACTCAGAACATAACATTCTAATCATGGGGAATGATCTTCAACATCTCCCACAACGATCTTTCCCATTTGTTTCTTTACCTAAAACCTTTATTTATATCCCGGGGAAAATAAAACATAAAAAACAGTGAGCTAAAATGCTCATTAAGGGTAAACATGGAGAACTTAGAAATAATCTATAAACTTTTGAATGTAAAAACAAGAACATAAATCATCAAAATCTTGAGCAATAACATAAATCTTGGTAGTACATAAGGAATAGATCATAAAAAACATTAATCATGATAAAATATATATGCGAATGTGGAAAACCATTAATCACATGACATATTTTCCATAATATCCAAGGCATTGCTACCAAGACCATAATAGTGGACAATGTCAATTACTGAACTAGGTTTACTTACTGTTCCGGCCCTATATTATTGAACAGGATTTTACTTGTAATTCTAGTCATGTCTATCTCATGAGATATAAATCTTTACCCAATGAATTGGAGAGAGATTTAGGTCCCACCAATCTCATAATGAAATCATTCTTACATGTTCCACAACATAAACATAAATCATTCATCATAACCCAAAGAATAAAATGAGTTTCATAAACATCATCCCATCATAACATAATCCATATAAAACAAATGGATATCATTTCATCATAATTAAAGTGAAACCATGTATTTCATAGAGACATTATACTTGAAACATACACATATGAAATAATGTCATCTTGTATACAAAATTGATTTGATAAAACACATGAAATGAATTCTTGCGGAAAATATCCTTTCTTTTTCAAAATATTTTTCTTTTCACAAAATGAAATGAATTTTTAAATGAAAAGGATTTTGTTGAAAATAGTCATGAAATATTGTAGGGTAGTCTAAATGAAAATATGGCGTTATGAAACCAAAAAAATCCATTCATGGCATATGAGTTAAAAAACATTTTCTTCATACTTTTAACGGAAAAGCCATAAAGTACCATGTATGGTTAACAAAATAAGGATTCCTTCCATAAGACTAAGTAAAAGTCAAAGAGGTGTAAATATGAATTTAAAAATACAGGGAAGAATATTAAACAGTATATGAAAAACATTTTTATGGACATTGATGAAATATATAACCCCATTAAATACTTATGTATAAGAAATCTCAGATAAAAATGAGATTCCAAAATTATCCATTACCTTATGTTCAATTTCATCCGTATGTGTCTGAGACTCTTGTATAGTGGGTTTAAACATATTATTAACATGGAACAGAACCCTAAAAATATTTATTATATCATATATTATTCACTTGTGACTTTATATTACCCATTCATTTGTCAATTCCATGTTAAAGTAACATTTTGGGAAAAATCGTTTCATTTATCATCTGTGTTTCGACTTGTAATTATTCATATGATTAGTTAGATCATGATTACTTACTTCCAAAATGTAAAAAATGTTTTTTTATAATATATATTCCGAATATACATATATATATATATATTAGATCGATATATGGAATGAAAGACACCGTTCATGGAGATGGTAGGTCGTACCTACACATGAATGATGTTTTAGTTTCCTTATTAAATTGAATAGAAGTAATTAAATATCATATAAATAAATCTAGTATCATTAATATGTCATATATTTTATGATTATTTATTATATATACTTTATATAAATTCTTCAATGGTTAACATGGAAAATGAATCTTATCCCGTCATGGAGACGGTAATCCGTACGTACGCACGATTGATGATATGGTTCCCATAATTATTGAATGGAATTAGAGTGGATGATATAATATCTAAAAATTAGTATCATGTTATAATAACCATATATAGTTATTCTTTACACTATTATACCCATCCATGTAAGTCGGTGGTGTAAAAGTAGATTGCACCACGGCGTGGAGACGGTATTCCGTACGTACACACGTGCAGTGATTCGATTTTCCTTAGGATGGATAGAATGTGAAATATGGTTCTTTAATATTTATAATAACATATCATTATATTAGTGATACTGATGTTATTAATTTATTACGAAAAAACAAAATAAGAGGAAGTATAATAGGAAATGAATTTGAAATAATCGGTAAAGGATATGACCTCTTCTTTGACGCGCCTCTTTTAAACCTCCTCTTAGGAAATTAAAGATGGTATTTGAAGAAGACCAGGACCTCTAGTATATTTATAGGGAAGTGGAGAATATAAATGGGTAGAGTATGGCTGATCTTGAAGGCTCAATGTGGTGTGAGGAATAGAGGGAGGAGGTGCCCTTTTATAAGAGAGCGGAGGGGCACTTTTTGAAACCTAAAAAATATTAATTTATAATAAACTCAAACCCCACTTAAAAACTGCCAAAAATCACTCCAATCAGAATATGAGATGATATAGGGTTGTAATAGAATTAGAAAAAAAATTAGACCTGTTGGGAGTTTATTTTAAACCATATCAACTTGATTTATCATTATTTAATCTATTTAATTTTATTTGTGGTGATAATATTCTAAATTTCAAATTGTTTTATATTATTACTTATCTGTTGTGATTTGTCCATAAGTAGATAATTTATGACATATTAGACCATATAAATTTCAGTTTATAATTTTTAAATATTTTTGTGATTTTTAAACAATTTAATAATATATTATTTTTCTAAAATAACAATAGTGTCAATTTTGATACTATTCATTTATTTGAATTTCAATAAAATCCATATGAAGGATATATTCGAACCAAATTATTTAATAGATTTATAACATGTCATATTCGTCTAAAAATTTCATGGAGTACATTAATTTTTTATATAACATTTATTTTAATATTTTTAAAATCTTTTATTTGATATTTCCCTTAATAAAATAATTACTACAACATTTTTTGTATAATTATTTAATATACTTATTTTTTGGATAAAAATAAAAAATAAAAAACTTTGATGTAGATAAATCTCATATATTTCATAATAATACTTTTACTAGAATATATCATCTTATAATCACAACATTTAAATTGTTATATTAATTAAATCATGAAGGTGACAACTTTGACATCATTTTATATAAAATAATATATGTGTCATAATTGATTTGATAAGGATCCATATGGTAAAATATTCGACCATTGGATACTTATAATTTACATTTACATGTCCAATAAGTGTTGGTTAGGTTTTTGGGCCTTTTATGGTCACTATCAATTTTATAAAAACTATATTAATGATTTTTCACTAAATAAACAATTTCTGCATCACAATTGTGTCACCATTAATGATAATTATTTAATCCCTAAAAATTATAAATAAATTCTCATGATGTAGATAATTTTATTAGATTTATAGGGACTATATATATACAACGTTTTATGAATTTTATCACTAAATTAAAATTATTACACTTATAAGATATAAGAGGGTGACATGTTGTCACTTTCTTTGGTTTTAATAATAATTATATCATTGTCATGGTCAAAACTCCATGAAATGAATCTATTTCGACCCTTAGGTAATATTTGTCGACTTTTTTTCATCTAATAGAATTTTGGAAGGTGTTAGGGTGATTTTATAATCTTATTTTTACCCTTAATTACCAAATTTACCTTTAACTGTAGTAAGTAAAATTTACTGTAGTTACTATTAATAATGTCTAAAAATAATAAGTATCCTATTAACTTAATTTGGTCCTACTGATTCCAAATATGGAATCAATTATTCAAAATTTAAAACATTGAATTTTCAGTGATTAATTTAAAATTAATTCTGTTGTAAAGAAAATGGGTTTTAAAAGTTCAAACGTTGCCAAAGATTAAAATGTTTTTACCTATGAATTCAGTGTAAAATTAATGATAATGACATATATTATATTAAATAGTAAAAATATATTCTATTTATACTATAAAACATTTTAATATTATTATTTTACCATATAATTTATCACGATGAAAAATTTTGTTTTAATTAAAATTTGGCGTATTTTTACTATTAATCAAAATATAAAGGTTATCAGAAAAGTATAAAAAATTTATCCAATGTAATATTTTTTATCCTGATTCAAAATAAGACGTTTATTTTGTAAAATTTAACTTATATTATTGTCAAAATTTATATTTAAAATGGGTGCGCCATCAAAAGGCGGTAAAACTACATTTTTTTAAAATACTTCTTTTATTGAAAATTTGATTTTTTTTTCATATCTCATTCAGAAAAATATTTAAGATGAATTATAATGTTATAAAATTTATAATTTAGTTAATACTATTCATAATGGCCAGTTCATAATATTATAATAATATATCATTGTTTAGTGAAACTCAGTATTGCGTACAACACGCACTATTGAGGAAGGCCGCTCTTGCGTGCAACACAAGCCAAGAATAGTGCTTGTCTATACTAAAAGATAATAAGGTGTTGCATATAGTGAAAGCTAATCATGGTGTAGCATAAAATACAGTACATCAACGAAATTAAAAATAATATTTCTCATAAAATCTCATGGTGTTACATTCTACCCCCTTAAAATGAGATTCTCCCTCGAAATTCGTCGTGGTTAAAATTGGATTTTTACTTAAAATATTGTTTCATAGAAACCCACATTGTAAAAAGGAACAATAAAACATAATTTTAAAATATAACTTTAAAAACATAATGGATACCCAAAGTAACTTATCATTGGGTTTCCACATATGACAATATTGGTGAAAAATATGGATAAGGAAGAGAAATTTAACCATCAGTTTTGGATAAAGAGTGGAAGAGAACAAGGATATGAAAAATCCAAAAATCACAAATCCATAAATTTGTGAAGATCTTAGGTACCATATGATTCATCATATATGAGGGATCTACAACAAAATTTTTGGGTTTCAAGATCATTTCCCTAATTTTGAATGATTTTTTAATTAAAATAAATACTTACTTGATTTTGCTACAGTCTCACTGTTGTTTGTGCCTTGAAAATTTTCCCCATAATATCTTAAAGAAAAAAATTTGAATTTGTATTCCGTGAAGTATTAGCAAATCATGCGATAGAATGATAAGTCATTCCATATGTCTCAAACATAAGGTTAGAAAAAATTATATACATAAGTCCATCTTATGGTGAGATTAATTAGATATGGTTCCAAAAATGGACTTATACTTCATCTATCACATCGTTTAATAAAAGAAAACTTGTTTCTACTAACTAGGGACATCCTGTAGGCCAGTGGTAGTCAATAAAGTCCTGGGGCACTTCAGTTGTGGGTTAGATTCCCACAACATTGTTTGATGTGACGATTTGTTTCCCATCCTACAGGTTTTCTTTTTTCTAAAACTACACTATTATAACATTCCATAAATAATATCAAAAAAAGGTTCTATCCTTACGCAATATTATCTAATTTCTAACATAATCCATTTCAAATCTTTAGCCTTATCCAAAATACTTCTATCCATGCTCATAGTATAAAGAAAACGATTACTAGAAATGTCATCAACCAGGCATGTGAATACCATCATTTATCCCCTATATATCATAAGATATATCTTGTTGGTCACATTCCAAAAAAGTTAATACCTTAATCATTTATTATCTTGAAACATTTATTACCATAGAATATTTGTGAAAACATGAATTCTATCAAAATTCAACTCTTTCCACATACCAAAATCCCAATATTACTATATACTCAAACCATGATATCACATTGTCCTTATATAAGCTCATTAATACTATCAAACATTTCATTATCTCTTTATCCCTTCATTATGTGCATATCATATGCTTTCCAAAAATATTTCAATCACTTTTCATGGTTACTGGTACCATATAATTATTTAAAACCACCATAAACCAATACGAAGATATTCCAATATTCCACGATACTATAAATGAGAGTCCACAACATTATTTTGGAATCACATAACATAAACACTTAATCATTACAACACATCGTTATCATACTCAACATCTCCAATAATGATCGCATTTGACTTCCCTTTGTCCTTTTCCTTAAGAGCTTGTTGATGTCGGTCATCATTAACCCTTGGATTACGACATTGGTTAGCATAATTCCCCATTTCCCTACACTTGTAGCATTGAAGTGTTGGTGATGCATTCTCTGAAGTCTTTTCTCTATTCACACCATTATCTACTTTTTTCCCATTACTTCGGAACTCAGCTGCTCAATGACCTTATTTTCCACACTTAAAACATTTTCTAGTCCCTTTAAGACAATCTCCACCATGCTTATTTCCACACTTTGAGCATAAAGAAACGTTCTTCTTCTTTTCACCAATGTTATGAGATTTTTCCTTGAACTCCATATTTTGTTTCATGTCAAAACCATGAGATGGATATTCAACACCGACTACATGTTCTACCGTGATATCACAACACACAATTTCTTCATAGCTACTGATGTCTCTTATAGCTAATACCCTTAGATGACTTGGTTTTAAGCCACTGAAAAATTGATCAACTTTAATCACAGGTTGGATGATAATTCTAGATTCCTACCTTTCAAGGCATGTAAGATTCACCTCGTATATACCAACAGATTCATTATCCTTTTTCATAAGCTCAAAGAACTCCTTTTCCATCTTTGTTAGAAGAGTATGATGGAAGTACATATTGAAAAAAGTTCTTGACTCATCCCATTCCATGGATTCAATTTCATCATGGGGCCTCATATTCTTAATTAGAGTCCACCACTGGTCTGATTCACCTTCTAAAAGGTAAATAGCTAGAATGAATTTTTCATGTTTCGAACAGTGATGTATGGAAAATATCATTTCAATGGTATTGATCCATTGTTCAGTAACAAGTGGATCAGAAGACCCACTGAAATAAGGTGGACGTTGTCTCATGAAGGACTCAATAGAATACTTTTCCCTTCTCTACTCATTTGGATGTCCAGAATGATTCATAGATTTTTTCAGCATATAAATAATATTTTTCACTCCATCTCCCATATCAATGGTTTGTTCAGCAGGACAATCATTGCATTTTCCATTACCTTGATCAATATAGTTACTTAGTGTTCCAGCCATCATCTAAAATCAAAAAAGAATAGTGTGAGAGGAAAAAATCATGCTAGGAAAACCAAATAATAAAGGGGGAGTACCTTCAATATATAACACCTTAGGTTTAATTATAATATCATTATAGTAATTCTAGGACTATAACCTATACTTATACTTAACCTTAGAGACATCCCTAGACATACCATAGAAATATCTCTAGGGATTTCACTAATGTTTTCACATGCTAGATTCCAATTGATAACTAAACGTTCGCTCTGATACCAACTGAATAGACCCAAATATTGAAGTACATGGATATTACATTACTTTTAAAGAATACTTAATACATGACAAAAACAGACGCCCAAATACTGTATTAGTTTAGTGTCTTTGGAAACATAGAACATAATATTATAATTATGGTGAATGATCTTCAACATCTCCCATAAATAACTTCCCCTTTGGTTTTCATACCTAAATCCTTTCTATATATTATGGTCAAAAGAAAACATAAAAAGGGTGAGCTCAAATTCTCATTAAGGGTAAACATGAAGAACATAAAAACAATCCATACACATTAGAATGTAAAAACATGAACATAAAACATTAAAATTATAAGCAATAAAATAAATCTTGGCAGTACATAAGGTATATATCATAATGGAATATTAATCATGATAAAATAAAACATGTAACTGTGAAAAACCATTAATCACATTATATAATTTCCAAAGTATCCAAGGTATTGCTACCAAGACCATCATAGTGGACAAAGTCCATTACTGAATTGGTTTTATATGTCGTTCCAACCCTGTATTACCGAACCAGATTTTACTTTCTGTTCCAGCCATGTCTATCTCATGATATATAAATATTTACCCAATGTATTTGAGGGAGATATAGGTTTCACCCATATCATTATGAAATAATTCTTACGTGTGCCACAAAATAAACATAAATCATTCATTATAACCCAAAAATTAAAATGGGTTTCATAAACATCATCCCATCATAAAATAATCCATATAAAACAAATGGATATAATTTCAACATATGAAAAGTTAAGCCATGTAAATCCTAGAGACATTATACTTGAAACATACACATATGAAATAATGTAATCTTATATGGAATATGGTTTTGATTAAAAACTTGAAATGAATTCTTGAGGAAAATATCCTTTCTACTTCAAAATCATTTTCTCTTCACAAAATGACATGAAATTTAAAGAAATGTATTTTTTTAAAATAGCTATTAAATCATGTAGTGTATTCTTTATGAAAAGAAGGCGTTATGAAACCATAAAAATTAATTCAGGCCATATAAGTTAAAAAACATTCTCCTCATACTTTTAACGGAAAAGTCAAAAAGCACCACCTATGGTAAACAAAAGAAATATTCTATCCATAAGACAAAGTAAAAGTCAAAGTGAGGTAAACATGACTTCAAACATACAAGGAAGAATATTAAACACTTTAGGAAAATATTTTTATGGACATGGATGAAAAATATAACCCCAGTAAATACTTACGTATAAGCAATCTCAGATAAAACTGAGATTGCAAAATTATCTCTTACCTTATGTACAATTTCTTACGTATGTGTCTGAGACTCCTCTATAGTGGGATTAAACATATTATTAACTTGTAACAGAAAAATAATATTATTTATTATATCATATATTATTTACTTACAACTTTATATTACCTGCTCATTTGTCAATTCTAGGATAGAGTAGCGTTTTGGGTAAAATAATTTCATTTATCGTCCATGTTTTGACTTGTAATTATTAATATTATTACTTAATTCCAGAATTTAAAACATGATTTATATATAATATATATTTAGAATATACATATATATATATATATATATCGATAAATGGAAAAAAATACACCATTCATGAAGATGGTAGGCCATACGTACGCATGAACGATGTATTCGTTTACTTATTAAATTGAATGGAAGTAAGTAAATAAGATATAAAAAAACCCAGTATCATTAATATTTAATATATTTCATGATTATTTATTATATATACTTTATTATTTTTTTCAATGGTTAACCTGGAGAATGATTCTCATCACATCGTGGAAATGTTAATCCGTACGTTCGCACGTGCGATGATATCGTTCCCATAATTATTGAATGGAATTAGAGTAGATGATAAAATAACTTAGAATTAGTATCAGATTATAATATCCATATATAGGTATTCTTTACACCATTATACCCATCCATCTAAGGTGGTGTTTGAAAATTAGATTACACCACGACATGGAGACAGTATTTTGCATGTACGCTCGCGCGGTGATCTCGTTTTCCGTAGGATGGATAGAAGGTGAAATAGGGTTGGTTAATATTTATAATAACATATCAGTATATTATTGATACTGATGTTATTACTTTGTTATGAAATAAAAAATAATAGGAATTAGAAGAAGAAATGAATTTGAAAGAATCGGTAAAGGATATTACCTCTTCTTCGACACGCCTCTTCTAAACCTCCTCTTAGGACCCTAAAGTTTGTCTTTGAAAAATACCAGGACCTCTAGTATGTTTCTAGGGAAGTGGAGAAGATAAATGGTCAAGTTAGGGATGAAATTGAATGCTAAAAATGGTGTTAGGTGGAGAGGTAGGAGGTGCCCTTTTATAAGACAGGAGAGAGGCACTTTTGGAAACCACAAAAATATTAATTTACAATAAACTCAAACCCCACATAAATACCTCCATAAATGTCTCAAATCATAATATAATATCATATAGGGTTGTAATATCATAATGAAATAAAATTCATACATGGTTTAAATTTATTTAAAACCTTATCAACTTGATTTATCCTTATTTAATCTATTTAATTTTATTTGTGATGATAATATTCTAAATTTTAATGGTTATAAATAATTACTTATGTAATTCAATTGGTAGATAATTGGATACGTTATTAAATTTTAGTCCATATAAATTTCAATTTATAATTTTTAAATATTTTTGTGATTTTAAAACAATTTAAAAGTATGTTATTTTTATAAAATAACAAAAGTGTCAATTTTGACACTATTCATTTATTTGAATTGAAATAAAATCCACACATAGGATATATTCAATCCAAAATATTTAATAGATTTTTAACATATCATATACATATAAAAAATTCATGGATCACATTAATTTGTTCATATAACATTTATTTTAATATTTTTGAAACCATTTATTTGATATTTCCCTTAATAAAATAATTTCTACACCATTTTTGTATAATTATTTAATATAATTATCTATGGCATAAAAATTAAAAATAAAATACTATGATGCAGATAAATATAATATATTTCATAATAATAATTTTAATTGAATTTATAATCTTAAAATAACAACATTTAAATTGTGATATTTATTAAATCATGAAGGTGGCAACTTTTACATCATTTAAAATAAAATATTATAAGTATCATAATATCTTTTATAAGGCTCCAAATTGTAAACTATTATTCCATTGGTTGATTATGGTTTACATGTACATGAACAATATGTTTTTTTCAGGTTTTTGTGCAATTTGTGGTCACTATTAGTTTAATAAAAACTGTATTATTTATTTTTCACTAAATAAACAATTTCTGCATCACTATTGTGTCACCCTTATTGATAATTATTTAACCCCTAAAAAATATAAATAAATTCTAATGATATAGATAATTTTATTATATTTATTAATAATATTAATATTCTAGGTTGTATGAGGTTTATCAATAAATTAAAAATATTAAACATATAAGATATAAGAGAGTGACATGTTGTCACTTTCATGGGATTTGATAATAATTACATCACTTTCAAGATCAAAAGTCCATGAAATGAATCTATTTTAACCTATAGTTGATATGGGTCTACTTTTATTCATCCAATTTAATTTTAAAATGTGTTAGGGTAATTTTATAATCTTATTTATACCCATAAATAACCGATTTTCCTTTAACTGTAGTAAATAAAATTTACCTTAGTTACTATTCACACTGTCTAGAAATAATAAGCATCATCTTAACATAATTTCGACCTACTGATTCCAAATATGGAATCCATTTCTAAAAATTAAAATCATATAAGTTTTAGTAAATAATTTTAAATTAATCCTGTTGTTAAGAAAATGGGTTTTAGAAGATAAAACATTGGAAAAGATTGAAATATTTTTACAAATGAGTTCAGTGTAAAATTAATGCTAATGAGCTACATTAAATTAAATGGTAAAAATATATTCATTTCTTACTTTGCATCCATTAAATATTATAATTTAACCATATAATTTATCTCGATTAATAAATATGTTTTTAATTAAAAGTTTGCATATTTTTACTATTCATTAAAATATGATGGTTATTAGAAATGTATCAAAAATTTATCCAATGTAAATTTTTATATCCCGATTCAAAATAAGAATTTTATTTTTTAAAATTTAACTTATATTCTTGTCAGAAATTATATTTAAAATGGGTACTCCATCAAAAGGCAATAAAACATCATTTTATGAAAAATCATTCTTTTATCAAAAAATTGATTTTATTTTCATATCTCATTCTAGAAAATGTTTAAGATGAATTATAATGTTATAAAATTAATAATTCAGTTAATATTATTCATAACGGCTAGTTAATAATATTATAATAATATATCATTGTTTATTGAAACTCGGTATGGCATACAACACACGCTATCGAGGAAGGTCTCTCTTGCTTGCAACACAAGCCAAGAATAGTATTTATGTATACTAAAATCTAATATGGTGTTGCATATAGTGCAAAATAATCATGGTGCAGCGTAAAAAACAAGACGTCAATGAAATTAAAAATAATATTTCTCAAAAAATCTCTTGGTGTCACAATTTATGGAGGCAGTAGGTCGTACGTATGCATGAAAACTGTTTCAATTAATCGATGGCTGCGACAAAATATATTTAAATAATAATTACACTATCAATAATAATTTTTATATCATATTTAACATATATATGGAATATATATATCTTTATTATAATCCATGATAACAAGAATTGAAAAATCCACCACACCACTACATGGATGTGGTTGTCCACGCGTATGCTAGGGGCACATTATCATTTTCTAATCGATAGGAAGGTAAAAAATTATATATGATATTATAATTTAAAATTCGTAATTATTTCATAAATATAATATATAAATATTCAATTCATCATCACAACCATACTTTAAGGATGTTAATTGAAAATGAATTAAACCGCTACTAGAAAGAGTAAAACGTATGTACAAACAATAAATACTGTGACTTCCAATTTGATAGAAAATGGGGTAAATAATTAATGTTTTTTAACATTAGTAACATTAAATAATATTTAGGATACTGATTTTATTAATTTATTATGAACATCACATATTAAGAGTATATAGATGTAGAAACAAATTGAAATATGTCAGGATACATGATTACAGATACTTCAGTATCCCTATTTTATATCCCTTCTTAAGGACCCTAGTAATGCTAATTAAAAAAGAAAAATACCTATAATAAATTTTTAGGGAATATTTGAAGAAAATTTCATTGGTTTTGGTCAATATATATGACTCAAATTATTTTAAAAATTAAAAAGGAGGGATACCCTTTTATAAGTGGGTGGAGGGGAACTCTTAGAATTTCATAAAAGATTAAAATATCATAAATTAATTATCTTGAAAAATTAATCCAAATATTTATAGATTCATTGATAAGGTATTATTGGTATAAAATATCATCATAGGATAATATTTTTAGATTAATATGGTGTTTTATACCTTATCTTTTTTATTAACTACTCTGTTATCCAATTTTATCATTAACTGTAGTAACAAATTTTTCAATATTAAAGGATTATAATTTTACTTATAAGGTAAAAATTGGATCCTAAAAGGAAGCGTAATGATATATTTTAACATATTATATCCACCTTATTCTCATTAAATATTTTTATGATTTTTATATATTATAAAAAATTATTTTTTTCTCAAAATAACATTATTGTCATATTTGGGACTATTCAATTAATTTTATTTGAAAGACAATAAAAAAAGTTAGAATTCGAATATATTTTTTAAAACATATATAATAGGTATTATTTGTCTAAAAAATATATTTGAAACAAATATTAATCCAAATTATATTAAATTTTTATAATTTAAAATTATTTATTTTATTTTCCTTTTACTTGAATAATTACTATTTCGACATTGCGCAAGAAAATAAGCTATTTGTTTCCACAAAAAAATCTGATGATAAAAAAAAATTAATTCCTATTTCAAATAAATGTTTAAATTTTAACAATTTTTTTTTTTCATTTGACCAAATATTAAAGATACTAAAGTCATGGGGTTGACATTTTTTTATTTTTCATTTCATAAAACAATATAACAGTCATTATTAATGAAAAATAAATCTAGGAGGGTGTATTCTCGAATATTGGATACAAATTAACAAAATAAACCATTCCAACACAATAATATATTGTGTTTTTGTTCATTTTGAGACATTATATCTAGTTTTTAACCTTGTTTTGCCCATTTTACACTTACCGACGTTACAAATATTCACCAAGTTAGTATTCATAATGACTGAAAATGACTGGAAGATATTTACAAAATTTGGCCCTCTGAATTCCAAAAATATATTCCATTTTCATGGTTAAATTTCTATAATTAGAAGAATTTAATTTAATATAAAAACATAAAACACAATGAAAATAATTTTTTTGGAAAAAAAACTCGTTTTGTGTAAATTGTTTTTATAGAAATGTTGAACATGTGATTAATTAAAATGAACATAATTTTATTACTCGTAATTTAATGGAACCAATTAAAATTTTAAATATTATAAAAAGAGCTACCTTTGTTTATGCTTAAAACAAAAAATATTTATAAATAAAAATTTGTATTTCTAACTATTCCTTGAAAAATAAATCATTCCAGTAAATTCATAATTCATTATAATAAGCTAGTTTTGACCGGATGAAATAAAAATTCATATATTTTTTAAAATATAATTTCTAAATTTTCATGAGAATAATTAAAATAATCAATTAGAAAAAATACATAAAACCTATTTTTGAAGAAAATATATTCTGAAAGAAATAAAATTACATTAATAAAATAAATTCTGTGATTATCTCTTATGAATTAATAAATTATTTTTATTTAGTAATAACTTTATATATCTATTTCATAATGTGGTTAATCCTATTTATACCAACCAATTTAATTACTATATTTTAACGGTCATATAATAATATTTATAGGGTTATTTAAACTCAATGTATTCTGTCATGTATGTTATATAAAATAATGTTCATACTTTAAATTATTATGGTGTCACATTTTCGTTCCCATTAATAAGAATTTTCCTTTAAATTATTACATGTTCATGGTAATCGATATTATGAAATTTTAATCTTAATATATTCAAAACCAACTTCATAAAATCTGTTGATAAAACATCGTATTAAAAAGAGAGAAATATAAAGGACATTTAAAATAACAAAAAACATGGTATCTAAATAAGATAATATCAGTATGAAGAGAAAATATGGTACTGTATGAGAAAAAAGATGCATGATGATTCATTTATAGTGATAGAGAACATGGTCAGATAAATATTAAAGACCAGTAAACAATACATCCATGTTGGGTGAAAATAAAATCGATTCATAAAAAACAAAACTAAAAGAATAATGTTTTATTTCAATATATATTTATTTAATTTGAAGAATTGCATTTCTATCATGATATAAAATATGTGAAAATACACATACATGATAAATTATCAATTTCATAAACACAATTTAATTCTTTTGTTATTCATTGATCAATTTCATCTTTATCCCTTACTCTATGAAACTAATATTATAGAAGAATTTTTTTTAATAACTAATGAGCTAAAATGAACTCAAAATAGATCATGAGATACCTAAACGAATTTTATTTCATTCTATATGTCTCTAAATATTTAATAAACAAAACTGGTTTGTACTAGTTATCCAATAAGGATCAATATAATAAATTTCTATATTAAACTTTAATAATAACACCAAAAGTTCAACTTAATCCATTAGAAAATTTGGTAAACCTATGGATCCTCCAAAAAATTATGGAACAAGATTGAAACACATTGAGTTGAGTGATTTTATATCATATCCTTCCATGATAAATTTAATATTAATCTTGATATAATTTTAATCACCCTAAAATTATCAAACCAAAATGTACATAACATGATATTATATTCAAATATTTATACTAATCATTTCCCAAATTAAAATAAATTTAAAATCATAAATGCTTCCAAAAGAAAATTCACCATTTATAAATTAATTAAAATTATATATGGTTGAATACATTTCATACATTTAAAAATGAAAAAATCTTCATCAATGATAACTTTTTTCTAAAATCACATACTAATATCAAGGTTACCAACACAATCTCATTAACTTTATTTGGGTTCAACTAGTATTTTTTCCTAATAAACACTATTAACTCTACATCAACCAAATATTAATTCATATCATTCCTTTAATCAATTGTTCTAAATAATTATCACCTTACCAATATATCATTTTACTTTTTTATCATTACCATTCAACATATGCTTTCAATTCCTCAAATAAAAACAACTATGAAATAATCCTTAGATATATCATAATTTTTATAACAAGAATATAATTGGTGTAAAACTCTAACAATGTAATTCATGAATCTCAATACATGAATCTTTCAATCACTAAACATTAATTATTGAAAGAACATAAACCCTACCCTGGTCTTGGAATCAACCCATGGATCAGGGCATTAACAACGATAATTGTCACATTCCGCAGACATAACACATTGTATTCCACTATAATTCATTTTTTCCTATCAATTTTGTATGATCCCAGATTTAATGGAGTTATTTACATGTCTAAAATTTTGTTTAAATTAATTTTTTATTAATGAAGTGAATTAAGGGACTTTTAGAGGCATTGAGGATATTCCCGGGGTTTGGTATATGAATGAAAGGAAAATGAGGTCAACCTATGCAAGGTACACGGTTAGCACATTGCTTTGTAAATAATAAAAAGTGGGATACCAAGCTTGTGTTCTTTTTTATAGTGTAATTAGTCATGGTTTGAAGATATTTTTTAAACATTATGGGACTCCCTAGGAAACTGTGCAGCTCGTTTTTCGGAAGATAGCGGCTTGTGCATTTTTTTCACATATTTTTTCAAACCATACAAGTAATCCATATAGCCCTTTAAAAGTTGGAAAATTTACAATTTTTCCACATTGGTATTTTTATGTCTCACCCTATTTTATTGACCACTATCTTATCAATATCCCTAGTGATGAACAAGAACCTTTAAAAGTTCAATGGATTGAATTACCTTATTTTTAAGCCATTTGAAGCGTCGTTTGTTGCAGATCGAAGCTCTAGGTAAGTTTAACCCTCTTTTACATTTCTTTTCTAGATTAGGGAATTTGTGTTTCGAAAAATTCTTCAAAATCCATAATAAATTGTTTCTTTGGTATAATCTAGGATAAATATTTATGTATTGGTTAAATCTGAATCTCATTCATTGATTAAGAGTGTGTTCTTTAAATAGATTAGTGGTAGCTGGTCTACATTTTTTATCCCATATTTTAATGATTCTTTTTGCATATAAAATAGTGTTTTTCATTCCTTTATGGTTCTTTTGCTTCTGTTAATGATTTTCAATCAAATGGGTTTGTAAATGAATAATTTAAACCCTCATAATCCCCTAGGGATGAATGGATCATGACTCGACTGATTTTGGGCCACTCCTACGGTGCACAAACCTCCAAAAACAAGGTTAATAGAAATTTGATGTCTGATATTTACTTGTTTTTAAATAAAAACCATCATGAACTTGTTAAATGGTTAATTTTTTGATTATGAAGGAAAATGTATAGTTATTTCTAGAGGTATTTAATTGAAAATGAAATTTTTTTCTTAACATAAAAATAGGAAAAATGGAATTTAATTTGAATGAGACAAATGGGTTTTTATATATATTTTGAATGAATAAGGTGGTTAATACATTAGAAATAATGAATGGGTTTAGTTAGTTAGCATGTTTTAAATTTTGAATATGTAAAATGTGTTTTTGTGGGGAAACTAATGAATATGCATAATAATTTTACTCTTAAGAAATGGAAATACGGAAAATGGTTATATAACGTAAATGGTAATTTGATCAAGGATCATGGAATAATATTTACTCTCATAATTATTAGGAAGTACTATAGTGGTTATGTATATTGTCAAAAGTGTGGTTATAATTTTTTCTATATGATGAATTTGATATATATATATATATATATAAGCATGTACACATGTATTTTTTGTGGGATTAATGACTTAGTATGCACCCATGGGTCGGTTTGGACTGATGCTCAAACCCCACCATGTAATTCATGGGGTAGGGAATCATGTCATGACCCATCCCCTATGGAATGTGTTGTGACTACCCCAAGCCCGCCTCCCGAAGGCCGGGGCTAGCGACTAGTGTTGAAGGCATCTATCAGCAAGTGAGAGGCATTTCTATAAGTACCTTTACGCACAAACATGCCCAAACAAGTCCCACTCACTCACCAAGGAAAACCAGTATACTAAAACAAAACTAAGTAATCAAAAGAACTGTATGAAATTGTGAATGACTAAAAACCCAACGAAATGAATAAAAAAAACAAGGTGCATAAAGAAAACTCTGGTAACCTTCCACAAATAAACCCCACCTGGTCGTGAGAGTAGTGTAGCTACTAGAAGCCAAAGTAGAATTTCCAGTCCACCAAATACTATAGTGTCCCTCCTATTCCTAGAACACCAGGTCCACTTTTTTAGTGTTTTTCAGTCTCAACCCATTGAGTAACTCTAGGTCCTACTCCACTAAAGTCTTTATCGAAATGTGGATCATCTACAAAAGACAAAACACGGGCGGGCGAAGCCAATGAAAGGGTGAGTGACCAAGTGATCAGTAAGGACCCCAAAACCAAAAATCATATATTGGGAAAATTATTTTGATGAAATAGATATTATTTCTAGAATCATTGAATTTATATTATGTATTGGGTAATTTTTCATAATTTTCAGAGATAGTATAACTTTTGTGTAAAATGTAAATACTGTATAAATATATTGGTGTATTATGACATCATAACGAACAATATGTAATGTAATAAATTCTATAAATTTTTTGAACGAAAAAAATTTATGTATATTGTTTAAAATAACGTTTCTTGAGGTTATTTGATTAATTTTATTAAAATTCTATGAATCCACCACAACTAATGTTATATTCTATGGTTTTTAAATCATTTCTTTAAGAGCGTGAGTCACTTCCACATCACCAAGGGTAATATTTTAATAATTTTTCATCATATCATTATAAAATAACGAACAAAACTCCTATTGGTCCACACCCAATTGTGAAAACATTGGTAAGGGTTGTATTTTTGGTTTCATTATTATATAAAGTCTAAAACATATGTTTGGGAAAAACTAAAGTACTCTCATCCCTTTTCCTATATAAACTCTCTCAGGATACCATTTATATTCTCTAAAAAACTATATATCACATATTTCACATGATATCAACTCTATATATTCATCCTATGGTTCCCCCAATCGCTCAAGAGTATTCTCCCAATATTTTGGAATCACCCTATAGAGGTAAGGGAAACTCTACTTCTCCCCTTTATTCAAGAATCATCATTATATTATTCCTTTTATATGTAATTACTAAGGTTGAGATAATTTATTCACATCTCCCATATTTGACAGATCATGTTTAAATGATGGGATTCCCCTTTCACTCTAATTGTATCCTCCTATTAACATTCACGTGTCCTCTTTATGATGTCGTAATTTTACTACATCATTCCATGCTACAAAAATTTGTAGTGAATACCCATACCAATTATTTATCAACTGTATTCACCATTATAGAGTAATAAATAATTTATTGGGGAATTTCATGTATGAAATACAGACATCATTACAATGTGATTAAATTTTTTTAATGTATTATTATGTATATGATCTATGTGGTACAATTATTAGTGAACATGATATAATTCTTATAGGTGTTCCTAGATGGCACTCCAATGAAATGGTTAATGTTTTACACTCATTATATTCCAATTATGGTGCATGGGATGTTATCCTAATAAATTTATGTTATTTTTCTTAATTTATAACTTTTAAATATTCTTAGGATCTCATGTTTAATGTTTTTCACACATTCCCATTCCACCTTAATGATATCATGCTAAACAATGACCCATTTTTCATGTTTATGGTTTTAACCCATTTTAGGTCCCATTGATATGACTATTTTCTAACATGTAATTAATTCTTCATATTATGAATTTATTATTCCCTTAAAATGATTTATATATCACCTCTTTCTTATATATGTTAATAGGTTATCCCATCAATTTTATAGAACGATGGAATAATATAAAGTTTTGAAGGAAGTTTTCATTAAATATAATGTATCCTCAATTTTATGTTGTCATGTAATTCAACTAATTCACAAATAAAATATACTTCTCTTTGTTCTCTGTCATACTATGTGTATTATTGTTTCAATAAATCATGAATTATTTGGAAAAAAACAAGTTAATTCATAATTCTTATTCATTTGGGCATATAGTCAGGAAATTCTATGTTTGACATGTCCAGAATCATATGTGATACCCATGTATGGGATAATAAAAACTTATAATCATGATGATCATATAGTACCCATAAGAAATAATTGATCTTTTAATTTACACAACCTCCTTTGAGTGGGGCTATCTGATCATCTCATTCATATGAAATCTTAATAATCCATGTCAGCCATGTAGGAAAATCATACCATTATCCACGAAAGAACACTACTTTCTCATTTTATAATTTTTTTACCATAATTATTCCATGATATTAGGTCTTGTGGAATAGGTTGAACATTTGGGTCAGACTTTGGGGGTCCAACTGGCACCCCCATACTCACCAGAACATCATATAGTTGTTGGGACCACTTTCAGTGGTTATTTTTTCACCAAATTTAATATTTGATACCTTTTAATTCCCTATAAACATTAATACCGCTTTGGGACTATAATTACCTTTTCCATTATATATTTATACATTCATTGGATATAATAATTTTCAATCTATAAATAAATAGTGTTTTGATAATTGACATTTGTATTCGAATTCTAATATTCAGAGCATCTGTATGTGGTGTTTGGATTATTGGGGGGGAATTGAGTGATAGTTTGAAAAAATAATAGTTTTTAGTTTACACTTTGTTATAAAAATATTATAGGAGACATATCATTACTTCATAAGTGGTTGTTTTATTATTATGTGTGTTTCATGTTATAAACTTTTGAAAATAGTGGGAGGGTTTATCCCTGAAGGAAGTGGATTATTCCACAAAGCCTTTATGTAAAATTTTATCTCAAGACTAGTAGGTGATCAAACTATATAATAAGGATAAATATTTAATGGTATTCTTGAGGGAGAATGTCTACACTACTCTGGGATGGAAACACCATTACACTTTCTCATGGTAGAAGTGTCACACCACAACCCATTAGATAAAAATCCCATGTTGTTTAGAGAGATATATTTTATGTGGACCAAGAGAAGTGTTATTCTAATAATAGAGACCCTGTAAAATAGTTACTCCCTGAGGGTACACTTAATGGGAGGATATGTGAAAGGCCATTATACCATAATCTATTAAGTGTCCTTGAGGTACTACTATTCTATTATTGTATTGGTTTTTCACCATTACCCATTGGATCATGTAATAATTAAAACATAAAATAGGAGTTTTAAATCCTAGGATTCAAATAAGGGTTTATTTAGAGAGAGATATAATATTTGGAACAAGGGAAATGTTATTATATAGAGGGAGGCCATGGAAGTTAGTTACAACATTAGGATCCTCCTAAAGGTCGGTTTCATAGTGGGCCATTATACCATGCCATATTGGGAGGCCCTATGGTATTGTTATTCTTTTATGGTTTTCGGGTTTCACCATTACCCATTGGGTCATGTCATAATGAAAACAAATAATAATAGTTTTGAATCAACATCCATGGGGGTACTCCTCAATGGGCTTCATGAATAATATTATCATACGGGTAACCCTTTCATTTCTTCTTGGATATTATTGCACCCCAAATCCCCCATTCACATGCCAAGAAATGCTATGTGCCACTAAAAACTATGATCTAGATGATATGTAGATTAAATAGCACATGTGAACTTGATTTACATGTACATATGAAGTTCACAAACCATAATTAACATAAAAATTTTAATATGGCACAAATACAAAACACTACATTCAAATCATCAAAAATATTATTGTAAAAATTAAAAAAAAATGAAAAATATATTGGTTTTATGTTGCTTATACAATTAAGAGATATTCCAATGGGAGAACACTATTTCAAATAAAATTACAATAGAATGATATAAAAATTTACTATATCACTTGGTAAAATTGTCTAATAATATATTAACATGTTATCACATCACAGTAACATATGTATATATGTATCCAACCTAACATTATAGTGGGTCTAATCTGGTTTTTGGGTTGCACTACAATTGGAGATTTTCATTCGATCATCCATTTGAACTTGGTGAAATCTGATCTCCTCTAAAATTAAATACATTACCATTAAATATAGATTACCAAAAAATTTAATCTTATGTTTGTTTATTCTTATCATGTAATCATCTATACAACCCACTACCTAGAACAAATGCTTTGGAAAAATCAATATCTTTCCAATCCTTCAAACAACTTAATAATTTTGATTCCACTACACAGTTCATTATCTTAAAAACTATTCTTGAATTTCTTTTTATTGTAAAATTCATTTAAAAAATATAAATAGTCTTCAAAATCTCAAAAATAACCCACATAAAGATATTATCATGGGAAACCTTGGAAATTCATTTATACATACGAAAAAATGAGCATTATTCCCTAGTAGGGCCTTCCCCTCTTTCAATTCACTCAAGTCCCATTGATGTATAATTATTCATCAAAACTTTTATGACTAATGTCAAAGAGAAAATAACTACTGTAATTTTTTCCCCTGATATATTCTATATATCATGATCATCTACCACCAATAACTACTAGATGAAATGATATTTCATGTTGATATTATTTATCTGTGAATTAAAAATTTGATTTTGAGATAAGTGAATCACAATATAACTATAAAAATAGAGTAATACATCCATCTAAAACCATTATAACTCCTAAAAAAATACCTCAACCATAGATATTATTTCCCCACAACCATTACTACTGCATATTATAATTCCATTTTTTATAATGTTTCCACTTTTTATTACCATGACATCCGGTTAATTATTATTCCTCAATATCTGAACATAGAATCAGGTTTACTCTTCTATGTTTCAGAAAATTCTGAAAATATTTCATCAACATACCCCTAAAGTTGGATATAAATCATGAAGCATGAGGATATGACTTTTTTACATTAAGATATTTAATGATACATTTCAAAGCTTTATGGTGTTTAAAACAATGATTGGAAATGAAATGGATGAAAAATCCCACTATGTGTTCAATTTATGATCAAGTGAACACCATTTCATGAATCAGACATCACAAAAATGATGAAAAAGGAACCCCAACCAATTTTTTCAAATTATATTAATCTATTTTTTATTTTTCCTTGGAATTGTAGATGTTTTTAGAATGTTAATTTGAGGCTCTATTTCATCCAAACATACCAAAGATCATAATAATATTTCATATGTAATCCATTTAGGATAGAACAGATATTTTGGATTTTCTATCTCAGTTAATAGTTATTTCAAAAACATCACCTCTAAATCACCATGATCTTTCATCTCAATGATTATAGAAAGAACATCCATCAAATATTTAATCCTTCTTATGTATGAATACACCATAAGAATTTCATAAAAAAATAATAGAATAAGATCAAACTAATATCTAGATATTCCATTAGTAAGAAATAATGGTATGTATTTCTCTATATGAAACTATTATATGACATGAAATAATAAAACATCTAGTTATATTTTTCATGTGATTTTTACATGCCATAGAGTTTTTTATTAATCTTTTAAACTATCTCAATGTTCAAATGATTCACAAACAACCTTCCTACATCATGATCATATATTCATTCAAATAGACATGGATAAATTTTATCATTGCATCGATTTCATGTGAGATAAAATTAGTGGATTCAAACATGATTTACACTATCTTTCTCATAGTATGGTTTATAATATATGGGGAAAATTTATAGAATGAAAAATCTTACTTCTATAGAAATATTTTCACTACAATTCTTGTATTTTACCTCTTTCATTCAAAAAACTATTAATTTAAATGGAATACCCATTTTTTCATGAGCAATTTCTTCCCTTGTGATATTTCAATTATCTACCAATTTTTATTTACATATTTTAAATTCAAATTATCCCCAAAAAATTACTCCCACTATCTAGAATCACTGAGATTTCCTACATTATTTAGCCTTTCGATTACCATTATAAATTACAATTAGATAATGAAAATAATTTATGATCCTCCCAATTGACCATATCACTTTAACTGTCCTATGAATATCACCATATGAATGGGATATGTTTGAGACTACCTCTTCCAATTATCAGACTTCCTGGTCCCAAACATCTAGTTCTGCCACTCGAGCCTTAGATGTATGAATTATTTTTAGTATATCTACTAATATTCGACTTTATATAAATATTTTGTTTCTTTTAAACTCTCTAATACTTATTTATATCTAGTTTCCCCATTATATGAACATTTATTAGGTCAGTTGGATCATTTTCTTAATTTTTTATCCTTTATGTTCTAGTATTTTTATAAGAACTTCTCATTAAAGAGAATGATTTAGCTTCTGATGACTTGTTTCTTTTCATCATCTAAAAGTTAATATCCAATTTTTTTTTATAATGAACCATAAATTTCATACATTGATAGTATATCATAAAATATGACTATTCATTACATAACATTATTACCCACACCAGAATCATTTGGTTATGTTATCTTCGAAAACATGGAGATATAAACAACATTTGCATAAAATATCTCCATTTTCACAAACATGTTTTATCATAACTAGAACCCATCTTAGATGTATCATACTTAATACCATTAATAATAGCATATGAAAAGAAAAAATAAGTAAAGGGTGACATCAAGTGTTTATTAAGGATAAAAAAGGAGATATTAATGATCATATATGTATAGAATGATCAAAAGGGTAAATGAACATGTTCATAACATTTTAAAACCATAACATGCATATAAAGATTATAATGCTAATTCATGGTACAAATATTTTTAGTTCAAAATACCCGAATCATGTGGTAATCAAAGTACATGAACCATGAAAGAATAATTGATACATAATAAATTGATTTTTGGTATAAAAATAAGTATAGAAAATCATATCCAATGTATTCGAGCCTCATTTAAAATGTTATCGTTGTATAATGGGTTCAATCCATAAATATTCAAAGTAGTAATGGGTAACTCTCAATACTATCATTGTGTATGTATTCCCCTACCAATTTGGGTTCAATCCCCATTATTCTTTTATTTATCTAATAATATTTCAATACTTACCCAATGTATTTGGGGGAGATATAGGTCACACATATGTGTACCAAAATATCATAAAACAATCATCAAATCGGAATCTATGAAATAAAATTGGTTATTTAAATATTTCATAATATTATTAATTGTGTAAAAGGAATGGGATTCATAAAACTTATTTATTCATAAACATAAGGCATCATCAAATTTAGTAACCATGGTACCCTCAGATCATATCATTATTAAATAATGATTTTTTAAAGTGTTTTTATCCATTATGAGTAGAAAAACTAAAAAAAATTATCATTAAAAAATCCTTGAGGAAAATATCATTTCCTTTTTGAATGGATTTTTTAATAAAATATATAAATTTTAATTTAATATATTTAATTTTTAAAGATCCATGTTAAACTGTAGTGGTTATTACAAATAAAATAATATTAATTGTGAAGGGAAATGTTTTTAATGTTTTATAAGCTATTAATATTCCATTAATACTTGTCTCAAAAAAATCACAAAGTACTTCAATTAGAAAATGATAATAATATACAATTAAAAAAATTTACAGTAAAAAATGAATAGAAATTAACTAAAAATGATATTAGAATAGGCAAAACACAATTTAGAACATTTTTTATAAAAACATTATATGGACTAAAATTTCTTTTAAACTGATGTGAGAAAGATAAAATTCAGTAAAAACATATTTTTGGACTCTTGAGTATAAATGGTCAATAAAATGAAAGGAAATCGTGTATTTAAAAATTACTAGATGAGGAATATTTTTCTTATTTTCATTATAGATTTATCATAATATTTTATCATCAAAAAATAATCATAAAAAATCTTACTAAATAATGAGATTGTAATATATAACACCTTACCTTGAGTTCACATCTCATTGAAAGAACAATAAACCATTTATAATAAATTGAAAATTATTCATATATACTAAAGAAATTTTTATACTTATAATATCACATTTAATATATTTAAAAAAAATTAATACACCCTTTTATCATAAATTTTCAATTAAAATCATCATTTTTGGGTGTTAAATGTTTCATTTATCACGAGTACTCTAGTTTTTATGTTCTGGTACATGTAAAATTATCTTGGTTCCATCATATATAGAGTATTATACATGATTTTATATAATATATAATATATAATTATATATATATATATCTATTCATCTATAAATGTTAGAGATATAAAAACTAATTAAACCATTCATGGAGAAGGTGGTCCATATATAAGCATGAATGTTTTTTCTAAACGGAATGAAAGAAAGGTAGTTATTAATTAGGCTTCAAAAATTTCTTATTATATCATATATATTTCATATATATTTATAAAATTCATCCTAAATACCATCTATGTATAATATAATTTCTTAAATTAATCACATCGCTTCGTGGAGGTGTTCATCTACACAACACATAAATTATGTTATCATTTCCCAAAGGATTAGATAGAAAGTAAGTAGATATGATTTTATAATTAATTAAGTATAATTAGGTCCTAAATAAAATCTATTTAGCAATAATCCCATCATAATATACATCAATAATATATGTCGATGAAAAATTAATTCCATATCTCTGTGGAGACAGTAAGTCATAAGTATGCATGAGTGATATTTTTACTTATCGTTTCCTGGAAATTTGTGTATATAATGGTGTTTTCCTGATAATATTAACATTTTATAATATTTAATAAACTTAATTTTTTATATTATAATAAATATAATATATTTATATGCTGTAATGTAGTGTATAAAAAAGTGATTAGTTAATATGATTTCCTCTTCTTTGAAGTGACTCTATTAGAATTCTTATAAAGGTAACTAGGGTTGGTTATTTGGGAATCAAAGAATATATAAAATGTGTATAATGAATATTTGAAGAGAAAATTTCAGATTTTAGTTGATCTAAAATGCTAAATTTAGTGTAAAGATGTGAGGGAGGAGTTGTGATTTTATAATTGAGGTGAGGGTCACTTTTGGAATTTTCAAAAGATTAAATTATAATAAATTAATTATCAATCCAAATGACCTCAAATGTATTTGGATTTAATGAAAATATTGCATTGGGTTGTAATACAATCAATTAAAAAGTAGATATTAATTTGTGTAATTTTAAACAATATCATTTTTTTAACCCTTTGTTAACCAATATTAATTCTAAATATGGTAAAAAAATTAGGTTAAAGAGTTTTAATTATTAATTATAAGGTGACAATTATAACATAAATTGAAAAAATATTACATTGTGGACCATATCAAATTTGATTTGTCTAATTTTAATATATTATATATTTTAAAATAGTTAAATAAAATATAATTTTGTGAAATTATAATTATTTCTAATTTTTACATTATTAATTTAATTTATTGTTAATGACATGAAGAAAGATTTGAATTTGAATATAATATTTTAACATAAATTTAATATGTCATAATCACTAATAATATTCATACAATATTACAACTTACAAAAAATTATGCCACTTTTAAAATGATCAAAATTAATTATTTTATTTTTCTATTAATTGAATTAGAACTGTTTTAGGGTGTGTAATAATTTAATTTAATTATATAACACATGGAAATTATAAATAAATTACCATAATGAATATAATTTAATTATTCAACAAATTATAATTAATATATGTTCATAATATGTTTTTTTCTCTATGTAAACTCAAAAACCATATTACCTATATATAATTAATAAATAATCTCTTTGGTATCAATTATAAACTATCTCATTAAATTGTTTTATATCTTATGAACGCACAATAATTTTTCCTATTAGTTTTCATTAAGTTAAAATGATAATATTATAGAATTTGTTTAATTATCTCTTAGAAATAATATGTTAAGTGTACTTGGAGTAGTTTTACTGCCAAAGTGGGTGTTTCTTCACATGAAGAAAAGATTTTTGGAGTAGGAGGACCATGATCAGAAACATGTTTCTTATAAAGAGTTTTAAATGTTGAATGGGTTTGAATTTCATAACTAATATTAAAATCTTCTTCACTAATTTCTATTATGTACATCTCATTATCCTTGGTCTCAATATCTGAATTACAAATATTAATCAATGAAAAATCATCCAATTTTTCTAACAATTATCCCTCATCCAAATAAAATTGATTAATACTATTTTTAATGGGTCCTTAAACCAAATGGTTGAGGATGATATTCATAAAATTTAGAAATATTAAATGAGAAAAAAAACCAAGATCTTATTATAATCAACCTTATAAAAAGGGAGTAGAGTCTCAAGAAATGTATCCAACAAGGTAATAGGTTCACTAACCCTAATGCTCTGAAGACCATCTTCAAACCATGTTCTATTCTCAATAAACATGTGTGATGATTAAGTTTAGATTCGAAAGAGTCTACATGCATTACATCCACTTTGTTATGAGCTGCGAAGAGATTATCATTTCACCATTTCTGATGGCCTCCCCATAATTTTCTAAACAATTCATTATATTCAAGAAATAATTATTTATCTCTAATAACTAAAGATATAATACTGTTATACAATTCTAGAAAATTTTATATATTTTCAATTTGAGAGGGTTCAATAGTGTATGAAATATAATCTTCAACTTCCAAATGAATTTCATCAACCAATATTTTTTTTTCTAAAATATCATAATTTTCTGTGTTTCTCCAACTTCTAATTGCTCTTCCATATAACTGGTTTCACAAAATTTTATCTCTTTATTAATTTTAAATTGATTGAACTCTTCCTATTGTTCGCAAAATGTAATGATCATTTAGCCAAAAGATCAATCTATAATAGCTCCTCCAGTGGACAAGAAGGTATTATGAATAATTTTTGGGACCCCCAAGAAAAACTCCATGTCATACAGTAAAATTTGAGATGGTAGAAATAATATTACAAATCCAACAAGAATATAATATACCATTCCATCAAGTGGTGTGAATAAATGGTCAACAAATTTTTTGATGATAGTGGGGGGTTGAAGTTATTCCAATCTCGTCAATTGAAAACATGAGAATTATATATGGTTAATACTGGTACCGAAGTCACAAAGACAATTTAATTGACCCATATTCCATAAAGTGCAAGGAATGATATACTTACTAGGGTATTTATGTATGGGGGGATTTTCTTTTGAAGAAAAGCACTTCACTCTTCTATGACACTGTATATAGAAAAAAAATTAATTCTCTTTTTTAAATGATTTTTCTATGAGATTATAGATATAAAGTTATTTGGATCATGGATTGGATGAAAGGGGTAATAACTTAGACCTTGTTTATAAGCCTATAGAATACAGTATGTTCAGCCTTGTTTTTTCTATTGGGTTTTAGTTTCATTGTGGATGGTATGAGAGAATAATATTTCCAAAATACAAAAGGAATTTTACTTATTTCTTAAAAAATATTCTCTTTCACTTAATTCTATGTAGGGTAAAAAAATATATTATTTTTCAGTTGATGAATTTTTATTTTTGCTCATTTTCATGATTTTTCCACTCATTTCCAAATTTTGTGTTATGTAAATTTTGACATCTAGAGTCAAAACTGTTTTATGTTTGGGAAATTCCAAGGTATTTTATAGTTTATGTTTGATTATTTAACCCAATTATTATGACTATTTAAATATCATTTTTTATAGGGGATATTTCCATTGTGCGAGGGAGATTTCATTTCACCCATTGATTCATTACCCAAGTAGGTTAGCCCATTCAAAAATCTATATGAAATCCTTAGAATTCATATGAAATTCTTTAGAAATCATGTCACCCTTGTATGAAAATCATACCATTATCCCCCAAAGAACACTACATTCTCATTTTATAATTTTGTGACCATACTCCTTACATGATATCATTTCATTTTAAATGAGATAAACCTTTGGATCAGGCTTTGGGGGTACCAACTAGCATCCCCATACTCACCAGAACATCATATTGTTGTTGGGAGCACTTTCTGTGGTTATTTTTACACCAATGATACTCTATGATGCCTTTCAATTCCCCATAACCATTAGGACCATTTTGGGACTATAATAACCTATTCCATTATATATTTCTACATTCATTGGAAATAATAATTTTTTTGTCTATAAATAAATAGATTTTTGATAATTGAAATTTGTATTTGAATTCTAATAGTCAGAGCACGTATAGGATGTGTTTGGATGCTTGGGGGTGAATTGAGTGATTTTTTGAAAATAAAAACAATTTTTAGGTTCCACTTTTTTAGAAAAATATTATAGGAGATATATCATGCCTTCATATGGTGTTGTTATATTTTTATGTCTGTTTCATGTTATAATTTTTTTAAAAGAGTGAGAGGGTTATTCCATGAAGGAAGTGGATAATTCCACAAATCCTTGATGTAAGATTTTATTTCAAGAGTAGTAAGTGATAAAACTATATATTAAAGATAAATATTTAATGGGATTCTTAAGGGATAAGGTCTACTCTACTCTGGTATGGAAACACCATTACACTTTTTCATGGTAGAAGTTTAACACCATAAACCATTGGATAAAATCATATGTTGTTTAGAGAGATATATTTTGTATGGACCAAGAGAACTGTTATTCTATAAATAGATTCCTTGTATGATAGTTACACCATGATGGTTAAAGTGAGGATATGTGAAATTCCATTATACCATATTGTATGATGTGGCCTTGAGGTACTATTATTATGTTATGGTAATGGTGTTTCACCATTACCCATTGGATCATGTAATAATTAATACGTCAAATAGGATTGTTGAATAATTGGATTCAAATAAAGGGTTATTTAGAGAGAGATATAATACTTTAAACAAGTGGAATGTTATTATATATAGGTAGATCATGGAAGTACGTTACACCATTAGGGTCCTCCTAAAGGTAGGCTGCATGGCAGGTCATTATACCATACCATATTCGGAGGCCCTATGGTATATTTATTCTGTTACGGTGTTTGGGATTCACCATTACCCATTGGGTCTTGTCATAATGATACAACAAAACAGTGTATTTGAATCAATGCCCATGTGTGGTACTCCACAAAGGGCTTCGTGATGAATTTTATCACATGGGTAAACCTTTCATTTTATCTTGGATATTATTGTACCAAAAATCCACCATTGACACGCCAACTAAAGCTATACACCACTAATAACTAATCTTTAGATGATATGCAGATTAAATAGCACATGTGATCCTCATTTATAGGTACATATGAAGTTCAAAAACCTTAATTAACACATAATGTTTCATAAGGCACAAACAAAAACACACTCCATTCAAATCATCAAATATATAATGTTTTAAAATAAAAAAATTGAAAATATCATTGGTTTTATGTTTCTTATACAATTAAGACATGTTTCAATGTGAGAAAATTATTTCCAATTAAATTACTATAGATTGATACTAAAATTTACAATATGAATTTTTGAAATTGTATAATAATAGATGAACTTGTTATCACAGCACTAGAACATGTGTATATATGTATCCAACCTAACATTAAAGGGGGACTAAGATGATTTTCGGGTTTCCCTAAAATCTGAGATTTTCATTAGATCATCCAATTGAACATGGTGAAATATGATCTCCTCTAAAATTAAATACTATACTATTGAATCTAGATTACTAAAAAATTTACTCTAAAGGATGTTTATTCTTCTTATGTAATCTTCTAAACAAACCACTACATTGAAAAAATGCTTTGGAAAAATCCATATCTTTCCAATCCTTCTAACAACTTAATAAATATGATTCCACTACAGAGTTCATTATCACAAAAACTATTTATAAATATCTCATTATTGTAAAATTCAATTACTATATATAAATAGTCTTCACAATCTCCAAAATCTCCCACTTAAAAATATTTTCATAGAAAAACTTGGTAACTATTTTATACTTAGGATAAAATGAGCATTATACCCTAACTGTGCCCTCCCCTCCTTCCATTTACTCATGTCTCATTGATGTATAATTATTCCTCAAAACATTTATGAGTAATTTCCTAGATAAAATAACAAGCGTAATTTTTATTCCATGATATCTTCTATAGATCATGTTCATATTCCACTAATAACTACTATATGAAATGATATTTCAAGTTGATGTGATTTATCTGTGCATTAAAGATTTTGGTTTTGAGATAAGTGAATCACACTATTACTATAAAAATTGAGTAATACACCCATCTACACCCATTATACCTCCTAAAAAATCCCTCAATAAAAGATATTATTTCCATACAATCATTACTGCTACATATTCTAATTCTATTTTTTATAATGTTACAATTTTTATAACCTTGACATCGGGTCCACTATTATTCTTCCATATCTGAACATAAAATTGATTTTACTCTTTGGAGTATCAGAAAATCCCCAAAAAATTTCATCAACATACCCCTATATGTGGATATAAATTATGAAGTATGAGGATATAACTTTTTTCCATTATGATACTGAATGATACATTTCAAAACCGCATAGTGTTTCAAACAGGGTTTGGAAATGAAATGGATGAAAAATCCCACTATATGTTAAATTTCTAATCAAGTGCACACCATTTAATGCATGAGTATTCCTAAAAATGATGAAAAATGAACCTCAACCAATTTTTTCTATTTATCTTCCTCTATTGGTTATTTGAACATGGAAATGTTGATGTTTTTAGAAAGTTAATTCAAGGCCCTATCTCATCCAAACATACCAAATATCTTAATAATTTTTCATATGAAATCCTTTTAGGATAAAAAATATGTTTGGGATTTCCTATCTCACTTAATATTTATTAGAAAAACATCATATCTACATCAACTTGATCTTTCATCTCAATAATGTTAGAAAAAACTTTCTTTAAGTATTCAATCCTTCTTATGTCTGAATACACTAAAAGAATGTCATAAGCAAATAAAAGAAGAAGAAAAAACTAATATCTGGATATTCCATTAGTTATTAATAATTTTATGTATTTATCTGTATGAAACCCTTATATTACATGACATAATCAAAATTCATGTTCTATTTTTCTAGTTATTTTCACAACCTATTGATTTTTTATTTATATTTTACACTATGTCAATGTTCTAATGATACACAAACAACCTTCCTACATCATGATCATATATTATTTCAAATATACATGGATAAATTTTATCCTTGCATTCATTTATTGTGATTTAAAATTATTGGATTTAAACATGATGCACATTATCTTGCTGGTAGAATGATTTACCATATACAGGAAAATTTTATAAAAAAAATCTTATTTTTATTAAAATTTGTTCACTTCCATTATTGTATTTTACCTATTTCATTCAAAAAAATATTCATTTTAATGTAACAGATATTTTTCATGAGAATTTTATATTCTTTTTTTCAATTATCTCTAATTTTTTTTACATATTTTAAATCCAACTCACCCCAAAAAAATTACTCCCACTATCTAGAATCACTCAGGTTTCCTACACCGTTTAGACTTTTGATTTCCCTTATAAATTAAAAGTAGATAATGAAAGTAATTTATGATCCTCAAAATTGGTCATATCAGATTAAATTTCCTATGGATATCACCATATGAATGAGATATGTTTGATACTGCCTCTTCCAATTATCTGACTTCCTGGTCTGAAACATCTAATTCTACCACTCAAGCCTTATATGTCCAAATGAGTTTTAGAATATCATCCAATATTTTACATTATATAAATATTTTTCATCTTTGAAACTCTCTAATAATCATTTATATCTAGTTTCCCCTTTATACGAAATTTTATTATGTCGGTTGTATCATTTTCTTCACATTTATTATCCGTTATGTTCTAGTATTTTTATAAGAACTTCTCATTAAAGAGATCTATTTTGCTTCTGATGACTTTTTTATTTTCATCATCCAAAAGTTAAATTACAATTTTTTTATAATGAACTATTCATTTCATATATAGATATAATATCATAGTATATGAATATTGATTACATAACATTATGACCCACACTAGAAACATTTTCTTATATTATATTTAAAAACATGGAAACAAAAACAACGTTTTCATAAAATATCTCCATCTTCACCCACTTAATTTATCATAACTAGAACCCATCATAGATGTACAATACTTAATACAATTAATAATATCATAGGGAATGAAAAAATAAGTAAAGTGTGATATCAGATGTTTATTAAGGACAAACAAAGAAGATATTAATGATCACATAGGTATAACATGATAAAAAGGGTAAATGAGTGTGTTTATAACATTTTGAAACCATAACATGAATATAAAAATCATAATGTTGATTCATGGTAAAAATATTTACAGTTCATAAGAACTGAATAATATGGGAATTAAAGTACACCAGCCATGAAAGCCTAATTCATACATAATAAATTGATTTTTGGTGTAAAAATAAGTATAGAAAATCATATCCTTTGTATTCACGCCTCATTTAAAAGGTTGTCATTGTATAATGGGTTCAATCCATAAACAATTGTAGTAGTAAAAGATAACTATAAATACTATCATTGTGTATATAGTCCCCTATAGAGCGGGGTTTAATCCCCCTTCTACAATTTTTTATCTAATGATATTTAAATAATTACCCAATATATTAGGGGGTGATATAGGTCACACCCATCAAAAAATAAAAGTAATACATATGTGTTCCTAAATATCATAAAACAATCATCATATCAGAATCTATGAAAAAATGGGTTATTAAAATATTTCAAAATATTATTAATTTATAAAAGGAACATGATTCATAAAAATCATTCCTTCATAAATCCAAAACATCATCAGAATTAGTAAGAATGGTATCCTCAGATCATATCCTTATTAAATAATGAGTTTATTTTAATTTTTTTATCCATTATGAATATAAATACTATGAAAGGGTCATTAAAATTTTCCTGAGTAAAATAGCATTTCCTTTTTTATATGGTTTTTTAAAAAATTATTGAAATTTTTATTTAATATTTTTATTTTATAAAGATCCATTTAAACATGTAGTGGTTATTTCAAATAAAATATTATTCATGGTGATGGTAAATGTTTTTCATATTTTATATGTTATTAATATTCCATTAATACATTTCTCAAAAAAATCACAACGTACCTCAATTCGAAAATGAAAAGAAGATACCATTAAAATTATTTATTAATAGTAAAAATAGCTCAAAAATGAAATAAAAATGATATTATAATACATAAAACACAATTTAAAACACTTTTTATAAAACATTTATATGGAATAAAAATTCTTTTAAACTGAAGTGAGAAAGTTGAATTCCCTTAAAAAATAATTTGGTATCTTGAGTGTAAATGGTGAGTAAAATGAAAGGAAACCATGTATTTAAACAAATAACTATATGAGAAATATTTTTATGATTTTCATTATAGTTTTATCATAATATTTTATCATCAAAACATAATCATAAAAACCTTAATAAACAATGAGATTGTAATATATAAAACCTTACCTTGAGTTCACCTCTCTTTGAAATAACTATAAACCATTTATAATAAATTGAAAATTATTCATACATACTAAATAGATTTTTATACTAATAATATAACATTTAATCCAATTAAAAAATTTCAATTCCCCCTTTTATTAGAAATTTTCTATTACAATCATCATTTTTGGTTGTTAAATGTTTTATTTATCATGAGTACTATAGTTCCTCAGTTCTTGTACTTGTTTAATTATCTTGGTTCCAACATATGAAGAGTATTATTAATGATTTTATATAATATATAATTATTAAACACACACATATATATATCCATATACAAATGTTATAGATAGAAAAACTAATTATACCATTCATGGAGAAGGTGGGTCGTACGTAAGCATGAATGTTTTTTTCTAAATGGAATAGAAGAAACGTATTTATTAATTATACATCAAAAAATTACCATTATATTATATATATATATTATATATTCATAAAATTTTTCCTAAATACCATCCATGTAAAATATAACTTCCAAAATAAATCACATCGCTTCGTGGAGGTGTTCATCCACATAATGCATAAATGATGCTATCATTTCCCAATGGATTAGATCAAAAAGTAAGTATATATGATATTATAATTTAATAAATATAATTAGGTCCTAAGAATTATATATTTATCATTAATCCCATCATAATATCCATTCATAATATATGACGATGAAAAATGAATTGCATATCTCTTTGGAGAGAGTAAGTCATAATTGTGAAAGAGTGATATTTTCACTTATTGTTTAATGAGAATGTGGGTATATAATGGTGTTTACCTAATAATAGTAACATTTATTAATATTCATTAAACTTAATTTTTTATTATATAATAGATATAATAGATTTATATGATGAAAACAAGAGTATAAAAAAGTGATTAGTTAAGGAGATTTCCTTTTCTTTGAAGAGACTCATAAGAAATTCTCTAAAGGGAACTAGGGTTGATTTTTTTGGAATCATGTAACCTATAGAATGTGTATAATTAATATTATAAGTAAAAATTTCAGATTTTAGTTGATATAAATGGCGAAATTTGGTATTGAGAAGTGAGGTACGAGGTTTGATTTTATAATTGAAGTGAGGGACACTTTTGTAATTTTCAAAAGATTAAATTATAATATATTAATTATCAATCCAAATTCCCCCAAATGTATATGTATTTAATGAAAATATATCAGTGGGTTTTAATAAAATCATCTAAAATAAAATACATATGTTTTGGTGTAATTTTATACCATATCATTTTTATTAACCCTTTGGTAACCAATATTATTTTTTAATATGGTAAAAAAAATTATATTAAAGTGTTTGAATTATGACTTATAAGGTGACAATTGGAACATAAATGGAATTGTTTTTACATTTTTGACCATATCAAATATAATTTGTCTTATTTCGATATTTTATTATTTTTTTAGAGAAACAGTTACATGAATCGGTCAACCAATTCATACACCAAAAATATTTATTGAATAAAAAGAGTTACAATTCATGTTCGTGGTGTAATGTGTTTACACCAACTCAAAATCGAAATAGATACATGATTATGTAGCAATAAAGATCAAACAATAATTCACAAAGAATAAACAAGGCACAAACCTTACCTTCGAGTAACAGATCACCTCATGTAATAAGGACATCAACACAAAGAAAGCTCCATATTCAGTCCTCAGAATATATATAAAGAGAATTATTCCATTAAAGGCACATTAGGGAGGAGTGACCCACTCATTATCTTGATCAATACCCTCCATCACCTACAAAAAAACTTCTTCAATACATAAGTAAATAATCCATGTAGATTCCATGCAATGAGTCTTCAAGTAAGAAAATCCGTCCTCCTAAATTGCATCAACTTTGAGCAAACTCAAAGTCCTAAATATCTGCAGTTACCCATCCAAAGGCAGGTTCATAAAATCTGGATCAAAGTCATGTATATGTAATAAAATAAAAAGTCAGCCAATAAATATTGTAGCACAGATAATAAATTAGAGTTTTTTTTAGACTCATTAATCAATTTCTTATTGAACATTTGTCATTTGGTATCGAGATAAGTATCCACGTAAATTTAACCATTTATGAGACCTCGATATACTATTTCAATAATATGGTCCAAGCCTTCATTCAGATTCCCATCAAGAGGTACAAGTGGCTTAACCTTAAGCTTCATAGGAAAATCTAAAAAAAATTCTGGGAAGCATCAGAAGTGACAGCATTCAGATTAACTGCACTTGCTGATGTTGTAATTTTAGTGTTGTCCTTTTTGGAAGAATCAAGTGATATTGTAACAATTTTTATTTCAAGGTGAGAGTAATCGCTTTTCTTCATAATTTTTTGGATTGGGGGTGATAAATCCCTCACCATCCACCAATTGTTTTTTCCCATTTCTAAAACTTGATTTTAAGAAGTCCTCCTCAAATGGAGTAGCTTTATCTTCAGCCTCCAAAAAGGGTGTGTAGTGAGGCTGCACAGGGCATGAGTCTCGGATAGATTGAGAAGGAACATGCTTATGATTTGAGGGTTCACCCACTTCAACAGCTTCACTGCTCTCAATATTATGATTATTATCATCCAAAGTTCATGTCTTAGGAATAGTATTAAAAATAGCTTCGGAAATTAACGCATTGCAAATATCAACATGCTTATCAGTAGTGTACTTTTTAGCAGCCTTTTTCACACAAATTGACTTGAAATGTGGAGGGTTGGGATAATTATCCCTTTTATCCTCAAAATCATTCACAATATGTCTAATTATGGGACATTTTTTACAGTATTCTGGAATATTTTCAAAGACAACCTCTAAAATAAACCCATTATCTCAATTTTGAATCCATAATCGCAATGAAAATTTATACGAGATATCTAATTTAGTACAAATCCTGGAGACTAAAGGTCTTGATAGATTCTAAGTAGTAGTGTCTATCCTAATTGGGTGTCTGAATAGTTCAGAATTGGTAAATAAAGCACTCTGTTTGAATATATGAAGAGGTAATCTAGGGAAACCAATCCAGATAGGAATGATGGGGGGTTTGGAACCTACATCAAAATCTGAAGTCAACATGAAGTCTTCCATAAGAGATCCCCCAAAAGTCCAAGAACCACGGGTCCAAAAACGGTAATGGTCATTCTCTAAGGAAAAATGAAAACAAACATGCCATGAATCCAGGAGTCCAATATGAATATCCGTGAAGCCTATACCCTCCATAGTTTTTCATAGAAACACCAGTGAAGGTTGATGCTTGATGAAAAATTTGAATTCGAATATAATATTTTAACCGAAAATTAATATGAAATAATCACTAATAATATTCATGGAGAATTACAACTTACTCAAATTAAGCCACTTATAAAATGTTCATAATAAATTATTTTATTTTTCTATTAATTGATTTATAATTGTTTTAGTGGTGTGTAAGAAATTAATGTAATAATAAAATACCAATAAATTATAAATAAATTAATATATTGAATATAGTATAATTATTCAAAAAATTACAATTAATGCACGTTTATAATAAGTTTTTTCCTATGTAAACTCATAAACGTTATTGCTTATACATAATAAATGGATAATCTATTTAATATCAGTTATAGACTATCCAATTCAATTGTTTAATATCTTATGAACACCCAAAAAGTTTTCCTGTTATTTTTCATTATGTTATACTCATAACATTATAGAAACTGTTTAATTTTCTCTTAGAAAATAAAATTTTAGTTGTGCTTGGGGTAGTTTTACTGCCAAATTGGGTGTTTCTTCACATGAAGAAAGGATGTTACGCTTAGGAGGACCATGATCTTTAATATGTTTCTTATAAGAAGTTTTAAAATGTGAATAGTTTTGAATGTATGAACTATTTTTAAAATATTCTTCAATAGTTTCCAATGTATACACTCATTATCCTTAGTCTCAATATCATAATTCAAAATATTAATCAATGAAAAATCATCCAATTTTTCTAACAATTATCCCTCAGCCAAATAAAATTGATTAGTACGGTTTTTAATGGGTACCTCAACCAAAAGGCTGAGGTAGTTATTCATTAAATTTAAAAATATTATAAGAGATGAAAATTTGAGACCTTATTACAATCATTCTTATAAAAACAGAGTAGAGTCTCAAGAAAGGCATCTGACTAGGTAGTAGGTTCACCAACCCCAATTCTCGCAAGACCATCTTCAATCCATGTTTGCCTCACGATAAATATGTGTGATGATGAATTTGAGAGTCGAAAGTGTCTCCATGCATTGAACCCACTTTTTTGTGAGCCACCAAGATATAAGAATTTCACCATTTCTAATGGTATGTACAATTTTTTTTAAACATCTCCTTAAATTCATGAATGAATGATCTTTCTCCAACAACAACAAATATAATATTGTTATCCAATTCCAGAAAATCTTCTAGATTGTTAAATTTAGATGGTTCAATAGTATGTGAAATATAATTTTCAACTTCTAAATTAATGTCATCAACCAGTTTTTTTCATTTAGCTTTAAATTTTCAGTGTTTCTCCATCTTCAAACAGATCTTCTCTATAACTGTTTCCACAAAATTTTAGCTCTTTAACATTTTTAAATATATTGAATTCTACCTATTGTTCACAAAATGTTATGATCATTTGGACCAAATATTAATCTATAATATCCCCTTTAGTGGCCAATAAGGATTTACCAATAATTTTGGGGACCCATAAGAAAAACTCCATGTCTAGAAGTAGAAATTGAGATGGTAGAAATAATTTTACAACTGCACCAACAATATCACCTACCATTCCCACATGAGGTGTGAATAAATGGTTAATATACTTTTTGATGATAGTGGTGGGTTGATGTTATTAAAATCTAATCAATTGAAAAAGTTAGAATTATATATGGTTTATAATGGAACCTAAGTCGCATGATAATTAGATTATACCCTATTCCCTAAAGTGCATGGAATGATATACTTACTAGGGTCTTTACCTATGGGGAATTTTTCTTTTCAATAAAAGAACTTCACTCTTCAGTGACAGTATATATAGAAAAAAATTTAATTTTCTCTTTTTAAATGATTTTTTCTATGCGATTATATATGTGAAGTAATTTGGATCATGGATTGGATGACAGGGTTATTAATATAGAGCTTGTTTAGAAGCCTAAAGAATACAAAAAATTCAACCTTTTTCTATTGGGTTTTTATATGAGGGTGTATTCATGGTGATGTGTCTTTTGGGAGTATGTTTCTCATTGGTCCACCATTTATAATGAAATATAGATTGTGGTGAGACACTCATTTCTCACAAGGTTCTCTATGCAATGTTCTTCATATGGGTGAGTATAATTACTCTAAGATATGTCAGCTAATTTTATAAGCTGTTTTTTAAAGTGATGATTATTTTATTGGACGATAAGGTATGGGGTACTTACATATTTTTATGACCTTAATAAACTTTTTATTTCCTAATCATCCTACTTCTTCCCTAATCTAGTTTATTCGTCATAGGGAATCACATATGGTGCTCGAAGTTCAATAAAATCAATTCCTTGGTGAATCGAAGTGCCGATCTAATCCATGGACATCTCATGGTATGTTGAACACCATTTTAGTCAAATTTTTACTTTTTATTAAAATTTATATTGAAACAAGATTCCATACATAGATACAAAGTCATTTTCAATCAATATTCATAATATTAAGATCTAATTAACAACCATAATGGTTTATTGTCTTTGGAGACTAAATATACAATCATATTATTTCCTGAAAGAAATTCAATGTCTCCCTCAAAGATATTCTGACATAATAATATTCTTGACATAACCTACTAGAAACAGTTCATTATAACTTGAGGTAATGGAACATTTGAATGGGGGAGATTATATTCTCATTAAGGTTAAACATGGATATATGAAAACATGACCAGGTTTTAGCATAACAGAAGAAGTAGGTTCAGAAATCATGATCAAAACTTACAAAAATCATACTCAATCCTTCATTGATCATAATCACGACTCATGGAAAAAAAATTCACAATAAAAAAAATCATAATGGAGTGTAATCATTAATAAGAATTAATGATCCATGAGAAAATAATGTTAACATATGAATGTTAAAAAAATTAAGCATATATCATTGATGACATTTATAAATAGAAATTGGTTTACTCATTAAGTACATGGAATTAGGACCTCAAAAAATTGAGGGACATGTAAAAAAGTCCATGAATAATATTTTGTTCATATAAAACTATTTCAATCATACAGTAATAGACAGAAAAAAGGACCACGCAAAAAGAAATGGACCTGAAACCAGGTCCACACATCTTGTTGTGACCATGAAACCAGGTAATGCATGGAATAATTTTATGATAAGTTACCCATCATTAATAAATGCATTATAGGGATATATAATTTCATTTCCACCCATCTCATAATCATAAAACATTCTCATGGGTTCCACTCGATCATAAACCACTCATCATATAACCAAATCATAACCAGTTGAAAAGAAACAGGAATCATTAATATCTCATAATCATAATCATAACCCATTTAGAGGAAGCCTGACGATGATATAATTGGATCATATACCCATTAAATCATATGTAATATTAAATTATTTCACATTAGGTTAAAATTCATTTAAAATACCACTTTCAATATTAATTAGGGGAATTACCAATTTTAATTTAAAGTCATTTAGAATATTTAATATGGAAAATTTTTGATTTATAAAATGAAATTAAGATTCCATTTTAACCATTTTTAATAATTTAATGATGGGTAAAATTTTATCTAAAAAGCCATATTATAAGAGTAATAAAATCATTAAAATATTTTTTTAAAAACATGGACATTGAAAAAACGATTTTTAAGTAAATAGTGAAATTACATTAATTTTCCTTAAAAAAATCATTCAGAATCATTATTTAATAAGGGGAGTTAATCGATAGATATAGTTATTATTAAAAAAACCATATGGTAATAATTTTCATGAGTTTGTTTAGAGGTATGATATATGTGTTTATCATCAGAAAATAATCATAAACAATCCTGATAAACTATGAGATTATGACATAAAACCCTTACAACGTCGGAAACATTTGAATAAAAAAATTATAGAAGATAAAACCATAGTTGGATGTGTACATTCCAATAAATTTAAACATAATTATATTGACATACATTCATGGATAATTTATACACCACATAAAATAATCAATTTGAGAATATGGCATATGTCCCATACACGTAAATGTGAGATGAAAATCCCATAACTAATATTTAATATTTATTAATACATGATCAAATATCATCTTCAATAAATATATATTTATTATACCTATATTATATAACCATTACCATATATATCATACAATTTATAATTTTATTATAACTTCTAATCACCCATTTAGTAAAAATTATTTATTAAATATTTATTATTGGTAATAACTACTTTGTTTTTCATTCATGTTTCACTTAAAAAGTCTTGATCATTATAATTTGATCATGTTAAAATAAAAATTTTCATTTAAACCATAATTTTAATTTTTTATATATTGATTTTATGTTTATTTATACTGATCCATAAGAAATATAGATAGAAAAAATAATTACACCATATATGGAGGCAGTAGGTCATACGTACACATGAACGCTATTTCAATTTTTTGATGGCTGGGAAAAAATAAATTTAAATAAAAAATTCATCTCTAACTAATAATTATTATATAAAATATAGCATATATATTGAATATATATATATATATATATCCTTATTATTATCCATGTTAGGAGGAATTGAAAAATCAACCACACTACTAAATGGAGGTTGTTTTCCACACGTATGCAAAGGACACATTATCATTTTCTAATGGAAAGGAAGGTAAAAATTTATATATGATATTATAATTCCAAATTAAAAATTATTTCATAAATATCATATATAAATATTCTTGTCATCATCACAACCATACTTTAAATTTGTTAGTTGAAAATGAATTATATCGCTTCCTTGAGAGGGTAAGACATGTGTACACACAAGAAATACTTTGACTTACAATTTGATATAAAATGGGGTAAATAATTATAGTTTTGTTATAATAATAAAATTAAATAATATTTAGGAGACTGATTTTTTTATTTTTTTATGAACATCACATATTAAGAGTATATAGATGGAGAAGAAAATTAAAATATGTCAGAAAATAGGATTACATATTCTTCAGTATCCCAATTTTAGATCCCTTATTAAGGACCCTTGTAATGATAATTAGAAATTAAACGTTCCTCTAATTATTGTGTAGGGAAGTTTTGAAGAATTTTTTTTTTGTTTTGGTAAATATATATGACTCAAATTGTTTTAAAAATTAAAAAGGAGGGATACCCTTTTGTAAGTTGGGCTAGGGGACTCTTATAATTTCATAAAAGATTAAAATATCATCAATTCAGTATCATGAAAAATTAATCTTAATATTTATAGATTCCATGATAAGGTATTACTTGTATGAAATAGCAGTAGAAAATAATATTTTTTGGTTAATATGGTGTTTTATACCATATCTTTTTTAATAACTACTTGGTTATCCAATTATAACATTAACTGTAGTAAAAAAATTTCAATATTGAAGGATTATAATTTTATATATAAGGTAAAAATTGGATCATAAAAGTAATTTCAATGATATATATTAACATATTGTATCCACCATGTTCTCTTTCAATATTTTTATTATTTTTATATAATTTAACAAAATATTGTTTTCATAAATTAACATTATTTTCATATTTGAGACTATTTAATTAATTTTTTTTCAAAAGACAATAATAAAAATTTGGAATTCGACAATAATATTTTAAAACATATATAATATTCCTTCTTTATTTAAAAAATATATGTGAAAAAAAATTAATCTAAATTATATTACTTTTTTATAATTTTAAAATTATTATTATTATTTTTTTACTGGAACGAATATTGTTTCGACCTCACGTAGGAAAATAAGGTATTTTTTCCACCAAAGAAGATCCCATGATAAATGAATTAAATCATATTTCAAATAAATGTTAAAATTTTAACAAACATTATTTTTTCTTATGATCAAATATTACAAATATTAATGTCTAGTGGTTGACATTCTTTTATTTTTCTTTTCATAAAATAATATAACAATAAATCTTAATGAAAAAATTCCAAGAGGCTATATTTTTTATTATTGGATTCAATTTGATAAAATACACCCATCTAACATAATAATATTTTGTGTTTTTGTTCATTTTGAGACATTATATCTTGGTTTTAACCCTGTCATACCCATTTTACACTTAACGAGGTTACAAATATTTACCAATGTTACTATTCATAAAGGCTGAAAATGAATAGAAAATATTTTCAAAATTTGTCCCTCCTAATTCTAAAAATATATTCCATTTTCATGATTAAATTTCTTGAATTGTTAGAATTTAATTTAATATAATGACATAAAACACAATAAAAACCGGTTTTTTGGGAAAAAACCCATTACTATAAAATGTTTTTATGGAAATGTTGACCATAAATATAAATAAATTGATCTTAATTTTTTTATTCATAATTATATGGAACCAATTAAAATTTTAAATATTTTAAAAAAGTGGGAACATTGTGTATACTTAAAACAAAAAATAGGTTTAAATAAAAATTAGTATTTCTCACTATTCCTTGAAAAATGAAACATTTTAGAAAATTCACAACCCGTTATAATAAGCTTGTTTTTCCTGGATTAAATAAAAAATCATATTATTTTTAAAATATAATTCCTAAATTTTTAAGAAAATAAATATAATATTCAATTATAAAAGAGGCATAAAACCCATTTTTGAAGAAAACATATTCTTGAAAAAGTAAAATTAAATTAATAAAAGAAATTTGGTGCTTATCTTTTTAGAATTGATTTATATATTTTTATTGAGAAATAAGATTATATATATATTTCATAATATATTTAATCCTATTTATACCAACAAATTTAATTAGTATATTTTAACAGTCAAATAATAAGATTTTTGGGTTTGTTTAAACTCAACGTATCCTGTTAGGTATGCTTATGAAAATAATGTTCTTATTTTAAAATATTAGTGTGTTAAAATTTCTCTCCCATTAATAACATTTTTCCTTGAAATTTTTACATGTTCTTTGTAATCATGTTTATAACATTTGAATATTAATATATTAAAAACCAACTTCATAATTTTTTTTAATAAAAATCCCTCTTAAAAAGAGAGAAATATAATGGGAATATAGATTAACAAAAAATTTGGTTTCTAAATAAGATAATTTGAGTTTTAAGTGAAAATATGGTGCAGTAGGAGAAAATGGATGCATGATGATTCATTTATAGTGATATAGAACGTGGTTAGATAAATATTAAGGACCACTAAGCAATACATCTATGTTGGTTGAGAATAAAAGCGATTCATAAAAAATAAAACTAAAAGAATAATTTTTTATTTCAATATAAATTTCTTAAATTTGAGGAATTTTTTTACTATCATGATAGAGAATAGTGAAAATACACTTACAAGATATATTATCAATTTAATAAACACATTTTCATTCTTTGGTTATTCATTGATCAATTCCAACTTTATCCCTTACTCTATGAAACGAATATTGTAGAGGAATTTTTTTATAACTAATAAGCTAAAATGATCTTGAAATAGATCATGAGATACATAAAAGAATTTTAATTCATTATTATGTCTCTAAATATTTAATAAACAAAACTGGTTATTACTATTTATCTAATATGGATAAATATAATAAATTTTTATATAAAGCATTAATAAAAACTCCCAAAGATCAACTTAATCAATTAGAAAAACAGAAAAACAAATGGATCCTCCAAAAATTATGGAACAAGATTGAAACCCATTGAATTGAGTGATTTAATATCATATCCTTCCATTATAAATTTAACAATAATCTTGATATAATTTTAATCACCATTAAATTATCATACCAAAATGTACAAACAAAGATATTATATTTTAAAAAAATTATACAAATCATTTCCAAAATTAAAATCATAAAAAAAATGCTCTAAAAAGAAAATTCACAATTTAATAATTAATGAAAATTATATATGGTTGAATACATTCCATACTTCTAAAAATGTAACAGTCTACATCAAAGAAAACCATTCAATAAAATCACATACTAATATTGAGGTTACCAACACAATCTCATTAACTTCATTCGGGTTAAACCTATATTTTTTTCAAATAAACTCTATTAACTCTTCATCAACCAAATATTTATTGATATCATTCCCATAATCAATGTTATAATTAATAATCACATTACCACTAAATCATTTTACTTTGTTATCATTACTATTTAACATTTTCTTTCGATTCCTCAAATAAAAACAACTATGAAATAATCCCAAGATATATCATGATTTTTATAACTAGAATATAATTGATATATAACTGTAACAATGTAATTAACCAATATCAATTCATGAATTTTTCAATCACAACACATCAATTATTGGAAGAACTGAAACCCTACCCTGGTCTTGGATTAAACCCATGGATCAGGGCATCAACACTGATAATGATCCCATTCCCCCAACATAACACCTTGTATTCCTCTATTATTAATTTTTTCATAACCATTATGTAAGATCCTATATTTAATTGAGTTATTTACATGGTTAAAAATTCGATTAAATTTATTTATTTTTGTTAATGAAGTACTTTAGGGGAGTTTTAGGGGCATCGAGGGTGTTCTAGGGGTTTGGTACATGAATGAAAAGAAAATCAGGACAACCTCTGCAAGGTACATGGGTAGCACATTACATTGTAAACCATATGAAGTGGAAATCCAAGCTTGTGTAGTTTCTTTATATTAGAATTAATCATGGTTGGAACATAGTTTTTAAACATTATAGGACTCCCTAAGATACCATGCGGATCGTTTTTTTATATATAGTGGATTGCGCATTGTTTTTGCATAGATTTTCAAACTGTACAAGAAAACCATATACCCCTTTAAATGTTGGAGAATTTATAATTTTTAACCATTGGTATTTTTATGTCTCATCCTATTTTATCGACCTTTATTCTACCATTATACCTAGTGATTAACTAGAACGTTCATTAGCTCCCATTGATTGAATTACCTTATTTCTAAACCATTTGAAGTTGTGTTTATTGCAGATCAAATCTCTAGGTATGTCGAACCCTCTCTTTTCATATATTTTCTAGATTAGAGAATTTATATTTGGAAATATTTTTACAAATCTATAAAAAAAATTGGTAGAATCTCAGATAAATTTTTATAGGGTGGTTAAATCTGAATCCAATGCATTGATTAAGAGTGTGTTCATCGAATAGATTCTAGGTAGTTGGTCTATATGTTTTATTACATATTATTTATGATGATTTGTGCATATAAAATAGTTTTTTCTTTTATTTTTGGGGTTTTTGCTTCTGTTAAAGATTTCATTGTAATGGGTTTGTAAATGATTCATTTAATTCCTATACTCCCCTTAGGATGAATGGAGCATGACTCGATAGATTTTGGGCCACTCATGGGGTGCACATACCTCCTAAAACAATGTTAATATAAATTAGATCTGTGATATTTACATGTGTTTAAATAAAGACCATGATGAACTTATTAAATGGTTAATTTTTTTATTGATAATTAAAGTGGATAGTGATTTCAAGAGGTGGTTAATAAAAAATGAAATATTTTCCGTGGAATGAAAATAGGAAAAATGGAATTTAATTAGAATGAGACAAATGGTTTTTGATATATATTTGGAATGAATAATGTGGTTAGTACATGAGAAAAAATGAATCGGTAAAGTGAGTTAAAATGTGGTAATTTTTTAATATATTAAATGTGTTAATGTGTGGAAACAAGTTAATATGCTTAATAATTTTAGTCTTAAGAAATGGGAATAGGAAAAAATGGTAATATACTGTAAATGGTAATTTGATCTAGGGTTATGGCATAATATTGACTCCCATATTGATTAGGAAGTACTGTAGTTGTTATGTATATTGTAAAAATTTTGGTTATAATTTTTTATGTATGATGAATTGGATATATATATATATATAAGCATGTGCACATGTATTTGTTGTGGGATTTAGGACTGAGTATCAACCCATGGGTCGGGTTAGACCGATGCTCAAACCACCCAATTAATTTATGGGGTAGGGAGTCAGGTCACGACCTGTCCCCTAGGGCCCGTGTCGTGAGAACCCCAAGCTAGCCTCCCGAAGGCCAGGGCTAGTGACTAGTATCGAAGGAATCAACCAGCAAGTGAGAGTCATTTTCAAGAGTAAATTTATGCACACACATGCACAAACAAATCCCACACACGGACTAAGGAGAAACCAGTATATTAAAACAAGATTGAGTACACAGTACAACTAAAATAAAGGGGGTAAGAATAAAAACCCAACGAAATTACTGAAAACAACAAGGTACCCAAAGGAAACTTTGATAGTAGTCCACGGAAAACCCCACCTGGTCATGAGAGTAGTGTACCTACTGGAAGCCAATGTAGAATTTCCAGTCCACCCGATACTATAGTATCCATCCTTGTCCTAGAACATTAGGTCTACTTTAATAGTTTTTGTTGGTCTCAACCCATTGAGAAAATCTAGTCCTGGTCCACCAAAGTCTCAATCAAAACGTCAATCATCTACACCAGACACATCACGTGTGGGAAAAGCCCATGAAAGGGTGAGTGGCCAAGTATCCAGTAGGGACCCCAAAATAAAAAAAAGAATGAATGAATAACAATCATCAAAGTAATGTGTGAAACACAATACATCTCACACCAGGTATACGTTTAAGGTAGTGATATTATCATTTTCAGTCACATCATTGAATGCCTCGGCTGTTGGAGAAATCCTCCTTGAATGAGTACAATGGTCCTGTCAGGTCATGAAGAAGTGCATACCACTAACCATGGACTGCTTTGTTATACCTCCCCACCTCGTACTGTGGGCCTATTATGTCAAAGAGAAGTGCATCCCACCGTTGGCCTGAAAAGACACAGAGAAGTTCTTCCCCCTAATTAGGGCCAACTAAGGTACTCCTCCTCATCGTTTATCAAGGGCATGCAAAGTCCTAGATATGTTCTTCCCACTGTGGTCCTATAATTTCCTAGAGATGTGATTCCTACTAGGCTATAGTTGAGTCATATAGTGTCGAATGTCACCAGTCCCTAGGTCATATCCAACTGTAGGGTTCCTTATATATAATTCCTTAGAGAACTACTCCTCAAGACATTTGTTGCAACTCAAAATTCAAGAATGTAATGATAGAAAGTCCCAAAATATCTGCCACATTAAGATGGACCCAACACCACAAATTGCTCATCAATATAATGCACAATTTTCAATATACAAGCGTTTTAGTAAAAAGGGCATGGTTTGAATCGAGTACGATCCAACAAGGCCATTCGCCACTCCCCTCCCGAAAAATCTGGTAGAGGATCTCCGAATAAATGTCTCATCGTAAGGAGCGTAGAGCCCTAGATGTCTCACCAATCTGTCACCCATTCTGCGAGTTATTAGTGTTTTAGTAACCCGTGGACAGTAGTGTCAGGGCCTGGTATGACCTGGCCGGACCAACCCGACTAACCCTGTTCGGGGATCCCAAAAACCCTGGTTTAAAATTTACAGACTCAACATGACCCAGTTCAGGTTTGGGTCAATTTGGTCTAGTCTGGAAAGTGGGGCGGACCCAATGGGCCTCACTGGACTCGGACCAGTTTGGTCGAGTTTCCAGCCCTCTGGGTCACTCGGTGACCCAGTATAGTCCAACCCGGCCTGAAGAGATCAGGTATCTCATGTCATCATGGGTCTGGCCCGCTGGAGGTGGGTCCAACCCCGTAGTGCGGGTCTGGACCACTGGGTGCTTGTTCGGCCTGACAGTGCGGGTCTGGCCCACTGGTTGCAGGTCTGGCCTGGTGGTGTGGGTCATACTTGCTAGGGGCTCTGCCCGCCAGCTGAGGACTAGCCACTAGAGCAGCCGGTGGTTCATCATATAGATGAGATGCGGTAGCGAGCCATGTTCAACCCCCTCTTCCCCACAAGACGCCGCAAGGCCTCCACCTCAAGCTGAAGTCGACGGACAGAAGCTCCAGTAGCTAGCCATGTGGCTTAGTCATGGGCCACCCTGCCAAGCACTTCATCCTCCATTTCCATGACCTAATGGATGCAGTCTCCCTCCACCACAGCACGCCGCTCTACTCCGCCACTGGTGTGGCCACAAGCCCTCCATCCCACTGGCTTGCATGTGGCTGGCACGTTCTGCCACCACTGCCACATTTTTTCATCACCGCCGCTAGTGTCATCACAGAGGTCGAGCATTCAACTGGCCATTAGAGTAGTTTTGGTGGTCTGTTCTTCATGTCTTTTGGGTTTGTGTCCCTCGGAGTTCTCTTTCTTCATGTTGAAGGCCTTGATTATGTCATTCCATCACATCAAGAGTGTGGCCAACTTGAACGCATTAGTAGAGGTGCTCCGGCCTTGTTCATGTTGTCTTGAGACTTCTTCATTGGAGGTTTAAAACAAGGGGATGTTTGTGGATTGAGTCGAATCATTCCATGCCAATATGAATCCCGGATAAATAAATATCCAAATAATCACCCTCTTTCATAATGCATGAATCACATATCAACTTTTTCTCAGGTTGATCCACGTTTGTCATTTTTATAAAAGAACTAGGGAAACATCAAAATAAAACAATCCTGACCTCATTGATGTTCGATGCCAACACGTTCTTCCTCGAGGTTTCAAGACTTTGATGCCATCACTTTCGTCTCCTTTCTTCGAGGTTCATCGAAGATGATGAAGATCACATGGCATTCTTTATTCTTTATTGGATAGTCGATTCACTAGATTTTCATTAGAAAATCCTCCAAGTTTTAATTCTCCATCAACCAATGCATTAGACAATAAAAATAAATCAAAATCACATCCTCGTTGCATAAATTAATGGTGCATATTAAATATTATGCACATAATGTGTCACATTTAGTGAGTCATTATTAGAACAACATTTTCTTTTCAAAATATCCATTATTGTCCCTCCAGTAATTTGCCTCATCGTCACATTGTCGTTTCCCTGCATCATCATCTTCTTCCACCCAATGATGAGAAGGAAATAAAATAATTCCATAAAATAATCATACTTTTTTCTCAAAAAGACCAAAAAATAACTTTTCCTATCAGCCCATTCCGACTGATGTTAATTCATTTCAAGGAAAACCCTAGTTTTCTGAGTTTGATGGTGTCCTCAGAATTTCGATCCGAGCACTGGTTAAAATGATATTAAATCTCACCAGCACATTTATTTAAATGAACCATAAAAAAATTTAAAAAAATAACATTCACCCATGACCCATAAATATCATGGTTAGGCTCCACCTAATGGGAAGATACCCCCAAGAGGTCAATGGTACTCTTGTATTTTCAAACCAAGTTACCATTTATGAGTTATAATGATTTGAAAATAAAATAATTGTTACATTATTATTTCATTTACATCCAAAAACTATCTTCCATTGTTGGCATGTAACATCCAATATTAGGATCTTCTTGAGGAAAGCATACCATGAAGAGTTCAGTGGTGGTCTCTTATTTTTAATTAGAGTCACCGTTCGTGAGTTATAATCATTTGAAAAATAAAATAATTTTAGATAATTGTTTTATTTACATTTATTCCATTAATTGGTTTTCTCACTTGAGGAATGAGCCTACTAAACATAAGTAATTCCTAGGTTAAAATCACCAACCAGAACGCAATGACTCCCTCGTATTTTTCATCTGCAAACCTATTTAGGAGTTATTTCACTTTTTCAAGAAAACCAACCACATGTGCTATTTAAAGTTTAACATTTTTTGACGGATAATTCTAGGCACTCCGAGCTTCGTAATCACATACCTTCAAAGTGTATAGTCACAAAAAAATTCCATATAAAAAAATACCTAGAAATATTCGGACATTAAACTCTCCCCACCTTAGGGATTTACGTCCCCAAAATCCAAAACAAAGGCAACTCAAAAAAAGAGGGTATTGAGCATGAATTTGGGCTTCCTTCTCCCTATTACTCATCAAAAGATTCACGTGCTACCACCAAACATGCACTAGATGAATCGACCATCCTCCAAGGACCTGCCCTTATCAGTCCTCTATTTCTACCGGAAACTCCAAAAACTTCACCCCATCATCAATGTCTAGCTCGCCTTAGTCGATAATGCACGATGGGTTATGCACATACCTCCTCAGTTGCGACATGTGAAAAACATCATGCACCTGGTGCATTTATGGGGAAGAGCTAGGTAAAACCCCACCTCAACAACTAATCTCAGGTGTTGGAAATGTCTAATGAACATTAGAGATAGCTTGTCGTCCTGGCCAAATCTCTACAATCCTCGCTGTGGTGAGACCTAAAGGAACACACGGTATCCATCCTCAACTCCACGGTTATACCACTCCTAGCCACCAGTACTGATATTAGAGGTCCAGGTACATCTTTTCCATGCCAGGATGTACAACCAAAGGATATGTAGTTAACTACCTCAACACCTCCTCCCATAACATCACTGGTACTATGGTTTGTCCTCTAAAAAGGATGACATGCTCGACACCTATACAAAATCCATTATGAGCTTTTCCTAAGGATAACTAAGAACGTTGGGTCTCACAGTCTACATCCACACACTATGTCTACATGTGTCGCTGCAAGAGTGGCGGAGTGATAATCACTGACTGAAGGTAAGCTGATCCATCATCATCAAAAAAGTATATCAGCATCATGGGTAAATGCTCTGTTTCCTCACTCAGAATATATAAACTAGAAATCCTGATGAGCCCTTCTACTACTACATTTTCCTTCCTAGAAGTATATACTATCTCAAACTCATATTCTTGAAGGAACTTTTTCCATCGCCACTGTATCAACTGCTGAAAAGCCTATATGAACTTTTCTATCAATGAAAAAGACTTCCCCTTTTAACTTATTGATGTTCCCATCAACCCTTTGGTAGTAGATACTTGTACTCTACAACCACATGATTATAGTGATTGTAATCCAGACATAACCTCGAAAACTGGGTCTAACTAGACCTTCCTTTGCAAGTCCCCCAGCTACGCCCATGCTTGTAAAGCTCTAAGAATGTTGTCCAATATATTGATGTTGATATAAGTGCCATCTCAAGGTGTAGAATGATATAAAAGTCCCTCCCCTACATGTAGGTATCCCTAGAAACATTTTTTGAATGGATGTTCCAGCACTCCACCTCTATCATTGGGAACGGAAAACTCAAAACATCTACTACCATGAGGGTTGGGACGGCTGACTCAAGAGTGATCAACTGCACCCTCCTATGCAAGATTTTATCCCTTGATACATGGGTTTCCTTTTTTTCACCTACTAAAGAATACCCCATTCCAATGATGTAGATATATCTATTTTTTTCCTAAAATAGTCAATATGAGCATGAAAAGTGGAGGACCTGTGAATACCCAAACTAAAATCATAAGGCCTCAATACTACCTCCAAGTGGTTCGAACAAAACCTCTCACATAAAAGATCAGATCACACCATCGGAAAAAGTTTGATTTTCGAGTCTCCTATAATAGGTATCTCTAGATTTAAGGATCATGTAAACAGCTTATCAAGAAACTCAAGGTCTTGAACACGATTCGTGGCAAAAAGGAATGATTAGAACCTATTTATATTAATATGGAATCCAATATTATAAACAGACTCGACCACAAATCATTCATGGATCCCTCAGGTCATACACAATGACCATATGCAGCTACTCCCTTTTCTTGTCCTTTAGTTGTATCCCTGAATTCACGAAGCTCGGCTAGAGTCATCTGCTTTGCTGGGTGGATATCAGTGTTGTCCCAGGGTAAAGATTGAATCAAAAGTGTAACTCTCAATGGATATGTAATAATATAACATCACAAAGGGATACATCCTTATATTATACTATCAGTAAGTAATTTGAGGAATCATTACATTCACTGAAATGAGGATCGAACGAGCCAACTGAATAGGATTTGGCTATAACCTCCTATGCCTGAGTCCATAAAGAGCTGTAAGGATTTCCCCTCTGCCAATAATGGGAAATATTGTTCCATCTCCATAGATTAACAAAATTGTTTTTTGTAATACAGTAAATCCATGCATGAATGGTACTACAACATACGATGAATGATGTTGGAATGTATTGACTTCACTACCATGAGATCCCAGCCGATAATATCACCTTCAAGAGTTAAGTAACACTGTAGGAACTAGTGTGTGGTAATTAGGCCTCCACCAGTAGGATTCTCATAACATGAGGGTCAAGTCAATGGTATTAACCATAACCTCTAGGTATAAGAAAAGATGAAGTGGAATGAATGTAAAATTAATAGTAAAAGAGTCTATCAATACAATATATAATGAAGAAATACATGCATCATATATTGATTCATCCATGGAGTCCTGGGGTCAAAATCATTGATAGTCTACAACTGTCTCCTCTCCTTGCCTACAACATGAATTGTGGGAAAATCTCACACAAGATATCTCTTTTCATGATAAGAATAGAAAGGCATTCCCTTCTAAAAACTAACATGTTCTCTCCTATGAACCTTCTTGTTCCACGAATTACTTTGTGCCCCTGTAATATATAGGTCCTTCTGAACCTGAATCTCGGGTGATTGTTTCCTTGAATTCTTGTGACTCAAATTCAAACACAATGCCACATCTCTAAGTGCCAAAAGAGCCATCCACGACACAGTTTGGAATGTTGAATCCACCTAAACCACTGGGGGTGGGCCTGCTAGCTGATCATCGTGTGGTTGTAACATCATTATACCACCCAGTGGGGCCATCTCTAGTACTGGTCCTTGAAAAAAACCTCATTTCTAGGTAGAAATTCCTCACGACCGTGTAGCAGGATCCTGGGTGGTCGTCCATATGGAGGCATCCTAAGATAGATCAAGATGTACCGTGATTAGAAGGTTATACCAAGAGAACTGAATATTATTCAAATGAACATAAGGAGACACATATAAAACCAGTGTTTTAATTTATAGAGCTGAAAATAAAAATTCATGGTGCTAGTGTATGGATACGTCTACTTCCACAATATCACTGGACTCCCCAAATCTAAAAGTAAAACTCAAAACACTTATCATTGTTTCCCCAAAACAAAACAATAGACTCCCAGTCATTTTGGTAGGACTGACCACCCTATAATACCACTTTTTCAGGACCCTTCCCCATAGTCAATGTCGTAACTACCCCCATCCCTCCTCCCGAAAGCCAGGGTCTAACGACTAGAACTGAATGCATCAACATACAAGTTGGAGGCATTTTCATGAGTATATTTATGCACACAAACTCCCAAACCAGTCCCGCACACTAACAAAGGAAAACCAGTATAATAAAATAAGACTAAGTGTAAAGTAAACATGAAAAAAAATGGTCCAGAATAAAAACCCAATGAAAGGACTGCAAATAGAAAGGTAATGAAAGAAAACATTGATGGATATTGGCAGAAAACCCCACATTGTTTTGAGAGAAGTGTAGCTACTAGAAGCTGAAGTAGAATGCTCTATTCATCATGTCTAACCATGCATTTCCTGGTTCAAGGCCACCAGGTCCCACTACCACAAAAATAGTTTTTTGCAGCACCCCCCCCCCCCCTTTATCAGCACTTGTTTAGTAGTGCTGATAAAGGTGGGGCCTTTATCAGCGCTTCTTTAAAAAGCGCTGATAATGGGTCAACTTCAAAAAATAATTAAAAAAATATATATTAATATATTAATATATAAATATAGTTATATTGATATATAAATATAATATATAATTTTTAAATATATTTTTGATATGTATAAATGTACATTTACACTTATTGTACTTAATATATAAGATATTTAGTGAAAATGGATTCTTCAAAAATTGAAGAAATTATTTTAATTAATAATTTGCTATTAATTATTGATTAATAGTCATTTAATAACAATTTGAGGACTAAAAAAATTAAAAAAATTAAACAAAGATCCAAAATATGTTGAAAACGCAACTCAACCTTCAAATGGTCATAACTTTTGATCCGGGTGTCCGTTTGAGCTATACCACATATCAAATCGAATCCTGCGATGAGCTCTACGTAATTGTGACTTAGGAAGACTCCTAGAAAGGGATTATCGAGGCCAAAAGTGGCCCAGAAAGCCTCCAAAACTGAGTTTTTAGTCGGTGTACCCCGATTTTTTAACATTTTTTGAATTTTCAGCCTCGTTTAAGGGGGCATTATTGGATTTTTTGGTGGGGTCTGAATTTCATCCAAGGTATTACATTCATATTGATATTATGTATTCCAAATTATATTGTTTTTTATAATGAACTGCTATTTATAATCAAATATATAACTATATGTACATATTTTTTTATATATTCACACCTAAAAATTTAATTATAAATATAAATAATAAAATATATTTACATATAAAATTTATTAGCTTTATCTAAATAATAACTAAAATCCATTTTATTTAAAATACAAATATATGAATATTTATATACCTATATATTATTCAAACTATATATATATATATATATATTAATCTAACTATATATATATTAATCTAACTATATATATATTAATCTAATAACTATATATATATTAATATAACTACATATATATATATTATTATTACTATAAATATATTTATTAATATCACTACAAATATATATATTAATATCACTATATATATATTAATATAACTATATATATATATTCATATAACTATATATATGTTAATATAACTCTATATATGTTAATATAACTATATATATATTAATATAAATATATATTACTATACAAATAAATATAACTAAATATATATATATATATATAGATATAGATATATATTCATATAACTATATATATATTAATATAACTATATATATATATTAATATAACTATATATATATTAGTATATATATATATTATAATATAACTATATATATATTAATATAAATATATATTACTATACGAATAAATATAACTAAATATATATATAGAAAGAGATATCATGAATTGAAAGACAAATCAAAATAGAGTAGTGGTAAAGGCTTAGGCGCACATGGGGGAGGTCTCGAGTTCAAATCCTGGGGGAGGCAGGGGCGCGTGCGAATGGGGCAATATAGTAGCAAGCGCTATTAAAGGGTGAAGTGGGTGGGTAGGGTGCGTGGGGTGCATGGGGTGCTGTACAGGGGTAGAAAATCACTGTAAAAGAGGGGCTCAAGCGCTATAAAAGCCCCGCGATTGGCAGTATTTTTATTTTTTTTTACATTTTTTTACATTTTTTTTACATTTTTTAATTTTTTTAAACTTTTATCAGTGTTTTTTTAAAAGCGCTGATAAAAAGGTCCTTTATTAGTGCTAAAACAAAAGCACTGATAAAGGAAGCGCTGATATATGACCCCTTTATCAGCGCTAAAAAAGCGCTCATAAATGGGAACATTAATCAGCCCTTTTTTGGGCGATGATAAAAGGGGTCTTTATCAGCGCTTTTTGGAGCGCTGATAAAGGGGACCCCCTATCTTTTCCAGCTTTATCAGCGCTTTTTCTAGCACTAATAAAGGCCATTTTTAGCGCTGATAAATGTCGTATTTGTAGTAGTGTCCACTATCGTATCATTCGTCGGTCTCGTCCCACTGAGCACCTCTAGGTCCAAGTCCACCAAATCCTCTATCGAAACATCAATCATCTGCACCAAACACAACACGGGCGGGTGAATCCCATGTAGGGGTGAGTAACAATGTATTCAGTAGGGACCGTAAAACAAAAAAGAATGACCACACAACAATCCTCCATGTAAATCACAAAACACAAGACAAATCACAGCAGGTATACATTTAGGGAGGTGATAGTAGTATCATCAATCACAACATAGAACGCCTCGGGTTCTAGAAAAATCATCCTCTAACGAGTACAGTGGGCCTGCCAAATCATGATGAAGGGCTTCTCACTAACCTTGGACTGCTTAGGTACACCTCCCCACATCATACGGTGGCCTTGTTATGTCATATAGAAGTGATTCCCAATTTGGGCATGTAAAGTCATAGAGAAGTGCTTCCCACAAATCATGGCCAACTGAGGTACTCCTCCTCATCACTTACTATGGGAAAACAAAGACACAGATAAGTTCTTCCCCCCCTAGGCCTAGAAATTCCTAGAAAAGTGCTTCCCACTGGGCCATAGTCGTGTCATACAGAGACGATAGTCAGTCGTCCTCGGGTCTCAACAAATCGAAGGTTTCTATACATAGTTCTCCTAGGAAACCTCTCCTTAATCCATACATCGCATCTCAACATCCATGAAAGTCACTATTGAGCATGCCAAAAGATCTAAAATATCGAGATAGTCCCAATTCTACAAACTACTCGTCAATCGAAAGTGTGTCTTACAAGATATGATCATTTTAGTAAAAAGGGACCTGTTGGATTCGAGTCTGATCCAACCCGGCCATATGACAACCATTTAGAAACCTCTCGTAGAGTATCTCAAAAGGACCGCCTCAACATAAGTGTCCTCATTCCCTATATGGATTTTCAATCGGACACCCTGTTAGCGAGTTATTAGTGTTTTAGTAACTAGGGGCTGGTTGCGTCTGGGCCTAGTTAGACTCAGTCGGAATGACATGACCAACCCGACCATAGGGTCCCACATACCCCGGTTTAAAATCATCTGACTCAAACTGACCCAGTTCGGGTCTAGGTCGGTCAGGTCCAGTCTAGAAAATGGGCCAGGCCCAATGGCCCTCACTGCACTCGACTTGGTTTGGATGAGGGTCCAGCCTACCAAGTTTCTCGACGACCCGGTCTAGTACAGCCCGACACAAAAGGTGTAGATCTGGCCCTCCAACAAGGGTCCAGCCCGCTGGGTATGGGTCTGGCCAGCTATGGGATCATCCTGCTAGCCAAGGATCGATCACTAGAGCGGCTGCCAGTGAGTCATCCAACTGGGACAAGGAAGTGCACCGTGTCTGGCCCCCACTATCCCACAGGGCCACCACCTCTAGCAGTGGTCGATGGACCGCGACTCCTCCAGGTAGCTGGGTAGCCCCGTCATGGCCCACCCCACTACATAACGCCCCTCTTGGTTCCTCATCCTCCACTGTCGCAACCTAATGGCCACAGTCTCCAGCTGTCACGGCATGCCCCTTCATCTGGCTGCCTGTGCGGCCGGTCGGTCTCCATACTTTTGACCGGAAAATGGCTGGCATGTGTCTCCACTGCCTGCTGTTGTCATTTCCACTTGGTTCCTCAATCCTGTGGCCTCTGGAGGTCTCCCTCTTCATCGTGGGGGCCTCGATTTTGTCTTGTCATCACGTCAGGATTGTGCCCACCAAGAACACATGAGTAGAGTTGCTCGAGCCTAGTTCATGTTCGCCCGGGCCTAACACGTTAGCGGTTTAAAACAAGTGGGAGGTTATGGGATTGAGTTAAATCGTTCCATACCAAGTTGAATCCTAGATAAATAAATACCCAAAAAAATTCACCCTTTTGCATATTCCACAAATCGAGGATCAACATGTTCCCGGTTTCATCCACATGCATCATTTTTTAAAAAGGAGGAAAAATATCAAAATAAAAAAACCCAACCTCGTTGATGTTTGATGTTGACAGGTTCATCATCAAGGTTTCAAGTCATCGATGTCGTCACTTCCAGCTCTATTCTTCGAGGTGCGTTGAAGATGATGAAGATCCACCGGAATATTTCATTCTTTATTGGAGAGGATTGTCACGACCCATCCTTAGGGCACATGCTGTGACTACCCCAAGCCCGCGTTCTATAGGCAAGGGGCTGGAAACTAGCCCCAAAGGCGTAAATCTCGATAAAAAGGGGAAGGTATTGCCTTTATATAAGAATAAAAACACCACAGAGTACGCAAAATGAAGTAAACAATAAGTAATCTGAGTACATAAGTAAGTGCTGGAAAGTAAATGGGCCAGTATACAAACCCAACTGAAAGTACAGTACAACTGATAAAGAAATCACAACAACTAAAATGTAAATCAGCAACCACCAAGTCGTCCACTGGAAATCCCACCTGAAGGGTGGGTACATATAGTCTCCTCAGCGATTCAGGTCCAACCTTCTGCTCCGTGTACGTCCCGCTAAGTGGTCCACCTCCGGGTACCGTCCAGCTCCACAAGCATCCACCTCGATCAGTGTTGTCCGTCGTTTGCATCCAACAAAATGTACTGCAGGCATAGCCCGTGCAAGGGTGAGTACACGATACTCAGTAGGGACCCCGAGACTCCCGATGGTCTCCCAGAATCCGCAAAGGATAAACCACAGGGAAAGATACAACATGAAGGATCAACCAACTCTACTTAGGTATATGCCCATACATATATCTATGTCCTCAATTCCAGTTCAGATCCAACTCACGAGCCTAAGTACAACCTTTTTCACAAAGGAAAGCACAACCCAATCCACACAGGAAAGAAAGTCAGTCACATCGGTGATTACGATTGATGTCAAGAATCAGCTCACACAAGTATACATCTTTCGTATAACGATAGAGATGATCAGATGTAGCCACTGATTCATCTAAGATGTCGAACCCACACAAGATACAAGACCAGCTAAGCTGTCGGACCCACACATGAAACAAGACCAGCTACTCTGCCGGACCCACACAGGATACAAGTACATAGATCAATAATGCCAGACCCTCACAGGATACAAGAACAGTAGTCATCGCCGTCGAACCCATGGAGGATTCCAGTATGGTAGTCATCGCTATCGAACCCACAGAGGATTCCAGTACAGTAGTCGATGCAGTAGCAACCAGCTCTAGGGTTCCCGCACACAACTTGCTCAATTTCGGGAGGGTATGATCCTCGAGAAAAGGAGTCGATACGTCAAATATTATAAAGTCCTGAGATGATGTATCCCAAAATTCCGTCTCATCAAAAGAAACTCAACATGACAGACGGTGCGTCAATCAGATGTCTGGCCTGAGAGTTATTGGCTTTTCCGTCCTAGGGGCCCGGTTGGTTTTTAAGCTAAAACTAACCCGACCATACTCCAACTACATTCAAACCTCAAGTGAATTAATCCAAAATAACTTTCTCAACAGAAGGATCCCAACGCAATTAACAGAACATCAATCAGACATCCGGTTGTTAAGTGATAAGAATTTCCGCTCCAAGGGCCCGGTTGGTTTCGAGTTCGAACCAACCTGGTCATACAAAAAAATTGCTGAAACCTCAAGTGTAGTATATCGAAATGAATGTCCCAGTCCAAGGATTCCTACGCAACTGTCGGTGCGTCGATCAGAGTTCCGTAGCTCATGTTAGGGGAAGAACACGAAAAACGGTCTGATGTGGGGGGGGGGGGGGTCGGGGCCTGGCCTAACCGTGGTCCCCCGCTTTCCGCGGATGCGGCGCCAGGGTGGCACCACTGCTCCCCTAGATCCTGCACGGTCGCGGGATCCGGCCCCCGCCGCCGTGGCTTCAGCTGCGGCGGGCTCCTACTGGGGCGTCGCTGCCTCTAGGCGGCCGGCCAGTGCCGGCCACCGCCTCCGGCCGCCAGATATTTCCGCGGGCCATCAGAGTCATTCTGGTGGTCCGATTCAGCTCCTATATGCGCCTACAGTCGTCTCGGGACCCATACATTACTACGATGGCCTCCAATAACCAATTCAGTCCCGCTTCGTTGTCGCCAATTATTCTGCACATCATAAACAATAACAACAATGGGTTCGGACTTGTTTGTTAGTCCGCACCCACCGTGTTAGTTCGCACTAAACAATTTTCACGCCATGTCGAGGGTATAAAATCACATAATGAAAAATATGAAATTTCTCCTACCTCAACAATTGATGTCGGGCATCATCATCATGGGGAAGAGGATCGTAGGTGTCTTCGGAGCGCGCCAAGGAGGAAGAGGCACCTCCTCCCTTGTTGCGGAGAAGAGAAGGTTGGTGCATCGTCAATATTCAAGGAACTAGAATTCTTCATCTTTCTTCGTCAGAGGCTATCGTTCTTCATCGTTGTTCATCGGAGAGCAGTGTTCTTCCAAAGCTCAAGTGCTCTCCCCTGATCTCTCCCACGCAAATAAGCTCTTTCCCAAATTAAATAATAGGTTCCTCCAATTATTTAATTTCACACGCAAATAAACTCCCTGAATTAATTTACCATATTTAATAACATGATGACAATCAATTAAGAAAGGAAGAGGGAAGTTTCCCCATTATTAAACGCATTGGTAGTTAAATGGGGGTTTTCCAATTAATGGGGGGTTTTTTAATGTGTTTAGAGGGAATTAAATGTTTGGGGTCATGTGGTCACCACCACTATAACCACCTCACAAAATAAAAATTGTTCCGTCAATTTTTATTTATTTCTTTAATAAACCCCCAAAATTTCCTTCTCTTCCTTTGTGAACAAAACTATGGTAAGTGTCCCCTTAAGCAATGACCAGTGCTACGAGTTAATCTGTGCCCTCAGATTTTAATTTCGAGCACAGGTTCAAAATTTAGAAAAACCCACTTGTTCGTTCACTTATGGTACCTGAGATAAACTTCAAAAATTGATTCTGGGCACCCCGGGCCTCGGAATCAAGTGTTCTTAGAAGCCACAGACTCCTAAAATTCGAAAGCATTTAAAAATAATTCCTTGAAATTTTCAGGTCTTTACATTACTCCCACCTCAGGGCTTTGCGTCCCCATAAATCTACAACATAAACTAGGGTAACAAAAGAGGGTACTGAGCACACATCTGAGCCTCCCACTCCCATGTGATCTCCTGGAGGTTCCCGTGCTGCCAATGAATGTGCACCAGAGGTATCGACTGTCCATGTAGGACCCACTCCTATCAATCCTCGATCTACACCGGGACCTCCACAAAAGTCTCCTTGTCATCGATGTCCATCTCCCTGTGGTTTATGATATGCATTGTGTAGTGCATGTACCTCCTCAGCTAAGATACGTGGAAGACATCGTGCATCCAGTGCAACTGAGGTGGAAGGGCCAGGTGGTAAGCCACCTCACCTACCCTATTGAGGACCTTAAAAGGCCCGATGAAGCGCGGAGATAACTTGCTGCCCCGGCCAAATATCTGTAATCCACATCGAGGAGAGACCCATATGAAAACATGGTCGCCAACCTCGAACTCTAGTGGTCACTGCCTCCTATAAGCATAGAAATTATATCTGCTCTATGCAGTCCTCATTCACTCATGGATGACCTGAACCTTCTCCTTCAAAGCCTGAACCATCTCTAGTCCGACGAGTGCTGACTCCCCATGGTCAGTCCAGCACAGAGGTGATCTGAATGGTCAGCCGTACAGCTCCTCATATGGTGTCATCCCGATGGTGGGGTGGTAGCTGTTGTTGTACGAAAACTCCACCAAGGGTAGGTGATCCTCTCACCTATGACCAAAGTCGAGGACACATTCACGGAGCATGTCCTCGAGTGTTTGAATGGTCCACTCTGTCTGGCCATCTGTCTTTGGGTGAAAGGTAGTGCTCATGCGTAGCTGCGTCCCAAAGGCCTCCTATAACCCCTTCCAAATCTGGGAAGTAAAGAGAGTGTCTCGGTCAGAGACGATAGACGCTGGAACACCATGAATCCGTACGATCTCCTCAACGTAGAGTCATCCCATGCTCTTTACTGAGCCCTACTCTCTGATTGGTAGGAAGTGGGTCGACATGGTGAGTCGGTCTACGATCACCTAGATGGTGTCTTGTCCTATAGAATTACATGGAAGACCCGTCACAAAATCCATGGATATTCCCTCCCACTTCCACTCCGGGACCTCTAAGGGTTGTACCAAGCCTATAGGTACCTGGTGCTTTGCCTTCACTTGCTGGAAAGTGAGGCATCGAGAAACGAACTCTGCCACATCCTTCTTCATACCCAGCCACCAGTACTGTCGTATGAGGTCCTAGTACATCTTTTCTACCCCAGGATGTACTGCACGAGGGGAAGAGTGGAAATCCCACAACACCTCCTCTTGTAGTGCAACTGGTACCATGGTATGTTCTTTTAAGAGGTTGACGTGCTCCCCTCTTTGAGAAAACCCATCGGTTTCTAGCCCTGAGGATATCTAATCACATCACGCCTCACAGTTGATGTCTCCATGTTGTGCCTCTCTAACTTGTTTTAGTAGTGGAGGAGTGACTGTGAGAGACTCACGATAGGCTGCCTCATCTCTATCCACAATGGATATCTGCAATGCAGCTAACTGCTATGTTGCCTCTCCAAGTAGCTGAATGCCCGAAATCCTAGTGAGAGCATCAGCCACAACATTCCCCTTCACAAGAGTATAGACAATCTCAATGTCATAATCCTAGAGGAACTCAAGCCATCACCACTGTCTCAGGTTCATGTCCTTCTGCAAGAAAATATACCTGAGACTCTGGTGGTCAGAATAGACTTTAAAGCGCTCTCCCATGAGATAGTGTCGCCACATCATCGGGGTGAAGACCAATGCTGCTAACGCATGGTCATGGGTAGCATAGTTCTGCTCGTTCTTCCTCAACAGTATTAAAATGTAAGTGATCACTACTCTCTCTTGCATTAGGACACTCCCGATTCTGGTCCCTGAAGCATCTTAGTAAACTACGTATCTTATGCCCTCCTATGGTAGCCTCAAGATGGGAGCATTGGTCAATATCTTCCTCAGCTCCAGGAAGCTCTGCTGACATATGCCTGACCACATGAAGGGTTTCCCCTTCTTCATCAAGGTTGTAAACGGTGCTGTAAATCTGGAGAAGTCTAGAACAAATCTCCAATATTACCCAGCCAAACCTAGGAAATTCCGCACCTCCATCACGCTCCTTGGTGGCTCCCAAGAAAGGACCGCCTCGAACTATGCAGGATCGACTGCAACTCCCACCTCCGATATTACGTTCTCCAATAAGTAGACCTCTCTAATCCAGAACTGGAACTTCGAGAGCATACCGTAAATCTGGTGCTCTCAGAGTGTATCCAGTACAACCTGTAAGTGGTAGGCATGCACCTCCTCGGTGGTAGAGTAAATCCGTATGTCATCAATGAAGACTACGACAACCCGATCGAGGTAGGGATGGGAGATCCTATTCATGAGACTCATGAACACTACTGGAGAATTGGTCACACCGAAGGGCATGACCAAGAACTCGTAGTGGCAATACCTACACCTGAAGACTCTCTTCTGTACATATTCATCCCGAACTCGGAGCTGATGATAGCCTGACCTGAGTTCTATCTTCGAGAACCAATGTACTCCCTTGAGATGATTGAAGAGGTCTTCAATCCTCAAAAGTGTATACTTGTTCCTCACGGTCAGCTAGTTCAGGCGACGGTAGTCGACACACAGTCATAATCCCCCATCCGCCTTTTGGCGAACATAATCGGAGAATCCCAGGGCGAAACACTGGGTCAGATGAAACCTTTCCACTGTAAGTCCTCCAGCTATACCCGCAACTCATGAAGCTCATCGAGAGCCATCTGATATGATAGAGTAGATATCGGTGATGTCCCAGGGTACATGTGTATATATAAATCTACCTCCCTGCGAGGAGGTAATCCTAGAACATCATCAGGGAAAACACATGCATACTGATCCACCACAACAGGGAAACTCAGACTCCACACATCAACTACTCTGAGGATGAGACTAGCCAACTGATGTGTGATCACCTGCCCTCTCCTCTGTGTAAGTCCATCCTGTACTGCGAAGGATCCCTTCTCGTTGGTGAAGGTGAACCTGGTCCCATCCGTGCGGACACACCGCATATTCCGCCTAATATAGTCGATTTGAGCATGGATTGTAGATAACCATTCCATAACCATGATGTTGTCGTAAGGCCTTGATGCCGCTACAAGAAAATCCCAGACGAAACTCTCACCCCTATAGTAACCTCACACTGTCGGCACCAGTGCATAATCATTGAGTCTACTCTCGTAGGAGTCTTTAGCCGCAAGGATTAATCCAACGGATCCATCAAAATCTCCGAGCTCTGAACAAGGGCAAAGAAAATAAAATAATGACTTGAACCTATGTGTATAAGAACTAAAAAAAGTGTGGAGTAGACACAGATAGTACCTCGAATCATCTTGGGTGCACCGTGGTTGTAAGACTCTACTGCCTAGAGCTGAGACTGTCTCTGCCATCCAGCTCCCTATGGTCAGGGTGGACCTCCTGGGGGTGGTGGTGGTGGAGCCTCGAAGAGTCTTCCACCACCCGCCCCTCGGCCAACTCCTCTACCTCGTCCACTTACTCCCTGTGGACCGCCACGTTCAAACCTCTGCCTTTTCCTGGGAGGTCCCTCCACTATCTGCTACTCGTCTGAAAGGTGGTTCAGGCAGTCACAAACCATGTGGCCCTGCCCGCCGCATGCATAGCACTGTCTGCTCCTTGTAAGGCTGGCTCTGCGCCGTGTGCCCCACATAACTGAACCTGAATCCTGAGGTCGCCCACCTGTCAGGTTGGTCTTCTTGGACCCCTGCGTCATCTGTCGACTTCCGGCTGCAGAAGACTCTGCTCCATGTCATCCTTCAGTGGGTCTCGCTGCGGATGGATGTTCTGTGAGAATGCTATCCACTCTCAGGGCTCGCTCTAGCACCCCTGCCTACATCAGGATGCTAAGGAGGATCGTCGAAGCTCTGATCTCATGCCGCAGTCCCTGCTCGAAGGTCTAGGCCCTGAAGAACATGTATCATACCATATATGTGGAGTAGCGCGAGAGGTCGGTAAATCTCGCCGAGTACTGGGCTACAGACATGCTACCCTGTCGCAGCTGTAGTAACTCCTGGATGCACGCCCCACAGAGGGTGGATGGAACAAACTCTGAGCAGAAGAGGCTCTCGAAGTCTATACAAAGTAGATATGCCTCATCATTCACATGGAGAATCAGGCTCCACCATCTACATGCTGCTGCGTTCAGGAGACTCAAGGCAAGGATCACCATAAGATCTGCCGGTGTCCTTACCTGTCTGAAGATTCTGACGATGGCTTCTAGCCAATCCTCAGCTGCATGGGGATCCGTCTTTCCACAGAACCTGGGCAGCCTCTATCTATGAAACTCGTGCAACGCGCTCAGGCGGCCTACAATCTCCGCCGCTGGGGCGGGTAGCATCAGTGGCTCAACGGGTAGAGGTAACGCTGGTGCCTCCGCTGAAATGGGGCCCTGCACCGGTGCCTCATCGCTCGGTGGGCTGCCATCCCGCACGTAACTAGGAACCCTAGCTGGTTGCCATCGTGGGGCCATCCTGAAAAGAAATAGGTGAGCCATATTTGTTACAATATATCTAGTGAGCTGACACCAAGTAATCACAATGAAAAATTCTAAAAGGAAACACACATGCAATCACTGTTTTCGTGTACTGAGTTGGAAATCAGAGGTCAGGGTCCTAGTGAATGGATACATCGGCCGCTATACCAACACTGTACTCGCTGGACTGAAAACCACACTCAATATTCTTAACAATGTTGCTTCACAGAGAAGAAATTATCAGAGTCCATAGTTCTACGGTAGAACCTCCCTTTGATACCAATTTGTCACAACTCATCCTCAGGGGCCATGTCGTGACTACACCAAGCCCGCCTTTCATAGGCCATGGACTGGAGACTAGCCCCAATGGGTTAAATCCCGATAAGAAGGGAGAGGAATTGCCTTTATATAAGTAGAAAAACACCACAGAGTACGCAAGATGATATAAACACTACGTAAAAAACGTACAAAAGTAAGTGCTAGAAAGTAAATGGGCCAGTATACAAACCTAACTGAATGTACAGTACAACAAAGAAAGAAAGTACAAAAACTGAAAAGTAAAGCAGAAACCACCACGTCGTCCTCCGGAAATCCCACCTGAAGGGTGGGTACATATAGTCTCCTCGGCTCTTCGGGTCCGACCGTCCGTTCTGTGTACGTCCCACCATGTGGTCCACGTCTAGGTACCGTCCAACTCCACAAGCCTCCACTTTGATCGGTGTTGTCCATCGTCAGCATCAAACACAACGTAGTGCAGGCATACCCCGTGCAGGGGTGAGTACACGATACTCAGTAGGGACCCCGAGACCCACGAAGGTCTCCCAGAATCCACAAAGGATAAACCACAATGAATGATACAACATGAAGGATCAACCAAATCTACTTAGGTATATGCCCATACATATACCTAAGTCATAAATTCCAGTTCGGCAACAACTCATGACCCCAAGTACAACCCAGTCCACACAAGAAATAACAACCCAATCCACACAGGAAAACACAACCCAATCCACATAAGAATGCACAACCCAATTCACACAAGAAAGAACAACCCTATCCAAACAGGAAAGCAAGTCAATCACATTGATGATAATGATTGAAGTTAAGACTCCGCTCACATAGGTATACATCTATCGTATAGCGATAGGGATGATCATATGTAGCCAATGATTCATCTAAGCTGTTAGGACCACATAGGATACCAGACCAACTAAGCTATCGGACCCACACAGGATACAAGACCAGATACTCTGCCAGACTCACATAGGATACAAGTAAAGAGGTCAATATTACCATACCCACACAAGATACAAGAACACTGGTAATCGCCCTCGAACCCACGGAGGATTCCAGTATGGTAGTTGTCACTATCGAACCCACAGAGGATTCCAGTAGAGTAGTCGATGCAGTCGCAGCCAGTTGTAGGGTTCCTGTACACATAATACTCAATTCCAGGAGGGTCCACTCCTCGAGCAAATGAGTCGATACATAAACTGTCACAATGTCCAGAGTTGATGTATCCCAAAATTATGTATCGTCAAAAGGAACCCAATGCGACAGACGGTACATCAATCAGATGTCTGGTCTGAGAGTTATAGGCTTTTTCGTCCTAGGGGCCCGGTTGGTTATTAAGCTAAAACCAACCCGACCATACTCCTGTTGCATCAAAAAATTCAATCAGAGTAAGAAAAAAGGACCATCTCAACAAAATTATCGCAACTCAATTGACAACACGTCAATCGGATGTTTGGTCCTTATGTTATAAGTGTTTCTGCTCCAAGGGCCTGGTTGGTTTCGAGTTCGAACCGACCTAGACATACCCAAACTTTGCCGAAACCTCAAGTGTAATATACTGAAATGACCGTCTCGGTCCAAAGATTCCTACGAAACTGAGGGTACGTCGATCAGTGGTTAGTAACTCATGTTATGGAAAAAAATGGTGAAAATGGTCCGAAGTGGGGTGGTCTGGGCCCGGCCCAACCCGGCCCAATCCCCCCTGCGTCCGCCTGAACCGGGTTGACCCGACCCGGGTCCGGGTCCGGCTCGGTAGATAGGTGCCCAGCCCGGTCCCCGTGACCCACCTCGGCATGATCGGGGGGTGCGCTGTCTCGGCCAGCGAGCCGAGCAGTGGGGCGCGGTCCCCCCCTTTCCGCAGAGGCAGCGCCAGGGTGGCGCTGCTGCTCCCCCGGATCCCGCGCGGCCACGGGATCCCTCCCCCGCCGCCGCGGCTTCAGCCGCAGCGTTCTCTAGATGGTGGCGTGCCGGGGCGCCGCCAGAGATTTCCACGGGCCATGGGAGTCATTCTGGTGATCCGGTTCAGCTCTCGTCTGCACCTACAGTCGTCTGAGGACCCATACAATACTGCGAAGGCCTCATATCACCAATTCAGTTTCGATTTGTCGTCGCCAATTATTCCGCACATCATAACGAAAAGCAGTGGTGGGTTTGGACTTTTTTGTTAGTCCGCACACACCACGTTAGTCTGCACCAAACAATTTTCACGCCATGCCGAGTGTATAAAATCACATAATGAAAAATATGCAATTTTCCCTACCTCAACAGTTGATGTCAGGAATCGGCGTCATGGGGAAGAGGATCATAGGTGTCGTCGGAGCGTGCCAAGGAGGAAGAGGTGTCTCCTCCCATGTCGCAGAGAAGAGAAGTGTGTCACATCGGCGATCTTCGAGAAACCGTCGTTCTTGGTCGTCCTTCATCGGAGGCAGGCGTTCTTCGTCATGCTTCATCAGAGATCAGTGCTCTTCCAAAGCATAAGATCTCTCCCCTGATCTCTCCCACACAACGAATCTCTTTCGGAAATTAAATAATAGGTTCCTCCTATTATTTAATTTCACACGCAAAGAAACTCCCTAAATTAATTTACCACATTTAATAACGTGATGACAATCAATTAAGGAAGAGGGAGGGAAGGTTCCCCATTATTAAACGCGTTGGAAGTTAAATGGGGATTTTGAAAATTAATAGGGGGTTCATAATGTGTTTAGTGGGAATTAAATGGTGGGGGTCGTGTGGGTCCCACCTCTATAACCACCTTACAAAATAAAAATTGTTCTGTGAATTTTTATTTATTTCTTGAATAAACCCCCAAAATTATCTTCTCCTCCTTTGTGAACGGAACTACGATATCTGTCCCCTTAGGAAATTACTGGCGTTGTGAGTTCATCAATGCCCTTAGATTTTAATTCCGAGCACTAGTTCAAAAGTTTGAAAAACCATCTCATTCATTCACTAAATGTACCCGAGCTAAACTTCATAAATTTATTTCAGGAACACCGGGCCTCAGAATCATGTGTCTTCAGAAGCTACAAACTCGTAAAATTCCAAAGCATTTTAAAAAAAAATTCCATGAAATTTCCAGGTATTTACAAGGATATTATTTATAGTTTCATCAAAGAATCCTCCATGTTTTTATTCTCCGTCCACTAATGTGTTAGACAATAAAAAGGAATCAAAGGCACAATGTCATTGCGTCAATTAATGATGCTCATTAATTTTTTTGCATATAATGAGCCACATTTAACGATTCATTATAAAAACTGTGTCATGATTTCAAAAGATTCATTATTGGTCTTCTATTAATTTTCCTTGTTATCATCTAGTCACTGCACCACAACGTCCCCATCCACCACCAAACGGTGAGAATGAAATGAAATAATTCCTTTAAATTATTTTATTATTTTTCTCGAAAAGTATGAAAATAATCATTTTGTCTCGGCCCTTTCTAGCTAAAGTAATGTTGTTTCTAGGTGAGTCATGGTGTTCTGAGTTCAACGGTGTCCTCAAATTTTTGATCTGAGTAGTAGTTCAAAAATATATAAAATCCCGCTCATACATTAATTAAAATGATACTTAATAAAGTTCAAAAAGTAACATTCACCCATGTCTTATTCCTACTGAGGATAAGATTAACCTAATGGGAAAACTCCCTCATGAGTTCAATGGTACTCTATAATTTTCAATCTTAGTTACCGTTTTGGAGTAATAAGGTTTTGAGAATAAAATAAATGTTACATAATTATTTCATTTACTTCAAAAAACTAGCTTCCCCTTTTGGCCTGCGCTTTCCAGTGTTAGGATCTACATAAGGAAAGAATACCATCATGATTTCAGCGGTGGTATCATATTTTTAATCTGATCCTCCATTCATGAGTTATAAGAATTTGAAAAAAAAATTATTTAAATTAATTATTATATTTATAGTTATTCCATTATTGGGTTTTCCCATAGGTGGCCTATGACTAATAAACTTAAGTCACTCCATGGGTAAACCCATCATCTTGAACGCAATTGTGTCCTCATATTTTGGATTTGGGAACACATTTAAGAGTTATTACACTTTTTCAAGAAGACTTCACACGCTAGCTATTAAAAGCTTAACATTTTTTGATGGATCATTTTGGACACTTCGGGCTTTGGAATCACATTCCATCAGAGCTTGTAGTCTCAACATAATTCAATATAAATAAAATAAAAAATTTATATAGAAATTATAGGACCATAAAAAATAAACTGATGTTTTATTCCCCTAATTGTTGTATTCAATAAGATTACCTCGATGGAGGCCCCACGGTTACTTGTGATGTGTTTATCCCTACTAAAATTGGGTCTTGACATATTCCCTTATGCTTATTTTTTATGGACCTAACCCTTGTGTAAATTTTGTAAATCGATAACTAATGGGACAAATGATTTTAATGAACAAGTAAATTATATGATGTAAATGATTAAATTTAACTACTAATAAAAATTGATAAAGTGTAACACCCTAAGATTTTAAGAGAAATACTTTTTTTCTTTGATGTCTGGTGTTGTACACTACACCAAGACTGGCTTCTATTATATTCAACAACGTATTAGCTTGTATTATACTCAAACACTATTCTTTTCTTGTGTTGCACGCAAGAGAGACCTACTTCGATAGCATGTGTGGTATGCAATACCGAGTTTCACTAAACTATGTTATATTATTATTATATTATGATCTAGCCGTTATGAATAGTTTTAACCTAATTTTTAATTTTATAAAATTATAATTCATCTTACACATTTTCTAGAATGAGATATGAAAACAAAATCAATTTTCTGATAATAGATGTATTTTTTAAAAAAAAAATACAATTTTACCACCTTTTGATGGTGCACCCATTTTATATATAATTTTTTACAACTTTATAAGTTAAATTTTACAAAATAAACTTCTTATTTTGAATCAGGATATAAAAAATTACATTGGATATATTTTTGATACTTTTCTGATTACCTTCATATTTTGATGAATAGTAAAAATATGATAAATTTTATTTAAAAACAACTTTTTTCCATCAAGATAATTTATATCGTTAAATTATAATATTGAAATGTTTTAAAGTATAAATAGAATATGTTTTTACCATTTAATATAATGCAAGTCATTATCATTAATTTTACATTGAATTCATAGGTAAAAACATTTCAATCTTTTAAAATGTTTTAACTTTTAAAACAGTATTTTCTTAACAATGTGATTAATTTTAAATTAATTACTCCATTTTTTTTTATTTTAATTTTGAAAAATGGATTCCATATTTGGATTAATTGGGTCAAAATTATGTAAATATGTTACATTTATTTTTTGGACATCATGAATAGTAACTACGGTAATTTTTATTTACTACAGTTAAAGGTAAATCTGGTAATTAATGGTAAAAATAAGATTATAAAATTACCCTAACTCCTGTCAAAATTATATTGGATGAATAAAAGTCGACCCATATCACATAAGGGTCTGAATATATTCATATCATGGACTTTTGACCATGAAAATGATATAATTATTATAAAAACCAAAGAAAGTGACAACATGTCACTCTCTTATATCTTATAAGTGTAATAATTTTAATTTACTGATAAAACTCATAAAATATAGAATATAAATAGTCTCCTAAAATATAATAAAATTTTCTACATCATTAGAATTTATTTAGAAATTTTATGTATTAAATAATTATCATTAATGATGACACAATAGTGATGTAGAAATTATTTTATTGATTTAAATATCAAATAAATGGTTTTAAAAATATTAAAATAAATATTATATGAACTAATTAATGTTCTCCACAAATTTTCTAGATTAATATGAAATTTTTTAAATCTATTAAATATTTTGGTTCGAATATATCCTCTATGAAAATTTTATTTAAATTCAAATAAATGAATACTATCAAAATTGACACTATTGTTATTTTATAAAAATGAAATATTATAAAATGTTTTAAAAATCACAAAAATATTTAAAAATTATATATTGAAATTTATATGGTCTAAATTTTCCTAATATATATAATTATGGACAATTCACAACACATATGTAATTATTTATAACAATTTAAAATTTAGAATATTATTTCCACAAATAAAATTAAAGAGATTAAATAAAGATAAATCAAGTTGACAAGGTTTAAAATAAATTACCAACATGTATAAATTTTATTTGATGATGTGATTATAACCAAATATTATATCATCTTTTATTTGAGTCATTTTTGTAGTATTTTAAGTTTGTTTTGAATTTATTATAAATTAATATTTCTTATGTTTCCAAAGGTGGCCATCTTCTCCCTTATAAAAGGGCACCTCATACCTCCCCTCCTCACACCGTTTTAAGACTTTAAGATCGGCCACACCCTACCTATTTCTCTTCTCCACTTCCTTAGTAACATACTAGAGATCCTGGTCTTCTTCAGAGACCAGCTTTAGTGCCCTAAGAGGAGGTTTTGAAGAGGCACATCAAACAAGAGGTAATATCATTTACCGATTCATCCAAATTTATTTTTCTTCTACTTCCTATTATTTATTTGTATCATTATAAAGTAATAACATTAGTATCAATCATATACTGATATGTTATTATAAATATGAAACAACCATGTTTCAACTTCAATCCATCCTACGAAAAATGAAATCACCGCGCGTGCGTGCGTACAGAATATCGTCTCCACGCCGTGGTGTAATCTTTTTTTCCATCATCTCCTTACTTGGATTGGTATAATGGTGGAAATAATATCTATATATGACTATTATAACAATATACTAATTCTGAAATATTATATCATCCACTCCAATTCCATTCAATAATTATGTGAACCATATCATCGCTCGTGTGTACGTACAGATTACCGTCTCCACGATGTGATTAGATTCATTCTCCATGTTAACCATTAATGAATGATTATAAAGTATATATAATTAATAATAATGAAATATATGGCATAATAATTCTACTAAATTTATGTATATATATAGGTATGTCATCTACTTACTTCCATTCAAGTCAATTCGTAAATTAAAACAACGTTCACGCATACGTACGACCTACCGTCTCTATGAACGGTGTCTTTCATTCAATTTTTTGATCTATCATATATATATTTATATTATGAATATATATTATATATAAATCATGTTTTAAATTCTGAAATTAAGTAAATCCAAATATAATTAATAATATCAAAAACAACAAGTCGAAACATATACGATAAATGAAACGATTTTATCCAAAACGATGCTTTAACATTGAATTGGCAAAAGAATGGGTAATATAAAGTCCTAAGGGAATCATATATGATATATTAAATATTATTATTGTTCTTTTACCAGTTAATAATATGTTCAAACCCACTATAGAGGATTTTCGGACACGTACAGAAGAAATTTGACCTAAGGTAAGGGATAATTTTTCAATCTCATTTTTATATGTGATTTCTTATATGTAAGTATTTACTGGGGTTATATTTTTCATCCATGTCCATAAAATGTTTTTCATAAATTGTTTAATATTCTTCCATGTAGGTTTAAAGTCATGTTTACCTATCTTTGACATTTAATTTGTGTTATGGAAGGAATATTTCTTTTTTTACCATATGTGGTACTTTTTTACTATTCTGTTAAAAGTACGAGGAGATTTTTTTAAAACATTATACGGAATGAATGGATATTTATGGTTTCATAACTCCTTATTTTCATGAAGCTTACTCTACACGATTTCACGAATATTTTCAACAAAATATTTTTCTTTCAAAATTGAAAGTCATTTTGTGAAAATAATATTAATTTGAAGAAGAAAGGATATTTTCCTAAAGAATTCATTTCAAGTATTTTATTAAAACCATTTCCATCTAAGATGACATTATTTAATACGTTGATATTTCAAGTATAATGTCTCTATTATTTACATGGTTTCATTTTTCTTATGATGAAATCATATCCATTTATTTTTTATGGATAATATAATGATGGGATAGTGTTTATGAAACCCATATTATTCGTTGGGTTATGATGAATAATTTATGTATATTTTGTGGCACATGAATGAATACTTTCATTATGAGATGGGTGGGACATATATATCCCTCCAATTCATTGGGTAATGATTTATATCTCATGAGATAGACATGGCTATAATGACAAGTGAATCTGGTTCATCAATACAGGGCTATAACGACATGTAAACCCAGTTCAGTAATGGACTTCGTCCACTATGACGGTCTTGGAAGCAATGCCTTGGCTACTATGGAAATCATAACATGTGATTAATAGTTTCCACAAATACATGTTTTATTACCATGCTGTTTTTTCATGGTTAATGTTCCTTTATGATCTATGCCTTATGCACTGCCAAGATTTATGTCATTACTCATGATTTTGATGTAATATGTTCATGTTCTTATGTTCAAATGTTTAAGGATTGTTTTATGTTCTCCATGTTTACCCTTACTTAGAATTTGAGCTAACCCTTTTTTTGTTTTCTTTTCCCCAAGATATAAAGAAATGTTTCGGGTAATAAAACCAAAGGGGAAGATCTTTATGGGAGTTGTTGAAGATATTTCACCCTAATTATAATATTATGTTCTGAGATTCCAAAGACACTAAACTATTATGGTATTTGGCCGTCTGTTTTTGTCATTTATTAAGTATTCCTCAAAATTAATGTAATGTCTATGTATGTCATGCTTTGGGTCTCTATAGTTGGTTTCAGAGTGAAGGTTTAGATAGCCTTTGGAAACTAGGATGTGAAAACATTAGTGATATCCCTAGATATATTTTTCAAGTATGTCTAGGGATGTACCTAATGTTAAGTAGAAGTATTGATTATAGTCCTATAATTATGGTTACGATCATAGAATTAATCCTAAGATGTTATATATAGAAGGTACTCCCCATTTATAATGTTGTTTTCCTAGCATGATTGTTTCCTCTCACACTATTCTTTTGGGGTTTTAGATGATTTATTGAACCCGAATGAACCATGTTGATCAATGTAATGGGAAATGAAATAATTTTCCTCCTGAACAAACCAATGTTATTGGAGATGGAGTGAAAAATCTTATTGCTATACCTACAAAAGATATGCATCATTCTGGACTTCCAAATGAGTATAGAAAGGAACAATATTCTATTGAGTCCTTCATGAGGCAACACCCACCTTCTTTTAGTGGGTCTTATAATACACTTTTTTAAGAATAATGGATCCGTACCATTGAAAATATATTTTCCATAATTTGCTATTCATAGCATGAAAAGGACATTTTGGTTGTTTACCGGTTAGAAGGTGAAGCAGACCAGTTGTTGACTCTAATTAAAAATACAAGGCCACAAGATGAAATTGAATCCATGGAAAGGGATGAGTTCATAAACTTGTTTTTCAATAAGTACTTCCTTCTTATTATTCGAACAAAGATGGAAAAGGAGTTCCTTGAGCTTAAGAAAAAGGATGAAGAATCTGTTGGCATATACGAGGCTAATATTACAAGGCTTGCAAGGTGTGCATATGGATTTATCATCCAACCTGAATGTAATGTTGATCGATTCTTCAGTGTCTTAAAACCAATTCTTAGAAGGGATTAATCTATAAGAGACATCTGTAGCTTTGAAGAAATTGTGTGTTGTGCTATCAAGGTAGAACTTGAAGTTTGTGTTACATATCCATCTCATGGTTTTGACAAGAAATGAAAGATAGAGTTCAAGGAAAAGTCTCAAAACTATGGTGAAAAGAAGAAAAATGTTTCATTATGACCAAATTGTGGAAAGAAGCATGGTGGAGATTATCATAAAGGGACTAGAAAATGTTTTAAGTGTGGAAAAGAATGTCATCGTGAAGTTGAGTGCCAAAGTAATGGGAAAAAGGTAGCTAATTATGTGAATAGATAAAAGAAAGTAGAGAACGTACCACCAACACTTCAATGCTACAAGTGCAAGAAAATGGGGCATTGTGTTAATCAATGCCCTAATCCAAGGGTTAAAGATGATTTACGTGAGTAACCTATTAAGGCAAAGGACAAAGGGAAATCACATGTGATCACTATTTGTGATGTTGAGTATGACAGTGATGTTGTTGAATGATTAAATGCTTATGTAATGGGATTTAAAAATAGTATCATGGAATCTCATTTATAGTATTATCGAATATTGGAATATAAATTTGTTGGTTAATTATGGTTTTCAATAATTATATGGTACAGATAACCATGAAATCTGATTGAAATATTAATGGAAAAAAGATTATATCTGCATAATGAAAGGATAAAGGGAAAATAATATGTTTGATAGTATTCATGAACTCGTGACTAATATAAGGAAAATGTGATATCATGGTTTGAGTATATAGAAATTTTGGGATTTTGGATAACTATTCACAGCATTCATGTTTTCACTAAGGTTCTCTGGTAATTCATGTTTCAAGAGAATACATTATTAAGGTATTCACATGTTTGGAATGTGATCAACAAGATATATCCTATGATATATGGGGGATAAATAATGGTATTGATATTATTGTTATATGAAATTTCATGAAATCGTTTATTTTATACTGTGAGATTGGATAGAAGTATTTTGGATAAGATAAAAGATTTGAAATGGATTAAGTTAGACATCAGATAGTATTGTTTAAGGATGGAACATTATTTTATTATTTCATAAATGTTATAATAGTTTAGTTTTATAAAAAGGACAACCTATAGTATGGGAGACAACCCGTCGTGTCATACAAGGATGTGGGAATTGAACCTACAACTGAAGCGTGGCAGGCATTTATCACCTACCACTAGCCTACAGAAAGTCACTGGTTAGTAGAAATCAGTTTTATTTTATTAAGTGGTATCATATTTGTAATCTAAGTCCATTTTTGGAATCATATATGATTAACCTCACCATAGATGTACTTATGTATATTTGATAACTTTTTATAACCTTTTGTTTGAGATAGATGTAATGACCCATTATTCTATCACATGATCTGCTAACACATCACAAATGACAAATTAAACTTAATTTATTTATGATATGATGTGGAAATTATTCAAGGAATGAACAATGGTGATATTGTACCAAAATCAAGTAAGTATTTCTTCTATGTCAAAATTTTCACCTTTAGGGAAATGATATTGAAAACCAAAAATGTTGTCCTAGTACCCTCATATCTGATGAATCAGATGGTACCTTAGATCTTCAAAAATTTATGGCTTTGTGATTATTGGATTTTTCATAGCCATGTTATCTAACACACTACATTAGAACATGATGGTTATATTTCTCTTCCATATCCATGTTTTCACTCATGTTCTCCTATGTGGAAACTCAGTGATGAGTTACTTTTGGTATCTATTAGGTTTCTAACATTCCTTTTTAATATAAAGTTTAATTATTCCTTTTTAAGATGTGGTTTTCTATTAAATAAACTTTCAAGTAGTAAACGATTTATAACCCTGAAAATTTTCAAGGGAAAAATTCATTTTAAGGGGGATAGAATGAAAAACCCCGTGATTTTATGAGGAATATTTTTTTTCTTTGATTTCATGTGTTGTACGATACACAAATACTATTTTTTGTTATATGCAACACTATATTAGCTTGTAGTATACTCAAACACTATTTTTGGCTTCTGTAGCACGCAAGAGCGACCTTCCTCGATAGTGTGTGTTATACACAATACCGATTTCACTAAAAAATAATATATTATTATTATATTTTGAACTATCCGTTATTAATAGTATTAACCAAAATTTGAATTTTATAACATTATAATTCATCTTATACATTTTCTAGAATGAGATATGAAAACAAAATCAATTTTTTTATAAAAGAAGTATTTTTTTTAAAAAAATTGCAGTTTTACCACCTTTTGATGGCGCACCTATTTTAAATATAATTTTTGACAAGTTTATAAGTTCAATTTTACAAAATAAACTTCTTATTTTGAATCAGGATATATAAATTTACATTGGATAATTTTTTTTTTCTTTTCTAATAACTTTTATATTTTGATGAATAGTAAAAATACGCTAACTTTAAATTAAAAACAACTTTTTTCATCAAGATAATTTATATGGATGAATTATAATATGGAATGGTTTTAAAGTATAAATAGACTATATTTTTACCATTTAATATAATTCAAGTCATTATCATTAATTTTACATTGAATTCATTGGTTAAAACATTTCAATCTTTGAAAAAGTTTTAACTTTTAAAAACATGTTTTCTTAACAACGGGATAAATTTTAAATTAATTACTGCAAATTCTGTTTTTTGAATTTTGAAAAATGGATTCCATATTTGTATTTATTGGGTCAAAATTACATAAATAGGTTACGTTTATTGTTTTGACATTATGAATAGTAACTACGGTAATTTTATTTACTATAATTAAAGGTAAATCGGGTAATTATGGGTAAAAATAAGTTTATAAAATTACCATAACACCTGCTAAAATTATATTTGATGAATTAAAGTCTACCCATACCACTTAAGGGTTGAAATAGATTCATTTATGGAATTTTGACAATTAAAAAAACATATAATTATTATTAAAACCAAAGAATGTGACAACATGTCACTCTCTTATATCTTAAAAGTGTAATAAGTTTAATTTAGTGATAAACCTCATAAAACATAGAATATAAATAATCTCCAAAAATCTAATAAAATTATCTACATCATTATAATTACTTATAATTTTTATGGATTAAATAATTATCATTAATGATGCCACAATTGTGATGTTGAAATTATTTTATTGATTGAATTATCAAATAAATGGTTTTACAAATATTAAAATAAATATTATATGAACAAATTAATGTTCTCCACAAAATTTATAGATGAATATGAAATTTTAGAAATATATTATATATTTTTGTTCAAATATATCCTTTGTGTGGATTTTATTTAAATTTAAATAAATGAATAGTATCAAAATCGACATTATTGTTATTTTATAAAAATAACATATTATAAAATGGTTTAAAAATCACTAAATTATTTAAAAAATATAAATTGAAATTTATATGGTCTAAAATTTCATAAAGTATCCAATTATGGAAAATTCACCAAACATATGTAATTATTTATAACAATTTGAAATTTAGAATATTATTTCCACAAATACAATTAAATAGATTAAATAAGTATAAATCAAGTTGATAACGATTAAAATAAATTACCAACACATATAAATTTTATTGGTTGATTATATTACACCCATATATCATCTCATATTCTAATTGAGTCATTTTTGGAGGATTTTACGTGGGTTTTGAATTTTTTATAAATTATTATTTCTTATGTTTCCAAAGATGCCCCTCTCCCCCCTTATAAAAGGGCACCTCCTCCCTCTCCTCCTCACACTGTTTTGAGCCTTCTAGATCGGCCAAACCCTTGAAATTTCACTTATATACTTCCCTAGAAACATATTTTAGGTCCTTTTATTCTTCAAAGACCAGCTTTAGTGCCCTAAGAGGAGGTTTAGAAGAGGCACATCGATGAAGAGGTAATATCCTTTACCGATTCTTTCAAATTTATGTGTTCTTCTACTTCCTGTTCTTTATTTGTTTCATTATAAAGTAATAAAATAGGTATCAATCATATACTGATATGTTATTATAAATATGAAACAACCCTGTTTCACTTTCTAACCATACTATGGAAAATGAAATGACCACGCGTGCGTGTGTACGGAATACCGTCTCTACGCCGTGATGTAATCTGTTTATCCAACACCACCTTACTTGGATGGGTATAATGGTGGAAATAATAAAGATATATGATTATTATAACATGATACTAATTCTGAGCAATTATATCATCCACTCTAATTCCATTCAATAATTATGGGAATGATATCATCGCTCGTGCGTACGTACGGATTACCGTATCTATGACACAATGAGATTCATTTTCCATGTTAACCTTTCATGAATGATTATGAACTATATATAATGAATAATAATGAAATATATGACATAGTAATTCTACTTTATTTATCTATATATATATTTATGTCATCTACTTACTGGCATTCAATTAAATAAGGAATTGAAAACAACGTTCATGCGTACATACAACCTACCGTCTCCATGAACAGTGTATTTCATTACATTTATTGATCTATCATATATATTTATATGCGGTATATATATTATATATAAATAATTTTTTACATTATGGAATTAATTAAATCAGGATATATGTAATAATATCAAGAACAACAAGTCAAAACACGTATGATAAATGAAAAGATTTTACCCAAAACGCTGCTTTAACATGGAATTCACAAAAGAACTCGTAATATAAAGTTCTAAGTGAATCATATATGTTATCAAAAATATTATAATTGTTATATTACTAGTTAATAATATTTTCAAACCCAAAAATAGGTGTTTCTGACATGCACGGACGAAATTGGACCTAAGGTAATGGATAATTTTGCAATCTCATTTTTATCTGAGATTTCTTATACGTAAGTATTTTCTGGGGTTATATTTTTCATCCATGTCCATAAAATGATTTTCATAAAGGGTTTAATATTCTTCCATGTATGTCTAAAGTAATGTTTACCCCTCATTTACTTTTACTTTGTGTTATGGAAGGAATCATTCTTTTGTTTACCATCTGTTGTATTTTTTGTCTTTTCCTTTAAAAGTATGAGTAGAATGTTTTAATAACTTATACATCATGAATGGATTTTTATGGTTTCAAAATGTTACACCCCGAGATTTTATGAAAAATATTCTTTTTAATTTTATTGATGTCTTTTGTTGTACGCTACACCAAAAGGATCTTGCACTACACGCATCCCTGACTTGGCTTGCATTACAGGCAATCACGACCTTCCACGATAGCGTGTGTTGTAGGTAATACCGTGTTTCACTAAACAACAATATGTTATAGAAACTAGCCATTATGAATATTAATAACCACTTTTTAAAATTTTATAAATTTTATCTTTCGAAATGGAATTCATTTTTGGATTCAGAATATCGAAATTACCCTAGGGTGAATTTGTGGTATTTTTCGGAAAACATTCAATTTTTGATGAATAGTTAAAACACTAGGTTACTATTTAAAAACCAACTTTTTATTTAAATAATTATTTATTTTATTTAAAATTATTTTTGGTAAAAATTGATACATAATACCTATATATGTTCAATGTAACTCACTGGAGTCATTTTATAATAATATTAGATATATAAAAATTTTATTGAACTTTTCACCGTCTTTTACCCACCTCGTAGGAGAATTTGGAAATTCGCATAAAACATAATTTTACAACTTTTGTGAGTGGAATTTAAAAAATACGAGAGACACGGTTAATATCAAGGACTAAAATTTGGTTCAATGAGATGAAAATAATTTTTGGTGAATAGTAACTTTTTTACTTTTTTTCCCACGATTAAAAGTAAATAGGGTAATTAAGGGTAAAAATGATATTATTATTAACCTAACACATGTCCTAATTCTATTGGATAAGTGTAATTCGACCAAAAACAACCTTAGGAATAAAATATGACCATTTAGGCCCACTTGGATTAGATTAGGACATTTAGTATTATTTTATTTAAAGAATAGTTAAAATAGTTAAAATCAAAGTTTAATAACTAAAACATTTTTAATATTGGTTTATACAAAAGATAAAATCGACTAAAATTATTTATTAGAAATATAGAAATATTTCTTACCTAATGGTATTTGTTTTATAATTTTTAGACATTAAATATTTTATGTTATTTATAACACAATAGTGACGCAGTAATTACCTAAATAATGAAATATTAAAATAATTCATATTATAAATACCCAAATAAATGTAATATGAGACTCATTATGAATTCCACTAATTTTATAGGTCAATTTTACATGATAATATTGATTTAATTAACTTTCTTTGAACTAATAATTTTGTTATAAGTGTCAAAAAATTCAATTACCAAATAGTGTCAAAATTAACATAAAATAATTTTTAAAACAAATATTATATTATTAATTGTTATTTTATTCCTAAAAATCTAGGTTTGCGAAAATGACTTAGATAAGGTCATTTAAATTAATAATAAACAACTTGGGTTTTTTTAGCTTGTTATAGTATGTTTATTAACCTTATAGTGTAAGAAAACAAGAAGACACGGTAAAAGTAAAATTATTTATCTTAAAGTTAAATCTAAATGATAAGGTTAAAATAGATACCTAAACTTGTCTAAATTCTATTGGATGAGAGGATGTCGACCCATCCCCACCTTAGCTTCGAAATAAATCAATTTGGAGCTAATAAAAACCAAATATATCTTTATAATAAAATAATATTTTTAGTTTTTCCAAAGGTACCGCTCTCCTCCCTTATAAAAGGGAACCACCTCCCTCTCTTCCTCACACCACATTTATCCTTCAATATCGGCCAACCCCAGAAAATTTCTCCTCTCCACTTCCCTAGAAACATTTTTGAGGTTTTGGTCATCCTAAAAGACCATCATTAGTGCCCAAAGAGGAGGTTAAGAAGAGGCGCTTCAAAGGAGAGGCAATGCCCGTTACTGATTTTTCAACTTTGTTTTTTCTTCTTCTACTTCTTCTTCTTTAGTTGTTTCATTATGTGGTAATAAAAACAGTATAAATCATATACTGATATGTTATTATAAGTATTAAACAACCTTATTTCAGCATCTATCCATCTGACGGAAAACGAAATCACTGCACGTGCGTACGTACGAAATACCGTCTCCACGCCGTGGTGTAATCTATTTTACACCACCACCTTACTTGGATGGGTATAATGGTGTAAATAATAAATATATATGATTATTGTATAGTGATATTGATTCTTAAATAGTATACATACACACCAATACAATTCCATGATCATGGGAATGGTATCATCGCTCGTGCGTACGTACGGTCTACCGTCTCCACGACGCGATGAGATTCATTCTCCATGTTAACCATTCATGAATGATTATAAAGTACATATAATGAATATTAATGGAATATATGAAATAATAATGTCACTTGATTTATGTATATATATATGTATTTCGTCTACATAATTCCATTCAATTCGATAAGGAAACGAAAACAACGTTCATGCGTACGTACGGCCTACCATCTCCATGAACGGTGTATTTCATTCCATTTATCGATATATCATATATATATATGTATATGCTGAATATATATTTTATATAAATCATTTTTAAATTCTTTAATTATGTAAATCAGGATATAAGTAATAATATCATGAACAACTAGTTGAAACATGTACAATAAATGAAACGATTTTTCCCAAATTGCTGCTTTTACATTGAATTTACAAAGGAACGGGTAATATAAAGTCATTATTAAACTATATATGATATCATAACAATGAATATTATTTTTTAATAAGTCAATGAAATTATTTAAATCATTATACTGGAGTTTCAGATACATACGAGGCATATCAGACATAAGGTAAGGGATAACTTTTCCAATCTTGTTTTATACGAGATTGTTTATTCGTACGTATTCACTAGGGTTATACTTATTATTCATGTTCCTGTTTTCTAAAAATGGTTTCATGTATGTTAAAATTCTTTTTTACCCATTTTTGACAATTACTACATGGTATGTATGGAATCTTTCTTTTGTTTATGTTACGAGATACTTTTTGACTTTTTTGGAAAAAGTATGATAAAAATGTTTTTTAACTTATACGGCATGAAAGGATTTATACAGTTATATAAATCCTTATTTCCATAAAGCTTCCTCCAAAAGATTTCATGACTATTTTCAACAAAATGTATTTCTTTTAAAAGTTTCATAACGTTTTGAAGAAGAATTTATATTTTCCTCAAGTATTAACTTCAAATGTTTTATCAAAACCATTTTACATATAAGATGAAATTATTTCAAATGTGTATGTTTCAAGTATAATGTATCTATGATTTACATGGTTTCACTTTTCTTATGATGAAATATCCATTTTTTTATATGGATTATGTGATAATGGGATGATGTTCATGAATCCCATTTTATTCGTTGGGTTATGATGAATGTTTCACGTTTATTTTGTGGAACAAGTAAGAAATACTTCATTATGAGATTGGTGGGACTTATATCTCCCTCCAATGTTTTGGGTAAAGATTTATATCTCATGAGATATACATGGATGGAACGGTACGTTAATCCAGTTCAGTGTTACAGTACTGGAACAAGGAGTGAACTCGATTCTGAATGGGACTTTTTCCACTAAGATGGTCTTGGTAGCAATGCCTTGACTACTATGGAAATTATAACATGTGCTTAATGGATTCCACAATTACATGTTTTATTACCAAGCTAGTTTATCATGACTAATGTTCCGTTAAGATCTATGCCTTGTGTACTTCCAAGATTTATGTCGTTGCTCATGATTTTGATGTTTATATTTTATGTTCATATTTTATAATTCAAATGTTTATGGATTGTTTTATGTTCTCTATGCTTACCCTTACTGAGAATTTGAGCTCACCCTTTATATGTTTTATTTTCCCTAGGATTTAAAGAAATTTTTTAGGTAAGAAAACAAAAGGGGAAGATCTTTATGGGAGATGTTGAAAATCTTTCACCACAATTAGAAGATTATTTTCTGAGTTTCTCATGACAATAAACTATTACGGTCCTTGTGTGTCTGTTTTCGTTATGTATTAAGCATCCTGGAAAAGTAATGTAATGTCCATGTACGTCAAGCTTTGGGTCTCCACAGTTGGAACCGTGTTGATCAATGTAATTTACAATGAAATGATTGCACTTCTGAGAAACCAAATGTGATGGGAGATGGAGTGAAAAATATTATTGCTATACTTACACAAGCTTTGAATCATTCTGGATTTCCAAATGATCAGAGAAGGGAACAATATTCTTTTGAGTCCTTATAGAGGCAACGTCCACCGTCTTTCAATGGGTCTTTGGATCCACTTGTTGCTGAATAATGGATCAGTACCATTGAAAAGATATTTTCCATACTTCGCTGTTCAGAACATGAAAAATTCCTTTTAGCTGTTTACTGTTTAGAAGGTGAAGCAGACTAGTGGTGGACTCTAATTTAGAATACAGGGCCCCAAGATTAAATTGAATCCATGGAATGGGACGAGTTCAAGAACATGTTTTTCAGTAAGTACTGTAATCTTATTCTTCAACCAAGGATGGAAAAGGAGTTTCTTGAGCTTAAGACGAAGGATGATGACTTTGTTGGTATATACGATGCGAATTTTACAAGACTTTCAAGGTATGCATCTGGCTTTATCATCCAACCTGAAAGTAAAGTTGATCGATTTTTCAGTGGCTTAAAACCAAGTCATCGAAGGGTATTAGCTATAATAGAATTCAGTAGCTATGAAGAAATAGTGTGTTGTGCTATCAAGGTAGAACTGGAAGTTGGTGTAACATATTCATCTCATGGTTTTGAAAAGAAACGAAAGATGGAGTTCAAGGAGAAGTCTCAGAATAATGGTGAAAAGAAGATGAATGTTTCTTTATGCATAGTGTTTGGAAATATTCATGGTGGACATTGTCTTAAAAGAACTAGAAAATGATTTAAGTGTGGAAAAGAAGGGCATCGAGCAGCTGAGTGTCAAAATAATTGAAAAAGGGTTTCTAATGATGTGAATAAAGAAAAGACTGCAGAGAATGCACCACCAACACTTTAATGCTTGAAGTGCAAAGAAATGGGGCATTATGCTAATCAATGCCCTAATCCAAGGGTTAATGATGATCAACGTGAGCAACCTATTATGGAAAAGGATAAACAGAAATCACATGCGATCACTATTTGTGATGTTGAGTATGACAATGATATTGTGTAATGATTAATTTTTTATGTAATGGGATTTCAAAATAGTATCGTGGAATCTCATTTATAGAATTGTGGAATTTTTAAATATCTGTGTATTGGTCCATTGTGGTTTTCTATAAGAATATTCTACCGGTAACCGTGAAAAGTGATTCAAATATTTCGGAAAGCAGATAATATGTGCATAATGAAGGGATAAGGAGAAAATAAATTGTTTGATAGTATTCATGAGCTCATGATTGATATAAGGACTAAGGAATATCATGGTTTGAGTATATAGAATTTTGGGGATTTTGGTATGTGGAAAGTGTTAACTTTAAACTGCATTCATGTTGTCACTAAGGTTTAATGGGTTTTCATTTTTCAAGATAATAAATGATTATGGCATTCAAATGTTTTTAATGTGACCAACAATATATATCGTATGATATATGGGGGATAAATGATGGGAATCATGTGCTTGTTATGTTACCTCTCAAGTAATCATTTTCTTTACACTATGATATTGGACATAAGTATTTTCTATAAGCTTAATGGTTGGAATGGATTATGTTGGACATCAGATAGAATTGTTTAAGGCTAAATTTTTTTTATATTATTTACGGAATGTTATAATAATGTAGTTTTAGAAAGAGGACAACCTGCAGGATGGGAAACAACCCGTCACATCGGACAAGGTTGTGGGAATCGAACCCACAATTGATGTGCGACATGCCTTTATCTCCTACCGCTGGCCTACATGAATTCCATATTTAGTGGAAACCATTTTTATTATATTAACCAGTATGATATATAAATTATAAGTCCATTTTAGGAACATTATATGATTAATCTCACTATAGATGGACTTATGTATTTTTTATAACATTTTCTATCCTTTTTTAAGACAGATGGAATGACCCATCATTCTATCACATGATCTTCTAACACTTCATGAATGAAAATTTCAACTTCATTTCTTTATGAGATGAAGTTGAAATTGTCCATGGAATGACCAACGGTGAGACTATACCAAAATCAAGAAAGTATTTCTTCTAATTCAAATTTCTTCAACTTTAGGGAAATGATCTTGAAAACCAAAAATGTTGTCCTAGTTCCATTATATTCGATGAATCAGATGGTACCTTATATCATCACAAATATATGGCTTTGTGATTGTTGGATTTTTCATAGCCATGTTTTCTACCACTCTCCATCAGAACATGATGGTTAGATTTCTCTTCTATATCCATATTTTCACCTAAGTTCTTCTATGTGGAAACCCAGTGATTAGTTAATTTGGGTAACCATTACGTTTCATACATTAGTTTTTAAAGATTGGTTTTGGTATTACTTTTTATGATGTGGGTTCTTATTAGAGAAAATTTCGAGTAGTAATCCATTAATAACCCCGGCGAATTTCGAGGGAGAAATTCATTTTAAGGGGGGTAGAATGTAACATCCCGAGATTTTATGAAAAATAATATTTTTAATTTTATTGATGTATTTTTTTGTATGCTACACCAAAATGAATCTTGCACTACACGCATCCCTGACTTGGCTTGCATTACATGCAATCACGACCTTCCACGATAGCGTGTTTTGTACGTAATACCGAATTTCACTAAACAACGATATGTTATAGAAACTAGCCATTATGAATAGTAATACCTTGTTTTTAAAATTTTATAAATTTTATCTTTTGAAATCGACTTCATTTATGGATTCAGAATATCGAAATTATCCTAGGGTGAATTATTGGTATTTTTCTGAAAACATTCAATTTTTGATGAATAGTGAAAACACTAGGTTACTATTAAAAAAACGAATTTTTATTTAAATAATTATTTATTTTATTTAAATTTATTTAAGGCAACAATTTATACATAATACCTATATAAGTTCAATGTAATTCATTGGTGTCATTTTATAATAATTTTAGATATATAAAAATTTTATTGAACTTTTCATCGTCGTTTAGCCACCTCCTAGGAGACTTTGGAAATTCACATAAAACATAATTTTACCACATCTGTGAGTGAATTTAGAAAATATAAGGGAAATGGTTTATATAAAGGACTAAAATTTGGTTAAATGAGGTGAACATAATTTTTGGTGAATAGAAACCTTTTACTTTTTTCCCACGTTTAAAAGTAAATAGGGTAATTAAGGGTAAAAATGATATTATTATTATACTAACACCTATCATAATTCTATTGGATAAGAGAAATTCAAAAAAAAACATTAGAAATTAAATATGACCATTTAGGCCCACATGGACTAGATTAGGACATTTAATATTATTTTATTTAAAGAATAGTTAAAATAGTTAAAATCAATGTTTAATAACTACAATTTTTTTAATATAGGAGTATACATAAGATAAATTCGACTATAAATATTAATTAGAAAGATAAAAATATTTCCTATCTAATGGTATTTTATTTATAATTTTTAGAAATTATATAATTTATGTTATTTATGACACAATGTTGAGGCAGTAATTACCAAAATAATGAAATATTAAAATAATTGATATATAAATACCAAAATAAATGTAATTTGAGACTTTTTATGAATTCCACTAATTTTATAGGTTAATATGAAATGTTATTATTGAGTTAATTAACTTATTTCTAACTAATAATGTTGTTATGATTTTCAAAAAAATCAATTACGAAATAGTGTCAAAATTAACATAAAATAGTTTTTAAAACAAATATTATATTATTAATTGTTATTTTATTCCTAAAAATCTAAGGATCAGAAAAATGACATAGATAATGTTATATAAATTAATAATAAACAACTTGGGGTTCGTTTGTCTTGTTATAGTAAGATTATTAACCTTATAGTGTAAGAAAACAAGAAGACACAGTAAAAGTAAAATTATTTATCTTAAAGTTAAATCTAAATTATATGGTTAAATAGAAACCTAAACTTATCTAAATTCTATTTTATTAGAGGATTTCGACCCATACCCACCTTATCTTCGAAATAAATCAATTTGGAGCTATTAAAAACCTAATATGACTTTATAATAAAATAATATTTTTATTTTTTTCAAAGGTACCCCTCTCCTCCCTTATAAAACAGCACCTCCTCCCTCTCTTCCTAACACCACATTGATCCTTCAATCTCAGCCAACCTCTGACAATTTCTCCTCTATGCTTCCCAAGAAACATCCTAGAGGTTCTGGTCTTATTCAAATACCATATTTAGTGCCCAAATATGAGGTTAAGAAGAGGCGCTTCAAAGAAGAGGTAATGCCCGTTACTTATTCTTTCAACTTTATTTTTTCTTCTTCCACTTCTTCATATTTAGTTTTTTCATTATAATATAATAACATCAGTATCACTAATATAATGATATGTTATTATAATTATTAAACAACCCTATTTCACCATCTATCCATCCTACGGAAAACGAAACCACCGGACATGCGTACGTACGGAATACCGTCTCCACGCCGTGGTGTAATCTATTTTCCACCACAACCATACTTGGATGGGTATAATGGTGTAAATAATAACTATATATGATTATTTTAAATTGATATTGATTCTGAAATAGTATTCCTACACTCCAATACATTTCCATGATCATGGGAATAGTATCATCGCTCGTGCGTACGTACGGACTACCGTCTCCACGACGTGATGAGAATCATTCTCCTTGTTAACCATTCATGAATGATTATAAAGTATATATAATGAATAATAATGAAATATATGTCATAATAATGATACTGTATTTATGTATATATATATTTCATCTACTTAATTCCATTCAATTCGATAAGGAAATGAAAACAGTGTTCATGCGTACTTACGGCCTACCGTCTCCATGAACGGTGTATTTCATTCCATTTATCGATAAACCACATATATATGTATATGATGAATATATATTATATATAAATCATGTTTTACATTCTATAATTAAGTTGATTAGGATATAATTAATAATATCAAGAAAATAAGTCGAAACACATACAATAAATGAAACAATTTTATCCAAATCGTTGCTTTTACATCGAACTTACAAAATAACGGGTAATATAAAGACATAAGTAATCTATATATGATATCATAACAGTGAATATGATTTTTTAATAAGTCAATGACATTATTTAAATAATTATACAGCAGGTTCTGAAACTTACGAGGCATATCAGACCTAAGGTAAGGGATAACTTTTCCAATCTCGTTTTTATCTGAGATTGTTTATTCATACGTATTAGCTGGGGTTATATTTATCATCCATGATCCGGTTTTAGAAAAATGGTTTCATGTATGTTTAAAGTCCTTTTTACCCATTTTTTACTTTTACCACATGGTATGTAAGGAATCTCTCTTTTATTTACGTTACGAGCTACTTTTTGACTTTTCCGGAAAAATAACGAGAAGAGTGATTTTTTAACTTATACGACATGAAATGATTTATATGGTTTTATAAAGCATTATTTTCATAAAACTTTCTCCAAAATATTTCAAGACTATTTTCAGCAGAATCTCTTTCTTTTAAAAATTTCATGTCATTTTGAAGAAGAAATGATATTTTCCTCAATAATTCATTTCAAATGTTTTATCAAAACCATATTCCATCTAAGATGACATTATTTCATATGTGTATGTATAAATTATAATGTCTATATGATTTACATGTTTTCAATTTTATTATGATGAAATATCCATTTTATTTATATGGATTATGTGATGATGGGATGATGTTTATGAAACCCATTTAATTCTTTGCATTATGTGGAATGTTTAATGATTATTTTGTGGCACAAGTAAGAATGATTTCATTATGAGATGTGTGGGACCTATATCTCCCTCCAATTAATTGGGTAAACATTTATATCTCATGAGATAGACATGGCTGAAATGTTAAGTTAATCTAGTCCAGTGTTATTGGACTAGAATGAGGAGTGAACTCGATTCAGAATGGGACATTTTCCACTAAGATGGTCTTGGCAGTAATGCCTTGGCTACTATGGAAAACATAACATGTGATTAATGGATGCCACAATTACATGTTTTATTACCATGCTAGTTTATTATGATTAATGTTCCTTTATGATCTATGCCTTTTGTACTTCCAAGATTTAAGTCGTAGCTCATGATTTTGATGTTTAGATTTTATGTTCATGTTTTTGCATTCAAATGTTTATAGATTGTTTTATGTTATATATGCTTACCCTTACAGAGAATTTCGGCTCACCCTTTATATGTTTTCTTTTCCATAGGATTTAAAGGAAGGTTTTAGGTAATAAAACAAAAGGGGATGATCTTTATGGGAGATTTTATGATCTTTCACTACGATTAGAAGATTATTTTTCGAGTTTCCAAAGACACTAAACTATTACGGTCCTTGTTTGTCTATTTTCGTTATGTATAAAGCATTGTGCAAAAGTATTGTAGTGTCCATGTACGTCAAGCTTTGGGTCTCTACACGTAACGCATTATTTTCATGAAGCTTACTCTACATGATTTCATGACTATTTTCAACAAAATCATATTCTTTTAAACTTTCATGCCAATTTGTGAAAATAAAATGATTTTTAAGAATAAAGGATATTTTCTTCAAGAATTCATTCAAAGTGTTTTATTAAAACAATTTTCCATCTAAGTTGAAATATTTTAATTGGTTAATATTTCAAATATAATGTCTCTATTATTTACATGGTTTCATTTTTGTTATGATGAAATGATATCCATTTATTTTATATTGATTATGTTATGATGGGATGGTGTTTATGAAACCCATATTATTCATTGGTTATGATGAATGATTTATGATTATTTTGTGGCACAGGAAAGAATGATTTGATTATAAAATGGGTGGGACCTATATATCCCTCCAATACCTTGGGTAAAGAATTAATATCTCATTGGATAGACATGGCTAGATTGGAAAGTGAATCTGGTTCAGTAATATATGGCTGGGACGGCAAGTAAACCCAGTTCAGTAATGGACTTTTTCCACTATGACAATATTGGCTGCAATACCTTGGCTACTATAGAAATCATAACATGTTCTTAATGGTTCCCACAATTAATTGTTTTATTCCCATGCTGTTTTATCATGGTTAATGTTCCTTTATGATCTATGCCTTATGCACTGCCAAGATTTATGTCATTTCTCATGATTTTGATGTTTTTTGTTCATGTTATTACATTCAAATGTTTAGGGATTGTTTTATGTTCTCTATTTTTACCATTTCTGAGCATTTGAGCTCACCCTTTTTATGTTTTCTTTTCCCCTGGATATAAAGAAAGGTTTTAGTTAAGAAACCCAAAGGGGAATATATTTATGGGGGATGTTGAAGATCTATCACCATGATTAGAATATTATGTTCTGAATTTCCAAATACACTAAACTAATACGGTCTTTGGGAGTCTATTTTTTTCATGTATTAAGTATTCCGCAAAAGTAATGTCATGTCAATGTCCATCAAGCTTTGGGTATCTACATAAAGTATAGATGGTAAACTATTGGAACCCAAATATTATTTTCTTTATTTTTCATTTGTTTATTATTTTCCTGATGTATCTATTTAGACTGGATATTTTTAGACACGATTCATGGTGTCTTACTCGGTTATAATCTCACCCTTCTTTGGATATTATTCAGCACCCAAGAATATTTCTACCTTGTAGGACGTGACAAGTGAAAAGGCCTAGTGATTGGGAGTTGAGTCGTGGTTGAGCTTTTTATGGATGATGTTATGGACATGGGGTTAAGACCATTTCAGGGTTTCTGTAGTTTTTCTTTATTTTGGGTTTTGATCAGATGAAATTGTTTGCATGTCATGACATATATACTCATGGCTAAGGTTCAAACCATGATTTGGGAGATGATTATTTATTCATGTTCATTGGATATAACATGTTTTTATTCTATTTTATTAATATTCTTCTATTTAATAATCTAGAAAAGGGGGTATAGTCTCCCAACATTGCTTATTATACCCTCAATGCTAGTTGGAATCCTTTGGCATATGTGGAGGCGTGATTGAGTTCATGTGGTAACCCGGATCAAAACATTGTTTCAGTGTCTCCCCAGTAAGTGATGTTACAAAGGGATATGAAAAAAGTTTTGTTATGTGGTCTTATTATTATGGATGATATATTGTAGAATAGAATGTTTCAAGCCTTGTTAATGATCATGTACTTGGAATTATATAACCCATTTATGAGGGAAAACCCAAGTCACCCAAGAGGTATTTTAATCACTATTATGTGTTGTTATGATTAATGATGATTCACTGTTCGATGATGCACTTATTATGTGATGTGATAGTTTTATGAAATTTTCTTCATTTCTGGAATGACATATGATTATGTATTCTTTCATCATTTTTGTATCAGAGGTATTATGGGGAATATATCATTATAGGAACACAAACATAGAATGCATGTATGGGGTGTAAATTGTATAATGCATTATAACATCATGAACAACTTGAAGAAAATGGTGTCTAATAAAATGATGCATATGGGAAAAGGGGAGTAAAATTTTGAATAGTTGTTAAAGGATCATGTCTAAAAAATGTTGTAAATGAGTGAAGATGATTATTTCAATGTATTGCAAAACACAGAATATTTCTAGGAGGAATGGTTTGCATTGTAATTATGGAATGGTTCTAAAATTATGTCCAATATATGACTTGTAATAGTTTATGTTAGTTTACCCTTTCTATTCATGTCCCTCAGTATAGATGGTAAAGGGTATTGTTTGGAATGTGATGATGATCATTAAAACAGTGTATGCAACGAAATGTTTATGGCCAATAGATAGCCTGCATTTTTAATTATTGTGAAAGCCTTGTATTATGTGTTTTGAGATGTGTGATTGATATTTTAGGGAAATGTCACCATGGTGACGTGTTCTAGTTGAGCTACAAGAGGATTTCACTAAGAAATATTCAATGGAATAGTGAAAGAAAATATGAATATTTAGGGAAATATAGTAAAAGATAAGTTCTATGAGAACATCGCTTGATTGAAGCAGATGATGAAATGGGACCTAGAGTGGGTTTGTCTAAGCATGCTTGAAAATACCAGGGTGTTTCAACTGCAACACCTTCCAATTTTTTCTGGAGAGGGTGGGCTTAAGCCTTTGAAAACCTAGATACCGCCTATTTAAATTATTTTGGATCACATGGAGACTAATGATGATGATAGGGTCATGTTGCAAACTTATATACTGTGAGTTCATGCAAATCGTTGGTGGGATGTTCTAGGTCAGACTCACCAAGTATATAGTATGGGATATAATGATTTTCAAGATATGTTTCTAGAACATTTTTATCCGAAAACCTTGAGCCAGAAAAATGATTCATATTTCTGTAGGATTACCCATCAGTTTAAAAAGTTCATGGAATATGCTGGTCATTTCGCTTCCTTGAAACAATTTGTTTCAGGTTTGGTGGGGGACGAGGAATCCCCAAAAAGACACTTCCTAGATGGAGTCAGGTATGAGATAAAGTGATAGGGGGATATATTTAATTACGAGATTTTTGCTGATGTTTTAGATCATGCCCTAATATCAAAAGTAACTATCAATGAGGCTTCCAAAAGTAGACATGTAGTTTCAATTGGAAGAACAAGTGGTGTAGAATTAGATGGTAATAAGTTCCACTTGGATATTTTTTTACCAAGGAGGTGGTGGATAGGGAATCCATAAAAAGAAACCACCCTCGTAGATTAGTGATGGTATTATAGTATTAGTGTGATGGCCTAGGGAATGTGTGTAATCAGTTTTCCCAAAAACTAGTTGATTCCTTAGAATTCGGATGATTAGACCATGTTCAGAGGTTTGTTATGAATCATTCATAGTTAGAAAATGATGGGGAGCCAAGGCTAGTGTAGATTACTAGAAGGGGGTAGGTTACCTCATACTAGGAATGAAGTTGGATCTTGACCGAACATACTAGAAATGTCGGCGGGCGTGGTAATCCAATGCGATATCATCCTTATCGAGTGGGTAGTGTATCACTACGAACTCAGATAGAGTCCTGGAGTATAAGGGAGGGTCATATCTATATAGTCAAATCTATAAAAAGAGGTGGAATGGTTGGTCCATCAATTATTTGAAGTTCAGTTCATGTTTCTTCCATGCTTTCTTTTGTTTTATTTGATATAGGTGCCTCACATTCTTTTATTTCATCATAGTATGTAGTCATGTGAGGTCTAGTGGTTGAGCATTTGAGTTGGATTATGTCAATAAATATGCCATTAGTGATTCTAAAATAGGATATCTGATAATATAAGGGTTGTTCTTTGGAGGTTGGAGAGTATCTCATTTTTATAATTACTATCCTTGAGATTATAGATACTGATTTGATTCTTGGTATGGAATCGATGGCATTTTATCATGCCCATATTTATTGTTACCATCCTAGGGTAATGTTCACATATTTTTATAGAGACACATATCTATTTCAGGGTGAATGGGATGTTTTAGAAGGCTGTGTGGGGAAAGTTTCTCAGCAGCGAGGTGAACTCATAGCCCATGTGGCTTGCCTTATGCCCAATGATTGGGGAGTGGGGTAATTAGTCTTTACTCATACTGTCAATAATTTTTATTATGTGATTATTGATTAATTCGTGGTGTTTCCACCCTATAAGGATGTTTATTGAATGATTCTATTGTTGCTAGGGGTTTAGATAGTTTCTATTCCACCATATAAAATAGAACCAGTAGAACATTAAAAGAATAAGACATAGTTAGTGGAACTAGTGAACAAAGGTTATATACATCCTAGTATATCTCCATGGGGATCTATAGTGTTGTTGTCCAAGAAGGATAATTTGTTTTTGTTGTTGTGTGTAGATTATAGGAATATGAAGCACATGAAAGTCAATAATCAATACCCTCTTCCTCAGATTGATGATATGTTTGACCAGTTGATAGGTGCTTCAGTGTTTTCTAAAACTAATTTCAGATTGGGGTATCACGATCTTAGGTAGAGGCCCTCTGATATAAAAAACAACATTTAGTAGAAGGTATGAGTTGGATGAGATTGTTCTGATACCGTTTAGGTTAAAAAATGCATCGACTATGTTCAGGGCCTCAATGAATGGAATATTTCACCAATCTCAGGAGTAGTTCATAGTTGTCTTCATTGATGACACCATGGTGTACTCTTGAAATCCTGATGATCATTAAAATCATATTGACATGATCCTGAGTAGACTAATATAACATTGTCTATAATCCACAATATTTACGTGCCACATTTGGATTCATATGGTGAATTTATTGGGAAACCTTATCATAGAGGAAGGTGTTTTAGTAGATCCTGAGAAAGTGTAGGATGTTGTTCCTTGTGAGAAACCCAATAATGTGTCAGATATCCAATGATTCATAGGATTCTACAGTTATTAATTATGGTTCATTAAATATTTATCATGTTTTGAAATTCCAACAATATTATTAACTAGGATGGGAGTCAAGATTTAATGGTCTGATTCATGCGAGAATTCATTTCAAGAATTTAAGAAGTGGATTATGAAAACAATAATCTTGATATTACATGAGACAGCTAAGAGGTACACATTGTCTTGTTATACATCTGGAGAGGGACATGTCTTATTATTGATGTAGGATGACATGGTTATGGAATATGGGACAAGAAAGTTATGGCCTCATGAAAAAGATTATCCAACTCATGAACATGAATTTTACACTGTGGTTTATTCCCTAAAGTGTTGGTGTTATTACATGGTGGGAGAGTGGTTAATGGTGTATATTGATCATAAATGTATTATGTACAATTTTTCTCAAAATGACTTCAATCCTCAGTAGTGAATACGGGTCCAATATGTGTAGTATTTTGAATTCATGTTGGTTTATACACAGGGAAATGGAAATAGGTTTGAAGATTCTTTGAGTAGGTGAACTCAATGTCATGTTGTTCTGGAGAGGAAAATTGAGTGGAGGAAAATAGCCATATTGGCAGAGATGCACCTAGAGATTTAGGAAGGGCAATGAGAATCTGTATGCTATGTCTATATTATTTTAGTCGAAACTCATTAGCTGGTTCGAAGGGAGTCATCTTGAGGATCTAGAATGTTTGGGTATGAAGGAAAGTCTTAGATGTGGAGAGTAACATTCACACATGAGCCTCAACTCAGTTTGTGAGGACTCTTATGTGCATCCAGGAGACCTGGTATCAAATCTAGGAAGATGCATAATTTCTGGGTACTGAAGCAGGTACTATAGTTGGTACTGTAGTAGAACTTTGCAGTACTGTTTTGGGAACTGTAGCAGGCATTGTTTGGCACTGTAGCAGTTGGGAATTTTCCCCTGTTTGGGCTTTTGGGCTGGTGATTTTGTCTCTGATTCCTTTAAGACCTTTCGGCCACCCAAGCCTTTGGGCCAGTAAATCCTTAGGGCCACCTCAAGGCCTTCAGGCCACCTTATGTGAAGACGTAAACTAGACAGCATACAAGGAAAAAGCTCTATAGGAGGATGATCAAGGAGATTTCACCAAAAATGAAGCTACATGGATTGAAAGAATGAAAGGGTATAGAAACTACCATCAGGACAAGCCTATGCTTGCACGGAATAGCCTATCTGAATAGCCATGCGATGGTGGTGAGATGATTACACAATGAAGATGCGGTAGAGGTCCAGGTCAAAGTAGTTAGTCTGTGTTGTATGTTATTTTTGAATACTATGGGGAATGAATTTCTCTAAGTCCTACATTCCATGTAATACATAAGCCTAAGAGCCTTGTAAGGGTTCCACCTCACCCCTTGAAAGGTGTATTATCAAAATCAATAAAAAAGTAAGGCCTTCAGGCCATTGGATAGATGGGGAGTCACCTTCAATTTTGAAAATGGGTGATGATGGGTTTTTTCATGTTCATGGAAATGTTTTAGTGTCAACTGTTATTTGTGAAGTTTTGATATGTCATTCATATTCATAAAAGTGGGTAGTGCATCATTTTTTGAAAAAGATACATCATGACCATCATAGGTATTATTTGTTGTTGGGAATGAAGAAGGAGGTTGTAGGTTTAATAGCATGATGCTGTATTTGTCAGCAATTGAAGGTCGGGTATCAGTGCCCTAGTAGATTGTTACAACCATTTCTTACTTCATAATGGAAGTGGGATGAGGTTATGATGGGTTTTGAGGAGGTTCTTCTGAGGATTACTCATATGAGTGTTGTAGTCTAGTTGTTATGGTTAGATTGACTAAAGTGGTACATTTTTTTATCCAGGAGACTTCACTATTGATATGTTGGGTGAGTTATATGTTTTGGAGATTGTGTGGTTTTAGAAAGTACCAAAAACTATCATTTAATATCATGACCTGCGTTTAATGCACACTTATTTCATAGACTACAAGTGGAACATGGTTCTCAAATGAACTTGATTACAACTTTTCCCCTGTAGATGGATATGAGGCCGGAGCGTACAATCTAGATGTTAAAGGACATGTTTAGGGCTTGTTTCCTAGATTTTGGTGGTTGATGGTAAATACACTTATCTATTGTTGATTTTACAAATAAAAATAGTTTCCAAATCATAATTAAGATCGAACCATTTGATTCACTCTATTGGAGACCATGTAGATAATCGTTGTGTTGACTATAAGTTAGATAATTCAAGATGTTAGGAACGAGTATCATTAAGGAGGCATCTGAAAAGGTTCTTCTGATTGAAAAATTCATGGAAACCTCTCATAATAGAGAAAATTATTTTGAATATTGGTGTCACAGCACTCCTGAGATTAATGTGTGTGATAGTTTGTTTCTATAGGTGTCACTAAGGTCGGGATACCATGTAAATCAGAAATAGGGAAGCATGTTGCATAGGTATGTGGGGCTGTTTTAAATTGTAGATAGGATCAGACCAGTGGCTCACCATTTTGATCTCCCTAAATTGTATGGTGATATACATTAGGTTTTTCATGTTTCATATATTTAAAAATACCACCCTAATTCATATCATTTGGTTAACATTAAGGATGTTGAACTTGAGGATGATGCATCCTTTGGGGTACTTTCACATCATTTAATTGATAATAAAGAGAAAGACTTATGGATAAATGGTGTGGCTTAAGTTTTTATTCTATAGAAGCATGTAAATTTCCATTATAATCTTGGGATGGAGAATTGGACATTCGATCCTAGTGTCTCTACCTCTTTGTTTCAAATGCACAATGATATTTGGGAATGCAGGTTGAGGATGAGTCATGATATGGTGGGGATGATGTAATATCCCTGGCATCATGTATGTATGTAATTGCTTAAAATTTTATATAAATATCCTTTTCTCAGTTAATTAAGTGCTTCTCTAGTGTCTAAGGGGATTTGTGGGAGTTCTGGAGGTGAAAGACATGAAAGAAAGTAAAATTGGGCTATCCTAGGCAAGGAAATTGGTTGGCGCAAGGTTGAAACACTGTTAGGTAACTTGTGTTGTGTGGGAAGCCATGATTTGTAGTTTTGGATAGTGGAATTTTTCATGCTCATAACATGGTTTAGAAACCATGTTGGACTCACAATATAACCTTTCTAATTGTCTTTCCTTAGACAATGTCCTATGCATGGGTTCTGCTCAGTTTAGAAAAATGTGTGAGTAAATTATGGGCCCCTTTAAAAGTTGTAAAAATTACAATTTTACCACTTCGGGATTTTTATGTCTCATCTAATTTTTACACCATTTCTCCTAACTCCATCCATACTAATGAATTATAACCTTTAATAACTCCAAGGGATAAAACAACTTCATTTATAGGCTATTTGGAGTTCCATTGGTTTGAGATCGAAGCTATGGGTATATCTAATCCTATATTTCCTTCTCTTTTCTAGATTAGGGATTTCATCTTGAGAAATGTTCTTCCAAATCACTATGACATTCATTTTTTGTTATAATTTAGGTTTAATTTTCATGAATCTGGATCTTTGGATTTGATTAAGAGTACTTTTATCCACTAATTTTAGGTTGGTGGTGTACATGTTATATCTCATATTCTTTATGAGGATTTATTCATATAAACTTTTGTTCTTCCTTTACCTTATTTTTTTCTACATTTCATAAGAGAGTTTTATAGAATGGGTTTCTAAATGATGAATTTAAACCCTCATAGTCCCCATGGGATGTATGGGGGATGACTTCACGAATTGGGGCCACCCATGGGGTGCACCAACCTCCCCAGACATGTTAAAAGTAATTTTATGTGATAGATTGACTTATGTTTAAATAAATTCTATAATGAACATGTTGAATGGTTAATTTGTTAACTATGATGGAAATCGATAGTTTATTCTATATATGGTAAATGTGTAAGGGAATGTTTTGATTGACATGAAAATGGGTTAAATGGGATATGATGTGAATGTTACCAATGGTTTGTGGTCTATAAGGGGGTCAATACATGAGAAATGATGAATGGGTTATTTGAGATAACATATGGTCATTGTAGAATTTTTTAAATGGGTTGATTTAAGAAAACAAGGGAATATTGCAAATGAGTTTTGGCATAAAAATGGGAATTGGTCTAAATAGTGACATAATGTAAATGGTATTGTGATAATGGATTGTGGAATAATATTGACTCCCATGTTTTTTTGGAAGTATTGTGGTGGTTATTTATAATGCTAAAAGTGTCATCATAATTTTTTATGTATGATAACTTGGATATATATATATATATATATATATATTATCATGTGTGCATGGATTAGTGGTGGGATAAAGGATATAGACTCCTCCCATGGGCCAGGTTAGGATGATGCTCTAACCCCACCTAGTAATTCATGGGATAGTGAGTCAGATGCATTCTCAAGGACCCTAATGTTTACATTAGATTAGATTACCTGGATGGAGTCTCCAAGTTAATTTTTTATGTGTTTATCCCAAGTGATAAAGAGACTTGAATTATTCCCTAATGCTTATTATTGACAGCCTTAAACCTTGTTCAAATGTTTTAAATGGATAACTAATGGTACAAATGATAGTAATGAACAAGTAAAGAGGATGATGCACATAATAAAATGGAACTATGGTCAGAAATTGATATTATAATGTTGGATAACCAGTTAAACCCAAATTATATTTTATTTTATCATCATTTATATAGTATTTACATGTAGTATCTTTTTAGAATAAATATTTATAGACAACATCAATGGTGTCATACTGAGTTTTGCTGACACCCTATTTGGGTCGTCGTTGAGTACCCAAGAAGATTTTATGTTTTCAAGTCAGGACTTGGGAAAAGACCATTTCTTGGGAGTTGAGTTGGGATTGGGATAAACATGGATGAGGTTTGGGACTCGAGGTCAGGACCAGTTTTTGGGATACCATAGTTTGTCTTTATTTTGGTATTCGTTCACATGACACTTTTTTGCATGTCATTACATATTTACTCTAGGTTGTGGATTGTACTTATATTTGAGAGATAATTGGATTATGAATGTTCATAGGCTATGAACAATTTTTATTACTTTTTTATGTATTTTATACTATGTATTACTCTGAAATATAATTTATGGTCTACCTACATGGTCTATTTGGCCCTCGCCTCTATTCGGAATCCTTTCGCATATAAGGAGGTGATCATAAGGTCATGTGGAGGCCCCTCTCGGAACACCAATTTAGTGGATCCTGAGGCCTGGACATCCTATTTTATGTGAATAATTAAAATAGATTCTTCTTTTATTGATATATTTAAATAGGTTCTTCTTCCAATATTTTTTACATGAAGTTAGTTGTACTTTCATACATCCATGTTCATTTCCACCTAAACATCCATAAATACCATTTTAATTTTATATATAACTTTGTGAAAGACCCTAATGTTTATTTTCATAATCATATATCATAATAGATTAATAATTACAATCAAATGGTGTCTCCTTCCATATCTTGATTTATTTTTTTCTTATGAGGTAAATTATTTCAGTGTGTATCAGATTCATTATTAATATGAATACACATGGTTCCAATCACTATCTAACACCAAAAACCATAGAGATAGAAATAATAATCATAGTGGGATGCCACATAGTTATTAAAAATAATTTATAGGATGTACAAATCATGACACTTACTTTTCATTCATGAATCATTAGGTTTTACCTATATAATTCAAGATGATCATATATTAAAGTCAATTATTATGGTTCAAAAGATTTATTTGAATTAATACATGAAAATCCCTAGGACGTGTCAAACTAGGTGTGGCGTAAGGCCATAATCACCATGAAGCATTATTATGGTCAATATATACTCGACAAAATTCATTTGGGGTTATCAACCCAAAATGAATTTTCACAAAACCAGTTATACTTTTAGTATCCATATAAGGATGTATTTCTAGTAAAAATGTATAATGTCTTTCTTATCAAAAAATTGTGATTTTATCCAATACATAGAAATATCCAATTAGTTCTCACCAAAGTTCTCTAAGGCTAATATCTAATGATTAACAAAAAAATTATTCGATATTGTATATGATGACCTAATCTTTCTATACACAAGTATTACATCATTTAAGATGAATATTCATTATATTATGATCCATGATATTACCCTATAGCTTTAGGTTCTTTAGAGAGTAGATATATAACCTCTTTATTTCCTAAAATATCTTAAACATTCCCCCAAAACAATATTTATACATAGTAATATTCTTTATATACCCTACGCAAAACCATTATTCATAACATAGGGATAGGAAAAATGAGAAAGGTTGGGATCATATACCCAATAAAGTATAAAATAATAAAATGGTATGAAATCTGGACCATAAATTAAAAATATCACACAAAATATTTCAAAGATCATAAAGATGATACATATAATAAAAAATTACTATAAAAAAGTATAATATTCAATAGATAGTGGGATCATCATCAATCAGTCATGATCCATCAGTTAAGAATTTAATCCTATTAATGTTAAAAACATAATCTCATAACATTATTAACATGTATTAATATAAATAGGTTCACTAATTATTTAAATGAAATTAGTACCTCTCATAAACTTATGTAAATGTAACTAGGCCTATGCATAATCTCATGAACATAAAAAATCAATTCCACACATAATTATATTTATATAAAAAAGTCCATGAAAAACATATGGACATAAAATTAGGTCCAAAAAACATTTTGGGAACATGAAAACATTTTTATGAATGAAATAATTATCTCAAAACTTTTCTTTATTTACCCAATGCATTGGGGTGATATATAATTAATTTCCCTCTCATCTCATAATCCTAATCCATTCACATGTCCACCACTTGATCTCAAATCATTCATTATATCACCAAATCATAACTTATTTGAGTATAACGAACATCTCATCATCACAATAATAACATGTATGGATTATTAACAAGGATTTTATCATTTTATAATATCCCTATTAAATTATATGTAACATAAATAGATGTCATATTAAGTGAAAATTCTATTTTAAGATCACATGGAACATTTCATAAGGAAAATTTCTTTTTCACTTTGGAATCACCTTATTCCAATATAAAAATTTCAAAAATATTATGGAAATTATTTTATTTTATAATTTATATGAGAAAATGTAAAATAATCTACAAATTTTTTTTTGTCATGATGACATGAAATGCATTAAAAGATGTGTTTTAAAAATAATGATTATTTTCAAATTTTCGTTAAAAAGTCAAAAGTAACTCATTCACAAAATGAAAAAAGTATTTATTTAATTTTTAAAAAAAATTTATATTGGGTAAAAGTATATTTAAAAAATCAATAGGGAATAGTAAAAACAATATTAAAAACATTTAAAAAACATGGACATGTAGGAAAAATATTTTTTGATAGAAGAGAAAAATATAGCTGGTTTCCATTAAAAATATTATTTTGCTATCATTATACACTAAAAGGAATATAATTTCCTGAAAACGTGTAGTTTCAGAAATAAAATTATTTTTATAAAATTCAGGATTGTATTTATATGTAGAACATACTATTGAATCAATAGAACATAATCGTAATCAATCATTATAAATACTGAGAGTGTAATATAAAACCCTTACCCACTCTCGTAACATTTGAATCAAAACCTCATAAAAGAAAAAACATTAAATGGATAACTAATTAATATAAATTTCCAAGACTGTAATCATAAAATTTATTCCGGGATATTATATACACCACATAAATGAAAAAATTGGGGAATATGATATTTTTATCATAGAATAAATTGTTATAAAATAACTTATGTTAATTATTGTCTTTCTCTATACACATTAAAAACATTTTATAATATATATATATTATAAATTTATTCTAGATCCATAATAATATACATCATACCATATATTAATTTCTAATAATATATTATAACACCATTATTAACAATTTTTTATTAAAATCCATATTATGTGGGATAACTACTTCGTTTTGGATGTATGTTTCTATTTTGATGTAATAGATACTATACATTGATAATAGTTCCATAGTCTAAAAAATATATAAAATTGTATTAATATCAAATATAATAATTAATTTTTTATTTATTTTTATCCATAAAAATTAGATATTAAGAAATTAATTATATATTTCAAGGAGATGGTAGACCATTTGTTCGCTAAACAATGCTTCTATTTATTATTAGACGTGATAAAATAAAGGTAAATAATTGTACAAATTTCTTGAATTATTATTACATAATTTTGATAATATATATTAATTAAATAGATCTTTATTAAAATAAATGTATAGTGTATTTGAAAAAAATGAATCACTCCGCTTCATGAATGTGGTAGTCCACACGTAGGCATGAGTGACGTTATAATTTTCCAATGGATTAAGCGGTAATAATGTAGATAAGAAAATATAATTTCATTATAATAATGATTTCATAATTTTCTTATATATATAATAATACAATCATAGGAATTATCCATGAAATATGGTTATGAGAAAATAAATTGTATCTACACTTGGAGATGGTGCGTCATACACATGAAAAAGTGATACATTTAGTTCCCGTTTAATGAATCATAAGGATAATAAATGAGGTTTAATAATAATAATAATAGTTTTGTATATATAAAATATTTAATTTAGTACATTATGAATAATTTCATATATTTAGTGGATGTGTAAGTAGAAAAAAGTTGAAAGAGTTTGGGTAGGATGATTAACTCTTATTTGGTAGGCCTCATTTCGATCCCTTCTTAATGGCACATGTAATGTTGTTTGAAGAAGAAAATTTAATCTAATTAGTGAATAAGGAATATTATTTGATACTTTTTAGTGATTTCTTGAGTTATCATGCCGAAAGTGGTGTAAATAAGGAAAAATACATTGCCCATTTATAAGTTAGGGGAGGGGAACTCTTTGAATTTGATAAAATATTTAAATATAATGAAGTCATTATATAGAAGATTTATTATATCTTTATATTTATTTCTAGATAAGTTATGTAGTGGAATAACCCCCATAAACCACAAAAATGGATAGGCCTAAAAGGAGTCATAAACATTATCAATTTGACTAAACCCATGGTAAACTAATTTAAACCACAACTATGGAAAACAATTTCTATATGAAAGGATTATAAATTTACCTATAATGTAAAAAATAGATTCAAATTAAAAAGGGGGTGAAATATTTAACTTTATATAATTCACATTTCATAAATTTATTATTAGTATTATTTTTAAATAATGTAATAAAATATTATTCTCAAAAAAATTAATTAATTTCATTGTTGGAATAATTCATTTAATTATATATTAATGACAATAGAAAAATATAGAAATCAATCATTATCCTTGCATGTATCACAAATATATAATACTTATCTCAAAAATCATGTAAATAAATAAATCAAACATATCATATTATGTTTTTATATTTTTAAAATATTGTATTTTCTATTTCAATTAATTTAATAAATACATAGTTGGCCTTGTGTAAGAATATAAAGAAAGTATGTAGTCACAAAAAATAAAAAAAATATCTTATTTCAAATGAACATTTAAATATGATCCTAAGATATTTTTTCCCATATTAGAAAATAATAGAGTGTTAAATTTAAGAGTGTTACATTTTGTATTTATTATATTATTTAATTAATTTAATCATATATATCAACACAAAAAGGACCCAAGTAGACATATATTAGATAAATAGATGTAAATAGCCCAAATAGAATCCTAAAATAGGATAAAGTTAAATTCTGTAATCATTTTGAGACTGTATATCATTGTTTTAACCCTATTTTACATATCTTACTCTTTCTGAGGTGATAAATATTTACCAATGTTAATATTCATAATGAAAAAATAAAAGACAAATATTTACCAAATTTAGAACTACAAGTTCAAAATATGAATATAATTTTCAACATTTAAATTTCTCGATGTGGATGAAATTAATTTAAGATAATAACATAAAATGTAATGAATTTTTTTTTAGGAAAATTATTTCTTAATTATAAAATTTATTTATAGAAAATTGTACCATCAATATGATTCCAATGAACAATATTAGTTTTTTTTAATAATTTAATAGAACTAATATTACTTCAAAACCATTTTAAAACTAAATATATCTTTTTAAATTCAGGAATCAAAAATATAGTTTTCAATAAAAATCATTATTTACACTATTCATTAAAAAATAAAATAGTTCAGAAAACTATAAGAAATTAAACATCAATTAATTTTGATATTATAAAATAAAAACTGTATAGTTTTTTTAATCTATACTTTATCTCTTTACAGAAATTATTTATAATATTCTATCACAAGAAAATTTAAACCATTATTGAATAAAATTTATTATTGAACAATAAAATGACTTTATTAAGTAAAATTGGGTGTTTAATTCTTATGTATTATTAAATAATTTTTATTTTTATGTAATATAGATATATTTAGTAATTTTTAATACAATTTATATTGGGAAACTCCAGAGATAGGTTATAAAAGTTATATAATAAAATTTAGTGGCTTTATTTAGGTTGAGGTTGTGTGCCATATATGCTATAAAACAAAATAATACTCTGTAGAAATTTCTTTGTGTTAAACAATTCCAATTATTCTTCTATATGTATTTGGTTATTCTATTATGGAAATTCTCTATTTCAAGAATCTAATTTTTCTCCCTATGGATCTATTATGTAATTGTTGAGTCCTGGTTTGATTTTCAATCATCGTGGTGTGCTGATCCTTATTTTTTTGTGTACTTGATACATTTTTCATCATTAAAATACGGATTTTGAGATTTTTGAAAGAGAATTTTTTTTCTTGTATACATTTTTTATTCTAAATTCCCTCATTTCATCTCATTTCATCAAATCGTCTACCATGTGTGAGTTAATTACTTGTGATTCAGGGATGGTATTTTCATGGTTCATCTTTATGATATGAACCTTCTTTTATTTTCTATATAGAATTTGAAAGTTAGTTAGTGGAATGTTTATTTCCTTAATAATAGAGATCGTTCAGATAATTTTTGTGAGAATGGTTCTCTCCTTTTGTGTGGATCACAAAGTGTTTTCTAAACATGTTTTTTTGTTTTAAAGATGAAATTACAAAGGATTGTTTAACTCTCCTGAATCTTAATGTGATCGATAAGGAGCCTGTGAGCCATCTGCAGAGATAAATAATTCCCCCTATACAAGTTCTTACTGGGTAATGCATTCGGCAAGATTCAAAATTTTAAGTGGAGAGTAATACTTGAGAGTTTAATCTTAACACTATACATGTTATTTCAGAGTAAGGTTGACACCATGTGGTCTACTGATCAATATAATGTATAGAGGATTCTCATAGACCAATAATTTTCCAATTGATGGTTTTTTAATTATGGGTAATATTTTTAATTATTAATATATGTGTCTAAAAAAATTGAAAACCACTATATTAGAATACTTTTTTAAAATTTTAGAGTAGTGTTTTATCAATGATTTATGTTACATTTTAGTTGATTCCATTTTTTAATTTATTTGAGCATAATTGATTAATTTTATTATTTATGTTTGTGAAATAGTTGGAAGGATCCTATTGGCATCTTTTTCTAACAACATTTATGTACCTTTAGGTGTAGGTCGATCTAGTCATATTTGAAGCAGGAATAAAAAAAATAACCACATGATTGTGGTAGGTTTGTTCATTAGAAGGGTGTGGGTGTCTGTCAGTGGAATAATTTCACATGGATTTTGGTTTAGTCAATTTTGGGTACGATGGTTTTTTTGTGTATCTTGAAACATTTTTAACTATTTACTATTTAATTCTACCATTCAATCATAACATATTTATTAATTTCAATGATATATTTTATTTTTGAATTAATTCATCATAAGACGAACCAATATTAGATAATGTTGGCCAAATGATATTCTATAATAGTGAGATAAATTAATTTCAATGAATGAGGATCTTGTTCCCTTTGATATATTTAATGAATAAATGAAATATTATAAAAAATAAATAAAAATTTTATGTAATATTTTTCATGATCTGAAATGTATTAGAATTTATGTTCCAGTATTTATTGAGGCAAAGATCATTAATATTGAATCCATGACCTAGAAAAGAGTTCATTAAAGTTAGCATTCAAGTAAACATTTAGATAACATAAATATGATATCAAATATATGAATAACATAAAATTTTCTAGTTTTTTTCCAATAGTATAATGATTATGAAGAAGAAATGTGTCTTAAAAAAATTAGTGTAACATAGTATGTGAATTTATATGATGATTATTTGGAGGTATAAAATCAATAGTGGTCTATGTATGATCTCACAAATACATTCAAAAGATGAATTTTTTTACTTCATGAGGAATTGAAAGTGTTTACTTTTTAAACAAAAATCCTAATACAATATTATAAAATAATATTAGTGGGTTTATAACACCAAGATAATAATTAATATATAATTAATAGAGTTGTAGAAAATATTACATTACATACATTCCCATTAAAGTTTTTGTTTACTATTTCAGATGATTATGAATATCATTATATTAAAAAAGATATACTTACTTTAAGTGTGCATTTTTTTAAAATAAACAACTTCTTAAAATTACAATCATACCTCCTTTAATAACAATATATAGAATTTTAACATTGACTTTATTAGATTTTTTACACTTCCTCTAAAACTATTAAAAATTTTAAAATGCGTGATTAGAAAATATTTCTCAATAAGGGATATAAATAATATTTAAACCAATTAATACCTTAAAATATATGAAAACCTATGAAAAATTTTCTCTCTAACTGATAAAATATGATCACTTAGAAACCAATAAGCACTTATGAAATCAATATAAAAAACAATAGAATAATTTCCAAGAATTAATTAATAATCCTAGGATGCATGTTGTAAAAAAAAATTCATTATAATTCATTCATATAAACATTCAAATCACCATTTCTATTGAATAATGTATTTAGTAACATCAAAAATATCTACTCTATAGAATAAATTATTTCCTAATGCATTTGGGTGCTATTTAATATGATCACCTATCATGATATACAAATACCAATAACTATAACCAGAGTAATGTAAATATAAAATTTAATTTAAATATATAATATATAAAAATAAAAAATAACTTCTCAATATATATACACAAACATTAAAAATTAACAAGTAAAAATAATAAGTTCTCTTTAAGTATTTAACAAATATTATAAAAAATGAAAAATTAAAAAATTTATCAAAATATATATTTATTTATATAAGAAAGAAATCATTTAATGAAATATTTATTGTTAAATTTTATTATAAAATTAAAAAAATCATTCATGAGAAAATCATTAAATAAGAATATTATTTATCACAGTTTTATAATAAAATTAATACTGATGGTTACAGAAAACATTATGAAGATTACTTGTATAATTTTGTAAAAAAGTAAAAATGAATACAAAATGGAATTATAAAATCACTTTTTAATAGATTATAAAATCAATAAAATAATAAAATTAATATCTTTATGGAAGAGAAAGTGTTCCAAAAAGACTTTAAAAAATTTAAATTGATAAATATTACCCTTAACTCGATTTCCAAATCACCTCATACATTATATACCCTCATAAATAATAAAATCATATTAATTATTTACTCCCCAGTAATATTTTTTTATTTGAATTAGTCCTTATATTTAGATTATTAACATATTTTAATAATTTAAGGAAGTGGTATGTTTTATGTTGGTCAATTTGAGATCTTTTTTTCACATCCTTCAAAACTGGTGTGGCATAATGATAATAGAAAATTATCATCATTCTTGGGGTCATTAATCTATAAAACTGTCATGTTAATATTTTTTTTCAACAAATAAATAGAGCTTATTAGGCCATGAAAATGTCTCTATTCATTGATTCTTCTTGGAAATTATTTTTTTTATAATTAAAAATGTTTATGAGTTTTTAAATGTAATATCATTGTTAAGTCTAATAATATACCATTAAAATCTTAAAAATTAAATTAAATGCATAATTTTATTTTATTCAATCATAAAATAAAATTTGAATAATATTTATTCAATTTATAGGCTTATTAAAAAATCATTGTTAAAAAAGGTTGCATAAAACACCATAGTGAGCAATATTTTTCTAAACATAATAAATAAAAGAAAAAACAATGAAGATTTTATTATAAAATATTTATCATATAAATATGATAAATTTTTTCTATTTATGTTTATTATTTTTTTTATTGAAAATAGAAAGATGAAAATTTCAATGAAAATACAAATTTTAGACTCCCATATTTTGACATAAAAACACCTTATAAAAAAGTTTGGTGAGGTGTAATGGGTAATATTTTAAAGTTTATGGATAAAAAAAATTCTAGTACAATTATAATATAATGATTTTATAAATAAAATTTATTCAAATTATGAATTTGCTTCTACAAAGTATCATAAATAGGATTGGAAAATATGATCTAGAACTCTTATTATGGTCCTTGAACTGACCCATATTGAATTGGTCCAAAGGTTTTGGATAAATGGATTTTTTGAAGTGATATGTCCATTTGAACTTATTAAGAGGATTTTAAAGGTAAATTTTAGTTGAGTTTAGAGAGGAAACCAATAAATTTATGTGGTTTGTAAAGGTGATAATGAGTCACTTTTCATTGTAAAAATTCCGTGTCATTTTTTGAATACTCAATATTTGGTGGTGAAGAATATAATTTTAAAATGGAAATTAGAAATAAAATGGAAGATGAGTGATATTAGAGACCATTACCCAACACAAGTATCTCAATATATTATAAATTTGATTTTCAATTTATATTTTTACATTTTATACCCTTTAAATTCATATGCATGGTTTTGTAATAAATTGACATAATTAATATCTAGATAAATAACGAAATATATTTTCTAAATATTAAACCTTATTTTTATAACATTTATATCCCTCAAAATCATGAAATACCCTAATCTATCCAAATAAAATAAATTTTAATATTTCTAAAACCATTTACTTGGAATTTTCTCCTATTTTTACAAGAACTCCATTAACATTGCATACGTGTTTTTGTTAAGCATACAATTATTTTATATAAAAAACAATTTAATAACGTAAATATATCTTATTAATAATCAATAGTATCTTCTAAAATGATTCATATATTACTTTAACTCATTTTTTTATTGTGAAATCATATAAATGTTATTATATTTACTTTTCGTACTTTGCGGAAGAGTTGGGTAATAATTTGGATAATTAACTTGTGACATAAATATAATTTTTTAAATATATATCAAAACAAATTTATAGTTATAGGTAGTGTCTCTAAAGATCAAGACAATGCTTATAATTCCTAAATACCTTCATTATGTTATAAATATTACATCTCCAAAACTGTAAGAGCACTGCATTAGCGAAAATAAATGTTCTTTTATTATTCATGAAATAAAAGATAATTTAAATTATGTGAATGCTATAAAAAATATATTTTCTGTACGTCAAAGTTTAAGATTATTTATATTATTTTAATAATAATTTATTTCATATTTAAATTATGATGATTTCATAAAATAGATGTTATTGATAACTATAATATTTTATAAATATACACCAATAAACCTAATTTCTTTAGAAAATATAAAACATTTACCTTAAGTTAATTTAAACATGATGAAAAATAATGCTTCTAATTTTATAAAATTCAATTTATAAGTTTGTAAATTAATGATTTACACAAAATGATATAGTGCGTTGAATACTAATTTATTTGTATGAAGAATTATTTCTTTTTCTTGTGAAATATTATATTCTTGTTCATTAACTTCATAATATTATAAAAAAGTATAAATCAGTATAACTGACATTAATATTAATTAATATAAATGTTATATTATTAATCGAAATTATTTTTTTCAAATTCTTCCCACTTTATGAAATTTTATCCATCCAATTTTTATTGATTTGTAAATAAGTGGGGATAATTTTACCTCTTAGCTTTTTCAAGATCCCATCATTCTTCTCAAATTAGATGATTCCTAGATCTAACTTTTACTAAAAATATTATTATACATAATAGTTCCTATTAGCTATGATCAAGAATATAAACTACTTTTTCCTCATAGAAATATTCTCCTCTAACTATATTACATCAAGAACCTATATATAAGTTACACCATGTATATATTTCCTTGTAGTGAAACAAGAAAGAGATTATATACCTAAGATTAAATAAGAGGTAAGGCTACTCATTAATCCACTGATCCCATTATTTCAAATATTTAAAATAAAATAATATATTTTGGAATTAATATCACTTTCATATATAAAAACATCGGGCCAATATTGGGAGATATTTTTAAAAACATTATTTCCTTCCCCAAAATATTGATTTTTTATTTTATTATATATAGAGATATTTATAATCTTTTGAGATTATTTAAAAGTAATTTGAATTAATTACACATTTACAATCATATCATTCAATAACATAGGACGAAAATAATTAATTTCCATAAATTCTTCCTATAAAGATACAATTTGTAAATATTATCAATATTATGCCTCAAAAGAGTGCATACGTATTGTTGAATGAAATAATTATTATATGAAAATTCTGGTTATGAAATATTTTTATTCCAATGTCCATAATAACCTAATTAATAGGAACAGACAATATCATTTACATTTGCAACTCTTTTCTCTGACCATCTTTCATTTTAAGGATGATATGCTATACCAAAATATATTTTACTATACAATGATCTCTATTCTCCATTCAAAAAATATTATTTAAACCTTGGATCATTTTCAACTAAAATATAAAAAGGAAATAAAAAATATCATACTTTATCTTTTAAATATAATCGTGAAAGTTGATCTAAAGACTTATTTTCTCAAATCAGATGAAATTTTATATATTTAGTGCCTTAGTAAAAAACCCATAACACATTATAAATATCAGATGCCTATAGTAATAACTTAATGAAATCCATTGATATGTGTTTCAATTTCTTTTTTAAATTGAAAAAGTATGAAAAACTCTATTTTGTATATATTATTTTTCCTTAATATAATAAGAAATTAGTCATTTCTGGGTAAAATTAGCAATATCATTCTTCATCACATCCCCACAACAATATTCTATGGATATCTATACAAATTTTAGTTCCTATAAATAATGAATATAGTGAATTGTGAGCCTCACTAAATAATTCAATTTTCATTCATGAGTCATATAGAATAATTAACCTCTTTACAAATATATTAGCACCATTCCCATTAATATTAAACCAATTCATAATTCCTTGGTTTATGAATTTATCATCTATTATAATATAAATTATTTAATTTAAATGTCTTTTATTCAATCTTTCAAGGATGATTGTACTATTTCTTGATACAAAATAGCATATTTCTCTACATGCACATCTTCCAAACCAATATTTTTAAATAAATAACTAATGGATCATATTATAAATAAAACATTGTTAATGATTTATTATTCATCTTAATCAACTATATTTTTCTAGGTTTTCATTATCTATATGACAATTAATTGTGATGTCATGAAATTTAATCAATTATAACCATCTATTTTATCCAATGTAAATTTCATTTTTAGTGAATATATATATATCCAGGTTTTATGATATATAGATGAATCTAATTTCTCACCATATAAATTATTCATTGATATTTTTGAATAAATAACCACTATTTAAAGATCAATGTCGTGCCTTAGAAGCATTTCCCACATTCCTTATCCAAAATGAATTTAGATACCTTTTGTGTTGACCTGATAAATTGGACATCAAACCAAAAAATATTTTCACAAAACTATTAGTAATAACCGGATATGCCAATAAAACTACAATATGATATTGGATTTTTTCCATTAATCCCACAATTTAGTATTACGAGGATCCATTATTATTCAATCTTCAATTACTATATGACCAATGAATGGAATTTCCTTGAAACAAATTTCATATTTACTATATTTTCTAATATCTTATTTTCTCTTAATATATAGGGAATAATCCGTAAAAAACTCATAATTCACAAAATATATAGAATATTCCACAATAACTTCAGTAATTAACACAAAAAGTGTTCCCAAATATTCCCTGAATACTCTATTCATCAAATCCATAAATATGGTTTTTTAATTCATTAACCAAATGTGAATAAATAGAAACTCATAGTTACATTACCATATTCATAAAACCATATAAGAATATTTTTCTTCCTTGACATTCAAATGATGACATCATTACATGAGGTATGTCTTTGAAAATTTATAATCTCTATATCATTTATCTAGAATTTCATCAATATATATTAATGTGTAAATTTTATTTTTATTAATATTATTTTGTTCTATATAATAAAAACATTGCCTTATTGAAAATCAATTATTATTAACAAAATAAACAATATCACCCCTAGGAAATTTGATTTTATGAATGAATACCTTATTATGAAATTCATATAATATCTCTTTAGTGCTAATATCTCTTATATATATATTTTATAATCATTTATTGAAATAATCTTTATATAATGAACTAATTAAATAGTAAATTCAACATTGTGATCAAGATAATATTACTAAAGTAATTAAAAAAAATAAAATATTAATTAATATTTTTAATAGCATAAAATTTGACAATTATATTCGTTTCAATGATACAAGAAAGTTAAATTTTTCATCCTTCGTTAATTTATCTACTTCTTGAAATGGTATCACTAGTATGATCTCATTCTTAAATATAAACAAATACTCATTCAAAAAATTAAATATTAATTTTTTATCTATGAAATATATTCTACAATGATAACATGAATGCCAATCCATACTAAAAATAGTATATAACATGAGTATAGGTAAGAAAACACTATATTAAAGAAATAAACAACAGATATATTTATTGTAATATTCCCATCAATCATTATTTCGTTAATACCACTAAAAAGAGTTTTTACCAAAACATCATTATGATGTTATAGAATTGATATTTCCATATTAATATAAAACTTATTAGAAATAAATGAATGTGTAAGTCCATAATCAAATAATAAAATATAATTGTTTTTTTAAATGAATAATGTACATATCATCACGTCATTTGAAGGAGGAACACATTCTTTATTATGTTTAAATAATCTTTCCACACCTTTTTTATTCTGTTCATGATGATTTAGAGATTAATTAGTTAACTTTTGAGACATATATTCAAAATGAACCTTCTCATTTAAATTCAATCATTTTCTTCTAACCGCCCACTAGTTTCCCATGAGGCATATGTGAAAATTTACCACAATTGTATAAAATTATTAATCTATCATGTCACTCTAATAAATTATTTTTTACCACATTTAAAATATACGTGAGGATTGCATTCTGATATGTTTATTTTATTTTTTCTAATTTTATACCACCCTAACAACTTATTACCTTTGATGTTATGAGATAAACATGATTTAACAAACATTGTCTCAACCCTTACAACACATTGTACACTTTTTATATAACAATTAAATTTAAAAGTAACCTATGTTTTTTGTATATTTTTCATAAAAAATAAGTAAAATCTATATGTATAACTTACATGGTTTATAAAATAAATTGTTTCATATCAAGTTAAGCTATTAAAATTTCCTTCATAACAAAAAACTATGTACCCTTCCTTTTTCTTAAAATTTAGAAATTTATTTACAATAATTAGTTGAAGAACATTAGGAAAATATTATTCTAGAAAAGTATCCATAAATACATATCATCCCATGGTGTCAATGTCATTCTACTCCTAGATATTCATAAATAAAAACAACTACAAATTTGATTCACCTTTAAGATTATGTACTTCCAGATATATCTTTTAATTATCTAAATATTCCACAACATAAAATATAATATCCAAATTATGCATTTCTCATTCGAATATCATAGAGTCTAAGGATATATTTTAGAGGATTTTTCCATATGTAATTATCTAATATGGAAATATTACTCTATTTAAAGTTTTCTCACTCCCTAGTATTGGTACCACCATTTATAGACATTGTTAGTTGGGTTTACATAATAAATCTACTCATATCTAACTCCAAACATTTAATGTTATTGATTTGCGTGGGAATATTCTTCTTTGTGACTTCATACTTCATCAACCATATTTCATATGAAGAAACCAGTTATAAAATACTCGAATTTTCGATAAAAAACATGGAAGTTATTAGATTTAAAATTACTTATTAGATGCTAATATAACCATAAATTAATGTTTAATACCCTTAAAAAAGTCCCTACTATGCCTGAATTTATTTTGTTTCCCTACAACCATTCTAAAACCTAGTGTAATATAAACCCTTCTTTCAGACCAACTATATGACGCCAGTCATCATCAATTTTTAAATTCTATATTTATATGAAATAATTTATTGTATAACTTAAAATGACCTTTCATTCATAGACTTTCTTATTATTAGGACTCTAATTATAGTAGATAAGTTAAAAATTAATCTATGTTTAATATTTTTTTCCAAAAACATGTTTCTAAAATGTTACACATGATTCATTCAATATAAATCTCAAGAATTTGAAATTTGACTTCATTAGTCTTCTTACACATCTATTAACCCTATAAAATCTTTAAAACATAGGATAAGATAATAAATCTCATTAGATAATTTAAAAATAAAAAAAAATGTAAGTCCATCAAAATATTTTAAAATTCCTGAAAACATTTTCCCACTAAATTCTAAACATTGATCTTGTAAAAACCCAAAATCACTCATGGAATAGAATTCATAAAATAATATACAACAATCTCATAGTAAGATTAATGAATCAGTTAATCCTCCTTGGAAAATCATATGCATTATCACCCCTTCAAATCACCAATTCAAATCCCCCTTCTGAGGGAATAACCTAATATAGAACTTCCAAAACACCATTTATGTAGATTTATTAATAAACCAATGTATTATAGAGATGCATCACAGTATCACCCATCAACAAACACAATACAAAAATGTTATATCATGAATACATGAAATAGATATTTATTTTCACGACTACACCAATAAAACTAATAAAAACCCACTATTATTCCATAAGCATGTACATAAAATTTAACCCCTAAAATAAGAAGTAGATCCTGTTATATTTCTGTTAACATTTATTTTAAAATAAAAAAGTCATAAAAAATTGTTATATATTTGAATTTTGAAAAAAAAAATGAAAAATTAGAGAGGATGATTCATTATATTTAACAGTTTTCCAAGTAGTAAAGTTCATTCATACATAAAGCATTAAAAATGAATATTATTTTTAGACTTTTAAAATTAATTTTTAAATTTTATATATTGATAACAATAATATCATTTCTTTTATAATTTAATGTGAAAATACATAGATAAATACCTTATAAAATAAAATAATCATAGTGAAAAATATCAATAAAAAAATATATAGAATAATTATATGAAGGAAAATGTTTCTAGATAAAAACATTAAAACATTTAATGAAAGGTTTAAATGAAAATTCCCCTTAACATGAGTCATGAATTTCCTTGTACATTTATTACACTCTTGAATAATAATATTCTGTTAATAAATTAATTTAATCCTAACCTTTTTCACATACACAGCATAAAACCACAAAAATAAGAGATAGTTTTTAATAGAGTTTGAATAAAGGGAAAACAAGTAAATGTTTGATAATGTTACTTATAATATTTAAATTTTTAAGTGGATCATTGAAATTAAAATCATAATTTCAGAAAAACCCCTTATTTTTATATTGTATGTTCTTATAAAACAAATTTTGTGGGAGCTAATGGATTATATTTAATCATTTATTGTTAAAAATTATGTAAATTTCGTGGGAATATAATCATATTAGAAAAACAGGCATGTTTTTAAAATATGTTTTACATGAAGAATAATAAATAATAAAGGAGGAAGTGGCATAAAAACACTAACATTTCTCTTCAAACAACCTTGTTTGGAATCTATCTAAAGCATTTGTAGAAAAGGAATCATGGAAATTACAAGGAATTATTATCATATAGAGATGAGTATCTGAAGATATTTCAGTATAATTTGTAAAATAAAAAAAGCTGATATTATTTGAATAAGGATAATGATTATCTTTTTACAATAAAAATTGTATGGAATTTACGAAAATTATTATTTTTTAAGGATAAATAATGTAATTTTAAAGATAAAAGTGATAAAAATGGATATTTGATGATATTATAGACCAGTACCCAACCCACATGTCTCGATATAAATTTAATTATTTTCTAAAAATTTATATTTTAATTTTTATAAATGAATACTTGTTAATATTATATTTAGGGTCACTTTCTTCATTATACTTTAATAATATCTAGAAAAATGTGGAATTATAATTTAAATATTTAATTAATTACATAAATATCAATTTTATAACTAAAAATATTAATGGAACCTAATTAATAAAAATTAAATAATTATTAATATTTTTAAAACCATTTAAAATTTCTTTTCTCCACCTTGGAAAAGCTATATATGAACATTTAGTAAGTGTTTTGGATAATCAGCCTACTATTTTATGTTAAAAATAAATTACTAACAAAAATATATTTTAATATTAATCAATATTATCTTATTAAACATCTCATAGTGTTTTTTATTCTCATCCTCATCATGAAAACATATTTATGTTTCAATTTTTTATTTTCATACCTTTTTAAAGTACTAGGTATTTATATTGATAATTAATTTGTAGTAAAATTATAAAATTTATTAACATATATGTGAAAATAATTGTGTAACCAAATTTATTATTTATAATTAGGGATAAAAATATTATCCATGCCTAGATTAAATCATAATGACACTAATTTTACTCTTCCAATGATGTGAAATCACTACATAAATAGTAATAATTTTTTAATATTTATCATAAAAAAATAAATTTATAATAATTTAATACTATTTATATGATACATTTAGTGATTAATCAAGTTTGAGATGAAAATTATGTTTAATAGATTTTTATTTCATATTTATATCATGATGATATCATACAATATGTGATATTTTTGAAAACTATAAGTTTTAATTACACCCTGAATAACCAAATTACATTGAAAAATACATAAAAATCTACATAAGATAATTTTGATATCATGAAACAAAAAATGAAATATTTTTTATTAAGTTACATTTATAATATTTGTAAGTTTATCTTCTCAATAAAATAATTTATTACACCAAAAATTGTTCATTTAAAATATTTTTTTTTTATTTTTTCACTAAAAATTCATATTCTTATTTCATAACATAATAATATTATCAAAATAATTAATATTAATATGAATGAATAGAACTAAAATGAACATTAACGAAGAAAAAAATATTTATTAGTAAATTTTACTAGGATATAAAAGGGTTCAGGTTTATTTTTATAGTGTTGTGTATTAATGAAATGTTAAAAATTCATAAGTTTATTCCTATAATATATAGTCTATGAATCATTTAACATGAAATGAAATCATAGTAATGGAATTAAATGAATTAATGTGTATTTAAACTATAATAACTCAAAGTGATAAACCAGGTATAATTTTTTTGATATAGGATGGATGCTTGATTAGTAAAATTTTATTTATTAGGTTTAATGAATCTATGAAATAATACATACCAATTTATCATGGAAATATTTTTTCCAATGCTTATTTTTCTACTCTTTCTAATGAGGGGAAATAAATGAGTGGAAAAATTATTATTTGCCTATTTGCTACATCATGTTTTATATATTTTGTTAATATGTACCTATATTTATCTTAGAAATTAAGAATTTTATGAAATTAAAATTTTAATACTAGTAAAGGTAATTAGATTGTTGTCAACAATGTTGTCAACTAAATTAAATGGACCCATGATTTATCATTGATATCTAAAATAAAAAAAATTATTGTAAATAAATTTAATAATTTCATCTAATAATTATATATTAATGATGTTAAATCACAATCTCAATTATTTTCTAACTCAAAAGACATAAATAATAATATAGGTGGAATTAAGAAAAAACTATTGGACACCAAATTAAAATATAATGTTTCATTGGATATAGTGACTGATCAATATTTATGAAATATTTTATTCATCAACCAATATAAATTTTCATTTAATTTAACCATTTTGATATATTGGAATAATAAATAGAATAATCACAAGATTTAAGGGACCTAATATTATCCACAAATCAAAACATAATATTTTACTAAATCATGAGATCCTAAATTGTGGTGATTTAAAATAATAAAATACAATTATATATTAAAATATGAAAAAACTCTTAGTATACTATTATCATATCTCATTAATGATGGCCACATATGATCTTTATGTATTAGATATAAGTATAAAAAGATTAATTGCAAATGGATGAATTGAAATCACTTTAAAAAGGTCAGTAATAAAAGGTTTTTCTATGATAATTATATTGTAGAATATTATATTATTATAATTATGTCATTATATTTTTACTATATTTATCCAAGATAAACATAACATAATTACTATATTAACATCATTATTTAGATAATAATTCTCACAAATAGCCACAAAACCCATGGATTGAATGGCATGTGTCTTTGAGATTAGATACATAACCATTTTAAAGAATTTATAATTTCACCAAAATAGAAGTCATATAGACTCCGTTTAGACTTCCCACAATCTATAATAAACATCATAACACGGGGAAAGGAAAATATATTAAATGGGTTTGCATACACACTTACTAAGGGAAAAGAGACAATATTTCATCAATGGATAGATCATATAAATTTTAGAAAAATGATTTGGGGAGAAGTATATATTAAAAAATAATAGGGAACAACTGGATTTGTCTATTATTCATGATATAATTAAATGTCATCTCAAAAGTAAAAAAATAAACCATGTAAAAATTGGGTAGAATCATGTGAAATTAATAGCATGTCAAGGAGAATTATCATAGTAAATAGATATATAGAATGTCAACAATACATTATATAAATAAATAATTATAACTACAATATCATAATATACAATCTTATAAAATATCTTCCATAAGAAATTAACACATAAATAAGTGAAAAATATTCATGCATCATATTCACATAATATTCCAACATCTCATTTGATATAAAACCTTAAATCATGCATTATAGGGAATTATAGGACTCCAAACATCATCGTGAATATATATTAGGGTCACATAAAATCAAATCATTCATATAATTATTAATAACACCATGAAAAAGAATGGGTTTTATGAGTTTTCCAAATGTTAAAAAAGAAATCATGATCATTTAAGTAAAAACTAAAGCACACAAAAGGAGTATTTAGAAATAGAATATATTGGGTTAATTATAAACCATTAATTAATTTTAGAGAAAAATATAAAATTGAAAAAAAAATAACAAAAATAAGTTTACCTAAATAAATATTTTTTTCATGATCCTAAAAAAAATTATTTCTGAGTCACATAACGAATTTTTTTTATAATAAAGATAAAACATATTAAAACAAATTTATAAATTAAATTCATATAAATAGATATTAAAAATAAATAAAATATATATTATAATGTAAGTTATAATTGATCTATATTTGATCATTGAATATAAAATACATTGAAATATTTTAATATTCTTTTATTGAAAACCCAAATCATTAAATAGATTTCAAAGCCATTTTTTTAAAATGAATAATTGAAAATAAATGGATCATTATAGATAAAAAAATTAGTTTCCACTATTCAAATTAGAACATTGGTTGGAATTAAATAAATGGATATGAAAGAAAAAGAAAAGAAAAAAAATTGTAGTTACCCTGAATAAGAATTAATTTTAATAAAATAATATAATATTTATAGATGAAGTCTTTTGTGTGAAGCATGATTCACCAAAAAATAATATAGAAGTAGAACATTACATAATAATACAGTATAATAGATTTTTCTTGAAATAAAATTTTCATTATTAGTTATTATGTCCCAAGGAGATGATTTGAGTCATGAAAACTCTTTACAATTTATATATCATTAATCTAATCAAATATAGAAAGATGGAGAGATCCTTAAATTGAATTTCATTACCAAGAAAAAAAGCTATTTCATGAAAAATTATCTAAATAATGAATTATATAATCAATATAAAATAAATTAGAAAAAACGTGTTTAAAAGAGAAAATTTTGATATGAAACACCCATTACTTTCTTCCATCTTACTCTATAATGCCCTAACCTCATCAGATTCTTAATATTTATCTTATAAAACTACATAGAAATATAATATTAAATAAAAATATAGGGCCCCATAATATTATGTAATTATGAGAGATTCTCGAGTGGAAAATGTTTTTCACGATTCAGTATAAAAAATATTACGGATTGGTTATTCTTGAAGTGCAAGAAATGTTACCCATTTATAATTGAATGAAATGGATAATTTAGAAGTAAATATTACATTTCCAACAATTTAATGATTCTTTTCATATTGCAATGGATCCAAAATGAAAAAAAAAATTAGGACAAGCTCATATGGGTGATGATTCATCTCATACATGCATTTTATAAGAAACATAGTGTTCTTTTGGAATTTTTTATCTTTTTAAATTTTAAAATAATTTACATTTAACCTTAGTAATTATAATTAATCATTAGTAAATAATATTAATGGAAAAAATTAAAATTTTGCATTTTAAATATTTTTATCCTTATCATTTATAACATTTAAATATTTTTACAGAATAAATTTTTTATACGTTTGAAATGTTAATAATAACATAAACCCAACCAATGCTTAAAAACTATTTTTTAGGAAAAGTGCACTATTATGTTTGAAAATTTATATAAAAATAATATTACTATAGAAACTAATTTTTTTGAAATAAATTTTTTTATTATAAAAAATAATAATTAGGTGTATTTTAAATCGATCCAAAATCACATTTCCCTATATAAACACTTAATTAAAATAAAATGTTGAAAAACATTTTTTGTTAATCTATTATTTTAATTAGTTCTAAAATTATTTTCCATATGATATATATATTCAAATGATATTTTAAAATTCATTATATTATTCATTGAATACTTATTTTATTACTTAAGTGGTTTTAAAAACATTTATTATATTTTTAACATGATGTTAATATAATAAAAAATATATAATTTTTATGAAAAAAAAAATTTTCTTACTTAACAATAAACCTCTTAAAAAAACTAATTAATTCATATAAAGTGAATTTTTAGTTTTTAAATAACCAATGATTTTATTTTTCTATATTCTAAATTATAATATTTATAAATTTATTTTTGAAGATAAATTTCATAATATAATGAAAAAAAATTTAATGAGTAAATACCTTTTATAAACCAAACCTATTTTTAATATTATTTCCAATAGATTTACTATTTAAACATTGATAATAAATTATTTAATATATAATAATATTATACAACAGTTCAAATTAATCTATTTTGATTAGATATACAATACTTAAAATCGGTTCTTTAAAAAATGAAATATTAATTTTATAATAATTACGTCTGAACAAATACAATTTATATTAATGCTTTATAGTATAAAATTTATTTTCACATCACCATTGATATTAAAATCTTAATTTTTATTTTATATATATATTAAATATTATTTTAATTACAATAAAAGTATTTATACATAACTCATATATATATATATATTGTTTTAATATCATATTGTGAGATATATTATTTGGAATTTAGTACATAACAACACAAAATAATAGTATAAATATTAGATATATGTATAATGACCATATTTTAAATTACATTATTTCATTCATATATATATATATATATAAATTATTAATTCATTCCACTCTCACTTCACATGTAACAGTTTGTATTCCATATTATTGTTTTTTCATAATGCTTTATCCCTTCATGGTGATATTTTTAATTATAGGATTTTTTTTGGATATTGGTGATCCTCAATGATTAATATAATCTACAGGATTACCTATTTGTGATGGTTTTATTCTATTCTATATATCTTCCCTTATTGATTTATGCACTTTTATGGATGTATTTTAACTATGGTGAGTAATAATCTATAGTGTGAAATAATTTGTTTTAGGTTCATTTGTTTAAAGGATCTACTTATTAATGACTAAACTGTTGTTATTTTAATTCAAGTCTTATAAGATTTATTTCCAAATAAATTAATATTACTATAAAATATGTATGAAAATATAGTTTATAATTATAAACACATTGCTTAGAAATACAAACTTACTAAAAACCTTCAGTGTCACAATTTCTGACATAAATATATTATTTCATTGCAATATTAATTATTTCATACCAAAATAAATATTTAATGGAATTTGAATTATATAGAGGATTAAAAATATAATTACTAAAGAGATATTGACATTATAATTTTTGGAAATAAATCTCTTTCTTTAGAATATTATTATTCCTTATATTGAGTTTTCCTAACTATTTGAGCCAAAATTATTCCATTATTCAATATCAGTACCCACATTTTATAATATTTTACTAGAGGGTGTTTTTTGTCATCCATAAAATGATAGAATATCGAATGGTAATATGAAATGTGTTTCCTTACTAAAGATGATTTTTTATCTAATTTGGATGAACAAATTGATTAATGAAATTTTGTTAAATTTATCTAAATGATGGATAATCAAATTTCCACAATGCACACACCCATAATTGTCATTATGGAATAGAATATTCATAAAACTATAAGGTTTATTAAGTAATAAAATCATCGGGGTGTTGATTTGGTAGTCTTAAAAAACTGGTCAAATGTACTATAGTGATTATAATCAAATTTCAAAAAATATATCAGCAACTATGGAATGGAGGGCTCATGTAACATGAATATCATGATTCCCTTTTGGAGTAGTGCGTGCATATGTATTTCTAATTTATCTTAGTACTAGATAATAATAATTCTTATTGTCTTGGTTAGTCCCTGGAAAAGAGTAGTGACATAGATAATGCCCCAGTTCCCCAAATATAAGACAATGAGTTATTAATGTAACCTTAAGATAAACTGTATTTAATTAAATTACGTTAACTAACTTATTTATATCCTCTTGATAGATTAATAATTTATGACCCCATATTCAATAAGTAATTCATCATCCAGTACCAATAAGGTATATCCCTTGATCCTTATTTCTAAATTTGTGACATAAATGAAATTGAATATTTTTTCCTTTAGAATATTTATCAAATAATCTTTTATGAGACTTAGTCAATATGTTATTTAGTGAGTTTGTGACATTGGAAATGTTCACCTTATTATTCATATTTCATTATGACTATTTGGGTATAATCATAAGTTTTCTCATTCCAACTCTCTTTGTGATGAGTTTTTCATTACGGTAAACATTGCATTATATCTCTCACCCATTGTTCCTTCTAGTTACAACCATTACTAAAACAAAAACATTTTATATGAGTCATTAAACACAAATACAATAGGGTAATTCTCATAATTATAAATGGAATTCAACCATGAAATACATTTTTATTTTATATTATCATGCTGGTCAATAGTTTATCTTGTTTAACCTATATGATTATTCTTTTAAACAAGGTTATTTATTTTGGGTTATATTATATTTATATTATTAATCCCTCAATGTAACTAGTAAATAAATCTTTTTTTGTTGATTTTAATGATTGTATGATCACACAAAGAATATTACCTTGGAGTATCTAGATATGTACAATCTAAGGACCACTCGTTTTGAATGAGGGTAATGATTGATTCGATTATAAAACAACCATTTTTTCTATGATTACCTCAAGTTTAATCAATTATATATCTACATCAATTTTATAGTATCTATATATGGATATGAATTATATGAAATCCACTTACTGTGAACATTAAAAAATTCTCATAATGTATTTATACAATTATAATTATACCTATGTATTTCACTAAATGTATAAAATCATAATCCCAAATAAAACAATACTAATATTCAAAAATAAATAAACCCTTACATGATATTAACTATATAAGACCGTGATAAAAATAAATATATAATTTATTGATTTCAAGATTTAGATAATACATCTTAGAAACATTCACACAACCCAATGATCAAAAAGAGTAGTTTTAAGGATATTAACAATATAATAATCATAATATACAATATTTATTTCCTAATATTATTCTTGATTAATCCCTTCATGACATTCCAAATTTTACACATATCATTATAACTTAGGGAAAAGAAATCATATGAAATGGGTAATCTAAAATTATTATTAATGGAAAACTTATCAACATCTCATCTAGCTATTGATCAGTCTACTATGAATGAACATAAACCTGAAATAAATTTTATATTTAAATTATCATTGAATAATAATAGTTTCCCATAAGTAATTATTGATGGACATGTAATCTCTAGTAAATAAAAAATACAATGTAAAAATTATACATAATCATAAGACATAAAAAATTCTTCATGGAGAATAATAAATGTCACAAATAAATATGGAATATCATTTAATGATAGTATAATACATATTTTTTTACAAAAACATAATAATATAAAATCATGTGAGAAAATCTTCTCACTTCATGTCTACAAGACTAGTGAAAAATAATCATGCATATAATTCAAAAAACATTTCATGATCTCACATGATATGAAAGTATAATCAATTAATTTGATGGTGATATAGGACTTAACCCATCACCATCCATACATTTAATAGCCATAAAAAATCAAGTCATTCATCTCATCATAAATATCCCTTGTAAAAAATCAACCCTTCTCAAAATAGTATAACAATAAATGATGATTTTTTATACCATAATTGTGAGCACCAAAAAAGGGTATTTAAAAAAACACATATAGGGTGATAGATGAACCAATATTCATTTGAGAAAATCACTTGAAAAAATGAATAAAAATAGTAAAAATATGTTTTCATCAAAAATATATCTTAATAACATCTTTAAAGAGGTTATATACAAGTGACAACCTAAGAATAATTTTTGTAAAATTACATAGAAAATATATGAAAATGTCTTTTAAAACTAATTCTAAAAAGTTAATAGGAAAATACATAAATCATTTTTCAAAATGTATAATAGATATGAAGAATATGTGATCATTAAAAGAAAAATCTTTTCAAATATTTCAATATGCATTTATTTAAACCAACATCGTTAAAATGATAATGGATCCATTATTTTGAAATGAATATATTTTATTAAAAAAATAAATGGAGATAAAAATAATTATAATTTCCACTAGGGAAATAATAATGTTTGAATGTATTAAAGACATGGATATGGAATAAAATCGGTTAAATTAAATTAGATTTACTCTTAATAAAGATAAATTTTCATAAAATAACTAAATGATCATGGAGGAAAACATTGGTGTGAACTATGATTCCCAGAAAAATAAGTGTAAATATAATATAACTTTATCATAGTTTAGAGTAGAGAAATCGGGAATGATAATAGTCAAATATGAATAATTATGATCTATTGAAAATATTTGAGTTAATAAAAAAAATTATATTTTTAAGAGTATTTACACAAAATATCATGAAAGGGATATAATATTAAATTGATAATTAATTAAAATGACTAATTTTATTTCATGATATATCATCTCAATTGGGTAGTATATGAATTACATAAAGGAAATTATCCCTTTAATAGAAAACATGTCTCAAAGAGAGGATTTATAGATGAGAAACTATTACATTATTTTCTTGATTACCCAAACATGTTATAATCTGATTGAATACATGAGTAAACTATAGTATTATGAAATAGCTGTTTTTACCCTGAAAATATTTGAAATACATATATTAATATTTTTGGAGGAGGGTGTTTAGATGGTGAAAGATTTTGAGGCCCATTGAGTATGTGATCAACATTTAAAAATATTAAACATATTAATTTCACATGAATATAGTTTTTCTAAAAATTGTATTAAGTCCAGAATTGTGTCTTGGATCAGAAATGGGAGGCCTTTATTGAGTTTTGAAAATAGATTTTTCCAATGATTTGGAATATTTGTTTTAGCTTCATGTGTATGTTAAAATTTTTTCATGGGTGAAAATAATAAATATATATAAAAATAAATTTATTTATTTATTCTTTTATGTAGTGATACAATGAAAAAGGATACCTATATAAATAATTATTTATAACACAATCATTTGGTTAAACATATAATCATGTGATTCTAAAAGTAGATATATGAGGATAACTCGGTGAACGATAAAAGATTGAGATCATGATCGAGGATCGTTTCACAAATGGAGGTTATAGATCCTACCAGTTACATCAACCTTCGACAATTCTTCATCATCATCCAATCCCACATTATTTTCAATTATTTTTATATGAATTTATCCTTATGTATTTATTCATTAATGAACAAGACTAAATTTTTATAACTGTTTGATTCATTGGTCAATGGTTCTTGTGGTTTCAGTTTTATTCCTTAAGGGATTTTTTTTGAATTGAATTTTTTGTATTATGATTCATCCTTCATCATCATAAGAAGAAATAATGGAGGAAAAAATAATATAGGAAATTTTCATTACTTGTTTTATGGATTAGGGATTTCTCTCAATATTCTATGTGCAATCACAGTTTAAATTTTATTTTTCGAGTGGTTTGACCGATACCCTATAGAAGGGCATAGTAGAAATGATCTATGCCTAAATGTATAGTTAAAAAAGGTTCAAGATGTAAATAAATGGCATGATAGTGGTATGAAATGATGGATTGACTATTAATATGGTGTCTTCATCAATGTATTTAGCATCACAACATAGGGATGTGGTGAAAGATAAAATTCGAGTGGACTGATGGTCTGGACCAAGTGAGCAGTAATAGAAATGTCGCTTAACGCTAGATCTATGATATCAATGCATGATTCGTAGTGAAAATGGTGGAATCTGAAGAAGGGGAGAAGGAACTTTCAGATTCTATAAATCTTATGTTACAAAACATGTAATCTAGAGATACATCCTATGTGGGATCCCTTGGATGTGTTTCCATGTTTTCACTAAGAATAAAATATCCCAGGCCATGGGATGCATGTAACACCCCCTGTGACCCAACTGGATGACTCCCCATGTACCATCAGGTAAATGGAAATATCCAGAGACCATGGGATAATCCAAATACTCATACATGACTTGTTATAAATATACAGAGTTTCATACATTGATAGAGAGAAGTACACATACACAACTACGTGTACATGTGAATGAACATGAATACAAGGGCACAAGAATGCGACATTCTGAGTGGTCACAAAATCTCTACACAATTTATACCCCAATGTATAGTTATAGGTATATGCATTCTTACATACCATGTGACACGGTAAGACCTAGGATGACCATAAAATGGAATGACAGGTTGTGTACCTCTGATATATGTTGTGTATTCCAAATAAGGGTGTTTTAAACCATTATTTCCTCTATTTAAACCATTTTAGTATATATAAATACCTAGGTCATTTCCCTTGACGGTATAGGGAGGAATTGAATCATTGAAATAGGATTTTGATTCCCATTGTGGGTTTAGTTACAAACATTGTTCAGGGTTCCCCGTATGGGACTAGGTTGATATCCTTTATCTTTTATAGGGGGGATTAATGTTATAAGAGATACCAAAATGAAAATGGTGTCAAACACTTTGTAGAAAGAAGACGTACTATGGTTATTGGTGTCCCATAGTGCCCAATGTGTGGTCCACTACGTAGATGATAATATCATCAGTGATACAATGACTACTTATTTGTAGGGCTTGATGATCATGATCATTAGAATGATTATCATTAGTGGAAGCATGGCTGAAGGAAAAATCCCACCTAGAAGATTGTTACCTAAAATACTCAAGTATAATCTTCTGTATGGAAGTCATTTGAGCCCCCTAAAGACCAGTTATAAATTTTGAGTATATCTGGGTATTTATTATTGGTGTGTCTCTTGTCTTGTTGAAATATCTTATTATAATTTGACTAATCTTCATGATTTATGGTATGTGATTATAGGGTTTCATACTGAGTATTGTTATACTCAACCGTGAATGGGATATTCCAAAACATGTACTTTCTTAAGAAGATGATATTTCATTTAATAGTCTCCTAGGAATATGATGAGTTGGTAGATCATTGATTTTGATAGAACAATAGAGGTGTTTATGTGGATATAAATTTGACAACTTCCCCCTCTATCAGAGTAGGTTTGACATCTTTATATATTTTTTTAGTCTTATATTTTGACCATTTATGTCATTCAGTGCATTTTTTCATACTCTAATGGTCGAATATTTCTTATGCATGCATTGGTATCGGTTTTGGTTTTACATATCATCATTGTATAAGTGTGGAGATGTCTATGAGAACATAGGTACATTAGGAAAATTCATCCCATGCATTTGATATTCCTACATGGGATGGGCCTTTAGACCGTGGGTTGTTGGAAGACTATTTAGGGGGGTTAAACTCATATTATCAATGGAAATGCAGGACCTAGTGGGTTATGTCATGAAAGAGTGGTATCAAAGGGTGGTTTAAACATAGGAGTGATGTGTTTATTTTTTCTAGTTGTGAGTATTCTTTTGGTTAATAGATATAATTTTAAAGTGTTTCATATTCATTATTCAAGTATTGTATTCTAGTGTTGTTTTGGAATCTGACATAACCATTTGCTAGGTCTTTGATAATATACTTTTTGGAACAAATCCTGAAGACAATGGATGTGGGGAAAAATGATGTTACATGCATCATATAATAATGGGTTTTGTTTTTAATGTCACTGTGGACTCATTCTTCTAGATATTGACATTGAATGGGGTTCACCATGTTTATATTAGGATGTCTCTGAGAGGGCAGCTTACTATGATTCCATTATGTGACCATGAGGTTGATTTGGATATTGAGGTGGATTATGTATAAGGGAATGTGCAGGATTTGTTACCTCAAGGTGGCCTTCCAGTTATGCCACTACACTTTTAGCAACAGATAGCGCTGCCTTTTCCAATTAAGGATGCATATAGCCTAGCTGTCCTAAATGATATTTGTTAGTTGTGACTTCGATGATTTGTAGTTGTCCATACCCTTAGTAGTTGTAGAATGTCTAGTGTTAGGTACCAATGTTTTCAACCTCATGAGAACACTGAAAAATAAGATAGTGGTCCTAGTAGTGAGTATTCTATAGGTCTCTCCTATTTGATGGTAGAATTTGGTGACTTTGTCACATGATGAGACAACTCCCCCTTTGTAATATTTCATGTTTCTATTTAGGGAGGATTTTATATGGACACATTATGATCAATGAATATATAAGTTCTTCTACATTTATTTTAGGGTAGTATGATTGTGGTAGAAAATTCAATGAGGTTTACTATTATCTCATGATACTACATTGAAAAGGTATGAGACACTTTCTATTTAATGGTAACTATTGAGTAGGGAATACACAAATATTATAAGGCTCCAATGATATCTATTTTTATTCCCACCTATGCTGAATTTGTACAGTGATAATTAGTTGTGAATAGACTCTTATTTGAGTATATGTCGGCAGAAGGTGCCAGTAGTGGCAACACCAAAAGAGAGACATTGGAATCTAGTATCCAATGATAGTAAAATTGTATAGTGAATGTGAGAATAATTAGAATAAAATCCCATATTATATGATCAGTGGTTCATATCTCTTATGATATATAGTCATTTGAGGGAGATATGGTGCTTCTCACGCAAAGGTTGGGAAAATCATGCTTTGGATTTTCTGACCTGTTGTATTGTTTATGGGGAGACAGTTAATGAGATTCCTAGATAGAGATAATGTTACGATAAGGGAGGTCATTATGTCTACAAACATGGAATGGTAGCAAGTAGAGTAACAAATAGTGGTAGACAATTTGAATTATTTCCCCACCACCACCAGGTGTTCCATGATAAGCTCAAGGATCTGGTGGTTAAGGGGGGTGAAAGAAATAGATATTGAAGGCATATGACCTATAGGTTCTTGGGATGATTATAGGTATGAATTATCTTCACAAATTTAGATAAGATATTGATATATATGGGTGTGATCCAATCATTCAATAACACTTCTCTATTTTAAAACATAGATATTTTGTTTTAGGCGTCATCTCAACCCTTGCATATAAACACTCTTATTAGAGTTTAATTAGTGATCAAACACTTCTGTTGATAGTGTTAAATGGTTTATGGGGGATAGAGCTTCTTATGTGATGACTATTTAGCTACGATAAGGCCTTATGATTTCATTATAGGAATAGATATATTATCCATAGTTCATGCCCAGAATTTGTATTTTAGGTGGAGGATGAGATATACCAGTTTAGATAGGTTGATTTATTTCCTTCATAGGTGACAATGGAATATAGAAAGTATAGGATGAGCTCATTATTAAGTTTATAAATCTGATTAGTCACTATTTTTCTCATATTTCATGTGGAGAAATGGATGCCATGGGATTTTATTTCCCTACAGTGGTGGCATCGTACATGGATGTCTTTCCTAAAGACGTTTTGTTCATAACCCCCATTGAGTGATATAGGATTTCATTTACTTTAACCCTAGGACTACTTGGATATCTACACTAGTATATTATATGGCTCCCATGGTGCTTTGAGACTTGAGGGCATGTTTATAGTACTCATAGGGGATGGGATTTGATGAGACATAGTGTGTCCCCTATGTATCCCTAGTGTAATTATCAAATAACAAGGATTAGAGTTTGAGGTTGTCTGAGGATTACAGATCCATATAATAGGTGATTATAATGAATATTTATCCACTATTGGGAATCAATCAAATATTTGATCAGCTTATTGGGGCATAATGATTCTCAGATATTGAAATGAGATCTGTCTATCTCAAACACTAAGTATGCTTTGAGGATATAATGATGGTAACATTTAGATATTTCTATGGTCACAATGAGTACTTGGTGGTTCCTTTAGGAATGAATAATAGATCAACACTATTTATGGGAGTCATAAACTAGATCATTCAAACTTTATTATACATGTTTTTTGTTGTCTTCATCGATTATATCCTAGTGTCCTCAACATCTATGGAGGTGCATGTGAGACACTTGAGGATGGTCCTTAACGTACCATGAGAGAACCAACTTTATGGGATGCTCTCAAAGTGTCAAATTTAGATTCAATATATTCATTTAATTATACATTTCATCTCAACTGATGGTGTCGAATTAGAACTGGTGATGGTTGTGTTCATGTATTGATGGAAGCTAACCAACAGCAGGATGGAGGTTTGGTTCTACCTTGGATTTATTAGATACTATAAGATATTCAATAAAGACATCTCTAGGATATTGTAACCTTTTATTTTTTTTCTAGAAGGGGTATAATTTTTTGTGTATGAAGACCATAAAACTTGATTTTATAGAGTTTAGGTAGATGTTCACAAGTTCCCCCACACTGAGATTACCGAATAAGATTTTGAGTACATAATAATCTATGATTCCTTAGAGAATTGAAATGGTTGCACTATGGAACAGAATAATGTAATATTTTTATGGATTTAGGATGCTGAGATAGTACAACTAGGACTACATTACCCATGATATTCTCAAGTATATCTTCCCTCTGAAGGATCATAACATGAGATAAATGGGATATAAATTATTCCACCGTGATTACATTTTGGATATAATTCACACTCCTATGAAGGAGAATGTCGTATCAGATTACCTATGCAGAGTATATTTCTCATAGTTATTGAATGAGGATTCAGGGTAGTTGTCCACATTATAACTATACATAGTGGAGAATAATTTCTATTAATATATACAATGAATGGTTGTTACCCCATAGCTTCTATGGAATTTTAGGGAGGCATAGCAGGGAGATACTAACTATAAAACCTTATAGACCTAGATATCCACATGATGTTCTTTTGATGTATTTTTTGAATGTAGTAAGCATGCCAACCTTTTCAGAGGATGTAAAATGGTACCTGTGACATTTAATGAGGAGTTTGAAATTTAGATCATACAACCCATTTGGTAGTATGACAATGAATGGAAATTATGTACAAGGACCGACATGTTCAGTTTTTGTAGTCGTGCATAAATAATGGTATAGAAGAGTTTTTCTCTCGATTCTTTACTTGTATGAAGTTGAAAATTTTAATTAAATTCAATATAGAACTTTATAAGTGACACCTTATCACTTATTTTATGGTTTTATTTTAATTTGAAATTAATTAAATGTGTTGAGGGGGATTAAAATATGAAGACCATATTTATTTTATAAACATATTAAAATGAATATTTTTAATATGTTTCAAAATTGAAAATAATTATGGGTTCCCTATTATGTGATTATTTTATACGCTCAATTTTTATTGAATATTCAATATTTTTTAACATACTACATTATTCCATTTTCAAAATTTCAAATACATTTGACTAGATGATGGAATTCATATTACACAATCCATATCACATTCATTTTTAGAGTATGTTATATTGGATTTTATTTTTGATTATCTCGTATGATAATACATGGAATAAATTATGTCTTCATTTATTAAATAACTTGTTATTCATTGATAAACATAATGAAATTACAAACATTAGCGATTGAAGATGAAATTTTATATTATTTTTAATATAGGGTCTATTGAGGATGTCTTATGAGTAATTATAAGAATTTTATATTCTGAAGATAGATTAGATCTTAAATGGGGATGATATGGGAAATGATTTATATACTCTAGAATATTTTTAAACCATTTTGTGGTCATTGAAAAGTGAACAATGGTGGACATGGGTATTCTATAAAACACACACATATATATAAACTTATATGTGTCTGTTCAAGGAAATGAGTATTAGGGTCCAAAAATTAACTAATAAAATTCACATAATTGATTTATTTTAAAAACTATTTTATCTTATATTAAGTTGAAACAGAACTACAACTCTCTATATAGAGGTACACTGGGAACTTATTTTATTTTTATAATTTTTATTCTTATATGATGTATTTCTATAAAAATTGTTTTTATGAAATTCCAGGACAATGTATAGATTGGTGTCTCTAGTGGATTGTCCTGAAGTGAGAAACTAACAAGATGATTTATTTTTTTCTTGATTTCAATACCTATGATCTGATTACAACTACCCATACAAGCAATGACATTACTTAATAAAATATAAAAAATCTTGTGTGAAATGTGACTATAATTTAATTTATATATCATAATTTATATGCCTTTTCATAGTTTTGTATTGGACACATTATTCAGTCTGGAAACATACATGTTTTTATGATAAAGTTGTATGGGTCACAGGTGACTACCAACTATGGAATATATAATAACATCATATATGTACTATTTTTCATGATGATTAATATTATTATATTCTTTGGAATATGCTTCATGGAATTAGTTTTTAATTTACATTTAATCATATATTACTATTTAGGTATATAAGAATCCAATGTGTATATATACCCTTAGTGGCAATGTGTTATGTTTATTTTTTTATTTTTCCATTAGCTATAATGTTATTGATGATCTTTAAAAAAGATAATATTAAAATTTATTCATTATAAATAATGTAAAATATCTTCCCAACCTTGTTTTCTCTATCCTTTAGAATTCCCTTAGTGTATATTAATATAAAAGTATTCATGTGTTATTTTAGTAACCATTGACAAGAACTACTATGGGATATAAGTGAAGGAAATTGTTAAATAGTATGAAATATTAATTTTTGAATGTGAAATTGAGAGTATATTTGAGACAGGAGAACCATACATTAGGATGTAACATAAAAATATTTATGAAAAAAATAATCATTTTTTATGTTATATTTACAATGTGTAGTTCATTTTTTGTTTTGATATCATCTCAAATTTGGACTAATAATTTTCATTTTATGAATTATTATGTCTATCTTAATTGTTTTCACATGTATTAATACATGAAGTATTTCCTAATTATTATTTATTTATTAAAATTTATAGGTAGAATAAATTATAATTTTATATTATCTGAATCATGTAATGAAAAAAAGTGGTTTTATTTTTACATACTAGTAAGGATTAGTTTAAAATCACAACTAATTGGTTTATTTGTTTTAAAGAAACCCTTTTCAGGGTGATTTATGTCAATTTATTTCCTGTATCAAAATTCATAATTTTTAATGATTATATGTTATAAATAAAAAATTAATATTTCATGTAAAACGGAAATGGGAGAGGGAGAAGGGTTGGGTTTTAAATATTTTATATTATTTCTTACCATATTTATAAAAAATGGTTGATTGTGGAAGGGTAATCCTGAAATAATGTGAAATTTAATATATATTAGTGTTTACACTAACACCTAGTAACTATAGAGGGACAATTTGATGTACATTTTATAAAAATTATACCATCTATTAATACTCATGGAAGTGGAAATAAGTGATTTGGATTAATAATATCTTGGATCTATTAATATTATGAATTGATATCACAACGATATAGGAAAACCTATATCCTTTTAGGGTACTTTATGCATATACATTTCTCTTAACTCTTATATGATTTGGGTGCCCATATGATGTTATAAATATAGTAATATTGAAAAAAGTATACTAATTTCGTTTATAAATAATATTATTGTTATTTATGGTCTAACTTGACAGAACCTAATTATTTATAAATAATATTATTGTTATTTATGTGGGAAATATTTATAAATAATTAGGTTCTGTCAAGTTAGACCACATAGGAAGATATTTTAGTTACAAGGGCATCATCATATCTCAATTGAAGGTTTCATTAGTGATTAGTCTATAAAATATGATAGAGTCAGTTAATCTGTAGTGAGATTTATTATGTTAGAGTACACTAAATTTTATCATTTTTTATACATTTTTTAGAAAATTATATTAGTTTAGAAAAAAAATTCACTTGTGTGATATGATGAGTTTAATTATTCATGAAACATAAATATACAATCAATCTGATAGTTAGTGGTTAAGAAAAACATATATATGTCTTCGCAATATTCTTATGGTTGGTTGGTCTTAGAATCATTGTGATTTTTTTCCTTGTTTAATATGTCTATTAGTAATCTTATGTCAAATATTATATTGGATACTTTGTATGGAATGTTTTGGTATTCATCTTTTTTGGTTATTAGTAAAATGTGATTAGCTAGTAAATGTTCCTAGAATGTTTAGTTTGAGATGATCAATATAATATTAGTGAAATAAATTCTGAAATGGTGAGTTTATTATATGATTATATTATTAAAATGAAAGAAAAAATAATTGGTTTACATTGTATGACTTATTATTGACATGTTTTATGAGGATTTTTATTATTTCCAATAAAATGCATAGTTTATTTTTTAAAAAATTATTACTTGGAATCAATATTATTTCAATAATATCATATCTCATATACCGAACCAGTGTGAATTCCCCATTACCCTGATGACCAGGCCAGTCCTTACATTGCCCAAAAAAATTTCTAAATCCCCATGGGTGGGATACAATCACCAGTCACCATAGAAAATAATGTTGGGAATTATTATTCCACAAACATGGTGGAAGCAAGAGACACAAGTCAGTATGAGTTCAGGAAAATTTCCTCTAGGAGAACTGTACAAGATGTTAAACTAGTATAAACCACCATAATGGATAAACATAATGTACTAGAACAGTAGACAAACATCCCAAGTCCCAATAGAAACAACAACTCAATGTGCAATATCAACTGAAAATTCCACAATCAAGTGGTTCTTTCCCCTTTCACGGACCTAGCAAGAGGAAATATAAAAATTCACAAACACACCAGTAGGGTGTTGGATAAAATCCATGTAGGTTCCCACCATGGATTAAATAATAAGTATATATAATTAATTAATAAAATAAAAAATTTCATTTTTAAAATAAATATGAATGGAATTTCAAAAGAATACATAAAACATGTAATAAAATAGATTTCCAATGATGGAAGTATTTAAAACAATCGCTTAAATAAAAAATTTATAATAAAAAATTTTTATCAAATTTAACGAAATATGTAAATAATTTTACAAATGGTCAAATATATAACAAATAAGAAATAATGTGAAACATGGTCATATTCCAGGAGGTACAATAGTTCCATATTAGGGGATCGTCACACACTTGAATAGTTATCAGGGAGATATGTGTATAGATGTCCCTAAAACATCAGTCAAATAGGACTCATCCCCATCCCATTGGGGATGTGATGTAGTATATATGTATTTTTATAGTTTAAAAGCTTAAATAGAGTGATATTCTAAATAACTCACTAATTAAAGGGGATTTTATGTTCTCAAACAAAAATCTCTAAATATAAATTTACTTCAAAAAGTTTCCATATAAAATTAACTCATTTTCATCCATTTAAATATATCAATTTCAATTTGAAAACCAAAATGGGCCTTTAATAAAATAATTAACTTTCCCAAAATAAGACCACAACAGTTTTTATCAAAATTATTTAATCTATTTTCTCATATAACAATTTGAAATAAATTTTAATGAAAATTTCCACAACATAATTTCAAAATTTAAATGCCACAATTTAAAATTTTCAATCCAATTTCATAAATTTACATCAATTTTAACAAGAACATCCCAATTAAATGTAATTGGGGTTTTTCTAAAAATTTCATGCCAAATCAAATTCAAATCCCAATTTATGAAAAAATAATGTTTTTTAAATAAAATTGAAATAAATTTATTTTAAATTATGAAATATATAGTTAAGAATGGAATATCCGAAATGGGACCACCTACCTCGGGATCATGTTATTGTGAAACACAATGACATAAATTTTAACCACAAATGAAAAACATTGACATCTAGTATCTGAGTAACATCTATATATTCCATATCTGAAACAATGGGGATTAGATTTTCCACAACATAGAGATCTAACAAACCATAAAAAAGGTAGTAGATTTATCCTGAGGGAAGAAATAGGTATAAGGAACTTATCAAGAAAGGGTATAATGAAATTTTTCTGACATTGACCATCCTTAAAAGAGGTTTAGAGGAGCCAACATTGGTCCACGAGTGCCCACACTATCCTAGAAATCACAATAATAAGAGTCATAGTAAAAAGGGGTCCTAATGGTGGGTTGAATTTTTTTATGTCTTTTTAGATTTATTAAAAGTTGTGTGCATGGTTAGATGGGAACAGTTTCACTGTTAGATAAATAATGCACCCTAACCTTGTGCACCCAATTGTAGGGTTTCACTATTTTTCTAACCATCCACCTATCGTGAAAAAAATAACTCTATGGTTTTGCACAATTTTTACTAGTAATCATAGTATGGAAAAACTATACCCCAACCATTCCCACGCCAAGATCTGTTAAAAAAATCATACATTTCACATGAATAATTACTAAATGAAACCCAAAAATACATGATCTATATTAGGGTTTATGAGTAACTATGAACTCTAACAAAATGTTAAAACCTTCCCACTATAGAATCTTTATGTCCCAAAAAATACAGTTTGAATCACCCATGTCGAAAAGAATATGCCACTTCTCTCTCATCAATGTCTCTCTCACCCATATATCATGAGTATCATAACTGATATACGATACAATTCAAAACAAATTAATCAAACTCCCAATAGGCGCACTGGTTATATATTATACTATCCTGGCTGCATTCTCATTCATGGATAAATTAGGCTCTATATCTAGATCAAACTATCTCAGAACATGAGAAATATCATAATGATACATTCATATATGAGATACAAGAATCACATTATGTTTTTTAATAATATTTTATGGAATTTATATACTATAAAAAAATTTACCCACCTTCTCAACAATCTCAAAAGGTCCTAGATAACATGGAGCCAGCTCCCTTGTCTCCCAAGCAGTCGATTACTAAAACTGGGTGATACTTTCAAGAAATCTTGATAACCAACTGAAAATTCAATGGTCTATGGAGCCAATCAACATAAGGTTAATAATAGATCTATATCATTATTATTAAATAATTAATAAACTAAATATTTGTTGTTGGTTCCTGAAATAGGCTAGACCTAATTAATGAACATTACATCAATCTCTAGACAATACATCTGATATTTATAAGGCTAATAGTACAAGGCCCCAACATAATATATTCTAAATGCGAACAAGTGACTATTGATATAAGAAACTCCAACCAACCCTCGATGATCATCACATGATCCACCATTTTTAAGAACATATGTGTAAATCATATAACTAAGAATGTGTATAGCTCATTCTATATATCCTTATGACTATGGATGCTATATCATACTTAAACTAACCTAAGATCCCAGTGCCTCGTGAAGGCCTATCAAAAAAGGAGATGCAATCATTGGATATCTATCAGATACTATAGAATATAAAACTCCATGAAAATGAACAGTCTATTTCACATAGATATTAACAAACACTTTAACTTTCGTTGTATCATGAATGGGTATTAAATGAGTTGTTTTGGTAATATGATTGATCATAAGAATATCAAATTCTACTTTCATGTGGTACTTGAAAACCCAACCACAATGTACATTGATTTCTCTTCCCATATCCAAGGGGTAATTTTTAATGGATGATGCACACCCAAATGTCTCTGGAGCACAAAATTGGCATATTAGAATGCATAACAATGAAATACAAAATCAATAATGCCTTGTCTTAAACCATTCCACCAGAATTGTTGCTGAATGTTTTGAAACATCTTCATGGTTCATGGGTTCATATCCCACATGAGTTATGTAAATACCACATAATGTCGTTTCTTAATAATGATGGTACAAAAACGTGATTATGATAACATATAATTCCCTCCATGGAGAAAAAAAATTATCAATTGTATCCCCACCATAAAGATTCACTTATTCTATGTAACTGATCAAAAATAATTTTTTTCAGGTAGAATCAGCTTGAGAATAGATTATTTCAACTGAAAACTAAATAAGGAATCCTCGATCCCTAATTACCAGACTCTAATATGCAACTGTGAAAAAATCACAATCAATATCCACTCATCTGATGATTATTTAACATGTCAGGTTGGAATTTTCCTTCTCAAAACATCTGAAACAACATTACCTTTCTCTAGGGAATATGAAATATAAAGGTCTAATTATATTACTGACTCCACCCAATTACTCTAGTGAAGACTCAAATATTTTTTAGACAACAAAAATCTCAATTTCTTTGGGTCAGAAAACACGATTAACCATTCTCCAATAACGTATTGCCACAAAATATTAAGAGTGTGCATCAAGGATCCATGTTCATATTCATGGGTTGGGTAGTTCTTCTCAAGTTTCCTAATTGTCTGAGATCCATAAGAAATGACATGATAACATTGTATATGAAGAAATCCAAAAACTGAACCTGATGCATCAAAGAAGACCACAAATCCATGCTTGGAATCTTGAAGATTCATCATTGGAACAATAGTCCAAAGATGTTTATTCTCATTTGAATAATTAATAAATTTTTCATCCAAATCAAATTTTACTCTCTTATGAGTTAGATAATTCATTAGAGAAGACAACATTGATACATATTTACAAATTGGTGATAATATATAGCTAATTGCAAGAATCTCTGGATCTTAAAAAAATACCACCGTTGTTCTCATGTCATAACATCAATCACCTTCATAGGAAAAACTAATATACCATTTTTGGACACCATGTTTCCCAAGAAAATCACCTCCTAAATAAATAATTCATTTTCAAATATCTTGTAATAAATTCAATGATTTTTCAACAATACACAAAATTATCTCAAATGGAAACCATGATCCTCCTTGAAGTTAGAGTAAAATAGGTTCTCATATACACAGACCAACAAAAATGTACCAGTGTACTCATGGAAAAACCTTTTAGTTTATTTTATATAGACAAAAACAGAATTGTTCAAACCAAATGTCCTAACAACATACTCATAATGTTCATGCCTGCTGTGAATAGTGATTTTCTAAATGTTAAATTCATTTTATTCTAAAATGATGGTATACTGATCGAAGAATAATCTTCATCAACAAATTGTCCCCTTTACATTAGTCAAATAGATCATACCTATGTGGAAAAAGATATTTTTTCATTACTATGACTCTGTTGAGGTTTTGGTAATCAATGTAGAGGAAAAGGGACACATAATCATTCTTACCAAAGAGAAAAGTCATTACCCACAGTGACACACTCGGGCATACAAGGAATTTCTATAAAATATCATTCATCTATGTCTTAAAATAGCTTATTTCTAACAGTTCCATGTGGCAAGATGGAATATGCACTGGTTGAGTACCATGCACTAAATAAATAGATAACTCCAACTCTCTTACCAGAGGAAAACTAGAGGATCCATAAGGGAACACAACAGGAAACTCAATGACCTTTTGAGGGAGATCACAGTATATGAATTACCACTCTATGTCAAAATAAAACATGGATATTTCATTCTACAACACTAGATAATATAGTCCGACTATACTATATTGTGGGGCCCATTCTCCTAGAAAGATCTAGAAAATCTCATAGGGTTCAGTAAAAAAGTCCATTCAAATATAACATTCAATATAGTATTTGTTGGACTTGATCCAATCCATAATGAACTTTATGTCATGATTTTTCATGTTGGGATACATAAAATACCAGTTAATATCAACATCAAATAATGAAGATTCCCAAGAAGGACTCTGTAGATACTTCTCTTTCATTATCCCAAGGGGTGTAATAATATCCATCACATTAGATAAAATATCTTCCTGAAGATTATGATTTTTGAAAAAATGGGTTGAAATAAATGAATGAGATTCACCATTATCAAATAAATTATTCACTAATGATGATGATATAGTGACGGTACCTCCCACAATCATTTTACCTATATTTTATCCCTCTAGAGACTCTTATAAAACATGAAAAAGAATAATTCGGGACGCATGTGGATGGAAATGCCTTCTTTATGAATCATCTGATTGCACGGTAGTATTAATAGGAACTGATGATCCCATGGCACTATGTGGAGTAGATTAGATATGGTATAACGTTAGCAGGTTACATGATCAATCTCACAAACAACATACCATGGTTGCCTTGGTGAAAACCCATTTTAAGTGGCCAAGTATTCCATATTGGTAACAAATCAAAGGGCCTCATTCATGAACTGTAGAATTTATAGAAAGACTCTACTGTTGAGAAACACCATGGGAGACATCAATCATCATCATTCCTTTAGATGAATTCAATAATGTTCCAGAAGGAGAAAAATGAGCTCTCATCATCCCTGAAATACCCACTATGTGCATCTCAACCATTAACACCCAATCCATCACATTACTAAAAGAATGTATCACTAATAGAAATCCTAAGAGTGAATCTCAGATCTAAATATCATCTCACACCATTGAGGATCCATATTATCCTTCAACACAATCTTAGGTTAAAACATCCTAAGTTCATCAAATCAATTTTTATATTCTATCATGGTATTAGCATCCTTCTCTAGTTTGATTAACTCTAAATCCTTAGGAAAAAAAATTGAATTTTTATAGAACTAGTCAGTGAGAAAATATTTATCGTCTTTACACACTAAGAATTGCTTCTTCAACATCACCTTAATGTCCGACCAACTCCTTTTACGTCCCTATAGAATAAAGTTTGTGCACTGAAACTGTATTTCCTCAGGTGTCTTTAAGGACACAAGCTAATGCTCAATCCTACTAAAACTATCAATAGCCTCTTCAAGATCATTAGATCCTTTGAACGATTCTAGATTCTATCAAAGGAACTCATGATGATTATTCTAAAAAACATCCATATTAGGTTCCATAGTTGTATCCTATAAAATAAAAAGTGCATGTGCCTATCCTAGGGCCTGTATAGTACACATAATGATCTTAACAAGGTTCTAGTCCACTAGAGGATTTACTTAAGAGGTTTTTTGTATACTCCTCCGAGGTAAAATTTTCACATATTAATAGAGGCATTATGCTACTATACATTCGTATAATTTATGTAAGATGTCATAATAACACTCAAACAGAGAAATATGGGAAATTATTCCCAATATATAGATAAAAAATATATGGATTTCAACCTATCCATATCAAAATCTGGGAAACAATTATAACTAATTCTCAAGATATCATTCCCAAACCACCCATGGTGAATTAAGGTTCGATGTGGTGACAATATGATAACCAATCAATTATTATTACTTCCTCCTCCACAATAAGATTACACAAATACAAACTAACATCAAGGAATGATTATTGACCTTCAACTTTGGTATAATTATTCCATAAACCATCCTGGATACCCTAGTACCCTGATAACCTGGTCAGTCCTGACATAGCCCGAAGGGTGTTCCCAATCCATATGGGTTGGTGAAAACCACTTGGAATCAAACAACATGATAGTGGGAAAAACTTTTCTACAAATACAATAGAAGAAAGAGATACATGTCAGTATGAATACAAAATAACTCTAATGGGAGAAATGTAACAGAAGTAAAATAGGTAAAAATAGCCCCAATGTACAAAAACACAGTACCATAAAATAGGAAAAACAAAACAAGTCCCAACATACACAGGTTCTAAAAGTATAATATCAATAAAAATAGACACCACCTTGTGGTTCTTTACCCATTCTCTAACCTTCTAGGGGGAAATATACAAATTCCAAAAGGCATAGGTAGGGTGTGTGAAAAATTTCTAGTAGGTCTCCACTGAGGATTCCATAATATGAAGCCTCAAATAGTTAAATAAATAATACATTAAATTTTAAAACTAAGAGGCATGTAATTTCAAAATATTAATTAAAACAATTCATGATTTACATTTAAAATGATGAATGTATTTCAAAAAATGGCTCAAATTTACATTTTATTAAAATAAAGTATATAAAATATCAAGGCATTTATAAAACAGTTTAGAAAAATTGGAACATATAACAAATATAGACAAATGAGAAACATGGTCATCTTCCAAGAGGTATGATAGTTACAAGTTTTGTGATCTACACACACTCAAATAGTTCTCACATGAATATCTGTATTGGCATCACTCTGACACTAGTCAAAAATTACTCATCACCATCCCATCAGTGATGTGAGATTTTTCATATGTCTTTCTATAGTTATAATGTGTCAATAGAGAATTATCTTGAATAACTCACTAAATAACTAGTTTATAATGTTATCTAATAAAAATTAGTAGTGGGTAATTCTCATTAAAACTATTTAAAATAAAATTAACCCATTCTCATCCATTTTATTTTGCAAATTTCCATTATAAAAACAAAACACTATTTATCAACTCATTCATTTTCCTAGTATAAAACTACATGGGAAAAAATCATGAAAATTTTATCCAATATTATCAAACAAAATTTTGACACCAATTTCACAAATCAATTCCACAATTTAAATTCCACAATTTAAATTTTAGAATCCAATTTCACAAATTTCCATTTATTTCTACAAACATGAACACATTCAAATGAATTGGAGGTTTTAAATATTTTTATTACAATTAAAATCAGAATTCCAATTTACAAAAAAATAGGGTTTTATAATACAATTAAATGAAATTTATTTTAAATAATGTAATTTACGGTTCAGTAAATGTAAAATCATAAATAGATCACCTACATCGAGATCATGGAATCACAAAACAAAAATCCCTAAATTGAAAACTCCATAAAATAATGTCGACATTGAAGATTATAGGATCAACCTAAGATTAAAGATCTAAAAAATGGGGATTATATCCTCCATCATCATGAATATCTAACAAACCTTACAGAGAAGAGAAGCGAGATTGAGATATAATCAATACAGAGAGGAAACATGACAGGGAAGGACTGAAAAAGAATCACCTAAATTCAATCAAACATGAAAGGGTTTTGAGGATCCAAAATTGATCATTTTGTGTTCTCACTTCTCTGAAAATAATAATTATGCATGTTTGGGTCAAGTGGATATATAATATTGGGGTTAATGAATTATTAATGAATATTCATATTTATTAAAAGTTTCACACATGGTTAGATGGGAAGGTCCACATGGTTAGTCAAATAGTGCACCGAATATTATATGGTTTATAGGTTTTCCCTTGGTGGGAATATGATTATTGAAACCATTGCCCAACCGTGGAAACCCTCACTTCTTATTTTTATATGGTTTTCACTAGTTGGGTGCATAGTTTGGGAAATCCATTCCCAACCCAAAATCCCTTATAAAATTCCAAAAATTTGACTCAAAGAACACCAAAAAGAGTCCCAAAAAATGTGTGACAGAAAAATTCATTTAGAAGTACCTGAATATAGTTACAATGTGTTACATCACAAGTAAGAGTTAGAATTGTAATAAATAATATTTTGTCTTGGAATTCATGGACCTGGAGGTATTATCTTGCCTATGACACTACCTTGAAGGGTTGTTATTTTTTCCATCAAAAAATGTGATTTTAGATTACAATTATCCTTTTACTATTTCATGTTTATTATATATGGTTGTTTAGAATAAATATCAATTATATTTAATTGCTAATTTTATCAATCCATTATAAATATTTCATAATATTTTTTTGTCAATTTTTCCCTGGTATATCATTAATTATACACAAGAATAAAGAATATTCTATTGATTGTATCTGGAAACTATATTAGTTATTTTTTTCATCAAATTTAAATTTTTTAGGATGAATATTAAAATAGGTATTTATATTGAATTGATAGAAATTATTCATTATTATTTTTATACACCTTCGTATTTTTATAATTTAATGAAACTATAGTTTACATAAAATTAATGAAAATTATGGACATAATATTCAGATGGAATTTGACAATCAAAAAATAATTTTACTCATATGAAGCTATTTAAATGTTTTTTATAGATTTATATTGTTTAATTCCATGATCAGGAAGTCATAGGTAATTGTAATTTTATAAACCCTAAGAGATTATAATCAATTGTGTTAATAAAAGTAATTGAGATGTTTTTGAAATTTGAATATCCTTTGAACATCAAGGAAATTAGTGTCACATTTCTATAATTTCATCAGTATGGATATTTATATGACTACATTAACTAAGAAAAGTATGTTTTTTTAAATAGATTTATGTGGGTGTCTATATATTAATTGAAGAGAAATATTCCTATTACACTTTACATGACATGGAGATATCTATTACACTTTATTTGGGAAATATTTAGAAATAATTAGGTTCTGCAAAGTTAGACCACATAGGAAGATATTTTAGTTACAATGTCATCATCATATCTCAATTGAAGGTTTCATTAGTGATTAGTCTATAAAATATGATAGATTCAGTTAATATGTAGTGAGATTTACTATGTTGGAGTACACTAAATTTTATCATTTTTTATACATTTTTAACAAAATTATATTATTTTCGAACAAATTTTCACTTGTGGGATATGGTGAGTTTAATTTTTCATGGAACATAAATATACAATCACTCTGATAGTTAGTGGTTAAGAAAAACATGGATATGTCTTCCCAATACTCTTATGGTTGGTTGGTCTTAGAATCATTGTGATTTTTTTCCTTGTTTAATATGTCTATTAGTAATCTTAGGTCAAAGATTATATTGGATACTTTGTATGGAATGTTTTGGTATTCATCTTTTGTGGTTATTAGTAAAATGTGATTAGATAGTGAATGTTCCTAGAATGTTTAGTTTGAGATGATCAATATAATATTAGAGAAATAAATTCCGAAATGGTGAGTTTAGTATATGATTCTATTATTAAAATGAAAGAAAAAATAATTGGTTTACATTGTATGACTTATTATTGACATGTTTTATGAGGATTTTTATTATTTCCAAAAAATGCATAGTTTATTTTTTAAAAAATTATTACCTGGAATCAATATTGTTTCAATAATATCATATCTCATATACCGAACCAGTGTGAATTCCCCATTACCCTGATGACCAGGCCAGTCCTGACATTTCCCAAACAATTTTCTAAATCCCCATGGGTGGGATACAATCACCAGTTACCATATAAAATAATGTTGGGAATTAATTTTCCACAAACATGGTGGAAGCAAGAGACACAAGTCAGTATGAGTTCAGGAAAATTTCCACTAAGAGAACTGTACAAGATTTCAAACTAGTATAAACCACCATAATGGATAAACATAATGTACTAGAACAGTAGAAAAACATCCCATGTCCCAATGGAAACAACAAATCAATGTGCAATATCAACTGAAAATTCCACAACCAAGTCGTTCTTTCCCCTTGTACAGACCTAGCAAGAGGAAATATAAAAATTCACAAACACACAAGTAGGGTGTTGGATAAAATCCTTGTAGGTTCTCACCATGGATTAAATAATAAGTATATATAATTAATTAATAAAATAAAAAAGTCATTTTTAAAATAAATATGAATGGAATTTCAAAAGAATACATAAAACAGGTAATTCAATAGATTTCCAATGATGGAAGTATTTAAAACAATGTCTTAAATAAAAAATATATAATAAAAATATTATATCAAATTTAACGAAATATGTAAATAATTTTACAAATGGTCAAATATATAACAAATAAGAAATAATGTGATACATGGTTATATTCTATGAGGTACAATAGTTCCATATTAGGGGATTGTCACACACTCGAATAGTGATCAGGGAGATATGTTTACAGATGTCCCTAAAACATTAGTCAAATAGGACTCATCCCCATCCCATTGGGGATGTGATGTAGTATATATGTATTTTTATAGTTTAAATGCTTAAATAGAGTGATATTCTAAATAACTCACTAATTAAAGGGGATTTTATGTTCTCAAACAAAAATCTCTAAATATAAATTTACTTCAAAACGTTTCCATATAAAATTAACCCATTTTCATCCATTTAAATATATCAATTTCAATTTGAAAACCAAAATGGGCCTTTAATAAAATAATTAACTTTCCCAAAATAAGACCACAGCAGTTTTTATCAAAATTATGTAATCTATTTTATCATATAACAATTTGAAATAAATTTCAATAAAAATTTCCACAACATAATTTCAAAATTTAAATGCCACAATTTAAAAATTTCAATCCAATTTCATATATTTACATCAATTTATACAAGAACACCCCAATTAAATGTAATTGGGGGTTTTCTAAAATTTTCATGCCAAATCAAATTCGAATCCCAATTTATGAAAAAATCATGTTTAAAAAAAAATTGAAATAAATTTATTTTAAATTACGACATTTATAGTTATGAATGGAATATCTGAAATGGGACCACCTACCTCGGGATCATGTTATTGTGAAACACAATGACTTAAATTTTAACCTCAAATGAAGAGCATTGACATCTAGTATCTGAGTAACATCTATATATTCCATATCTGAAACAATGGGGATTAGATTGTCCACAACATAGAGATCTAAAAAACCATAAAAAAGTGAGTGTATTTATCGTGAGGGAAGAAATAGGTATAAGGAACTTATCAAGAAAGGATAAATGAAATTTTTCTGACTTTGATCATCCTTATAAGAGGTTTAGAGGAGCCAAAATTGATCCATGAGTTCCCACACTATCCTAGAAATAACAATAAGAAGATTCATAGTAAAAAGGGGTCCTAATGGTGGGTTGAATTTTTTTATGTCTTTTTAGATTTATTAAAAGTTGTGTGCATGGTTAGATGGGAAAGGCTTCACTATTAGATAAATAATGCACCCTAACCTTGTGCACCCAGTTGCAGGGTTTCGCTATTTTTCTTACCAGCCACCTATCATGGAAAAAATAACTCTATGGTTTTGCACAATTTTTACCAGTACGCATAGTATGGAAAAAATATACCCCAACCATTCCCATGCCAAGATCTGTTAAATCAATCATACATTTCACATGAAAAATTACTAAATGAAACCCAAAAAAACATGATCTATAGTGGGGTTTATGAGTAACTATGAACTCTAACCAAATGTTAAAACCTTCCCACTATAGAATCTTTATGTCCCAAAAAATACAGTTTGAATCACCCATGTCAAAAAGAATATGCCACTTCTCTCTCATCAATGTCTCTCTCTAATATATATCATGAGTATCATAACTGTTATACGATACAACTCAAACCAAATTAATCAAACTCTCAATAAGCGCACTGGTTTTATATTATACTATCCTGACTGCATTCTCATTCATGGATAAATTAGGCTCTATATCTAGATCAAACAAGCTTAGAACATGAGAAATATTCTAAAGATACATTCATATATGAGATACAAGAAGCACATTATGATTTTTAAAAATATATTATGGAAGTTATATACTATTAAAAAATTTACCCACCTTCTCATCAATCTCAAAATGTCCTAGATAAGATGGAGCCAGCTCCCTTGTCTCCCAAGCAGTTGATGACTAAAACTGGGTGATACTTTCAAGAAATCTTGATAACCAACTGGAAATTCAATGGTCTATGGAGAAAATCAACATAAGGTTAATAATAGATCTATATCATTATAATTAAATAATTAATAAACTAAATATTTGTTGTTGGTTCCTGAAACAGGCTAGACCTAATTAATGAACATTACATCAATCTCTAGACAATACATCTGATATTTATAAGGATGATAATACAAGGCCCCAACATAATCTATTCTAAATGCGAACAAGTGACTATTGATATAAGAAACTCCAACCAGCCCTCGATGATCATCACATGATCCACCATTTTTAAGAACATATGTGTAAATCATATAACTAAGAATGTGTATAGCTCATTCTAAATATCCTTATGACTATGTATGCTATATCATACTTAAACTAACCTAAGATACCAGTGCCTCGTGAAGGCCTATCAAAAAAGGAGACGCAACCTTTGGATATCTATCAGATACTATAGAATATAAAACTCCATGAAAATGAACAGTCTATTTCACATAGATATTAACTAACTCTTTAACTTTCGTTGTATCGTGAATGGGTATTAAATGAGTTGTTTTGGTAATATGATTGATCATAAGAATATAAAATTCTACTTTCATGTGGTACTTGAAAACCCAACCACAATGTACATTGATTTCTCTTCCCGTATCCAAGTGGTAATTTTTAATGGATGATGCACACCCAAATGTCTCTGGAGCACAAAATTGACCTATTAGAATGCATAACAACGAAATACAAACTCAATAATACCTTGTCTTAAACCATTCCACCAGAATTGTTGGTGAATCTTTTGAAACATCTTCATGGTTCATGGGTTCTCATCCCACATGAGTTATGTAAATACCATATAATGTCGTTTCTGAAAAATGATGGTACAAAAACGAGATTCTGATAACATATAATTCCCTCCATTGAGAAAAATAATTATCAATTGTATCCCCACCATAAAGATTCTCTTATTCTATGTAACTGATCAAAAATAATTTTTTTCAGGTAGAATCAGCTTGAGAATAGTTTATTTCAACTGAAAACTAACCAAGGAATCCTCGATCCCTAATTATCAGACTCTAATATGAAACTGTGAAAAAATCACAATCAATATCCACTCATCTGATGATTATTTAACGTGTTAGGTTGGAATTTTCCTTCTCAAAACATCTGAAACAACATTAACTTTCTCTAGGGAATAGGAAATATAAAGGTCTAATTATATTACTGACTCCACCCAATTACTCTAGTGATGACTCAAATATTTTTTAGACAACAAAAATCTCATTTTCTTTGGGTCAGAAAACACGATTATCTATTCTCCAATAACGTATTGCCACAAAATATTAAGAGTGTGCATCAAGGATCCATGTTCATATTCATGGGTTGGGTAGTTCTTCTCAAGTGTCCTAATTGTCTGAGATCCACAAGAAATGACATGATAACATTGTATATGAAGAAATCCAAAAACTGAACCTGATGCATCAAAGAAGACCACAAATCCATGCTTGGAATCTTGAAGATTCATCATTGGCACAATAGTCCAAAGATGTTTATTCTCATTTGAATAATTAATAAATTTTTCATCCAAATCAAATTTTACTCTCTTCTGAGTTAGATAATTCATTAGAGAAGCCAACATTGATACATATTCACAAATTGGTGATAATATATTGCTAAATGTAAGAATCTATGGATCTTAATAAAATACCACCATTGTTCTCATGTAATAACATCATTCACCTTCACAGGAAAAACTAATATACCATTTTCGGACACCATGTTTCCCAAGAAAATCACCTCCTAAATATATAATTCATATTCAGATATCTTGTAATAAATTCAATGATTTCTCAACAATACACAAAATTATCTCAAATGGAAACCATGATCCTCCTTGAAGTTAGAGTAAACTAGGTTCTCATCTACAAAGAACAAAAAAAATGTACCAGTGTACTCATGGAAAAACCTTTTAGTTTATTTTATATAGACAACAACAGAATTTTTCAAACCAAATTTCCGAACAACATACTCATAATGTCCATGCCTGCTCTGAATAGTGATTTTCTAAATGTTAAATTCATTTTACTCTCAAATGATGGTATACTAATCCAAGAATAATCTTCATCAACAAATTGGACCCTTTCCATTAGTCAAATAGATCATACCTATGTGGAAAAAGATATTTTTTCATTACTATGACTCAGTTGAGGTTTTGGTAATCAATGTAGAGGAAAAGGGACACATAATAATTCTTACTAAAGAGAAAAGGCACTGCCCATAGTGACACACTCGGGCGTACAAAGAATTTCTATAAAATATCATTCATCTATGTCTTAAAATAGCTTATTTCTAACAGTTCCATGTGGCAAGATAGAATATGCACTGGTTGAGTACCATGCACTATATAAATAGATAACTCCAACTCTCTTACCAGGGGAAAACAAGAGGATCCATAAGGGAACACAATAGGAAAATCAATGACCTTTTGAGGGAGATCATAGTATATGAATTCCCACTCTATGTCAAAATAAAACATGGATATTTCATTCTACAACACTGGATAATATGGTCCGACTATACTATATTGTGGGTCCCATTCTCCTAGAAAGATATAGAAAATCTTATAGGGTTCAGTAAAAAAGGCCATTCAAATATAACATTCAATATAGTATTTGTTGGACTTGATCCAATCCATAATGAACTTTATGTCATGATTTTTCATGTTGGGATACATAAAATACTATTTAATATCAACATCAAATAATGAAGATACCCAAGAAGGACAATGTAGATACTTCTCTTTCATTATCCCAAGGGGTGTAATAATATCCATCACATTAGATAAAATATCTGCATGAAGATTAAGATTTTTGAAAAAATGGGTTGAAATAAATGAATGAGATTCACCATTATCAAATAAATTATTCACTAATGAAGATGATATAGTGATGGTACCTCCCACAGTCACTTTACCTATATTTTATCCCTCTAGAGACTCTTATAAAACATGAAAAAGAATAATTCGGGACGCATGTGGATGGAAATTCCTTCTTTATGAATCAACTGATTGCACGATAGTTTTAATAAGAAATGATGATCCCATTACCCTATGTGGACTTGATTAGATATGGTATAACTTTAGCAGGTTACATGATCAATCTCAAAAACAACATACCATGGTTACCTTAGTGAAAACCAATTTTAAGTGGCCATGTATTCCATATTGGTAACAAATCAAAGGGCCTCATTCATGAACTGTAGAATTTATAGAAAGACTCTACTGTTGAGAAACACCATGGAAGTCATCAATCATCATCATTCCTTTAGATGAATTCAATAATGTTCCCGAAGGATAAAAATTAGCTCCCATCATCCCTGACATAGCCACCATGTGCATCTCAACCATTAACACCCAATCCATCACATTACTAAAATAATGTATCACTAATAAAAATCCTAAGAGTGAATCTCAGATCGAAATATAATCTCACACCGTTGAGGATCCATCTTATCATTCAACACAATCTTAGGTTATAACATACTAAGTTCATCAAATCAATTTTTATATTCTATCATGGTATTAGCATCCTTCTCTAGTTTGATTAACTCTAAATCCTTAGGAAAAACATTGAATTTTTATAGAACTAGTCAGTGAGAAAATATTTATGGTCATTACACAGTAAGACTTGCTTCATCAACATCACCATAATGTTCGACCAACTCCTTTTATGTCCCTATAGAATAAAGTTAGTGCACTGAAACTATATTTCCTCATGTGTCTTTAAGGACACAAGATAATGCTCAATCCTACTAAAACTATCTACAACATATTCAAGATCATTAGATCCTTTGAATGATTCTAGATTCTATCAAAGGAACTCATGATCATTATTCTAAAAAACATCCATATTAGGTTCCATAGTTGTATCCTATATAAGAAAAAGTGCATGTGGCTGTCCTAGGGCATGTATAGTACACATAATGAACTTAACAAGGTTCTAGTCCACTAGAGGATTTACTTACTAGGTTTTTTGTATACTCCTCCGAGATAAAATTTTCACATATTAATAGAGGCATTACGCTACTATACATTCGTATAATTTATGTAAGAAGTCATAATAACACTCAAACAGAGAAATATGGGAAATTATTCCCAATATATAGTTAAAAAATATATGGATTTCAACCTATCCATGTCAAAATCGGGGAAACAATTATAACTAATTCTCAAGATATCATTCCCAAACCACCCATGGTGACTTAAGGTTCGTTGTGGTGAGAACATGATAACCAATCAATTATTATTACTTTCTCCTCCACAATAACATTACACAAATAGAAACTAACATCAAGGAAATATTATTAACCTTCAACTTTGGTATAATTATTCCATAAACCATCCTAGATACCCTTGTACCCTGATAACCTGGACAGTCCTGACATAGCCCGAAGGGTGTTCCCAATCCATATGGGTTGGTGAAAACCACTTGGAATCAAACAACATGATAGTGGGAAAATTTTTTCTACAAATACAACATAAGAAAGAGATACATGTCAGTATGAATACAAAATAACTCTAATGGGAGAAATGTAATAGAAGTAAAATAGGTAAAAACAGCCCCAATGTACAACAACATCGTACCATAAAATAGGAAAAACAAAACAAGTCCCAACATACACAGTTTATAAAAGTATAATATCAATAAAAATAGACAATACCTTGTGGTGCTTTACCCATTCTCAAACCTTCTAGGGGGAAATATACAAATGCCAAAAGGCATAGGTAGGGTGTGTGAAAAACTTCTAGTAGGTCTCCACTGAGGATTCTATAATATGAAGCCTCAAATAGTTAAATAAATAATACATTAAATTTTAAAACTAGGAGGCATGTAGTTTCAAAATATTACTTAAAAAAAATTCATGATTTACCTTTAAAATGATGAATGTATTTCAAAAAATGGCTCAAATTAACATTTTATACAAATAAAGTATATAAAATATCAAGGCATTTATAAAACAGTTTATAAAAACTGGAACATATAACAAATATAAACAAATGAGAAACATGGTCACCTTCCAAGAGGTATGATAGTTCCAAGTTTTGTGATCTACACACACTCAAATAGTGCTCACATGAATATCTCTATTGGAATCACTCTGACACTAGTCAAAAATTACTCATCACCATCCCACCAGGGATGTGAGCTTTTGCATATGTCTTTCTATAGTTATAATGTGTCAATAGAGCATTATCTTGAATAACTCACTAAATACCTAGTTTATAACGTTATCTAACAAAAATTAGTAATGGGAAATTCTCATTAAAACTAATTAAAATACAATTAACCCATTCTCATCCATTTTAATATGCAAATTTCCATTATAAAAACAAAACACTCTTTAATCAACTCATTCATTTTCCTAGTATAAAACTACAAGGGAAACAATCATGAAAATTTTATCCAATATTATCAAACAAAATTTTGACACCAATTTCACAAATCAATTCAACAATTTAAATTCCACCATTAAAATTTTAGAATCCAATTTCACAAATTTCCATTAAATTCTACAAACATTAACATATTCAAATGAATTGGAGGTTTTAAAAATTTTCATTAAAATTAAAATCATAATTCCAATTTATATAAAATTAGGTTTTTATAATACAATTAAATGAAATTTATTTTAAATAATGTAATTTATGGTTAAATAAATGTAAAATCATAAATAGATCACTTACATCGAGCTCATGGAATCACAAAAGAAAAATCCCTAAATTGAAAACACCATAAAATAACGTCGGCATTGAAGATCATAAGATCAACCTAAGATTAAAGATCTAAAAAATGGGGATCATATCCTCCATCATCATGAATATCTAACAAACCTTACAGAGAAGAGAAGCTAGATTGATATATAATCAATACAGAGAGGAAACATGACAGGGAAGGACTGAAAAAGTATCACCTAAATTCATTCAAACATGAAAGGGTTTTGAGGATCCAAAATTGAACATTTTGTGTTCTCACTTCTCTGAAAATAATAATTATGAATGTTTGGGTCAAGTGGATATATAATATTGGGGTTAATGATTTTGTAATGAATTTTCATATTTATTAAAAGTTTCACACATGGGTAGATGGGAAGGTCCACATGGTTAGACAAATAGTGCACCGAATATTATATGGTTTATAGGTTTTCCTTTGGTGAGAATATGACTATTGAAACCATTTCCTAACCGTGGAAACCCTCACTTCGTATGTTTATATGGTTTTCACTAGTTGGGTGCATAGTTTGGGAAAACCATTCCCAACCCAAAATACCTTATAAAATTCCAAAAATTTGACTCAAAGAACACAAAAATGAATCCCAACAAATGTGTGATCGAAAAATTAATTTAGAAGTACCTGAAAATAGTAACAATGTGTTACATCACAGATAAGAGTTAGAATTGCAATAAATAATATTTTGTCTTGGGGTTCATGGCCCGGGAGGTATTATCTTGCCTATGACACTACCTTGAAGGGTTGTTATTTTTTCCATCAAAAAATGTGATTTTAGATTGCAATTATCCTTTTAATATTTCATGTTTATTATATATGGTTGTTTAGAATAAATATAAATTGTATTTAATTGCTAATTTTATCAATCCATTATAATGAGTTAATAATATTTTTTTGTCAATTTTTCCCTGGGATATCATTAATTATACACAAGAATAAATAATATTCTATTGATTGTATCTGGAAACTATAATAGTTATTTTTTTCATCAAATTTAAATTTTTTAGGTTGAATATTATAATAGGTATTTATATTGAATTGATAGAAATTATTCATTATTATTTTTATACAGCTTCGTATTTTTATAATTTAATGAAACTATAGTTTAAATAAAAACAATGAAAATTCGGGACATAATATTCAGATGGAATTTGACCATCAAAATTTTTTTTACTCATATGAAGCTATTTAAATGTTTTTTATAGATTTATATTGTTTAATTAAATGATCAGGAAGTCGTAGGTAATAGTAATTTTATAAACCCTAAGATATTATAATCAATAGTGTTAATAAAAGTAATTGAGATGTTTTTGAAATTTGAATATCCTTTGAACATCAATGAAATTAGTGTCACATTTCTATAATTTCATCAGTATGGATATTTATATGACTACATTAACTAGGAAAAGTATGTTTTTTTAAACAGAGTTATGTGGGTGTCTATATATTAATTGAAGAGAAATATTCCTATTACACTTTACATGACATGGAGATATCTATTAGATTTCATGATTTAGAAACAATAATCACAACTTGTTCAATAATCCATTTGTGGTATGTAATACTGATAAAATCCTCTATTGTATCACTTCATAGTGTAATATTAATTTGGAATTTTTTTATTATATTTAACACTTAATTTTTTTTACTTTGAACATATTTATGAACTAGACACATAAAGTATTATAGTAATTGTTCTTTTAATGAAATTTACTACAAAATACTATTTGAATCCATGAATGAATGATGATTAAACATTATATTATTGGATTCCTAATATTAAATATCTGACGCTAAATGTTATTTTTTTAATTATTGATCTTATACCATAATTTATTAAAGGTGGTAAATAAATCCCTAACATTTGATCAATATTTTATAATATTTGAAAAATAGATATAGGGGAACCAATATGATTGAATATAAGAGTATTATTCATCCAATATTCATAAAAAAATTATTAGTAGTTCACATTTATATAATTTATATTTTTCTAGAGTACCATGAAATGAAAAAAAATCATATTTCATAATTCATGTTTAACATTTTATTGGGTAAAATCAGGATACGTTATTATTCCATGTTTTATTTAAAATTAATATATTGGGTTTTCATATAAATTTAAATAAAACTATAGTGTTTTATCAATACTCTTGTAAAAATGGGTCATTCATAGGGCATAGATTATGACATTGAAAACTCTTATGGGTTCAGTTATCTCACATTGAAATTATATAGATTGATATATACTAATAATCTATTGTCATCAATCCATTTTTTATACTATATTATAAAGGATAATGACAAATGATTCAATATCTATTGGTCTTTTCATAGTTTTAGAGAGAGAAATATTGGTGAACATGATTATTGGAATGGTTGATATATTCATAGAGTATCCTAAATATTTATAGACCACCTTTTTTAGATTTTATAGCATATTATAAAGATGATGAATATGTTGGTTTAACATTTTTTCATGGGAATTATGAGATTCTTCATACATTATCTAAAACTAACCAAATTCATCCATCTATTAGGTGGCCATTCCGGTTTGAGACCACATGTGGTGTGTTCCTAATTTCCACAGGCTCAATAATGTAAAAGAGGCTGATATCATAATCATTGGGAATTATTTCACTATAGGCTAAATAATCAGATATATAATAAAACATCTACATTAGAGAATGAAACATAAATAAAATGAATGAACTAGAGACCAAATAATAATAAATGAAGCATCCATAAAAATACAAATGGAAAAAATGAAAAATGTCATCTAATCATAGGAATAATGAATAAAAATTTAGTACAAACACAACTAAAAAAATGGTAAAAAATAAAACTAGTACTTGTAATTTCAATGTGACCCATGATCGCTCTCTGCATCTCATTCCAAATATATGGAACAACCCACATCCAAACGTTTGGTAGAATGAATTTGAGTAACCTAAAATTAAACCTTATTATCTATATATGATGACCAGTATATGCAAGTTGTGAGAAAAAACCCCAATTAGAATGCACTAAATATTTTTACTAATCATGCAAAATAAATTCTATTTATTATATTTTAAAAATAAAATTAATTCTTTTTCAAAACAAATTTATTCCAAATCTAAATCACACAAACATTTCCTAAAAATTATTTTATTAAAATTAAAGAAAACAAATACATGGAAACAACATTTAATGGGTCTAAAAAATTATAAAAAAATCACCCTAATTATAAATGAAAGAACGGTATATTCAAAAACTTTTTCCAAAGGTATTTTAAAACATTTAAAGAGGGCCCTTTGATATAATATATTAAATAATGTAAAAAAATATCTTTCATCATTGAAAACATTTCCTAAAACGTAAAATCAAAATCATATTTTTTCTCCAAATCCCCTTTCCAAAAAATGTTTTGAAAAAATAATGCCTTTGAAAAAAACCACTACATGAAAAAGATTTTTCAAGTATGGTACCTTAAAATTTTTTTATAATTAAGGTAAATAGAAATAAAGGCACCACAACCAATCAATGATAGGGAAAATAATAAAATCCTAAAAAACTAAATCACATTAATCATAATATTATGTATATCAATATATGCTAGAAAAACACATTTTACTCAAAAAAACTGTTCCAAAATGGAGACAGGGAACATAGGTAAGTACTATTATAATTTTGTACACCACTAATATCCCATTCATACTATCTAGAAATAAATTTCCCTAGAACACTTTTTTTGGATCAAAGAAAGATGCAATCTCAAAAGGATTGATTTCTCTTTCAGTCAAACCATGATAGAGTATCTAGGAAAAAACCCATAGTCAATGCATTTTCCATACAAAGGTTTTTATTTATCTAGACATTTATGTATTCCCCTAGGAATCCCATGTAATATATAAAATGATGACAAAAAATCCAAATCATCATTAAATAAAAGGAATAAATCACACCTCACCTATTAAACTCAACATCAATAACCCCTTTACACTAGTTCATAGTACATATTTGATAGAATATTTCCCATGATCCACAATTCATATCAAACAATACTTATTCACCACCATGAGGTCATAAGATAACAAATGGGTTTGAATGTGCCTCACTCTTATGCAAATATCATTTATAAAACTCGAAAAGATACATATGATCCTTTATACAAAGTCATTTATTTCTAAGCCTCCTTATAATGGTTTAAATTCCAAATAAAATCCATTATATAAAACCAATATATTTAAATCCATTTAAAATATCATTCCAAAACAACTCAGCCAAAAAAAAATTTAAAAATCAATTCATTAATCAACAAAATATTATATTTAAATTATCAACAATCTAAACAGACCCATGAAAAATTAAAGTGTCAACCAAAATGGTGAAAAAGAATTTCAATGTAGAGAACTCTATTTAAAACACTTCTCTCTAAAATTTCTAAACATTTAACACATTAAACCACTTCATAAATTCCAATGAAAAATCTAAGTAAGTTAAAAAACACCCATCGCACTTAGTTTTATTATCCAATAGTGGAAACCCCCATTTAAAATTCCATGTTTATCTTGTAACCATCTTTTTTCAAGTATCACTACATTGACTTTCAAGTCCCACTAGAAATGACATGTAAAAACTATTTTATGAAGATAATATCCACATAAAACCCATTTAATATCAACCATATCCATTAAAAATGATTAAATATAAGAAATATGATATTTTAAACCTTTATGAACCAAATACAATACCAATTTAATAAAACTCACAAAAATAACAACCTTATTTCAATTGAAACCACGATGGAAGTCATTTCTGTTTGCGGTGAGAACTCAAGAAATCCCCAAGTGACTGCCCTTATACCAGAGACAATCCCCCTGAATAAAACATCCCAACCCCCAAATACATTACCCAAAAATCCAAGGGTCCCTACGAGTTGGGAAAATAAATAAAAATTGGTCTATTTGAGGAAGCTATAAGGGACCCATGGTAGTGAAGTTGATATTACTAAAAGAACCTGATGGAAGAAAGAATTGAATGACTCCAAATCCAATAGAAGAGATCAATAAATCATCCCTGGATATGTGCCTATCATTTTTTTACAAGATAATAATTGAATTAATTCAAGGGGGATCTAAAAACTATAATGTAGACACTAAAATTTCACTTTTATGTGAATCTCGGAAACATTCATTTATTGATAAACCGAGTGCAAACCATGTAGTTGGTAAATTATAAGAAACATTTCCTTTCAAGGTATCCAATGAAACCCACATAGTTCATCTAATTTTTCTTTAACTATTTAGAGAATAATTACCTAGTCATAAAAACATATCACATGATATTCACATTTTTTTACTATGTTCAATTTGTACACCTAGAAAATCAAGGGAATGAAAATCCAAACGGTTACTACTATGTGTCACTGTAACCATGTTCAAACCATTAAATTAAAAAACATCATGTTAAAATATGAAAATAAACTTTCCCATATAAGGTTAACCCACATGGTTACTCCTAAACTATGCATCCCTAATCATAAATAGAAGAAACAATTACATTAATTAAAACATAAAACCAATATAGTAAAAAAATTAAACGTAAAATTTAAATTAATGACTACAATTAATTAGATATTAGTCTATAGTGATATTTTGTGATATATTATTTCCACCATGCCACTTTCTAAACCCTTAAAGTCCCTTGTAAAGGGAAAATTATATGAAATGAGTTAAAATACACACACTATAAGTCCACGGCCTTAAACCTTACTTAATATTGAATTAAATGAATAATTCAAATTGAGGATCTTTTATGGTTTAGAGTTTTAGAGAATTAAGACATAACTGTTACATCTCAAAAGATTACAAAGTAGACTATGTTTCCATAAAATAAAAACTCTTTAAAAGAAACATGTCTAGTTCCATGTTTTAGATAGCATAACTCTCCCTTGATCCAATCCCTGACCCTATTCCACATTAAGTCCTGTGAAAAACATTGCAAAAAAACTTGGGGTGAGAATAAAAAAGCTCAGTAAGGGATACACAATGAATGAAAACTGTTAGTTTATCAGAACAACAAGTAAACCATGTATACTTTATCAAAGTAATACTTTTTAACTTTATGAAGTATTAAAAACTCTTCACTGAATATAAGATCATTACTTACCCTTTTGTAACCAAAATATTACCAAAAAACCCATAAAAGGATCACATAACATATAAAGGTAACTTGGGACATAAACATACTTAATTGGAAAAACCATACGGTCGACTTCCACACATATCACTTAATGAAATAGCCATACGACCAACTTCCATACATACTTAATTGAATAGCCATACGTCCGACTTCCATACCCAATGCATTGGAGGTTATAACATAACCACCCATCCTGGTATTCACCACTGCACCTGTCATATGGTTTATCACGTAACCACCCGTCAAATGTCCAAGTACAATTATAAAAATCATAAGACATAAAACAAATATAATCGAAAGAAAACATTTCCACACTTTGATCACAATATATCACATAAATATATTGACATAAAAAATCCATTATAAAAACCATTTTCAATACCAAAATACATAAAAGAGTATATGGTATTTATTTTATTTTTAAAAAAACCTTACGGCTTGTTCAGGAAGCCAAAGACCAAATAATACTCGCGGCGGCGGAAAAGGTCGTTGTCACCACATACGTTAAAAGAAACATTCCTTTTTGTAGTTTTGTTAAAAGCTTCGTAGAAAAATATTACATTTGTATAAAATTAAAATTCAATGGGGTTTATAAACTATATGAAATAAAGTTGTGTATAAAACGAAATACGCCTCAATGAAAGGAGATTGAGACGAAGTCCCTTACCTCGGGTCCGACTTGACTCGATCGTTCTTTAACATCCGGAATAATAAACTCGAGTTAATTTATAATTGCTTAAGAACTTTTTTCAAGCTTATTATTCCTTTTCTATCTCTTATTTCCATGTTATAAACATTATGTAATCATTAAGTTAATAATGTGTGTTTTGTCGATATTTGTTTCTTAAGTCGATAGTGGACTTCTTACAATTACATGTTGTTCGTGTGGTCAAAGGTTCTTTATATCCAGAATGGCATTCCTGATTTGGATATCATATATATCATATATATCCAGAATTTATATGTATTTATAATATTACATAATCATTTAGAGGTAAGAAATGAAATGCACCGTTCATGGAGACGGTAAGTCGTCCGTACGCATGAACGCTACTTTCATTTCATTGTCATATTAATGGAATTAAAACTAAATGAGAGGTATGTATATTTTAATTCCAGAATTATATTCATCATTTAGATGTATCCTTCATCATATATATCCATTATATACATGTACTTATAATAGTATATTACATTTGGGGATAAGAAATGAAATGCACCGTTCATGGAGACGGTAAGCCGTACGTACGCATGAACGCTACTTTCATTTCTATATCATACTTTAATGGAAAGAAATAATAATGGTATGGAGGTATATTATAATTCCAGTATAACATCATATATAATAACTTTAAATCCTTCATTTATACGTCCCACATATGGCATCAACGAATCACATCACTTTGAGGGGGCGGTAGTCCGCACTTCCTAAAATGAAATTATCGTGTTTACCCATAATGGAAGCCATAAAGGTATGATAAAAATGAAAAATACAGAAGCTTAAGGAAAACATAAACATATTATATATCATATATAAATATATTGTCATCTTAATGGCCACCTTAAAGGTGTTTAAAAGAAGATTGAACAATCATCGTTTCGTGAGGCAGAAATTCACCAACTATAGAAATAGTATGTTCTTTAACCATTAGATGTAGATGTTTGTAAGTGTAGCTCGAATTATTATTATAAAAACATCCTAGTATATTGAAGATACCAGATTTGATACAAGATAAATGAATAAAAAGAGTGTAGGGGGTTGGAGAAGCAAAATATAACAAAATAACACAAGTGAACACATTACATAAAAATCGGGTAACTCTCTTAGATTTGAGCTCAAAGGGTTCCTTGGGAAGACTTCTGTCCAAAGTGAGGCTTCAAGGAGTAATAGAGGGATTTGGAGAGACAAAATGGTATGGTTTGGCCGAGACAATGGTTTTTTAAGTGTGGGTAAAGTGGTAGAGGTGGGGGCCTTTTATAAGAGGAGAGGAGGGGCACTCATGGAAAGTAAAGAAAAGTTACTTCGTTTTAAAATGATATTAGGATTTAAGAGGTCCAAAATTGATATAATTCGAGGATACGGTGATAAGGGTTAGACATATACCCATCCAATAGGTTTTATACATGTGTAGTTCATATATTTTACATTATCTTTTCATTTTATTTAAATCCATTATTTATGAGGTAATCGCGGCATCATCATGATGTCATAAGAAATTTAATATATTTAATGTCTAAAAATTATAAAAAAACTATCATGATGTAGGAAATATTTTTATCTTTCTAATTAATATTTATAGTCAAAAATCTGACTTTTATAACCCCGTGTAAAAATTGTTTTAGTAAAACATCTCATGTTTGTGTCATTTTTATTTTAACATTTAACAAAAAGTTATTTATGTCATTTCCCAAACAAAGTGGCTCCATGGGGTCCCCAAGTTGACCCATGGATTTTCTTGGTCGGCCATGACACATACAATAAGGGTAGGACATGTTTCAAGCTCATCTCATTTTATTAAAACATTATTTTTATCTTAAACTACACTAATTACCTCTAATCGCGATTAAGATCTTAAAAGTTACTATTCACCAAAAAATTATTTTAATCTCATTGAACCACATTTTACTTCTTAATGACAACCATGTATGTCAGATTTTTTAAAATCAAATCACAGAAGTGACAAAGTTTCATTTAAACGAAAAATCAGTTTCTTTTACTACCACTTAGTGGTTTCACTATTCATCAAAAATTGATGTTTTCAGAAAAATACCAAAACTTCAACCAAAACTATATTTGATATTATGACTTCAAAAATGAAGCCTATTTTACAAAATTCAAAACATATAAGTCACATTAATTAATTTAATAATTAATTCCCGCTGTCATGACAAAGAGCGTGTTTTTATGAAACAATAAGTATCAAAAGATTGACACTAGTTTAAGTCCGATTTCAAAGTGAAATTAATTACAACAACCACTATTGGATTTAATGGTAAAAATATTTTCTAATTTCACTTTAAAACCAATTCAAATGATAATCTAATAATATAAATAAATTATATTAAAAAGATCTTTTGAATTAAAATACAACAGTTTACACTATTCATTATAAAATGAACTTTATCGGAAAGATACCAAAAATTTACACAAAGTAAATTTTGATGTCCTGATTCTAAATAAGAGTTTTATTTGGTCCAATAGAATTTATAAGAGTGAAAAAAAATATATTTAATGATGGTTATCCATCAAAAGGCGATAAGTGAACATTCAGTGAAAACTAGGGCATATACGCCTAAAATTGAATTCTTTCCGTATTTTAAGCCTTTATCTTTTATTAGATAAAAGTAAAAACATTTAAAAAACATATATAATCATATTTTAGTTATTTCTATCCTTTCCCGCCAATACAACGGCTATGTGTTTACTATCATTTAAAATAATATTATTTTATTACTAGTGTGCAACGTAAGATTTCAAAGAAACTCTTTGTTGCGTATCGGGTACGCTATCGAACATAGCAACCCCTTTAAAGTAAAATTAATATTTAATTCATAAATATTAATAAATATGAAAATTTATTATTCTTTATTTACCTGGGATGTTACACACACTATGGAATTAGTTTAGTTTGAGAAAAAAGCAACTATATTCATTCTTAATAAGGAAACCCTTTAATATAAAACATCCCTCTATAAAAATACATCAAATATATAGGACCATGATATGTCTCTAAATAACTCAAAACCAAAATTATAGGATTAAAATCTAGAGGAGATGGATATTGATCATCAATCTCCATGCATGTTAAAAATCTCATAAATAGTTTATCAATAGCGGAATAAACATTTATAAATTTATACAATAGGAAGAAATATCAATAAATTCAAAGGAAAACATATGAAACACAATAGAATTGATTCCCACTTCCTCAAAAATCAATTCAATCGACCAAGAATGAATCTTCAATAAAGAATCCATTTTAACCCCTAAGAAGAGCATGCACCAAATGGAACACAAACTCAATGGATACAACACCCTAAAACAATTAGGGCATGAAAAACTCAACATGCATAAATTACATAAGTTTATAATCACAAACAAAACTACAAAAAATGACATGGGTTATTGAACCAGGTCATCATATACTATGGGAAAACTAGGATGTTAATCTAATAATATCATTCACTAATGAACCCTACAAACCTTGTACAACTGAGATATAAATAGTTTTAAGGAAAAATGATCATTATTACCCAAGTACCAACCCATGATTCACTCATTAAAATCTCAATAATAAGTTGGTCATTATATGATCATATTAAAATAAAACTCTAGAAGAACCAAAAGAATGTCATTGAAATAGCATGGAATACACCTCATTCCAAAACCAACAGGAACACACATAATCCCGAAGGTACAAATACTAATCATGGAAATCCACCAATATGTATAATATACTGAATAAAAATTAATATATATATATTTATATATATTAAAATATGTTCCAAAAAGAAAAAGATTATTGAAGTAAAATACATGGGATTCCTCAATACACCCATAAGGATTCACTACCAGCCACATTTGAACAAAGTAACCCACAATAATGAAACTACAAAAAATCTTAACTAAACTATAAATTAATGTGTAATTCCACTAACCAATGTATAAATATTGTGAAATTGAGGATTCGAATTATCCAAATCCACATGGAGTCTGGGTGGAGTCGAATATAATAATTCTCTTATCGAGTAAATGGTTAAAACCAAAAAAAATGATAACATATAGAAATGTAAACATATTTTCTATCAAAATCTTTCTCAAATTCACCTTGAATCCAAAACGATACATAAACATAAATTCCCATACTCCTTAAAGAAAACAAGGGGTCCCATAACTATGTGAACAAACCAAAAGTGAACTTTTCTAAAATACCTTTTGAAATACTATTTTTAATATATTCTTTAAAAAATAATTTAAAACCCATACTATATTCCTCAAACCCCTTTATAAATAATTTAAAATCATGACAGATATTTTAATGTCTCCAAATTAATTTCAAATGTCCTCTAACCCCCAATTTTTATTAATGAGAAGTCATTTTTTCCAAAAATTAAATTTCACTGTCGTTTCCAAAAAAATTACAATATTCTTCAAAAATGGAAATATATTAACAATCATATGTTCATTAAAATAGACACCAAAATACATTAATAATAATACCTATTTTTTCAATTATGAATGTAATTTCATAATTACATTTTTAAATCCATGAGTTTTTTGAAAATTATTTCCTTAAGAAATTCTTAAAACATTACATTTAAATGTTGGAGTACATTTTAAAATTAAAAACATTTAATATTAATTGATTTTTACACAAGAAAAATTTCTGTAACTCCATCATTAAAAAAACGTGTTACTGCCCCAACTCATTTTTTCACCTGAATAGTTCCCTGAGCCAATAGACCGTTATCCCATAGGCATGCCTCCCCATTGTCCAATGGATGATGACTAGAACACGGGTCTGAGAGGTGATATTGGTATTAATATACACTCTTGTGGTGATAATAGTAATAATATATTGATAAATATAAAAATAACATAACATAACACAATTTAAGAAACAAAATAAATTAGAAGAATAATATATAAATAATAACAAAATAATGATAATAAATCCCTAGGGAATACCATTGGTAGAAAAAAATCATATCATGTTATACAATATAATAGGAATTCAAGAATACCTATGGTAGAACATAAAAACATAGAAATATAATGAATGATACTATCTCAAAAAGATAGTCATGCCTAATGTAGAGGAACCACCATCGTCCATTGACATCCATCACATTCTATGAAAAATCACTTGATCACTATGGTCCCACTCCAAAGCATGATCACCTACCTAATCTCAGAGAAATAAAGTCTACATGTATATCGAGGTTCCCATGTATAGTTTGCGAATAATCTCAGTAGCCCACCCCCAATGTGTTCCTTTCATACATACATAATAATTTAGGTGTATTCAATATATAAATAAAAGTAATCACATGAAATTTTAACAAATAAACAACATTCTTTGTCTTTAGCAGCCATAGTGAAGTTATCACCTATTGTAGACATCATTGAAATAAGTCTTATCAATTTACATAAATTATATATATGGAATACAACACATGTCTGCATATATATAGTTGTAGTGGTGAGGATCAATGGATTAGCACCCATGAAATCCACAGTTGAAATTTAATCTAGTGAACCCTTATGTTCTACCTATTATCATGTCATAAAAACCCCTTGAAAACATCCAAATATGTAGCATCAAAAGGCACCCTGAAAAATGTACCTAGTCCTTTGGACTTAAACTCATAAAATAAAATTTTGCTTGAAGTCCAATGTATTGAAGCATAATGATATATGTCATCCAAATTTTAATCATCATCCAATCATTAGTCGTTGTCCTTAGGCATGGTGATTGTTGTCTTCTCATAATCCTATCCCATCAGCCTCAAGTGTATATTGAGCCTCATCCCACAATAGATGGTCTCACCACCATAAACCAGTTGTCCATCACTATCCACATTTTATTATATGGTGATTACCCCTAGCATTAACCGATGGCCAACACCATCCCTTATGGCGAATAATCTATAGGGGCCTCCACCAATTATAATTGGTCAACATTCCTTAGACCAATTAATATTTGTGTGAACACAAATACAACTGGGTGTTGTCCAAAAAAATTTGAGATACAAACACCAAAAAACCTATTCAAAATCAACTAGAACCTCATTCCCATACAATCATGTTGTTAAATCCTAACGATCAACAACCCTCATATTTTAGAGAGTAATGCCCTTATTAGGACAACCTCATAACCATAATTCAATTACCATGTTTCCTCAACATAGTGATCATCATCACCCCAATTTTAACTTGTGCCACACCCTCAACATAACAACTATACCACCATAATCAAGGTGACTAGTATCACATCAATCCTCATGCATAGACCATCATGAACCAAATGAACACAAAATTAATATAAGACTTTCATTCAATAAATATTCACACCCAACATGACATCACAAGGTGGTCCAACTCCATTACCCAAATTACGCATTAAAAGTGTCATAATATCATGAGCATAAGAATCTCATATCATCAATTTGATTATTTAATAAGAATGAATCAATTCATTAGTGTTCTCTATCAGACTACCAACATAGAGTATATTAAATACATACCAAAATTTCAACAAAATCACTGAGAAATAATGGAACCATCAACCATGGGTTAGAGCATGATCTCTAATATGATATCATCCTTTAAATCGATCTGTAATGATAGAAATCATCATTATAGATGAATTCCCTAAAAATAAGGGAATAGGGAACACATGGATTTCGAACTCCATATATAACTATAAACTGAAATGACAAGATACTAAATTGAAGTTCTTAATAAGAAGAATATTCACCAACCAACATATTAAGGGTAGAAACATGAATGAAAAAGATCCCTTAAATACTAGTGGAGGAACCAGAAATGAGGGATCTTTTGTGTCTATTGTAGAAAAGGGGGGGATTGTAGGGACAAAACTAAAATGGTTTTAGGGTTATTTTGTGAATTTAACCCAAATTAATTAGCCACATTATTAGGAAACATAGTTTGGATAACCATGCTCCAACCATGCAGTTCTCTATGCCTAAGAACCACACATCCAATGGCTACGTGTACATTTTACCAAAATTTCCAAAAACCAGTAAATAAAGATTGATAAAAACTATTGAGGTGTTTCAAAACTGTGTACCCCTAGAGGAAAAATTTGAGAAAAATGTTTCTAGTACTATAAGTAAGATACACAGTTACTCTTCATAGGATGTATAGTAAGTCCAAACCAGGCACCTCTATCTACACTTTCGGGAAACATAGTTTCTATGGTCGGATACTCCCAAAATTGATCCAAAATCCTGAGGAACATTCTTATACATAAACTAAATCTAAAAAAATCAGTTGGTTAAATAAATATCTCATAATTATGTTCTAAATCCCAAAATAAAATTTTACCACCAAAAATAAAAAATCAAACATGTTCAGGATTTTCATCCCACTCAAAAACCTAGGTCTTTACATTCGTCCTACCTTAACAAAAATTGTCCCCAATCTATCAAGATTTACCCATATATGGTACCAAACATTCCCATATCATTTTTATTTCCCCAATCTACCATAGTTATTATTTCATAGGTACACAACCCTCGAGGAACTCCCCACCATATGAGATTTATACTAAATAACTTCTGGGACCAAAATTTAAATATCATAATGGTCCATCAACCATCCATGGATTGAAAATATCTCATATGATTTATTTTCATTCTTATACATCATTAGGTGGTCAAATAATCCTTGTGTCATTTCATTCTCCCATTAATTCCCACATCTTATTAAATTCCCATATGTACATATTCTATATACAACACTCAAAAAACCTACATCGTAAATGATTCAAAAAATAAACCCACATCATATATATATATATACACATTTCCATAAAAATAGTGACACTTATGCACCTCATATATAATAAAATTTTACATATATAAATAGATGACGACACACCTCATATAGAACCAACATCGCATCGATGTCCACAATAAGTCCCAGTGCCAATGAAAATTATTTATATATCCCACATCATAACTAATGAAAACTAAATTAACAAATTATATTAAGTCCAAAATAATATGCATCCACCTATTGCACCAAAAATAAGAAAAATGAAGAACAAACTATGTCATGGTGAAACCTATAATCATGAAATACCAATAACTATGTTTGAATCTCTAGCCTACTCTGGGCCTGGGATCTTCACTGTGTGCACCTATCCTAGAATCTAAATACCTAATGACTAAACTCCTTGTAGAGTTTCACCTGAAACAACCCATGAAACCATTGTTGGGTCCCTATGTCTCTACCATGACGTTTGTCTGTACCTGAATCCTAAATACTAGCACTTTGTTCCACTCTAGGACTGGAAACAGATCCCTGAGTCTGATTGGTTCCCTAGCTCATATATTTCTGAGAAGTCTTTCGGCTGAAACCCTCCTGATGTCTAATCTGGATGCATGCCTGACACTTCTTTAGAACATGATCACATTGGGTCTGAACATATCCCAGATTCCCAATCTAGAATTTTACAACTAAATACCCACTCTTAAGTGGTCCATCAGAATCTCTAGACATATTTTACTTCTTAGATTCCTTACCGCACCACATCCTTCTAACTAAATTATCATTTCTCAGCTCACCATACACCATCACCAACTTGTATAAAACTATTCCATTAGATTTCCCTTATATATCAGCGCCCTGTTGACCACCTCTAAAAAATTAAGAAAATATTTATTAACCTGAATCATGATGTAATATGATGAAAACCTATTGTGGGGCATGGATAACCAATATTTGAATTAATTATGTATAGAAAAGTAGTTATCTCAATAAAGAATCCTGAAGAAGAGTTCACTCAAAATGAGTTTATCACTTTCTATTTGTTTTATGAAATTAATTTTTTTAATTTATTTTTAACAAAGTGAGATAAAAATGTAGTTTAATTTTATTGGTTTTGAAAATTTAAGAAATATTTTGATCGAAGTTGGTTTGTCTAGACCTAGTGTTGTGATGTCATGTTTCTGTGTTTTTTCCATTTGTCTTCCACTGATTGGTTAGAGATATATTCATCTACTGATTCCTTCCCTCCCTTATACAAAAAATTATGATAAGAATATTTCTATTAGAAACATTGGGTTGGAGTATATTTCTTCCCCTGTGCATAATGATCTTTGAGCACTCATCTCCAAACCCTAATCTGTTACACTATATACAAAACATAATTTGGAGAAGTGAGATATTGATCATCTACCAAATCAATTAATAATAAAATAATTAAAAAAACGAATACCCATTTAGAATTATATTATGAATTATAAATAAAAACAATATATATAAAGAACAAGTGATATCTTTAATTTGAGTCATAATAACTCTATAAAATCACATAAGTTCAACCTCCCCCTTCCTCAATCACTCAATGAAACTACACATCCGTGAATGGGGAAGTTGAGATTGTGTGGGAGAGGTGATAAAATAAAATTAGAGGGAAAGAAAAAATAAAAAAAATCTTTAGTATTCCATCATCCAATGCTAATATCGCTGGTGGATTGGATGGTATGGGGATTCTTTAGGTGGGAGGAGTTTTTCTACTTTTATAAGCAATAATTTCCCTTCAAAAGTTAACGCATTTTATCCTCAATAAATTACTAAAAAACAAATTTAATACTTCATGAATATTATTCATTAATGGATTTTCCATCTTCCCTACAAATTTTAACATTTTTTCATTTGGGGAGAGAGTTACATCCTTTTTCTCTGAGAATTTATTCTTCCCAATCAGAATCCCAAAATTTTAAATCCCCATATTATCATGCATTAATAACCATTAAAAAGGAATATTTATGCATGCGAGTCTTCATTAATTTTTCCCCAAAATGTCTTCTCATCAACCCACCAAATTTCAGAGCATTTGGTCCCTCCATTAACAAGATATGGGACCAACACTAATAATCTCCAGATATGGGAACTGTTTTCATGGCCTAAAATGTGATCATATTTTGAGTATCCATATGGTTGATTAAAATTTTGGTCTAGAATGATTAAATGGATCCCAAGATGTATAGAATCATAAAAAGTAATTAATTAAATGTTTTTAATAGTATATAAAATATTATTTCCTAAATACAGAAAAAATTTAAATCTATTAAAAACCCAAAAGGACCATTTTTATAATTATTGTCAAAATACTAACAAAATCATAAAATGTGACTATTTATCTAAAAATGACATTTTTTGGGATTTAAAACATTTAAATTAAATGTGAAATTATTGAAATATTTATTATATCAAATTCTCAACACCTAATTCATTCTTTTCCACAAGTATAAAATCACAACATTAAAAAGTATAGGGTACCAATGGTGCAATTATTCAACATCCAATGAAAAAAAATAAAAAATTATAAATTTAAAATAAATTCTCAAAAATCCACATAATATATAAATATATTTTCCCTTTTTCTAAAAAAATAATCAATTCAGGCATTTAAGTTTTCAATTTTAAAAAATGATTGATGTTCTCCTTTCATTCATTAATTCTTCTCATTTCATTATTATCCAACATGGAATGTCATGATTTACTTTACATTTGATTATTTTCTCTCATAAATCATGATATAATTCATGTTGTTTATGATCATATCATGATAACAAACTCTAAATCCATACATTTGTAAATTAATTACATTTTCTATTTTGTAAAGACAAAAGGCTCATAAAATCAAGATGTAATTTCAATAGAGGTTAGAATGAATCTGAGGCTTAAGGTTGAAAGTATTTGATGTTTTGAAAAATAAACCTCAAGAAAGAGTTTTAACTCTTAAAGAATAAATAATTACATTCAATGTGAAAATTTTTTCTAAAATTTTTCCCTTTGTCACAAATCCCAACATTTCCAATGACACAATGTAAGGTCATGATCAAATTATGCATAATGAGGGATTTTGTGCACCCTCTTTATTTATTTTCCAAATATTTTTTTTTATTTTTTTAATTCTATGATTTAAAAAAACCTCACATCCATCACCTTAACTCATATGATAAAAATAATCAGTCTAGTAATTGTGATTTTTGGTTTTCCCAAATCATAACATGTTTTTATTTCTTTATTATCCTTTTTTCCTATATTTTATTAAATAGGTGAAAAACTAACGAGTGCAATGAATGAATAAAATTATCTTTCTCATTAAACAAATAGCTCCCCCACACTTCATGCTTATAGTATATATCATACCTTCCCCCATGATTTCTTTTACCCCACACATCAAATTTAAAATATCATGAAAATACAAAGATTATGGTAAGTGTGGAAAAAAATGGATTAATACATGTATCATCACTATAAAGATCATTAATGTTTTATATGTGATAAATAATGATTAATTTAATGGTGGAAATAAAGGATAATTTCTTTTCAAAATATTCCTCAATAATTTTAAATTTGATTTTGAAAGTCAGTAGCCCTGATAAGTTCAGATGAATGTTCTGGTCGGTGACATGTTCCAAGATCACTCTTTAAATATTATCTAAATAAAATAGGAAATATTTAGTCTATAAATACTTTCAATAATGAGACATATGATCTAGAAAATCACTCAAGTTCTGATTATTATTAACATGTCAATTTACATGAATTTAAGAAAATAAAAGAATGAAAAATGTTTTGGAAATTTCAATTACAAGAATCAATTCATTCATTCAAATATCACAGCCACATTTTAATATTTATTTATCACATTAATAATTTCATTAACCATTTTAATCATTCAATATAATTAAAATTGAAATCTAAAACATGGCATCGTAGGATTCATAAGAAACTTATGTCTCCTAGATAAATCTAGTAAAGAAATAATTAAAGAGTAGGAATAAAATTATAGGATTGAATGCCAAAAGAAAATATTTTCAGAAAAAATATCCAATTCCAATTATAATGAATGTAAAATAAAAATACCTTTAAGAATGATGCTTTGATCAGGTGGTGTATTTCATGTTCCTTCAGTTCTATTTTGAAGCACATTCACAACATGTTTTCGGTTATGTATTTTTATTTTTTATCCTTGGATCATCTATTTTAATGGACCTGATATATATGAATAAAAACTGATGATAGTGAAAGACTATTATGTCATGCAAGAATATGACCGAGGGGAAGGGTCTACTATGGTAAACAAATATGGGTTGCCTCTCAAAAGAACATTTGTTTAATATTTTTGGATCAACTCTAAAATTTATGTATGTTTAAAACCTAGAGTATATGATTCCATACCGCACACAAAATATTTCCAATGTCCCCAATGCATTTAAATTGATATTTTCATTTATCTATATAAAAATGTAATTAAAACATTTAATCAAGTGTAAAGGAAAGATAAAACCAAGTTGGTCTTCACTTATGATCATATTGAAGGAGTGTGATATCCTCCACTAGTTGTCGAGGTAGAGTCCTATGGAACGTCTTAATCCAATTTAAATTTTTATTGAAAGGTTTTTATCCTTTTTCATATTTGAGTTTAATAGCACTATATATGTATACCTTCATAACAGTAAAGGCACCTTCCCATATAGAACAATGTTTACCTCGCATTATCTTATGTCTGGAATTGTATAATATCACATGATCTCTAATGTCCAAGGTTCTTGGTTGAGTTATATTGTCATGGTCTATCCTTGTTATCTATTTATAGATAATTTAATTTTTGAAAGATTATCTATTGATTTCCACTAACCCATATAACTACAATTTTCTCCCTTTCCCTGTTTTATCTAGGCTTGGATTCATCTCTCCTACCGGTGAGTAGGCTTTGTGCCCCAATTCCTCAGGAAGGTAGAAACTCACTACATAAATCAATATATAGGGGCCCATCCCTATAGGTCCCTTATAGGATATTCTATACTCCCAAAAGGTGTCATCTAGCCTTTATCTATAGTTCTCCCTGTTGGTTTTAATTTTATTTTCTTGAATACCATTGATTTCAATATTGAATACTTCTTCTTGTCCATTTAATTGGGGATGGTATGGTGTTTATGTTTTTTGATGTACCCCATACATTTTCACTACTGTTCCCATTTAATATTTCAAAAATGAGTCCCCTTATCACTGATGATTACTCATGGCACTCCAAACCTACAAAATATGTTAGTGCGGAAAAAATCTCATAAATATTTGGCCACATTAGATCTAGTTACTTTTTCTTCAACCCATTTTGAAACAAAGTTGAAAACTAAAAGAATGTATGAAATTCATAATGAAATCGGGCATGGCCCGATGAATTTATGAACCATTAATCCATACCTTAGCAGAAAATTATTTGGAATTGAGGCATTCCACATCATTTTGAGATATTACCAGAAAACTGACATTTCTCACATCATCTAAAAAATTCATATAAATATTTGAATAAATTGGGACAATAATGTCTAGATTCTACAACATTTTGGTGTTTCACTAGAGCCTAATGTTCCCTCACCAATATAATTAAGGACATACTTCAATAATTGATTCAATTTCACTTCATGTTAAGCATGTTTTTATGATTTGATGATTACAAATATTCTATAGAAATATGTCTCCCCAAATAAAAAATATTGATTCATAATTAAGCATATGTTATTTATGAGTGATTAGATGAGAGGGTACCTAAGAAGTAATAAAATTATTGAAAATTGTGGAATACCATGGTACATCACCGTTTATTATGTATATTTGTTCTCCAGGAAGCTCATCATTAAGTGTGTTCTAGTTTGGAATTTCTACATCATCATTGTGGGGTAGTCAACTTTGATGATCAGCCACACAATTTTAATTTAAATATATATCTTTATTTTACAAATTGAAATCATGTATGTGTAGAATAAATCCCACCAAACCATGTTTAGAATCCATATTTTCCATTAAATACCTTAGTGATGCTGATCAGAAAAAATAACAACTTCAGTGCCATGAAGATATGGTTAGAATTAATCTAGTTGAAGAGATATCTGCACAAAGATCCTTCTTAGTGGTCGTTTAATTTATTTTTGTGGAAGAAAATGTCCCTGATTCATGAGAAATGACTTTTTTCTTTCTATAAATTCTTTGTGAAAGAGAAACTCTCACTTCTTGGTTGGATGCACCATAAAGTAACTGGAAAGGGTACTCCCAGTTGTAAGGTTTAATTATTGGTGTTGTGAGGAACCTTTTCATCAATTCATCAAATGATTACCTAATTATAAAATCAATATTAATGTTAGTATCCTTTAAAATTAATCTTGATATAAGGAGATAAATTTTTCTAATATCATTTATGAATCTTCTCTAAAATCATTCATGTCTTCAAAAGGATCTACCATGTTTTACAAATTTTGATATTGAATATAATTTATTATTAAAGAATTTTATCTATCAACATCAATCCATTTTTTTAAATTATTTTCCCCTATAATATTCCCTTTTAAACCATGATATCACATTTTTCAAAATTTTGGACAAGGTTCTTGTCAATGCATGTTTTCAAACATTTTTCTTGATTTCTAATGTATTGATCAAATGAATTTATAAAAACTGTGAAATAATCTTGGAATACCTCCAATAATAACTAAACATGTACTGAGAAAGTACTCACCATAAACCATTAAAATGTACCTATAGGGTTTCATTACATGAAATTTATCCTTTTTAGGTGACTGTGCCAAAAGGATAGGTGAAGGTAATCTTCTCCTGGTCTACTAATGTGATCGGTACCTAGTGGTATCTAGAAAAAACATAAAAAAAATAGTATTGAGTTTTTCTATATAAACATTCTAGTATCAAATTGATTAATGTAATGTGAAGGGGATATCTCTAGTAATAAGATTTAGCTTCAAGTAATCAATACACAAGCTCTATGAATATTAACTGTCATAGGGATCAGTTCATTTCATTTAATTTTCACTATGGTTAGGATTTTTTTTCTTTGAGACTAAATGAATTAGCCTAACCCACTTAGAATAAGAGATTGGGTAAATGAAGCCAACATCTAGAAATTTCTCTCTATATTTCTTAACAACCACCATTATGTGGGGATTGATTCTTCTTTGAGTTTTTCTAACAAGGCATGAATGACTTACTAAAAAATATTCTATGAGAGAAGAACTTGGGATTGATTTTAGTTATAAAACAAAAACTCCATCTTATAGCTTCAAAATTACATTTGAGGAGCTAACAAAAGTTTGTTCTTGTGAATGGGATATTCTATTTGGAATAATTCAGAAAAATTTATATCCCATCAAGTAGGTAATTATACATCAAATCATTTTTTAATAGTTTATATTCTATACATGGTGTTATTCAAGGGATGATATTTTATTTAGGTTTCCTACTTCTATGGATTGATTTTATGGTATCATCTCAATCTATTTAAGTTAATTTTCAATAAAGTAAAATTTTACCTCTTCCTCTATAATTATATCTTAATTTTATGGTTCTTAGGAGTTGGAAAATTCAAATGAAAAATGTTCTCTAAATAATAAGAATTCATGAAGCACACAAGGATATTCGATTCTTTATATAGATTCTCATTGGGAGATCACCTAAATTGAGTGATTTCTAGTAGGATGTTTCATTATATCAATAATGATGATGTGTACATTATAATATACAGGTTAAATTTTGAGTGTTCATTCATGGACAATGATGATAGTCATTACTATTTTTAAGAAGGGTCTCCCCAGGATGATGGGGGATTGGTCTAGGGATTGGACTTCATCCATGGTAAGGACACAAATTTCAGATGGAAAGATCAATCATCGTACTCCCTTGAGTACATATTCTACAAATCTAGCTGTGAATATAGTGGATCTATTTTCTAATTCTATAGTCACTCATGTTGGTTTTAGTTCTCCGCTTTTCAAGTATGAACATACTAAGTGAGACATAACATTTACTGATCCTCTAAAATAACATAGTGCATTTGTAAAATTTAAAGACACAATAGTGTATGGAATAGATATTGTCCATTGATCATGACATATTTTCCATATATGTGGTGTGATCAGTAATGAGATGGTTTTTCCTAAGTTGATTCTCTCGTTTCCATAAAGCCGCCTTATTTTAGTGAATAGATCCTACAAAATTTTTTCATACATATGGATTTTTCGAATAGCCTATTGTAGTGAGATGTAAATCTATTCTTTCTATAAGGTCTCTAGAAATTCTTGTTGAAATAATTATTCTTCACCCTTCTTTGAATCAACTAATATATATCGGAATGGTTCTTGGATATCGATTTTCCCCCTTTCTTTTTTTTCAAACATTGTTTATGAAATTTCATTCCTGAACCTCATTCTTTCTCCATTTGTTTATGGTATCATTCATTTTGACGGTGAGGTTGAGCTTGAAGAGGTTTCTCATAATCATCATAATCACTTTTTTCAGAGTAATTGAGATCTTTTACACTTTATTTTCTAATTTCATAGAAATTCTACATTGAATTTGGAACTATCGGTGCTAAGCATTTTCATTCATTCATTGTAAGATTTTCCATACATCTAAAAAAAATACTTTCATAATTTTTCACTATCTACTTCAGATCTTAAATCTTTATTTCATGGTGGTTCTTATGAGATCTCGTTGAGGTTTTTTCAAATGTTTTCTATTGATATGGTAATTTATAGGGTTTTAGGAATGGTGGAGGGTTCTAGTACGGTTGATGCAAGAGTGGAGGTTGATTTTGGTATTGATTTTAAAAAGTATTTCTTCCTCGGTTAAGTTAGAATCCATATCCATGTCGGGTATGGGGATAATATAGCTACTTTGGTTGGAATTAACATTACTTATATGATGCAGGAAAACATTATGTCCCCTTCACTTTTGTAAATTGATCAGTATATGTAGAAGATCATAAACCACATACCTTATTTGGTCCTTGTTATTCATTTAATTAGTTCACCAGAATATGTCTCCTTAATCTAGTCATTTCATTGTGTTTTTCATCAAGTAAGTTTGAAAAATGAACCAAATTCCTTACCTCATGGATGCCTATGGTGAATGTAATTATGGTGCTAAATTGTTGTGAGTTTTGTGCAATCATTTTAATCAGACCTTTGGTATCAGCAAGTTACATGTCAATAAAGACTCATCTTGATGTGGCATCAAGAAAGCTTCAATCATTTTCGTGGAGTCCTTGAAAGAAGAAAACTCAAGATTGTTGTTCTTCGATGGTCTGATGTGGCCAGCCTGAATATATCTTCTTAAATCACTCCCAATACTTATAAAGTTCATCACTGGTTGATTGGAGAATATAATTTACCTCTTTTTAGATAGTCATGCTCTTGGATATGGTAAAATATCTTTTCATGAAATAACTCTTAAAATCTTCAATTTCTTGTACTTATTATGGGTGTAGACTGTAAAACCGTTCCCTTTTTACTCCCTCAAGTGAGAAGGTCAATGCCCTCCACATTACCTATTCTTCCGAAAGTCCTTGAGGCATTCGAGGGGGCACACGTTTGTCAATTCTGGAATATGTCTGTTAGCGTGTTATTTGGTAAAAAATGGAATTTTGGATGAATTTAATTCATTTCAATCTGTAATTAAAAATCATTTACTAAGGAGGGGGTATCTAGTGGACTTTATTTGGTACCGAATTGTGGAGTGTAGAGATCGCACAGAGTTTGGTTGAGATTTCCAGCCATTATTGTAAGATAAGAGTGATCACTGAAGGTGTCACTAGAATATGTGAGTTGTATTTAATCAACTTCTTCTTTCAAATTCTTCTTTCTCAATTTGGTTACGGTATGTTCAATTTCAGGACCTAATTCAAATAAGTTGTTAATTGAACTATGGGTAATTCAAAAGAATTTTTTTTCAAAGGGGGGGGGTGAGGAACTACCTCCTTAGAAATGTATCCATGTTTAATTCACACATTTAATGATGAATTAAAAAAATATTTTAATTACTTATTTATATTATATAGGTCGATATAAGGAAGCCTTCTAAATAGGAGTGCACACAAAATGAGGTTGTCAAAATTTATTGGTTTTAGTAAAACAATTGGTTTTAATTAATATTGAAAAAAGTGATAGAAAGAAGTCAATTTATTTGACTGGTATTAATCAATTGAGAATTGTGGTGATTAGAGTGGGTTTGGCTAGACATAGTGTTATACTATCATGGTTTCAATTTATTGTCCATTTCTCATACACTAACTAGTTAGAGAGAGATTCATCTATCAATGGATTTCTCTCACTTGATCAGGTGATTATACTATGTATATTCCTATTTCTAATATTAATTTTTTATATTCTACTTCATTTGTGCATAACTACCATCAAGTACTCACCACACAACCCTAATATGTTCCACCATATATATTAATGAATTAGGTGGAGATAGATATGGATCATAGACCAAAGAAATTAAAAATAATATAATTAAAACCTAATTCAACCACATTCAGAATTTAATTTTTATTATGAATTACAAACATTTTTATAAATAATAATGGATCTTATAAATTTGAATCCTATGAACTCAAGAACAGAACATATGTTCAACCTCCCCTTTTCCTAACCAATCAATAAAAGTACCCCTCCAAGGATGGGGAAGTCTAAATGATGAGGGAGACAAAATATATTACAAATAAATAAAAATAACAAATAAATATAAATTTGTAGTAGGTCATCGTCCAATGCATTCCTCACTTGTGGAATTGATGGTGAGGGGATACTTTGGGATGGAGGATCTCACCTCATTTTATAGGCCATAATTTTACTTCAAAATATGGCACATTTTATACCCAATAAATGAATGTATCACACATTTCATCATTCCCGAATGTTTTTCATAAATATCTTGGCCATCTCCCCTCAAAATTTATGTATAGTTTTGTATATTTAGAGAGAGTTATATCTGTTTTACATGGAGCTTTATTTTAGCTAGTATGACTCTCCACATTTTAAATATGTGGATTATCATGCATTAATGATCATGAAAAAGTAATATTCACATGTTAGACCCTTCATTAATGTTGTTTGAAAATAAATTTCAAGTCTATAAACTGAAATTCATTGTACTTGGGAACTCCAATAATGGTAGTTGGTCCCAAAACATAATGTCTCCAGATCTGCGAAAAGTTTTCATGGCCCAAATTATGATATTATTTTGAGATTCCATGTGGTGGAATCGGATTTGTTGGTTTAGAAGGATTAAATGAATCCCCAAATGTATAGAATCCTAAAAATAAAAAGTATCACTATTTTTATCAGTATAGAAATTTGTTTGGCCAAAATAAATAAAATAATTTTAAACTGTTAAAAATAAAAAATGGTACATTTTTAAGAATAAGCTCAAAATACCTCTAAAACGATAAAATTTGATAACTTATCTTAAAATTAGGGATTTTTTGGATTTAAAACATTTAAATTAAATGTTAAATTATTAAAAATATTTTTTCTATCGGTAAACTATAATCCATTCTCGAAATGCTTCACACTAACGATGTGATCGCACACAGTAGTACATGAAATCTATGATAGCTCTATGAGGTTATCCACCTATTCCATGTAAGAAGTATCACACTTCTTAAGATTCATAAATTCATAGGATTTTTATACCATAAATATCTTCTTAAATATAAATTTAAAAACCTGGTCTTTAAATTCTTCAAAAGGGAGTCCCTCATGTCTTCTTTCATGTACTTAGATATCCCATTAGTTCATTGTCAATTGTTTTAGCTTCTTTGTCGCCTATTTCAACCTTCGTCCTTAAGGATCCTTGATCTAGTAGGCGATAGTATGGACATGCTTGATCCAATTCTCAGCTACCTAAATTACACCTTCACTATGAAATAGTGGTGTGTTATTAGACTGGAACTCTTGATTCATATATTCCATAGATGGGTCTTCTCCTTGAGCTCCCCAGTTCATACCCAGTATGACACAAACCACACTCTCCCTAATATTCCCATCAATACATGTCCCAAGGACATCCATCCATTTCTTTCCTTCCTACACAAGAGCCTATACCCCAGGATCTTGCTCATCCTGACCCTCTAGAACCTTATCCAGACACCCAGTGGAATTATCCTATATAGGCTCATGCAGAACCATATCACCACCATACTAATACTTTACTAGAAGCTATCTGGGTGGAATGCCACAGAATACCAATCATTATGGTAAAACAACCATAGTGGTATATATATATCACTAATAGGGAGAGTGGAAATAGGCTACACATGTCACCACCCTTACACTCTCATATCACACCCTATCACATGAGATCCTCCCCCATGGTCCCTTTCCTATGTGTATCAGTGACAATTATGAAGTTTCATAATGGTTCATGGCCCCCTTCCTACCCCCATAAGAGTTAGGAAACACATGAAATATGACCTCATGGCCCTTTGTCTACCCGTAATAGTTTCATAAATCACATATCATATATATCAATTTGGGGTAGCTATGTAAAATTCCACAAAAGATGCTATAAATGAAAGCACATGCTTGATTAATTATATACACTTTGAACTTCCCAACAACTCATTGTGAAATATATGCCCCTACTAACAATTATAATAAAAACATATCTTGTGAGCCTAACTGACTATATTGAATTGTAATCAACCTCTATTCTCATACCTGGACTGGGGTAAACATCCAAATAATAGATTTATATCACAACCAAATGTGTAACTTGATATCTAAATCAAATAAAATTTCTAAATCAGCTAGAAGAGCATCAATTTTACAACAATAGAAACATGGTTTATACACCATTTGTAGGGATATCGGTAGTCAAACATGAGATTTATACGTAGTTCCAAAAAAATTATAGTTTCATGTCCAACGTAACTCAAATTATAAATCTATAAATAATAAGAAACTACTGTAATACTATTTTAGTTCCATGATATGGTATTCAACACGAACAGTGCTTTTGGTTGTCTATCCAATAGGCCTTCAGTGTGCCTCCCCATACGCTAAAGACTGATGACTATCATCGAGATTATGCGGGGTGATAGTGGGGAGGCTATACCATCTGGTTGTGATAATGATAATGGTAAATAGATACATATTGAAAGAAGGAACATAACACAACAAAACAACAAAAATAATATATTTAAATCATAAATAATTAAGTAGATGTATAATGATAAATAAGCCCAGATGACAAATTTTTTTAAAAAACATATGACATCCAGTCATACAAAATAATTGGCTTACAGGGTCACTCATAGGAAACCATAATAGTACATATATATTTGTTATGATAATCGCTCAAAAAGATAGTCCAACCTATTGAATAGGAACCACCATTGGCCCTTCCAATATATCCCATGTTAAGAAGAATAACTCAACAAATAAGATCCCTATCTTGATCTTAATACATTACCTATTAATAAATTCATAAAGTATACATGCATCCTAAGTGGACCATTTAGGTTCTAAGAATAATATTCATAGGACACAACCAATTTGATCCATTTTTACATCTCTAACTATACAGGTGTATACTAAATATAAATAATTACAAGCACATGAACACTTATTAAATAACCTGATTCCCTTGTGGTCAGTAGCCATAATGAAGTAATCACCTACTTCATCCATTATCGGAATAATTATAAAATATACACCAAATTATATATATGGAATATAACACCTGTCTACATATATATAAAATTAGTAGTGAGGATCCATGGTTTATCACCCATGAATCCCATGAACTAATTTAATTTGGTAAAGCCTTATGTTACACCTATAATCATTTCACTAGCACACCATGTTAAAATTAAAACAACCAATGTCAAAATTTACACCCAAAATGTCCATGGTCCCTCAAACCTCAGCTCAAAAATTCATGATCAGCCCAAATCCTGAGATCCTATGTAATAATGTGATCTATCCTCTAAATAATAATCTTCATCAGCTCAACAGCTAATGTTATGAGGCATTTTGATATCAATCCTATGAATACCCCAACCCATCTTCCACAGGTGTATGGTGAGGCTCATCCCCCAACGGATGGTCTCAACAACATTAACCGGTGGTCCACCAACATCCACCTTGATTTCTATAGTGACCACCACCAATATAATCCAATGTTCAAAACCATCACCAAACACTCGCAATCAATGAGATCCTCCACCCATAATTAGTGGTAAAAAACACCTCGAATGAGCCCTATCTATATGCACTTGAATCCAAAAGAACATTAGGAAAAAAATTCGAGAAACAGTCACCAAAAAACCATATCAACTTCACCCGACACCACATTCCCATAGGGCCATGTTGCTAACTCATAATGGTTAAAAAAATCCAACGACCTAAGATTTATCTTTTTATGTTGATGAAATCATTTCCTCAATATGACAACCATGTTGCCGCTTCCTAGAAATCATCATCACCATGAATATGTCCCAGTCCACACACTCAACTAATGCACTGAGTCCCTACATCCTAGCGAACAACACCACCTCATTCCTTGGTCTAATACCTTCATAATACCATGTAACTAAAAAAATATTATAAATAATATAATTAGAAAAAAAAATTCACTTGGCTTATCATCCCAAGTCGGTTCAATCCCCTTACCCAAAATAAAATTTTGTTCTGGTGTATGACTATTCCCATATGCATCTCATATCTATAATTTAACATTTTAATAAAAAAAATAATCATTTTATTTGGGTTATATGTTAGACATTGTATACAGAATATATATAATGCACCCAAAAACATCGCCAAAATCAAGGAGAATGAGAGGTGTAATGGTTGGCGTCCTATGAACCAACTATTTTGTAGTTTGATTACATGAATGTTCACTTATTATATATTGTTCATTTTTCTGCATGACTATAATATAATAATGTCCTGGAATATTTGTTGCATTGATAAGGTCATGGAATATCCCTTCTATGATGAGAACCATGAAATTCTATAACAATATTCTTAAATAAATTTCTATGTTTGGATGATGTACTATGATAGGACACATGGTATACAGACCGTCATGAATGTTCACTTATTAACTCATGTCATGACTCACACACTTATATTTACTCACAAAAACCGTCATGTAGAGAGTTGGCGGGAAGTAGGGTACATTGGGTGCGTCACGAGTGACATGTTGTTAATGGATAATTCGAGGAAGGATTTGTCCCTTCCATTTATAGAAGTTGATATCTCGGCGCTTTGATTGAAATAGAACTGTCGCATTAAATTCCATGGTTATGGTGTGAACGACGAGTTTATTTCAGGTAGTCAAAGAACGATGGATCAAGCATATAGGTTTATGACACTTCCATGAAACCTTCTTGATGAGATATCGAGACAAAGGGATTAAATTACATAGTAAGAGTTCGTATTAGGTGATACGTCAATGCAGTGTCAACTTCTTTCTCTTTGGTGCCGTGACCCATTGCTAGATTGTAATATTGGACTTTAGGAAAGCTTGCCTAATGCCAACGATAAAGAGGCCTAGAGGGTCACACAATAAGTGTTTTCAAGTATCTCATGTAGAATAAAGATTATTCCCGTATTAGGTTTAATAATTATTCAAGGAATCCTAGATTGATTTAATGATTGTAGGAAGAAGGAAATGAAAAACAAGATATACACGTCGTGTATTAAATATTACATGTCTTGTAGTTTTTCATGAAAAACAAGTACACGCCGTGTATTAATTATTACACACCGTTTATATTTAATTATGAAAAGGAATTGAATAAATGAAAACAATATATACATGAAGTGTACATTTAATGTACACGCTATGTATTTTTCAATGTAAAACACGTACATGCTGTGTATTTACTAATACACGCCATGTAGTTTTTCCAGTTGGGATTTTGAGGATATAATATTGTTTTAAATGATATTTGTTATAATCAGCGTGGGCTCATGTCAACGAATTAATTATTCGACATGGGGTTTTAAATAAGATTCAATGAAATAAATAAAATGTGTAACACATTTATTTATAGTTATAACTCTACAACCTCAAACCTGATTATAAATATCCTCACAACCCCAACTCTTTTCCAACACACAAGAGAATCGTTGTGAAAAACAACATGGGAGAATTATTTCAAGGCCGAAAGAACCTATTCCTCCAACAACGCTCTCAATACTGAGAGATATCCTCATCCATCGGATCAAGATGATCTAAGGTGGACAATGCAAGCAAAGGTTTCTCCACGCTACCACCAATAGACTCCTTTGGCGACGTCCTATGATATGAGGTACATGTGTGGATCACCGCTAGAGGAAGTCTACACTTGGATTCTGCGACGCAATGAAGAATCACATCAGAATGTGATCAATAACATCAACGAAGAAAGAACACCCAAAAGGTATTTCTTTTCAATTAATTAAATTAATTATAATCATCCTGTAACGATCCTACTTTGTGGTTCCGGGACTTTCATTTTCTTTGTCCATTGTTGTGATTCGATCTGTGGAGACTGGAATTTATCATCGTATTGATCCCGGATTGATCATTGTAAATGAAAAAAACCAATTGGGCACATCCACCCATGTGCTTCCACTGCGCCCGGAACCTTCAAATGGCATCAGAGTGAGGTTACAACATTGATTATAGTTATTTAATTTTTGTTGATAATTTACGAAATTATATTTGATTCAATTTGAAATAAATCGTTCTATAAATCTTAATAAACGAGATCTATTCTTCCCCCTTCATTTCTCGATTCACATCATAGAAACAACCTTTTAATTTTAATTTTGATTAAAATAAAAATGAGGAACTCATCCAGAGGAGTCTCTCTTTCTATCTGTACAACACGGGATTACACGGCGTGTAATTAAAACTACACTCCGTGTACTTAGGTTCAACAAACCGACACTGGTCTGAAAAACCATGTCGTGTGAATTGAATATGCCTAAGTATTAATCACGCCGTGTTGACCAAAACTGATCGGCGCATGGAAATCAGAATACACGGCGTGTATGTTGGAGCAATAGGCCGTGTAGTCAGTTCCAGCCCAGGTGAAACCGTGTACAAGGATAAGCCGCGTATCGCGTAAACGGGATCGCCATGCTGGTTACCACATAACAAGGAAGTACACGCCGTGTATGATTTATCTACACCCCGTGTACTCCAAAATTTAAAAAGTACAGAAAACATGCCAAATCCCCCAGTGGGTACTTTGGATAAAGAGTGAAAAGAAATACATGCCATGTAATTATATACTACATGCCGTGTACCTTCCAGAAATGGAACTTCACCAAGTTTCCTCTAATGTAAAAAGACCCGTACAAGGAATATGGATGAGAAAAATCTCAAGGAAATTCAAAAATGAATTTAGGATAAAGAATTGATTAATTATAAGATCATAATTAATTGAATTCGAGCACAACTTATTTTAACTGAAAGAACGATTAAAATAATTTGAATTCTAAATTTGCGTAAATGACGTTGCATGCTATGGATGATCATGAGCTAGACCAAAGACCCTTTGTATGAGTATGGTTTCATTTAAATTTGTTGCCCTACGAGCCTTGTTCCAATAAAATGCAAGGCCTGCGTGCACATGGTTTCTTTAATGTAAACCCATGTAATGGAGGATCTCCCAAGCCATAGGAGACGGTTCAAATACCAAAGACGAGGCGAAACCAATGCCAGAAGATACAAAGGTGGACAGGTGGGAGTTGCAAAACACGAACCGCCAGGTTCAAGGTGTTTTTCCCTAGGTCATTGTCATCTTATCAAAAACACTAGATAAGCTAACCAATAGAAGCTTGTGATCATGCCATCTTATTTTATTTCTTTCTAAATTACATGGTTTATTTTTTATGTATGTGTTGTCACGATCAGATAGTTAATAAAATGAACAAACATACAAAGATGGAATAAAATAAAAACTGGACTATGCATAAACATTATTAGAACATGGTTAATCACTTAAACAAGCCTCAATTAATATTAACAAGCATGTGATAATTAAAAACTACGCATAAAGGCTTAAAATCCCTCAATAACATATTAAGTCAAACTTAGCCTTCTATTACATGATTAAGGGAAACACTCAATAAAACTATGTGTTTGACCAACCCCTGTTGGGACACATACTTTTATAAAGTAAGCCCTTATAAATGGTTTCAGGTTTACTTAACCATATTACATCAAAAGGAGTAGCCCTTGCTATACATGATGTAATATTGGAGGCAAGAGTTGAGGAAATCCATGTCAGGATTTCAGGATTGGGGAGTCCACTCAACAGATCAAGGAACTGTAAGCTCACAGTTCGCAAAGACCTGCCAACCAAAATACCTTCAAATAGCTTGACCATCCCTTGTTGGGGTTATGTAAAGGGGAATATGGATCCTTGCCACTAGAATGTCAACGAAACTGGACATTCTGAGTTCAATGGTGAGGTCCATCAGGACTTGATAAATTAGTGGGAGACTAAATAAAATTTATTATTTCTCATAAAATGTAATCACGAATGTACTGATAAATCTTCTCTTTTAATTTGTAGAATCAAAATGACAAACACATCAACCACATTTTCTCTGTGATCAATTCTAGATAAAGAATACATCCTCATTGGAAGTAAATTTTAGGAATTGTAGGCGCCTTCGGGTTATCCCACGCTATGAAAGAATGTTTTACGTGCTGAAGTCATCAATTCCTGATTCCCCTACCCCAGGGGAGAGTGATGATGATTTCCTAGTCTATGATAAAGATTTTAATGATGCACTTGACATTAAATGTTTGATTCTATCATCAATTTCAAGTGAAATCATGATGTCTCTTGAAGCCATGGATGCCTATAGCATGCTCGAGAACCTCCTTGGTCTATACTAGGAGAGAGCAATAAAGGAAAGGTTTGAGATCTCCAAGGCTCTATTTCAGAGCATGCATGGAGATGGTTCCCCAGTTGGGCCTCATGTAGTCAAGATCATTGGATACATTGAGCACTTGGAGGTTCTAGGGTTTAAACTCCCTGAAGAACTGGGTACTGATCTCATTCTCTCATCACTCCCCCAGATCTTCTCAAACTTTGTTGTGAACTTCAACATAAACAACATTGAGAATTCTCTCTCTGATCCTCTTATCCTTATTCACCAAGTGGACAATGAAATGAAGCGTGAAAAGCCTTATATCCTCACGGTGAATAAATGGAAAGGGAAGGTGAAGAGAATTAAGACTAAAGCTTCTTGAAGGCCTTCCATGAAAAGGATGATCAAAGGGGAGGTAAAGGAACAGGATGTTGTTTGTTTTCCATGTGGCAAGAAGGGCTACTGGAAGAAAACTGCAACCAATCAAGAAAGCAAGGGGAAGCTTCATGTGTGTTTGTTATCGAATGAAATCTATCTATTTCTACAAATTGGGTATTAGATACTACTTGTGGTGCCCACATCTGTATCCAAATACAGGATCCAAGTAGATTCAGGAAGATTGATCGAGGGGAGGTACATCTACGAGCAGCCAATGGATCCAGACTTGCTGCTGTAACTGTCAGGGACTACCACCTCACATTGCCTACGGGGATGGTCATGGTTTTGAAAGGATGTTATTATGTACCCTCTGTAACCAAAAACATTATTTCAGTATCCAGATTATATACTAATGGATTCATCTTCATGTTTGGAAGTGGATGTTGCTATTTTTATAAAGATAGCATTTGTTTTGGTTGGGCACATTTATATAATGGCCTTTATGTGTTAGACTACAAAAACCAAGTAATGGAAAACGATAACAAAGTTAATTAACATGAATCATACCACACCCAACTTTGGAATCTCCGGCTAGGTCAAGTCAATGAGAAAAGTTTGACAAAATTACATCAGGATGGGTATTTATATTCTTTTTAACTGAAACCACTTGGTGTATTTCATGCGTGTCTACAAGGAAAAATGACCAAAGCCTTATTTAGAGGGAAAGGTGAAATAGATAAAGAGATTCTAGAATAAGTTCACATAGATGTGTGTAGACCATTTCCAGTTGAAGCAAGCGGTGGGTTCTTGTACTTCATAACTTTTACTGATGATTTTAGTAGATATGGATATATCAACTTAATGAGGTATAAGTTAGATTCTTTTGATCGGTTCAAAGAATACAAAAAAGAAGTTGAAAACCATATTGGTAAAAAGATTAAAAAAATCAACTTAGACAGAGGAGGAGAATATCTTAATCAGGACTTCATTGATTTCTTACGGGGGTTTGGGAATATATCTCAACTCACACCTCCTTACACGCCACAGTGGAATGGTGTAAGCGAAAGGAGTATCCGCACCATGTTGGACATGGTGAGATCAATGATGATTCATGTGTGTCTTCCATTATCCTTTTGGGGGTAAGCATTACAAACAGAAACACACTTACTAAACCATGTACCAACTAAATCGATAAATGGTATTCCATATGAGATATGGAGAGGATGCAAAGCCATGTTATTGAATTTACATGTGTGGGGTAGCTATGAATTTGTTAAGTCCTCTTCAGGTAACAAACTGGCACCCCGAGGCACAAAGTGTATCTTTATAGGAGATCTCAAGGAAACAAGGGGATATTAACTATACAACCCATCAGACAAAAAGGTTACAGTGGCAAGACATGCCATATTCCTTAAGAGGGAGAACATCTCCAAAAGAGATAGTGGGATCAAGATAGACATTGATGAAGTCGAGGCTCAAGATACACAGGAGTTGGTACAAGAACAGATTCCACAAAGCCCCATGGAAGAACAATCTGTTCTAGAGACACAAGAACTGTGTAGGAGCACGTGAGAGGTGAGATAACCAGAATGATATGGTTTTCTTGTCACTGAGGATGGTGACTCATTATTGGTTGACAATAATGATCCTCTTACCTACAAGGAAGCATTTGAAGGCACAGATGTTTCCAAGTGGAATAAATCCATGAATTCTGAAATGGATTCCATATACCAAAACCAAGTCTTGATTTTGGTAGATCCTATAGTTGATGTAATGACTTCTGGTAATAAATGGGTATTCAAGAAGAAACTGGACTTGGAGGGGCAAGTCAGCACCTATAAGGCATGACTGGTTGCAAAAGGGTTTAGACAATGTCAAGGAATTGACTATGATGAAACATTTTCACCGGTTGCGATGCTTAAATCCATCAGAATCCTATTGGCCATTTCCCCTTACCATGACTATGAAATTTTGAAAATGGAAGCCAAAACAGCTTTCCTTAACGGGAACCTCCAGGAAGATGTCTACATGACACAACCTGAAGGGTTTGTGACTCCGAAGGAAGGAAACAAGGTACGTAAGTTGCAGAAATCCATTTATGGATTAAAGAAATCATCAAGGTCCTGGAAAATTCTTTTTGATGAAGCTGCAACAGAATTTGGCTTTGTTAAGAACAAATGTGAGCTTTGTGTCGACAAGAGGTTTAGTCGGAGTGCAGTCGTTTTCCTAATAGTATATGTTGATGACATATTACTAATTGGAAACAAAGTACCTGTCTTACAGTCAGTTAAGGCATGGTTGAATAAATTCTTCTCCATGAAAGACTTGGGTGAAGAAGCATATATTCATGGGATCAAGATCCATCATGATAGATCTAAGAGAATGCTGAGCCAGAGTCAAAGTACATACATTGAGAAGATACTGAAGAGATTCAGTATGGAACAGTCCAATAGGGGATTGTTTCCAGTGTCACATGGAATTCGTCTTTCCATGAAAATGTGTCCTCAGACACATGAGGAAAGAAATAGAATAACAAGTATCCCTTATGCATCCATGATTGGGTCAGTCATGTATGTTATGCTATGTATGAGGCAAGATGTTGCTTTCGCATTATGTGCGGTAGGAAGATATCAAGCTGATCCAGGAGACCACCATTGGATGGAAGTCAAGACTATCCTTAAGTATCTAAGGCGTAATAAGGATATGTTCCTGGTTTGTGGAGGAGATGAGGAACTAGTCATTAGAGGACATGTAGATGCTAGTTTCTGGACTGATCAAGATGACATGAAGTCGCAGACTGGAGACATGTTCAGTTTGAATGGAGGTTTAGTGAGCTAGAAGAGCTCAAAGAAAAGTGTGGTGGAAGATTATACAGTATAGTCGGAGTATATTGCAGCTTCTGAGGTAGCTAAAGAAGTAGTATAGATGCGAATCTTCGTCCAAGAGTTGGATGTTATATCGAGCAGTAAAGATCCTATCACACTCTATTGTGATAATACTGCAGCAGTGGCACTTGAAAAAGAGCCAAGGTCACATCAGTGGACAACGAATATACTTTGGAAGTATCATCTCTTGAGGGATTTTTCTCAGAGAGGTGAAGTTGTAGTGAGCAGTATTTCTACAGAAGACTATGTGGCAGACCCCTTGACTAAAGCCTTGACTCAGCAGAAACACGATCATAATGTGAGGTATAGTGGACTAAAAGTCATAGGCAGGTGGCTCTAGTCCAAGTGGGAGTTTGTAAGGGTTGGTGTCCTGAAAACAATTGTTTTGTACTATGATTATATTAATGTTCACTTATTATATATTGTTAATTGTTCTTCATTAATAAAATATAATAATGTCCTGGAATATATGTTGCATTGATACGGTCATGGCAGATCCCCACTATGATGGGAAACATGAAATGCTATAACAATATTGTTAAATAAAGTTCTACAGTTGGATGATGTACTATGATAGAACACATGGTATACAGACCGTCATGTGTGAGTACTCGTAAGAAGATGAGATTCTCTCATGGAGTTCACACTTGGTAATCATCATGATGGGAGATTATGAGAACAGACCTTCTAGTAGCAATTCCGCATGTCTTGGTCTCATCGGACATTGTTATCTACGAGCATGTATAATGGTCCTTAGACTGGAAGATTGTCATTAACTCATGTCATGACTCGCGCACTAAGATTTACTGACGAAAACTGTCACGTAGACAGATAGTGGGAAGTAGGGTACTTTGGGTGCGTCATGAGTGGCATGTTGTTAATGGATAAGTCGAGGAAGGATTTGTACCTTCCATTTATGGAAGTTGATATCTCGGACCTTTGATTGAAATATAAATGTCGCATTAAATTCCATGGCCATGGTGTGAACGTCATGTTTATTTCAGGTAGTCAAAGAACGACGGATTAAGCATATAGGTTTATGACACTGCCATGAAACTGGCTTGATGAGATATAGAGACAAAGGGATTAAATTACATAGTATGCATTCGTATGAGGTGATACATCAATGCAGCGTCAACTTATTTCTCTTGGGTGCCCTGACCCATTTCTATACAGTAATCTTGGACTTTAGGCAAACTCGCCAAATGCCAACGAGAAAGAGGCCTAGAGGGTCATACAGTAAGTGTATTCAAGTATCTCAAGTAGAATAAAGATTATTCTCGTACGTGTTTTAATAATTATTCATGGAAGCCTAGATAGTTTTAATGATTGGAGGAAGTATGAAATAAAAAACAAAATACACACACCGTGTATTAATGATTACACGTCGTGTAGTTTTTCATGAAAACAAGTACACGTCATGTATTAATTATTACACGCTGTGTAGTTTTCTTTATAGAAAGGAAATGAATAAATGAAAACAAGATATACATGCCGTGTACATTTAATGTACACGTTGTGTAGTGTTCAATGAAAAACAAGTACATGCCGTGTATTTATTAATAAACTTCATGTAGTTTTTCCAGTCGGGATTTTGAGGATATAATATTGTTTTAAATGATATTTATTATAATCAGTGTGGGCGCATGTCAAGGAATTAATTATTCGACATGGGGTTTTAAATAAGAGTCAATGAAATAAATGAAATGGGTAAAACGTTTATTTATTGTCATAACTCTACAACCTCAAACCTGATTATAAAAATCCTCACAACCCTAACTCTTTTCCAACACACAAGAGAATTGTTGTGCAAAACAACTCTGCAGAATTCTTTCAAGGCCGAAAGAACCTCTTCCTCCACGAACACACTCAAGACCGAGAGAGATCCTCTTCCATCGGATCAAGATGAGCTAAGGCGGACAATGCAAGCAAAGGTTTCTCCACGCTAGCAACCGGGGACTCCTTTGGAGACGTCCTGAGATACGAGGTACACTTGTGGATCACCGCTAGATGAAGTCTACACTTGGCTTTGGTGACGCAACGACGAATCACATCGGAACGTGATCAAGAAAATCAATGAATAAATAACACCCAAACTGTATTTATTTTTAGTTGATTAAATTAATTATAATTGACCTGTAACGATCCTACATTGTGGTTCCGAGACTTTCCGTTTCTTTGTCTATTGATGTGATTTGATACATGGATACTAGCATTTATAGTCATATTGATCCCAGATTGATCATTGTTAATGACAAAAATCCAAGTGGGAACATCCACCCACACGCTTCTGTTGCGCTCGGAACCTTTTCTAGGCCCCACATACTGTAGGTTCGTATGTGCGTGCTCATCAATTATCTACATCTAATTTGTTCCCAATCAAGAGAAAAAAACTTTTTAGTTCAACAACAGTATAATAGGGAATATGGTCATGCAATGATTTTGAAATTTTTATGGAGAGATAAATAGAAAAGAGAGTATAGTGGACTAAACTCATACTATGACAAATCTATATCCACCAACGGATCAGTGATCAGATATCAAAGGATGATGATCCCTCAAAGCCTAGAGAATTAAGGGGAAATGGGATCTCCCATTGTGTGTGGTAGAAAATGGAGAAAAGAGAAGAGAAATCCAAATAAGAATGGAGGTTATTTTTTGGAATTTAACCAAAATAAATGAGTCTTACAATTCGGCTGCACGGTTTGGCTACCCATGCACCAACCATGAAATTATCTCTACTTAAGAGTCAGACATTCACATGTTAGGCACATGATTTTCAAAATAGTGATTAAATTGTGAAAATCACCCCTGTTAATAAATAAAAATGTCTCTCATATCCATACTCCCCCTTCCCCATTTGAAAAATCGTGTTATTCCTATATGTGTGCCATATAGTGTCTCCTAAGAGGTAGTATAGTTTTTCAAAACCATTCACTTTTGTTTTTATTTTCCAAAAATTGTTTTTTCAAGGATTGACTCACCCAAAACTATTCCCAAACCCAAGGGAACTATCCAATAATTAAAAAATGTCCAAAAACTAGGCCTTGGATTAATCATAATCTCGGAATTAGGTTCCAAATCCCCAAAATAAGGTTGGTATGACCATCATAGATAAAAATTCAAAAAAGTAGAGTATTTTTTACATTCTCATAAACCCAAGAGGATTTAAAATCCCACATAGTTTATTATTAAAAAACAAAATATTTTTCTCAAACAACTACGATACAATTTTAAAACAGAAAACAACTCATGTAGTTTCACTTTTTCATCAAAAATCTAATTTTAGTTACATAATACAAAGTCGGCAAGGGAAAAAACAAAACACAATATAATTAAACACAATTAAAACAAAATTAATCCTCTTTAATTTCCATAAAACTCATGGACAAATCATCCATCTTATAAAATGCATATATGATATTATATTAGAATCATTTATGAGAATAGGGGAGGAAAAAATGATAAATCAAAGGGAGAAATTTCACACTAAACAGTTTGGATACATTGGATAGTAAATCATATGCCAACTTTGAAATATTCATTTTTATTGTTACTAATACAATCCACATGGGAACCATGCATGTTACTAGATTGTGTAGGGTAACTGTAAGACCCTAGTCCATTCAATGATTCTATAACAAAAACCCTAAATAACCTTATAAATAACCAATATACTCAATGGGGAAGAAATAATAATCACAAAACATCAAAATCAATCAAAAATATCAAAATCTATGCTAAAAATCAAGAATCAGTCCTGGTACACTAAGAAAAAAAATGAGATTTGGTGCAATGAAATTATGGAAATCAACTTTTCAACACACTCCATTTCAGTCCAAATTATGATCCTAGTCTCCATTATTTTCATACATACAAAAAATAATAATATAGAAAACTATAATACCAGTTTTCCATAATAAAACCTAATTTAACCATTCATCAGATATTCGTTCAAGTATGAGACATACCCATGGCATGTTCTCGATAAGCCCGTAATGGAAACTAGTACCATGGGAACATATCAAAACCACTGTGAATTATTTCACCAATTAATAACCATGGAGATCAATAAAAATATCTATAATAGATTAATAAAATATAAATGAAAATATGTAAAATGATATTAAAAATTAATAAAGGTGACTTCCATGAAATTTTATATGAAATATAAATGAATAAACCTCATCTTTTCATAATCATAAAGGGTAAAACATCCAATACACACACAACCCAAAAAGGGAAAGAATAATAAAACTATAACATGAATTTTTCATGTGACCCATAGTCACTCTACACTACCTCTACCAAACATACGACATAATCTGCATCTCAAATATTAAGGAAGACTATAGCTGAGGCACCTAAAATGAAACAATAAGAATAGTATATACTAAGTGTTACACATAGTCTGTGAGAGAATCCAAATCTAATAGGTATAAATCATACATTTTTTGAATTTCGTTCAAAAATGGTTCATTTTATGATATTTTGAAAATAAAATTGAAAATAGTTTTCCAATATACAAGTATAAAAAATTATCATCAAATACAAACACATTGGAATAAATTATTTTCTCTGGCTGAATGAAAATAAACATGTGAAAAACAGTTTTCCCAACTCTCATCCCCTTTTTATATGACACTTCCCCATTATTATAGAATAATGAACAATTGATTAAAAATATTGTCCCAGGAACATTGGAAAAACCCAATAGAGGACCTCTTGAGAAAATACATAAACAATGATTAAAAACCATCATTCCTATTTTAAATCATTACATAAACATCCATATTAAAAAGAATTTTTCTCATTCAAAATACATTTCACAAAACAATTTGAATTTAAATAAAACCACTACTCAAATATCTATATGCCATTATGTTTCCTAAAATAATACATATAATACAACTATACCAAACCGTAATAAAAATACCATAAAAATAAAAAATAGAAGATACAAATAAGTGATAAACATCATAATCCCCTTAATAATCCTACAATAGGAATTCAAATGTCATGGGAAACCTCCTTGGAACCAGGTAAAATAGTGTAAATTAGAAACAAGGAACCTAGGATAGCACTACTAAACCAATCAACATCATTGGTCTCTATTTCATAATATTCATTAACAAATATCCTAGGATCATATTAGTCAATGAGGTCGAAGACAAGAGATCACTCAGAAGGCCTTATTCCCCTTTGTGTCAAACTAGCTCAGAGTAGCCATGAAATACTCCCTAGTTGATTCATTTTTTTCTATAGATTTTTCTATTATCCAGAAAATTACCATCCCCTAAGAAAGCAATGACATATATCTAATGGAGGTGAGAAATTACAATCATTAATAAATCAAATCAATAAATCTCACCTTAACTCTACACCATCAAAATCAAAAGACCCTTAAAAATAGTTCATAATACAAATAAGATACATAATCAACCACAAGAATATTTTGGAAAATAATCGACGAACCAGCCAATCCATTATTAAAATAAATTAATGGATAGTCACTTTCTTGTGGTTTAAAGTATGACTCCAAACCATTCATTAAAACCAGACTCTTGAAACAGATTTAAATTCACCATTAGAAATGAGTCACCTAAATCCATTTGGATTATCCTTTAAAATAATAATAATAATTGTATTTTATGTCCATAAAAATTATAAAATAGCCATCCCAAATTCATTTCCTAATCCAAATGGGGTTAAATAATTTCAAATAAAAAATACAAATTTAAAAAAATTCTATAAATATTTGAAAACATATAACTATTTAAAATAACACTTCAATTTCAAAAAAAGAGATCACTAGATGTCAAAAAATTCACGTCACATTTAATTGTACAACCCAACTATAATTTGAAACTTTTTAAAAATCAACATATTAATTGAAACCAACATTTTTCCATTTTCACTATATAGATTTTCATGTACCACTTGATATTCAAAGTGAAAACAAATTTACCATGAATAATCCACCTCAAACCCATTTATAATCCCAAAAATCATTCAAGAACAGATTAAATTTACCAAATATGGCATTTTTATCAATAAATAACTCATTGAAATGCCAATTTATGAAAAATCACAAAAAAACCCTACATTGGTTAAATATAAACCAATATGTATGTCGTCTCCTATGATGATAATAAATACAAAAATTCTTAAGTAATACTTCTAAGGCCTAATAAAAAACCCTAAATAAACTTTATTGAACCACTAAAACTAAACCCTACAACCATAGGGTTCATGAGATATTTGTAAATTGAAGGAAGATTGTAGAGGGGTGGAAGGGATGAGTAAATCAAGATAATAGAAAATAAATTACCAAAATATTTTGAATTAATAAGTCTTGGAATGACCAAAATTAAAGGTAAGAGATAAAAAAACTCCCTTGGATGAATTACTAGTTTGGATGAATGATAGGGGAAATAAGATAATCCCATAGGGCTCTTAAAATTTCATGAATAAAATTATAATTTCATTTGATGTGAATTTAGTAAAACCACAAGGTTAGACCCCACATTGTTGTAGACCATGTTCCATCCTTCATGTTGGAACTGCCTACAAAAATGACATTACACAGTCTCCAAAGAAACTTGCACGGTTCATTAAATGATGTTCCAACCATGCTGAACAATGTATTTAAAACACTGAGATAGATCACAAGATTAAGACATTGTTTTCCTTAATATTCACAAGTCATGAACCTAAATCTAAATTAATTGAAGAGACACGTTTTTACTAAAAATATTCACCAAAATTGTGGACTATCCATTAAATTAAAACTATTCCTATTCAAAATGATTGGAAACTTGTACATATAATGTTACTCTCATGGACACTCCTAAAACCTAGTCCTAAATCAATTTATTTAAGCATAAACTCCAAAAATTAAAACATAACACAATAAATGTAAAAAATTTACAATTAATTCCAAAATAAATAAAGATATTTAAGATGAATCAATGTAATAGTGACATGGGGTGTTACATGTATTTTTCATAACTAATGAGAAATATTCTTGTTTATATTCATATTTTTCAGTATAATGATATTGAATTACAAGAAATTTGTTAATCTATAAATTTAATTTTTAGTTTTTAAGAGAATAAAAAATAATTATTTAAGGAAATATTATTCATTCAAATTGTAAAAAATGGTAGAATAAAAAACATGTAAAAATTTCCTAGAACAGTAAATATGAGAGTTCATCTCAATGGTTAAGAATAATTACTCTAGAAACTCATGGATTAATCCTTGGGATCAGAAGCTCAGTGATTGGTAGTTTTTAATGAACCACATAATTAATTCTATTATATAATCTAAATATTCATATCATTAACTAAGGATATACTTTTAAATATTTTCTGAATTGATTAGAGTGTGAAAACGAGAATGAGGAGGAAATAGAGTTGGTTAATGGGGATGAAGAAGCACTCAGTATTTTTTGGTAGGGTATTGTGTACTTGATGTTGTGTGGTACACTATATTTCATACTCATGATGTAATTTGTTAATTTTTAAACATATGAGTACGAAATTTTGGAATTTTTAGTGAGTTTTTAAATAAGGTGACATTTAGTCATTTCAACCCTCTATTTTAGCCATAAATGACCATTTTGTTTCAGATTTTCATCATTTTTACCATTTTACATTTCCTTGAGATATCTCATCTCAATTTACCACACAAACATGTTATTCTACCCATAATATTAAATTTAATTCACCACATAGGTGCTTCCGGACATGGCTCCTAGTGAATCTTAATATATTTATTTCTAAAAAACCCTATTATTATTTTATAATTTAATACAGTGAAAAAATAAATGTATCAAATTTGTATAAGGTTTTCAATCAGTTAATTATATTTCTTTTGACATTTAGGTGATAAAAAGAGTATTTTATTGAAGTACATAATGTAACACTATCATGGAAGATCAATATTTCAATGATTAGCTTAGCGAGGTTACCTAAAACATGTTTTAATATGAAATTTGTACCTTATCCTTTATCTAGTGTGTTCTCTTATTGTCTTTAATTTGAATGTGGGATATTCATAACTCTTGGAATTTTCCCCTTCTCTTCTCTAATTTTATTTTTGGAAATGATAATAGTGTTTTGGGGTTGAGGTATGTAAAAATGGAAAGACTTGTTTAATCTATCAAACATTAAGAGATTTTTTTTAAAAATAAAAGGAGGGAGAAAGCCTAAACATGTCAAAGAGTTCTGAAGTAATATTTTCATGTGGGGTACTCTTGACCATGATTAATGAATACTAGAATAAGGGATGAAATACTATTACAAATGTTATAAGAATTTTCTGGGGTACCTCCAGAAGTAATCTAGTTCACAACAATGCTTCCCTCTATACATGTATGGGTAGGGTTTGTTTCACTAAGAAGTAAAATCCTACACTTGAGAACCAAATAAATGATTTCCCAAGTGATAGTGATAATTTTTTGTATAGAATTGTGGATTGTAGATTATTCTTACTCAATCCATTCAAAATTTATACCATAAAATAGAACAACTCCAAACCCTTGAGTAGGGTGATGGATTCCACCTTAAGAGATTATCCCAAGGAAATGAGTAAACAGAAATTAAATACAATCGAGCAATATGGATATTGAACAACCCCTCATCCTTGAACTCAACCTGTGTGAAATATCTATTCATGTTCAACTTGATCCCTCCTTGATTGGGATTCCAGCTCACCCATTTACCTTCTTTACGTTCTTTGGGAATCAAGAGCAGTCCCTTGCCTTCCATGAGTCTCTGTAAAAAATATGATAACTACCACTACTTCAACTAAAAAAATAAGATCTGGTGCTAAAATTCTAACATAATCCTTCATTACCATATTCATACAAGAAAATAATTCATGTTTTTTCATTTTTATATGCCTTTTAGATCCCCCAACATACTTCTGCAAATATCATCACATATTTCTTATACTCATGAAAGTTATCCTATGAGGCTTGAAACAATGATGGAAAAAAAGAGTCAACTAAAATACCATAGATATCCATACTAGTGAGTTGACTAATGTCCCTCTAAATTATTTCGTCATAATCACCTCAAAAGAATAAATTCTAGTATAACTCTTCTCTCTTATCATGAAAACATTTTCCCTTAGAATTAAGGGATAGTCCATTACAAAGCACCCCATTTTATGCACGGATCTTGTGAGTGTGTAGAATCTTGTTGAGGATGTCAAATTTTCTTGGAATAATGGTGTACCATAAAATACCACCACATTCATCAAGACCCATATTCACATGCATAACACCACAACAATCCTTCAATAAAAATATTCAAGTTTGTGAGGTGGTGAACATGAGCTAGTATGAATTAATAGAAATCAATATTTCCTCTAACAAACCTTCATATGAGTGTTGAGGATAGATTGTATGGTGTTAGGGAAGATACTTGAGTGAGAAAAATAAATGTTAGTAATAATAAATCCTTGAAATCCTAGTGGACACCCAACCAAGTATCATGTTATAAGATGACCTTATCACAACCCTCAATCCAGAGTGACTGCTGCTAAATATTATGAATGTGCCGACAAGTAAAGATCAAATAGATTTAATAAATAAACTCTAATTCCAAATGAGTCCCTATCATTTTTCTTATTGCCGAACCTATCCCATAATGATTTTCCATCAATAAACCCCTAGGATAATTTCACCTAAAGGATGTTCATGGTGTCATCGACACTTCAAAAATTAATGTCACCCTCCTCCACCTCATGAGCTTACCTATTCCTTAAATCTTAGTGGAATATATCATCCTGATGCCCATCCCAAATAAAAATGTCCATTATGCTCTAAATATTACATAAAACCATCATAGTGATATTCATGTCTAAAATAACATGTAAGGAGATTGAGGAATATATACTATTAACTAGGGTAATGTATCCTAAAATGGAAAAAAATTAACTTTTTCCAGTTCATAATACACAAGTAGTTCATGCCAACAATTATATAAACTTTATGAATACATACCTTAGTTAGAGAGATCAGGGATACTAAATAATTAATTTGTAATTTTAGTATATAGACTCTCTTATTCTCCTCAATGACATTAGAACTTCTCTTTGAGTATAACCATGATTCAAAAAAGACTGATCCTTCCATGCTTGTTGATATGACCACTCAAATGTATGTAAAAATTCAGAATCCAATTGAGTTCTTTAATTGGCATACTAATATCGATTATCAAAATGATAAGATCATTTTCAGGGAAAATATGGGTATGCTCGGTGAATTTATGGCTACAAAATAATGGAATAATGCTCCCCACATTATTAATTTTAATCAGATATATATTAAATCAATATTCAATCATCATGAAGATACTAGGGGATAATGGGTCTCCCTTCATTAGTCCCCTAACAGCCTTGGAGAAGCTACAACCTTTCCACATTAAGGTGATAGAGAACCATAGATACCAAACAATTCAGAAGAAAAAATTGGTATTTTGTTCATAGAATCCCATAAAACATATGACTCCAATGACGATGTTCTAATCTATAAATTAATAGTATTTATCTATATTGATTTTAATGGAAATGTTTGGTCTAATGATATTATTTTTGATATCATTTACTATTTTTTGTTACAATGAAATTGTAGTTTGAGTGGATAAACATTGTATGAAAACCTGTGAATTTTAAGAGATCCATGATTGGAGTTGAACTTCTTGTTTTCTATATAAAACAACTAAAATTATATTATAGGGGAAGATGGATAGAAAAATTGGAATGTATTTTTTCAAATATGGTTGATCATTTACTTTGGAGATGATAATAAATGTGGTAGTACATATGAATCTGAGTATATTTCCACCCTACAAGTACTCTTGAATGATTTACACCATATAATTTTTTATTATTTCCTTGGATTGAATGTAGAAAGAATATATGAAAACAATCTATCCTAGGGTAACTCCCAATATTAATCCTAGTAAAATCCCCACAAATCTCTTTCTCATCTAAATTAAAAAAACATTGATGGATACGGAAATTACATAACATATGGACTCAAAAACATCATATTATATTTATGGGTTAACCTTATGTATACAAGAATAAATATCAAATAAGAATGAACAGAAATGGAATGCATCCATACTTTTAATAACTTTGGGATCATTGGTTAAAGAACCATCTTTATGAATAATATTTTGTATAGTATACTTCCTCTCTGTTTAATGAAGGCCTAAATTTAAGCGGTGTCATGGCCCATTGATTTTATCCATTTCACCCTTGATAATTCTTAGGAATCCCTTTACTATTCTAGATGTAATTTATCAAATTAGTTATTTTTTACAACATGGTATTTTTAAATCTCATCTTCTAATCGAGGTTCGTTCCCCATCTCGATTTGATAAATGTTTTAAGACCATTAATGTCCAAGGAATGTGAATGATTTTTTGTATCCTATATAAAGAGATCCTTTTTCAACTACTTAATATTGTTATGAAATAAAAAACATGATCCATTCTACATGTATTTCTCCCAATATGAATGAATCATGCTTGGATTAGTGGGGATGACCTCTTATCTGTTTCAATAGAAGAAATAATCACAATTAGATTAACTACCAGTAAGTGGAATTGGAAGAAGAGAATTATCAAAGATTAAATGAACTATTTGTTCTAATTTAACCATTGGATTGTATTATATCTCATGTAGGTTTTAAAATCATTGTTCAAGTCTACACCATGCACGTATGATCTCTTTCTGATTATTACAACATGGGTGCTGATCCCCTGAATACCTCATGTCTAAGAGAGTGTTATGGGAAACAAAACCATGAAACAACTTGTCCGTATTTTAATGAGAACAACCCTCCACCATTCCTTTTTGATTAATCAAATATGGTGTTGAAATATCCTCCAAAAATACATGGATCTTACATATATTGATTCTACTTGGATCATGCTGGAGAAACTCCCTCTCCCTTACACTACATTTGCAAAACAAATATGAAAAAATTGTTTTAATAATATATTTTTATTGATGTCATCTGACTAGAAATTTTAATTAACTCTACTAAAATAGAATAAATCAATAAAATATAGAAATGTTTATTTTCTATCTCTCCCTACATAAAATTCCAATTCCTGGTATTGAATTAAAAGTCATTGGTTTTTTAAGGATGTTTCGTGACCTCAATGAATACCACCTGCATATTCATATAATGGTGAATCTAAAAATAATTGTAATTGGTCTCTAACTAGGATACAATACCCCAAAAATTATATATATTAAAGGGAATCATTAAAAAAAAGGAACCCATATTTGGCCTCCAATGGTGAGATGTACAAATATTGAAAAAAAGATGAAGCTTCCTTATGTTTCACTCGAACATTGTAATGTGATCTACCATGAGGAAGAGACTGAGTGGTTTCCACATCTAGATCCACATGTGATAATGAAATGAAGCAATTTTAAAGATTAATAGGATCATGGACTGATATGGTATAACCACTTTTGATATAACAGGGTGAACTAACATTTTCTTTTCCCATGCATGATAACGATTAAAATCGATTTTCAATATTGATAGAAGTGAAGTAAGATGATTTAGGGTCATCGAAGGGAAGTATTGAAGTTAAAGAAAGATAATTTTCCTAATAATGAACTATATTTTCATAAATATATGGGGATTACTCCATCCTTGGGATTGAAGAATGAATCCTATCATAACTGTGCATGGAGAGGGACTGAGTGAAAATCACAACGATGGTGCATGAATTATTTTCCCCATGTTGCACCTTTCCATGATTCAAGTATAGAGGATAATTTTTTGGATTACATTGAGATATAGGAGGAATTAATTGGTCTTCAAATGAAACTAAAAACAACTCACCATCACAAGAGATGAAAATGAATACTCCATCTTTAATGAATATAGAAAGGAAAGCTTAGTTTGATTCTTGCCACATACTGGGGGATAATGTCATCGATGATGGAATTCAGAAAAAAAACCATACCAGAGAAATGATGATTAAGGGGTGGCACCATAAATTTTATTCATTAAGTATATGAATAATGTATTATAGAATAGTATGGGGTAAATCATTCTCAAGAAAAAGCTGGGTCAAACCAGCATCTTGATGTTGAAGTGCCTTCTCATCTGAAAAAATAAAGATCCACAAAAATCACATATTCCTTTTAGGAATTATAAGTTGTGAAAATGTTGTGGTAGAACCTAGTGGTTAATCCATAATGTCTATTGAGGATAATCATAGGGAAAATGTGACTCCATCAACCACCGGAAGATGTTGATGAGCTAACATCCAACAGTTAGAGAGAATTGGGTCCAAGATTTAATGAAGTGTTTACTAGAGTATTCCACCAGATAAAAGGTATTATTATTAAGATTCAACACTCATTACTGTTACACCATACCCCCAAAATCCACAAAATCTTGGATTAAGGGTAGAAGAGAATTGGACACTCCAAACCATGCCACCAAAATCCACTATTGTATTTCCACAACCTCTTTGATTGAATCTAAGTGAAATTTAGTGGATGGAGATATATCCACTTAATACTCCCTGATACCACCATGTTTGATCTCTAATGTTGGAAGGGGTTGAATTGGACTATAAGATTAATAAATTAGCACTTCTTTAATGGTATGTAATTTCATTGGCCACCAAGATGGAGGCAAAGAGAACATAAGTAAATATTTTTAATTCCTAAGTGAAGGAGACAGATCATGGGGATATTTTGAAGGATTGGTCACTTAGGGAGTAGTAAAAACGATTCTTTTGGAGTAGGATGAACCAAATGACTGAGCTGAGGATGATCATATAGAGGCATATAATGACTGGCCATCATAGAATAGGGTGGTAGCAAACCATCAGGTGGTGGGGGAAAAGGATCACTGGTGGAGAAATTTAATTTTTGAAGGTGTGTGAGGCATGTTCTCTATGGGAAAATCAATCATAGATTACTATTGAAAATAGTCATTTAACATAATACATATATTCAAAATACTAATTTTTATATGGTTAATATTTAAAACCAAATACATGGTCCTTGATATGATATAAATCTATATGATTATTTTCGTAATTTATTATTTTTATTTGGATAACATGCTATATCCTATCATCGTAAAATATTCAAATAATTTTGGATAGTAATGGTAATTGAATATATACATGAATTATCATGTTCCTTTTTAGTAAGTCATATATTGGTTGAATTTTATGATGAGTCTTCATTGAAATCCATTCCGTTCATTATACCTTACTGGATTACATAACCTGATATTCCTTGTTATAAAAAATAACATGTACATGGTGTGTGATATTTTATTGTTATATTAGTTTTTATGTCATTATTTATAGTGGATAGATTATAAAGAATTATAGTAGTGTAACATATTGTAGACATATTATATTCGAGATGGTGATTCAATCAGAATGCATTATATACATGTGATGTAAACATGTGTATATTTTTTAAACCATGTTTTTAGTCTTTAATTATTAGATAATTGATTGAATGGGTACACTAACTACCCTTTAGAAATATATATATAAATATATACATAAATAAAAACATAGATATAAATTGAGTTGATGACAATAAGGGGCCCCAATTCAAAAAACCATAGTTCTCTATTTGTAGGGGCCTTGACACTCTTATATCCAATATTAAATGTCACTATGAAGTTATTTTTTTCTTTATGATTAGCATTCCAATGTTGCATTTGTTTACCAATATGAATTCTTAGTAAGTTTAGAATAAGTTGACATGGGGTATACTCTGTGGATTTTCTAAAACCAGGGAAAGACTGATCACCTTTTATTTTATTAAATATAAATATCATAGAGTGTAAAATTAAATATTTCTCAGCAATGAAATTTTTACATGTTATGTAGACATTAATTCATAAAAATTGATTAAAATTTTTCTAATATATCATATTTTCAATGCATTTTTTGGAAAATCTTAATCTATGTTGTTAAATGTAACTCCCATAGATATTGAAAAATAAATTTTTAAATAAAATTAATTTTTTTAATATTTATTGTTACACACAATACTAGGTTCATAATTCATTAATAACATCATTTATTTTATTTTATTTTACATGAAACAATGATTTTAACTTTCATTACACACAACAATGTGTTCAAACAAGTTGTAACATATTATTAAAATATTTTTATTTAATATGATATTTATCACATAGTGGTTAGAATGGTGGGAATGAATATTATTAAATAAATTTTTAAATTATATCGCTTGAAAATTCATATATAATGAATTATTTGGTGAAAAATTAATTTTAATTTCAAATATATAATAATTGAAATAAAGAAAATATTTATTTTAAACTGACTTTTTATGCTCACAAATGTGTTAAAACTCAATAAATCTATCCAAGAAGTTAGGGTGTATTATATTAATAAACTTAATACAATATTTATTCAATCGAATTTATAACATTCATGTTATGTGTTTTCTAGAGAAGATATAAGAGTGAGACCAATTTTAATCTTCAAAATTGTATTTTTCCAAAAAGATGTTATGTCACCTTTTGTGCACACATTTTAAAATTAAATTTTCTAAATCATAAATTTTTTTTTTTACAAAACAATATTAATTTCTATGTAATAATTTAAAAATTATCTTATGATTAATGTTTTATAATTTTATGATAAGTTAAATATTTCAGTGAATAGGGAAAATTTTTGGTTTTTATTAAAAAAAAATCCATTAAAATAATTAAAAATAAAAAAAATTGTTTTAGTATAATATTAAATGTATAATTAGTTTAATATTATATATATTAAATAAATTTATTTCATTATTATCTACTTTGTATTTAATTTTCTTATTAAATTTTTTTAAACAAATTAACATTTTCTCTTTTGAAAACCACTTTCTCATCATATTTGTGGGATTAATTTTAAATTAATTTATTTCTCTTATGTTAATGGAATTTAAAAAATGGATTTAATATTTTAAATTATAATAATATATATTATCTAATAAAGAAAAACTAATTTTTTACCATATGGAATAGTAAAAATAGTAAAAAAATATTTACCATGATTTAGGTAAAAATGGGTACACTGATGAGTTAATCTAAAAAGACATGGGTTATAAATGAACCAAAACTTGTCCAAAAAACAATTATGTCCATAAATTTACCTTATATGTTCTTGTACTGATAATATACTATTTTAAGACTTTTTTATATTAAAATCATGGGAATATTTTTTTTATTTCAGAAATTACAAGTGTACCACTCCTCTATCTTATAAAGGGCCATCATCTCTCCTATCCTCCACACACATTCAAACACCATTGGTTCATCTAATAAAGAAAATTAGGTCCATAAGTTACCACCTATAATCCTAGAGTCATGTTTTTTATATTAAATCCATTCTAGGAATTCTTTTGGTGAAACCCTTTGGAAGTTACCAATAAAAGAGGTAACTTTCTTTAGCGAGTTTTTTTATTTAATTTGTTTCTTCGCCTCCATAAATTATTAATAAAACATTTTTATATGAAAAAATAAATGCCTTACATATACCAATGAGTTATTATGTTAATTTAATTGCATTTATCATTCTCATATTTCATCTAATGGGTCATGAAATAATCATTCGGGTGTATGATGAGTTATTTACTAACGAATCAATGATACACATTTTCAATATCCAACTCTCAAGGATGGGTATAATGATGGATTTATTGTTTATATATGATATTTATGATATTATTATTTATTTTTAATCATGATATCACATTTTCAATTTTTATTTTCATTATGGGGGAATACAATAATACCATTTGAGGATGTGATAGACTACAACCTCACGAAGCGATGTGATTTCTTCAGGTTTTACATAAAATGTAATAAGGATTATTTTAATAATAATATGTGATATATATGAATTCAAAATTATTTGAGAATGTTTATATATTTTTTTACCATTTAACTTTCAACCCATAGATATAAGGTAAATAACGTTCATGTATACATATGACCAACAGTATCCATAAACGACATATTTAATACTCTATCTCTAATATTTATTGGTTTTAATAAATACATATATACCAAATATATAGGATACTTATATAATGGTTAAAATTAAAAATATTATCAAATCAGGATAAATTTAATTAGACTAAAAATACTAAATGAAAACATATAAAAAAATAATGCATTTACTACCTGAAATGGGATTTTAAAATGGAATTATTAATTACCGGGTAATAAAAGGTCATAAATAATCCATATGTGGTATGATGCAGATGATTATGGTTCTATAATACATTTATAATAATATTTAATATTTTAAACAAGATTTTTTAATGTGGATGAGGGGATATGATATATAAGGTAATGGATTTTTGTCATGATTTTATTTTTTGTGAGACACATGTTATATTAAACACATGTTTCTTCTATGTGGTCTATATGATGACAGGAAATGTATATTTTGAAGATTATCCTAAATATTATGGGGATCTAAATATTCATTTTTTATATATATTTCCTTAATCTTATGACTTAATGTTACCAAAGTGGTAAAGCTTTTATTGTACAATCTCATCAGTTATCACAATTGTTTTTGTTTATGTTTATGATGATGAAATATTAGGATCTATTAGTTAGGAAACTCTATAATTGTAATATCCTTTTATAATGTAATTATAATACATGTTTTACATTTATTTTACTCTCTATATTTACTCAAGAGTTAAAAATTTTATTTGTAATAAAATTTGTCATTATTTCTATCTTCAGTAAAAACCCCATTTTTTATTCAAAACAATACGTTTCTAAAAATATATTAAAAACTTTTTTAAATTTCACAAAATGCTTTAATAAGGATATTATTACACATGATATATATTTTTATTTTTTTCATGGAATATTCATATAATTTTTCAAATGATTCCTATTTTTATTTTACAATAAATGTAAAATGAGTCATTATTTTGACATGTACAACATGAATAAAATTTCTACTATCAATTGATTTAAATATTTCTTGGTATCATTCAAATTTAATTTCAAAAAAATATTTCCAAATTATTTCAAAATTTTATTATAATATTAAAAATGTAAAGGATATTATCCCAAATAACAATTTTAATTTATTATTAAATCATACTTTATATATTTCCACGGTTATTTTTAATGAAAAGTATTTTTAAATTGTTATATGTTTTACAAAGTGTAATTAAAAGTAGAATCACTATTTTCCTCAATAAATATTCCATTTCATCTTTTAAACTCATTTTCCATCTAAGATGATATCATTTTATGTCAAATTTGGTTTACTAGGGATAATATATATTGGTAACATCCTTATTTTTTCTCTGGATAATTATTGTTTTTATAGAAGAAATGGTTATGAAATCTATTTAATTATCATGGGTTATTCTTTACTGAATTGGTGAAATTTTTATGAAACCCATTTTCTTTACATAGGTTATGTTGGTATGATATGATGATTGATCTATGATATTGTGTCTTATATAAATATGATATTAATTTTGATATTGGTAGGTCATATATATTACTATAATGAATTGGTTAAAGGGTTATATCTCTTGAGATATTAATGAGAAAAATGTATATGGGCTTAATCCACTATGAAAAAGTGGTGTTTCCTGATCAACTATAGCATATTTGTGCATCCTAATCGAAAATGTGAAACATGTGAGGTGTCATGATCCTCTATGTTGATGGTTTAGGTAGTTATCCCTGAAATACTAAATGTTTTTCAACATCAATGACAGTTCGACACTTTTATGACCTTATATTCTGGTCTATGAATGATTTTTTATGATGTATAACTCTAAAGGACATGTATTTATAAATGGAAATGTTTTATTCAATAAATTATGTTTATTATCTATAAAAGGTTGGGTATTAACATTTCACGTTATCTTAATGATAAAATTCATTTTTTCTTATCTTATAATTTTGTATGATCATAGATTGATATATCTTATATTTACTATTTATGAGAATATAATCTCATAATCTCTTATTCTTACTTCCATAGGTTACTATGAATGGATGGGAGAGGGTATTACAAAGAAGAGGACTATGTGAGAATATCATTTTGTGAGATTTTTAAGAACATTCATCAAATAAGAAGATATTTTTTATCATCTCCATATACACTAATCTATTACATTCCTTGGTAATGTATTTAGGAAATGTACTGATTATTCATATGTAGATATGTGATTTTAATGTATGAGAAACATGGATCACAATATTTATTATCAATTGAATGTTTTAGTTATCGTTTGGATACTAGGAGAATAAATTCTTAGTGACGTCCAAAGGCATATTTCTAAGGACATTTATAGGGATATAGAAAATTATAATTAAAAGGATGAGTTAATGTACAATAAAAGGTCTTTGTATTTTGGTAAAGGATTGAGAGAGTAATTTCCAAGGAATTACATCCACATCCGGATACTACAAGATGATTTGGATCTAGAACAGAGGTAATGAGGGGTAACATACTTGAAAATTTACCATTGAACTGGACTCAATTTTCACTTAATGAATGACAATGGGCCTTTCAGGAAACTAGGTTTACTCTCCCTAGGGATATTCCTTGGTAACTAAAAAAAATATTACAAACCATCTTAAATGATTTCATTAGATGATGACTATGAATGACACGGGATAAATATAAGGTTTCATAAATTAAAAATAATGTGTTATGAATTAAATATAATATAATTTATTTTTTAGGATAATATGTTTTCCCACCATGATTATTATTACTCACACTATACTTTTTGGTATTATTTAATGGTGGGAAATATATGGATCTGAATTAATATTGAATGTGATAGAAAATATGATGATGAGAACCACAATGTGATGATGATTTTATTAATTCTTATTATGACTTTTTCTAATCATTTATCATGCTATTTGATAATTTCTCTTTATCAATATTTTGGACTCACTGTAGTAGTTATGTATACTGTATATTGAAATTTTTGGTGGTAGTGACTATATTGGAAAGAAGATTAAATTTAGTATATTTCAAAAATGTGGAAAGGAGAGCTTAGGATAATGCCCTAAAGGAATGAGGAAACATTTTATATGCTGTGATGAAGGGCCCAAATAAATTAATTGGAGAAAAAAGAAATTTTTTGTTAATGAAAATGATGAGAATAGTGGTTTCCCTAAGTTTACATCAATGGTTTAATGTTATAAGTCTGGGAATTATATGAATAATAAAAAATCAATTTCTTATGGGGTAATATCATGAAAAGGATCAGTACAGCGGTATATGGAATGGTTTTAACATTAATTATGAAGAGAATAAAAATTACATATGAAAGGAAATAGGTATTAAGGAATAACATGATGAATTATAGTTAATGGTTTAAGAATTAAGTATAACGATTGAAGTGTGTATCTATTGGAATTCAAGAATTATGAAAATATATATGGATTTTTCAGTATGTGTTTTTATCAAGGATTTTTAAGGATGTCTTGAATGGGGATGACGACCTAGAATATTGATTTAATGGAAATGTGATATTTTATAAAAAAACATGATTAATGGAAGAATAACCCATAATATATACATAATTTTGGGATAATGATGTGGGATAAAGAAATTTTTTATATGGGTGAAGTAAATCTCATATAATTGTAGACATTGGAACTAATTAATTATTTTTAGATAAAGTGGTATATGTTATCATTAATGGAGTATAAAAAATTATTGGATTTGTGGGATATATTATATAATATGCGGTATAATTCAAGGAATTAAAATATATGAATATTTTCATTATGTTCTTATTGTAATGTCAGTTATTACCTTATTTCAAAAAAATATCTAACAAATTTTTTCAAATATTTGGTATATGAAAATAAAGAGTTAATTTTTGATATAATTGGGAATAATATTATATTAACCTTATTTAAAAAAAATTTAATTTTGGAAGCTTTACTTTTATGGAATTCTTTATATTGAACATTGGGTGAGTATTTAGATATTAACGTATAATTTCACCATATGATGATTTATTCATATTATAATTACCCGTATTTTTTCCTAGACCCTTACTTTGTGAAAATACAGTGTTGAGGTGTTCTGCGAGTTGTTAGTGGCATACTTCAAGAGTTTTCCAAATTTCAAGTTTTCCGATTTTTCCCAATTACACCCTTATTACATCATTTTCTACACATAATGTTAACCTATAAAATCAAATCCATCGATTAGTTTATATCCACCATTTCTAAGCGGAATGATTAATTCTCAATTAATTCCATTGTGTGGAACTGCCAAGAAGTGTGGTCAAACCATGATTCAACTTTCAAGAACATTGAAATGGTCTCCCTCATTTTAGAATATTTCCTCTTTATAAGTTGTGATCCTCTCTTCCCTCTACATTTTTATATCCCTTTTTGTGCTTAAATACATATTCTAGAGATTATTTTCCCCCCTTGCCATATCCCTTCCCACTTAGCCTTTGTGAAGTTCTTCTTATAAGTTGTGAGATCCCATATTCATGGGAAAATAAGAATCTTCAATCCCTTGATGAACATGTCAGAATTTTTTTTCAACTCTTTAATTATTTACATGTGGGGTGGGTATATTAATAGTTCCCTAAAAATAATGGCTGGATAATCTTATTCAAATGAAACTTAAAAAATAATTTAATATAATCAAAAGATAACATGCACAAATAAAAGAATGGGAAGGGTGTGGTTTGATGTGGTCACAAATTTTATTATGTTATCTTTTATTTTCTTATGGATGTTATGGTTGTAAGAATTATAAAAATCATGGATGTTGGTGGTCATTTCATGTGCACTAGTGGTGTTCTATTTTTTTGTGATATTTTGATTCCCAAATGTAAAATGAGATCTTATTAATCGCGTACACTCAGTTAAATAAAGGGATTCCCCAAGATCAAACCAATTATATGATCACCCTTGTTATATTAAAGTGGAAATTCTGGAACCATTGTCTGTTAAATATGAATACACATGGATTTATTGTTGTGTTTATATGATGTGTATTTTACTCTAGGTTCTGTGGGATTCGTATGTGGGATGGTACTGGGGGTGGGCGGTTGGTGTCTTGATTTGAGGTACTGATTGATTGTGTAATGTATGAAATTTTAGGCAATTGAACTTCCTTTTTGTTTTGTTGTGGTCACGATGCAATGTCAAGCAGTGGGACTACAGTGAGGTTATAGACACATTATGTAGTGGGACTGCATCGGGGAATTGTTTTGGTAGCAGGGATGCAGGGCTGGGTCATGAGAGAATGGATGGGTGGTATCATATTGAATATTGATAATTTAAATAGTTAAATGGGGTTGTGTAGTGGGACTACAATTCTAGGATGAGGGCTGATGTATAGTGGGACTGCTAGTCTAGCTTTCTATTGTTTGGTAGTGGGACTACAGTTTGGTATTGATCGTTGTCTGGTATGGTTACGGTTGTTAGTTTACTAGTAGTTTTGGAATAATTTAATGTTAATCCCCTTATAAAATAAATGGAAGGTGGTTAAATAAAAAGAGGGATGGTTCGTGTCTTATTAAGGTTGGTTGTGCATTTTGGGGTGGCAGCAAAAGGTAGTTTTTGAGGGTTGGTTTATTTTTTGGGAACCATAGGTTCAACTGAGTTTTTTTCATACATATATATATTTTTTATTTCTTGTGATTTCTATATGCCCCCACCCTTGTTGAGAACCATGGGATAAACAACCCCATATTATAGGGGAGGGTGTGTTTCCCAACTTCCTAGTGAAAGAAAGGATGGATTGTTATAGACTTTATTCCTCTAACCCTCCTCAGGGATCCTACAGCTCCGGCATACCTTGGTAGGCTATAATGGCTTGAGGCTTACCATAGTCCCATATACATTAGGAAAATGTTTTTTTGGATGAGTGGATCAGGTGTTTCGGGGCTAGGTATGTTTTCCAATGTATCTTTGAGATGAGGTCCAAGTGTCATTGGGAATGGTGTATGGTTGTTGTGTCACATGTGTCTACATGCGTCGTTGTGTGGGGAGGATGGCCAAGGTGTGTGCAGGCATGTTACAATAGTGGGAATACATGTGGGAAGAGTGGAAGTGTCAAGACATTATATCTTTAGGAATCAGATATTAACCAGTGGGAATGTAGTATGGGGTACCCAAATGTTAATGTTTTTATATTATTACATTGATATTCATTATTTGGTGCGTGTGAATTGGTGAGGCTTTGATGGTTAATAATCCATGTAAGGTGCTTGAGGATCTACTATTTTCTCACAGGGAAATTAGTATGTTCTATCCCTTCTTCATGAGTAGCATTAGTTTCCACTAAATACACTTATATGCTTACCCTACATATATAAAACTATTTTTAGGTTTCTAGGAGGATTTTGAGGACATTACTAGAATTTACTAGCTTGAGTGTTAGGATTGTTGTTTTTTTTCTTGGTTTATTTTATTTTGGTTCATTATTTGGTAGTTTTTTCATACTTTGTATTAGAATTACTTTTTACAATGCTTGTGGGAATAAATTCTTGGCCTTAATTTTTTCTATTATTCTTTACTATTGTTGGGATTTACCATCTTTTTATTCGATATTAATCTACAAAAAGATTAATTCCTTACAATTATGTGATATTCTGAGCACTTGGTTCTAGTCTCCACTCATGGGCGTACAGAAGGCGGGACCCAAGGGTCATTATCTCTCTTTCATCTTGAGGAAGGAAGGGCATGACACTTTTCTATCCATTCCATCAACTTGAAGAAGGCAGTATTTGATATAATGATATCAAAGGTGAAGGTTGAGAGATGGAATGGAGTTCAGGTTTAGGAATAATGAGGATTGCATTGGATGGTATGGAAATATTTTTAAGAAAACTTTGTTCCTGAGATACGCCATGGAAGATTGGCTAGGAAATTGGATTTTAGGGCCCCCATGATATGAGGCAAGGACTATGGACCTATTGAATGACCAAGGGAGGCAACACTGATTGCAGGGAAGAGAACATATGAATGATACATGCATCATAATGACTTTTGTTCTTGTGGGTCATTGGTGTTTTGGTATTTTAAAATAAATAAATAGTTAAAATAATTTTTCAACACTACACGGGATTAAGAGTTCTTTGATTCTCTTTTCAGTTGTCGAACCTAGAGTTCGTTCTTGTGTGGTACTAGATGTTGAGGTGTGGCAAGTTGACTCGGTTGATCAGCGGAGGGCCGAAAAAGAAGTAGAGTATGTCCACTAGTAGAAGATGCTTTGTCCCTTCCAGCGGTAGACGTTGGGAAAGTATGAGGGCAGGGTCTCGAACATGGTGACCGATAGTTGTCATGAGGATCTGTTGATTGATTTTAGCTTGATCCAAGATCCAACAGAGTATTGGGTTCCTCTAGCGGTGAGATAGACATTAGGATCATCACATCAGTGGTGGATTATTTTCCTCAGGGGGAGTAAAGTGACCGATGTTCCATGGGATGACTTTGAGAAGGTATTTTTGGAAGAATTCCTTTCTTCTATGATGAAGGATGAGAACAGGTTAGAGATTATCTCCCTACAACAAGGGAGTATGTTAGTAAAGGAACATGGGATCATGTTCAATGATATATTTTATTTTTCTCTGGGTCTTGTTCTAGATGACGAGTCATGGGAAAGATGTTTGGAGGAGGCACATTGAACTTCTATTTAGTATGTCATCACTCCCTTTACCTTGTCGTTGTACTTAGAGGTTCATAAGAAGGATGAATTAGTGGAGAAGATTCATAGGCTCTGAGGTGTGCTATGAGAGGGGATCCATGTAGGTTTTTAAAGGGAATGGTCATGAGTAGTAGGTCTCCAATGTGAAACCCCTCTAGGGTTTGGCCAGCTGGGAGTAGGTCTCATCAGTTCCAGTTCTAATCTCCCAGTCCTCACCATTTTCTAATGAGCCAATGACTGAGGTAATTTTTCTATGTCATACAAGGGTATCTTTGGAATGAGTTCATAGTTAAAGTGTTATACAGTGGGGGTGGGAAGGTTCAACGCTCACCTCAGCAGCATCAGTTTACAGTTAAGCATTTCCAGCCATAGGGGCAGCAAGCTCCCACTCCACTAAGGGTAGACTGTTCCATAGGAGGTCAACCTTAGTGCAATCCACAAGGGCCTCAACCAGGGCATGTTCAGGGAGGTGGTTGATAGTTGAGGGGCAGACGGGTTGGGTGTGTGATGTTTTATTCCATAAAGGCAGTAATTCTAATAGGCCTAGAGGTTTTTTGAGGATTGATCAACATGTTTAGTACTTTTACGTGTGCCTTATTTGATTCTAGATATTCACACACCTTTTTTCACCCAGTCTAGACCATGCCTTTGTTCTACATGAAAGGGGAAATTCCAATCCTTTGGTCTTGAGAATGCCATTTAGAGGCTAGAACATCATGTTTGATGTTTTTCAATGATATAGATTGTTGTTAGAGTCATATCAATCCTGTGGGAATTTTATTGTACAAAAAATACTACCATATGATGCCATCCAATGCATCGAATTACTATTTTTTGTGTACATTTTTATAAAATACTTACAGATAAGGGTCTTCCTCTAACATATGGGCGGCCAGTGTGTAGCTTTTGTTGGCGAGTGGACTTTCCAGGAGGTAAGCCATCATGTGGAGCCCCTTCTTTCCTTATTAGTTGAACTATCAATGAAATCAACAGACTTATAGATAGTGTAACTTCCCCAGATAGTAAGTTATTTCTTGGATGTCTTCTACAAATAGGTTGTGACTCTTCTCCCTCAATGTTATGTTTAGTTCGTGATACAATTATAACCTATTGATCATCTGATTTCAATGGCTCACTATCAGATGGCGCCTTCCATGTTGAGAGAGTTGCATATTCATGAATATGGCCTGATGCTGAAAGTGTTTTAGCAGACAAAGAATTTATCAATGGGGTGCTCTAGTCTTGTTCAAGAAGAAGTAAGACGGTTGTCTAAGGTTGTAAATAGACTACTAGAGACTGAATCAAGTGACGGTCAAGAACTAATACCCCCTCCCTAGGATCGACAGCCTTTTGGACAAGTTGAAGGAAGAATTTGGGTTTTCTATGGTCAACCTATGATATTGATACCACTAGTTGAGAGTGACACCCCTAATACTGTTTCAGGTGATGGTATAGCCACATTTTGTTCTTGGTCATGCCGTTCAGAATTACTAATGCACCAGTTATGTTCAAGGGACTAACGAAATCTATTTTCCTTAAGTACCTAGACTGGTTCATTGTCATGTACATAGACAACTTCTTGATCTATTCATGATCAGAGGAGGATCATAGCAAGCATCTGAGGACTATTTTGGTGGTCATCTGACACCACTTGCTCTACGAGAAGTTACCCCAGTACGAAATCTGGACATGAGAGGTGAACATTATTAGACACGTAGTGTCTCGAAAATTGATAGAAGTGGACCCATCAAAGGTGGAAGCAATTGTTTCTTGGGTAGTACAAAATACTGTGGTGGAGATTCATGGTTTCATGGGTCTTTCATATTACATCTAAAGGTTCATACCTGAATTCTATTGGGTTTAGGATCCTTTGACGGCCCTTAAAAAGAGAGACCAAGCCTTCATGTGTTGTTAGTTGTGTCAGGCATCTGTTAGCTACATGAACAGGAAGGTGTTTAGTGCCTCAGAGTATAGGTCTCCAGAAAAAGGGGTGATGTTAGAGGTGTTCTGTGATGCTTCTGGTATAGGCTTGGGGTATGTGATCATACAGTAGTGTGGAGTGGTCTTTTATTGGTATATGTAGTTACATCCTCATGAACATAACTCTTCCACCCATGACCTGGAACATGTAGTAGTCGTGTTTTCACTGATGTTGTAGTGTCATTTCCACATGGAGGAATGATTTATGGTTTTCACATATCACAGTAACTTGAGGTGTATCTTCTCCCAGTGAGACCTAAACTTGTGGCAGTGGAGGTGGATGGAGTTTTTTCAGGACTACAACATTGAGATCTCTTACACCATAAGAAAGATAGATTTGGTGGTTGATGGCATGAGTATGAAATCATAGATGGAATTAATTAGGGAGTTTGTAGATTCATGTAAGGAAATAGAGGAGATGGATTCTTTAAATTTTTGTGTGAGACTGGTTGACGGTATAGGCTATCTATTTCATATGACATTGTAGTCTTCCTTGGTATGGCAGGTGGAGGAGACTTAGTGGAGACACTCCAATGATGAATTGATACGTGATTGTATTAGCTAAAGTGTTTCTCCAGAGGGATTGTCAAAGGTTAGTCAGAATCAGATATTGTTCTGTGGGAAACTGATTGTTCTAGTGGAGATGTGTGATGGATTTCTTAGTGAGTTACAAAGTTCACCCCTATTGGTACATCTAAGAGTCTCTAATATTTATCAGGGCTAGAGAGGTAAGTTTTGGTGGCCTGGAGTGAAGAGGATAGTGGTGGAGTTTATGGTAAAGACCCTATTTTGTTAACATGTGAAGGCAGAAAACCATGTTCCCTACAGTCTTTTGCATTGTTTGGAAGTAACTGAGTGAAAGTGGGATGACATCTCGATGTATTTTTTTCACAAGGATAACTAGGCCTCAAGTATGCTATGATGTTATCTAGGTAGTGGTGGATTGACTGAAAAAACTATTGCACTTCCTTTCGTTCAAGGAGTTGAGCGCAGTGGATGCCATATAACAGAGGTATGTGGGTGAAGTGGTGTGACTTCATGGAGTTACAAGATCCATCGTATCGAATAGATACTCATTGTTTACCTCATGAGTATATAAGGTATTTCAGTAAGTTTTGGGCACTCAGTTATTCATTATCACTAGTTTCCCCCCTCATACGGATGGACAGACTGAAAGGACTATCCCGACATAAGAGGATATGCAGCGAGCGTGTTTTTTGGACATTAGTGGATCATGGGTACAACCCTTTCCACTGATAGAGTTTTTAAAATAATAGCAATGACTATACCATTTCCATGTCACTGTTTGAATCCTTGTACAGAAGGTCTTGTCATTCACCAGTATGTTGGAAAGAGGTTGGGGAAACCTCACTTCTCAGACCATAGGTAGTGTAGAGAATGATGGAGAAGGTTCAACATGTGCGTAAAAGGATGAAGTCGGCCCAGGACCGATAGAAGGAATATGTAAATCATATAAGGAGTCCTTTGAGATCAATGTTAAGGACAAAATGTTCTAAAAGGTCTCCCCTTGGGGTGGAAAGCACTGGTTTTGCAAGGGGATCAATCTTTCTCCTTGGTTCACAGGACCTTTCGAGGTGTTGGGATGAATTGGAAAGGTGGAACATCAGATAGCATTTTCATCGTGGTTGGAGAGGATCCATGATGTATTTCATGTCTCTCAGCTCCATTGGTATCTACATGATGAGTCCCACATCCTAGATTTGGGAGAGTTGGATATCATGGACGATGAGATGTTTTTAGAGCGGTTAATGAGAATCGAGGATCATGAGAATAATGTGTTGTGTGGATTGAACATCCCCTTGGTTCGTGTGATCTAGAAGCATAGTGTCCTCAAGTAGAGTACCTGGGAGTGGGATGTACTGATGTGTGCCCAGTGCCCAGATTTGTTGTACATTTTTTATTTTGTGGTTTCCTTGTGTATTTGTTATAATGAAATGTTTGGCCTTTCTGGTTGTATGATATGTTGTTTCCTTTTTCTATGATTATTTGTGAAATGTCTTGACTATGGGGAAGGAAGAATATAGTCCCTAATAATGATACATTAATGTGGATGGAATTAAACTAATCTGGGTGAGTCAATGCCTCCCAAAGAAGATAGTATATTGACATGGAGTAAGAGGATCTCTAATCCATGTGTGTGGATAGTGTGATATTTAGTTTTAATGTGATTTTATGGGGAAGTGGATCCTGAGAGTCTTCCCTTTAGATCAAGAGATAGATGTCAAGGAGGTGTTCTTGGATGTCGAGGTTTTAATACCATCTTTAAAACAACAGAAGGTGGTTTACTCCACAGAGGTATCTTAAGGGATGGTTGTTTGGACAAGTTTTCTTCTGGGCTACTTTTAAATTCTCAAGGAAGAGAATAGTTTGAGAGGTATCTGATTTAATAACCTATATTTTTTTAGAATACATTCCTTTGAGAAAATCTAGTGTTGAGGTTTTCTCAGAGATGTTAGTGGCATACTTCAAGTGTTTTCCAAATTTCTAGTTTTCTTATTTTTCCCAGATTCGCACATGTTAAAAGTTTTTCTCGAATTATTGTTAACCTATCAACTCATAGCCATCCACTGGTCGGTATCCACTACTTGCAAGGGGAATTATTAAATCTCAATTAATTAAAACATGTGAAACTTCCAAGCTATGTGGTCAAACCACGATATGAATTTCAAGTACTTTGAAATGGTATCCCTATTTTTAGAATATGTCTTCTTCTTAAGATGAGATCCACTATTCCTTATTCCTTTTCATTTCTCTTCATGAACCTAACGACTTCTTCCTGAGATGATTCGTGCACCTATGTTGGATGCCTTCCCGCTCAGCCTTCATGAAGTTCATCCTTCATGTCCTTTCATACCCTATTTTTGGCACAAGAATGAACTTCAATCCCTTGGTCCACGTATAGAGATTTTTTTTCTTATATTTAATTGTGCATCAGGTGGGGTTTGAATATTAATGGTTCCTTGTATGTAACAGATGTATTATCTTCTTAAAATGAGAATTAAACAATAATTTAATAGGATCAAAAGATAACATGTGTAAATAAAATAATTAGTATTTTGTGGTTTGATGTGGTCTCCTTTTTTATTTTGTTATCCTTAATTATATTATGGATTTTGTGGTTGTATTCCTTCTGAAAATCCGGGTAGTTAGTGGTTTTTGCTTTTTCACTACTGGTGTTATATTTTTTGTGATATTTTTATGTACAAATGTAACATAAAATCTAATTAATTACATAAACTTGGTTAAATAAATGGATTTCCTAGTATCAAACCAATTATATGATCACCCCAGTTATATTAAAGTGTAAATTAAAAAACCCATGTTGGTTAAATGTGAATACACTTGGTTTGATGGTTGTTGTTATGTATTGTGTGCTCTCATCTGGGTTTTGTGGGCTTGGTATGTGGGGTGGTACAGTAGGTTTGGGGGGTTTTGCCTCAGTTTGAGAGGCTGGTTGATTATGGAATGGATGAACTTATAGGTAGAAGAACTTTCTTTTGTTGTGTTTTGGTCATGAAACAACATTGAGTAGTGAGACTTCGATGAGGTTATGGGATCGCTGTGTAGTGGGATTGCATTGGGGAATTTTTTTTGAAGTGGGGATGTAAGGATGGTTTTTGAAATAAGGAATAGGTTTCCTATCTTTGAAGAATGATAGGAGGATGTATTTGAAAGGGGTTGTGTAGTGGGACTACAAGTCTTGTTTTGTGCTAAAGTGTTGTGGGACTGTATGTCTAGTTTTGTCATTTTGTTCAGTGGGACTGTTGTTTGGTTTTGTTTGTTTCCTGGCATGGTTAAATTTTTTATTTTTCCAGTAGTTTTAGAATACTATATTTTTAATCCCATTACATAATAAATGTAACGTTGTTATATTAAAAGGGGCTGGTTTTGGATCTTTTTTAGGATGGTTGTGCATTTAAGGGTGACAGCAAAAGGTGGTTAGTGTCAATTGGTTGACTGTTTGGAAACTATAGGTTAGGCTGAGTGTTTTCTTACCTATATATATATATATATATATAATTTTAGTTTCATGTTATTTGTATATGCACCATACCATTGTAGAGCACCATGTGCTGAACACCCCCATATTATGGGGGAGGCTGTCTTTCTTAATATCATGGTGGGAGGAAAAATCGATGGTTACTGAATTTATTCCTCACACCCTGTAACACCCCGATATTTTATGAGATATATTATTTTTCACTTATTTTATGTATTTTATTTTACACTACACCAAGATTAGCTTGTACTATATGCAACACCGTACTAGTTTTCTGTATACGCAACACTATTCTTTGTTTGTGTTACACACAATTTCAAGTTCATTTTGTGGAAATTATTCTACGCAACATTAAGTATAGATTTTTTTAATGTATAAATGCAATAAGTTTTGATTATTTCATACGAAACACCAAAGGTAGCTTTCGCTACTCACAGCCCTGACTTGGCTTTCGTTACACGCAATCGCGACCTTCCTCGACAGTGTGTGTAGTACTCAATAATCAGTTTCACTAAACAACTATATGTTTTTAAAATATTATATAAACTAGCCATTATGAATAGTAATAACCACTTTTGGAAATTTTATAAATTTTATCTTTCAAAATGGACATCATTTTTTGATTTGGAATTTCGATATTATCCGAGAGTGAATTTTTGGTATTTTTCTAAAAACATTCAACTTTTAATGAATAGTTAAAACACTGAGATTTTGGTTAAAACCGACTTTATATTTAAATAATCATTTATTTTATTTAAATTTATTTTAGGTCAAAATAGACAAATAATACCTATATAAGTTCAAATTAATTCATTTTGGTCATTTTATAATAATTTTAGATATATAAAAATTTTGTTGAAATTCTTACAGTCTTTTACTTACCTTCTAGAAGAATTTTCGAATTCACATAAAACACAATTTTACTACTTCTGTGAGTGGAATTTCAAAAATATGAGAGACACAGTCTATATTAAAGAGTAAAATTTGGTTTAACAAGATAAATATATTTTTTAGTGAATAGTAACTTTTTACTTTTATTTACCACGGTTAAACGTAAATAGGGTAATTAAGGGTAAAAATGATATTATTATTACCCTAACACATGTTCAAATTCTATTGTCTAAGTATAATTAGACCAAAAACAACCTTTGGAATAAAATAATACCCTTTAGGTCCACTTGTATTGGATTACGAAATTTATTATTATTTTATTTAAAGAACAGTTAAAATAGTTAAAATCAATGTCTAATAAATAAAACATTTTTAATATAGGATTATACATAAAATGAATTCGACTATAAATATTCATTTTGAAGATAAAAAAAATTCCTACATAATTGTATTTTATTCATAATTTTTATACATTATATAATTTATTTTATTTTTTACACAATGATGATACAGTAATTACCTTATTAATGAAATATTAACATAATTGATATTATAGATACCCAAATAAATGTAATTTTAGAATTTTTAGGAATTAATCTAATTTTATAGGTTCATATAACATATTAGGGTTGGTTAGATAAATTTATTTGGAAGTAATAATTCTTTTATTAATTTATAAAAAACAAAATACCAAATAGTGTCAAAATTGACATAAAAGAGTTTGAAAAACAAATATTTTATTATTAATTGATAAAATGGTCCTAAAAATATATGGTTCGGCCAAAAGACTTATATAATAATATATATGACATTAATTAACTTATGGGGGTTTGATTGGAAGTTTATAACAGTTTATTAACCATATAGTGTAAGAATACAAGAGGACAAGGTAAAAGTTAAAGTATTTAACTTAGAGTTAAATCGAAATAATAAGGTTAAAATGGTAACCTAAACATGTCTAAAACCTATTGGTTGAGAGGATTTCGACCCATCCCCACCCTATCCTCGAAATAAGTAACTTTGGTTCCATTATAATCCAAATATAAATTATTTATAAAATAATATTTTATGTTTTTCTTTAGGTTCACCTCACCCCCTCTTACAAAAGGGCACTCCCCCTTCTCTCTAATTCACACCTCCAAATCCATTTTTATTGTACAAACCCTACCCGAATACCCTCTGAACCTTCCTCCCTTCATGCTATAGGCCTTCCTTTTGTCATAAAACTAACCCAAGGAGCCCTTTTGATCAAATCAAAAGGAAGAACCTGAAGAAGAGGTAAATATCTCACCACCTATTTCAAGTTTCTTTCTTCTTCCACTTTCTCCTTCTTTTTTGATTCCATTATAGAACAATAAATCCAGTATCTTATATATACTGTTATGTTATTATAAAAATTTTACAACCATATTAGTTATTTTATCGTTCCTATGAATGAAAAATTCACTACATGTGCGTACGTACGGCTTACCGTCTCCACGTCGTGCTGTAGTTTGTTATTCAAACATTTCATCAATTGGATGGGTATAATAATGAGTATAAATGATATAAATATAAAATATAAAATTATTATTATTATTTATATATGATGAAACATCCAATTATATACGAGTTTAATATCAAAAAATGATATTGTCCCTCGTGTGTGCGTACGGACTACCATCTCCATGATGCGATGAGATTCATTCTCCATGTTAACCATCCAAGAATGATTATATAGTATATATAATAAGTAATCATGAAACATATGGCATAATAATTCTACTTTATTTATGTGTATATATATACATATATATAATTTACTTCCATTCAATTTAATAAGGAAACGAAAACATCGTTCGTGCTTGCATACGATCTACTGTCTCCATGAACGGTGTATTTCATTCCATTTATCGACCTATTATATATGTTTATATTATGAATATATATTATATATAAATCATGTTTTACAGTATGGAAGTAATTAATCATGATCTTTATAATCATTTGATTAATTACAAGTCAAAACACGTATGAGAAATGAACTGATTTTACCCAAAACGATTCATTAGCATAGAATTGAAAAATGAACAGGTAATATAAAGTCATAAGTGAATCAAATATGATATCATAAATATTTTTATGGTTATGTTAAAAGTTAATAATATTTCTAAACCCACAATACATGAGCCTCAGACACATACAGATGAAATTGGACATAAGGTAAGGGATTATTTCGTCTCACTTTTATTTCTGTGAGACATATGCCTTAATCACCATCTATTTCCTATGTATGGTGTTTATGCTTCCTATAAATGTTTTATGATTTTTATTATGAAATATGTTATATTTAAATATGAATGTAATTTATTTTATTTTATTACATGTATGATTCCACCGATCATAAAAGGTAAGGGATAATTTGGAAAATCTCATTTTTAAATGAGATTGCTTATATGTAAGTATTTACTGGGGTTATATTTATCATCCATGTCCATGTTATCTAAAAAAATTCATAAAATTATTAACATTATTCTATGTATGTTTAAATTCATTTTTACCATTTGTTGACTTTTATCACATGATATGGAAATAATCTTTCTTTTTTTTACCATATGAGGCACTATTTGACTTCTCTGGAAAAAGTACGAGAATAATATTTTTTTATCTTCTATGGAATGAATAGATTTTTACGGTTTCATAACACCTTATTTTCATGAATCTTACTCTACAATATTTAATGACTATTTTCAACAAAATCCATTTAAAATTACATGTAATTTTTTGAAAAGAAAATGATTTTGTAGAAGAGAGGTTATTTTCCTCAAGAATTCATTTCAAGTGTTTTATAAAAATCATTTCCCATCTAAGATGTCATTATTTCATATGTGTATGTTTCAAGTATAATGTCTCTATGATTTACCTTGTTTCAAATTTCTTATGATGAAATGATATCCATTGGTTTTATATGGATTATTTTACGATGGGATAATGTTTATAAAACCCATTTTATGCTTTTGGTTATGATGAATGATTTATGTTTATGTTGTGGCACATGTAATAATGATTTCATTATGAGATGGGTGGGACCTATATCTCCCGTAAAATCATTGGGTAAATATTTTTATATCCTGATATAGACTTATCTAGAATAGAAATTTAATTTGGTTAAGTGGTACAGGACTGGAACGAGGAGTGAAGTCGATTTAGAAAGGGACTTTGTCCACTATGATGGTATTGGCAGCAATATCTTGGTGACTATGGAAATAATATCATGTGCTTAATGGTTTTCCACAATTACATGTTTTATTCCTATGCTATTTTATCATGATTTTTGTTCCTTTATGATATATGACTTATGTACTTCCAAGATTTATGTCATTTCTCAAGATTTTGACATTTAGATTTTTTGTTCATGTTTTTGCATTCAAATGTTTATGGATTGTTTTATGTTCCCTATGTTTAACATTACTGATAATTTAAGCTCACCCTTTTTATGTTTTCTTTTCCCTAGGATATAAAGAATGGTTTTACGTAAGAAAATAAAAGGAAAATATATTTATGGGATATATTGAAGGTCATTCACCACGATTAGAAGATTATGTTCCGAGTTTCCATAGACACTAAACTATTACGGTACTTGGGTGTCAATTTTTGTTATGTATTAACTATTCCGAAAAAGTAATGTAATGTTAATGTACGTCAAGATTTGGGTCTCTATAGTAGGTATTAGTGAAAAGGTTTAGTTAACCTTTGGAAACTAGGATGGGGAAACATTAGTGAAATCCCTAGAAGTATTTCTAATGTATGTATAGGGATGTCTCTAATGTTAAGTATAATTATAGGTTATAGTCCTAGAATTACGGTAACAATATTATAATTAAACCTAATATGTTATATATTGAAGGTACTCCCCCTTTATTATATTGTTTTCCTAGCATGATTTTTCCCTCTCACACTATTCGTTTTGGGTTTTAGAAAATGGCTGGAAACATGATGATTCACGATGGACAATGGAATGATATTCTTCATGAGAAACAAAATGAAATGGGATTTTGAAGGAGAAACATCGTTATTATGCATAATTAGAAATCTCATAATATGATCAATAATCTCAACTTTGGTAAGTTTCTTGACTTAATAAATAAGAGAAAAAAGGAGTTTCATGATGATAATAGAGGAAATAAAGTTCAATTTTCCTCATGTAAATCATGTGAGAAGAGACATCAAGGATAATGTTTCAAAGGAACTAGAAGATGCTTTGGGTGTGGAAAAGGACACAAAGCTAGTAATTACAAAGGAAAAGATTCATTTAACACCATGGACATAGATAATGGTATTGCTAAGACATTAAATATGGTTAAATGTTTTAAATGTGGAATGTACGGGCATTATGCAACCCAATTCCCTAAGGGAATGTCTCATGAAGAGAATCAGCATGGTCGTATGGGTAGTATTTATGTTGATGATGATGAAGAGACTAAAAATGATATGTGATATTAAAGAATTGTTGAAGCTCGGTCAATGGTTTAAGAAGGTAGTGGAATGATTTTATGTTTATCAAGAGTAATGTAGTATAGGTAATTTAATGGTACGGTGGAATAAATAAAAATCTAAGGATTGTTACACTATTGTTTTTCCTTGAGTATTTGAAAGTATAATTTGAATGGTAATGGTAACCATGAAAGGTTATTAATATTTTTTTGGAAAGTAGATGATATGCGCATAATGAATTGATATAGAGAAAATAATATGTTGGATATTATTAATGAGCTCATGATTGATATAAGGACAAAGTGATATCATGGTTTGAGTATATAGTAATTTTTGGATTTTGGAATGTGGAAATAGTTAACTTTTTACAGTATTCAAGTTTTCACTAAGGTTCTATGGTAACTAATGTTTCAAGAGAATATATGATGATGGAATTAAAATGTTTTCAATGTGACAAACGAGATATATCTTATGATATATAGAGGATAAATGATGGTATTCACATGCTTGGTAGATGAACTTTCTAGTAGTTTTTTTCTGTATACTATGATATTGGACAGAAGTATTTCCGATAAGCCTAAAGGTTGTAATGGATTAATTTGAACATAAGATATTATTGTTTAAGGCTAGAATTTTTTTTTTCATTTGTGGAATGTTATAATAGTGTAGTTTAAGAAAATGGGAAACCTGTAGAACAGGCGACAACTCTTCATGTCGGACAAGGATGTGGGAATTTAACACACCACCAAAGTGTGATAGGCCTTTATCTATTACCACTACCCTATAGGAATTCTCTGGTTAGTATAAATAAGTTTTATTTTATTAGGTGGTATCATAGTCAGAGTCTAAGTCCATTTTTGGAATCATATACAATTAACCTCACTATAGATGGACTTATGTATATTTAATAACATTTTCTAACCTTTTTTTGAGATAGATAGAATGACCTATCATTCTATCGCATGATCTGCTAACATTTCATGAAGGAAAAATTTGACTTCATTTCTTTAAATAAGAGATGAAGTGGAAATTGTTCAGGGAATGACCAACAATGATATTACACTAAAATAATGTAAGTATTTCTCCTTGTGAAAAAATTTATCAACATTAGGGAAATAATTTTGAAAACCAAAAATGTTTTCCTAGTACCCTCATATTTGATGAATCAGATCATACCTTAGATCATCACAAATTTATAGAATTGTGATTATTGGCTTTTTCAAAGACATATTATCTACCACTCTCCATCGGAACATGATGGTTAGATTTCTCTTCTATATCCATATTTCAACATATGTTCTCCTATGTGGAAACCTAGTGATGAGTTAATTTGGGTAACCGTTATGTTTCAAACTTCACATTTTAAAGTAATGTTTTAGTGTTCCTTTTTACGATGTGGGTTTATATGAATGAAACTTTCAAGTAGTAAACGATTTATATCCCTGACAAATTTTTAGGGCGAAATTCATTTTAAGGGGGGTAGAATGTAACACCCTAAGATTTTATGAGTTATATTCTTTTTAATTTAATTAATGTCTTCTATTATACACTACACTGAGATTATCTTGTACTATATGCAACATCATATTAGCATGTAGAAAATGCAACACTATTCTTGGCTCATGTTACACACAATTTAATGGTCGTTTTGTGGAAATTATTCTATGCAACATTAATTACAGATTTTGATTAATGTATAAATGAAATAAGTTTTTATTATGTTATACGCACAACCAGAGGGATCTTTCACTACACGCAGCACTGACATGTAATTCATTACACGCAATCATGAACTTCCTCGATAGTGTGTGTAGTACGCAATACAGAGTTTCACTAGACAATGATATGTTATTAAAATATTTTATAAACTGGCCATTATGAATATTAATACCCACTTTTAGAAATTTTATAAATTTTATCATTCAAAATGTACTTCATTTTTTGATTCGGAATATCAAAATTAGCCTAGGGTGAATTTTTGGTATTTTTCTGAAAACATTCAATTTTTGATGAATAGTGAAAATGCTTAGTTATTGGTTAAAACCGACTATTTATTTAATTATAATTTAATTTATTTCAATTTATTTTAGGTAAAAATAGATACATAACACCTATATAAGTTCAATGTAATTCATTGGGGTCGTTTTATAATAATTTTATATATATAAAAATTTTATTGAACTTTTTACTGTCTTTTACCCGCCTCTAATGAGAATTTTAAAATTCACATAAAATGTCATTTTACCTCTGCTGTGAGTGGAATTTATAAAATCCAAGAGACACAGTTAATATCAAGGAGTAAAATTTGGTTCAATAAGATAAAAATATTTCTTGGTGAATAGTAACGTTTTAGTTTTATTTACCAAGGTTAAAAGTAAATTGGGTAATTAAGGGTAAAAATGTTATTATTATTACCCTAAAACCTATCCTAATCCTATTAGATAAGTATAATTCGACCAAAAACAACCTTAGGAATAAAATATTACCCTTTATGTCCACTTGGATTAGATTAGGACATTTATTATTATTTTATTTAAAGAAGAGTTAAAATAGTTAAAATTCAAGTTTAATAAATAAAACATTTTTACTATAGTGTAATACATAAGGTTAATTCGACTATAAATATTAATTAGAAAGATAAAACTATTTATTACATAATGGTATTTTATTTATAATTTTTAGACATTATATAATTTAATTTATTTATGGCACAATGATGATGCAGTAATTAACTTATTAATGAAATATTAACATAGTTGATATTATAAATACACAAATAAATATAATTTGAGCCTTTTTTGAATTAAACTAATTTTTTAGGTTAATATAACAAATTAAGGTAGGTCATATGAATTTTTTTTGAAGTAATTATGCTGTTATGAATTTATTAAAAACAAAATACAAAATAGTGTCAAAATTGACATAAAAGAGTTTTAAAAACAAATATTATATTTTTAATTGATAAAATGGTCCTAAAAACCAAGGTTCGGCCAGAAGACTTATATAATAGTATATATGACATTAATGAACCAATTGGAGTCAGATTTTTAGTTTATAGTATGTTTATTAACCATATAGTGTAATAATACAAGAAGACACGGTAAAAGTGAAATTATTTAACATAGAGTTAAATCTAAATGATAATGTTAAAATGATAACCTGAACAAGTATAAAACCTATTGGTTGAGAGTATTTCGACCCATACTCACCCTATCATAGAAATAAGTCACTTTGGAGCCATTATAAACCGAATTTAAATTTATTATAAAATAATAATTTAGGTTTTTCCTAAGGTGCCCCTCACCCCCTCTTATAAAAGGGAACTCCCCTTCTCTTTATTTCCCACCTCAAAAGCCATTTGTCTCGGCCAACCCCCAATCAAATATCCTATAAAATTTCCTCCCTTCATACTATAGGCCTTACTTTAGTCAGAAACCCAACCCAAGGATCCCTTTTCATCAAATCAAAAGGAAGAACCCGAAGAAGAGGTAAATATCTCACCACCTATTTCAATTTCCTTTCTTCTTCCACTTCCTCCTTCATTGTTGATTCCATTATAAAATAACAATTCTAGTATCTTATATATACTGTAATTTTATTTTAAAAATTTTACAAACATATTAGTAATTTTATCCATCCTATGAATGAAAAAGTCACCACACGTGCGTACGTAAGACTTACCGTCTCCCCGTCGTGGTGTAGTTTTTTATTCAAACATTTCATCATTTGGATGGGTATAATAATGAGTATAAATGATATAAATAATAAATATAACATTATTATGAATATTTATATATGATATAACATCCAATTATATACAATTTTAATATCAAAATAATGACATTGTCGCTCGTGTGTACGTACGGACTACCGTCTCCACGATGCGATGAGATTCATTCTCCATGTTAACCATCCAAGAATGATTATAAAGTATATATAATAAGTAGTAATGAAACATGTAACATAATAATTCGACTGGATTTATTTATATATATATATATGTCATTTACTTCAATTCAATTTAATAAGGAAACAAAAACAGCATTCCAGCGTACGTACGGTCTACCGTCTCCATGAACGGTGTATTTCATTCTATTTATCGATCTATTATATATATTTATATTTTGAATATATATTATATATAAATCATTTTTTACATTCTATAAGTAAGTAATCATTATATAAGTAATAATATTAATAATTACAATTCAAAACACATATGATAAATGAAATTATTTTACCCTAAACGATGCATTAACATGGAATTGACAAATGAACGGGTAATATAATGTCGTAAGTGAATCATATATGATATCATAAATATTATTATGGTTATGTTACAAGTTTATAATATTTCTAAACCCACTATACATGAGTATCAGACACATATGGAAGAAATTGTACATAAGGTAAGGGATTATTTTGTCTCACTTTTATTTCTATGAGATATATGCCTTAATCACCATCTATTTCCTTTGTATGGCATTTATGCTTCCTATGAGTGTTTTATGATTTTTATTATGAAGGATATGATATTTAAATGTGAATGTAATTTTCTTTATTTTATGACACGTATGATTCCACCGATCATAAAAGTTAAGGTATAATTTCACAAATCTCTTTTTAATCCGAGATTACATATACATAAGTATTTACTGGGGTTATGTTTATCATCCATGTCCATGTTTTCTAAAATTGTTTTCATAAAATGATTACCATTATTCCATCTATGTTTAAATTATTTTTTACCTTTTTTGACTTTTACCACATGGTATGGAAAGATTCTTTTTTTATTTACCATACGTGGCACTTTTTGAATTTTCTGGAAAAAGTTCGAGAAGAATGTTTTTTTATCTTATACGGCATGAGTGGATTTTTGTTGTTTCATAATTCCTTATTTACATAAATCGTAATCTAAAATATTTCATGAATATTTTCAACAAAATCCTTTTAAAATTTCATGGCATTTTGTGAAAAGAAAATTATTTTTAAGAAGAAAGGATATTTTCCTCAAGAATTCATTTCAAGTGTTTTATCAAAACCAGTTTCCATCAAAGATGACATTATTTCATATGTGTATGTTTCATGTATAATGTCTCTATGATTTACATGGTTTTACTTTTCTTATGATGAAATGATATCCATTTCTTTTATATTAATTATGTTATGATGGGATGATGTTTATGAAACCCATTTTTTTCTTTGGGTTATGATTAATGATTTATTTTTAAGTTGTGGCACAAGTAAGAATGATTTCATTATGAGATGGGTGGAACCTATAACTCCCTCCAATGAATTTGTTAATTATTTATATCTCATTAGAAGGACATGGCTGGAATGGAAAGTTAATCTGGTTCAGTGATACAGGACTGGAATGAGGAGTGAACTCGATTCAATAAGGGACTTTGTCCACTGTGATGGTATTGGAAGAAATGACATGGATACTATAGAAATAATATCATGTGATTAATGATTTTCCATAAATACATGTTTTATTACCATGAAATTTTATCATGATTTATGTTCCATTATGATATATTCCTTACATACTTCCAAGATTTATGTCATTGCTCAATATTTTGATGATTAGATTTTATGTTCAAGTTTTTGCATTCAAATGTTTATGGATTTCTTTATGTTCCCTATGTTTACCCTTACGGAGAATTTGAACTCACCCTTTATATGTTTTATTTTCCCCATGATATAAAGAAAATTTTTAGGTAAGAAAATAAAAGGGGAAGATCTTTATGGGAGATGTTGAGGATCTTTCACCACGATTAGAAGATTATGTTTTGAGTTTCCAAAGAAACTAAACTATTAAGGTCCATGGGTGTCTATTTTGGTTATTTATTAAGTATTCCGTAAAAGTAATTTTATTTCTATGTATGTCAAGAATTGGGTTTCTACACACCCTCTTCAGGGATCTTGCAGCTCAGGTATAACATGATAGGCTATAATGGCTTGAGTCTTACCATAGTCCCAAATTATTTGGGTAAAGGATTGTTTTGGAAGAGGGACTGAAGTGTTTTTAGGCCATGTATGTTTTCCCAAGTATCTTAGAGATGATTCCAAGGTGTCTTCGGGTGTGGTGTGTGGCTGTTGTGGCCCAGGTGCCTGCGGGCATTGTTCAGTGTGGTTGGAGGCCCATGTGTGTGTGGGAAGGTTGCATCATAGGGACTATGTGTGTGAAGAGTGGTAACATCAAGACATTATATCCTTAGGAATGAGTGTTAACTAGTGAGAAAGTGGTGCGGGGTACCCAAATGTCGATGTCATTATATTGTTACTTTACTTGTTTTCATTATTTGGAGAGTGTTACTTAGTGAGGTCAGGCTGGTTAGTATACCTTGGTAGGTTCATGAGGTTCTACTATTTTGTCACAGGGATATTAGTATGTTCCCTCACTCTTGCACGAGTAGATTTAGTTACCCTACTGATTATACTTGTTTTCTCACCCTATGTATATAATACTATTTTTAGGTTTCTTGGAGGACTTTTAGGACCAAAGAAGAATTTACTGCCTTGGGATTTAGGATAGTTTCTATTTTTGCTTCATTTATTTCCATTTGGATCATTATTTGAGAGTTCTATCATAATTTGATTTAGCATTACTATTGAACATGCAAGTGGTAATGGATTCTTGGCCTTACTATTTCTTTTAGTCTTTGGTATTGTTGGGATTTACCATTTTATCTCCTGGTCTAGTTCTATAAAAATAGTAATTCCTTCCAATTATGTGAGATTTTATACCCTTGATTCTAGTCGCCACTTTGGGCCCTACTAAATATGGGACTCATGGTTTGTTATCTCTCCTTCATCTTAAGGATGGAAGGGCAGGGCACTTTTTCATCCCTTCCCTAAACATGAAGAAGGTTGTTCATGACACATATTAGATAACATTTGATTACATTTTAATTTCGATAATAAATTGAGATAAAATAAATGGATTACTATTCTTTTATGGAATGTATTATACATTTCTGATCCCAACATGAAAAATTAATTTATTATACTATGTAATTTAGGGTAAATTAATCAATGAACTACTAAAGGGTGGTATTTGTCTTATGAAAGGGAATGAAATTATATAACTATATAATCTTCTGAAAACAATTCAAATATTAGAAAATAATCATGGTATAAAATTTTATTAATTTACCGTTATTTTTTATGACTGAATGTCCTTTTCACCAATCATATATTTAATTATTTTTTGTTATTAACTTTCTCCTAACAATGATATATATCACTCTATATCAGTATTTTGGTGTTTATTTTCTCTTCTATATCTATGTTTTCACTTCTTATATATGTTATCTTATTTGGAAAAATAGTATATGTTATTCCAGAGGACCTTCACAAACCTTTTCTCCATTTTCGAGAGAACGTTTTGATAAAAATTTTATGATATGGGATTCCACTAAGTGATTTTTATATGTTAATCCCTTGTTTAATGTTATTATGATTAAATTGGGAGGAACTAATTTACTTGTGGGTGTAGAATTTAGGACCCATAGACTTTGTGTGATATATTTTTCATGTAAATTTAATATTTTATATATTTTTAATTATGTGAAATGCATATTTTAATTTGAATTTCATGAAAAAATTTGCATAGCTTGAGTTACAGGAAACACTTAGTATTTTATGCATTACACAAAACACTAAGTATAAACAAAACATGATGTACTATTATAATATTATTTTTAATATTTTAGTTATAACCTAGTCATTATAATAGTAGGTATGAATTGGATTAACTAAATTAAGAAAATATATGTTTTAAAATTTTATATATTATTATTTCATTGGCTATTAATTAATTTTAAATTAATATAAAATCCATTGGATAATTTTTGAAATCTTTCAAAAAAAAATTTTGGAAAAGTGTTTTTCCTCAATAAATTTTAAAAAATATTATTGTATTTTTCAACGAAATTTTTATAATATATATTCAATAAAATTTATAACATTCATCTTATGTGTTTTCTACTTAATAACTATGAATATAACCAATTTTATCCTTAAAATGTAATTTTTAAAAGTAGCTTTGTCACCTTATTAGTAATTATTTTAAAACTATTTTTTGAAATTTTTATAAAATATATTTGAAAAAATAATATTCATTTTCTTAATACACATTTCATATATAACATATAATGATTTCTTTGTAATTTTATGAGATGTTATATTTTTTACTGAACAGTCATAAATGGTTTTTATTAAGAATTGTTAATAATTTTAATGCATTCAAATATATTAAAATTGTTTTAATATGGTTTCAAATGTAATTTTAGTTCAATACTATATCTGTTAATCCAATATATGTCATTTGAGTCAATTTAATAGTGAGTTTTGGTAAAAATAAATATTTTAATCTTTGGAACATTTTCTCTTTTGACAACTCTATTATCGTAATGTCTTTGATATTAATTTTTAATTAAAAATATAATTTCTAGGAATATGATTTGTAAAAAAAATTAAATATTAGTAATCAAAATAATTTATATTAAATAATATGCTCATATTATTTTTTACCATAATTAGTAGTAAAATCAGTAAAAATTATTTATCATGGTTATGGTAAAAATGGGTTGACCAAGGGGGATAAAATAAAAAGATAATTATTTAAAATGACATAATAATGTTAAAAAAAACCCATTTTATATTAGTATTTGGATCCTAAATATTCAATGTTTGTTAATTTACAATTTATTCTCATTGTGATATGTGAAAAATGTTGGCACACATTTTTCTTTCCAAACATTTCATGTGTGTTAGTCACCCCACTTTAAAAAAGGCCACCCACTCTACTCTCCCATTGAAACATTCAAAACCCATTGCTCTAGACCCTACCTACACAAATATATTCCTCACTTCCATATTTCCATCATATAATCATTATTTTAGTATTAAATTTATCTTAAGAAGTATTTCAGTGAATATCTAATGAGGTTACATTATTTAGAGTTAATAATCTTCAAAAAGTGTTTTTATATTATTTCTTTATCCACCTAATTCAATTATTATTAATCCATGATGACATGATAAAAATAGTATATTATATTTAAATAGATTTAATTATTTTAATGAATAAACTAAATCATATTCCTACTCTATTTAATGGGTCATGAAATCATCAATCCTATGTATGGAAGACTACCGCATCATGAACCGATGTAATTCATTTTCGATCACAAACACTCATAAACAGATAAAAAGTGATATTTAATATTTTTAAGTAATATTTATGATATTTGTATTCATATTTACTCATGATGTAATATATTCATTCTTAATTTATATTCTGTGTGAATATGATAATTTCGTTCGTGTGAATGGTGGACTACCACCTTGTGAAGTGATGTATTCATTCATACTTTACATTGATGGAAATAATGATGAATTTAATGATAATATGTGACATATATGAAATTATATTGATTTTATATTGTTAATATATAAATTTAATTTATTTCTTTCAACCGATTGAGAAAATGGAAGCCATGTTTATGCATACGTAAGGCCCACCATCTCATTGAATATTGTATTTCATTTTCTATATCAAAAATTAATTGATTTTTAAAAATATATAAATGATTAATATATTTGATATTCATTTCATTTTTTTCTTTATAAAAAATTTCTAACAAATATAATGTAAATTTAACAAAATTAACAAATGAAAACATTAATTGTAAACAAAAAATTATTACCTAAAAAGTGATTTTAAAAAAGAATTGTTGATAAACACATAAAAATATCATAATTAAATAATATCATTTATGATAAATGTGATTATTTCTCTTTAATAGATGTACAATAAACTTATATTTATTATCAAGGAAGTTTGAATGTGTATAAATGAATTTGACTCTGACAAAAAAGGGTTTCCATCTCACCTTTATTGTCATAAAGACAAATTCCATATTCACCATGTGTTTCTTTTATGTTGTATATATACAGCCCATGAATGTATTTTATGAGGATTTTCATGAAAATTATCGGCATTTAAATATCAAATTTAGGATCAATATTTCATGGAGATTATGTGTTAATGTTATCAAATTAGTAATATTTTTATGGAATAATCTCATCATCTATCGATATTGTTTGTGTTTATGTCTCTAATGTGGAAATATTATGATATATCTCTGAAGAAACTAATTATTTTTATTATGATATTTTTTCCTTGAGAATAATTTTTTTCATTTCATTTTCCTCTTTTAATGTAATCAAGAGTTCAAAACAAATTTAATAAAATTTATATTTATTTCACTCTTCGATTAAAAACCCAATTTATTTTAAAAAAATTGTAAAAATGTTTTCAGAAATGTTTTTAATATTAACCAGATGATTTATTAAAGAAGTTTTTCGCCATGGAATTATTTTTAATTTTTTAAGGAATATTCTTGTAATTTAAAAAAATAATCTTGTTTGTAATTAACTAAAATGTTAAAGGAATATGTCTTTTAACATGTATGAAATCAAAATAATTTACATGATAATTTTTTTAAAATATTCCTTTAAATGTTTTAATGTTTATTTTCAATTTAAATGATTTCCAAAATATTTTATAAGTTCTTCTATATTTTCAAAATTGTATGGATATATTACTTAATAAATGTTTTAAATTATTTTTAAATAACCCTTTATATGTTTCCAATGTTATTTTAAATGATAAGGATCTTGAAAATGTTTCATGTTTCTTATGTTTTTTTCATATTATATAAGCTATTTTAATTTAGAAATTATCCATGTCGTCTTTCAAAATCACTTTTCATATAAGTTGATATCCATTGATACTAGTTATGATTTTATTTTATAATAATTAATAATACCATTATAATTATTTCTATATATTGTTAATATTTATGTTGATAACATGTTCCTGAAACCCATTTATTTTTTAAGGGTTATTCTAGTGTTAATTATCTAGATATTTATGAATCATGATTTCATTACAAGGGTTATGATGATAAGATATGATGAACGTTTTATAATATTAAGGAAAACATAATTATGGTTTTCATAATGATATGTGTGGGATATGTATATTCATTATATTTATTGGGTAAAGCATTATATATCATGAAGTAAAAAAGGGAAAAAATTTAATGTGCTTGATCAACTTTGAGAAATAAGGTCACCCGAATAAACTATTAGAAACAAATGTTTCCTGATCCATATTAGGAAATAAGTGACATGTTCAAATCCATTATATTGATGGTCTTCGTATTTAACTTAGAAATATGAAAATGTTTTCAATATATATGATGGTGACACACTTTTATGACACGAACATATGGATTATGATTGATTTATGCTGATTTATAAATCTTATGATCCATTTTTTAGAAATGAATACATATTATTTTGGGTCTCATGTTTATAATCTAGGAAATGGATTTTATAAACATTCTAAGTTAATTTCGTGGTAACATACCCTTATGATTATCTTATACATTCATATGATAATAGATTTATTTCTCTTGTATTTACACCTACTGAGTATTTGAGATCACCCTACCTTATATTTTCTTCACCATGTTATGAAAAATGGTTTTTGTACGGTATACCTAAGAGCAGTACAATGTAATAATGTTTTAGTGGGAGATAATTATTATCTATAACTAAATATGAGGATTTTGTTTCTAGTATCTAAAGATACTACACTATTATGGTCCTTGGGATTGTATTTATGAAATTTATTGTGTATTAATATTGAAAGATTTGATATCTATGTACAAAAAATGGTTTGTTATATTAATACCCTTTTTTGTGGATATAAACGTTTTTACATGGCTCAAGAAAAAAATAATATAGCTTGAACCTGAAATTCTGTAAATGGAAGAGATTATAATATAGTGGGTTCTTTTAATGTTTTCAATAACAAAATTGACTGTACATTATATTATTTTAATATTCCATTCTTATGGATTGGCTTCATACACATTTGTATATATTTCCTTCGCATTTTAAATACATATGTATAATATATATGGTTTTTCATGATTGTTTTTTTTGTATTAGTGTTTTTGACTATATGGTATGGAATGTGTTTCTTATATTGATCTAATAATTTATTATCATTTAATTAAGAATGTTAATATATATTATAGGCACCCTTAGTGGTAAATTTTTGAATTTGTCTTTTGATTATCCGTTGTATATAGTGGTTACAAAAAATTTTCAGAATGATAATTTTTTATACCTAAAAAATTCAGTCATCACATTTATGAAAAAAAAATGAAATGAGATATGTTAAAGGAAATTTTACACCAAAATAATTATCCACTTCATTAAAATATCTTCATTTGTGGATTCCTAAACACTATCTTAAAGTACGATTTGTCTAAAAATATGTTGTATAAATCTTACATTACCTAATGATCTCTTCATATGTGAGAATCAATAAGTTGTATGGGTATGATAATTCTCTATGGAAACATCTGCTTCATGATTTCATCCCTTTCCATAAGACTAAAAAGGTTCTTTGTGGTAGGGTATCATTTTTCAAAGACAAGTCATGGATCCATCTCACCCCCATAAAATATTATTGATCTCTTGTTGTTTTTCGACCTCAAGGTGGTGATCCATCATATTCAAGTAACTATTAATGTCCTCCAATGTATTATATGATTTCATATTATAGGGAGCTAGTTATGAATCACTTATTTTAAATAATCATCATGAACTACGATATAAGTGAGTGAAATTTAAGGGAAAATAGAATTATAGGAGTTAATTTCATATATGGTACAACCATGGAGAGATAATCACTTCATTTGTTAAATTCATCATTTCCACCAGTTTTAAAATAAATTAAATTATTAATTTTTGATTTCTATCTAAAGATAGGGGAAAATCATCATTAAAGTACTTCGTGATAATTCTCCACTAACATAAAACCTTAATGGGGAACCATCACAATTTCCTCCTTGAGTAATCCCATGAGGATCCTTCAAGGAGTGTTTCTCATGAAATTATTTTTGAAATGATGAAAACTAAATCCCATACATATTATAAATTCACACACTCACATAAAACTATAAAATTATGTGAAAACATGGTTTCCCAAAGTATTGTTTTGTGTTTTTATAATGATTAATTACCATGTAATATTCGACCCATGGTTAGTTACATCTTGAAGGATCCATATAATGTTTTAACATAAATCCTTTAAGTCAATTTTTTCTCCTAAGACACATACACATGTTTAAGTAAACATAATGAACATATTGGATATATTTTTCCATGGTAAAATATTTGAAAATTAAAATATAATAAGTCCTTTTTCGTAGCCTTCTAATAGACGTTACTAGGCTACAAACATCAATATATACACTGTAGATCAAATATTCCTTTTTATAATAAGTATTAGTTTCTTATGAGTGACTATTAAATGGATTTCTACATAATTGATGGGACCCTATGGGTGATAAATTAATATATTTCTTTGATTACAAGGTTTTACATCATTAGGTGAAGGATGAAACCTCTCATATATCTGGATTCTAATCTTGATTTCCCCTATGTTAGCTTCCATATTAATCATGAATGTATTTAGGATTCTTTCTTCCACTCAATGAAATAAAAATTCCCATATATTTCCTTAATTTAGTTTAATAACAAACCCATTTTTTACATGAAAAAGCCCCTAGAATAAACTATATGGTGATTAAATATGTGTATTCCATAGTTATACCTTCTTATATTTATTTACCAATAGATAAGATAAACCAAAAAGGGTTACCCAAGCTAAAGTACCATAACCAATATTTCTAGTCCCCTTTAAACTTCTAGTATCAACTGAATTAATTTAAACTATATAGCACATAGTTTATACCACAATATAGTAAACTACATGGACAGGTCTTGGATGAGAGGCCATATGAAAAAAAAAACTATATGGCCATTATTCATTTTTATTAGGTACCAAAATATTCCTTATCACCCAAAAAAAGGTATTGCAAGTTAAATTAAGTAGTTTCAAGCATTGTGGGTTTTAATTACATTCATAAGGGAATAAAGGAAACCTATCTTATGGGTCTTATACTAACTCTGAAACATTTATGATTGCCTTGGATAGTGAAAAATTATATTATTCCTGGTAGTATAGATTAGAAAATAGTATACTAAACCAACCAATGAAATATATAGAACCAATGATACATAAAAATATTTATATAGATGGATAATTTCAATCTATTTCTGTAATGAAGTTAATAAGTAGTCATATTATTATTGGGAAGGATTAAAAATCATGTCTTACTAAAAGATTCCTAAATATGTACTTACAAACCCGTGAGGGTTGATACAACTTTCTATAAACATGACTAATGAATACACTAAAATAAATTTAATATGTCCCATTGACTGACATCCTTTTGAAAACATGTCCATACCAACTCGAAAGACACTAGAAAATGTGTAATTTAAAAAAAATATTAGTGAACACATTAACAATACCTTAACCTAGGAATAGATCAATATAAAACACAATTTATTATTATTAATTAATGGGATTCTTGTTATTTGTCTTCCACATACAATAACTCCCTCGAATCCCAATGGCATCACTAAGTTCACATTCAAATTGTTATATCCATAAAAAAAAAAAATAATATCCAATAGGCACCTTGAAGAACCTTGAATAAGGAACTAACAAGCCAAACATATGCCTCTACTACCATAAATAATTTTCCCCAAAGTTATAATGAACACTTTCACTAACCCAAGTCTAATGTGCTTGATAGTGAATGGTATGGCACAGGAACACCCTCAAAATAGATTCATCAAAAAAATGGACATGTCAGTTGATAACTTCTAAAAGATGAATAGACATTGGATTTCCAAAAAAATTGATTCTTGAGGAACATAGGGTATTTGTAGCCACATCTAATAACATTTCCATTCTATCTCTATAGTGATGTAGTAGATACATCCCATATCTTAGCGAGGTGTAAGAGGATATGGATGTCATCCCCACCATTTCCCTAGAGAATCACAGGAGGGATACAACAAATACTCACCATTTTTAGTTCCAAATATATTTATTACTCTAATAAAATACTTAATAGATCACCTCCAAAATCCATACAATGTTTTCTTAAGCTGGGATTCCCAAAAGAAAGACAAGCTTTGTGAAGATAAAAAATTTTTGTGATGATTCTTCATATATTCATGTTTTATTAGGTGGAATTAATTAGTATATCGTAGTAAAATCTAATGCTCTAGATAAATATCATATTATCACTTATAATAATATATGTGATGGAAATAAATATTTACTATGAAAAAAATGATTTGGCTCATATCATTTTTTCCTTCCCCGAATCCTATTGAATAATTTAAATAGTTGGTTAGGAGTAGGGTTATATCACTATTCTAATTAAGACATTTTTAATATTACCAACATACTCTGATAATGACCAGAAATTAAGCCCATATTCCTACTCACATTCAAGAAAATCATTTTAAAACCTAATATAAATCCTTGATTAGTATCATTTTTTTCTAAAACTTATAAAGGGCATAAATATATTCTATACTCACGTGATAGTTGTGATCATTCAAATTAAATATAATTTATTTCATTTTTTCTGCACAAAATACCAAACTAAAGTAACATACGACTAAAGTGAACCAAAATATTAATGAATTTACATGAATAATATCATCATTATTACATATAAATATAGTAATCAATACAAATAATTACATATTGTTATTTATTAATGATTAATATTATAAAAAGTTGTATTTTGATGAAAGATTTCAAAAAACGTTATTGTTTATTATCATAAAAAATTAATCGATAATTGTTAAAATATTTAATAAAAAAGTAATATTTAGATTTAATAATTAATATTTGAAAATTAAATCACTTATAAATTTTCATGAAATATGATTAAAGACACATGATTTTTAAAAATGTCAATTATTCTAAAAATTTGATGTTCGATATAATTTGTATTTTCATTAACAAAATTTATTAATTTATATATTGAATTGGTTGAAGTAAAAGAATTTTACACATTCGTCATGTTTTCATTATCATTAAATTATTATTTTTTATTTTTTCAAACCATTTTATTTTTAGTTGTATAGTGAAAAATGGAATGTTTTAGAATAGTGTATAATTTATGACCTTATATTTATAAAATTAAGACTGTGTTTTTTCTAAAAAATATTTATTAATAACATATGAAATCAATTTGTAAATTTTTATATATTAAACTAATCTTAGAAACCCAATTTTCATACTTAATAATGAATGCAACATTTTTTCCTAATTTAAAAAATGTTTTCAGTATTTTTAATAAATTATATATTTTGTCTTGGAGAATTAGGTTTGGATAACTTTTTAATCCAAAAAAAATATTTATTTCATAATAAACGAATTTATTTATCATGAATTAATATGGTTGATAATTTTAACCTTCACATCAATCTTAAGATAAAAATATATATTTTTCTAAAAATAGTCTTTTGCATCATTTTATTTAATTTTGAAATTAATTTTTCTAAAACATATTGATTTTATTTAATGAACTTATTTAACTATTTTAAATTATAATCTCAAAATTTTTTAATGTATATAATTTTAATTCTGGCCATTAAAATTTAACATGAAGATTAAAAGCATTATTTAACATGGTTAACATTAAATGGAAAAAATATTTTAACTAAGGTAAGAAACAAAAATAATATTTTAAATGTTCCTGTGGGTACGTGTATTAATTTTTTATTGGAAAAAACTCCATATAATTATTAATTTAAACTTTTTTACCTTTAGAAACATGAATAGTTATATACCATTATCTAAATGTAGGGGGTATTTTTCCAAAATCACCCTTCTCTTCACTTATGAAAGGGGATCACTTCCACCACATCATTCCACACCAAAAACATATAAACTCATAATAAAATTATGAAAATTGTATCCTACTAGAATATTCTAACATGCTAACATGCCTTATGTCTAAATCAATTTTCCTAATGAATCCATTTACAACGATATTTCCATGAGAAATCTAATGTTTTAAAAATGATTAATTATTAACAATTAGCATTTTAATCATAATATAATCATCCCAAATTATCCTATAAACACAACTATATTGAAATAAATATTATATTAATATATTTTAATTTTATTATATGAATGTATAAACCATTATTAAATAATATCCATGAAGTAAGAAAAACCAAACAACATCGATCGTGTGCATGAACATACTACCACATCCATAATGCAATGCGATTTTCTTTTCATAACTTAATCTCATGTATATTAAAAATGATATATTTTAGGAATTAATATATTAAATACTTCATAATTATAATTTAAAAATACTAATTTATCATATGCCTAATTTTTATTCCATTTATTTAGAAATGGAATCATTAATTGTGTGTATGTATAGACTACAACCTCCACAAAAAATGGATTTCATTTGTCATCACAAACCTTCATTTATTGTTTTAATAATGAACTCAATAGAAATTAATTATAGTTATGATATTTTTAATATTTATTATTAGTTATATTCTCATTATATAAATTTTTTTTCTTACTCATTAAATTATTATGACGTGTTTTTATTTGGGTTTATTTTACGAACAATAAGAATGATGTCATAATGTTTATATAATTACAAATTATGGAGTTATATATAATTTTAATATCAAGTAATAATAATTTATTTACGATGTTTTAATTTCCTCATAAAAATTTTATCAACATTTAATATATTTATAAATATATCACCTTTCGATCGTTAAACACAATGAAACCAGTTCATCGCAATTTCAGTTTTTATTGAACCATGTCGATGCCTTTCATCGAAATAAATGAGATATTAGAAATCATTTTAAAAAAATATTATTAAATTTTTATTAATCTATTAATGATTATCTATGATAAAATAATTGAGAATCAAACCCTTCCTTATGAAACATGTATGAAAAAAAACAATCGAAAATTCCAAACATCTGATGATGAAAATAATGTATAACAAGATAAAATATTTAAAAAATATAGTTATAAATGATTTGTATAAAATTCAATATATTATTATAAGGATCATTAATTAGTTATGGAGAATTTTATTTTCATTATACTAAAAATTCATGCGCTATATTTGAGGTCGGTATTTAAGGTGTGGGGTTCTTTTTCATGAATTTCATTTCTAGAGACATATTTCTTATTATGGAAAATTATATCTTTAATATGGTGTGATTACTAACTAATGAATGTAACGATCCATAATCAATTAATTCATGGGTTTTAATATCCATATAATGTTCTCTCTTTAAATTACATTTGATTTAAATAGTACCAATGTTTAAGGGTTTTTGTAAACTCAACTCCCTTTATTGTGTTATAATAAAAAATCTTGTATTCAGTTCATTATTCATGATTGGTTTCATCCACCCTAAAATTTTATTTCATAGTATGGACTCTTCTACTCTAGATAAATATAACCTTTTAATTTAAATATTTTATTTTTAGAGATTGTCTTTCTAAAAAATTATATCATCTTATTAAATATTTCTTTTCCTATTTAATGATGGTTTAACCTCCTTATCAAAATTTTCTTTCCCACCAATATTCTCCATTATATTTTGAAAAATAATTATTTTTTATTTCATTTTCTATTTTCATTTCTATTTTATTCTAAATTATATTAATATATTTTAGGGGGTTACAGTCATGGAAATCAATTACCACCATTTTTTCTTTCATTCTATTTCATCTGTGAACACTCGATATTTTTCTATTTTCCAAACACCGATTGATTAATAAAATTATTTACCTAACCTATACCCTTCATCTAATTTTTTTTAAAACCATATGCTCTATTATCTTGATTTAAGTTTTTTTACAATGAAATATATCGAATATATTTGGATAAATATTTATTTTAAATGGGATTATCAATTTATGATTTTTTATGTAATTATGAATGTATTCCTTACTTTATTCCATTTTAAATGGATATGAATACCATTTCATTCTGTGGGTTCATTGAAAATTAAATTAAATTTATTCAGAATATTTTAAGGATAAAGTAAGACACTTGGGTTCAACCACACCATCATATATACACATTTCACAAGATGGAATTCAAATAACAAAAAATATAACCATAACCAACATCATTGTGAAAAAACCATCATTGTGCCACCAGTTATAGAATTAAAAAGATGTCATATCATATAAGATCCTGAAAATCTCGCGATCCACCTGAGTACTTCACACATCCTGTAAACCCATCTTATTGATCATCACACCACATATCCATTATCTCAACACCCATTTCCACCACTACAATACCATAAAAACAACCCCAAAACCAGCCAGGTCCACTTTATCATCAACATCAAATCACCACAGTCAAAAAAACTAGCCAAACATCAGAAACTATCAAGAACTATCGATCCACCATGAAACATGAATACCTTTACATCATCGTCCATCCCTATTATAAAAAAACACATATCCCATATACATGCTTGAATAATAAAGCCATCGCAGCCACCATCATCCATGTTTGAACTTCACTGAACAATCTGAAAAAAAGATCAACTAACAAAGAGGGAGGAGCAAAGAACCCAACAATGAAAATCAAAAGATAGAGCATGAGGATAAATGTTGACCACCAAATCCCACATCCAAAATCCAATGAGGAACCACTATATCAGATCTGACTCAAAAACAATTAGATGGAATTTAACGTCAGGGACGAGATATGAATTTTGAGGGTTCTGAACCAAAATAAAAAAAAGATGATACTTAGGGTTGAAACTGAAATGGTGAATGAGAAATAGATAAATGGGGAAACACTAGGGATGAATCCCAAATCGTGAAAAAATTTGAGGAAAAGAGTGTGGAACAGGGAAGATATCATGCATTCCCAAATCCTCCAAAACTCAAGACCAAAACATATGTGATTCCATCACTCCATATCTAAAATAGAGAGGTGAAATTTAATGAAATGTAACATCATGGAAGAGATACCTTATGATATAATCAAAGAACCATCGATAATTCCAATGTGAGGGGTGGAACATTGGACAGAACCATCCACAAAAATAAATAGGGGTGAACTCTAAGAGAGTCCATAGAAATGTTAGAGAGAGCTGACGAAGATAAACTAAAAGAAGAACCAAGTAGTGGAGAAGTATTCATCCAAAAAACCTAGAGTGGATAAGGAGATGACGGAGAGAAAAAAAGGAAGAGTAGAGGGCCAGGGGAGTGTGGATCCATGACTCCTCCATGGGATCATTGTGATATAAGGAATGACTTATTTCAAGTGGCACTAATATGTATGGATTATTGTATGTGCATCCTATATAACCCTTTCATTAAATATTTATGATTGATATATCATGATAAAGTAATTATTTGTTTTCACAAATATATAGTCAAAATTAGTTTTTTCAAAAGGATTTATAAACTTATAATATTAACATTTTTCTACGTAATTCTTTTTTTCAGGATGTTTTAAATTCAATTTTTTCCACTTTTTATTTCTATTTCTCATTTTTAATGTTATTATCCCTTGATTTTTGATGTTTTAATACATATAATAAAATTTATTATTATTTTACCTCTTTGAAATGCTACAATTCTAGGATTTTTTCTAATGTTATGGATTAGCTTATGATTAATGGCCTATGATTTTTTGGTTTTAACATTCTTATATATTATAAATATACATATATTCTGGCCATAAGATATCCTATGATGTTTTATTTTTGTCTACTATTTTTACCCTTATAGACCAAATGATATCATACCATTATTATGATTCCATTTCCTTAGTGATAAAGATGAGTATAACATTTATGAAGTCTAAAATAATGTTTAGTATGGCTCAATAATTGAGAAATATACAACTGTTTTGAAAATTAAGTTTCCTATAAAACTTTTCCACAAATAAACTAAACCGTAAATTCATGGGATTGTGTGACATTGAGTGACATGTAATGATTAACGTATGCAATTCGTATAAAATAAATATAAGTTAAACCCACATTGTATAAATACTAGTGATCAAAGAAAGTGTTGTTAGCACTAGATCTTGTTGTGCAGGTGTGGTCTACCTCAGTTGGTATCCGAATAGGGTTTAGTCATTTTTTAGGATTTTTGTAGTTGTTTTGGGAGTGGGGATGATATTTATTTATTGATAACCATTTCGATAATTCTAATGGATAAGTCTATGTGAAGGAAGAAATTTTGAACTTTTAGTGAATTTTTAAGGATGTGGTTTTCCTAGAAATGAAAACTATTTCTTGATGTTATAAATTGATAATGTCTTTTGAATATAGGTAATAAAGTGTAATGACCATAAATGTTGAGGGATAATTTCTAACTCGAATCATACATGGTGAATAAAAAAACTTCATAACTGTACACATGTTTTGAAATTCTGAGAGGATATCATGTGGGTAATTTTTATTTACATTATCAAACTATTATTAATGATTTGAAAATGATTTTAATTAATTAGGTTAGAGACCTTAATAAAAAATTACCATGTATAATAAAGGATTGAAGAAGTTGAGCTATAGGTTAAACATAATGTATCATGTGTTATAAATGAAGTGGTCATATGGGAAGAAAATTTATATTTATGATTCATATTAATATTTCAGATATTATCATTACCAAATTTTTGTAGTATTTTGTTGAAATGGTATAATGAGAATGATTTATATAAAGGTATGTATCAATAAACCAATATGTCTTTTAAATGTATATAGAGAATACTTAAATTGATGTGAATTTTTTTATGTGATTTTAATGATAGAAAATGTGAGTTTCCTAATATTACTTAAGGTAGTGAGTTTAATATCTTAATAAACAATAAATCTTAATACTCATTGAAATTATAAATTTTAGGGATATTTTTTGATAATATTATGGTAAATTCTAAAATATTTTAGTATTATGTGGCACATATATGGATTGTTCATCAATAGGTTTACTTTAATTTCATTGAAGAATTTAATATATTGTATTGATAACCTTATGATGTGATTTTATGGAAAATATATATTTTCGGGGATAAATATTTAAGAACATGTGATGGATTGATGGATAACACATAGGTATATTATATAGATGTTGTTGTGATAATAAAGGGATGATTTATTTTGAAAATATTTTCTAGATACTTTTGGTAACCTATGGATTGATAATTGATCGGTGTTTTTTAAGTTTATTTCATCATTTGATTTTTGTATATATTGTATTATGATAACCCATATATTTTATGAACATAATTTCATTATTTATTACATAAAGATACATATAATAAAATCCCTAATGATTGATAGAAAAAAGTTTATTTGTGTAATCAGTAACATATCAAAATAAATTAAAACCTATATATAATGATATAATTTTAAAACATAACATCATGCCCTAAAATTCAATTAATTTTCCTAAACTAAATGGGAAAACCTGGTGATATACTCAACAAATGGTTGGGTTATAAAGAACTATAAGGAAATAATCAAAGTACATCATAATGAAAGTAATAAATGTGAATCAAGTGGAATTTCAAGGGGACATAAAAGGGTGAGTATCATAATCACTAACACTGAAGCATGATAATTGTTTATAACATAATGTAAACATAGGAATGTGTGAAAAATATAAAACATGACACCATAAAACATAATTCAAGGACAAAAATTGAGATATTATAACATAGTGATCTTGGGCTAAGAACAAGTTCCCTATACATTGTAACACATGAGATAAACATTTTACCCAATGAATTAGAGGGCTATATAATTTTGTGTCCACCCATAACATTCATAACATGAACATTATTCTTTTTCCAATTAGGTCATAAAACATAAGAATTAGTTTCATCAATTTTAATCCTATAATTATAGAATGTGGGTTACATATTTTAAAGTCTGAAATTAATGAAGGAAAATTAAATCTAGGTGAATACCCTTGAGTGGAAATGGGGATGGTTATTCATAATGAAAAATCATGGTATGTAAAAATCATTGGTTACTTTTTTATGCATAACATGTGTATATAAATAATCAATGAAGGGTTTAATAATAGTGATTAGGGGACTCTCATTATATGGGTAACATAAGTATATGAAAGGGATGTGTAAAAACATTTTACAACATGAAACCATGGAAATAAAAATGATTTATATAGTCAATGTGTAACCCCTTAGACAAATATTTTCATTTTATAATGAAATTATTTTGTTTTCATGCTTCTTTTAAATGTAAAAACATGATAACATTACGTCAAAAACAACACTAAATAGGCTTTCATTACAAGTAAGATAGAGTTTTAATGCCTTTTAATGTTGCACATTTTGGATCATATATTTTGACATTTTTTTTAATATTATATTCACCATTAACTACATTTTCGAATTAGGAATTTAAAAAATAACTTTGGGTGAAATTTTTGGTATTCTTCTTAGAGGTTACATTGTTTGATGAATAATGAAAAATACTGCATTTTAGTTGAAAACTACATTTTCATTAATAAAATTATTAAGGTTAAATTTATTTTAAATTGTTTTTAATGTCATAATATATCAATTAAAGATATATAAATTCAATTTAGGTCCTTAGAATAATTTTTTTATTTAATTTAGATATAAAAACTCAATTAACATTCAAACATTTTCACATTAAAACCTATTTTCTTTCCACATGTATGGGATTTTCCTTAAATTTTTTTTCCATATCTGCAAATTTAATTTTGAAAAACACAAATACATGGTTTTAATTAGTACAATAATTATATATTAATAATTCCAAATTATTTTATGGCAAAAAAATATAAGTAAAAATTTAATTAAAATTAATTACATTAATTAGGGTAAAAAGTAGTTTACTTAGTGGTTAAAAATTAATCATATGGGGAAAATGGTCTTTAAACTTTTCAAAAATCCATGGACTGCACATATTTAGACCATATACCCCATAAATTTCTAATTTTATTTGTTTTTGGGAAACATGATAAAGAAAGTGGCATATATATTAAGTTATGTAATGAAAAATATAAAAAATGTATCTTCCTTCCTTTTAATTTCTTTAAAGCATTGGAGTATGGAAGAAGCTAAATAGTTTTGGTTTTAAAAAATAAATTTAAATTTAAATTATCTTCTTTCCATGATAATTTAACATTAATTTTTATAGATGATATAATTACATTAAATTCCCCGAGATACAATAACAAAATGGTAATATAATTAATAATTAAATAACATAAATGATACATAAAATATTAAATGTTAGTAAAATTAAATAAATTATAAATATCCCATAATTTTAAAGATGAATATGTCATTTTTCTTATATTTTAGCTTTAAATATATTAATTTTATAATTTTCTTGATATTTTAAAATTTAAATTATCTAAATAATGTCAAAATTGGCATTACTGTTATTTTATGTTAAATGATATTTTATTAAAAGAATTAAAATTATCCAAAAAATATATTCTTCGTCTAATTAATTTTTAAATGTTCTAAAATATAAAATATGGTCTATTTTTTTAGAAATTGATCTTTTATTATGATATTCTCCCAAAATAGTTAAAACATTATGAGTATAGTTTGTGTAAAAGAAGTGTTTTTACACATTACAGGTGCTTTTTTTAAATGAATTCCCACTAAAGTTGAGATTTTTTATTTTTTAAATTATATTTCATATTTATAACATATTAGATCAATGTATTCTAATAAATTTCACTTTAATTCAATATTAATGGTTAAATTATATAAGATATAAATATATTTAAATTTATGAAAACCAAAATGGTAATAGTGGGTAAATATAGAAGTTAAGGAACAAAATTATAAAAATTCACTTATTTTTGTGTATTAGTGGTTGTATTTTACCATTAATTAACTTTAATACAATATTTTTCTATTTAGGTGGCACATGAGGTAAGGGGTACCTTCCACTAGTGTTTATGATTTATATGTTTACAAGAACGTCACTCCCCCTCCAATATAAAAAGGAATTCACTCCCGCCATTTAATGTAACCTCTCAAGAAACTTTGGAATGCACCAAAACAACCCATATAATCTCTAAAAATAACTCCCCTATTCCTAGAAACCTAATTTTTGGCATAAAGAATTTAAATGAATTATTTTGGTACAAATCAAAAGAGGTTACCCCAAAAAGAGGTAACATTATTCAACAGTCACATTATTTATTTATTTATAAAACAATTCAATTATTCCTATTGTAGTATTAGATGATAACACCAGTATAATAAACATAATAATATGTTTTTATGTTAATGGTTCAACCTAAAACAACACATAATTCCATAAAATGTGTAACAAAATTAAAGTTCATGTGTACGTTAGAATATCGCCTCGCAAAATGATGATGTTCATTTTTATTGTACCACCAATCATAGTTGGGAATTAGGATAGAAATATTGTATTTATATTATATTTATTATATTTATGTTTTCTTCATACTTCTAGAATTTTTAAATAAAATATACATTCATTCTTTTCATTTTTTTGGACATGTGGACTACCGCATCTTTAATGTGATGTGATTCTTTCACACCACACATAGAATGTATTAATGTTGTTTTAAATTAACATATGATATAAATATGACATGAATTTGATATTTTAATTATAATTTACATATATATATATCAATATCCTTTCATTATTTCAACTAAATAATAAAATGGAAATGGAGTCCATTCTTACGTATGGCATACTATCTCAACGAACGGGGTATATCATTTCCCATCTCTAACCATTATGGTTTACTCAAAATATATATATAATTATATAAATAATATAAAAATATTTTTTTACAAACTATATATGATTAAATAACGATATAATTAAAATGAAATAATAACGAAAAAGGATGTGATAAAAAAACTAGGCAATGGAGACCCGAAATAATGAAAATATTGAATGATTATTAACAAACAGTTAATAAGATATTTTATCTTACTTTATTTATGGGTGTTTTTATGATGTAATTTACTAAAATTATTAAAACAATTATAAATTAATTTAAATAATGTTCCACTGAAATTTAGTGTATGTTAAGATATTTGCATCTTACTTTTTACATTTGTGTGATAAATGTCATATTAAAAACATAATTCATTTTTATGGGGTATATATTTACCATTTTGAAATATTATATCATGAAACATTTTATATTCATGTTATTTAGGGAATTACATTGAATTATCTCATCCAAGGGGTTTTGAATTGAAAATTACAAAGTGGTAAATGTTATCTTTGCAATCTCAAATTCTTTTGTGACTTAAATTTATATTGAAAAAATCACAACATTTCTCCAATTTACTATATACATCACATTTATTTTATATGGCCATAATATTATGTGATGGTTATAATTATTTTTTCAACCATATACAATTTTTACATTTTGTGTCTATATTACAGTTATTTGATTACTTGGGGAAATATTTTTAAATATGTATCTTTTAAACATTACGGATATTTTATAGGGAACATTGTTAATAATTAAATTAATTTTTATATATATGAAGAATGATTTGTACATCTAAGACATGTTAGGGGATTAGTTATAAATATCCCCTCGATGCATCCATAGTCTCATGAGATGAATCAGTTATCTAAACTGGAGTAATTTAAATAGTCTTTTGATTAGATCTTGATGGTAAAGGTACTATGTACCTTGGAAACATGGTATAAAATAATCAATAAATGACTTAATTATAATTAATTTATTATAAAACCACGATATTGTTTCTTTGATCTAATCCATGGATTCATTTCATTCTCAGTTTATTGATTACATGTAATGTGTTTTCAGTTATTTCCTCTTCTATATTGATTATTATCATTGATTAATTATTTATTCTTCTTTACACATACCCTTATTGAGCATTTTAGTTCACCCTTATTTTGATTCAATTCCTCAGAATATGAAGATGAATTCTTGGAATGAGTTTCAAGTATTTTATTTGTTTTACATTGTTTTATATTATGTTTTATTATCTTTTCCAAATGTACAGTTTTTATTATGTATGTAATTTGGTGTTCCAAAAATACAAAACTAAATGGTCTATTAGGACTTGATTCTTTATAATCATTCAAATTTAATAAAGAAACTCACTAAATTTTGGGCGCTTGGGGTTCTGTAGTTATAGTTGGTATCAAAATGAGAATTGATGAAACCTTGGAAATAATATATTTATGAAAACTGAGATAAGGAAACATAAACCTCATATATGATTTGAGGATAAGTATTATAGAACAACCCAAAGGAACAATGTTTATGATTAAGAGGTTATATACAAATATATTTTTAAATTTATTTTATGTATTTCACTAGTTTGGAGATTATACATTATCTTCTATAATTACATAACCTAATTTAGTGCATGTTGGAATTTCAAAATGGTTCCTAGAATAATTAATGTAAACCTCAATAATGCACATGGTCTAAAGAGAAATAACAATCATTTAGTTTATTATGTTATACCAATACTTCAAGGGGTAAAGTCACCAAAGAATTTTCATCATATTAGGACATAGTATCATGTGTTAATGAGTTAGAGAAATAATTCTATAAGTTCTATGTCTTCATAAGGAATCATGATAACAAGATGATATTTTGTAAAAATATCAATAAAGGAAAGAAGAAAAATATAAATTTGCCCATATATAATAATTTTGGTGATAACTGATAATAGTTTCTTAATACTAATATGAATTGTCTCCATGTTTGGGGGGAAATAACACCATTATTGGGATTTCAGGTGTAAAGAAGGGGATTCTAACTTATTATTATTATACTGAAAAGACATGAGATGTAACACCCCATGGTTTCATAGTGTGTTATTTCTTCAAAATAATTCAATAACTTACAATACACGCAACACCGAGTTCAATCGCACCATGACTTACCAAAAAAGCCATTAAAAAGATTTTATGAATAGTATTAACTAAATTTTAAACTTTATATAATCCTTATAATTTTAGAATTCATATTATGAGTTTCTTAGACATAACGTAAGAACAAATTCATTTTCAGTATTGCACTTTTATCAACTTTTAATAGTGAACCCTTTTTAAATACAATATTTTAAACTTTTTTACTAAATGGGGACATCAAAAATTTAAAATGAAAAATCCCAAGCTTCCACGGTACACTTTCCTTTAAATAATACAGTAGCGTGTGTTGTACGCAACTTCGAGTTTTAACACACACCAGAACCGATCAAACTAGCCGTTATGAATAGTAATACCTACCTTTTTAAATTTTATCTCTCAAAATGGACTTCATTTTTGGATTCGGAATATTGAAATTAGCCTAGGGTGAAATTTTGGAACTTTTTGAATAACATTAATATTTTGATGAATAGTGAAAATTACTAAATTTTAATTAAAAACAACTTTTTTAATCAAAATAATTAATTGTGATAAATTATGAATTTGAGTGGTTTTAAAGTATATTTATAATATATTTTTACCATTTAATATAATGTTGGTCATTGGACATAATTTTATAATTAAACCGGACATAAACAAGTGTCAATCTTTTGATAGTTATTATCTCTTAAAAACACGCTTTTTGTTTTAACAATGGGAATTAATTTTAAATTAATTTCTGCCACTTCTGTGTTTTGAATTTGGAAAAATGTATTCCATATTTTTAATCAGGATGTTAATATTTTGTAAATAGTTAACTATTATTTTTAGACATTTTGAATAATTACTTCAGTAAATATTTTATTTACCATGGTTAAGGGTAAATCCGGTAAATAAGTGTTAAAAAATAATATTATAACAATACTAAATTACCCTAAAACGTGTCCTAGCCTTATTTTTTGATACATGTTCGACCATAGGCATCTTTGGGTCGATATTGGGACCCCATGGAGCAACTTTTAGGTGATAGAGACACTTTATTTTAAATAAGTTAAAATGAATACAAAAATGACACAAGCATATATCTTTCAGAAAAAACAATTTTTACATAGGGTTATATATGTTTTATTTTCGACTATAAATATTCATTAGAAAGATAAAAATATTTCCTACATAATGATATTTTATTTATAATTTTTAGACATTATATAATGTAATTTATTTATGACACAATGATGATGCAGTTATTAACATAATAGTGAAAAATTAAAATAATTGATATTATAAATACACAAATAAATATAATTTGAGACTTTTTATGAATTACACTAATTTTATAAGTTAATATGACATGTTAGGAATGCTTTAATTAAATTTTTTCGAAGTAATAATTCTGTTATGAGTTTCAAAAAAATCATCTATTGAAAAGAGTCAAAATTGACATAAAAGAGTTTTTAAAACAAATATTATATTATTAATTGATATTAAATTCCTAAAAATCTAATGATCGACCAAGAGACTTATATAATGATAGTTATATCATTAATGGACCACTTGGGGGTATATTGGATGTATATAGTAAGTTTATTAACCATATTATATAAAAATACAAAGCGACATTGTAAAAGTGAAACTAATTAACTAAGAGTTAATACTTAAAGATAAGGTTAATATAATGACTCAAACATGTCTAAATTCTATTGGTTGAGTTTTTGTCGACCCCTCCCCACCTTAAAATTTAAATAATCAACTTCTGATCCATTATAAACCGAATATGAATTTATTATAAATTAATATTTCTAGCTTTTCCAAAGGTTCCCCTCACCCCTCTTATAAAAGGGCACTCATCCATCTCATTTATTCACACCTTAAAAGCCTTTTGGTTCGTCCAAACTCTTCCCAAATACTCTCCCAACTTACCTCCATACAATCTATAGGCCTTATTGTGATCAGAAAGCCAACCTATGGATCCCTTTTGATCAAATCAAAAGGAAGAACCCGAAGAAGAGGAAATGATTTCACCACCCTTTTCCAAGTTCCTTTCTTCTTCCACTTCTTCTTCCTTTGTTATTACCATTCTAAAATAATAACTCCAGTATCATATATATACTATGATGTTATTATAAATATGGTACAATCATATTCATTATTATATCCACCCTTTGAATAACATGTCACCATACGTGCGTACATACGGCATACCGTCTCCACATTGTGGTGTAATTGTTATTCAATATATTATTATTTGGATGGGTATAATAATGATGTATAAATCATGTAAATAATAAATATAACATGTTAATGATTCTGTATATATTATATAAAATCAATTTATATATTATTTTAATATCAAAAGAATGATATTGTCGCTCGTGCGTACGTACGGACTACCGTCTCCACGAACGCGATGAGATTCATTCTTCATCGTATCCATTCAAGTATAATTCCCATTTGATGATTAATAATTGTATATATGGACTTGATATCATTCTGGATATGATTAAGATACAACCTATCCATTACAAACATGGCTTACGTAACAAAACATATAAAAGAAAATGAGTAAGTTAACACCCGAAACAACGATAATACTAAGACATTATTAACAAATCAATGTTAAAAGATCATATATGATATCATATGAATTTATATGATTCTTGTATAATTTAATAACAATTATTTCACTATTATACAGGAGGTTAACCTACCCCAACCAAGGAAATGTACATGGAAAGGGTTTATTTCACAATCTCTTCATTATCTGAGATTGTTCATACGTAATAATCTACTGGGATCTCTTTATCATCCACATCCATGTTTCTTAGAAATGAATTTCAAAACATTTTTAATATTTACAAAGAATATGGGTTAAATTAATTTATACCCTTATGTGTTTTTAAAGGAATCATTCCGTTGTTTTCTAAGCAAGGCACTTTTTACCTTTCAATAAATTTAAGGTAAGAATGTTTTTTAACTTATACGGTGGGTGAGGCTATTTACCACCGTTTTAAAATCGTCAAAGCTTCCCTTACAATATTATAAGAATATATTCAAAGTAAATGTTTTATTTTATAATTATGTGACTTTTAAATGATTTCAAAATGAATATTTTATGAATTTTTGAAAGGTACTCATTATCAAGATCATAATTTTAAATGTTTTAATGATTTAGCTTTCTAAATCTTTTAATAAATGTCCATGTTTTCAAAATTATTTTAAGGATTTATTTATATGGACATGAATGTTTTTAAATGATATTTATTTTCAAAAGTTTCAAAGTGTTATGGGATACTTTTATTCAAAAATCTCTTTTAAATTAATTCCTTTATAAATGTGTGAGTTTTCAATGATTCCGAGAAAACTGATATTTCTCTCAAATAGTTTTGATTTCATCTATGTCAATATCCTTTGATGGATTTTAAGCTTATTTAAAGTTGAGTTATTATGATACAAAACTTATATATTATATTGATGATTTTTTGATATGTTTGACTGTGGATGTGCTATTTTTATACCATTCATGGTTTATGGGGAAAATATCGACATTTATTATACTAGTTTTAATAAAAATGTTTTTGTTATGTTTAAACCTTTACATATGGGAATGCATTGGACTTAATATGTTATGGGTGGAGCCCGCTATAGCTCCTCGATGCATCGGTAGGTCTCATGAGACAAACTAGTCTTGGCACAAGGCCTTGGCAAAATCTTATTTGTAGTCTTGGCACGAGCCCTTGGCTGTGTGGTTATGATAGTCTGGCATTATGCATTCCATCATTATGAAAGTGGTTATTGATATTGCATTTGAGTATTTGATTAGTAGAATATCCATGTGAATAAGTAAATGGAATTATTTTATTTTACCTTTTCCATACTATGTTGAAGTTCAAGTTATTGCATGTGATTATTCGATTAGTAGAATATCCATGTGAATAAGTAAATGGCATTATTTCATTTTACCTTTGCCATACTATGTTTAAGTTCAAGATTAAAAGGCTTTTGTTTTTGTTATACATTGCCTTAAATATTTATGCTTATTTTTGAAAGTTTCCGCTATATTGTTTCCTTACTGGGCATTTGAGCTCACCCCTTTTCTATGTTTTATTTTTCACAGGATGTGAAGAAGTAAGTTATGAATGACCTGCAGGGATAGTATGAAGGGATAATAGTGTGTTCTATGGAGACTATATTGGTGTAGTTTTCATTTTTATGATGTAAAACTTTCTGAATATATCTAGTGTTTCCAAGGCTACTAAACTAATCGGTCTTTCGAGATTTGATATTTCTTATGATCACGCCAATGTTATGTAATAATGCACAGACTCTAGGTAGCTGGGGCAGGGGCGTTACAGTTGGTATCATAGGAAGTTTAGTACAAACCTTGGAAGCTAGATTTAGATAAACTCTGATAAGAGCACATAGACCCAAGATGTATTTTGATGATTTGAATAGAAGAACATCCTAGAATTTTGGTATTGTAGAGATTTTGTGAATTTTCTGAGAAATACATCCTTTTCTAGATATGAGCAGGTAGAGGCGGCTCTGGCACAGATGTACCTATGGGTAAAACCCTAAAACACCGCTTTGAGCTAGACTCGAACGGGAACTGGTGCACGACAATGGGTCTTTCTGCACTCTTGGTTACGACACTCCCAGGGGATATGCTTAGGATAATTCTCATTTTCTTTACAAACCATTATGAAGGGTTTATGAGTATATACTTCCTCAAAGGAGACATTTTTATGATTATGGATTATATCAATAAACTATTTAATTTATTTTATGTGTTTTACAAGTTTGGGATTAGGTATTGTTTTCATAAACTAATCTAGTGTATGGAATTGTTTAGAAATGGTGCCCAGTAGAAGGAATAAGAACTCCAACAATGCACATGATCCAAAGATAAGGAAGGATCATATCTTTCACGGTCTTAAGCTAGAATTTATAAGAGAAATAGTCTCCCATGTATTATTATCATATGAAGAAATAATATCATGTGTCGATAAGATAAGTAAAGAGTTTACTAAGTCCTATGGATTTGAAGGGAAGCAGGAGAAGAAAAGGATGGAAGAGGGAAAGATGGATAAAGGGAAGAGGGAAAAGAATAATTTTCCCATATGTGATAACTATGGGAAGAAACACCCTGGAACATGCCGGAATGGAATGGGAGTTTGTTATAAGTGTGGAGGAAAAGGGCACAAAGTATGTGACTGCAAGGGTAAGAAAATGGTTTCAAATGTACAACGCTTCATTTGCAAGGAGTTTGGACACTATGCGAACCTATGTCCCAGCCATCAGACTATGCCGCAAATGATGTTATTGGATAATAATCAAGTTATTATACTACCACAGATGAAAAGGAATGATTAGAGTTCTTATGTTGATTATGTCATTTGAGTGTTGTATCAACAATGTACATGTTATAATAATTATGGAGTATATAAGGATTTTACTGAAGTACTAATTCATTAAGGACTTGAGATTGTGTGGAACAAAGAAAAGTGACTCAATAGTAGGATAAATTTTTGGAAAATATATGGTTGAGAGAATGATAAACCATAATATAGTTATGATACCTAGGTACTGATTTTGGAATAATACAATATTGATTTGGATAAATTATATTGGATATTCTTCACTACCTTGAAACAGATTAATGATTTGTATATTCCATAATTTTTGGGGTTTAAAACATTTTTGGATTGAAGGAGTATATCTATTATTCTTTAAGGAATAAGGTATCATGAATGTAATCAATAAGGTTTTATGTTAATTCAGGATGTTGCAGTGTTTTAAAAGAATACATGATGATGGTTTTCACATGCTATTACGCCGGAAAAAGGATCTTTACTGTGTTTACCTTCCTTATAAATTTTGGACTGAAGTATTTTTGATAGTTCTAGTTTGGATTATTTTGGATTACCATAAAAGGACAACCCGTAGGTCGGGCGGCAACCCGTCGCGTCCGGCAAGGCCGCGAGACTTGAACCCACAACTGAAGTGTGACAAGGGTGTATCACCTACCACTGACCCACGTGATGTCCTGGATTGAATAATGTCATTTTTTAATGGTTCTTCTAGTTGAATTATAAATTCATTTTTAACCCTATACGAATAGGATAAATAGAATATTATTTTTAAGTTCTATTATCTTTTAGAGTGAAAGATGAGTCTGTGGTAGAAATTAGTTAAAAGATGGAACTATACTTATCAACAATATATTTTTCTTCTTCTCTTATTCTATGAGGAAATTAAAGCTTATACTTTATTTAAGGAAATCCTAAAACCAAAAATGTGTTATCCTAATACCCTATGTTTTGTTGAACCAATGGTATTTCAAATCATCATAGATTGATGAATTTAAGGACCTAAATTTTACACTTGTTTGTGATTGATGACCTCAATCACTACCTATAAATATTTATGTTTTTCCTCCAATTATATGTATCTAACTTCCACCAATGTTCTCCTAATCGAGATCACAATTTGGTGGTGACCCTTTCATTTTTCTTTTCCTCATATTAAGACTAAATTTTTGTAACCCAATTTCCGATGTAGGTTTTCCCACAAAGATATTTTCTATTTTCAACCTTTTATTTTAGAAGAACAATTTCAAATTGCGAGGACACAATTTTTTGAAGGAGGGGATAATGTAACACCCCAAGATTGCATAGTGTGTTATTTCTTCAAAATAATTCAATAACATGCACTACACGCAACACTGAGTTCAATCGCACCATGACTTACCAAAAAAGCCATTCAAAAGAGGTTATGAATAGTATTAACTAAAATTTAAACTTTATATAATCCTTATAATTTTCGAATCCATATTATGAGTTTCTTAGACATAATGCAAGAACAAATTCATTTTTAGTATTGCAATTTTATCAACTTTTAATAGTGAAACATTTTTAAATATAATATTTTAAACTGTTTTACTAAATGGGGACATCAGAAATTTAAAATTAAACATCCCAAGCTTCCACAATTTGCTTTCCTTTGAATAATACAGTAGCATGTGTTGTATGCAACTTCGAGTTTTAACACACACCAGAACAGATCAAACTAGCCGTTATGAATAGTAATACCTACTTTTTCAAATTTTATCTCTCAAAATGGACTTCATTTTTGGATTTGGAATATCAAATTTAGCCTAGGGTGAAATTTTGGAACTTTTTGGATAACTTTAATATTTTGATGAATAGTGAAAATTACTAAATTTTAATTAAAAACAACTTTTATAATCAAAATAACTAATAGTGATAAATTATTAATTTGAGTGGTTTTAAAGTATATTTAGAATATATTTCTACCATTTAATATAATATTGGTCATTGGACATAATTTTATAATTAAACCGGACATAAACAATTGTCAATCTTTTTATAGTTATTATCTCTTAAAAAACGTTTTTTGTTTAAACAGCGGGAATTAATTTTAAATTAATTTATGCCACTTCTATGTTTTGAATTTTGAAAAATGGATTCCATATTTGGAATCAGGATTTTCAAATTATGTAAATAGGTAACTTTTATTTTTAGACATTTTGAATAATTACTTCGGTAAATATTTTATTTACCATGGTTAAGGGTAAATCCGGTAAATAAGGGTTAAAAAAATATTATAATAATACTAAATTACCCTAAAACGTGTCCTAGACTTATTTTTTGATACATGTTCGACCATAGGCATCTTTGGGTCGATTTTGGGACCCCATGGAGCCACTTGTAGGTGATAGAGACACTTTATTTTAATTAAGTTAAAATGAATACAAAAATGACACAAGCATATATCTTTTACAAAAACAATTTTTACATATGGTTATATATGTTGGATATTCGACTATAAATATTTATTAGAAAGATAAAAATATTTACTACATAATGATATTTTATTTATAATTTTTAGACATTAAATAATGTAATTTATTTATGAAACAATGATGATGCAGCAATTACCATAATAGTGAAAAATTAAAATAATAGATCTTATAAATAGACAAATAAATATAATTTGAGACTTTATATGAATTAAACTAATTTTATAAGTTAATATGACATGTTAGGAATGATTTAATTAAATATTTTCTAAGTAATCATTCTGTTATGAGTTTCACAAAAATAAACTATTGAATAGCGTCAAAATTGACATAAAAGAGTTTTTAAAACAAATATTATATTATTAATTGATATTAAATTCCTAAAAATCTAAGGTTCGGCCAAGAGACTTATATTATTATAGTTTAATCATTAATGGACCACTTGGGGGTCGCTTGTATGTATATGGTAAGTTTATTAACCATATTATATAAAAATACAAAGAGACATTGTAAAAGTGAAACTAATTAACTAAGAGTTAATACTTAAAGATAAGGTTAATATAATGACCCAAACCTATATAAATTCTATTGGTTGAATTTTTTTCGACCCATACCCACCTTTAAATTTAAATAATCAACTTTGGAGCCATTATAAACCGAATAGGAATTTATTATAAATTAATATTTCTAGCTTTTCCAAAGGTTCCCCTCACCCCTCTTATAAAAGGGCACTCATCCTTCTCATTTATTCACACCGTAAAAGCCTTTTGGTTCGGAAAAACTCTTCCCAAATACTCTCCCAACATCCATCAATACATCCTAGAGGCCTTAGTTTGATCCTAAATCCAACCTAAAGAGCCCTTTTGATCAAATCAAAAAGAAAAACCCAAAGAAGAGGTAATGATTTCACCACCCTTTTCCAAGTTCCTTTCTTCTTCCACTTCTTCTTCCTTTGTTATTACCATTATAAAATAATAACTCTAGTATAATATATACACTGTGATGTTATTATAAATATGGTACAATCATATTCAGTATTATATCCACCCTTTGAATAACATGTCACCATACGTGCGTACGTTCGGCTTACCGTCTCCATGTCGTGGTGTAATTGTTATTCAATATATTATTACTTGGATGGGTATAATAATTATGTGTAACTCATGTAAATAATAAATATAACATGTTAATTATTCTGTATATATGATATACCTTCCATTTATATATTATTTTAATATCAAAATAATGATATTGTCACTCGTGCGTACGTACGGACTACCGTCTCCATGAACGTGATGGGATTCATTCTCCAACATATCCATTCAAGTATAATTATCATTTGATGATTAATAATAGTATATAAGGACTTGATATCATTCTGGATATGATTAAGATACAACCTATCCATTACAAACATGGCTTACATAACAAAACATATAAAAGAAAACATGTAAGTTAACACCCGAAACAACAATAATACTAAGATATTTTTAACAAATCAATGTTAAAAGATCATATATGATATCATATGAATGTATATAATTATTGTATACTTTAATAACAATTATTTAACTATTATACAGGAGGTTAACCTACCCCAACCAAGGAAAAGTACAAGGTAAGGGTTTATTTCACAATCTCTTCATTATCCGAGGTTGTTTATACGTAATAATCTACTGGGATCTCTTTATCATCCACATCCATGTTTTTTCGAAATGTATTTCAAAAAAATTTTACTATTTACAAAGAATATGGGTTAAAGTCATTTATAACCTTATGTGTTTTTAAAGGAATCTTTCCGTTGTTTTCCAAACAAGGAACTTTTTAGCTTTCGACAAATTTAAGGTAAGAATGTTTTTTTATCTTATACGGTGGGTGTGGCTATTTACCGCCGTTATAAAATAATCAAAGCATCCCTTACAAGATTATAATAATATTTTCAAAGTAAATGTTTTATTTTATAATTATGTGACTTTTAAATGATTCAAAAATTAATATTTTATGAATTTTTGAAAGGTACTCTTTATCAAGATCATAATTTTAAATTTTTTAAAGATTTATCTTTCTAAATCTTTTAATTAATGTCCATGTTTTCAAAATGATTTTAAGGATTTATATATATGGACATGAATGTTTTGAAATGATATTTCTTTTTGAATGTTTCAAAGTGGTATGGGACACATTGATTCAAAAATCCCATTTAAATTAATTCTTTTATATATGTGTGACTTTTCAGTGATTCCGAGAAAAGCGATATTTCTCTCAAATAGTTTTGATTTCATCTATGTTAACATCCATTGATAGATTTTAAGTTTATTTGAAGTTGATTTATTATGATAAAAAACTTCTATATTATATTGAAGGTTTTGTGATATGTTTGACTGTGTATGTGCTATTTTTATACCATTCGTGGTTTATGGTGAAAATATCGACATTTCGTATATTAGTTTTAATACGAATGTTTATGTTATGTTTAAACCATTACATATGGGAATGTATTGGACTTAATATGTGACGGGTGGAGCCTGAAATAGCTCCTCGATGCATCGGTAGGTCTCATGAGACAAACTAGTGTCTTGGCACAAGGCCTTGGAAAAATCTTATTTGTAGTCTTCACACGAGGCCTTGGCTATGTGGTTATGATAGTCTGGCATTATGAATTATATCATTATGAAAGTGGTTATTGATATTACATGTGATTATTAGATTAGTATAATATCCATGTGAATAAGTAAATGGAATTATTTTATTTTACCTTTTCCATACTATGTTGAAGTTCAAGTTTAAAAGGCTTTTGTTTTAGTTATACATTGCCTTAAATGTTTATGCTTATTTTTGAATGTTTCTGCTATATTGTTATCCTTACTGGGAATTTGAGCTCACCCCTTATCTATGTTTTATTTTTCCCAGGATGTGAAGAAGTAAGTTATGAATGACCTGCAGGGATATTATGAGGGGATAAGAGTGTGGTCTATGGAGACTATATTGTTGTAGTTTTAATTTTTATGATGTAAAACTTTCTGAATATATCTAGTGTTTCCAAGGCTACTAAACCAATCAGTCATTCGAGATTTGATCATTCTTGTGATCATGCCAATGTTATGTAATAATGCACCGACTTTAGGTAGCTGGGGTCGGGGCGTTACATGAGACACTATGAAAATCAATGTCTTGTGTTTCAATGGAATATACCCTAAATGAGGATAATAGATCATGTTCAAGTTTTTTCTACTACTATAGACAAATTGTAATTACTAATATGCATATGTTTGGATTAATGATTTATATCATTTTACAATATTATGAGTAATTAATTGTTCTTGAGAATTATAAAATATATATGGATTGTACTATTTTATTTTCCATTATGGATTTGAAATCTAAATTTTAATGGTAGTAAGAAAAGTGATTTATCAAAAAATAAAACATCGTTTAAAACACATATTTGAGGAAATTATATTCCTTAATATGTTCCTGATGTTGAGATAATTATGGTTGGATAATGAGTTTATTGATATATAGAAAATATAATGAACATTATATACTACCATATAACTGATTAATAATTTTTTGAAAACATGGTTTATGCTATCATTTATAGAGATTACATCATTATTTATTTAAGATGTTTATCCAATAATATATCTTTTATTTTAGGAATAATTAAACATGAATGTATTTAACAAGGTTTTATGGTAATATAAGATATTATCATATTCACATGTCTGGTATGTTATGATTTAGATCCACTTAATATTGTTTATATGTTCATTCTGGAAATTAAGTGACGTTATTTCTAAATTGTTGGATCATAAAATTTTGGAAAATTTAACCATTTATTAAATGGTTTATGTTGATATTTTGATGATTTTTTAAAGATGAATGTATTACTTCACCATATGATGCATCTTGTTCTAAGAGTTGAAGTAGAAATAGTTCCTGTCAATCTAAAGGATAATATTGTGCTTATAAAATAGAAATAAATCAAGTAATTATATTTCCTAAAATTCATATAGTGGGAAAGAATTACTAGAATCTTGGAAAAACAATATTAAAAAAAAATATCTTATTGTCATATTTTTTATGACATCAATGAAATTTTTCATAACTATGGTTTTCGGATTCATGGTTTTAAACATTTTGCAGAACATTTTCTCTATCACTATCCATCAAATCTTGATATTTACATTTATCTACCATGTTTAATTATTCAATATGTTATCCTAAATGAAAGAATAATTTTGTTGTGATATTCAAATTATATTTTCTCTATTATTTTGAAGATGTTTTATTTAACCTATTTATGATGTGGGATTTTCAACAACAGTAATTTCAAATATCAATCTCAAAGTTATCAAGATCGTATTTAATTTGCAAGGAAGAAATTTAAATATTTTTGGGAGAACGTAACACCCCAATTCATTAAATATTTTCATTTTAGAATAAAAATAATTTTATTTATATATTTTTAATATGAAATACCATGTTAGGCTTACGCTACACACAATAATGTGTTATATTGTGTTACATGAAAGATCGAGTTTTATAGCCTTTTAATAGAACACATATTTAAACCTAAATTAAAAACATTTAAAAACATTATTTTAAAAAATAATATATATTATTTAATTATTAATTTAATAATTATCTTAGGGTGTTTTTTGTTATTTTTATAATTAGTTTTATTTTTTGGTAAATGGTGAAAAATACTACATTTTTCTTCAAAAATTCCGTTTAATTTAAAAATGTATTAATTAAAAATTAGATTCTAATTTTTAAAAAATAAATATAGATCAATTATAATTATATTAATCTATATTATTTCATTGGAAACATTTATATTTTTAATTTATATATAAAATAATAATAATATTTTTAACACATTCACATTAAAAACACCCTTTATCACCATGTCTATAGGATTAAAATTAAATTTAATTGTTTCACATCATTGAATTCAATTTGAAAAAATAGATTTTAATTGTTATAATTATTATATTTTTTATAGTCTAATAATATAAATATCACATTATACCAAAAATATTAGTGAAAATTGTTAAAATTAATTACAATGATTAAGGAAAAAATAATTTTTCATAGAGGTTTAAATTTAAATTTAAGTGTTAAAATGGAAAAGACACTATTCTAAATGCCTTTTTCCATATTAATACCATATAACCCCAATATGTATAATTTAATGAGTTATTGGTTAACATATTCATCAAATTTAACCATTAAAAAAGTTAAGTAATGAAAGAGTAAAAAACTATACACTACATTTAATTACTATACTCCTTTTCTATAGCAAAGAGGCTACATTGTTTCTGTTATAAAATTTATGTTTATTGGAAAATATGTTTATTTATCATGATAATTTTACTTTAAATTTTAAAGATGATATATTTACATTAAACACTTCAGATACATCAATGTTGTGACTATTTAGTAAATAATTTAAATAAATAAATGACATTAAAAATATTTAAATTGTAGAAAATTAAATAAATTATTATGGTTTCTTATTCTAAAAATTAATAAGTCATGTTACATAAATTTTATCATAAAATATTTTAATTCAAAAAATTTACATTTAAAAAATCAAATTTAGTAAATAATGTCTAAATTGACATTAATGTTATTTTATATTAAATTATATTTTTTTTTAAAACATAAAATTAATAAATATTCAATATTCAACCAATTCACATTAAAACTATAAAAAATATAAAATATGGAATATTTATGGACCAATTGATCATTTTTAATAAACATATTGTCCCCTAAATAGTGAAAACATTGTGAGAAGAGTTCGGGTTAATGAAGTATTTTTTGTGTGTTACATGTACATGTTTTAAAATTCACACCCAACAAACATAGGATTTATATTTTTAAAATTAGATATAATAATTATAATATTTTAGGTAAATGTTTTCTAATAAATCTCACTTTATATACTTTTTATGATAATATTAATTAGTATATATAAATTGTTGCTTTAATAAAAACCACAATGATAATAGTAGGGAAACCTAGAAGTAAAGTAACAAAAATATAAAAAATTCAATTATTTTTTTGAATGGGAGGTTTTTTGTGAATGTTTATTCTCTTTAATCCATTAATTTTAAACTTTAATGTAGCATGAGTAATGGGAGACCTCCCAATAATGTTTACCTTATTGTATATAGAATATTGCCACACCCCCTGAACTATAAGATGGAATTAATGCTCGAAATTTACTAACACATCTAAATCCACATTTCCATCACAAAAAAAATATCAAAAATGATCCAAACATACATAACCTAAGACAATAGTCCTCAAATTTAGAATAATTCAAACCCTTGATTTCCTTTTGTAAAAACGAAATGAAATTATCTAAAATAGATGTAACAATCTTCAACGGTCACTTCTAATTTATTTCATTCTAAAACCATTAAATTATTCATAATCCCTAGTTATATAATAATAATAATACCTAGTATACTAATATTTTTTTATGTTTAGTGATTAACCTACACCTCTACAAAATTCCATCAAATGTGTACCAAAATCACTATTCATGTGTATGGTGGACTACCGCCTCATTAAACGATGTTATTTTGTTTTCATTTACCACATTCTCATGGTTGGTAATTTTGATTCAAAAACTATTTTTATATGATTTATAAGATATTTATGTTTTAATTATACTTCTAAAATTTTTATATAACACATACCTTGGTTAATTCAATTTTTTTATAATATGATAACATTATTTGTATACGTGTGGACTACTGCCTCCACAAAGTGATATGATTCGTTTATTCTATAATATGAATGTATTAAGGATGGATTTAATTGAAATATGAAATAAAAATTAAATTAATTTGATAATATTATTTTATTATAAATATATATAATTAAATATTCACTATTTTTTATATTAAAATTAATTGGGAACAACTTTCATGCGTACTTACAATCTGCAATCTCAAATAACAATATAATTCATTTACTATATCCGAACATTATAGATCACTCTTTATATAAATGTAATGAATATATATAATATTTAAACAATTTTATACATTATTTATATGATTAAATAATGATATATGTAATAATAATGATGAATAAAAAATAGGGACATAATAAACAACTAGGCAATTAACACCTGAAATATTGACAATCATGAAATATTATTAACATACGGGTATCAAAATATTATAAAAATATAATATATGGTATTATAAATTATATTATGGTCATTTTTAAATATAATTACATTACTAAAACCATTATATATGATTTTAAAGAGATATCCCTAAAAATTAAGTTTAATATAAGGTATTTTAATATGGTTTTTTAAATCTGTGAAATAAATTTCATATTCACCACTTAATTATCTTTTATGGTGTATTTACTTTCCCTGTGAATATATTATAGCATTATTCCTATTATATTCACGGTATTTAATGTTTTAATTTTAATTACCTCATAGGAAGGGTGGTGAATTGATCATTGCCAAGTGGTAAAAGTCAAATTTTCAATCTAACGTTCTTTGGTGATTGTTAACTTTCTCTTCAAACTTTCATTTCATCAAGAACATTCTCCACTTTAAATAACATTTATTTTACATATGAATACTATATTATTATAGGTATAGTAATTTCCTGAACTATAAAACATTTGTACATTTTTTGTGTACTTGATAGTTTTTTTATTAATTAAGGAACCATTAAAACATCTGTATCTTCTCCTCAATAAAGATAATTGATCATGCTCATTTTCCATAAATTAAATAAAGTATTAAATATTTGAGGATTGATTTGGATAGGTACAAAACAACTATGTCTTGATTATATATATCACCTCGATGCATTCATAGTCTCTAGAGATGAATCAGTTGGCTAAACTAGAGTAGTTTAAACTATCATGAGAATAGATCTTAATGGTAATGGTACCATGTACCTAGGAAATATGGTGTCCAGTAATGAAGAATTTCCATAATTTAGAGTTTTTATTTATCCATGATAATTTTTTTTTGAATTTATATATAGATTCATTTCATTATCAATGTATTAATTATATTAAAATTATGTTATGTTTTTTACCCTTACATATTGATTATTCTCATTGATTCATAATTTTTTCAATTTTAACCATACCCTTAATAATCATTTTAAATCTACCTTATTTTGTTTCCTTTTACTAGGATATGAATATTAATTCATAGAATGAATTTCAATGATTCTATTTATTTGTATTTGTTATATATTTTTTTTATTTCTTTTTCCCAATATAAATTGGGTATCAGGTATGTAATATTGTTTTCCAAAATGATAAAATGATCAATCATTTAGAAATTATTCCTTTTCAAAATTCAAAATTAATAAAGAACAGCACTGACTTCGGGCTTATGAGTTTGGGGTGTTAAAGAGTGTACTTTTATAATGAGGAGGTGGAAGAGAGAACCTTTTTGTGAGAGGGTTCTTGTAAAATCTTTGGAGGATCTTCTTAAGATATTATATATACCATGGGAGGCATTTAGAGTGTAATAGGGAGATTAAATTAATTCTCAATGAGATTTGAGTGAAGGGGAAGGTGACCATAGAAGGGTATATATAGAAAAATGGAGTATAATTCTTTGTTAATACCAAAACAATGATGTAGGGAAAAAATACCTCAATGTAATATTGCAGCATTTTTTGGTTGATTATGTTTGTTGACAAAGCAGATTTCCATGTTGAATTGTCAAGTTTCAGAGATATTGTCGACAATCAATGTTGATAAACAACCATGATAAAGGAATGGACGATTTGGAGGCAATACAAAAGAGCATTATAAGGTGGCGTAGTTTCCCAGTTTTTGTCAATTTTTTGGGGTCCAAAATTTGGGGGTTGATGAGCATCCTGAAAAGAGGATATCCTTGAAGATTATATTAAAATATGGAAAAGGCATGGTTTTCGCGAAGATAGGCTTCATAGATTGGATTTTGCAAAGACAAGAAAAATGTTGACGGTGATGCTTCGTGTTTACGATGAGCTTCGCAAATGGAATTGATGAAAGGAAATGTGAGGTAGATTTACTTCGGTGGTGCGATGTAATTGACGGAACTATCTGTAATTATGACGATCTCCGCAATCTGAGAATTTCTGAGGTGCTTTGCAATTTTGAGAGAATTCTGGCCAAAATTTTGGGGCTTCGTGATTGGAGATGAAGTGGAACTGACTTCGAGAAGAAGGGTTGAGGGTCGGTGGAACTTCCTATAAATAGAGGTCGACCCCCTCGAGAGAAGTAGAGAGTTTTTCGAAGAAAATATTTTGCTCTCAGTTCACGAAGGTTGTTCGTGAAGGTTGTGTTCTTCGTGAAAGAGAGGTGCTTCGCGGTGGCTAATCTAGATCCTTGAAAGAAAGTGCACTCCATGAGGCCACGTTCTCTAAGGAGTGTTCTTCGCGAAGAGGGAGGAGCTCTGCGACGGCCTAAGCTTTGCAAAGGCTTGAGTTTCGTGAGAGTGCTTCAAGAGAGTGCTTCGCGAAAAGACAGGAGCTTCGCGAAGGATTATTTTAGTTTTGTGAAATTGGGTGCCTCACGAAGTAGTGTGCTTTGCGTAGGTGTTTCAAAAGGTTGTTTCCTAGTGTTCAGAGAGAGTGGGGTATTCATCAGTGGATGAACTTTTAACTTCAATAGAGAATCTATCAACTGTTGAGGATGCATTATTTCATGTAAATGAAGAGACATATAGGTCTATAAACTGTGATTGGATCTTCTGAATAAGCAGTGAGCTCACTTCAGTTGAGAGAGCAGTGAGTTCTCAAATTGAGGGTGGTTGTAAACTAGGAGGGGCAGTGAGTCTGCTTCGAACATGTAAATAGTAGTGTGCTTATAGTGCAATTAGTAAATCGGCACACTGCCAGTTTATGCTCTTTAGACGTAGCCCAGTGAGGGTGAACCAAGTAAAAATCATTGTTTCATGTGCATGCTTTAAGGTTTATTCATACTCTGCATCGGGAAGGAGAGAGAAGAGGGTTTTGTCTTACAGAAAAACAAGATCAACAAGGGGCAATTGTTTTAATCTGTCATACCCGGATTCACACCCCCCCTCAGGGTATTCAACCCAATGGACATAAAAATTGGTATCAGAGGGAAAGGTTAATATCAGTCTTTCTCTCTCAAATGGATGTCACTAATCATAAGGGGGTTCTGATCTTCTACGGGAATAATTTCTAGCTATGGAAGAATCGGATGCAACACTACTTCTAATAATTAGGAATGGATGTGTTTAAATCAGTAATGCACGGTATCACAGTTGATATTAATAGTGGTGCTCTATCAAAATTTGAGCGAAGATAATAGGATGGTGATGCAAATGGAATCAGTGCTCTAGGGGTAGCCCTATCCAATTATATATATACAAAGGTGATGTCAGGCAAAACAGCACATAAAATGTGGTAAAAGATGTTGAACATATATGAAGGTGATACAAAGGTCAGAGAAGCTAAGCTGCAAGTGTTGTGGAATAGGTATGAAGATCTGAGGATGAACCCGAATGAATCTATTGATGCATTCTTTGATAGGGTAAATTTTGTTGTATAGGACATGCGGTCTAGACAATGTTATTGAAGACATAATGATTGTGAAGTGTATCTTGAGGATACATCCACCTTGGTTCAATCCTAAAGTTTCAGTTTTGGAAGATAAAGACTGGAAAGAGCTGACAATGGATAACCTGCATAGCACACTTGTTGCTTATGAAATGAGAAATGATGATAATGATGTTGTGGAAAAGGGGAAATCAAAAGAAGTTGAATTCAAGGCCATGAAGAAGCACACCATTGAAGATTTTCAAGAATAAGAAGAGAAAAATGAGGTGATGTCATTACTTTCATCAAATCTACAAAGAGTAAAAGGAGAGATTAAAGGAAAACTTCCACTAGCATGGTTTATATATGGAAACGTTGTTCATCTTGTGGCAAGGTGGGCCAAGAATTTTTAAGATAAAAATAATGATGTTGACCAAGTAAGAATTCCCAAGAAGAATTATTCAGCGTTTGTGAAAGGGAAGAAACAATTCAAGTTAAATTTCATCAATAATAAGAATCTTCTTTCAAAAGAATTTGAATGTTTAGATGATTCTGAGGATGAAGAGGATAAGGAGATTGAAAACTGCAAAGATCGTGAGGAAAATTCTATGGTGGCAGTTGTCGGTGAAGGTTCCGGGCTCAGTGAAAGAACGTTGGGGGGTTTACCCAACTTTAATTTTAATCGTTAAACACCATTCAATCTGAGATCCATCACGATTTAACACGCCAAATCTGTGGAATAGAACGAAGAACGAAAAAGAAAAGAAGAGTCCCAGAACCCTTGAGATAGGATCATAATATGTGGGTTATAATTAATTTAATTAATTCACAAGAATTACCTCGATGGAATTCTTTCTTCGTTTGATTCTCTGGTCAGGAACTTGTGATCCGTCATTTCATTGTAGAATCCAAGTACAGGATTCCTCTAGCAGTGATCCACATGTGCTCCACGTATATTTGGACGTCGCTGAAGGGATCTCTGGGTGCTAGCACGGATGAACCTTCTCTTGTGTTGTCTGCCTTCAACCACCTTGATCTGGTGGAGGATCTCGCTCTCATAACTTGAAAGCGTTCTTGGTGGAAAATGAATTCTCTCTAAGATTGAGAGTATTTTTTCCCAAACCATCGTGCACAAAAATGTCTCTGTTTCGATGAGAATAATATAATTGGGACTATAATACTTAGAATAATAAAATTAATTAATTTCCTGAAATCATTTAATCATTTCATTTAATTATTAGTAATACCCCATGTCTTAATAATGACAGTTGACCATCATTATTACTTGACATGTGCCCAACATATTACATTTAATATAATTTAATTAAATAAAAAATATTTTTTCACGAATCCCAAAAAAACAAACCACACGGTGTCTATATAAATATACATGACGTGTACTTTTATTTTTCCATTTTATTTATTTCCTCCACCGTATTTATTAGACCGTGAGTAATGGCTATTTATTTATAAAATAAATGTAACTGCATTACTTGCTAATAAATATATATTATTTCACCCACAATATATTCTATCGAATAACTAGTGTCGAAATAAATGTGATCAGGCATCCTTTAATAAATATTAAACCACAGTCGAGAATAATATTTATTTAACTTGTTAAATTAATATTTAATTGAGATATATGGACACACTTAGTGTGTGACCCTCTAGGCCTATTTTTCAATGGAATTAGGCGGAGCCTTCCTAAAGTCCAAGGTTAGCATCTAGCAACACGCCAAGGCACCCATAGAGAAAGAAGATAACACTGAAATGATGTGTCACCTCCTACGAATGCTTACCGTGAAATATAATCCCTTTGTCTAGATATCTCTAATCAAGAGGGTTGCATGCTAGTGCCATCAACCCAAGTGCTCGATTATTCTTTCTTTGACTTCCCAGAAGTGAACTCACCCATACCTTACCATGGCCATGAATTTATTTAGGCTATATAAATTCCATAAAAGGGAATGAGATATCTACTTCAGTTATGGAACAAAAGAGACAAATCCTTTCTCCCATTATCTATTAATGCAGTATTACTCGTGACGCACCCAATGTATCATACCTCGCTACGAACAGTGTGTCGTCACAGTTTTCTTCAATACATCTAAGTGTGTGAGTTGTAATACCCATTAATAATAATCTTAAAGTCTAAGGACGAATACACACGTCCACATATAGGAACATTCATTGACACTCTGAAATGTGGATTTCCTACTGGAGGATATCGTTCTCATAATATCCTCCTGGATATTACCAAGGGCTCACACCATGAAAACGTACCTCAATGTTTTATGATTCCTCACCCCTAATGACCTGTATTATTTGTGTCCCTCAAATAATATCATCCGTCCATAGAACATATATTCAAGAACATATTTATGGCACTTTCGGGTTCTCATCATAACAGGGATCCTCTAAGACCCATTAATGCAACAGTTGTCCTTAAGACATTATCACATGCATTGTCACGCAGAAGAACAATCAAGATGTGATAAGGCTTTTATTAAATAATAAAGTACAAAGTAGTTGTTCTAGTCCAACAAATCCAACAGACTCCCACTTGGAGTAGAGCCAACTACTAACAACCTTTAACCCGCTAGCTCTCACATGGTATTCATGCTTCTGCTGAGATAGTACTTTAGTCATGGGTTCTGCCACGTTCTCTTCCGTAGACACTCTGATCACTGCAACTTCATCCCTTTTATAGAAATCCCTCAAGAGGTGATACTTCCGGAGTATGTGCATTGTCCGTTGATGTGACCTTTGTACTTTTTCAAGAGCCACCGCTGCAGTATTATCACAATACAATGTAATGGGATCTTTAATGCTAGGCACCACATCAAGCTCCTGGAAAAAGTTCTAAATCCATAGGGCTTCCGTGGCTGCATCAGAAGCTGCTATATACTCAGACTCTACTGTAGAATCAGCGACAACTGGATTATTTGAAATATTCCAGCTCACAGCTCCTCCATTTAGATAGAAGACATATCCAGATTGCGACTTCAGATCATTATGATCTGTCTGAAAACCAGCATTAACATACCCTCTGATGAAAAGCTCCCCGTCTTGTCCATACCCCAGTAAAATATCCTTAGTTCATCTCAGATACATAAAGATAGACTTAACAGCAGTCCAATGTTGTTCTCCTAGATCTTATTGATATCTTCATACCATGCTCAGTGCATAGGCAACATCAATCTTGGTACATAACATGGCAAACATGATGGATCCTACAGCCGAAGCATATGGGATCTTACTCATCCTATCTTTCTCCTGTTGTGTCTGGGGACACATTTTCTTAGAAAGATGTAAGCCATGTGACACTGGAACCAATCCCCTATTGGATTTTTCCATACTAAATATCTTTAGTATCTGGTCAATGTATGTACCCTGAGGTAGTCCAAGTAGCCTCTTGTATCTATCACGAATGATCTTGATCCCTAGAATGCAGGCTGCTTCTCCTAAGTCCTTAATGGAGAAACACTTGATCAACCAGTCCTTAACTAACTGTAAGGATGGTACGTCGTTTCCAATAAGAATAATGTCATCAAAATATACCACTAGGATGATGACCGCATTCCCATTAAACCACTTATAAACACATGGCTGACATTCATTCTTAATGAAACCAAATTTCTTTATGGATTCATCAAATCGAATGTTCAATGACCTCGATGCTTTCTTCAATCCATAAATGGATTTCTGCAACTTAAAACCCTATTTAGCTTCACCTGGTGTCACAAACCCTTCTGGTTGTGTCATATAGATATCTTCCGGAAGGTTCCCATTAAGAAATTCCATTTTGACATCCATCTACCAAATCCCATAGTCATGGTAAGCTGCTATGGAAAGTATGATTCTTATGGATTTAAACATGGAAACTTGCGAGAAGGTTTCATCATGGTCAATTACTTGACACTTTCTGAATCCTTTAGCCACTAGCCTTACTTGATATGTACTAACATGACCTTCCATGTCATTCTTTTTTTTGAATACCCATTTGCATCCAACAGGCTTTACATCAACTGGCTCATCGACCAGAACCCAAACATGGTTCTGATACATGGAATCCATCTCACAATTCATATCTTCTATACATCTTGCATCTTCTGAGCTTTCTACTGCTTCCTTGTAGGATAGAGGTTCATCATTATCCAACAATAATGATTCACCATCCTCGGTGTCTAGGAAACCAAATCTCTCTGGTTCCCTTACCTCCCTTGAGCTCCTACGATGTACTTGTCTTTCGGGAACCTCTTCCACGGGGACATGTGGAACTTGTTCTTGTACCAACTCTTGTGTATCTTGAGCATCAACTTAGTCAAAGTCAATCTTTCTACCACTATCATTCTTGAGGATGTGATCCCTCTCATGAAAGATGGCTTTTCTGGTGACAATCACTTTCTTGTCATGAGGGTTATATAGGTAATATCCTTTCATTTCCTTGGGATATTTTATAAAGATACACTTTATTCCCCCGGGGGCTAGTTTGTAGCCTGAGAATGCCTTAACAAATGCCTCACATCCCCATACACGTGTGTGCGACAAAGTGGGTTTCCTTCCATTCCATAACTCAGATGGAATTCCATTTTCCACCTTAGTTGGTACTCAGTTTAATGTGTATGCTGCATTTTGTAATGCATATCCCTAAAAGGATAATGGATGATCTGCATGACTCATCATCGACCTCACTATGTCCAACAAGGTGTGGTTCCTCCTTTCACTAACACCATTTCACTATGGTGTATAAGGAGGAGTGAGCTGAGATAGAATCCTAGAATCCTGTAGAAGATCGATGAACTCTTGGTTCAGATATTATCGACCTCGATCTGATCGAATCTTCTTTATCTTCTTACCAAGCTGATTCTCTACTTCATTCTTGAATTCCTTAAATCTCTATAAGGACTCTGACTTATAGCTCATTAAGTAGACATATCCATATCTACTCAAATCATCAGTAAATGTAATAAAGTAAGAATATCCACCTATAGCTTCTACTGGAAATGGTCCACACACATCCGTGTGTACAAATCCTAGAAGCTCTATGGCCCTTTAACCTTGTCCACCAAAAGGCGTCTTGGTCATTTTTCCTTGTAAAAAAGTGTGACATCTATCAAGTGTTTTTAGCTCAGTATAGTCTAAATAACCATCTTGGCAGAGATTTGTCAAGCGCTTCTCGTTCACATAACCAAGGCGGTGATGCCATAACTGGGTGATGTGTGAGTCATGTGAGTTTGTTTTGTTATCGATTTCCAACACTTGGTTTTTGTAATTTAGTACATACAAACCATTATTCAAATGTGTCGTACCATAACATATGTTGTTCTTATAAAAGAGACAACCCTTATTTCATAAAATGAAAATAAATCCATCCATATCAAAGCAAGATACAGAAATTATGTTCTTGGTAACACTAGGCACAAAACAACAGTTTTGTAAAACCAAAATCATGCCAGTTGGCAATGAGAGGTGATAGTCGCCAATAGCCAACACAGCCAGCCTTGCGCCATTGGCAGCTCAACGATCCACATATCCTTTGGCGATCTTTCTAAATCTACTTGGTTCCTGTATTTCAATATAGATGTGAGCCCCAAAAGCTGTATCTAATACCCAATGTGTAGAAATAGAAATATTTCACTCGATAATGAGCGCACCTTTAGCATCCCCATGCTTCTGGGTGCAGTTACTCATCTAGTGGGCCCGCTTGCCACATGCAAAACACACCGCCTCTGGTTTTTTGCCCTGCCTATGGATCTTCCCCTTCTTGGAGGGATGGATCTCGGGGTCTTCAGACCATTTATAAGTCTTTGTCCCCTTTACCTTGTCCTTCCTTTTCTTGTTCACCATAAGGACCGTGGGTTTATCATGCCCCATGTCCTTATCTACCTGGAGAATCATGGTCAGAAGCTCTGATAGACTCATCTCATTGTTGCTCATATTTTAGTTGACAGTGAATCTAGATAAGGTCTTGGGCAGTGATAATAGGATTAGATCTTTATAGAACTCATCTGGTAATTTAATCCCTAAGATGTCCAGGCGTTCAATGTTGCCAATAAGCTTGACTACATGTGGCCCAGCAGGCGTAGACTCTACAAGATTCGTGGTAAACAAAGCATTGGAGATCTCATACCTCTCATGTCTCGCCTTCTCTTGGTAGATATATTTATGGTAGGACATCATGCTCTACGCGTCCATGTTTTCATGTTTCTTCAAAAGCTCATTAGACATTGCCGATAGCATGAAACACTAGAAATCATTGGCATCATCCATGTGTTTCATGTAGAGAGATAATTCCTCATCACTAGCCTCTTTCCCAGGGGCAACTAGAATAGGATCTTCCAACACATACAATTTCATTTCATGGCGAAGGATGATGCGTAAATGCCTCTGCCACTCTTGGAAATTGGTACCAGTGATAAGGTTTTCCTTTTTGAGTATGGTGCGCAATGATATGTTTGAAGTCATTTTATTGTAATTTATAAAAATTAAGATGACCAAATTTTTAGTACTTCATTACAAAAATTGAGACAAATAAATAAATTAATACTTATTAGTCTCCAACTATTTTATCGAAATCCAATAGCCCTCACCATTGATTTCGGAATATTCAGTTGCCTGAATATTCTAGTGGCAAGGATCTATATTGACCATCGCATTACCCCAAATAGGGTTGATCAAGCAACTTGAAGGGTTTTAGGTAGGCATTAAAAATGAAAACTACATTAACTCACAACTCCTTGATCCGCTGAGTGGACTCCCAAATCTTAAAATCCTTTTATTTTGGATTTCCACAACCTTTGCATCTTGGTCACAACAAGTCCTACTGTGGTAGTCTAACCTTGATGCGAACCAAGTCTATTCATCCTTAAACCTTGAATTAGAATTTCCCAATAATTGAAAGCACCCCAACTAGGGTTGGTCAGGCACTTTGAACTATTGTTCGGTTCTAACCAAGATTACGGAAGCCTATGCCGATTTAATATTTCTTTTGAGGGATTTTATCCTTATACGTAAATTTCCATTTTGTTATCTTTGATTACATGCTTGTTAATATTTTTTGGGATATACTTAAGTGATTAACCATGTCTAAGATAATATTTACGTATAAGCTGGTTTTATTTTAGTTCCATCTTGCATGCTCATTTAATTCATTAATTGTTTGATCGTGACAACACACCCACAATAAATAAACCATGCAACTGACAGAATAAAATAAATGGTACGATCATGATCTTTTCTATTGGTTAGTTTATCTAGCAGTTGATAAACTAACCCAAGACCTAGGGGAGAAACACCTTGAACCTTTTGGGTTCATGTTAACAGATTTCCACCTACCTACCTTTGTATCTCCTTGGAATGGTTTCGCCTTGGCTCCTGACTTGAGCCGCCTCCACTAGCATGGGAGTTCCATCCATTACATATACATTTATCTCACACGCAGGTGAGGGGTAAAAAGGGGTTTTACAAAAAATAATCCTTGGATGCACTGACCCTACATATTAATGAGGAGATGGCTCGCAATCAAACAAATTTAATTTAAATAAATAAATTAAAACAAACCATTCACATACATAGGTCTCAGTCTAGCTCATGATCATCCATAAATGAAACTATATTTACGCATAAATAAAAGTATCTTTCAATTATTTAATAGTTCTTGTTTAATATAAATCACACTCGAATTAATTAATTATCTTTAATTAATAAATACTTTTATATTAAACCCTTTTCTGAATATCCTTGAGATTCTCATCCACCATACTTTTAAACAAATAAATTCATTTAAAATTATCCTTGTACGTAACTTCTACCTTGGAGTCAACACGGTGAATTCCCATTTATTACGCATATGTTCAATTAAACACATATATATAAAACACCTACCATGTGTTGTTTCTCAGCTTTACACCTACACCATGGTACACGTCTCAAGGGTTTGTATAATATAATAATAGATTTTAATAAATCTACATAATTTGGGTGAGTACACGGCGTGTAGTTCCGATTACACGGCGTGTACTTTTCTTTACCATCCATCTGAAGTACACGCTCGAGGATAGGGCATGTTAATGTACTTCGGAAATTTTCAGAGTTCACGGCATGTACAGTGGGACACACGCTGTGTAGTTTTTGTGTTACATGTTTTCCAGCCGGGAAGGCCGTGTACGGAGTGAACGGCCTAACCCTAACCCTAAGGGAATACACGCCTTGTTCATTGGACCACACTATGTGTATTCCGGAAACAGTGTGCCACCTGTTTCTGGTCAACACACCGTGTCTTAAATTCTTAGAAAGAATCCAATACACGGCCTGATTTGGCAGATCAGTCAATGCATTGAACCTAGACTACACAATGTGTACTTTTCAATACACGTTGTGTATTCTGGTGTTGTATGACCATAAACATTTGGCTCCTCCGAATGAGTTCCTCTATTTTATTTTATTCAAAATAAAAAGAAAATGTCGTTTCTGTGAGGTGAACTGGAAACGAGGGGGGAGGAACATATCTCGATATTCAGATTTCCAAAACGATTAAACATGAATTGAAATAACTAAATTATTAAATGCATAAATCACCAATGAAAAACTAAATAATTATAATCAAATATATAACCTCCCTCGGATACCACTTGAAGGTTCCGGGTGTAGCGGAAGCATGTTAGTGGGTTTACCCAAATATAATTTTAATCGTTAAACAACGTTCAATCTGAGATATGTCAGGATTTAAAACACCAAATCTTTGGAATATAACAAAGAATGAAAAAGAAAAGAAGAGTCATGGAACCCATGAGATAGGATCATCATATGTTGGATATAATTAATTTAATTAATTCATAAGAATTTCCTCAATGGAATTCGTTCTTCGTTGGAGTCTCCGGTCATGATCTTTAGATCCATCATTGCGTTGTAGAATCCAAGTACATGATTCCTCTAGTGGTGATCCACATGTGCACCACGTATCTCTGGACAGTGTCGAAGGGATCTCTGAGTGCTATCACATAAGAACCTTCGCTTGCAATGTTCGCCTTCAACCTCCTTGATCTGGTGGAGGATCTCACTCTCGTAACTTGAAAGCATTCTTGGTGGAAAAATAATTATCTCTTGGCTTGAAAGTATCTTTTTCCCAAACCGTTGTGCACAACAATGGCTCTATTTCAATGAGAATAATGTAATTGGGATTATAATACATAGAATAATAAAATTAATTAATTGCCTGAAATCATTTAATCATTTCATTTAAATCTTAGTAATACCCCATGTCTTAATAATGACCGTTGACCTTAATTATTACTTGACATACACCCAATATATTACATTTAATATCATTTAATTAAATAAAAAATAGTTTCTCACGAATACCGAAAAAACAAACCACTCGGCGTGTACTTTTATTTTTCCATTTTGTTTATTTCCTCCACCATATTTATTAGACCTTGAGTAATGGATATTTATTTATTAAATAAATGTAACTGCATTACTCGCTAATAAATATATATTATTTCACCCACAAAATATTCTCTTGAATAACTAGAGTCGAAATAAATGTGATCATGCATCCTTAAATAATTATTAAACCACAGCCGGGAATTATATTTATTTAACTTTTTAAATTAATATTTAACTGACATACATGGACACACTTAGTGTGTAACCCTCTAGGCCTCTTTCTCAGTGGTATTAGGTGGAGCCTACCTAATGTCCAAGGTTAGTTTCCAGAAACATGCAAAGGCACCCATAGAGAAAGAAGTTAACGCTGTAATGACGTGTCACCTCCTACGAATGCTTACCATGTAATATAATCCCATTGTCTTGATATCTCCAATCAATCGGGTTGCATGCTAGTGCCATCAACTCATGTCCTTGATTATTCTTTCTTTGACTTCCCGAAAATGAACTCGCCCATACCTTACCATGGCCATGGATTTATTTAGGCTATATCAATTATATCAAAGTTCCTTAGATATCTACTTATGTTATGGAACAGAAGGGACAAATCCTTTCTCGCATTATCTATTACTACAGTATTACTCGTGATGCACCCAATGTATCCTACCTCGCTGCGAACAGTGTGTCGTCATAGTTTTTGTCAATACACTTAAGTGTGTGAGTTGTAATACCCATTAATAATAATATTAAAGTCTAAGGACAAGTACACACGACCACAGATAGGAACATCCAATGACACTATGAAATGTGGATTTCCTACTGGCGGGTCACGTTCTCATAATATCCTCCTGGATATTACCAAGGGCTCACACCATGAGAAGGTGCCTCAAATTTTTATGAGTCCTCACCCCTAATGACCTGTATTGTTTGTGTCCCTCAAATAATATCATCCAGCCATAGAACATATATATAAGAACAGTGTTATGACACTTCCGGGTTCCCATCATAACAGGGATCCGCTATGACTCATTAATGCAACTGCTGTCCTTAGGACATTATCACATGCATTGTCACGCAGAAGAACAATCAAGATGTGATAAGGCTTTTATTAATGAATAAAGTACAATGTATTTGGTTTTAGACCACCAAATCCAACAGACTCCCACTTGGACTAGAGCCAACTTCTAACAACCTTTATCCCGCTAGCTCTCACATGATATTCATGCTTCTACTGAGATAGACCTTTAGTCATGGGTTCCACCACGTTCTCTTCTGTGGACACTCTACTCACTACAACTTCACTCCATTGATAGAAATCCCTCAAGAGGTGATACTTCCGGAGTATGTTCTGTGTCTGTTGATGTGACCTTGGTTCTTTTTCAAGATCTGCTGCTGCATTATTATAACAATACAATGTAATGTGATCTTTAATGCTAGGAACCACATCAAGCTCCTGGACAATGTTCTGGATCCATAAGGCTTCCTTGGCTGCATCAGAAGCCACTATATACTCGGACTCTACTGTAGAATCGGCGAAAACTGGCTTCTTTGAACTCTTCCAGCTCATATCTCCTCCATAAAGACAGAAAACATATCCAGATTGTGACTTCAGATCAATATGATCTGTCTGAAAACCAGCAATAGCATACCCTCTGATGACAAGATCCTCGTCTTGTCTTTACACCAAGAACATAACCTTAGTTCTTCTCAGATACTTAAGGATAGTATTAACAGCAGTCCAATGCGGTTCTCTTGGATCTGCTTGATTTCTGCCAACCATGCTGAGTGCATAGGCATCATCAAGCCTCGTATATAACATGGCATACATGATAGATCTTATATCTGAAGCGTATGAGATCTTACTCATCCTATCTTTCTCCGGTTGTGTCTGGGGACAAATTTTCATAGAAATATGTAAGCCATGTGACACTGGAACCAATCCCCTCTTGGATTTTTCCATACTAAATCTATTTAGTATCTGGTCAAAGTATGTACCCTGACTTAGTCCAAGACGCCTCTTGGATCTATCACGAATGATCTTGATCCCTAGAATGTAGGCTGCTTCTCCTAAGTCCTTCATTGAGAAACACTGGTTCAACCTGTCCTTAACTGACTGTATGGCTGGTATTTCATTTCCAATAAGCAATATGTCATCAACATATACCACTAGGATGAAGACCACATTCCCCTTAAACTGCTTATAAACACATGTCTCATATTCATTCTTAATGAAACCAGATTCCTTTATGGATTCATCAAATTGAATGTTCCATGACCTGGATGCTTTCTTCAATCTATATATGAATTTCTGCAACTTGCAAACCCATTTGGATTAACCTTGTGTCACAAACCCTTCTGGTTGTGTCATATAGACATCTTCCAGAAGGTTCCCGTTAAGGAATGCTATTTTTACATCCATCATCCAAATCTCATAGTCATGGTAATCTGCTATGGCAATTATGATTCATATGGATATAAACATGGTAATTGGAGATAAGGTTTCATCATAGTCAATTCCATGATGTTGTCTGAATCCTTTAGCCACTAGCATTTATTTATAGGTAATAACATGACCGTCCATGTCCGTCTTTCTTTTGAATACCCATTTGCATCCAACAGACATTACATCAACTGGCACATCGACCAGAACCAAAACTTGGTTCTGATACATGGAATCCATCTCAAAATTCATTGCTTCTAGCCATCTTGAAACTTGTGAGCTTTCTACTGCTTCCTTGTAGGAGAGAGGGTCATCATTGGCCAACAATAATGATTCACCATCCTCGGTGACTAGGAAACCAAATCTCCATGGTTCCCTTACCTCTCTTGAGCTCCTACGCAGTACTTGTGTTTCTAAAACCACTTCCGTGGGGACCTGTGGAACTTGTTCATGTACCAACTCTTGTGTATCTTGATCATCAACTTAGTCGAAGTCAATCTTTTTCCCACTATCCTTCTTGAGGATGTGCTCCCTCTCAAGAAAGACGGCTTGTCTGGAGATATTCACTTATTTGTCTTGAGGGTTATAAAGGTAATATAATTTCATTTCCTTGGGATATCCTATAAAGATACACTTTGTTCCCCAGGGTGCTAGTTTGTTGCCTGAGAAGTCCATAACAAACGCCTCGCATCCCCATACACATGTGTGTGAAAAAGTGGGTATCCTTCCATTACATAAATCGGATGGAATTCAATTTTCCACCTTATTTGGTACTCGGTTTAATGTGTATGTTGTAGTTTGTAATGCATATCCCTAAAAGGATAATGGATGATCTAAATGACTCATCATCGACCTCACCATGTCCAAAAATGTGTAGTTACTCCTTTAACTAACAACATTCCACTGTGATGTTTAAGTAGGAGTGAGTTGAGATAAAATCCCAGACACCTGTAGATGATCAATGAACTCTTGGTTCAGATATTCTACACCTTGATCTGGTCGAAGATTCTTTATCTTCTTACCAAGATGATTCTCTACTTCATTCTTGAATTCCTTAAATTTCTCTAAGGACTCTGACTTATACCTCATTAAGTAGACATAGACATATTTACTCAAATCATCAGTAAAAGTAATGAAGTAATAATATCTACCTTTATCTTCTACTGGAAATGGTCCACACACATCAGTGTGTACCAGTTCTATAAGTTCTGTAGCACTTTCACCTTGTCCACCAAAAGGCAGCTTGGTCATTTTTCCTTGTAAAAAAGTGTGACATCTATCAAGTGGTTTTAGCTCAGTAGAGTCTAAATATCCATCTTGGAAGAGCTTTGTCAAGCGCTTCTCGTTCACATGACCAAGGCAGTGATGTCATAACTGGGTGATGTATGAGTCATGTAAGTCTGTTTCGCTATCGATTGACAACACATGGTTTTCATAATTTAGTACATACAAACCATTATTCAAATGTATCATACCATAACATATGTTTTTCTTATAAAAGAGACAACCCTTATTTTCAAAATTGAAAATAAATCCATCCATATCCAAACAAGATACCGAAATTATGTTCTTGGTAACACCAGGCACAAAATTACAGTTTTGTAAAACCCAAATCATGCCAGATGGCAATGAGAGGTGATAGTCGCTAATAGCCAACGTAGCCAGCCTTGCGGAATTGGCAGCTTGAATATCCCCCTCTTCTCTGGCCATCTTTCTAAATCTACTTGGTTCCTGCATTTGAATACAGATGTGAGCCCCAAAAGCTCTATCTAATAACCAATGTGTAGAAATAGAAAGATTTCACTCGATAACGAACGCACCTTTAGCATCCCCATGCTTCGAGGTCCAGTTCCTCTTCCAGTGGACCTTCTTGCCACATGAAAAACACACCACCTCCCATTCCTTACCCTGCCTCTGGATCTTCCCATTCTTAGAGGGACGGTTCTCTGGGGCTTCAGACTATTTATAAGTCTTTCGCCCCTTTTCCTTGTCCTTCCTTTTCTAGTTCACCATAAGGATCGCGGTTTTGTCATTCCCCATGTCCTTATCTACCTGGAAAATCATGGTCAGAAGCTACGATATACTCTTCTCATTTCCGCTCTATTATAGTTGACAATGAATCTAGAGAAGGTCTTGGGCAGGGATGATAGGATGAGATCTGTACAGAACTCATCCGGGAATTTAATCCCTAAGATGTCCAGGCGTTCAATGTATCCAACAAGATTGACTACATGAGGCCCAGCTGGCATAGAATCTCCATGATTCATGGTAAACAAAGCATTGGAGATCTCATACCTCTCCTGTCTCTCCTACTCATGGTAGATATATTTAAGGTGAGACATCATTCTATACGCGTCCATGTTTTCATGTTGCTTCAAGAGCTCAATAGACATGGCCGATAGCATGAAACACTGTACATCTTTGGCATCATCCATGTGTTTCATGTAGAGAGATAATTCCTCATCACTAGCCTCTTTCCCAGGGGAAACTGGAATAGGTTCTTCCATTACATACTATTTCCTTTCGTGGTGAAGGATGACACCTAGATTCCTCTTCCACTCTTTGAAATTGGTGTTGGTGAGAAGGTTATCCTTTTCGAGTATGGTGTGCAATGATATGTTTGAATTCATTTTCTTGTCGTTTCTACAAATTAATATGAGCAAATGTTTAGAACATTATTACAAAAATTGAGACAAATAAATAAATAAACACTTATCAGTCTCCAACTATTTTATCAAAATCCAATAGCCCCCACTATTGATTTCGGAATATTTTGTTACCTAAATATTCTAGTGTCAAGGACCCATATTGCCCTTCGCATTACCCCAACTAGGGTTGTTCAAGCAACTTGAAGGGTTTTAGGTAGGCATTCCAAATGACAATTGCATTCAGATTTCCAGAACGATTAAACATGAATTGAAATAACTAAATTATTAAAAGCATAAATCACCAAAGAAAAATTAAATAATTATAATCAACTATATAACCTCCCTCTGATACCACTTGAAGGTTCCAGGCACAGCGGAAGAACGTTGGTGGGTTTACCCAACTTTAATTTTAATCGTTAATCAATACTCAATCCGATATCTGTCACGATTTAAAACGCCGAATCTTCAGAATAGAACGAAGAACGAAAATAAAAAGAAGAGTCCTGGAACCCTTGAGATAGGATCATCATATATTGGTTATAATTAATTTAATTAATTCATAAGAATTTCCTTGATGGAATTCATTCTTCATTGGAGTCTCCGGTCACGATCTTGTGATCCATCGTTGCGTTGTAGAGTCCAAGCACAAGATTCCTCTAGCGGTGATCCACAGGTGTACCACGTATCATTGGATGTCGTCGAAGGGATCTCCGGGTGCTAGCACAGAAGAACCTTCCCTTGCGATGTCCACCTTCAACCACCTTGATCTTGTGGAGGATCTCACTCTCGTAACTTGAAAGCGTTCTTGGTGGAAAAGGAATTCTCTCTTGGCTTGAGAGTATTTTTTCCCTAACCGTTGTGCACAAAAATGGCTCTATTTCTATAAGAATAATGTAATTGGGATTATAATACATAAAATAATAAAATGAATTAATTGCCTGAAATCATTTAATCATTTCATTTAATTCATAGCAATACCCCATGTTTGAATAATGATAGTTTACCATCATTATTAATTGACATGCGCCCAACATATTACATTTAATATCATTTAATTAAATAAACAATTTTTTATCATGAATCCCAAAAAAAAACAACAGGGCATGTATATAAATATAAACGGCGTGTACTTTTATTTTTCCATTTTATTTATTTCCTCCACCATATTTATTAGACCTTGAGTAATGGATTTTTATTTCTTAAATAAATGTAACTACGTTACTCGCTAATAAATATATATTATTTTGCCCACAATATATTCTCTCGAATAACTAGAGTTGAAATAAATGCGATCATGCATCCTTAAATAATTATTAGACCATAGTCGGGAATACTATTTATTTGACTTGTTAAATTAATATTTAACTTAGATACATGGACACACTTAGTGTGTGACCCTCTAGGCCTGTTTCACAGTGGCATTAGGCGGAGCCTGCCTAAAATCCAAGGTTATTGTCTAGCAACATTCCAAGGCACCCATAGAGAATAAAGTTAACGCCGAAATAACGTGTCACCTCCTATGAACGCTTACCATGTAATATAATCCCTTTGTCTCGATATCTCCAATCAAGTGGGTTTCATGTTAGTTCCATCAACCCATGTGCTCGATTATTATTTCTTTGACTTCCTGAAATTTAACTCACCCATACCTTACCATGACCATGGATTTATTTCGGCTATATCAATTCCATCAAAGGGCTTGAGATATCTACTTCCATTATGGAACAAAAGGGACAAATCCTTTCCTGCATTATCTATTAATGCCGTATTACTCGTGACGCACCCAACGTATCCTACCTCGCTGCGAACAGTGTGTCATCACAGTTTTTGTCAATACATCTAAGTGTATGAGTTGTAAAACCCATTAATAATAATCTTAAAGTCTAAGGACCAATACACATGTCCATAGATAGGAACATCCAATGACACTATGAAATGTAGATTTCCTACTGGCGGGTCTCGTTTTCATAAACTCCTCCTGGATATTACGAAGGGCGCACACCATGAGAAGGTGCCTCAATGTTTTATGAGACATAACCCCTAATGAATTAAGAATATCCACCTCTAGCTTCTACTGTAAATGGTCCACACACATTTGTGAGTACCAATCCTAGAAGCTCTGTGGCCCATTCACCTTGTCCACCAAAAGGCAGCTCGGTCATTTTTCCTTATAAACAAGCGTGACATATATCAAGTGGTTTAAGATTAGTAGAGTCTAAATAGCCATCTTGGAAGATCTTTTTCAAGCGCTTATCATTCACATGACCAAGGAGGTGATGCCATTACTAGGTGATGTATGAGTCGTGTGAGTTTGTTTCGTTATCGATTGCGAATAGTTGGTTTTTGTAATATAGTACATACAAACCATTATTCAAATGTGCCATACCATAACATATGTTGTTCTTATAAAATAGACAACCCTTATTTATGAACCTGAAAATAAATCCATCCATATCCAAACAGGATATAGAAATTATGTTCTTGGTAACTCTAGGCACAAAATAATAGTTTCGTAAAACCAAAATCTTGCTAGTTGTCAATGAGAGGTGATAGATGCCAATAGCCAACGCAGCCAGCCTTGCTCCATTGGCATCTCAATGATCCACCTCTCCTCTAGAGATCTTTCTAAATATACTTGGTTCTTGCATTTTAATACAGATGTGAGCCCCACAAGCTGTATCAAATACCCAATGTGTAGAAATAGAAAGACTGAACTCGATAACGAATGCACCTTTAGCATCCCCATGCTTCTGGGTGCAGTTCATCTTCTAGTGGCCATGCTTGCCACATGAAAAACACACTGTCTCCCATTCCTTTCCTTGCCTCTAGATCTTCCCCTTCTTGGAGGGACGGTGCTCAGGGGCTGCAGACTGTTTATAAGTCTTTGGCCCCTTTGCCTTGTCCTTCCGTTTCTTGTTCACCATAAGAACCGTGGGTTTGTCATCCCCCATGTCCTTATCTACATGATGAATCAAGGTCAGAAGCTCTGATATACTCTTCTCATTTCCGCTCATATTATAGCTGACAATGAATCTAGAGGAGGTCTTGGGCAGTGATGTTAGGATGAGATCTGTATAGAACTCATTCTAGAATTTAATCCCTAAGATTTCCAGGCATTAAATGTAGCCAATAAGCTTGACTACATGAGGCCCAGCTGGCACAGACTCTCCAAGATTCGTAGTAAATAAAGCATTGGATATCTCATACCTCTCATGTCTCGCCTTCTCTTGGTAGAGATCATTAAAGTGATACATCATGCTATATGCGTCCATGTTTTCATGTTGCGTCAAGAGCTCATTAGACATGGCCAATAGCATGAAACACCGGACCTCTTTGGCATCATCCATGTGTTTCATGTAGAGAGATAATTCCTCATGACTAGCCTCTTTCCCAGGGGCAACATGAATTGGATCTTCCAGCATATACAATTTCCTTTCGTGGAGAAGGATGACGCGTAAACGCCTCTGCCACTCTTGGAAATTGGTGTCGGTGAGAAGGTTTTCCTTTTCGAGTATGGTGCGAAATGATATGTTTGAAGTCATTTTCTTTCCATTTCTAAAAATTAAGATGATAAAATGTTTAGTACTTTATTACAAAAATTGAGACAAATAAATAAATTAATACATATTAGTCTCCCACTATTTTATCGAAATCCAATAGCCCTCACCATTGATTTCAGAATATTCTGTTTCCTGAATATTCTAGTGGAATGGATCATAATTTCCCTTTCGTATTACCCCAAATAGTGTTCGTCAAGCAACTCGAAGGGTTTTATGTAGGCATTCCAAATGACATCTGCATTAACTCATAGCTCCTTGATCCGCTTAGTGGACTCCCCAATCCAGAAATCCTCTTATTTTGGATTTCCTCAACCTTTGCCTCTTGGTCACACCAAGTCCTGCTGTGGCAGTCAACCCTTGATGTGAACCAAGTCAATTCAACCCAAAACCTTGAATTATAATTCCCCGATAATTGAAAGCACCCCAACAAGGGTTGGTCAAGAACATTGAACTGTGGTTCTATTCTAACCAAGATTACGGAAGCCTATGCCGACTTAATATTTATTTTGAGGGATTTTATCCGTATAGGTAAATTTCCATTTTATTATCTTTGATTACATGCTTGTTAATATTAAGTGGGATATACTTATTTGATTAACCATGTATAAGATAATATTTACATATAATCCGGATTTATTTTAGTTCCATCTTGCATGCTCGTTTAATTAATTAATTGTGTGATCGTGGCAACACACCCACAATGAATAAACCATGCAACTGATAGAAATAAAATAAATCTTATGATCATGAGATTTTCTATTGGTTAGTTTATCTAGAAGTTGATAAACTAACCCAAGACCTAGGGGAGAAACATCTTGAACCTTTCGGGTTCGTGTTTACAGATTTCCACCTACCCACCTTTGTTTCTCCTTGGAATGGGTTCAACTTGGCTCCTGAATTGAGCCACCTCAACTAGCTTGGGAGCTCCATCCATTACATATGCATTTATCTCACATGCAGGTGAGGGGTAAAAAAGGGTTTTACAAAAAGAATCCTTGGGTGCACAGACCCTACATATTAATGAGGAGATGGCTCGCAATCCAACAAATTTAATTTAAATAAATAAATTACAAGAAACCATTCACATACAAAGGTCTCGGTCTAGCTCATGATCATCCATAAATGCAAAGATATTTATGTATAAATAAAACTATCATTCAATTCTTTAATCGTTCTTGTTTAAGATAAGTCATGCTCGAATTAATTAATTATCGTTAATTAATATATCATTTTATCTTAAACCCTTTTCTGAACTTCCTTGAGATTCTCATCCATCATACATTTAAACAAAAAATTCATTTAAAATTATCCTTGAATGTAACTTGTACCTTGGAGGCAACCTGGTGAATTCCCATTTATTACGTAGATGTTAAATTAAACACATATATATATATAACACCTATCACATGTTGTTTCTCAGCTTTACGCCTACTCCATGGTACACGTCTCAAGGGTTTGTATAATATAATAATAAATTTTAACAAATCTGCATAATTTGGGTGAGTACACGGCATGTAGTTCCGACTACACGGCGTGTACTTTTCTTCACCGTCCATCTGAAGTACATGCCCGGGGACAAGGTGTGTTAATGTACTTCGGAAATTTTTAGAGTACACGGCGTGTACAGTGGGACACACGCCATGTAGTTTCTGCATTACATGATTTCCAGCCGGGAGGGCCATGTACGGAGTCCACGGGCCAACCCTAACCCGAAGGGAGTACACACCTTGTTCATTGGACCACACGGTGTGTATTCAAAAAACCGTGTGCCACATGTTTCTGGTTAACACACGGAGTCTCAAATTCTTAGAAAGAATCCAATATACGGTCTGATTTGGTGGATCAGTGAATGCATTGAACCTAGACTACATGTCGTGTACTTTTGAATACACGCTGCGCATTCTGGTGTTGTACGACCAAAAATGTTTGGCTCCTCCGAATGAGTTCCTCTATTTTATTTTAATCAAAATTAAAAGAAAATTTCGTTTCTGTGAGGTGAATGAGAAACAAGGTGGGAGGAACAGATCTCGATATTCAGATTTCCAGAAAAATTATACATGAATTGAAAAAAATATATTATTAAATGCGTAAATCACCAACGAAAAAATAAATAATTATAATCAACTATATAACCTCCCTCTGATACCACTTGAAGGTTCTGGGCGTAGCGGAAGTGCATTGGTGGGTTTACCCAACTTTAATTTTAAACTTTAAACAACGTTCAATCCGAAATCTATCACGATTTAAAACGCCGAATCTTCGGAATAGAACGAAGAATGAAAAGGAAAAGAAGAGTCCCGGAACCCTTGAGATAGTATCATCATATGTTAGTTATAATTTATTTAATTAATTCATAAGAATTACCTCGATGGAATTCGTTCTTCGTTGGAGTCTCCGGTCACGATCTTGTAATCCATCGTTGCATTATAGAATCCAAGTACAAGCTTCCTCTAACGATGGTCCACATGTGCACCACGTATCTATGGACGTCACCAAAGGGATCTCTGGGTGCTAGCATGGAAGAACCTTCGCTTGCGATGTCCGCCTTCAACATCCTTGATTCGGTGAACGATCTCAGTCTTGTAAATTGAAAGTTTTCTTGGTGGAAAAGGAATTCTCTCTTGGCTTGAGAGTATTTTTCCCATAACCATTGTGCAAAAAAGTGGCTCTATTTCTATGAGAATAATGTAATTGGGATTATAATACATAGAATAATAAAATTTATTAATTTCCTGAAATCATTAAATCATATCATTTAATTCTTTGTAATACGCCATGTCATAATAGTGACAGTTGACCATCATTATTACTTGACATGCGCCCAACATATTATAATTAATATCATTTAATTAAATAAACAATATTTTCTCACGAATCCCAAAAAAACAAACCACAAGGCATGTATATAAATATACATGGCGTGTTCTTCTATTTTTCAATTTTATTTATTTCCTCCATCATATTTATTAGACCTTGATTAATGGTTATTTATTTCTTAAATAAATGTAACTGCATTACTCGCTTATAAATATATATTATTTCTCCCACAATATATTCTCTCAAATAACTATAGTCGAAATAAATGTGATCAAGCATCCTTAAAAAATTATTAAACCATAGTCGGGAATATTATTTATTTAACTTTTAAAATTAATATTTAACTGAGATACATTGAGACACTTAGTGTGTGACCCTCTAGGCCTCTTTTTCAGTGGCATTAGGTGGAGCCTGCCTAAATTCCAAGGTTAGCATCTAGCAACCCACCAAGGAACCCATAGAGAAATAATTCAACGCCGTAATGACGTGTCACCTCCTACGAATACTTACCATGTAATATAATCCCTTTGTCTCAATATCTCCAATTAAGCGGGTTGCATGCTATTTCCATCAACCCATGTGCTTGATTATTCTTTCTTTGACTTCTTGGAATTGAACTCTCCCATACCTTACCATGTCCATGGACTTATTTAGGCTATATAAATTCCATCAAAGCGCCTGAGATATCTACTTCCATTATGGAACAAAAGGGACAAATCATTTCTCGCATTATTTATTAATGCAGTATTACTCATGACGCACCCAACGTATCCTACCTCACTACGAACAGTGTATCGTCACAGTTTTCGCCAATACATCTAAGTGCGCAAGTTGTAATACCCACTAATAATAATATTAAATTCTAAGGACCAATACACATGTCTGCAGATAGTAACATCCAATGACACATGAAATGTGGATTTCCTACTGGCAGGTCTCGTTCTCATAATATCCTCCTGGATATTACCAAGGGCGCACACCATGAGAAGTTGCCTCAATGTTTTATGAGTCCTCACCGCTAATGACTTGTATTATTTTTTCCCCTCAAATAATATCATCTGGCCATAGAACATATATTCAAGAAGAGTGTTATGGCACTTCCGGGTTCTCATCATAGTAGGGATCTGCTATGACCCATTATTGCAATAGCTGTCCTTAGGAATTATCACATGCATTATCATGTAGAAGAACAATCAAGATGTGATAAGGATTTTATTAATGAATGAAGTACAAAGTAGTTGGTTCTATACCACCAACTCCAACAGTCGGTAGTGCTCAAAAGAAGGAAGCATCTAAAATTGATGAATAAGAAGAAGTTGAGGAAGATATGATTTTCAAGATGATTTATAAGCTTCTCTTGAGGAGATAGATGTTTGGAGATCCAAAACAAAGAATGATAAAAAAGTTGTTCGTGATTCCAAACTCACTATGCAGTAGTAGGAAGAAGGGAAGTCTTAGTTAATGAATGAAATTGAGAAACTCTAGCCATCATCACCAAAGAACTCGAAATAAATTAGTGAGTATAAAATCAAGATTGAAGAATAGAAAAGGGAGATCGATGGCTTGAAAACACAAGGACAGATCACGTAAAGCATATCGAAGTGCTTGAAGAGGAAGTTGTCAGTCTGGGGAGTGAAGTAAAAGACCAGGAAAAATAATTTATTCCCAACACATTCTTGGGAAAGCAGGTCATTCTGATGACTGAATAGAGGAAGGAGGAGCCTAGTAGTTCAGCAGGAAAGAAGAAGCATTTAGGCTCAGACATTAAGGTTGATTCTGGTCTTGAACGAAAATAAAAAGCTATGAAAATTGAGGTCAGAATGCAAGCACCCACTACGAGATTGAAAGTTGATTTGGGAACAAGTCAGAATCATAATATTCAGAGATCCCAAGGGGATAATCATAGTGCATAAGCCAATCAAAGGAATTAACCTTAAATTAGGTGTTATTGTTTTAGATATATGGGACATTCACCGTATGTGTGTTCCATAGCCAAGAGATATCGAAGGGCACATGAACAAAGGTGGAAACCAAATAGAGAACAATTCTCCAGAACATATTTTGATGGAAACTATTTTTGGTGCGGAGGATTTGGGCACATGGATAGGTACCGCACATCGACCCTACAGAGGAAGGTCCCAAAGGAGAGTCAAAATGTCCACAAGCAGCAGATCAATGAACCAACAGTTGAGTTGAAAATGCAAAACCGATTTCCAGCCTTGCAAGATGAAGCAGGTCTATCATACTCTGAGAAATATCATATATCTCAATTTATGTCAAGTATGAGGGAAAAAATATGGACCAAGAAGAGAAAGGATGAGAAGGTAGTGGTGGCGGAAATTTCCCTTAAATCATCCGATTGCTCTAGCGTGTGGATCCTTGATAGCGGTTGCACATATCACATGACAGGTAATAAAGATCTTGTCACAAGCGTAAAATATGACAAAGAGGGAGTTTTCAAGTTTCGAAACGATGAAGGACAAGTGATAATTGGATCATGAAAGGCCATGTTTGGGGGAAAGAGATGAGATATGCTGGTGACTTAGTAGTAGAAGCCCTCAGTCACAACTTTCTTAGTATTAGTCAATTATGTGACTCAAGAAATTATATCAGGTTTACTAAGAAGGTGTGTATCGTCAAAGGAAGAGACGGGGCAGTGGTTCTATAGGGAAAAAGGACGAAGGAAAATCATTACCTCGTAATTGGAGAGGAAGATATGTGATTTCTTTCCACAGAGGAAGAAAAAAAGTTGTGAAATACATGACTAGGTCATGTATACCAACCATACCTAGAAGATCTGTGATTGTGTGATTCACTAAGAGACCTTCATAAACTATCACGTGATCGTACTCACACGTTTGATGCATGCCAACAAGGGAATATCATTAGAAAGACATATAAGGAAAAAGAAAAGAAGTTAACAAGAGTGCTCGAATTAGTTCGTGCTGATGTTTGTGGGCCTATCACACCAAGAGAATTTGAAGGAAAGAGGTACTATGTTATTTTCATTGATTACTATAGCAGATTGGATTGGGTATTTGTTATTTCCCATATGTCCGATGTGTTCAGATGATTAAAAAACTAACAAAGGGAGTGTGAAAGGATGCTTGGATAGAAAATTATGATGTTTTTTACTAACAATGGTATGGAATTCACAAACAGTCAGGTGGAAGACTATCTCGATAATCATAGGATAAGGCATCAAGTTTCCTCAGTCAGAACTCCCCAATAGAATGGATTGGTTAAAAGGAGAAATCTGATCATTAACAACATTGCCAAAATGATGCTCATTAAGAAATATCTACCAGAGAAATTATGAAAGGAAGCAGTTTTGACATCGGTCTATATTTCTAACAGGGATTTGTTGTGTCCGAAGGAAGGAAAGACTCCGTACGAGTTTTGGTTTGGAAAAAATTCAACACTGAAATACTTTTAAATATTTGGAATAAAGTGCTTTATCCTCAACAAGGGAAAACATAGGAAATATGAGTCATGAGGAGATTAGGGGATATTCATAGGCTACTCACGAAAAAGCAAATCATACAAATGTTTTAACAAAAGGCTGGGAAAAGTTGTTGAGAGAAATGATGTCACCATAGTGGAGAATGAGGAGATCATTCAATAGCACGGTGAACAATTTTCCGATGAATGTGATGAGGAGGAAAGCAATGAAGGGGGAGCATAAGTGGGAGATGTTGATTTAGTAGAAGACACCGATGATGTGTTTGAGGAAGTAAAGTCCATATTTTCACAAAAGCCAAGGAGTTGAGCTGAAATTAACAGGAAGAAAATAATTGGTGATCAGTCAGCTCCGGTTCAGACTTGGAGGATGAAATCATTGCAGAAAACATCTTTCCTATCTCATGTTGAGCCGAAATTCTTTGCTGATGCAGCTGAAGATGAAAACTGGATTCAAGAAATGAATGAAGAGCTAGATCAGATTGAGAAGAATCAGAGATGGGAGATTGTTTCGAGGCCAGTAGATAAGAATGTCATCGAGACTAAATTGGTCTAACACAATAAGATGAATGCAAATGGCCCAGTGATTCGGAACAAATCACAACTAGTGTCCAAGGGATACTCCTAGATAGATGGAATAGATGTTGATGAGACATTTTCACCGGTTGCGTGGCTAGAGACAATCAGATTATTCCTAGACATCGCAGTGCAACGGAAGTTCAAAGTGATCTAGATGGACGTCAAATCTTTATTTTTGAATAGGTTTATAGAGGAAGAGGTGTATATTGAGAATCCGGATGGTTTTCTCATTTATGAGGATGATAACAAGGTTTACAGATTGAAGAAGTTGTTGTATGGTCTGAAATAAGCACCAAGAGCATGGTACTCAAGTCTCGATCAGTACTTGAAGAAACAAGGTTTATAGCATGGGAGAGTTGATTACAATCTCTATTTGATCAAAAACAGTAATCAAATGATGATGGTCTTGGTTTATGTCGATAACATAATATTTTTCGGATTAGATGAAGCTTAGTGCAGACAGTTTTCCGAATTCATGAAAAGTGAATTCAAAATGTCAATGATTGGAGAGCTAACATTTTTCCATGGTCTACAGGTGACACCGGGAAGGAATGGAACATTTATTTCATAATCCAAATATTCCAAGGAGTTTTTGGTAAGATTCAAAATGGAAAATTCCAAGGAGATAAAGACTCTGGTAGCTACCCAGATGAAATTGTAAAAACATGGGGATAACAAGGCAGTTAATATCACAGAATACATGAAAATCATAAGAAGTTTTCTATACATGACTGCAATAAGGTCTGACATTGTATTTTCCACATGCCAATCAGCAAGATATTAGATTAATCCCAAGGAAAGCCACATTATTACATTGAAAAGATTACTTAGGTATATCAAGGGTACATTAGACTTCAGCTTGATGTATAATGGAAAATATCAGTCAGAATTATTGGGATATACTGATGCATATTGGGCTGGTTTAGTGGATGACATGATGTCAATGTCAGGAGGTTCTTTCTATCTTGGCGGATTGTGTGTTTCATGGATAAGGAAGAAGCAATATTGCATTTCATTGAGCATCGCAGAAGCTAAGTACATTGATGCCACTAAATCTTACACACAGTTATTGGGGATAAAAAAAACTGCTTGATGATATGGGCGTTGAAGTGAAGTCTCCGATCGGAATCCAGTACGACATCTCAAGTGCTATAAATCTCAGAAAAAATCTCGTCCATCACTCAAGGACAAAGCACATTGAGATATAGTATCATTTTATCAAGGAGAGGGTTGATCAAGGAATCGTGAAGTTGGAGTATGTGCCTACAAGACTACAGGTTGCAGACATCTTGACAAAGGCCTTACCCAAGGATGAATTTGAAAGGCATCGACTGGCCCCGGGAGTTCAGTCTACTCCCCGCACTTAAAAGAGTGTGGATGTAGAACAACCCCCTCCCCCATCCCCCCGAGGTATGTTGTTTTTTTCCCTAATGTGATGATATGGGTTCTCTACTATATTACTGACTGCAAAGAAGTGAACTTTGGGTTCATTTCCAAAGGGGTAAAAAATAGATATAGTTCGAGGGGGAGACAGTGTGGAAACTGGATAAATCAGGATAGATGTGTGGAGAAGGTTACAGGTGGACCAGCAAGATATGAGTATTACAATGAGATATGGGGAGCATTTTAAATCTGATGATGCTAGAAGTGATCAATCAAAGAACAGATATCACGACATCTGAGGATCATGATGAAAGAAGAAGAGTGGTGTTGGGATACAACAAGAATATCTCCAAAAATAGGCATCAGTTGGGTAATAATAGAAGGGGGATGAAATGAATTGATTCATTGATGATATTTTCAATTACTCTTGTTTCTCATGATGAGAATTGCTCATGTGGTCTTAGAGTACGTGTTAAGTAATTACTTGAATGCTATTAGAATCATAAGAGGCAAATGGTGGTAGCATTTGGAAGGAGATTCAGAGAGGTATCAATGTGAAGAGAATCATTCTAAAAAGATTTTTCAACAAACTGAAATGGGGAGATTTTTGGGAAAAAAATCCCTCAAGGTAACATTGTAGAATTTTTGGGTTGATTGTGTTTGTTGACAAAGCAGGTTTCCATGGTGAATTGTCATGTTCTTGAGATATTTTCGACAATCAATGTTTTCAAAGAACCATGAAAAAGGAATGGTTGATCTGGAGGCAGTACAAAAGAGCAGTACAATGTGGCGTCGTTTCTTAGTGTTTGCCAAATTTTTGGGGTCCAAAATTTTAAGGTTGATGAGCATCGTGAAAAGTGGATATCCTTGAAGATCATATTAAAAGATTTCAATGTAATGAGTTTTGTGAAGATAGGTTTCATGGATTGGATTTCGTGAAGATAATAAAAATCTTAACAGTGATGCTTCGTGTTTACGATGAGCTTCGCGAATGGCAGTGATGAATGGAAACGTGAGGGAGCTTTGTAGTGGCGATGTGAGGTAATTGACAAAACTCTCCACAATTATGATGATCTCTGCAATCCATGAATTTCCAAGGTGCTTAACGATGTTGAGAGAATTCGGGTCGAAATTTTGGAGCTTCACGATTTGAGATGATGTGGCGCTGACTTCGCGCAGAAGGGTCGAGGTTCGGTGGAATTGTTTATAAATCGAGGTCGACCCCCTCGAGATAAGTAGAGAGTTTTTTGAATAAAATATTTTTCTCTCAGTCCGTGAAGGTAGTTCGTGATGGTAGTGTTCTTCGTCAAAGAGAGGTGCTTCAAAGCGGCTAATCTAGCTCCGTGAAAGGAAGTGCGCTTCGTGAGGTCGTGTTCTCTAAGGAGTGTGATTCACGAAGAGCAAGGAGCTCCGCGATGTCCTAATCATTTTGAAGGCTTGAGCTTCATGAGTGTGCTTCGCAAAAAGGCAGGAGCTTCGTGAAGGCTTGTTTTAGCTTTGCGAAATTGGGTGCCTCACGAAGTAGGGTTCCTTTCATAGGTGTTTTCAACTGTTTTTTCCTAGTGTTCAGAGGTAGAGGGGTATTCATTAGTGGATGAACTTTGAGCTTCAATAGAGAAACTATCAATAGTTGGGGATGTATTATTTCATGCAAATGAAGAGACCTACAGGTCTATAAACTATGATTGAATCTTCTGAAGAAGCAGTGAGCTCACTTCAGTTGAGAGAGCAGTGAGTTCTCAAATTGTGAGTGGTTGTAAACTAGGTGGGATAGTGAGTCCACTTCATACTTCTAAACAGCAGTGCGCTTATAGTGGAATTGGTTCATCGGCACACTGTCGGTGTGTGCTCCTTAGACGTATCCCAATGAGAGTAAACCAAGTAAAAATCATTGTGTCTTGTGCATGCTTTAAGGTTTATTCATACTCTATATCGGGAAGGATAGAGAATAGGGTTTTGTCTAACACCAAAACAAGATCAACAAGGGGCAGTTGTTTTAATCTGTCATACCTTGATTCACCCCCCTCTCAGTGTATTTAGCCAGGTGGACCTAACAAAAGATTTTGGACTCTAAGTGATAAAATAATACAAACCTAAAACCATCCCACAATTTTTCAAAGGGATTCATCCAAAAAAGAATGTTTTCATTATTTTATTATGCTATGAAAACACTTCTTAAAATAATTCCATTGATTATGCTGAAGTGAGTCATGTCTATAGCGAATTATATTTAAAACATGAAAATAAAATATAGATTTCTTCATATTCACTAATGGTTTGTACAATTAATCAATTATCATAAATAATAAATTTTATATAGAGGAAATTAATTTTTGGAAATGAATTATCTCTATAAATTTTTTTACATCAACATTGGGAAATTATTATTTTTTAATAAATATCCTATATTTTGTCCGTAATTAATTTTTAAAGTAAAATTATATTATCTTAGAAAATTATGAAAATTCACAATTGGATAATTTTAATTTTTTTATTTCATGACTAATATTTATCTTAGTAAAATAATTTCCAAATATTATATTTTAAAAAATTTAATAAAATTTTATTTTATTAGATAATACTAGTATGTACAACACTAACAACTTTATGACTCGAATAAATACTACATTAGACTTAGTTTAATTATATTATCATATATATTTAAATAAATATTATATTATTAAAAAATATTAATTAAAATAATATTTATTTAAAAAATATCAATATTTTTTCAAAAATAGTGTTTTTATTGAATTTATATATTTTCCAATAATAGAACATTAATATATTAAAATCAAAATCTAATTTTTATTGAACTAAATATATAATCATGTTTAGAAATAAAATATTGGGGAAATTTGATACATAAAATAATTATTTTATTGAAAATAAAATATATAAATTCATACCACTATGGTTTAGATACATTACACCTTATTACACAAGAACATGTCTATAGTGTAAGGTGTGTGATAGTGGTACAATCTTAGGGGTTGTTATTAAAACATAGTTTGGGATGTGATCTGGATAAGCATGACATTCCCTTGTAAATAGTTTTTCACAATTTATAGTTGTTGAATCATATCTTTTTCCTAGTCAATGGATGATCCAATTGATTCTATCTCACTCGAAAGCTTCAATAAATGAGATTCAATGGGTATGCCCTGACTTGCCAAATCCTTAACTTCTCCCGATTGGGGGAATTACACTTCATCTCAAGAATTTATTTATAATAATATTAATCTCTCATTATAATGGGTACATTTTAAATTATTATTATTTCTAATGGTATTTTAATCCAAACGTAAAAATTATAGAGATATTTTTAAGGATTAAATATAAAAAATTTATTGTGTGTTTTTTATAACTAAATTTCTTAAAAAATAATTAATCTTTTCAATATTGGAATCTCATTTATAAATTTTTAGGAAGTTAAATTGGACCCCATAAAAAATTTCAACTTCATAATTTAATATTATACAAGTAAAATAAATGAGGGTACTTTTGTTTCATCTTCTCATACATTTCTCATGTTTCCTCCTCAGACATGTGGTTTTGGCATAGTGCATTAACCAATTATGTTTTCTTGTTTATTATAACTCTATCTCTACGATCTAATATCATAACTAGCTTCTCCTCTTTAGAATGATAAATCTCCATAGGTACTACCATGGGATTCAATGCATATGAGGGTCTTAGTATGTACTTCCATTAGAGGGATACATGGAACAAATCATATATTTGGGATATGTTAGGTAAGAGTTCTCGTCGATAGGCCATATCTCCAATGAAATGAAGGTTCTTAATGGGGGAAATGTTTCTAGGACTATGATTTCTCTTTTTAACCAATTATCATTAATTTATTCCATGGTGATATATAAATGAACACCTTATCTTTGAATATAATCCCATGCTACCATTGATGATTGTCAATATATAATTTTTTTATTTAAATGTCATTCATATGATACTAAATGGTTTTACCATTTTATATAAATTTTTGGTACAATAATGTTCCATAACATTCCTCTCTTTCTCTCTCTATAAATTTATCCCTATATGTTGGAGTCTGTTGCTTCATCCAATAAATCGATTCATATGTGTCCATTTGAATGATCGACTGAAAAATATTTCTACATTAGTACTCTACGAGGGTGAGGTTATGATACCAATATAAATAGAAATATATTTAATAATTCAAAAACTTATCTTATAGTTTTTTAGTGGTACACTCAGACTCAATATCCCAATGAGGGTTGCAAATAGTATTTAAACTCATCTTTATATCCAATGCTTGCGGAATCCATCTCCATAACATCGTGGTAATCCACATATCTCTATTCAATACAATGATGAGTGGTGCTCCATGATATTTTTTCTCTAATAATATTTATATCATAGTGAGTTAATCAAGGGTGAAATATTTATTGATATAAATGAAATGAATATACATCATAAGGTGATTGACTACCAAAAAGTCTAATTATTTCCTTAGATGTACCGGGGACTCTTACGACCAAATCCATGATTATACTCTCCCATTTCTAAAATATTATGGGAAATGTTTTCTTCACACCCATATACTCCTCCCATTTATCCTTGAATTTTCTTCATAATAAGAATATAATAAAAATTCTTCAATGTCCCTCTACATGTTATCCTAACAAAATTATTTCATCTTATCCCTTTTTATATTACTATAGCCTAGATGAATAGAGAAGGATGGGTTGTGTGCATCATAAAAATCTAAAATAATTGTTTTTTTAATAGAAATGTAACACCTAGAGATTTTATAAAAAGTATTATTTTTAATTAATGTCTTTTGTTGTACGCTACACCAAAAGGAGCTTACACAACACACATCCCTGACTTGCCTTGCATTACACGCAATCACGACCTTCCTCGATAGCATGTGTTGTACGCAATACCGGGTTTTACTAAACAATGATATATTATTATAATATTATTATGAACTAGCCGTTATGAATAGTATTAACTAAAATTTGAATTTTATAACATTACTATTCATCTTACACATTTTCTAGAACATGGTATAAGAACAAAATAAATTTTTCGGGTAAAATAAGTATTTTTCAAAAAATGCAGTTTTGCTGCCTTTTGATGGCGCACCCACATTAAATATAGTTTTTGACATTTTTATAAGTTCAATTTGACAAAATAAAATTCTTCTTTGGAATCAATAAATAAAAATTTACTTTGGATAATTTTTTCATATTATTCTGGTAACTTTCATATTTTGATGAATATTAAAAACACGCTATGTTTTAATTAAAAACAACTTTTTTCATCGCAATAATTTATATGGTAAAATTATAATATTTAATGGTTTTAAAGTATAAATAGAATATATTTTTACCATTTAAAATAATTTATGTCATTAGCATTGATTTTACATTAAATTTGTAGGTTAAATCAATTCAATCTTTTGAATTGTTTTAAAGAAAAACACGTTTTCTTTCGACAACGGGATAAATTTTAATTTAATTTCTGCAACTTTTGTCTATTGAATTTAGAAAAATGGATTCCTTATTTGGAATCAGTGGGTCCAAATTATGTTAATAAGCTACTTTTTATTTTTTGGAATTATGAATAGTAACTACGGTAAATTTTATTTACCATAGTTAAAGGTAAATCGTGTAATTAAGGGTAAATATAATATTATAAAATTACCCTAACACATGCCAAAATTATATTGGATGTCTAAAAGTAAACCCATATAACCTAAGGGTTGTATTATATTCATTTTATGGACTTTTGACCATGAAAATAATTTAATTATTATTAAAACCAAAGAAAGTGACAACATGTCCCTCTCTTAAAACTTATAAGTATAATAATTTTAATTTAGTGATAAACATCATAAAACTTCGAACATGAATAGTCTATAGAAAGATAATAAAATTATCTACATCATTATAATTTAGATATAATTTTTAGGGATTAAATAATTTTCATTAATGGTGATACATTAATGATACAGAAATTATTTATTAAGTGGGAAATAAGTAATATAGTTTTTATTGAAATAATAATACCCATTAAAAGGCACAAAACCCTGACCAAAACTTATTGGTAATTTAAATTTAAACTATAATCATCAAATGGTCGAATATTTGACCATTTTGAGTCTTATACAAGCAATTATGACACTTATATTATTTTATATTAAATGATGCCAAAGTTGTCACCTTCATAATTTAATAAATATAACAATTTAACTATTATGATTTTAAGATGATAAATTCGAGTAAAAGTATTATTGTGAAATTTAATAGATTTATATTCATCATAGGATTTTATTTTTTATATTTATGCAACATATAAGTATATTAAATAATTATACAAAAATGTTGTAGTAATTATTTTATTAAGAGATAAACAAAATAAATGGTTTTAAAAATAATAAAATGAATATTATATGAACTATTTAATGAGATAAAGTAATTTTATAGATACATATGACCTTTTATTAATCTATTAAAGAATTTATTTCGAACATATCTTCGGTATATATTTTATTTAAATTCAAATAAATGAATAGTGTCAAAATTGACACTATTGTTATTTTATAAAAATAACATATTATAAAATTGTTTAAAAATCACAAAAATATTTACAAATTATAAATTTAAATTTATATGGTCTATAATTTTATAAATTGACCAATTATGGAAAATTCACAACAAATACTTAATTATTTGTTATATTCTAAAATTTAGAATTTTATTACCACAAATAAACTTAAATAGATTAAATAAGGATAAATCAAAATGATAAGTTTTAAAATAAGATCCAACCATGTTTAAATTTGATTGGTTGATATGATTACAACCCTATCTCATCTAATCTTCGAATATGAGTCATTTTTTGACGGTTTTTATGTGGGGTTAGATTTATTATAAATTAATATTTTGAAGAATTCCAAAGGTTCCCCTCTCCTCCCTTATAAAAGGGAACCTCTTCCCTCTCCTCCTCACACCAATTTGAGCCTTCAAGCTCGGCCAACCCCTGAAAAATTATCTTCTCCACTTCCCTAGAAACATCCTAGAGGTTCTGGACTACTTTAAAGACCAATATTAGTGCCCTAAGAGGAGGTTTCAAAGAGGCGTATCGAAGAAGAGGTAATTTCTTCTCACGATTCTTTAAAGCTTCTTTCTTCTTAAACTTCTTCTTCTTTAGTTGTTTCATTATAAAGTAATAACATAAGTATCACTAATATACTTATTTGTTATTATAAAAATGAAACAACACCATTTCACCTTCTATCCATCCTATGGAAAACAAAATCACCGCGCGTGCGTACGTACGGAATACCGTCTCCATGCTGTGGTGTAATCTATTTTCCACCACCACCTTACATGGATGGGTATAATGGTGTAAATAAAAACTATATATGATTATTGTAAATTGATATTTATTCTTATATATTGTATCATCCACTCCAATTCAATTCAATAATTATGGAAACGATATCATCGCTCGTGCGTACGTACGGACTACCGTCTCCACGACGCGATGAGATTCATTCTCCATGTTAACCATTTAAGAATGATTATAAAGTATATATAAGAAATAATAATGAAATATATGACATAATAAAGATACTGGATTTATGTAAATATGTCATCTACTTAATTCCATTCAACTCAATAAGGAAACGAAAACAGCGTTCATCCGTACGTACGGCCTACCATCTCCATGAACGGTGTATTTCTTTCCATTTATCGATCTATTATATATATGTATATTCTTAATATATATTATATATAAATAATGTTTTATATTCTGAAATTATGCAATCGTGATCTAAGTAATCATATTAATAATTACAAGTCAAAACACGGACGACAAATGAAACGATTTTACCCAAAACACTCTTTAACATGGAATTTACAAAAGAACGGGTAATATAAAGTCATAAGTGAACCATATATGATATCATAACAATGAATATGATTCTGTAATAAGTCAATGACATTATTTAAATCATTATACAGGAGGTTCGGATACATACAAAGCATATCAGACATAAGGTAAGGGATAATTTTTCAAATCTCATTTTTATCCGAGATTGCTTATTCGTAATTATTTTCTGGGGTTATTGTTATCATCCATGACCATGTTTCCTAAAAATGGTTTCATATATGTTTAAAGTCCTTTTTACCCAATTATTACTTTTACTACATGGTATGTAAGGAATCTTTCTTTTTTTTACATTACGAGGTACTTTTTTGGCTTTTCCGACAAAAGTACGATAAGAATGTTTTTTTAACGTATACGGCATGAAAGGATTTTTATGGTTTTATAAAGACTTATTTTCATGAAGCTTCCTTCAAAAGATTTCATGACTATTTTCAAAAAAAACCTTTTCTTCTAAAATTGTGTCACGACCCGTCCTTGGGCCCCGTGTCGTGACTACCCCAAGCCCGCCTTCCATAGGCCAGGAGCTGGAGACTAGCACCAAAGGCGTAAATCCCGATAGCTGGGAAGGCATTGCCTTTATAAAAGTAAACAAAACACCACAGAGTACAAGCGGAAGTAAACACTATGTAAAAAGAGAAGTGTTGAAAGGAAAATGGGCCAGAATACAAACCCAAAATAAAGTATAACTACTACTGAACAAAGTACAATAGAAAAAGACAACAGTTGGAAGAAGTAAGTAGCTCCTGGGTCATCCTCCTCGGATCCTACCTGAAGGGTAGGTACAAATGGCACAGATCCTGGATCTTCTACCACGGATCCTAACTGAAGGGTAGGTACAGATAGCCTCCACAACGCTCTCGATCATCAACCTCCTTCGAGTGTCGTCTCTCCATGAAGTCCACCTCCGGATACTGACTCGTCGTGTAGTCCACCTCCGGGTACCGTCCAGTCCTCGAACACTCGGTCTCCGTCAGCACTGCCCGTCGTCTACAACCAACACAACGATGTGCGGACATAGCCCGTGCAGGGGTGAGTATAACGATACTCAGTAGGGACCCCGAGACCCTCAAGGTCTCACTAAAACCAACAAGGATAACCACATAGAAGAACTCAACAGATAACCTCTACATAGGTATATGCCCATACATATACATAAGTTATCAAGTAACCCATCTCAATCATGAGGAAACACAAGGATCATGAAATAAATGTATAACCACTACCCAGGTATATGCCCATACATATACCTAAGTTATCAAGCGACCCATCTCAATCATGAGGTAACACAAAGTACAAAAGTCTCAGCTCAAACCAGAATTTTCATTATCGAAACCGTAACTGCTGAAGAGCTCCGTCTCTGGAGTGTACAGTGGTCCTGTCACGACTCTGAGGTACTGCACACTAACCTAAGACTGCTGAGGTACTCCTCCTGTCGAGTACCGTGGGTCTGCAGCCAACTACCGGGCGCTCTGTCCGCTGACGGTCTATCGCCAAATACCGGGTGCTCTCCCTAATAGCCTACAGAGGTACTCCTCCGGTCGAGTACCGCGGGTCTACTGCCAACTACCAGGCGCTCCATCCGTCGTGGGTCTGCCGCCAAATATTGGGCGCTCCGTCCACTGGGCTAGTCGACTCACTCCAAGTCGAGTCGGTCAAGCAGTCGTCACGTCTCAGTCGTCTACACGGTCTCTGTACTCCGCACGATCGTCTCCGGGAGGGTCTGCTCCATGAGCTACTGGTCGATACTCCATGTATCACAAGGTCCCACGAAAAAGTATCTCAAAGGGCCGCCCCGTCATAGGGGTCTCAACACAACAGACGGCGCGTCAATCGGACGCCCAGTCTGTGAGCTTCTAGCCTTTTCATCCCAGGGGTGTGGTTGGTTTCGTGAGCGAACCAATCCCGGACGTATCTCAACTGTACCCCGAACTCTCATAGGGTATACTCATATGGACTATTTCTCAACGTTATTAACAACGCCACTAACGGTTTGTCAAACGGACGTCTTGTCTGAAAGATATCAGCTTTTTTGTTCCAGGGGCCCGGTTGGATTTCAGGTGCAATCCAACCTGGCCAATATCCAACTGCATCCAAAACTCGGGCTAAGTATGCCAAAAGTTCCGTCTCAACAAGAGGAAAACAACGAGACAGACGTCGCGTCAATCGGACGCTCGGTCTGTGAGTTATTGGCTTTCTCGTTCCAGGGGCCCGGTTGGTTTCGTGAGCGAACCAACCCGACCGCACTCCGACGACATCCAAACCTTGAGCGGAGTAAGCCAAAAGATCTGTCTTACTTAGTGGAATCCAACAAAGTCGACGGCACGTCAATCAGACGTCCGGAGCTCAAGATATAAGCGTTTCCGCTCCGAGGGCCCGGTTGGTTTCGTATCAGAACCAACCCAGCCGAACCCAAAGTAATCTGAAACCTTGAGTGCGATATACCGAAATGACCGTCTCGATCCAAGGATCGCGTTGCCACTGATGGAGAGTCGTTTGGAGGCACATAGCTCATGTTACGGGCTTTTGACCGAAAGTGTTCTGAAATCGGGGGTCTGGGCCCGGGCCGACCCGGCCCGACCACACCCCTGGGTCGGCCGAACCGGGTCGACCCGACCCGGGTCCAACCCGGCGGGGCCCGGCCCGGCTCGGTCCGGCCCGACCGGCCGGCCGCGGCTCGGCCCGCACGGCCAAGCGGACACTACGGGTGGGGTGTGCGGCTCCCCCGCCCTTCGCCGCTAATTGAGGTCGGCGGTTCACCGGCCGTCTACCTTCTGGCGGCGCGCCACCGCCTTCCGCGGACCGCCGGACGCGCTCCGGTGGTCCTTTCCATCTGTCGTCTTCGCCTATGGTCCCCCCGGGACCCCACCTTCATTGTGAAGGGATTCAAACGCCCAAAAGGCCTGCTTTGTCATCGCCCGTCAATCCGCACGTCAAAAAAGAAACGCGTCGTCTTCGTGGTTCTCTGGCGCGGCGTGCGGGCGTTGCGCCCCTTCGTCGTGGCCCGACTCCGTCCGCGGATGTCTTTGGTTTCTCCGACGTGGCGCGATGGCGTCGCGTCCTTGTTCTTTCTTTTCACGGCGCGGCGCGACGGCGTCGCGTAATACTTGTCATGTGATTCTCACGTGGTGCGACGGCACCACGCCATTCCGTTCCATCCACAAGAATCAACCATGAACATATGAGGGGGTTAGGCCGTGTTTGTGCGGTCCAGCCCCCTCTCGTTAAACGATAACAAATATTCGATTAACCATGAAATTCGACAGTCTAGAATCAAGAACGAAAATAATTTAATAAAATAATAATAATCCCCTACCTCGGTTCAGGAATGGTGTTCGTCAACGACCCGTGGAAGACGAGCGTCGCGGAGGTCGGGCGTCGCGGGGAAAGAACGTCGACGTCGTGAAGCGATTATTTGAAGTCGTTGATGGTGATTTCGTCGCGGAAAACCGTCGCGGAAGAGACGACGCAGAAGAATAACATCGCGTCGCGGATACGGCGTCGCGGAAGAACCATGTTCTTCGGTGGAGAAGTCCTTCGTTGAAGAACGGTGTTCTTTGTGTTCTTCGTCGGGGAAGAAGGTGTTCCTTGGCTTTTTATCCAAAAAGCTCTCCAACAACCCAACACCAACCCTCAATAAAATAAGTTCTAAACTTATTTTATTAACACAAAAAAGAATTTCAAATTAAAATGTTTGAATTTTAAAAACTTACATGTAACTCACCAAAATAATTACAACAAGTTGTTAAATATTAAAGAAGGTAAGTTAATGGGGTGTTAGGAATGTGAGGGGTTAAGAGGGGTTAGGGAGTTAGGGAAAAAATTGAAAAGGTGGGGGGTTTGTGTGGGCCCCATCCTTTTAATTATCCACACATGGGATGATGGGTGGATGTGGGCCCCACCACCAACTTCCCATAGGAGAAACTAACCACCTTGAAAAAGAAATAAAATTGATTTAACAATTTTATTTACTTTTTAATTAAACCCCATTAATTAAATTCTTCTCCTGCACAAACGCATCTACGGTAAAAGTTCCCTTAAGCAATTACAGGCGTTGCGAGTTCATCGGTGCCATCGGATTTCAATTCCGAGCGCCGGTTCAAAAGATAGAAAAACTCGTTCGCTCGTTCACTGAACGTACCCGAGCCAAACTTCGGAAATTAATTTCGGGCACACCGGGCCTCAGAATCAGGCGCCGTCAAAAACTGTGTTCTTGTAAAATTCCAAATAAAATTAAGAAAAAAAATTTCATTGAAATTTTCGGGTCTTTACATTACTCCGACCTCAGGGATTTACGTCCCCGTAAAGCTTCAACACAAACTAGGGTCACAAAAGCGGTACAAAACACGCATATGAGCTTTCCGCTCCCATGTGCTTACCTGGAGGTTCCCGTACTTCCAAAGAATGCTCACTCGAGGAATCGATCGACCTCGTAGGATCCACTCATGTCGACCCTCGATCCCCACTGGAACTTCCGTGAAAGACACCCCATCGCCATCGTCCAGCTCCTCATGGTCGATGATATGCGAAGGGTCGAGCACGTATCTCCTCAGTTGAGATACGTGGAAGTCATCGTGCACCTGGTGCAACTGCGGTGAATGGGTCAAGCGGTAAACCACCCCGCCTACATAGCTGGGGACCTAAGAAGGTCCGCTGAATCTTGGAGATAACTTTCCTCCCTAGCCACATCTCCATAAACCTCATCGAGGTGAGACCCGTATAAGGACATGATCGTCATCCTCGAACTCCAGAGGTCTCCATTTTCTGTTAGAACTGAAACTCAAAAGGCTGCTGCCATGAGGGTATGGTTGAATAACTCAAGAGTGATCGGTCGCACCCTCCTGTTAAAGAGTTTATCCCGTGCTTCCTGGGGTTTCCTTTTTTCCGACCAAGGAAAATCCATCCCGACGTTTTCCTAAAACCGTCAATTTGAATATGAACAGTTATTGCCCATTCTATCCTAAAACTAACATCGTAAGGCCTCGACGCTTCCACCAAGAGATTCCAACCGGAACTCTCGCCTCGATGGTCTGACCACACCGTCGGCGTAAGTGTGATTATCGAGTCTCCTCCCAAGGTATCTCCAGACGTGAGGGTCAAGTCCACAGCTTACTGGAAACTCTAGGTCTGGAACAAGATTTTTGAAAGTAAAGAATGTTTCATATCGACGTCCATTACTACAGTAGATAGTAGTGGACACAGACTATCCCTTGAATCATTTCTAGAGCCATTGGGTCACACTCCTTGACCGCATCCAGCCGCACTCTTCCTCCACCCTCCATCTCCCTGAGCCTGGGGGAAAAAACTAAGGTGGGTGGTTGTATCATGTTAGGATGTACACCACCTCATACTGCTCTCCTAGCTCTGCCTCCACATCTGCTACTTCGCAGACTCGTCTATCCTTAAAGCTTCCACTTCTTGAAACATTTAACACGCTCGAGTCTCTAAGACTGGAGTCGGTTTCCTGTTTCTTACTACACTGTGCAGTCTTCATCCGCTCCTGGATGATCTGCACCTTCTCTAGTCTCACAAGAGCTGCTATGATTTCTTCTTTGCCGATAAGAGAAATCCGGTCTCATCGCCTGGATGAACCACATTCGTTGCCTAATACAGTCAATCCCAACATGAATGATTCATTCATGCCATGGATGACGTTGTAAGGCCTCGACATAACTACCAAAAGATCCAACTATCACTCTCGCCTCCAAGGGTCGAGTCACACTGTCAGCATCAGTGTGAGGTCACTGGGTCTCCTCCAGTAGATATCTGGTAGGTGAGGGTCAATTCAACAGTTTTAACCGGGACCATTCAGTATCAACCAAACAAAAGGATAGGAAAGCAAACAAAGATAAGTGCCTTTTTAATATTGCATCTCATAGTACAAAGACACGAATACAACAGCAACATGGAACTAGAAGTACAAGGGACGTATCCACTACTTCCGCTCCTGTCCACCTGCTCATGGAGCTCTACTTCCTTGGTGGATCCTCCAACGCCTTCGGATCAACTATACGAGGAGTCGTATAGTCACGTGCCAGGTGATCCTTTTTGCCGCATGAGTAACACTGTCTGTTTCTGGCACGCCTGGCTCTGACCCCACCCCGGGTTCCCCGCACCACCGGTCCTAAAACCCGAGATCGTCCAACTGCTGGTATGGTCCTCCCTGACCTCTACATCATCTATCTACTGCCCACAGATGACTCGGCTACTGATCGAAAAACATGCAGCAAAGGAAGAATCTCCTGTACATGCTCGTGGTGTAGAGCTACTGGTACAAACTCCACCCTGAAGAAGGTCTCGAAGTCTTCCCATGCAAAGGCCATCCCGTCGCAAAACTGAAACAAGTGGCTCCACCACCTGCCTGCTGCTTCCTGAAGGAGGCTGGCAGCAAAGATCAACATGAAGTCTGTCGGTGTCCCCACTAGCCTGAAGACTCTCACCACAGCCTCCAGCCAATCCTTAGCCGCCTGCGGGTCCGTCCCTCCCTAGAACCTGGGTGGCCTCTGGCGCTGGAACTCGTGCAGTGCGCTCTAGCGACGTGCACCCTCTATTTAATGGGATGGTGGCATCGGTGGCCCAACGGGTAGTAGTACCGCTGGTGCCTCCGTTGGTGCATCAACTGAAAAAAGGGCTTTGTACTGAGGCCACGTCGCTCGGCGGGCTGTCAGTACGAACCACTCTCGGGGCTCTAGCTGGTCGTCTGAGAAAAGGCATCCTGATAGAAACAACGTAACACGGTCAAACGATTATACCTGGTGAGCTGACCTGGTTTGATCTGTTTTAAGGGAAATCCTTTGAAAACACACACGCAATCAGTGTTTTCATGCACAATGTCAGAAATCAGTTGTCAGGGTCCTGGTGTATGGATACGTCGGCTGCCCGCACCAACACTGGACTCCCTGAACTGAAAACCATACTCGATACTCTTAACACTATTTCTTCACAGAAAGAAAATATCAGAGTTATAAGTTCTGCGGTAGAACCGACTCCTCTGATACCAATTTGTCACGACCCGTCCTCAGGGCCCATGCCGTGACTACCCCAAGCCCGCCTTCCATAGGCCAGGGGCTGGAAACTAGCACCAAAGGTGTAAATCCCGATAACTGGGAAGGAATTGCCTTTATAAAAGTAAACAAAACACCACAGAGTACAAGAGGAAGTAAACACTAAGTAAAAAAGAGAAGTGCTGAAATAAAAATGAGCCAGAATACAAACCCAACAGAAAGTACAACTACAACTGAACAAATTACAACAGAAAAAGAAAACAGCTGGAAGAGAGAAGAAGCTCTTGGGTCATCCTCCTCGGATCCTACCTGAAGGGTAGGTACAGATGGCGCAGCTCCTGGATCGTCTACCACGGATCCTACCTGAAGGGTATGTACAGATAGCCTCCACAACGCTCTCGCCCATCAACCTCCTCCGACTGTCGTCTCACCGTGAAGTCCACCTCCGGATACTGACTCGTCGTGTAGTCCACCTCCGGGTACCGTCCAGTCCTCGAACACTCGGCCTCCGTCAGCACTTCCAGTCGTCTGCAACCAACACAACGAGGTGCGGACATAACTCGTGCAGGGGTGAGTATAACGATACTCAGTAGGGACCCCGAGACCCTCAAGGTCTCACTAAAACCAACAAGGATATCCACATAGAAGATCTCAACAGATAACCTCTACTTAGGTATATGCCCATACATATATCTTAGTTATCAAGTAACCCATCGCAATCATGAGTAAACACAAGGATCCTGAAATCAACGGATAACCACTACCCAGGTATATGCCCATACATATACCTAAGTTATCAAGCGACCCATCTCAATCATGAGGTAAACACAAAGTACAAAAGTCTCAGCTCAAACCAGGATTTTCATTATCGAAACCGTAACTGCTGAAGAGCTCCGTCTCTAGATTGTACAGTGGTCCTGTCACGACTCCGAGGTACTGCTCACTAACCAAAGACTGCTAAGGTACTCCTCCTGTCGAGTACAGCGGGTCTGCGGCCAACTACCGGGCGCTCCGTCCGCTGAGGGTCTGTCACCAAATACAGGGCGCTCTCCCTAATAGCCTACAGAGGTACTCCTCCGGTCGAGTACCGCGGGTCTGCTTCCAACTACCAGGCGCTCCGTCCGTCGTGGGTCTGCCGCCAAATACCAGGCGATCCGTCCACTGGGCTATTCGACTCACTCCAAGTCAAGTCGGTCAAGCAGTCGTCAGGTCTCAGTCGTCTACACGGTCTCCGAACTCCGCACGCTCGTCTCCGGGAGGGTCCTCTCCACGATCTACTGGTCTATACTCCAAGTATCACAAAGTCCCACGAAGAAGTATCTCAAAGAACAGCCCCTTCATAGGGGTCTCAACGCAACAGACGGCGCGTCAATTGGACGCCCGGTTTGTGAGCTTCTAGCCTTTTCATCCCAGGGGACCGGTTAGTTTCGTGAGCGAACCAATCCCAGACGTATCTCAACTGTACCCCGAACTCTCATAGGGTATACTCATAGGGACCGTTTCTCAACGTGATTAACAATGCCGCTGACGGTTCGTCAAATGGACGTCCTGTCGGAATGATATCAGCTTTTCTGTTCCAGGGGCCCGGTTCGATTTCGGGTGCAATCCAACCCGGCCACTATCCAACTGCATCCAAAACTCGGGAGAACTATGCCAAAAGTTCCGTCTCAACAAGAGGAAAACAACGAGACAGACGGCGCGTCAATCGGACGCCCGGTTAGTTTTGTGAGCCAACCAACCTGACCGCACTCCGACGGCATCCAAACCTCGAGTGGAGTAAGCCAAAAGATTCGTCTCACTTAGAGGAATCCAAAAAAGTCGATGGCATGTCAATCGAACGTCCGGAGCTCAAGATATAAGCATTTCCGCTCCGAGGGCCCGGTTGGTTTCATATCCGAACCAACCCGGCCGAACACAAAGTAATTTGAAACCTTGAGTGCGATACAACGAAACGACCGGCTCGATCGAAGGATCGCGTTGCCGCTGACGGCGAGTCGTTTGGAGGCCCGTATCTCAAGTTATGGGCTTTTTACCGAAAGTGGTCCGAAATCGGGGGTCTGGGCCCTGGCCGACCCGGCCCGACCCCCCCTAGGTCGGCCGAACCGGGTCGACCCGGCTTGTCCCGGCCCGGCCCGGCCCTGCTCGGTCCGGCCCGACCGGCCGGCCGTGGCTCGTCTGACGCGGCCGAGCGGACACCGTGGGTAGGGTGCGCGGCTCCCCCGCCCTTCGCCGCTAATTGAGGCCGGCGGTTCGCCGACCGCCTCCCTTCCGGCGGCACGCCGCCGCCGCCGGTCGCCGATGCCGCCGCCACCTTCCTCGGACCGCCGGACGCGCTCCGGTGGTCCGTTCCTTCTACTGTCTTCGCCTATGGTCCCCCCGGGACCCCACCTTCACTGCGAAGGGATTCAAACGCACAAACGGCATGATTTGTCGTCGTTCGTCAATCCACACGTCAAAAATGAAATGCGTCATCTTCGTGGTTCTCCGGCGTGGCGTGCTGGCGTCGCGCCCCTTCGCCGTGGCCTGACTCCGTCCGTGGATGTCTTCAGTTTCCCCAACGTGGCACGACGGCGTCGCATCCTTGTTCTTTCATTTCACGGCGTGGCGCGACAGCGTCGTGTAATACTTGCCATGTGATTCTCACATGGTGCGACGGGACCACGCCATTCCGTTCCATCCACAAGAATCAACCATGAACATAGGAGGGGGTTAGGCCGTGTTTGTGCGGTCCGGCCCCCTCTCGTTAAACGATAACAAATAGTCGATTAACCATGAAATTTGACAGGCTAGAATCAAGAATGGAAATAATTTAATAAAATAACAATAATCCCCTACCTCGGTTCAGGAATGGTGTTCGTCGACGACCTGCGGAAGACGAGCGTCGCGGAGGTCGGGCATTGTGGGGAAAGAACGTCGACATCGCGAAGCAATGATTCGAAGTCATTGACATTGATTTCGTTGCGGAAAACCATCGCGGAAGAGACGACGCGGAAGAAGAACGTCGCGTCGCGAATACGGCGTCGTGGAAGAACCGTGTTCTTCGGTGGAGAAGTCTTTCGTTGAAGAACGGTGTTCTTCGTGTTCTTCGTCGAGGAAGAAGGTGTTCCTTAACATTTTCTCCAAAAAGCTCTCCAACAAACCAACACCAACCCTCTATAAAATAAGTTCTAAACTTATTTTATTAACACAAAAAATCATTTGAAATTCAATTGTTTGAATTTTAAAAACTTAAATGTAACTCACCAAAATAATTACAACAATTTGTCAAATATTAAAGAAGGTGAGTTAATGGGGTGTTAGGAATTTGAGGGGTTAAGAGGGGTTAGGGAGTTAGGGAAAAAATTGAAAAGGTGGGGGGTTCGTGTGGGCCCCACCCTTTTAATTATCCACACATGGGAAGTTCGGTGGATTTGGGCCCCACCACCAACTTCCCATGGGAGAAACTAACCACCTTGAAAAAGAAATAAAATCGATTTGACAATTTTATTTACTTTTTAATTAAACCCCATTAATTAACTTCTTCTCCCGCACAAACGCAACTACGGTAAAGGTTCCCTTAAGCGATTACCGGCGTTGCGAGTTCAGCAGTGCCATCGGATTTCAATTCCGAGCATCGGTTCAAAAGATAGAAAAAGCCACTCGCTCGTTCACTGAACCTACCCGAGCCGAACTTTAGAAATTAATTCCGGGCACACCGGGACTCGGAATCAGGCACCATCAGAAACTGTGTTCTTGTAAAATTCCAAATAACATTAAGAAAAAAAATTTCCTTGAAATTTCATGGTCTTTAAAAATTTCATGAAATTTTGTGAAATGAAAATGATTTTGAAGAAAAAAGGATATTTTCCTCAAGAATTCATTTAATGTGTTTTATCAAAGCCATTTTCATCTAAGATGACATTATTTCACATGTGTATGTTTCAAGTTTAATTTCTCTATGATTTACATGGTTTCACTTTTCTTATGATGAAATGTCCATTTGTTTTATATGGATTATGAGATGATGAGATGATGTTTATGAAACCCATTTTATTCTTTGGATTATGATGAATGTTTTAAGTTTATTTTGTGGAACAAGTAAGAATGATTTCATTATGAGATGGGTGGGACCTATATCTCCCTCCAATGCATTGGGTAAAGATTTATATCTCATGATATAGACAAGGCTGGAACGACAGGTTAAACTGGTTCAGTAAAACAGGACTGAAACAGGGATTGAACTCGATTCAGAAAGGGACTTTGTCCACTAAGATGGTCTTGACAGCAATGCCTTGGCTACTATGGAAATAATTACATGTGCTTAATGGATTCCACAATTACATGTTTTATTCCCATGCTATTTTATCATGATTGATGATCCTTTATGATATATTCCTTATGTACTTCCAAGATTTATGTCTTTTCTCAAGGTTTTATTGTTTAGATTTCATGTTCAAGTTTTTTATTTCAAATGTTTATGGATTGTTTTATGTTCTCTATGTTTGCCCTTACTGAGCATTTGAGCTCACCCTTTTTATGTTTTATTTTCCCCAGGAAATAAATAAAGGTTTTAGGTAAGGAAACAAAAAGGGGAAGATCGATATGGGAGATGTTGAAGATCTTTCAACCTGATTCGTTGTTTATATTCCGAGTTTCCAAAGACACTAAACTATTACGATCCTTGTGTGTATTTTTTGTTATGTATTAAGTATTCCACAAAAGTAATGTAATTTCAATGTAAGTCAAGCTTAGGGTCTCTATAGTTGGTATCAAAGGAAAGGTTTAGTCAACCTTTGGAAACTAGGATGCGAAAATGTTAGTGAGATCCCTAGAGATATTTCTAAGGTATGTCTAGGGATGTCTCTAAGGATAACTATACGTATAGGATATAGTACTAGAACTATGGTAATGGTATTAGATTAAACCAAAGATGTAAGATATTGAAGTCACTCCCCCTTTATTATGATTATTGCCTCTCACACTATTCTTTTTGGGTTTTAGAAAATGGATGGAAACAAGATGATTCACGATAATGAAGGATATGATGGACAATGGAATGATATTAATCATGAGCAACCAAATGAAATGGGATTTGGAAGTCCAAACATCATTATTATGCCGAATTTGAAATCTCATAATATGATCAATAAAGTAAAATTTGGTAAGTTTCCTGACTCGTCTAATAAGAGAAAGATGGAGTTTCATGATGATCATAGAGGAAAGAAAGTTCAATTTCCCCTATGTAAATCATGTGGGAAGAGGCATCAAGGAGAATGTTTCAAAGGAACTGGAAGATGCTTTGGGTGTGGAAAAGGACACAAAGCCAGTAAGTGAAAAGTAAAAGGTTCATTTAACACCAGGGATGAGGATAATGGTATTGCTACGACATCAACAATTGTTAAATGTTTTAAATGTGGAATGTACGGGCATTATGCAAACCAATGCCCTAAGGGAAAGTCTCATGAAGAGAATCAGTATGATCGTATGGGTAGTATTTATGTTGATGATGATGAAGAGACTACAAATGATATGTGAGATGAAATAATTCTTGATGCTCGGTCAATGGTTTAAGAATGTAGTGGAATGATTACATGTTTACCATGTGAAATGTTGTATATGTAATCTCATGGTACTATAGAATAAAGAGACATCTAAGGATGGTTACAGTGTTGTATTTCCTTGAGTTTTGAAAGTGTATGACTAATGGTACCAGTATCCATGAAAGGTTATTCATATATTTTTGGAATGTAGATGATATGCGCATAATGAAGGGATAAGGAGAAAATTAAATGTTTGATAGTATTCATGAGCTCATGACTGATATAAGGAGAAGGCTATATCATGGTTTGAGTATATAGAATTTTTGGATTTTGGTATGTGGAAAGAGTTAACTTTTGACAGCATTCATGTTTTCACCAAGGTTTAATGGGTATTTATTTTTCAAGAAAATACATGATTGGAATTTGACCAACAAGATATATGGGGGATAAATGATGGTATTCACGTGCTTGGTTGGTGACATTTCAAGTAATCTTTTTCTTTATACCATGAGCATGGACCAAAGTATTTTAGATAAGCATAAACATTGGAATGGATTATGTTGGACATAAGTTAGTATTCTTTAATGATAGAACTTTTTTCTATATTATTGATGGTATGTTATAGTAATATAGTCTTAGAAAAAGGACAACCTGCAGGACGGGCGATAGCCCATCGCGTCGGACAAGGCTATGGGAATCGAACCCACAACCGAAGTGCAACTGGCCATTATCACCTACCACTGGCCTATAGGAAGTCCCTGGTTAATAGAAACTAGTTTTATTTTATTAAGCGATATGATATATGAAGTATAAGTTCATTTTTGGAACCATATACGATTAATCTAACCATATGATGGACTTATAACTTTTGCTAACATTTTGTTTGAAAGAGATGGAATGACCCATCATTCTATCACATGATCTGCTAACACATCACGAATAACAAATTCAACTTCATTTCTTTAAGGGATGAAGCGGAAATTGTTCAATTCACGAACAACAGTGAGATAGTACCAAAATAATGCAAGTATTTCTTTTAATTCATCAACTTTAGGGAAATGATCTTGAAACACAAAAAAAATGTTGTCCTAGTGATCTTATATCCGATTAATCAGATGGTACCTTAGATCATAGCAAATTTATGGCTTTGTGATTGTTGTCTTTTTCATAGCCATGTTCTCTACGACTCTCCAGTAGAACTTGATGGTTAGATTTTTCTTCCATATCCATATTTTCACCTATGTTCTCCTACGTGGAAACCCAGTGATGAGTTAATTTCGGTAACCTTTACATTTCATACATTAGTTTTTAAAAGCCAAATTTTGGTATTCCTTTTTTACGATATGGATTTCTAATAAAAAAACTTTCGAGTAGTAAACCATTTATAACCCCTACGAATTTCGAGGGCGAAATTAATTTTAAGGGGGGTAGAATGTAACACACCAAGATTTTATAAAAAGTATTATTTTTAATTAATATCTTGTGTTGTACGCTACACCAAAAGGAGCTTTCACAACACGCATCCCTGACTTGCCTTCCATTACATGCAATCACGACCTTCCTCGATAGCGTGTGTTGTACACAATATCGGGTTTTACTAAACAACGATATATAATTATAATATTATTATGAACTAGCCGTTATGAATAGTATTAACTAAAATATTAATTTTATAACATTACTATTCATCTTACACATTTTCTAGAACATGGTATAAGAACAAAATAAATTTTTCGGGTAAAATAAGTATTTTTCAAAAAATGCAGTTTTGCCGCCTTTTGATGGCGCACCCACATTAAATCTAGTTTTTGACATGTTTATAAGTTAAATTTCACAAAATAAAATTCTTCTTTGGAATCAATAAATAAAAATTTACTTTTGATAAATTTTTTATATTATTCTGGTAACTTTCATATTTTGATGAATAGTAAAAACACGCTATATTTTAATTAAAAACAACTTTTTTCATCGCAATAATTTATATGGTTAAATCATAATGTTTAATGGTTTTAAAGTATAAATAGAATATATTTTTACCATTAAAAATAATTTATGTCATTATCATTGATTTTACATTAAATTCGTAGGTTAAATCAATTCAATCTTTTGCAATGTTTTAAAGAAAAACCCATTTTCTTTCCACAACGGGATTAATTTTAATTTAATTTCTGCAACTTTTGTGTATTTAATTTAGAAAAATGGATTCCATATTTTGAATCAGTGGGTCCAAATTATGTTAATAAGCTACTTTTTATTTTTGGGAATTATGAATAGTAACTACGGTAAATTTTATTTACCATAGTTAAAGGTAAATCGGATACATAAGGGTAAATATACTATTATAAAATTACCCTAACACATGCCAAAATTCTATTGTATGGCTAAAAGTAGACCCATATAACCTAAGGGTCGGATTAGATTCATTTTATGGACTTTTGACCATGAAAATAATTTAATTATTATTAAAACCAAAGAAAGTGACAACATGTCACTCTCTTAAATCTTATAAGTATAATAATTTTAATTTAGTGATAAACAACATAAAACATAGAACATGAATAGTCTACATAAATTTAATAAAATTATCTACATCATGATAATTTATTTAAAATTTTTAGGGATTAAATAATTGTCATTAATGGTGATACATTAACGATACAGAAATTATTTATTAAGTGGGAAATAAGTAATATAGTTTTTATTGAAATAATAATACCCATTAAAAGGCCCAAAACCCTGAACAAAACATATTTTTCATGTAAATATACACTATAATCATCCAATGGTCGAACATTTGACCATTTGGAGTCTTATAGAAGCAATTATGACACTTATATTATTTTATTTTAAATGATGCCAAAGTTGTCGCCTTCATAAGTTAATAAATATAACAATTTAACTATTGTTATTTTAAGATGATAAATTCTATTAAAAGTATTATTGTGAAATTTAATAAATTTATATTCATCACAAGATTTTATTTTTAATATTTATGCAACATATAAGTATGTTAAATAATTAAACAAAAATGTTGTAGTAATTATTTTATTAAGAGATAAACCAAATAAATGGTTGTAAAAATAATAAAATGAATATTATATTAACTATTTAATGTGATCCACTAATTTTATAGATACATATGACCTTTTATAAATCTATTAATGAATTTATTTTGAACATATCTTATATATATATTTTATTTAAATTCAAATAAATGAATAGTGACAAAATTGACACTATTGTTATTTTATAAAAATAACATATTATAAAATTGTTTAAAAATCACAAAAATATTTAAAAATTATAAATTTATATTTATATGGTCTATAATTTTATAAATTAACAAATTATGGAAAATTCACAATAAATAAGTAATTATTTGTTATAATTTAAAATTTAGAATTTTATTACCACAAATAAACTTAAATAGATTAAATAAGGATAAATCAAAATGATAAGGTTTAAAATAAGATCCAAACATGTCTAAATTTGATTGTATGATGTTATTACAACCCAATCTCATCTAATCTTTGAATATGAGTAATTTTTGGAGGTTTTTAAGTGGGGTTAGATTTATTATAAATTAATATTTTTAAGAATTCCAAAGGTGCCCCTCTCCTCCCTTATAAATGGGCACCTCCTCCCTATCCTCCTCACACCAATTTTATCCTTCAAGCTCGACCAACCCCTGCCAAATTATCTTCTCCACTTACCTAGAAACATCCTAGAGGTTCTGGTTTACTTTGAAGACCAATCTTAGTGCCCTAAGAGGAGGTTTCAAAGAGGCGTATCGAAGAAGAGGTAATTTCTTCTCCCGATTCTTTCAAGCTTCTTTCTTCTTCAACTTCTTCTTATTTAGTCGTTTCATTATAAATTAATAACATCATTATCACTAATAAACTGAATTTTTATTATAAAAATGAAACAACCCCATTTCACCTTCTATCCATCCTACGGAAAACAAAATCACCACGCGTGCGTACGTACGGAATACCGTCTCCACGCCGTGGTGTAATCTATTTTCCACCACCACCTTACATGGATGGGTATAATGGTGTAAATAATAACTATATATGATTATTGTAAAGTGATATTGATTCTGATATATTGTATCATCCACTCCAATTCAATTCAATAATTATGGAAACGATATCATCGCTCGTGCAAACGTACGGACTACCGTCTCCACGACGCGATGAGATTCATTCTCCATGTTAACCATTTAAGAATGATTATAAAGTATATATAAGAAATAATAATGAAATATATGAGATTATAAAGCTACTGGATTTATTTATATATGTCATCTACTTAATTCCATTCAACTCAATAAGGAAACGAAAACAGCATTCATGCGTACGTACGGCCTACCGTCTCCATGAACGGTGTATTTCTTTCAATTTATCAATCTATTATATATATGTATATTATGAATATATATTATATATAAGTCATGTTTTATATTCTGAAATTATGTAATCATGATCTAAGTAATCATATGAATAATTACAAGTCAAAACACGGACGACAAATGAAACGATTTTACCCAAAACACTCTTTTACATGGAATTTACAAAAGAACGGGTAATATAAAGTCATAAGTGAACCATATATGATATCATAACAATGAATATGATTATGTAATAATTCAATGACATTATTTAAATCATTATACAGGAGCTTTGGATACATAAGAAGCATATCGGACATAAGATAAGGGATAATTTTTCAAATCTCATTTTTATCCAAGATTGCTTATTCGTAATTATTTTCTGGGTTTGTTGTTATCATCCTTGTCCATGTTTCCTAAAAATGTTTTCATGTATGTTTAAAGCCATTTTTACCCACTTTTGACTTTTACTACATGGTATGTAAGGAATCTTTCTTTTTTTTACGTTACGAGGTACTTTTTTGACTTTTCTCACAAAAGTACGATACGAATGTTTTTTTAACGTATATGGCATGAAAGGATTTTTATGGTTTTATAAAGCCTTATTTTCATGAAGAATACTTCAAAATATTTCATGACTATTTTCAACAAAAACCTTTTCTTCTAAAATTTCATGACATTTTGTGAAAAGAAAATGATTTTTAATAAAAAGGATATTTTCCTCAAGAATTCATTTAATGTGTTTTATCAAAACCATTTTCATCTAAGATGACATTATTTCACATGTGTATGTCTCAAGATTAATTTCTATATGATTTACATGGTTTCAATTTTCTTATGATGAAATGTCCACTTGTTTTATATGGATTATGAGATGATGATATGATGTTTATGAAACCCATTTTATACTTTGGGTTATGATGAATGTTTTACGTTTATTTTGTGTCACAAGTAAGAATGATTTCATTATGAGATTTGTGGGACCTCTGTCTCCCTCCAATTAATTGGGTAAATATTTATATCTCATGAGATAGACATGGCTGGAACGGCAGGTTAAACTGGTTCAGTAAAACAGGACTGAAACGAGGAGTGATCTCGATTCAGAAAGGGACTATGTCCACTATGATGGTCTTGGCAGCAATGACTTGTCTACTATGGAAATCATTACATGTGCTTAATAGATGCCACAATTACATGTTTTATTCTGATGCTATTTTATCATGATTGATGATCCTTTATGATATATGCCTTACGTACTTCCAAGATTTATGTCTTTGCTCAAGGTTTTAATGTTTAGATTTCATGTGCATGTTTTTGCTTTCAAATGTTTATGGATTGTTTAATGTTCTCTATGTTTTCCCTTACTGAGAATTTGAGCTCACCCTTTTTATGTTTTATTTTCCCTTGGAAATAAAGAAAGTTTTTAGGTAAGGAAACAAAAAGGGGAAGATCGTTATCGGAGATGTTTAAGATCTTTCATCATGATTAGTTGTTTATATTCCGAGTTTCCAGAGACACTAAACTATTACGATCCTTGTGTTTCTTTTTTGTTATGTATTAATTATTCCGCAAAAGTAATGTAATGTCCATGTACGTCAAGCTTAGGGTCTCTACATGAAATACATTTGGGTTGCATACAATGTAACTTATTTTTAGAATAGATGATATTCATAATATTAATCACTCTTCTCTATAGCTCTCCGTCGTCGTTTTGGGCCTCTTTTACCCTCTCAAGGATGGATGGTTGTCTAAATATTTGAGTAGTGTAGGATGATTTTCCTTTTATTATTACCATTTCCATCAATTTCATGTCCCTAAAGAACAAACCCCTTTTAATCTTCATCATGGATATGGTTGAAATATCCTTTGTACATATAGTATCTTCAATTTTATTCAACTTCTTAAGATGATATGGAATTAAATAACTATAATCCTTAATTTGTTCTTAACACCTCCTTTTCAACATATTGACATCCTTTTGTGGTATTATGTATATGAGTATTATATGATTTTTTAATATTTTAGAGTTCTCTTAATTGATATAATGTCTACAAATATTTAATATAAAGATCAGTAATATATTTCCAGATCATGATTTGGGTTTTTTCGAGATCATTAATGATTGGAATGTATAGTCAATAAATTTTTCATTTTTCATGAGTGCTAATCCCATTCCTTTTTTCGATGCATCACTGTAGATCACAAATCTATCCCTAGTCTTTGGTAATGTTAGTGTAGGTGAAACACATAGCCACTCATTTAACACATTCAAGCTCTCCTAACATTCATCAGTCTAGAAAAACATCACTCTATTATGATTTATCTTATATGTTGTCTAGAATATCATGAAACTTTTCTCATAAACCGATGATAGTTACAAGATAATCTTTGGAAACTATAAAACTTCATCATAGATGATCGTATGGTAAATCCATTTATTGCCTCTATCTTCAAAATTATCTATATATATATATGTCTACTTGTGATAATATTCCCCATGAATTCCACATAATCTATCTAAAACCCATATTTTTTTTATAAATTTCATACAAATTTTACTTTAATAATGTCTTTAGTACAACATTAAAAATTTCCCCTTGTTTCTCCTTAATTTTGGTGTAGATTAGAATATTATATCGGAATAATACCAAATATTTACCAAGATAATATTTAATTATTCTATTCATTAAGTCCATAATGATTGAATGAGAATTATTTATTCATAATGTTATCACAATGAACTCATTATTCCTATATATTATTGAAAAAACATTCTTTGATATATCCTCATAATTCACAATTACATGATAATATCCACCTTAGATAAATAATGGGTTCCCCATTTATATGATTTATAATGGGCTACACATTTAAATAATATCCACATTAGATAAATAATGGGCACCATATTTACATGATAATCTCCCAAAATTGCAATGCTGTTTCTAAAACCATTGTAGTAGCATCTGAAGAGATTGGGAACACCATAGTAGTTATTTAGAGAGGAAGATAGAGAGAAAATTAATGTCAATGAGTTTTTAGTAAAAAGGTATGGGAGGTCCGATGTTTATTTATGAAAAATTAGAATAGAATTATTTATTAATTCCTCAACATAGGTTTTTTAATCTATGTGATAAAATACCAGAACCGAAAAACATACCATGGTTTTCCCATTGTTTTGGAAAAATAATATTTTTTTATTAGGATTAGAAATTATATCCATAAAATAATATCATATATGTGGTGGAAGTTAGTAATTTTTTATAAAGAATTGTTTTTACAACCATAAAACATAAAATGGGTTTTGGGGAATTGACTAATGCTTTGTAAAATTAATAAAATTACTTAAAAATTACACTATATAAATTAGGAAATCTATTTTTTGTCATGTATTCCATTTATTGAATATATTACACCACTTTTATAAAATTCTGATGTCATAACACATATTTAATATTTATATCACACTCATTTTTTACCCAAAAATTATATTACCTTTGAAAATTATGAAAAATTTACTTTTAGAAAATTTCAATGAGTTGATTTCAAATATTTTACTTATATTAAAAAATAAATTAATAAATTTTATAATTTAATATTTAATGGGAAAAACCATAATTACGTGAAAATACTTGTTTTTACAATTCTAACATCTTACTAGCCCTCATAAATATTAAATTTGAATTCACCAATATATATATATATAGTTAAATAAATATTATTTTGTACGAATATTTCCTGAAAATAAAATTTATTTGAAAAAATATACAATTTAACAAAAAGAGTTTTTTAATTCTAACCATACATTTTACAAAAAAACAATTTTGATATCATCGTATATTTTTTTAAAAAAATCATTTTATAATCATTTGTATATAAAAATAATTAATTAAAATAGTTAAATATAATAATTATTTTATAGAAAAGAAATTATAAATATTAATATTACTAGAGTTGATATACATCACTAGTTGTTTTACCAACATATACCATAAGGGTAAAGTGTGTGACTGGGGTTTATTCTTAGGGTGGTTTAGAAAACATGTTTTGGGATATGATCTCGACTAACATGGGCTTCTCCCATAAATGGTTTCCCTCATGTTTTTTTGACTCCCAAATTGGGATTAGTCATGGGAACATCCTAGTGATTATATATACCTCAGAAGCTCAAATAAATGGTCTTCATAGGGTATGATCCTACTAGTTTAGGCCCCCACATTTTTCCTTTTGTGTTAATTAAATTGTATCAAAAAAATTAAAATATACTAATCTCAATAGCAACAACTATATTATCTATGGTTATGATTCTTAATGGTGTTAAGGATGGTGGCAAAATTATTGATGTATTTTACAATGGTCCAAAATAGAAAAAAAATATATAGTTTATGGGTTTTCTATCACTACATTTCTTAATAATGAATTTATTCTTTTGTAAGGAAATTTTCATTTATAAAATTTTGGGTTGTTACATTGATAGTACGTGAATTTATGAACTAATAATTATAAAATTGATTATCAAATATAATGTTAATTTTTGGAATAATATATATTGTCACTCTTCTTTAATGTGTTAGATATTAAAACAATATTGGGAATGGTATATTGTGGATAATTTTTTGTTAGGGTATATAAATTCAAAAATATTTTATTTTATGAAATACTTATATTTTTGAGGAATGATAAGAAACATAATGTATCCTAAAATATTATTGTAGATATTATATAATAAATTGGATCCCAAATAATATATATTTTTAGAATACACACATATAAATTTATAGGTGAGTGACAATTAAAATTTTGAGGTTACAATTTATTTAATCGGGTTCAGTATAATAGCCTGATATTTTGTATCCTTCAAATTATTATTGTATTCAATATCATAGGTTATATGCTACACCAAACTATGAAAAACATGAAACTAAATAGAACTAATAAATATTAAAATTACATAATTTATATAATCATTAGTAAATAAGAAGATAATAATCTATTAAAATAATTACATATTATTATTTTAAATTGATTGATATTTTATAAAGGGTGTATTTCAAAGAACAATTTTACAATAGGTATTATATATTACATTAATAAATAAAATTTATAATAGTAAAAAAGTTATTATAGTAAATATATTTATATTTATAAAATAATATATCAAAATTCAAATATTTAAATATTTATGTAATATAATATTAATGATTCTTGATGTTTAAAAAGTTTGATTTTCAAAAAATATATTTATAATTGTATATTTCCTTTTTAATTAAAATATAAAGTGATTTATTTTATTATATTAATTTTTCCAAATAGAGTTTATTTATTGATTCATCACGTTAAGATAGAAATACTATTATTTGTTATTTTTCTGAATCATCTAATTTTTAGGTGAATAGTGAAACACATAGTTTTAACAAAAACTATATCTTTTATGACATTATAAGTACATGATGAAGACATAAATATTTATAAAAACTATTAAATAATAATTTACTAAAAAAAATAATTAATTTCTAAATATTATTCAAAATATAGAATGATTATTTTTTGAATTTTATAAATTGTGTAAATATTTTCCCTAATTTGAATTTTGGGTGTTTTCTTAAATTAAAATTTTTAATTGACAAATTAAGTGTTGGTATGATTTTAATGCAACAAATTTTTTTTCATTTTATAAAAAAATATTTTCACTTAAATTAAAATCATTGATAATTTTAACCAACATATCAGTTTTATGCCTAATTACACAACATTTCTAAAAAAAATTACACATAATAATAATTAATTATGAAATTCACTTTAATAAAAAAGATATATATTTTAATTTATGAAATAATATTAAAAAATTATATTATTATGTAATTTTTTTTAAGAAGAACATTTTTCATTTTGGTTATTAAAATTAATTACTTAAGTTTAAAAAAATTATCATTCTAGAAGAAAAATACGATAAAAATATTTTCACTAAGTGTAAAATGAAAAATAATATTTAAAAAACGTTCCATAATGTGTATGGATATGTTATTACTTGGTAAAAAATCATAAGTTAAATTAATATAATATTTTGGGGCCTTTGAAGATTGAATAGTGACATATTATTATTCAAATATAATGGTTAATTACAATATTACCCTTCTCTTAACTTATAATAGGGATCACATCCACCCCATCAGGATACACCTATCCAAACAAATTTAATCCTTAAAATATCCTAATTTTCTATCCTAGAATACTATATTTTGTTAGTATGTCTATAGTCTCAATAATCTACCCTATGTAATCTATTTATAAGTATATTTTCAAGAGAAATCTCATGTTCTCAATGTGAATATTTTATACTTCATATCCTTATATCATTAATCATCCTCTTAAAAACATTTTGTATCAACTCTAATATAAAAACATATATATTATTAATATATATATTTATATTATTATATTAATGGGTCAAGCCTTATTAAAACTTTTCAATTCTCTAAGAAATGGAAAACAAAATTGATCGATCATCACACGCAGATGGATTTTCTTATATGAGATTTTCAGTGTCATTAGACATGTCCTTCACCGTATCTAGGAATGTAGGAAAAAACCCACTCCCATGGGGGTTTTCTAACCCCCCCCCCCCCCCTTATAGAGATATTTATGCATTTCCACTTATCCCACCAGGAAGTATCAACATTTACAATGAGGCATACTGGTGTATTTTGATGATCTAGAGGGAAACACAGCCATGAAAGACAACACATGTTTCCCAAGAAGACCTATGAAAACATAAGAATGTCAATTACTGATTCCATGGAGCATTGTATTTTTATCATCACCATTAATCATTGATTATAACAAGGATGTTTTTTATAAATTAAAAGGATTACTATTTTCAATTATAATTATGAAATTATAATTTATCATAATCATTCATTTTGTCCAATTGGTTGAGAAATGGAAACATTAATTTTGTGTATATGTAGACTACATCCTCTATGAATGATGTATTTTTTTGTCATCACCACAAAAAATGGATGGTTATAAAAAATTATTTAATTATGGTAAATTATATTTTTAAATTGTTTAATCTTCTATATAATTTATGTTACAATTATTTAAAAAAATGTCACGACTCATTAAATCTTTTTAGCATGCTATCATTTGGGTTGAGTTTTCCATATATGTGAATGATGGTATAATTTTTATATCATTATTGAATATGGAATTTTATATAATGGAAATATAAGTTTCTAATAATTTATTTATGATGTTTTTATAATTCTATAAAGGTGTTATAAATTTATAATATGTTTAATAATATACCACCTTTTAGTCATTGAACTCGTAGCAACTAGTTAATCTGAATTTTCTTTTTTCATGAATGATATAAATTTATTTAACCTAATGAAATGGAACATAATTCATCATTGAAAATTTAAAAATTATTAAATTTTTAATAATTTTTTAATGTTTATCATTGAATCAATATGTGATAATCGACCCTATCACTTTGAAACTTGTACAAAACAACCACTCTAAAAATCATTACATTTAATTATGAAAATAAATTGTAACTAAGTAACATATCAATAATAAATTTATATAAATGATGTGTATTTCTGGTAATATATTTTAATAAGTATCTTATTTTTTATTTATAATAGTTTTTAAATTAAAAAGTATATTCAATTACTATCATGGAAGTCGAAAATTATGGTAATGGGTTATTTTTATCATATTGAATTTCATGAGACATAGTCTTTTTAATACCCCAGGAAATCAATAATATGGTGTTATTACTATTTAATGAATCTATTTTATCATATTCAATTACTTTATATAGTTTTTATATTCGTACCATGTTGTATAAATTAAATTAATTTTGATTGAAAAGCTACTATAGTTATATGTTTTTTTATGACTAAAATCCCATTACTAAGCTGAAATTATTACTCAAAAAATACTTCCATAAAATATTAGTTTTCTACACATTAAAATAATTTTTTATGGTACCATTTATTTCACTCTAGTGGGAGAAGACATTTTAATTAAAATATTTAACCCTCATTAAATGTCTATATCCGAATGTATATCATTATTTGGAATAATTTTAATCTTCTTTAACGATGGAATCACATCCTTGTAAATATTTTTTTCTCCTATAAATGTTTTAATTTATTTTTTAATGAAAAATTATGTTTCATTTTAATATTCTTTCACATTTATCCTTTCCACTTTTCAAAATAAATAATCACTAACTGTTTTTTTGATTTGGGTTTCAATAAATATATTTTAAAATTGTTTCCTTCCATGATCATTTGTTTTATTATCAACCATAAATTTTCTAAAATTAATCATTATTTCTTCAAAGGTATCCATTATTAATGATCCAATTTAAAGGTAAACATTTTCAAAACACTTTACATCACCTTGAAAAATATCTTTTGAAATTTACCAACATATTTTTATTTTATGAAAATTATAAAAATGATTTCAAAAAAATACTTCATGGTTTAAAGTACTTTTTACTCATTATCAAATAAATATTTATTTCTTTTTAAATTTATATTCATGAATTAAACTTATAATTACCCTATATTATTTGGTGTAATCAACTTGTGAACATATATTGCTTCTAATTTCATTTCTAGAAAATGAATTCTTATGATTTCGCTTCCAATTTCATGACTCTGAAAACATTGTATATTTACTTTACATGATTGAAGGTAATTCACCTACATTTAATACTCATAAAATTCATATTCTATATTATCTATATTATAGGGTTGTTAACTGGAAAGTTAATGAATATCTTTTTATTCATATTGATTTTTCACACGTATACCTTGTTTTGATTATTAATGGATTTATTAAAGTTTACCTAATGTAATTTCATATTAAAAGGATATAAAACCCATATTATTTCAATAGGTTTAATATCATATGATGAATATTTTATATCATGTGGAACTCATATTAATAGATGATGATAGTTGGTGTATTATATCACCCTCAAATACATTGGTTATTTTTTATATCTCATGTGACATTAAGATGTGTACATAATGGGTTTATTCATAATGAAATGAGTATCAATATTTTTATAACATTTTAACTCATGGATATAATGAGTTTTTACAAAGGCATAGGAATACTAAATATTTTCCAAAAAAAATATATTCTTATTATTATTCTAACAGTCTATGTTTCTAGTAATTTTTAGGCTTTGTTATATTTTATTTTTATTCCTATTCTCATGGATATACCAAAATTTTATGTTATTATTCCATGATTTGGGATTGTTTTTTTTGAATCTATGACAATATATTATTGTTATTACTCTTTGATATATGAAAAATAAATGAGATATTCTTATGTTATTCTATACAAATTGATTTATAATTTTTTTGGAATAACATTCATATGTATCCTAATTATACCCATATTTTAATCTTATACCCACTTATGACCTTTGATCGTTATCGCTTAAAATTACCCTTATTGATCATCTAATCTCAAGGATTTATTATTTACAATTCTACTTATTAATAATACGATTACAACTTGTGAGATGTCTTGAAGTGGGTCAACTGTACGAAAATTATGGATAAATTATATATATATTAAAATAAGTTGGATATGTAACTAGACCTAAATGATACTAAACCTTATATTATTGGTATTTTGTGAATTTTTTCATATATAATGAATAACTTATAAATATTATGTAAAATAATGATAGTTCAATTTCATTTTCTTCAAATGTACTGTTTAATTTTTTTTTATAATTATATTTTGGAGTACCAGTAATGGGTGCCTCATATTCTAGAAGTGAAACATTATTCGGATCATATCCTTGCACAACTCCAAAAATGTCAGATTCAGATTCTGATAAAGTTAAACAGTCTCATATGTGTAACCTCACTGGTGTAAATATTTATATTCACTTTGAAATAGATATTTCTAACACAAATCATCTGATGGGGGACTTCCATATGGAAGCCTCACCAAGGATAGTATTTAATTTAAGATTAGTCATATAACATTACCCATACCAATAGGAATATTCTTATTTCACGTTATGATATTTTGATGCAATCCCAATAATATACTAGCTACCCATCAGTAGGATAAATATTCCATTACTATAGAGGACATACAAAAGGTACGAAAATCAGAAACTAAGGAGATCATACCGAGAATTTATTATTAAAGAAAACCAATAAAATTAAATATATTATACATGTAGGTTCTCCCTACAAATATTTAAAGAGATAACATGGTGGTCATTCCTCTTGTATAATCAATGAGGTTCCTCTCCATAAACTAAAAGTAAAATTTCTATGATTTCCCATATATTATAACTCTTACAAAATTATAACCATGGAGGTCCTCCACATGGAATCCAAGTGAAAAACACTATAGGTTCTTCCGATGGAATATGTTTTAGAGGACTAGTATATAGTAAATAAAATATAAATATTTGAGTTTCCACTTGAAATATTATCATTTAACAACCTTTGACCCACACACCAAGATCCATTGCTATAATAATGAACTTTTCATATCTATAATTGATACATATGAAGGTTCCTCAGTTTTTCTATACAAAACATACTACATAATATAAAATATTCAATCACATTCATTTTGAAGCACCATTAATTATTAGAGTTTTATATAATTAGGAAAAACTATTAACATTATAGATTTATAAAAACGTATTTCATAAAGATGAGAATCATCTCCCACTATACCCTTTTATCATATTCCACATTAAGTCATCATCACCATCCATATGAAACCCTTATATAAAAAATTCATTTAACATCATTTTTGATAACCTAGAGAAATGAAAATATAAGAATTGGGATCTTAACTTCTTAGTAAGGGTAAATATAAAAATTAAAATTTTAATGTCATTAGGGAAAATAATATGAGTATAAGGATATGATAAAATATATCATGTTCATGAGAATTGAAAAATTGTGAGGAATGAAATAAATATTTTTCAATGGAAATTGATAATATAATTAATAATTATGAGCCATGTGATATCAATATTGATCAATGGAAACATTTATAACCCATTGAATGCTTATTAAAAACATATTGGTATCTTGGAACATTATGTTTATAAACTGTTCTAAACTAATGTCATAAATAATTATAGCCTATTTAAATTAATTGGACAGTCCATCTAGTAACTACATCATTATTTCACCTAAATAAAAGAAACATTACCCAATTCATTGGATCATTATCTAGGTGAACCTATTTTAAAATATATTTATAGCTCACCTACTGTTATCTGTTTAAAGCCACCATATAAGCTATATCAGTCTCACTTGTGAGCTATAATGGGGATCAATCAATAGTACATGCTATATCGAGTTCACTCATTAATTATCAATATCTATAAGTATCATTCATGAATAATAAATTTATAATCCATTACTATTAAATAGTAAAAAATAAAATTATTTTTTATATCTTGACTAACCAATGGAAAAGAAACTGGTTCCATAACAATCTGATCATCCACCCAAATAATTAATATGGATGGAACCAATTCAACTTATCTCGAGTGGAGGGTAGTAAAATAAAGGTTTTTTGAGGTTGAGTATTAAATTTAAAATTTAAAAATAATTAAAATAGTTATTTAGTAAAATAAAAATTTCACTTGAGTAATGTTAATGGATATCATCTTAGATAGAAAATGATTTCGAAAGATCATTTGGAAAATTACTTCGGGAAAGTATCCTTTCCATTTTGAAAAAAAATATTTAAAATATAAAAAAAAATTAAATGTAAAAAATATATTGAAAAAAACCTATGAATCTTAAAAATAATTGATTAAAACACTTACTCGTAATGATGGTGGAAAGTTATGGTCATTCCAAATTAGTTAAAAGGAAACATTCCTTTCACAATTTTTTGTATGAAAATAAAAAAATTATCTTGATCGTTAAACGAATGGAAGAATCAATTTAATTTTTTAATATCCTTTTATGGGTAAAAATAAATTTAAGCATTCACACTAAAATATTTTTCAAAATATTTTTGAAATCATTTAAGAAAACATGGATATTGAAGATTAATATTCCTAATCTAAAAAAATATAACATCTATATCACATACAAACAACTTTATTGTTGTTTTTTAACCAATAAGGGAGTAAATTGAAGATAAACATGGGAACCTCCTTAATATCTATATGAGAATAAAATAAATGTGGTTAAAGAAAATAATATCACATTATTTATTCCAAAAATAACCCAAAACATAATCAGTCCCAAATGAAAGGATATTGCATCATAAAACCTTTTATATATTGGTAAATCATTAATCATAAGACTTGTTAAAGAATAATGTAATATTATACTTTAAATATAATGAAAATAATGATTTATATGATATAACATGTCAAAGGGAAGTATATAATCTTGAAAAATGAATATTGGGGCATATCATAAACATATCCCAAGAAAAGAAAATTTGAGAAGAATAACCCTTACAAAAATCATACTGATGGATTTTAAAATTAATCCATGAATTGATTATTTTTATGAAATATAAAACCAAATAAATAATATTTAAATAATATATTTTATAATAAAATTTCATTGCACACATAATCATGGAAAGAAAATGTCGATGATGATGTAATATTACCCAATGAAATGAAATTGAATTAAGAAACTACTTTCCACTTTTTAAATTTAATGTCAATTACCCTTGAAGAAAATAATTCCAAATGATAATTGAAATAACATTATGTATTTATGAATCATGTTATTACATTAAATGTGGTTGTATATACACCACACAATAAAAATAATTATTGAATATGGTCCATTTCTCACTGAAATAAAATGTCATATGATAAAACTGTTACATCGAGTCCAGAATTTTAATTTGTGTCACTTAACACCAGTACAATAATATTTTATCAGTTAGTTTATTCATTAAATAACATTTCCAGGTTTAATAACATATACATAAATCATTTTTATGTTAAATATTAAAATATTTAATCATTTGTGACCATATCCTGTGTTTTGATGATGTTTGGTTCATTATTTTAAAACTGATTTGGTGTGTTGATCAAGGAAAATGAGGTGATCATTTAAAACTATCCACACAAAAAATTGAAATAATTTTATTATTTATAAATCAAATATACATTTAAAACTAATAATGTTATAATGTTTTTAATAAATAACTACGTTGCAATCTTAAAGGTGGTTGGTCATACGTACGCATGAGTAACGCTTCTAATTTTCATCAATTATTATAGAAATAAGGTATGTAATTTTTATCATTTATAATTAATATAAAAGTATAAAAAACATATTATTTCATTAATTATACTTATATATATCATCCATATATTTTTGTGGTTAAAAAATTACATTTTGTCTTAGAGGTTGTAGTCTACACATACGCACGAATAATGTTTTCATTTATCAGTGTAAGAAATTAAATGATATATTATTCTTAAATAATTATAACTATGTCAATTAATGACATGATTATTTTATCATATAACATATATTCATTGAAATTATCTTTATTACATTACTTATATATAATTAGTGAAAAATGAATAACATCACTTCGTGAGAAAGTACTCTGTCGTACACACAAGTGGCGTTATCGTATCCCCAAAGAATAGAGAGTAAGAATGTATATGGTATATAATAACTAAATAAGTATATATATTATCAAAATATCATATATATATATATATATACAAACATATACATCATTATAACAACCTTTTCATGGTGATTATGGAAAAAGAATGACATCAGCTTATAAGGTGGTTGTTCATCGTACACATGAATAAAGATATTGTATCACATTTGATGGAAGAGAAGAATAACATAGGATATTAAATTATAATTATAAATTCATATTAAAATGGTGGATATTTATGTATTAATTTCATAATAATTGAATTATAGTGATGAAGGTGTAATAATGAATAATATAAAAATGCACAGTTACACATGATAACACTTCTTTGGAGAACCTCCTTAGGTATACATTAGAATCCTTATTAGAATGGATTTATGATTAAATGAGGTATATATATCATGGGGTTAGAATTTAGGAATATATTATTTCAGTTAGTGGATGAGAAAAATTTATTTGAAAGAGTGAGGTGTGGAAGATAGTGGTGGCATTTTATAACTAAAGTGAGTAACACAGTTGAAATATATGGAATGAAAAAGGTGCACCCACATTTTTCACATTCCAAAAGACATAAAAATTGACCATTATAAATTATGTGATATATATATATCCATAAAATAGAATTTAAACAGATTTATAGGTCATTTTAACCCTTATCGTTTTAGTTTAATCCTTGAGAAACTCGTTTTCATCTTAACTGTGATAATTAACTTTTACGATTATCAAAATTCATTATCGTCAAAAATAAAGGTTAAATTATTAGAAAAACTAAATTATTATTATTAAAAAAAATTTCCAATTATATTATGTTATATTCATATAATTGGTAATATTAAATATAAAATATATACCAGAAGATGTCACTAAAAAGAGGGTTTTTTATAAGTACATTTTTCCTGGAAAATATGTTTTAACTATATCATTACAAATAATAATTTTATGAATCCCAGTTAATATTTTTTGATAAAAACATATATATTTCATTTAAAAAAATTAAAATTTTGGTTTTTTATTTTATTAAAAATAGATACCATAATACACTTTAAAACATTATTTAGAAAAATCATGTTTTTAAATCCAAAAATATTCTTATAGTAAAATCCAATACCTAGATTATTCAACTATGATTAAATGTATTTAATATAACCAAATAATAATTATTTTACATTATATAATATTCAAACCAAAATATTACTTTTAAATTACTTTATTTATAGAAAATAAATGATAGTTTTATAAAAATATGTATTTTTCAGTAGTCAATGAAAAATTAATATCATCTGAAAAATAAAAATATTTCACCCTATGTTAATTTAGATATAATAATTTAAAAAATTATTTTAATTTAATATAATTCATTTTATAAATGTTAAAAAAATATTATAATAATTTCTCACATAAAACAATAAAAAAATGTTACTAAAGAAAACTTATTTTGTATGAATGAAATTACATTACATAAAATTTATTAATTAAATTTTAATAATTTATCAATAATTTATATTGAGTATGAAATATATATATATATATATCATACCGTATTTATTACTATTCATACCCACAAATTTACCATTTCTGGTATAATGATAATATATTTTGTTTCTCATTGAAACTCAGTTTTACCTATTGAATATGCTATCGAACATAATGAATTGTTTTTAATATAAGTTTGTCATGTATAATCTACTTTATTATGTTGTATCCATTAAATATTAACCTTATCTATGTACTTAAATATTTTCCATTTGAAAAAAATACCTATATTAGAAATACAAATCATGATAATTTTTAATTGGGCATCCCATTGATAAGGGATAAAACAAAGTATGAGGTTTCTCTAGTATAACACATACTAGGTTTCAAAATTGGTGAAAATATGTGAGAAGTAATGAGTGAACATATAAGATGTAAATTTTTCAAATAATTATAGAGATTTATAGTGATCATCGATCACAATAAAGTTATTTATCATGAGAAAATCAACAACCACAAAACTATAAACCAAATAGGGGTTGAAATGGTCATTCATTTCATCCAATATTATTGTAATAGGATAATATATTGTTTAAATATATTTATCCAATATATGAGGAATTTCATTACCATATATTCTTCAAGGACATGGATGTATAAATACATGGGGATTATAATTTCACCGTTTTATAAATTTCCACCTCAATCTCATCTTTTTCTCCAGACAATGAGTATACATGATTTTTTTTAATGTATAATGAAATAAAATAAACATTTAAATGACCAAATAACCATAAAATGGATAATCAATCTATTCCACCTTCCGTTAAAAATTATCCAAGACTAAAATGGTTAGAACATGGTATTATAAGTCCCAAAATTATTAAAATTTAATATGATGAAATTAAACATTAATCAATATAATTTAATAGTAATACCTTTGATTAAAAAATCATTCAATATATATATTCCCATATATCCCGATTATCCTTAGTAATAGAAAAATAAAATATTTTTTTAATATAAAAGTTTATATAATACATTTTAGATTACATGACAAAAAATATAGTGATCTTCTTATGAAATAAAATTAATCACTTAGTCACTAAGCCAATTTTCAATCCCATGGTCATCTATAATATAAAACATGTGGTCTAGAAATTTCATCAAAATCTAAAATGATATAAACCTAAAAAATCAATACCTAAAAAATTATCTCTATAAACCCTAAAATAATACTTCACATTAAACAAAATTCTTATATATACCTCTAACAAATAAAAACTATCTTAAATTGTAACTAGTTAAATTAATATCTCATCTCTTAAAACATTAAATGTGATGAGTATGAAATTGTACATATGATAATCAAAAGTTATCAGTAATAAATTGAAAATATGATAAACATTAATCGTATAGTCCTATAATAGTATCTATTTCTCTACATATAACCTCAAATTAAAACATAAAATTTTAAAAATGCCTAATAACTCCACTAATACCAACCATAATATCCCTGAACCCCCACTCCCATATCCGATTTAAAAATCACTAAATTTAAATATCAAGATTTTATACTGATGAAGGTGACCCAATATTCACCATCCAAAACAAAAAAATATAAAAATGATATAATTTATCTTTTATATTCTCAATGGCCTTTAGGGTTTATAGTATAAGAGAATTAGGGGAAACTCAAAACACCATGGATTCATAATAAAAATGTTCATAATGATAAAAATATCCCTCGATTATAGATAAATTTATATATTCTACCATAGGTCATAATGTTTATTCATATGAATCCCTTCTAGGAATATTTCATTTGAAATAATTTTTGATACCCAATGGGGAAAATAAATTTAAGAACGGTGATCTTAAATGCTTAGTCAGGGTAAACATAAACATTCACAATGGATTTTTATCAGTGAATGTAATATGATAATAATGGTATGACGATGTAAATAATGTTCATGAGAATAATGTATGAGAATAAATACCCACAGACCAAGATCAATACACATGTTTTGTGAATTAAAAATATATAAAAGGAAAGAGTAATCAGAATCAAAAATCATGAGCCATGTGACATCAATGTGGACCAATTGAATCATTTATAACACATATCAATCATAATGAATTCATGTTGATATCTTGGAATGAAATCATCATAAGAAATTTTAAACCCATTTTAGAAATAATTTGATCTTAGTTAAATCCATATGAGAAACCCTCCGCTAAATCCCTTATCCATTCCCCAAAATATATGGAGCATTACCCAAAGCATTGGACTAATATCTGGGAAAACAAATATAAGATACTTTACGCTCACCTGATGTTGTCTCTATACACCCATTTTATATGAAATATTTGGCTCACCCATGACTTGTAATTGGTCCCAAATAATCAAATTAGTTTTATCATTTTCACCCATACATCATTAAATACTTCCACGTATTGTTCATATATAAAATATTTAAAATAATTTTCATTTTAATTAATAAAAAAATATATGTTATATCATTTGTAAATTAAAGCATGGAAAGAAATAGATTTCCCAAAAAATATCATAATCCATCCAAGGAATAAATAACGTATTTACCAATACAAAATATTCCCAAAATAGTGTAGTAACATAAAGATTTTTGACATTGATGAATGTAAATATCGTTAAAATATAATTAAAACCGATATTTAGTAAAATAATCTTTTCATGTTAGTAACATCAGTAGAATTAATTTTAGATAGAAAATTATATATACAGATCACATAGAAATTTTTATGAGGAAATTATCCTTTCTATTTTGAAAAAAAAAATTTAAAATAATTAAATTTACAAAAAAAATAAATAAAACATTTCATTGAAAAGAACTGTTAAATGTAAATATTTTTTTATAAAATATTGAGTGTTAATGGTGGGGTAATTTTTTATTCATTCCAAACATTATTAAAATGATGATTCCTTTTACACATGTGCAATAAAATTCAAAAAGTGACTTGTTCTAAAAATAACAAGAAGATTAATTTTAAAAAAAATTGAAAATAAAATTATGGGTAAAAATGAATTTAAACATTCTTATTAAAGCAATTTTAAAACATTTTTGAAAAAAATTGAATTTTTTTGATAACATGGATATGTAATATAATGATACACAATAAAGAAAATACAACTGTAGTTTCAAATACAAATTAATTTCCTGATGTTTCATTAATAAAAAATGGGGGAATAGAAATTTATCATGTAAAACACCATCAAAAATAAATTATAGTAAAATATTTTCGTTTTGAGAAAATTGTATCACATTATTTCCTCTAATAGACCATTGAAATTAAACTATCCCAAAAGGAATGATATTATTACATAATGCATTATCCACTTCATTTATTCTGTAATTGTAAGATCCATAAAATAATGGAATCTAATGTTACTTTAATTATAATTAAAATACTTATTTAAATGATATAACATGTAAATGGTTAGTATATACACCTCCCAAATGAATATAGGTGCATATAAAAATATATGTCTCAAAGAATGAGAATTCCCGATGAATAAAACTTACAAAATTCATACTAGTGAAATTGATAATTAATCAATGAATTGATTATGTGTATAAATTTTAATACCACATTAAATAGTATTATATTAAAAATAAGATAATTTAAAGTCATTATAGACATAATCATGACATATGTTGGTCAGTGATGAAGTAATATAGCCTAGTTAAAATAAACTGAGTGATGTAATTACTTAAAATATTGTATATTTAAAATCAATTACCCTTGAGTGATGTAATTAAATTAAAACCCTAAATACCATAATTTATGAAATATTTATGTCATTATAATAAAATTTTCATTATTTAAACAGCATAAAAAATTGGTGAATATTATATATGTCTCACAGAAATAAAATTTTAGAGGAGAATACCATTACTGCAAGTCTAGAGGTCCCATTTATATACTATTACTTCTATATAGTAAGAATATAATAATTATGTTATTTTTTTAAGGTAGATTTAAATTTTTAATACAATATAGATAAATAAATTAATTTTTTTATATTTAATTATATATTTAAATTCTTAATCACTTATGTCCAAGTCTGTTTTTTTGAGGACGTTTAGTTCGGTGTTTCAAAACAGCTTTAGTGTGCTGACCGTTATTAAAGATTTTATAATTTTAAAATATATAGAATAATAATCTTGAAATAATTGTCATATTAATGAATTAATTTTAATTTTAAAACCACGTAGGAGATATCGTTATGAAAAATGAAATATGTCACAATCACTGAGAGGGTAAGATGTACGTATCAATGAGTAACGTTTTAATTTTCAATAATTATTATGGAACAAAGGTAAGTAATATTTTATCATTAAATAATTATAATAATATCATAAATAAATTATTATTTCATTATATATACTTCTAAATATAATTTCTGTGTTTTAGTTATGAAATATTAATCACATCTCTTCATGGATGTAGTAGTCCACATTTTAGCATAAAAATCATTATAATTTTTCACCATAATAAAAACTGATATATTTTCTTTTAATAATGATAAATATATAATTCTCATTTAAATTGATTTATTATTATCATATATATTATTTAAATTTATTATTATTAAATTCTGTGTAAATCATCAGTGAAAAACAAATCACATCATTACATGAGGCGGTATTCTACTGTACACATGAGCGACGTGGTCATATCCCACAAAGAAGGAAATGTAAGAAGGTATATATGATATCTTGTCTCTATAAGTATAAATATGTTAAAAATATAATATATACATATATAATTGAAATATATCTTTATAGAAATATGAGAGATGTGATGATGGAAAATGAATGACATCGGTTCGTGAGGCATTAGCCTGCCATAAACACGAATGATGTTTCTGTATCTCATTTGATTGAAGAGGATATGGATTTACATTATTAAATTAAAATAATAACATTAATATAAATGGTGTATGTTGGTGTTATTATATCATAATAATTGAATAATATTTATAGGATGTGTTAGATTAAATAAATGAAAATCACATGGTTAAATAATATACCCCTTATTCAAAAAACCTCATTGGTTAAGAACAAAAATCCTTAATATGATGGATTTATGAAAAAACATAAGAGCTCTAAAATGATTGATTGTAACATAGTAAGATATTTGGGAAGTTATTGGATAATAAATATTTATTTGATGTCATGAAGAAAAGATTAATGGAGATGGCCTTTTATAATTAAGGTGAGTGTCACACATATAATTTTTAAATATAGAAAGAAGTAAACAAATTTTTCAGATGAAAAAAGGATCCAAAGTAGAACATTATATACATTTAGACATAATAAGGTCAAAATAAGACATGAAATATATTTTATTCAAGTGTTTAGGATATATTAAGACATATATTTTTAGGTTAGCCCCTTGATAAAAATATTTTCACCATAACTGTGGTAAAAATATTAATTGTTTTTACTATTCATTAAGGTGAAAAATTATGTAAAACTTAATCGAAAAAATAATTTAGGTTCTTTAAAATTATTAAATACATTTTAGAAAAATAATTTCATATTATTGGATGAAATTAATTTAAAAATCAAACATGTCATCATGATGAACAAGAAGGTTTTCTAGAAGTTTATTTTTCATGTAACTGATTATTTTATATTTACTATGTTAATAATAATAATCAATGAATGAAAAAAATAAAAAAAAATTTTATAAAATAATATATAGCTCATATAAATCATTTTAATTATGGTTTTCCTTAATTTATTAAAAAGGGAAAACATCATTCATTTTAAATTAATTTTCTGAAAAAATATGTTTTTAAATACAAAAATAATATAATACAAAAATAAAATATAAATATAATAAAAAATAATTAAGTGGATAAATATAAGAAAATAGTAATTGAGTTAATATAAATAATATTCAAAACATAATGGTTCTTTTAAATTAATAAATTTATTGAAAATAAATGATATTCTTTTTTAAAATATGTATTTTTCACAATTCATAGAAAATTCAATATTGTCTGAAAAGTATAAAAATATAACCCTAAGTTAGTTTTTATGTTATATTTTAAAAAATTAATTTAATGAAATTGAAAAAAATATGAAAATTACCAAAATATATTATATTATTATTTCCCAAAATGAAATATTTTTTTGAAGAATATATATTTTTGAAGAATAAAATTACATTACAAAATATTGAATGATTACATATAATGAATTTATAAAATATTTATATTCTGTATAATATATATATATATATATATTATAAATTAGTAACTTCGATTCATACTTTCCAATTTAACATATTTTTAATTAAAATTATATATTTCACTTATCATTTACACTCAGGGTTGCATGTTGAATACTATATAAAAACACAATGATCTTATTTTAAAATATTATGGTGTTACATATATAAGATCGAAAACCAGGGAATTATGCCTCATGGTTCTCATTTCTAAATCCCTCCTCAAGATGATTAATTTTATCAACATGAATATCCTCCTTATATCAAATGATCTATGTGTTTTTTCACATAACAAGAGGAACACATGAATCCTTGGAAAACTACATTATGGTAATTGTCACTACATATTGATATATAATCTTAGTCACAAAGTAGTATAAGTTGAATATTGTTATCTATTAATCCCTTTGATTAATTACACTATAATGAAACTGAGGATATTCTTAATGATCTTGATCCTATTTATTAATTCTCTATGAATTAACCTATATATTAAGATGAGGACATGGAATCCCTTGTAGTTAATGAAGAGAACATAAATTTCATTTTGAAGGATCTAGTGAAGGATAAAATACCAATCATATAATGGATCATAGAAAATTCTCAATATGAAAAATTAGATACAATGAAAGGGTATTGAATACCATATTTTTTATAACAAATAAATTACTCTTTGGAAAATAAAAACTATATATTTTTATTACAAAAAGTTTGCTAAACATGTAGACATGGTAAGTTATATATAATTCCACATTGATATGACCTCAATCTCAATGGCCCCAACCGTTATTTTTTGGGAGAAACACCAATATCTCTAGCATGGATACCTCAATATTATAAAGGAATACAACTACATAATCATTAATTCCCAACATATTTTACATATCAAAGGATGGGGATAATATGGATCTTTATATTTTACCCTAATTAAAGGTCAACATTGATTGTTGGATAATGGAACATACAATTTTTTCACATTAGCCTAGGCCTCAAGAAATATGTTTTTATATTCAAGTCAATGTGTTTAGGAAAATTCATCCTTCCCAAGGGATAATAATTTCATTATTATTGGGATTTATCCATTGACAGACTCTAACATTTTTCTACTAAGAAGGTGAATTATGTGTCTTTTATAATGAAAGAATAACCTATAAATTTATTAAAATCCTAAAAATATTACATCCCAGAACATGTGATTTGTCTTACTTGTTCCTCAGTATAGGTATAATATATAAGAAGGCCATTATTGCAGCTTCCTAAAAAAACATTACATGAGAAACCCCATCCCATAGTGCTAAGGGAATTATTACCACCCCCAACACATGGGATCAACGAATCCATAATGGATTGAAGAAGTAGGGGTCATAATTCCATGTCAACACTATCTCATCAATCTATGGGAATTATTAACTCCCCTCCTATGAGAAAATTATTATTTTCCAGAATAAGAGTAGATTCAAAAGAACCACCATTAAAGTTTTTCCCATTTATAGATATATATTATTTATAAGGAATTCTTTCAATGGAAAACAATTTGGAGGAACCATATAGTAACTATTTATAATCCAATTTTGGGAGATCAACATGAATAAAACATAATGTCACATAAGGGCTCCAAGTTGAGGTGAACAATTAAGGAATCTCTTTTCAAGGAGGTTTATGATTTTTCCCTTGATAGATATTTATAGGATGATACATCCTCCCACAACTCTAAGATGGATAAGAAACATAGTGCATGATTTATGTTAGTTAGCATTACTAATGACATCCCTAAAAATCCTATGGAGCATGATAATGATATAAAAGAATGTGATGAGGAGTCATACATCAAAAATGATGTTTTTGAAAAAATATGGAAAGAAGTTTTTTATCCATAATAATATAAGTAAACTAAAGATATTGGAGATTCTATTAATAACCAATTTTTGACTTCTTTGTTAGAATAAACAAATGATAATGGGAAATTCATTGATATAAATCACAAACCACTCAAAAGGTTATAATCTCTCAATCATAGATTTAGTTTCTCAGTTTTAATTATAACTATATATGATTATCAGAATCATTACTGATATAACAAGGATAAACAGTCTAATTTTTTGAAACTCACATACCGAAAAAAATGTTTTTACTATTGAGAACCCACATATCTAAGAAGAAATCACTCAGTCAATAGGTGAAAAGTTTAGTCATCATACCATCATGGGGTCTAAAAAATTGTTTTAAATAACCATAGTAGTGAATGAATACCATTAATATACTTCATTGGGGATATAACAACAACCATTTCCTGAGATACACCATTTTATGAGTGGATAAGAATATCACCAATAGATACTATTGGGATGACAATATTAAGAACCTCATATTTCCTCTACAGGAGCCCTGAACTTGGGAAAATTTTCACCATAAATCCATAACCCCATTTAGTCTCTTTTTATTTAGATGAAATTCATGAAATTGTGACATGCCCTAGTATAGTTAGAAATGAATCCATATCTTGAGTGTGTAGACTTTAGTCCCACCATACCCAATTTTGGGAATCCATATTTTCTATTACTTAATGTCATATGAGATTTCATGAATTTTCTTATGAATTTTTTTTCATGATGTGGGCCCATGATAGGGAATCATGAACCAAAAAGGGAGTCAATTATTATGTTCTTTGTAAATACCATAGAAGGTCCCAAATTTATTTGGTTCAAAACATAATACTTTGTAATATTTCTAACTATGAATATCTATAATTATAGTTCTTTTATTAATTTATTATGATTATTATAAATAATAAATTCATTGACCTCTAAAATTAAATGAATTTTGTAGAAAATTGTTTCTTCAACTTCCTCACCTTGTGGAAAGGTATGACCTACACATGGAATAAATTACTTCCAAAGGAGGAACTATTTGAGATATTTATATAAAATCAATAATATAATCTACATGAAAAATTAATTCAATTGATGTACCTTATAAAATTACCAGATATACAATGGTTACACGGACTCTAGAAGATGTTTGTCATTCTAATTACACGTCTTCACCGACTCCATTATCAAAAGAGATGGAAACTGGTAAATAAAATATTTTTACCATATTTATTATGCCAACATTTGTTGTTGTACTATTTCCTAAGACCTATCACCATTATTTGATTCCTCCTATAGGGAAAAAATGGGTGTACTGAATCCCTCATCAAATAAAATAGGAATACAATTTGAATTTAAAATACTAGAATAAAAATGTGGATTCTTTATTAAAATAAAAAGTCCTTGGAATCTTCATCACATCCTTGGAAAAGGATTTGACATAATTTATGAACATAAAAAATCCCAATAAAGTTATTCTTAATGATTAGAAATACTAATTACAATAAAAATGGATTATGGGGAATAACATACTAGAATTATTTATCTTTAACGAAATATTCAAAAATTGAATGAATCTGGGAAGTTTAAATTTGACAAACCCCAAATCAAGGGGCCCTATGATTCTAATACCTCACTTGAAGAATAATGATATTTAAAATAAGTCTTAGAAAAAAGGGTAAGGTAAATTTATTACTATTTGAATAGTAAATCGGTCAACTAGGCACATTCAATAATCATGGTGGACCTGAATTAATCATTTTGTGACATTCATTCCCTTTAAAATTTTAGAAATTGTATATTAATTATCATATTCATCCAAGATTATACAGAACAATAATTGTTCTTAGAATATAATGGAATAAGATTCCTGGAAAAAGCATGATATAGTGAAGACTCTTTTAAGCTTTATACCCTAATCATTATGAGTATGGGAACCACCCCAATAAATGCAATTCTCATTAATTCAGGAGTAACAATATGATTTTATTAGTATCATCCACTTAAAAACATTGTAACTAAATTTTATGAATACCATAACCCTAACCTCCCCATCTATAGTGGAGGGGGATTTTATAGATTCTACTGAGTTAGGATAAGATTGTGTCAGGGTGGACCCTGATATTCATGAACAATTTTATCTTAATACATATATTTCATTGAAACTATAAAAAAATCACCCTTTTGGGATCAACATAAACATAGATCTAATCTTGAATTCTCATAAACTTGTTCATATAAAAGCATACTCAACATCCCACTAGTATACATGTATTTTTATAGACAGCATCAAGGTATGGGATTACAGATTTAATCCAACCCACACAATACAAATATATCCCAAAATATTAGTCAATAGATGAAATTATTCCTATTGTTAAATTTATCAATAAATTGCTATGGAGGTTAGGAAACTCTTATAAAAATATTTACCGACTATTCAAAAATGTTTCATTTTAATGTATATCACCAATTCCTTGTCCATGATTTATATCTTATATACCCTTCACAATTTGAGGGAACTATGGTAAGCCTTTATTGAAGCTCACTGAAGCCTCCAAAATTTTAAGACTAATTTTTTTAATAATTGTAACATATCAGGTAGCGGTAATATATAAGGAATATCACATGTTCATTTACTTCATAAAATAATACAAGAATGTTTCCTTATAGAGACATACCATATGAATTTTCCTATCTTGAAAGATCAGTAATATCAATGTTATTTGATCCCTTTTTATAATAAATTTGGTACCAACATTATTACAATATAAACCCTTCAACTCTTGGGAGATAGTGAAGTTGACTTTTCTCCCTCAAACATTACAATAATGGGGAAAAACATGAGGGAATACAAACCTCTTATGGGAATAAAGTGGATAACCTAATATATTTATCCCATCTCTAACTCTAAAATGAAGGTTGTTTGTTGAGATATGAGTTTTCACTTAATGTTTTGAGGGTTTTAGCTCTATATTCATGGATTAATTCCCAGATCACATCATCATTCCATGACGTATTATGTTAATATATTATTCATTATAGTTTATTGTGTTTTGTTACACTTTAAGTCATGGGAATAATAGTACATAGATGCATGGTTATAAAAATGTGATGGTTATACATCGATGGAAATTAATTTTCATTTATATTTCTAACCCTAATGATTTATTAGTCATTCATTATAGTCCATGAAGTGAATGTAGCGTGGAATTGTTGTTTTTTATCAATAAAATTAGGTAATAACTATTAATTATATAATTCATTCTCTCAATAAGGTCAAATTTGGAAATTATTTAAAACAATCAATAACTTTTCTCTGATAATATGTTCAATTGGATGCTTCTATTGAGCTTAAACCATTGGAAATTTCAAAGACCTCCAGATAATCCAGGTGGATTTATCATTCCCTTGAGAAATTTTATCACAAATATGGTCTAATATGTATTTAGTTTATCCAACCAAGACTCTTAAATAAAGTGGATATGAATCATGGAAGAAGAAGAAGTGAATGTGGTTGGGGCACATTATCTGATGTGTTCATGGAACTAGTTGTATTAGATAGACACAGTATGTTAGAGGAATAATTTATTTTAGAAAGAAATAATAATTCCCCCAAATATTTTTTTAGATATCAAGATGTTAGAATGTCAATTTCCCCCTAATAGTAGTGAAAAGAACATAGTTATAGCAGTGATTCTTCTCAATAATTTGAGGATGTTGTTTTATCCATAATCCATGACGTAGAATTATTGAATCCTAGAATGATAGGATAATCATAGACCATAATTTTCTGCACTTACATGAATTCAATAGAATAAGATAATCACATAACATTTTGGGAAAAAGTTAGAAAGAAATTATTTTGAATCTAAAATATTTTTTTACTGAAATCATTGTATCTTCTTTTTAAAGAAAATATTATAAAAGACAATTAAATCACCTAAATTTATAAAATATGGTGATTATACTCACAATTGAAATTATAAGATCATGAAAATATTTTATAAGAATGTCGGTTTACTTGAGAATAAGTTTTTAGGGAGCAAATGCTCATCAGACTCACCTTGGGTCTGAAATGGAGTTTTAGTCATAATGTAGAAGATTTTCATATTCTCAATGTCTCTGATAATAATATTACAAATCTTTTCCAATCACTTATTTATCATAAAAAATATGTTATCAGAAGACATGTAATGAAATCCCTATGATGGATCGGGAAGAATGAGTGCTTCTGATTGGATTGATACATGTTTGGAATGAATGAAGTGGTTGAAAGGATAAGAAGTTAAAATACATAGAACTGTAATTAATATGATGATATTTTAATCCTACTATTCTTAAAGTCATGAAGAATTCATGTTACAAGATGGAGTTTGTGGATAAATAACTTTTAATGTAAAATTATTATGGTCTCAGTTTTTTTGTATGAGACCACTAGACACAGAATTTTTTAAAGGCTATAGATTTTTGTTCAGAACATGACAAGGTAAACATGATGAGTTTTAATCAATCTAATAAGATTCATGATATATATCATTATATAAAATTTTTATAATATTACCATAATCAGGAAAGGAAATATGTTATTGTTGACACTAGTCCATTAGACTTATTATGCCACCAATCATTAGAAGAATAATGACATAGGTCATCAAATTAAGTGATAGTTTAAAAAGGAAATAAAAATAGAATTATTTTACATTTATTTATTTGGACCAAATATTTTGAAAAATAAGGGATGATTATTGGGACAAATGTGTGTAAGATATTAAGATACAGATCAACCAGAAGAATTTAAATAGTGTAGTCATCCATTTCTATTAGGATGAATTATTTGTCAATTGTGTCAAGAATGAAAGATGAACCCCAATGTGGTTTTATCAAATGGGATGAGAGTCATCTGACTAGAGTTGAAAATTATTATTAGAGTGAAATATATACTGATCCATCAGATATAGGCTGACACTGATAAAATTCATCGGAAACTGGACTTCATCTAATATAGGATCATCAGCACGAAGAAAATAAGAAAATAATAATTGTTTTAATCAATTGAAAAGGTGACTATCAAAGAGGATTTAAGATGGTGTAAAATCATTATTGAGCAATTTTAGGAATCATTAGATGTTTCAACTGTGTTTATGCAAAAAATTCAATCAAAGTATAATTATTTAGAAGTAATGAAAATAGTATAATGGTGTCAATATTTTTTTGTCGTAGTTGGTTAGGATAAACGAAATGAATGAGTTGTTGTTCAGTTATTTTAGACCACCATAATGAGAAGTCATCTAGTTTTAATGTGATCAGATTTTATGGAGAAATATATTTAATAATATATTATTTTAAATATTTTTTTCATCTTAATTATGAAATTATATTTAAAATCAGATTGAGATCTAATAACGATAATAATTTTTAAGCTAGATGATATTGTGATAGTATTTGAGAAGATTCAAGAAGAATCAAGAAGTGGTGAGAAGAGTTGAAGAAGTAAAATTTTTATTTTAAATGAAGATGACTTTTATTTTTTGGAAAACTTTTCTACGCATGAAAACTTTTCAGATCATGAAAAAACAATATATGGGGAACCTATAAAAGGAAAAATTATATGGTACTTTCTAAAAAAGTCATACTGTTTTCATGAGAAAATTAAGAGAGAGATATTATGAATTTTTTTAGAGAGAAGTAGTTTTAGACTAAATTTTCCTATGGATTTTTTCTATATAGAATAAAAAAAGATAGATCGTATTCAATAGATATCATATCAAAATGAGATATCAGATAGGGATTTCCAGACTGAGACAAAATCAGTTTAGAATTTCTTCAAATGTATTTTGACAGAGTTAAATTTCAAAACAAATCAATCATAATGAAAAATTAGATTTGTGATCATACTAAGTATTAATGAAAATCCCAAATAAGGTATTACCTACTTCTAGGTCAGATAATTTATAATTTTTTATGTTTTTAAAATTTTCAAACTGATGAATGTTTCGAAACATCTTACAAAAACTCGAATTACAACAGTTCTTGCTATTTGAAGCACATACACAATTTCATTTATCCTAGTGATATATATGGGTGAGGTAATATGCTATTTGTTTTTATACAAACAAAGGGATTCTTCTCTAGTGGATTGTGTGGTGTTTTATTGTTTACAAACCACACTAAGGACGTAAATACTATTTCTAAGAAGTGAAACTTATAAATTCTACTGTTCTTAAGGATGTGGGATTGTTTTTTTCATTAATATGATAACTTTTTAATATGTGGTGAAGGTTTTCTTAAAAGGAATGAATTATAAAATAAGAAGATACCACATACTCACCCCTCCCCCTCTCAATGATGCATTGATCCTGGATGGAAAATATTAATTGGTATCAGAGCAAAGGTTTCCTTCATTTACATATTCATAAAGATTTGAAAGAGAAGTTATGAGAGAGAATATTAATTGTGTGAACAAAAAATGGATTCCAGTACTTGATTTAAAGAACTATCATATATATAAATAGAGAGTATTACCTTATCGTTTGTCTCTAGTGTATGATGTTCCTAAAACTCTAATTGACAGATTTCCTCTTATTTATGATAAAGTACCTCTTAGATCTACTGAAAAGTACAATATTTTGAATGATGGGAGATCTAGGAATAATTTACTCCAATAACTTTTATAGACTTTTTTTCTATGATTAAATGGTTTTCCACTTATATGTTTATCTGGGCTATGCTGAAAATTATTTCTGATAGAAATTAAAAATTAAATAAGGAAAATTTTCTAATATGAAGGATAAGGTATTAAGATATCAATATTAGTGGGTATGAGTCCATTATTTAATTCTTAACTAAGTTGATTGACATTTTTAGAATGATTATATTTCTTAGTCAGTAGATAGAATATTCAACTATTGTTGAAAATATCTTGAGAATTTTTCCGGATAAATTTTATTCCAAAATCTATTCATTGGATGATAGAGTTCAAAAAAATTCTCCGCATTTGATTTTCTTTGTACTCTCATTACATATGAAATGATTAGGGAAATATTTAAAAATATCAAAACAAAAAAAATGGGAAATGCCTTTAAAAGATGCTAATAAGGAAAAGTCAAAGAAGCTTCTTGAATAAGATGTTGGACATTAAAATTCTCAAAATGGTGTATGTAGAAAAACTGAGGATTTCTCATAATTATTTTATAACAAAGTTAAAAAAAGTTATATAAAAAAAATGGTGACTATTTTTATGATATTTAATGAATGTAGAGATGTTAGACACTTTGCCAATAATTTTACTTTTTGAAAGAAAGAAGAGGATAAGGATGAAGATGATTATTGGAAGATAAGAAAGTAGAAGAAACATGGTGATATGGTTAAGTCATATTCCAAAGGGAAATATAAAAATATATCCAAAAAAAGATACGTTTTTCTATAGAAGAAGAAGAATAAATAATTGAATATGAATCCAAAAAACTATATTGAGATTGATGGAGAGAATACCTTCATGGAACAATTAAGAAATAAAGATTTTTGAGGTAATATTTTTGATGAATATGAAGAAGAAACAGAATTATAATTTCATCTGAAATAATAATTAAATTAATTTTATTAAAATGATTAGGATTATTGGGAAATAAATTGTTAAATATATAATAGAAATTTCGTCCACTAAATATAAAGAATATTTTTCTGATGAAAAAATAAAGGTGATGAAATTCATTGATTATTTCAAAAAATATGTTGAGAAAAAAAATAATATGAATGATAATATATATATTAAGATGAAATAAAAATAAGAAGAATTTTAAATATAACAAACAAAATTATAAATTTGAATAGTATGTTAATGGTTTCATGAATTATATTTCTAAAATTGGAGAATGTTTTAGAATGGGTGAACTAGATAAGGATCTAAAGTTACCATGAATGGTTATGAATCTGAAATTATTTATGAGGAAAGATATGTTTGGAATGACATATATATGTGGGAAAACTAATAATGTCAATAGGTAAGATGTTTCTAAAAATAATATGTCTGATTTTTTTTTATTAATTCTTGTTCTAATAAGGCTAGAAAGAAATATGAGTTGAAAAATAAGATTCTTGTTGATAGTGGTAATGTTTGTGGGAAAATTGTTTTGATAAGAAATATAAGAAGGTTGTTGAGAAATATGCTCACAAAACAAGACAACATAGAAGTTATATAGTAAAATACTCTTCTTATAGGTACTTTCAGTATTTTGGTGGATTAGTAAATATATAACACATGTGTTGTTTTGATATATAATATTAAAACTTGTCCAAAAATCATATATGGAAATGTTTTAGAGGGATTAAAGCCCCTAAAAGGAAGAATTGTGATAAGTATGTTATTAAGAAATCTGAGAAGGTTAGTGTCAAAGATGAAAAAATGATACAACCTCTGGAAATTATTTTTGAATGATGTGAATAATGTGGAATTTTTTCCAAAAGAATTATTGTTTTTTTCCACCACAATAATATTTATTAAAAAAATCTCAGAATTTGAATGTGAAGATAGATAAAGGGAATAAAAAATATCTTATTTTATAAATTTCTCTCAATACTAAAAATTAGAATGATCATGGATATTGGATAGTGTTTATTCCTTTCATATGACATGAGATTTAAAATTATTTAATAATATTAAATAATTCAATTATGTTACAGTGAAATTTCATGATGACGAATCCCTGATAATCGAAGGTCTTGGATATTTCATCGTTTGGGAATAAAAATTCAAATCCATTAAGGATTTCATTGTTGATGGTATGTTACACAAATTTTTAAGTGTTTAATAACATTCTGACGATGGTTAAAAAGTTTCATTTAGAAAAATGGATTTTTTTTAAGAGATAAATATGGAAATATAGTCATAAGAGGCCATTGTGAAAAAATAAACTTGTTCCCTATTGGTTAGGTTTAATAATATTGTTAAATAAGTATGGTGAAAGAGAATAATTTATGGAATAGAAGGATGGGACACATATTTTATATAAACATGAGTAAATTATAAATGTGAGATACATTCTATAATTTTCCTAAAATTTCAAGAAGAAGACATTGGAATTTTAAAAAAAATTATAAATGGAATGATTACAAACTCTACATATAATAAATTTTACATTTCATTATAAAGACCCCTTAAACATATTCATTCTAATATATATGGTCTAGTGAGGAAAAAATAATTTAATGAAAATAATTACTTTATTACTTTCAATTATTACTTTACTCTTTTTATTAGTTTTAGGTATATGGAACCGAAGTGATATTATTTGAAAATGATTAAATGAATCTGAAGGAATGCTGAGATAGAATTTGAGAGTTCATTGAATAAATTGAGATTATAAAATGGTGGTGAATACAATAATGAATATTTTTAATGTTATATTGAGTAGTATATAATTTTACAAGGTTTTATTATAATATACACTTTTCAAAAAAAAATATTTGAATGGAAAAACTGAAGTCTTGTTGAAATGGGGCGAACTATGCTACTTGAACATGGTCCCTCTAATTAATTTTTGGAGCCAAGAAATGATAATTTTTTTTATTCAAAATTGATGATTCTATATGAAATGATTGTATATGACTATATATTAAATTTTCTACGATAAAACACATGTTATGAATTACTTGAGAGTTTTTGGGAGTCCATGAGTCATAAAAATGAATGTTGGAAACCTTGGAAGGTTTTAGTGGAGAACTAAAGATGGAATTGTTCATGGATATTCTTCCCAAAGAAGAGGATATAAATGTTCTAATATATATAAATGAATATTATTTTACTTTTTTAATGTAAAAGTTTTTGAAAATGATGAGGAATATGATAAACAAACTCATGTAGATAATGAAGGTGAACATGTTGACAAAATATTTCTTTACAATAATGATATGGATGAAACAATTTCAATCCTATTTAAGAATAAGAACCATGCTAGTTATTTCTATTCATGAGGTATAATCCCAATAATCTCATCCTTAGCTGATTAAGGAAGGGTAATCTCAAAACAAAATTAATAATCAGTATTAAAAGGTTCATATAAGGTGAAAATCAAAATATGTTACACATAGTTCCTTGAATTGAAATGTCAGCCCAGAGAATTTGTATAAATCATTTTAACATCCAAAATTGATTTAATATATGAATGAAGAGTTTTAATACATAGAAAATAATAATACTTTAGAAATCATACCTAATCCAAATGAAAATAATGTTATCGGTACAAGGCAGATTTTCTAGAACATGATAAATGAATATAGTGAAGTGATAAGAAACAAGAAAATCTTAGTGTCAAAAGGTAACACATAGATATCGAGAATTTAATTTCATGTGAATTTTTCTCAGGTGTCAAGGCTAGAAACTATTCAATAGGTCTTTCTATTGTTACAAAAGGAATTTTTAATTTTTTTTGAATTCTTGTGAAATAAGTATTTTTGAATTTTAACCTTGATGTGGTCATTTATATTGAACAAACATTTGTAATTTTTGGAAGGAATAATGCTATTTCTATAAATTTAAGAAATCATTTTATATGATAAACCAAGCATATAAGGAATTGTATTCAAAATTTGTTACCTATAAAAGAAATATGAGTTTAATAAAAAGGAAGACTAGATAATAATCTGTATAACATATAAATTCATGAATTTTCCCTCATTGTAATTTTTTATATTAATTAAATTATAATTACTAATAATGATGATTGGAAATTTGAATTATTTTCAGAAAATAATAAAAAGTTGTTCAATGTGTCCAAGCTGGGTGAAATAAAATACATTATGGGATACAAATCTAAAAAAAGAAACAGAAATTTATTTCTCAATAAAAATATACTAAGTAACTTCTTAAAATATTCAACATGGAAAATTATAAACCCTTTTCAATGCTGATTTAATTGGGAAGTAATTTGATGAAATATGGATAAGGAATGAATGATGTCAATATAGAATTTTAGAATTATATTGTAAGTATTTTGTATTTAACTACATCAACTCTCGACCATATTTATTCTGTTACCTTATGATAAATATTTCAAAGTGCTCCAAAATATTCACATCTATTGGATGTAAAAAACTCTCATATATTCTAAAGATTTAACACAGTTTGGAATCATGTATGAAATATCCAAAAGTATGGACTTATTTGAGTATTGAGATACTGATTTGGTAGAAAATTTTGATGATATAAGATCCAAATCTAATGGAGTTTTATTCTAGGGAAATTTTTTGTTAGTTGGAATACAAAGAAACAAATATTATTAACTCTTTTCATGACTAAAGATGATTATTTTTCACCACTAAAACATCTACCCAACTTCTTTGGATGAAGTCTTGGTTGGATGACTTTCTTTTTATAGTACCATTACCCTTCATCTTGAGTTATGATAATCAATGTTTCATCAACCATATAGAAAATACAAATAAATATTCTAATTATAAACATATTTTCATGAAATTACACTTCATCAAAGAGCATATATAGAAGAATGAATTGAATCTTGAGTATGTTCATACATCAGATAATGTTACTGATCTATTCACAGGACCATTACCAAAGGAATAATTTTTCGTATTTTATTTAAATATTGTATTTTAAGTTATTTATTATTAAGATTTAGGAATGTGGTTTCCCCCCTCTCATCTAGTATTTGGATAGTGTTTTGAAAGGAGAAGAATTTTTTAAAAAATATATCAACTGATATGTGGTAAAACATGTAAGGAAGTATAAGGCCCTAGCCTTAAACCTTACTTAATCTTGAGTTATTACAAGATTACACATTAAGGATCTTTTTGGGTTTAGAGATTTATAGAATTAGATCATAAAAATTGCATTACATTCCACATTTAAACAAAGTGGTTACATAAAGATAGTATTCATATTTCCCATAAATAGATACTTATTTAAAATAAAACATTGATTCTTTCTTGACACTTCCTTGACACTATCATCATATCATGTACCGTTCCCTTGACCTGTGAAAAACATTTCAAAAAAACTTGGGATGAGCATAAAAATCTCAGTAAGGGATATAAAAATATGGAAAGGAAACATGGGTACATAAATACATAAGAATGAAATCATACTTTACCCATAAAATATAATCACTTTAACATACCTCATCAAATCATGAATAAATCATAGTAATCATAAGACGTAAAGGTAACTTGAGGCATTCATAACATTCTTACGTAGGGAGTAACCCTCTTGGTTACATTTGGAATACCAATCAGAGTATATTCCCTAAATCTCTTCGGAGAAACCTTAATGTTGCACTCCTTCGCGTTACCCAATGCATTGGAGATCTATATCGGGCTCACCCGCCCTTAGTTTATCACAGAACCACCCGTCTTCATAACAATTCCCAAGAACCATAAACAAAATCGTATCACATAAAACATAGATAAAGGAAACATAACATTTCCACATTTCAATCACAAGATATCAATACAACACATTGATATAAAAACATAATAAAAACCATTTTCCATACCAAAACTAAAGAAAAGTAAAACATGGTATTTATTTTTCTTTAAAAAAATGTATGTCTTATAGAGGATGCCGAAACTCAAATAATAGTCACGCCGGTGGAGAAGTTGTTGTCGCCGCATACGTATGAAAAAAACATTCCCTTTTGTCATTTAGTAAAACTCCTCGTATAAAAAAGATTCATTTTGGATAAACGTAAAACTCAAAGGGGTTTATACAACGTATAAAAGAAGGTTGTGTATAAAACAAAATATGCCTCAATGAAAGGAGATTGAGACGAAGTCCCATACCTCGGGTCCGACTTGACTCGGTCGTTCTTTAATTTCCTGAATAATAAAATTGAGTTAATTTCTACTTGTTTATGAACCTTTTTCAAGTTCATTATTCCTTTTATATCACTTATTTCCATGTCATGAACACTATGTAATTATTTAAGTTAATAACAGTCGTTTTAACGATCATTGGTACATGACTAAAAAATAAACCCTATATAATTACATGTTGTTCATGTATCCATTATATCCATAATTATAATAATTATGTATATATCATATATATCCAGTATATACATGCATTTATAATATTACATAATCATTTAGAGGTAAGAAATGAAATGCACCGTTCATGGAGACGGTAAGCCGTACGTACGCATGAACGCTACTTTCATTTATATTTCATATTTTATTGAATGGAATCATAATTATATAAAGGTATATTATAATTCCAGTATAATATCATATATAATATCATAGTTCCATCCTTTATACATCCCACATATGGTATTTAACAAATCAAATCACTTTGAGGGGGCGGTAGTCCGCGCTTCCTTAAATGAAGATATCGTGTTTACCCATAATGGAAACCATAAAGGTATGCCCAAAATGAAAAATACAGAAGTTTAAGGAAAACATAAACATATTATATATCATATATAAATATAGTTACATCTTAATGGCCACCTTTGAAGGTGTTAAAAGAATGTTGAACAATCATCGTTTCGGGAGGCATAAATTCACCATCCACCGAAACAGTATGTCCTTTAACCATTAGATGTAGGTGTGTGTAAGTTTAGCTCGAATAATTCTTATATCAACATCCTAGTATATTGAGGATACTGTAGTTTTTACAAAAGAAAAGAATAAAAACAGTTTAGGGGGTTGGAGAAGAAAAATCAAACAAAAGGACTCAAAAGAAGACATTACCTTAAAATCGGGTAAGTCTCTTAGATTTGAGCTCAAAGGCTTCCTTGGGAGGACTTCTGCCCAAAGTGAGGCTTCAAAGAGTAAGAGAGGGATTTGGAGAGCCAAAATGGGCCGGGGTTGGCCGAGCCAAAGGCTTTGGGAGTGTGGGTAAGGAGGTAGAGGTGGGGGCCTTTTATAAGAGGAGAGGAGGGGCACTCTTGGAAGGTAAAGAAAAGTCACTTTATTTTAAAATGGTATTCTGATTTAAGAGGTCCCAAATTAATTTTTTTCGAGGATAAGGTGATAAGGGTTCGAAATCCACCCATCCAATAGGTTTTGGCCATGTTTAGGTCTTAGATTTTACATTATCATTCTATTTTATTTAAATCATTAAATAATGAGGTCATCGCTGCATCATCATGATGTCATAAATAATTTAATTTATTTAAATTCTAAAAGTTATAAAAAAATACTATGATGTAGGAAATATTTTTAGCTTTCCAATGACTATTTATAATCAAAATTATGATCTTTATAACCCCATGTAAAAAATGTTTTAGTAAAACATGTCATGTTTGTGTCATTTTTACATTTACATTAAATAAAAAGTTATTTATGTCATTTCCCAACCAAAGTGGCTCCATGGGGTCCCCAAGTTGACCCATGGATTTTCTTGGTCGTCCATGACACATCCAATGAGGGTAGGACATGTTTCAATCTCATCTCTTTTTATTAAAGCATTATTTTTACCTTAAACTACACTAATTACCTCTAATCGCGATTAAGAACTTAAGAGTTACTATTCACCAAAAATTATTTTAATCTCATTGAACCACATTTTTCTTCTTAATGATAACCATTTCTGTCAGATTTATGAAATTCAAAACACAGAATTGGTAAATTTTCATTTAAATGAAAAATCAGTTTTTATAAGTACCACTTAGTGGTTTCACTATTCATCAAAAATTGAAGTTTTTCAGAAACATACCAAAAATTCACCCTAAGATATATTTGATATTCTAAATTCAAAAATGAAGTCTATTTTAAAAAAATCAAAACATATAAGTCACATTAATTAATTTAATAATTAATTCCCGCTGTCATGACGAATAGCGTGTTTTTATGAAACAATAAGTATCAAAAGATTGACACCAGTTTAAGTCCAATTTTAAAGTGAAATTGATTCCAATGACCACCATTGGATTAAATGGTAAAAATATATTCTAATTTTACTTCAAAACAAATTCCAAAGATAATCTAATCATATAAATAAATTAGATTAAAAAACAGTTTTGATGTAAAATGCAGTATTTTTCACTATTCATTAAAAAATGAACATTGTCTGAAAAATACCAAAAATACACACAATTAAAATTTTGATGTCCCAATCATAAATAATAAGATTATTTTGACAAACATAGCTTATAAAATAGTCAAAATATAGATTTAAAAATGGTTTCCATCAAAAGGCAGTAAAACTATCTTTTAAAAATATTAGTGTATTTCATGCTTAAGATTGGATTTATTTTATTTTTAAGACTCTAAAACACTATCCAATTCATTAATAGACATAGATAAAAATATCTATTATTCATTACTTACTTGGGATGTTACATCCTTCCCCCTTTATAAAATTGCGTCCCCGTAATTTATTTACTTATCGAATAAATGGGGGTACTTATCCCTCATTGAATTTTCAGATTCCCATGTTGCCTCTTCCATCATGTGGTTTTTCCACAAAACCTTTACCTGATTAATCACCTTATTCCATAACACATGATCCCTGTGGTCAAGAATCTGGACCGGTTGTTTCTCATAAGATAGGTTCTCTTCCAGCTAAACTACCTCTGGACTCAAAACATGAGATGGATCTGGCATATACTTTCTCAGCATCGAAACATGAAAAACATTGTGTACCTGAGATAAACTCGGAGGTAAAGCCACCTGGTATGCAACTGATCCAACTCTCTCCAGAATTTCTTATGGTCCAATAAACCTTGGACTCAGCTTTCCTTTCTTACCAAATCTCATCACACTTTTCCAAGGAGAAACCTTGAATAAACATGATCACCTACCTTGAAAGATAGATCCTTCCTCCGGTTATCCGCATAACACTTCTGCCTGCTATGAGCTGTTCTCATGTACTTCTGAATCAGCTGAACTTTTTCTGCCATCTCTTCTACCAATTCTGGTCCCATCAACTTCCTTTCACCCACTTCATCCCAGAAAGCTGGAGTTCGACACCGCTTCCCATATAATGCCTGAAATGGTGCCATCTGTATACTCGAATGAAAACTGTTATTATATGAAAATTCAACCAATGAAAGATGTTGGTCCCAACTTCCCTGATAATCCATAGAGCAAGAACATAGCATATCCTCCAATGTCTTAATTGTTTGTTCTGACTGCCCATCTGATTGAGGATGAAAAGCTGTACTAAAATTTAATTCAGTACCCAACGACTTCTAAAGGCCTTTCCAAAATTTAGAAGTGAACCTGGGATCACGATCAGAAACAATGGAGAGGGGAACTCCATGTAACCTGACTATCTCTTTAAGATACAAACGGAAAAGTTGATCTAGGGAAAAAGTATCTCGTATAGCAAGGAAATGAGAAGATTTATTCAAGAGATCAACAATAACCCAGATTGCATTATTTCCTCGATATGTATTCGGTAATCCCCCAACAAGGTCCATGGATATATTCCCCCATTTTCACTCTGGCACTGCTAAAGGCTGAAGCATCCCTTTCGGTAACTATCGCTCTACTTTAAACTGCTGACATGTCAAACACTTCACAGTAAAATCAGAAATATCTCTTTTCATTCCATCCCACCAAGAATACTCCTGTAGATCTCTGTACATCTTAGTACTTCCAGGATGAACTGAAAACGGAGAACTATGATCTTCACATAACAACTCTCTCTTCAACTATGAATCACAAGGCACACACAATCTCTTCCCAAATCTCAAAACACAATCATTATCAATGTTGAATTCAGGAAACTTACCTTTCTGAACCAGCTCTACCTTTTTCTGCAACTCACTGTCTTGCTTCTGTGCTTGCTTGATTCAATATGATAGAGATGATCTCACTGATACAAGAGACAAAACAGAATAACTTCCTGCACCAACAACTTCAATGCCAAAGTTCATCAAATCCTTAACCAAAGGACCATGTTCCAAACGCAACATTGCTAAGGAAGCATTAATTTTTTGACTCAAAGCATCCGCCACTTTATTTTCTTTTCTCGAATGGTAATGAATTGTACAATCATAATCCTTTATTAATTCCAGCCATCTCCTCTATCTCATGTTTAACTCTTTCTGAGTGAATATATACTTTAAACTTTTGTGATCAGTATATAATTCACACTTTACCCCATACAAATGATGCCTCCAAATTTTTAAAGAGAAAACAACATCAGCTAATTCTAAATCATGTGTGGGGTAATTTACCTCATGAGTTTTCAACTGTCGTGAAGCATAAGCAATTACCGGATCATTCTGTATTAGGAAGCAACCAAGTCCTTTCAATGAAGAATCAATGTATATAACAAACTCACCATTCCTGGAAGGTAGTTCCAAAACTGGAGAATTCACCAATCTTCATTTCAATTCCTGAAAACAATCATCACATTCTTTTGTCCAGATAAAATTAACACCCTTACGAGTTAGCTTAGTCATTGGACTAGATAACCGTGAAAAATTTCTAACAAACCTTTGGTAATAGCCTGCCAAACCAAGGAAGCTACGAATCTCAGTTACATTTGTGGGTCTTGGCCATTCATCAATAAATTTTTTTTTGCAGGATCAAAAATTATCTCATCTTTAGAAACAATATGACCAAGGAAAGAAACTTGTTGCAACAAAAACTCACACTTGCTGAATTTTCCATACAGTTTATTTTCATTTATGGTTTGCAAGATAACCCTTAAATGTCTTTCATGCTCCTCTTTACTTTTAGAAAACACCAAAATATCATCAATGAAAACCACCACAAACTTATCCAAGAACTCATGGAAAATTCTATTCATTAAGACCATGAATACAGCAGGTGCATTGGTTATCCCAAAAGGCATTACTACAAATTCATAATTGCCATATCTTGTACGGAACACGGTATTTGGAACATCTTCTTCCTTTACCTTTAGCTGATGGTACCCCGATCTCAAGTCAATCTTTGAAAAATACTGAGCTCCCTGGAGCTGATCAAACAAATCATTGATATGAGGCAAAGGATATTTGTTCTTAACAGTGATGTTATTCAAGGCTCTATAATCAATGCAAAGTCTCATTGAACCATCTTTTTTTAACAAATAAAACAGGAGCACCCCATGGTGATGTGCTAGGTCAAATGAAACCTTTCTCTAATAAATCTTGCAATTGCTCCTTCAACTCTAAAAGTTCAATTTGAGCCAGTCGATAAGGGGGTTTTGAAATTGGCTTAGCATCAGGAACTAAGTCAACAGTAAAATCAACTTCCCATTCTGGTATTATTCCAGACAACTCATCAGGAAAAACATCAGGATACTCATTTACCACTAGTACATCATTAATCTGAATAGTTCCTTTATTTTCAATGATGTGTGCAAGGTAACATTCATTTCCATCTTTTACAAGTTTCATGTCCTCTTTATAAGTTATCAAGAGTAAGGGTTCATTCTCGTACACAAACTGAAAGTCTTTATGAAAAGAAACTTCTTTAGCTCTACAGTCAATCTTAGCATGGTAAATAGAGAGCCAATCCATACCCAGGATAACATCAAACTCTACTAGAGGTAGAAAAATAAGGTTTGCAAGTAGGTTATTTCCACAGATAAGGATAAGAAGATTCTTATAAATTCTTTTTGCCTCAACATTTCCCCCAGGTGTTTTTACCAAAAGTTCAAGAGTCATTTCTTGAGATGGTATTCCCATTTTACTAGAAAAGGTTTCAGAGATGAAAGAATGTGTAGACCCCGAATCAAAAAACACACTGGCATTATATGAAAAAACAAAAAAAGTACCTGATACAACTTCATTTGATGGCCCAACATCTTCTAAAGTAGTTGCAAAGGATTTCACCACCGCTTTTTGCTTGTAGTATAACTGCTTCCCATCACCCAAGCTCTTTGTCGGATACTCATCTGCATAGTGACCCATCTCATTGCAGTTATAACATTTCACTAACTGTAAATCAAATTTGGTCTTACCATCACCCTGATCTTTTACAGTGAAATCACGAGCCTTATGTCCCATCTTACCACATCGGTAGCACTTTCCAGAATTTAGAAGACATTCCCCAGCAAGCCTTTTCCATACTTATCACAAACTGGAAACATAGTTTTCTTACCGTCAGACCTTTTTAAAGAATTCTTACCTTTCTCCTACCACCTCGGTCTCTTCTTCTATTGGTTTTTATAGAACACTTGATCATCGGAAAACTCCATTTCCACCTTCTCAGCACATCGAACAAGCTTTTCCTAACTTTTAAAATCACGATAAGCTAATTCCCTTCGATATTTTGGCTTTAATTCTGAGTAAAAACGATTTATTTTACTATCAAGGTCTTGGATAAAATTTGGAGCATACCTTTCCAATCGAGTGAACCTTTCTTCATAGGTAGCCACTGAGTCTTCCACTTGCCTCAATTCCAAGAATTGTTTTTCCATCCTAAGTTGAACAGCCTTAGGAAAATACTTTTCAAGAAACATACCTTTGAATTCATCCTAGTCGAGAGCATCAATCTCATCAGCGTCCCAGATATTTTTAACCATCGACCACCACTGATCTTCTTCACCCTCCAATTGATAAATAGAAAGACTAACCTTTTGATTGTCTGAACACCCCATGACATAAAAAATCTTATCCAGTGCTTTAATACACTCTTCAGCTTGCACAGGGTCAGATGATCCTCTGAATGATGGGGGATCTTGCCTCATGAAATGTTCTACCACTAACATGTTCCTCTACGGTTGATCTGGCGGATCTCGTGTATGGATACCACCGCCATTTATCGCTTGAGTCAACTACGCCATTACTGCAAAAAACTGTTCAGTTTGAATTCTGACCATCTCAGGATGCTGATTCGGAAGGTTATTTCATTCTGCATGCCTTCCTAGCACTGTTTCGCTATTTCCTCTACGGAAAACCATTCTGAACAAACATGTCTTAGATGAAGCAACATGGTAATCTTCAAATACTATATCACATCAATTTGACCCAAAAAAAATATTTTTGGATAATCATTTAATAGAATTAAAAATCCTAAAGTTATCTAAACCGACCTTTGGTACCAACTATAAGGCCCCAGCCTTAAACGTTACTTAATCTTGAGTTATTACAAGATTACACATTGAGGATCTTTTCAGGTTTAGAGTTTTAGAGAATTAGATCATAAAACTTGCATTACATTCCACATATAGACAAAGTGGTTAGATAAAGATACTATTCTTTTTCCCATCAATGGAAACTTATTTAAAATAAAACATGGATTCTTTCTTGACACTTCCTTGACACTATCATCATATCATGTACCTTTCCCTTGACCTGTGAAAAACATTTCAAAAAAACATAGGATGAGGATAAAAAGCTCAGTAAGGTATATAAAAATATGTAAAGGAAACAGGGGTACATATATACATAAGAATGAAATCATACTTTACCCATAAAATATAATCACTTTAACATACCTCATCAAATCATGAATAAATCATAGAAATCATAAGACATAAACGTAACTTGATGCATTCATAACAATCTTACATAGAGAGTAACCCTCTTGGTTACGTTTGGAATACCCATCACAGTATATTCCCTAAATCTCTTCAGAGAAACCTTAACGTTACACTCCTTCACGTTACCCAATGCATTGGAGAGCTCTATAAGGCTCACCCTCCCTTAGTTTATCACAGAACCATCCGTCTTCATAACAATGCCCAAGAACCATAACAAAATCGTATCACATAAAACATACATAAAGGAAACATAACATTTACACATTTCAATCACAAGATATCAATACAACACATTGATATAAAAACATTATGAAAACCATCATCAATACGAAAACAAAATAAAATTAAAACATGGTATTTATTTTTCTTTAAAAAAAGGTATGGCTTGTAGAGGAAGCCGAAACTCAAATAATAGTCACGGCGGCGAAGAAGTCGTTGTCACCGCATACGTACGACAAAAACATTCCCTTTTGTCATTTAGTAAAACACATCATCTAAAAAAGATTTCTTTTGGATAAACGTAAAAGTCAAAGGGTTTTATACAACGTATAAAAGAAGGTTGTGTATAGAACAAAATATGCCTCAATGAAAGGAGATTGAGACGAAGTCCCATACCTCTGGTCCGACTTGACTCGGTCGTTCTTTAATCTCCTGAATAATAAACATGAGTTAATTTCTACTTGTTTAAGAACCTTTTTCAAGTTCATTATTCCTTTTATATCACTTAATTCCAAGTCATGAACACTATGTAATTATTTAAGTTAATAACGGTCGTTTTAACGATCATTGGTACTTCAGTCAAAAATAAACCCTTTATAATTACATGTTGTTCATGTATCCATTATATCCAGAATTATAATCATTATGTATATATCATATATATCTAGTATATACATGAATTTATAATATTACATAGTCATTTAGAGGTAAGAAATGAAATGCACCGTTCATGGAGACGGTAAGCCGTACGTACGCATGAACGCTAATTTCATTTCTATTTTGTATTTTTTAGAATGGAATCATAATGATATAAAGGTATATTATAATTCCAGTATAATATCATATATAATATCATAGTTCCATCCTTTATACGTCCCACATATAGTATTTAATGAATCAAATCACTTTGAGGGGGCGGTAGTCCGCACTTCCTTAAATGAAGATATCGTGTTTACCCATAATGGTAACCATAAAGGTATGCCCAAAATGAAAAATACAGAAGCTTAAGGAAAACATAAACATATTATATATCATATATAAATATAGTGACATCTTAATGTCCACCTTTGAAGGTGTTAAAATAATGTTGAACAATCATCGTTTCGGGAGGCATAAATTCACCATCCACAGAAACAGTATGTCCTTTAACCATTAGATGTAGGTGTGTGTAAGTGTAGCTCGAATCCTTCTTATATCAACATCATAGTATATTGAGGATACTGGAGTTGTTACAAAAGAAAAGAATAAAAATGTTTTTGGGGGTTGGAGAACCAAAATCAAACAAAAGGACTCAAAAGAAGACATTACCATAAAATCGGGTAACTCTCTTAGATTTGAGCTCAAAGGATTCCTTGGGAAGACTTCTTCCCAAAGTGAGGCTTCAAGGAGTAAGAGAGGGATGTGGAGAGACAAAATGGGAAGGGGTTGGCCGAGCCACAGGCTTTGGGAGTGTGGGTAAGGAGGTAGAGGTGGGGGCCTTTTATAAGAGGAGAGGAGGGGCACTCTGGGAAGGTAAAGAAAATTCACTTTATTTTAAAATGGTATTCGGATTTAAGAGGTCCCAAATTGATCTGTTTCGAGGATAAGGTGATAAGGGTTCTAAATCCACCCATCCAATAGGTTTTTTTCATGTGTAGGTCTTAGATTTTACATTATCATTCCATTTTATTTAAATCGTTAAATAATGAGGTCACCACTGCATCATCATGATGTCATAAATAATTTAATTTATTTAAAGTCTAAATAATATAAAAAAACTATTATTATGTAGGAAATCGTTTTATCTTTCCAATTACTATTTATAATCAAAAATCTGATATTTATAACCCCATGTAAAAATTGTTTTAGTAAAACATCTCATGTTTGTGTCATTTTTACTTTTACATTAAATAAAAAGTTATTTATGTCATTTCCCAACCAAAGTGGCTCCATGGGGTCCCCAAGTTGACCCATGTATTGTATTGGTCTGACATGACACATCAAATGAGGGTAGGACATGTGTCAAGCTCATCTCATTTTATTAAAGCATTATTTTTACCTTAAACTACACTCATTACCTCTAATCGCGATTAAGAACTTAAGAGTTACTATTCACCAAAAAATTATTTTAATCTCATTGAACAACATTTTACTTCTTAATTACAACTATGTATGTCAGATTTTTGAAATTCAAAACACAGAAGTGGTAAAATTTCATTTAAACGAAAAATCAGTTTTTATAAGTACCACTTAGTGGTTTCACTATTCATAAAAAATTGAAGTTTTTCAGAAACATACCAAAAATTCACCCTAAGATACATTTGATATTCAGAATTCAAAAATAAAGTCTATTTTACAATATTAAAAACATATAAGTCACATTAATTAATTTAATAATTAATTCCCGCTATCATGACAAATAGCGTGTTTTTATGAAACAATAAGTATCAAAAGATTGACACCAGTTTAAGTCCAATTTCAAAGTGAAATTGATTCCAATGACCACCATTGGATTAAATGGTAAAAATATATTCTAATTTCACTTCAAAACCAATTCAAAAGATAATCTAATCATATAAATAAATTAGATTAAAAAGCAGTTTTGATGTAAAATGCAGTATTTTTCACTATTCATTTAAAAATGAACATTGTCTGAAAAATACCAAAAATTCACACAAAGTAAATTTTGATGTTCCAATCATAAAGAATAAGTTTATTTTGACAAAAATAACTCATAAAATAGTCCAAATATAGATTTAAAAATGGTTTTCCATCAAAAGGCAGTAAAACAATCTTTTAAAAATATTAGTGTATTTCATGCTTAAGATTGGATTTATTTTATTTTTAAGCCTCTAAAACACTATAAAATTCATTAATAGACATAGATAAAAATATCTATTATTCATTACTTACTTGGGATGTTACAGGAAGTATGTATATAAGGGATGTTTTGGGTATGCTATGAACTCATTTTGTAAATTTGTGAACTACTCTAACATATTGTTGGAGTGGATATAGGAAGATTTTTTATAGTAATTTTGAATAGTTAAAGTGGATGAAATGATTGAAGATAAAAATAAAAGATGAATATATTTCATGAGTCATTACTTTTGGAAATCATGGTTTGTTTATCAATAATTATTGTTTCCTATAATGAGTTAGCTCGCATAGTTTTATAATTCATGATAATTAATCCATAGCTTGAGGTTACATTGTTCACAAAATTATGTAACCTAGTTGAAAACAAAATGAAAAGTGGTATATTTTTGGTATAAAGTTGGAAATAATTTATTTTAGGGAGATGAGAGTAGTTTTTATGGAATGTGTAGTCATTTATTTGCAATGAAAAGATCGTCAAAAGATAAATAAATAACCTCACATTGTAAATATTTTGATCATACTCATAATTTTCATTATATTATTGGTCACAAAAATTCTTAAGATTCACTATCATCTTGATAATAAGTTTTCTAGGGGAAAAGCTTCACCAAAATCCCATTGGGTGTAAAATAGAGTTTCAATTATAATGAGGAATTTTTGGAAAATATGAATTGCTCTGATGAGAATCTATAGATTTTTTTCTGATCTTTGAGTTCCCATAAATCATAATCTATCGTAAGAAATTTGATTCATGACTTATGAAGGAAAGGGGAAGAACGAGAAATCTAAATTTGATTGAATATTTGTTTGAAAGAAAGATGATTCTAGAAGGATTGGAAGTTAAAATTCTTTTCATTTGATGATAGATGATGTTATTATAATCCTAATGATTTCAAATTCAACAATAATCCCTGATATATGATGTTTTATATGGAAAATTATATTTGAAATCAAAGATTTATAGTCTCAGTTCACCACTTTGAGATCCATGGTTGTAGAATTGTTTGAACGTTGTAGAGTTTTTTTTTCAACTTGGGACGATGATGATGATAGTTTTCATAAATACCAATAAGAATAACGATAAATATCACTATAGAAATATTTTGGATGTTTATCATAATCATTAAAAGAAAGAATTAGATATATACATAAGCCCATCGGGTGTCATGTGCCACAAATCATTAGAGTAACACTGACACTGTTCATCAGATACAATGGTGGTTTAAAAATGAAATTAAAGATAGAATTGTTCTATTGGGATTTTTTGAGACAATTATTAATAAAATTAATGGAATATTATTGGTATCGATGTTTGTAAGATTGTTAGATACTGAAAAACCATATGAAGATCAACAACGAAGTCAACCATTTCCAACAAATTGATTTTTTTTTTGTAAATTGGGCCCAAAAAGAAAGACGAACTCCAATATGGTGTTAAAAAAACAAAATAATTTTCATCAGGCTAGAGTTAAAACTGATTTTTAGAGTGATATGGAGACCGATACATCAAGAACATGCTAACAATGGTAAATTTCATCAGATACTGGACTGCATCATATTCAGAATCACCATTATGAAGAATATATGAATTAAAGAATCGTTTAAAATAGTTTCAATAGAGTTTCTCAAAGTGGGTTGAATATAGTGTTAAATAATTCATTAAGAAATAAAATATTTTTTAAAATATGAGACTATGTTTATGTGGAAAATTTAATTAAAGTCTAATGATGTAATAATAATGCACATGTATGAATGGTTTTAATGTTTTATATCTAGTAGTTGGTATGGATAATCAAAATGACTAAGTTGTTTTTTAGTTGGTTTAGAGATTCTTGAGGGGAATTATTTTTCTATTATGATCAGATGGTATAGAGAATTGTTATGATAAATATGATATTGTTTATATTTATTTATCATAATAAAGAAATTGGAATGACAATCAGAATTGGACTAAAGAACGATTAGAAAGTTTGAATACAATTCATGTTATGAGAATATTAGAGAAGGTTCAATAAGAAAAATAATAATATATTAGATATTCTGGAGAAGATAATGATGTATTAATAATGGAAGAATATTTTACTATTCCATATAATTTATTTAATCAGGAAAATATTTCAGAATTCTGGAAAAAAATGTCTGGCGCACCTATAAAAAGAAGTACATGGTACTTTCAGATGGAGTAGAACACTATTCAAAAGTAGAGGAAGATATAAAAGATTGTAAATTATTTTGAGAGAAGGTGTTTCTAGACTATGTTTTTTTGTGGAATATTTATGGACATAAGAAGATGAACATAGATCATATTTAGTGGCTACTAGATTAGATTGAGCAATCAGTGTAGGACTTATGGACCTAGGTCGAATCAATTTAAAATTTTTTCAATGATATTCTGACAGAGTTAAATTTTAATATTGAGAAATCAGACTAGATATCATACTTTGTATCATTACAAAGTTCAATGAATTTATTACATGCTACAGGGTACGAAAGTGAATAATTGATGCAACTTGTGAATGTTTGTCAAATTATTTCACTAACTTGTATTGTGTAATTTTTTTCTACTTGAAGAACGTGATTTTTTTATTGATCAAAGTCCTACACAAGTTCATGGTTTTATTATACTTGTTTATATCCATTAAAATGGATTTTTTTCTAGTGGATTGTGTGGTTCTGGACTATTTACATAGCATACCAAGGATGAAAATAATATTACTGAATAGTGAACCTTTTAAATTGTTTTTGTCCCTATGGATTTGTGATTTTATTATTTTTACAAAATTCATAACTCTTTAATAGGATTCCTATGTCGTTTACAAATGAAGTAAACTTAAAACAATCAAATATCCCTGATTCACCCATCCTATTACTCTTGTAATTATTTTTTCTGGTTAATATCATTCCATTCCTGAAATTACATTGAAATATATTATCATATAATTTTATAAAAACATATTGGAATAGATCCCAATGTAATTACCCATAATCATGGATTGCATAATAGTCTCTATTTTCAAAAACAAGTGGTGTGAGGAATGATCCTGACGTATACAACCAAGGTGGAATCCTAATCTTATAATATGATCAAATCATTACATTATTTTTTAAGTAATGTACCTCAAATGGGTCACAAATATTTCCTCTATAAATAAAAATAATTAAAAAAAATACGATATGAGTTTATTGTAGATATCTCCCCCAAAATCCTCCCAAATTATTATTTCACAATCCTACTCATTTGACTGATGATTGATGAAGTGACTGAATTTCAAGAAACCTCATTCACAGATGGATATTTATAAAATTTACAAATCTAGATGTCCTCAAAAAAATCCAAAAACATAAAATGATACCCATGTGTTAAACTATTATAATGTAATTCAGTTTGTCCGGAAGAACACTGGTTCCATATAACAACATCCCACAAACGACTTCTTCAATCACATTCCATGGAAGACCATGTAGTGTTATGTGGAAAATATGGTGGTCAAGTCTCAACAACGATGTAGTAATCTAAACAATATTGTAATAGTTTTAAACTAACTATAACAAAAGAACCTGAAGATAAACCCAATAAAATGGAATTTTAGTGAAGATCAAGGAAGTTACCTAGAATCAACATATCCTATTGATACATCAATGTAACCCAAAAATGTCCAAATAAATAATGGATACTCCTCTTATTGGAAACCAAAAAGAGCTGATAGGACTCCAAGGATATATTTATTACATCATATTATTAAAAGATTCCATCTCCAAAAGTTATCTCCCATTATAAAGTTGATGATAAATGTAATCATATATCACTAGGTTGAGAATTTTCAATGATTATTCAATGATCTCAATGATAAGATTTTCAATTAATATTCTTGTTGTCACATAGATAAGGGAATCCTTTCATAATCTCTGTAGATAATTTAGAGAGTCCACTTGGCCTCCAATTTGATTATTATAATTATGCAGTAAAGTGATGTAGACTATATTATCTCATAATAAAAATGTTTCATATTGATTCTTGATATACCAACTTTTAAAATAATACCTCTCACTAATCTTCATTGTGAAGAAATATATACATTATTTATTGAACCACATGGTCTATCTAATCTCTTATATAAATCCACACAAGTATTTACATTATTTCCCAAGGATAATTAGTCATCTAAAATGGGAGTGGTAATTATTCAATAGTTTGATTTATTATTTCTATGTCAGAATCTATTAAAGGAACAACTATTATCAGGGTTCCTTATATCACACCATGTCCCATTAAATATGTTACTTAACATATAATTTCTCACGAAAGAGGTATTATAAATCAATAGATATTACCATGTATGGGAGATGTTCTATGATGGTGTCACTAAGAGAATATGTGGTAGAAGGATTTAGAAATGAAATCTCAACAGAGTCAGTATGGGGACTACCTTGGTCTATCAAGCAACCAAATTGATACTTTGTTCCTTTCTACTTTTAGAAGGATCCACCAACAATGAGGTGTAATGAGAAGACCAAATTTATTTACAGTAACATTAACTACAATTATTATTGTACATACTAAACCATAAGTAACATTTGGTGTTAGAATTCAAGTAAATGAAATAGTGACTGCAATGTTAAAAATAAATTGACGCTTCCATTAATTTGTTATATATACGGTTTGATGGGTGGATTCCCTGCAACTACTTCACCATCTCGTGTCATTCATTCATATAAATTCCATTAAGATGCATTGGGAAATGAAATTACCTATTTGGATGATCTAGAAAAATATTTAATAATTATTAGCATCTCATTTCATAAGGTGTTTCATCCATTCACCTATTTCCACATAGAAGAAATCAATGATGTCAATACCACCCTTGACCAAGGTGAAACCATATCTTCACTAACTGATACAAAAAATGGACGGATGTATCCCATAGTAGAATAACATAAAAATGTAATTCTACCACCAGATCAATCTATGAATAGATTAATCAATTGTTAGGTATAAAATCACATCCCTTATGACGACTCTAATTCAAATAAGGCCTTTTATAAGTTAGGCATTTATATATTCCTACTTAGGTGCATTGAAGGTGGAGTGACTATTATTGTCATAATAAAAGTATATGTTAGAGAATATGGAACTCACTATTTAGGTTCTATGATATCCCATAAAATCTAGAGACCTGGAAACATCTTTCTACCGATGTTGATAGATTTTATCTAATTCATGAAGAAATTACATACCATTCAAAAATATATCAACATAATTACATAGAATTGTTACAGACCACCATGTACTATTTCCAATTTTTATATGGGGAATAGATGTTAGGGCTCCATGCCTTTCATCCATATCTTGTCTGTTTACATACATCCTCACTACAACATATTTCTTCTCCAAATATTCCAAAGTAGTGCAACACAAATAATTTAAAACAAAAGTTGTAATATATTTTTTTTAATTCTAATATCATCACCATATTTGGAGTCCCTCACACAACATCGATAAAAAATTAACTGACTTAATTTCTTATGAATTGAATAGGTAATATAAGTAGTATAATATCTAGTCTAACCATTAATCCTAGTAATTATCGCTAGACTACATATAGATAATTTGATTTAGAAAAACTTTATATAATGTCCTCCAAAATTTGTTGGATAAGGAAGAGACGTTTGGGTCAGAAAAAATCCTTCTTATTTTATGGGATTATCACTACACAATTGGTACTTCCACATAAGATACATTATATTCACATATATTAACTTATATATATTAAAGTGGTAGTGTTGTATATTGATTTTCATATTCATTAACATCACATTTATTTCTAAAATAAATTGTATGAAGATGATCATAAACAAATACATCATTTTGAATTAAAGTGACTAAACATGAAAATGTTGTTAAAAAAACCAAAATAGTAAGTTAGTTATAATAAAATCACGTTATAATTAAATATTAAATTTTACCTATTATCTGTTATCAAAGGGATAATAGTGTTATGTCTAATATCTCACATGATACACAAGAAAAATCCTCTAAAATATGTTCCAAAATGGGGAATAAAATAGACAATACATAATATCCACTCAAATAGTGTTCACATATTTTTTTTCTAATTAACTTGGATTATATGAACCATATAACTAATCAATGTTTTCTTAAGACATAATTTTCATTATTCCAAATTGGTAACACAATTTTATTTCTAAAATACATTCATCTTTATAACATAAATTCCAATCCACCTGAATCTAAACTACAATGAAATTGTTCTAATTTTCTTGTCTTAAAACGACATGGAATATGAGTCATTATTCTGTGATATTAAACTAAATTTAATATAGTATATCCCACATTAATATAAACTTGTTGATATTATCCACCCCAGATGAACATAAATTTTCTAGATAGGAATTTTCAATGTGACCTCAAATTACACAATTCATACCTATGTAATAGATCAATCAACATGATGATTTTCATTCCTTGTAAATATAAGGATTATTGATAAAACACCGACCATTAATGTCATGGTTTTCATAACCAATTCAAAAATTCTTATGAAAACTATATATGGATTGATTATTGTTACCTTAGGATAAGTAGTGATTCATGGATCATCTATTAGAGGAAACCCTATAGATTACATATACATGCCTTGATCTACACTATTTATTTCATAATTCCAAATTTATGTTAGGTTCAATCCTTTACTCTTATAATAGAATCCATACATTTCTACTTTTTCTCATTTAAAAAATATATATTTTCACATGGAGAACCTTTATCAAGAACTAGTTGAGGTTTAATTCTTATTTAAAATAAAATGGAGTGATTCTTTATCTCCTATCCATGGAAATACCAAAAATCCATTCATCCCAAAACCTCTATTCCTCGTATTTTTTTGACCCCGCACATTCATGATTTGTTTCTTAATGAATCAATGATAAAAAAAATCAATCGTTATCTTTCCCTAGCACATGAGCATAATCGTTACAAAAGATACCATAAAATAACTACATGTGTATTGATTTCTATTATGATAATATACTTAGTGAAATTTTTGTTACATATCATAAAACCCATATTAATTTTTAAATTCATCAAAATTTTGTTAGTATATGGTATAAATATTTATGATGGGGTTTCAAATATTAGGCATGCACTAGGAAATAACATATAAAAACCCAGATCAACTATCCTCATAAAGACCACAAATATTTTTATGGTTTTAATCCCATATAAGATTGAAAAAAAACATATATTAATTTTTGTGAAATTAGATTGATAGTTTCTCTAATAGATAGTGAAACCTAGAAGATTTGGTAATAGGTCTACCAAAATACCTAATGAAATTAATCATATTAATATGACTCTAACTCATTCCTATCAGGTTGAAAGCAACATCTTTACATTAATACATATATTTCATCATTTTATCCATATATATATATTCAATATATATATAACTATTTTAGAACATTTTATAGTGTAATTTCTATTATTGAAGGATATATAGTGACATATAGGTTTTATATATTGGACATGGTTGATAGTTTTTCATTAATCAAACCCCTAATTGATGTGTATATATAAGACCTATCCATTTCAAATCTAGTTTTACCAATTAGTGAAAAACTAAGATTGATCTATTTCATTTTTATGCATGATTCATATATATATAAGGCCCTCTATATATAATTTATCATCATATAACCCTAAACCACATGTAATCAAAATCCATGGAATATGATGTTGAATCGTTGATGTATAGTACAACACACAAATTTATTAAACATACATGTTTGTTATGTTTTATATAACCTAATTAATTTTATATATGAACTAGATCCATGTAAGTGTATATCAATTGACTGAGAATTTTAAAAGATTCTACCCTTGGATAAAAATTCCCATCACCTGAATAAATGTTATATTTATTCAGAGACTCTATAAAAAACAATGTGTATCATGTTTCAAATCTTTTGACTGTATATATATATACTTCTATATTAACTATATTGGGCCTATAGAAAATTCAATTCACTATTAAACCCCTAATACTATATGGAATAACTAAATCATATCATATCATTTCATTATAGACACCATGATTGGATATCATATTTTTAATGAAGGTTTTTTCTGAATTGATTCTAGAAATTTCTGGATTTATAATGTAATCTATGTCATATATTTCTTACCCATACATTAATAATCATCTAGTTCTACTTGACTGTAACATCCCAAAAAGGACCAATAATGGTTGGTCTATGATTTTACTGTTCTAATAAATTCAGAGTAACCTATTCACAAATAGAACACTTTTTACATTTAGAGTCTTGAATAACCATAATGAATTCAAAAATATTGATAATGAGCTCATTATACATACAAAAGGAAATATTTTTATTATAATTTTATCCATTATACCATATCCCACCAGCAAACGAGAAGAATATTTCATCTAAAGGAGAAGGCCCTCTAACCCCATGTGCCATTAAATATAATATGGTAGACTCATCACTCAAAATTGTTTTTATATAATCCTTGGAAACATTATCACTTTTAGAATTTCATTGTCTACATTCATCATGTTATGATTTAGATAATATACACACCTTAATCAAAGTTCATAAAGCTGCACATGCTTTCAATCCAAATTTGGATTGTCACACTCTCTCAATGATAGTCTGGGAACTATGATCATAAAATATGTACACCCATTATTAGAATGTATATAATTATAGTTAAAATCAATCATTGAATTTTTTTTATCTCTTACTATCTATCAGTCATGCATAGGATCACCCCTAATACTTTTATACAAATATGTATTACATTTAGACTTCCAAAATTTATAATATGAAAACCATGACCTTAAACTAAATGTGTTTATCCCTGAGATAATATATACTAGAATTAATATTAATAATTTATGATTGGGTTTTTATAACCCTTATTTTATAGACAATATCTCCCTCTATAAAAGTTTGTATGATTTTAAGAATTATCCACTTATTATTCAAATTTGTTTGACCTTAAACACGTGATTTATTGGCTTGTATTTCATGAATTAAAATTTCCAAAGTGAAGAGACATATTACTCATGATGATGAAAAACATCAATGTGAATATAGGTAAAAACATGGATCTATGATCCCAAATAATGAACCTCATATATAATCTGAAAAAAAAAAATTAGTTCAAACAAATCAAAATGTTCAAAAATTATCAGGTTCAAAACAAAAAAAATGATGTCCTAAGATAAAGAGAAATATCCCCCAGTAAGGAATAACCAATACAAGACTATGGGAAATGTTTGAGTAAAGTTGAAAAGTCATAAACATTATATTTTCAATCATATATTCCTAGTCCAATGAAATTTATTATAAAATATTTCCATTAATAAGGAAAATTTTAGAGCACCCCCCTCTTCATCACACATTTTTTCAAATGATTATCAAAAAACACACAATAGTTTTCTTTTAAGGTAATTGATCCCTTTTAATCATTAGAATCTTATTTCCAAAATACCCCTTAACAATTTTTACTATACTAAGTCATTAAATTTTCCCATATTCATACGGAAAAATCCTAGCTTACAGTGATGGTTTATGTTATTCCATATCTAGCTTGACTATAACTATATAGGTAAAAATGTTCAAGAAGAAATCATTCAAATAATCTAAACATGGCTTATACTGATGACATATATGATTCAAAATTTTTACTAGCTATACACATAAAATATTCAAAAATTATGAGGAATCCAATTCTAAAAATTCAATTTATTATGAACTCACAATAGATTACAGTGATTGTATATGCACTACCATATTTAGCCAGCCTCTATCCTTTTAAGAGTTTTTGTTAATAGTATGTTAGATTGATTCAGATATATCACTATTTAATCAAGAATTATTTAAATTATGATTTACTTGATACATTCACATTAAATGTTTTTGATGATTCAATTACTATAATATTAAACTTTGTCTATTTTTCAAATTTTCCAATCAAATAGTCAAAATAATGGTGAAAATTCAGTAACAAATAATGATTTGAAACAGACATTGTTTCCATGAGATGAAAAAAAAGTGGAGGTGATTATAATTTTTTTTACTCAATATATCTATCCTCATATAAAAATTGAACCATGAATTGTAATATAGATCCAATTCATGCTTGATGGACTATCCATGACACGTCTTTTCATTCATGGAGTCATTGATTTCCTGGAACATCTTATATAGTGTTATAGATTCTTCCTTTATATCATATCACAACATCTTTGACCTTACAACAATAACCATCCACATCATTTTATAATTGATGGCTGGTTTTTTTAGGTCTTCTTTCATTTTATTGATAATGACCCACTCTTTATGGAGTTAGTCCACTAAGGACCCCTCATTCGTGACATTACATCATCACATCACTCCCATAGACACATATTGGGATACATTATTGTGAGACATTATTGTGAGCCTTATAATGAGATCCATGAAATCTATAATTCAGATATTTGACTAGAGTGCACTAATTCTCTTCTAAATAATTCTTACCTTTTTAGAATGGAATTTATTCCATGGTAATCATACATTCCATAGCTCAAAATGGAAAACATGTGTTGGAGATGAATAAATAGTACACCGAGCTCACTAAGATGAGTCTCATAATCCAACAACAAGATATTCCTATATACCCACTACCATAGCCTTCTTTTATTTTGATTTATTCTAGAGCCCAATGAGATTCCATCATAATAATTTCATATAATAAAAAAATGCTTATATAAGGTCTGCTTGAAATTTATTTATATTAAACATAATCCTGAATATTATATATCCCCATGATTTCAATTGATCGATAAAACAAAGCACCAACATCATGATCCTATATAGTCTAAAAAATGTATTTTTGATTCAACATCCAGATTATGTTAGCAGACAAAATAATGAAAAAATAGATAATTTGACGTGTGAATACACTCCTTATTTCATAAAAGCTCTCGCATCCATGACCATTGACACCTCATTAGAAGTGTTAATATGGGGTCTTCCAATGGCGGGATTTTATCTTCTGTAGTTGTGGGATTATAGGTCACATTAAACCCATAAAAATACTAATAATAACCTTCAAGGGATACACACAAAGCTCTAAAGTGATAATAGAATCTAGAAATGAAAGTGAATGTTCTAGGACAACTCAAATTGATTCAATTATGCAATGAATATAGTTTCCTCTAATTTAGAATAATTAATCAGATCTTGAAAATCTATTAGGTCATAAACAAGGCTCGAATTAGTTTACATGTACTATAGTGAATTTAGATTAATAAATTAATCTATCATGTCATGGGTATCACATGCAACCATATCATTATAGATCAATTCATCGGGTGAAAAAGATATGTTCTCTTCAATAGATGGTATTATTGAGTCTGTAAACCATGAACTGAACTATGATAAATTTGATAGATCAGTATAGATTCATAAAGGCATATTAGGGATGGAAATATAGATGCCACATTCATATATCGGTCTGAGGTAGATTCAGAGCTCCAATAACCTTTACTACTCTAATATATATGTTTCCATGGAAGAAAAATATGTGGTGAGTGGTACGAAAAATGAATTCCTGGAACACATCGATGGGGTTGGATTTCACTACATAATATTTTCCCATTATGAAGAATAACTTTATTTTTTAAACCATCTCAATATGTAACTTTTAAGACTAATTATTGATCATGTGGCTAAATAATCTATAGATTCAACAATAAAGTATTCCCCTATGAAATCCTATAGTGGAAAAATAAGGATTTGATAATTAAATTTATGAATACATGTTATGTCTATGTTGGAATTCAGTCGACCTATTTATTTGGATTGCTAAGATAATAATCTTCCTCATCATTCATATCTCAACTATCCAATTTCCCTTCATCACAATATTCATCCTCAACACAATCCACATCCACATTCAACCTGTGATATATATTTTTATTAATTAAATCTATAAAAAAACATTTCTTCCTTGAGTGAGTGAATTAATGCTTCCTGATCATGATGTAAACTTACACCACCATAGGATAATTCTATGATTAGATATCAAGGGATGTGTTCATATTCCCAAACACCATTATCAAATCGTCATTAACATGGAGTGCATCCTAGATATACTTTATAAATGAAGTACTCCATTCTCAATAATTTTACCTCTAAAAATATATAAATTTTGAATCAGTAGGGAAAATAGGTATAAGATAATCCCCACCCATTGATGGGGGATAATCTAGGTGTCTCCCGAAATTCACAAGCATTTAAGACACTCTAGTATATCTTAGTGAAAGCCTCTTACAAGGTATATTTAATCCCTCAACCACTAATGTTATTCTATACCTTCAGTCATAGGTGGAATACTATATTTAGTAAATAATGTTTTTAATTATATGCTGGTATATTATAATATCTAGGACTTTCCATATTAATTCAATACACAATAATTGAATCAATCAGCTGGATGGAAAATCAAACACAAGTCTCATACCTAGTGATCATTTTCTTAAACTAGTATGAAAATATATGTTTTCATTTTAAAAACATTATTTGAGGTGGATTGTGTCACTTGTTCATTTTTTCTTGGAACTTTTGAAAAAATCCACAAGGTTCATACCCTTCACAAATGGTATCATTCAATTATAGACTTAATAATTCTTTCTCTAAAAGAGATCAGGAATTCATGTTATTTGTGATAATCAAAAATGATTTCAATTGTGGAATCATAATGTTCGAAAATAACTAAATTATAGTAGTTTAAGATGTGTCATATATCTCGATCATCAATTTGGAGTGACTAAACACATCCATTTCTCTAAAAAAAATTCTAGAAATGAACATCTATAATAAATTGGTCATTGATAAACTTTTGAGCTCCCATATTTTCTACAATATAACACTATAATTTCATGAAGGTTCCATTGAGTATAAATGGGTACTTACCTCTACAGATGTTACAAAAAATTCAATAAATATCTGCCAACCTTCATATTACATAATTGATATATGTTCCTCTGACTAGTTGGGATACCATTTTGAATTTCATGACCCCAACATTCATGGGTTATTTAAATTGAATTAGTAATTATCAATTAATGAAAATATTTAGAACATCCTCATGGATGACCAAATGATTGACCCATGGGGTGACCTACCAACCCAAATTGGTGTAGTGGCCTTCTTCTTACATTGGCTAGTGGAAACCCAAAATATTTATGGCCATGCATGTTGGAAAATTTCATGTCCCCCACATCCATTGTTCTACATCATTTTAAATAATTAAGTATTAATTTGAATATACATGAAGGGATATCAATTTTAGGGAAGAGACTGTAACTAAGGGCACTCATCCCTCGTTAGAAATATTACCCAATAAGTGAGTGGGGTGGTTCTCTATGTATCATCACATAATTATTTTGGATTAATTAATTATTCATAAATTTCCAAAATTTTCATACCATACTACCCATGTTCATATCAAAGAGGCTTATAAAAACATCATCGTGCATCTTATTGAATTTTTTCATGTTAGAGATCAACCAACTGAAAAATTATGTGATGTTTCTTTTATTACCCTTTAAGAATAAATATGATACCTATACTAATTCATATATCTTTAGAATTATATGTTCCTTATTAATAATTATTCAGATCTATTTCCCCAAAAAGAGAAGACTGCAATCCATGCGCAATACTCCACTTGGGAAAATATCCCAGATTAATGGCCAACCAAATAGCTTATTTGAAGTATATTTCTACTGAATGGATGAATAAATATCAATCTTATTCTTTTGAATTAATTGTTCTTATTTTAGGTTTAGAAAGCAATACCCATGATCATATCCTTTCACGTGGCCATCCACCTAGATAACACATCTTGAAACAAAAATGGTGGCCTGGGAAAGAGAAAAATGATGTTTGATCCAACATATAAGATGATTCATAGGTCCTTGTTTATGGATAGGTATAAGACTCAATATTCCAACTATATATATTGGTATTATTTTTTATACTCATAAATCTAAATGTATTTATCCCATTATATTTATAATTAATAAGTGTATTTGGAAGTTTTGATGGTGTTGAATGGCTACAATATCATTGGATGAATTTTTCAAAGGCCTTTTTATATTATTTTTGATAATCTACCTTTAAAGAGGTGAGGTGGAACCCTTAGTAGGCCTGAAGGTTTAGAGACAATTACATGACACGTAGGTCTTAGAAGAAATCACCCAAATAAGACAACATAGAACTGCTCCTCCCCAGCATGTGTCATGATATTAGCACTCCCCCATAAAAATGCTGATCGGATAGCTATCTTGTGTAGAGATAAAAAATCCTGGTACCGATGTCAATTACATACCCGCGCATTCTTCCAATTTTGGTTAGGTGTTCCCTAGTGAATGTGCATGCTCTGATCCTCATCTCGTGCCTTGTCAATTTTAGTCTGACTGGTACATCTGCATATTCATGTGGCCCGAAGGACTTGGGGTGGATCTTGGGCCTTGAGGTGTCATGAAGGCCTTGAAAGACATCTGCATGAAGGCCTTGGGTTCCCCGAAACCCTTGTAGGACCTGAGGACCAAACTGGTGGCCAAATGTCCCCGATGGATGAATAGTTCTGACTACTATAGTATTGAACAGTTCCCACTATAGTTCTGCTATAGTAATTCTATAGGGCCTACTACAATAATTCTATAATAACCTAGAACTATGTCTCCACAAATATTTGATCATGAGTCTGTTGGATTCACTTGTCGAGTCCTCACCAACTGGGTTGAGGCTCATGTGTTGTCTTCGACATTACTGATCATCATTTATTTACTCAATTTGGTAGCTCGAAATATTGCTTCTTGGGAGTTTTTTTGATGAAATAAAAAATTGGAATCCTAGTGATCAAATGAGAGAAATAAATAAATTAATTGTAAAAATACAATTATAGAAGTTTACCGAAATATGAACCTATTTTTTTCAAAAATGATAAAGTCCGTATAAAATATCAATGTATAAAGAAAGTGTTTAAAAAACCTTTAAATCTACCTAAAAATTCTCATTCATGATGATTTTTTACATGAAAATAATTATTTATATACTTATTTTCTATGAATCAATTTATTTACTTATCAATAATGAAGAAACATACAAAAGAATATAGTTTTAAGTGAAAAATAAGAAGCATTAATAGATCAAAAACATGAATGAGGAATCCCTTAATCTATATATAGGGGAAAAATATCATATAATGAGTGCATAAAATTTAGGTTTCCTTAATAAATCTACTTGTAAATGAATCCCCTTAATTTTTATTGGATCCAATGATGAGTGGTGGAAATATATTGATGATTAAAAAATCCATTAACCACATTTGAAGAAGACTTGAATGCTGAAAAATATCGAAATAAAAAATTTATTTTCCTTGAATTATTTTCATTATGAAAATGTCTTCTTCTATATCCACATAAATATTTTCAGGAAATAAGAGATATTCGTGATTCCATGCTAGAAATTATTCATGAGCACATGATCCCATCACAACTCAAAAAAATATGCCTGAAAGGGTGATGATAATTCTTAACGGCATCAAGACACATTCATGATGAAAATATGTTGTGGAACATGGAAATATGTCTTTGCATATGTAAATCATATTCCAGAGACATGGAGTTAATACATCAATACCATATAACACATTATTTTTTATACACTTTTATATGACCGTGATGCCATGTTCATTCATGGTCATGAATTTAAAAGAAATTTTGAACAACCTAGGGAACCAGAAATTATTAAAAGTAAATTATGGGTCACTACTTATAAATTCAAAATAGAAAATTCTAGAGAGGTTAGAAAAAAATTAGGATATATTTTCATCTATTATACGAACATTTTGAGATAAATCATCTCAGTAGTAAATATATAAATTTATTAGACTCATCAATGAAATACACCTAGTAAAATCATGAATTCATTTTATTAGAGAAGGTATAGAGCCATGAATGTATTTTGAGAAAATTATCCTCCCCCATTAAAATTTCATGGGGACTCTCTCATAAATTATTTCACCAATGACTACTATGTTGCTCCATTATTAAGGGATTATCATGAAACACATTCATGAATGACCATCCTTAAAACAAAAAATAAAACCAAATTATATGATCTCATAAAACCATAATATAATTTAAAAATAATGCTTATTAAATTATATTTCAGACTCATATCTGTGGTGTATGTACCACTATGATAGTTTTATGTGATTTTTTAATTTCTTTGATGTATTGTGTTGTACGCTACACCAAGATAATTTAGTGCAATACGCAACAACATCTTAGATTGTAGTACATTAAATGCTACTCTTTTCTTTTGTTCAAAACAATTTCATGTTTTTTGATAGAATTCAATTCACAAAAAATATATTATAAGTGAAAAAATAAATATAACTATCTTAGCTTATAACCTGGTCATTATAATGGTGGGTATGAACAATATTAACTTTTTAAAAAACATTTGATGAAAATAATTGAGTTTACAAATTAATAATATAAAATTTTAGGGATATTATTAATTAGATACATTTTCAAAAAAATTATTATATGTTTTCTAGAGATGATATAAGAACAAATTAAATTTTTCGGATAAAAGATTTATTTTTCAAAAAATGTTATTTATTTTCCTTTTAATGGCGCACCAATTATTAATCTAATATTGGGAACTTTTATATATTATATTTATAAACACAACTATGTTATCTATAATTGAGATATAAAAATTTACTTTTTATGAATTTTTTATATTTTTCTGATAATATTCATGTTTTTATGAATTGAAAAAATACACTAAATTTTAATGGAATACAACTTTTTTCATCAAAATAATTTACATAGTTAAACTGTATAATTGAATGGTTTTAAAGATTAAATATAACATATTTTTATCATTCAATATAATTTATATCATTTTCATTAAATTTACATTGAATTTTGTTGTAAAAATGATTCAATATTATGTAATGTTTAAACATTTAAAACTCATTTTTCATTCCAAAAACAAGAATAATATTAAATTAATTACTGCAAATTATGTCTTATAAATTTAAAAAAATGGGTTCCAAATATAGAATCATAAAGTCCCAATTATGTAAATATAATTTTTTTTATTTTTAGTAATTATGAATATTAACATCTGTAATTTTTATTAATACTGTAAAAAGGTAAATCGGGTAATTAACGGTAAATATAATATTATAAAATTACCTTAACACCTTTTGAAATGTGATTTGTTGATTTATTTTCAACTTAAACCATCTTTGGGTATATATGATACCCTTTGGTATCCTATTGGATTAGATTATGACATTTAATATATTTTATTTAATGAAAATTTAAATATGTCCTAGTAAAATTTTAGTAACAAAATTGTCACGACCCGCCCTCGGGGCCCGTGTCGTGACTACCCCAAGCCCGCCTTCCATAGGCCAGGGGCTGGCGACGAGCACCAAGGCGTAAAATCCCAGTAAAAAGGGAAGGCATTGCCTTTATAAGTAACAACCACCACAGAGTCAGCAAGCGGAAAGTAACTACAAGTGCAGAAAAGTAAAGGGGGCCGGAATACAAGCCCAACTGAAAGTAAAGTACAACTCGAAAGGGAAAATAGCAACTGAAAGTACAAGAGGCTCCTGGAACGTCCTCCTCGATTCCTACCTGAAGGGTAGGTACAGATGGCTCAGCTCCTGGATCGTCCACCACAGATCCTACCTGAAGGGTAGGTACAGATAGCTCCACAACTCCTCAGGTCCAACTGTCCGCTCCGAGCACGTCCCGCTCAGTGGTCCTCCTCCGGGTACCGACCTACTCCGTAAGCCTCAACCGCAGTCAGCGCTGTCCGTCGTCTGCAACCAACACAACGAAGTGCGGGCATAGTCCGTGCAGGGGTGAGTATAAGATACTCAGTAGGGACCCCGAGACCCTCGAAGGTCTCCCGAAATCCACAAAGGATAAACCACAAGAAGATACAATCACGAAGTAACATCCAGTATTGATTAGGTATATGCCCATACATATACCTATGTCACCAATTTCTGTTCGGCTCCAACACCGAGCCCAAGAACAACCCAATCCACAAAGAAGAGTAAACAGTAAATCCACACAGGATAACAGTACAAGTCCACACAGTTTATAACAAGTTCATGAAATCAACGGATAACCATTACCCAGGTATATGCCCATACATATACCTAAGTTATCAAGCGGTCCATCTCAATCATGAGGAAACACAAAGATCATTGACTCAGCTCAAACCAGGATTTTCATTATCGAAACCGTAGCTACTGAAGAGCTCCGTCTCTAGAGTGTACAGTGGTCCTGTCACGACTCCGAGGTACTGCTCACTAACCTAAGACTGCTGAGGTACTCCTCCTGTCGAGTACTGCGGGTTTGCGGCCAACTACCGGGTGCTCCGTCCGCTGAGGGTCTGTCGCCAAATACCGGGCACTCACCCAAATAGCCTACTGAGGTACTCCTCCTGTCGAGTACCGCGGGTTTGCTGCCAACTACCAGGCGCTCCGTCCGCCGTGGGTCTGCCGCCAAATACCGGGCGCTCCGTCCACTGGGCTAGTCGACTCACTCCAAGTCGAGTCGGTCAAGCAGTCGTCAGGTCTCAGTCGGCTACACGGTCTCCGTACTCCGCACGCACATCTCCACCGTCACGGGTCTATCGCTACAACCAAGCGCACACACTCCGTAGAGTATCGCGGGTCCGCCGCTACAACCAAGCGCTCCACCGCCAAGGGTCTGCTGCTGCATCCAAGCGCACCACCACTGTCAAGTACCACGGGTCCGCCGCTACACCCAAGAGCTCCACCGCCCAAGGTAAACAGAAGATTCAGCTCACATAGGTTCGGTAGCACTGTTCCTCGTAGGATCGCTGAGTGTTGTAGTCGTCGTCGTCGAAACCACACAGGATCTCTGTACTGTCGTCGTCGCAGTCACAGTAGCAGTAGTAGTCACAGTAACAGTCGCAGCCAGCACAAGGGTCTCCGCACACAGCAAGCTCGTTCGGAGGATCCGTTCCACGAGCCGAGAGGCTGATACATCAACTGTCACAAAGACCAGAGTTGATGTATCCAAAAGTTCTGTATCGTCAACAGGAAATCAACGCAACAGACGGCGCGTCGATCGGACGCCCGGTCTGAGAGTTATTGGCATTTTCGTCCCCGGGGCCCGGTTGGTTTTTAAGGCAAAACCAACCCGACCGTACTCCACCTGCGTCCAAACCTCGGGCGGAGTATGCCAAAAGATCCGTCTAACTAAGAGGAACACAACAAAGCTGACGGCACGTCGATCGGACGTCCGTAGCTCAAGATATGAGTGTTTCTGCTCCGAAGGCCCGGTTGGTTTCGGGAACGAACCAACCCGGCCGAACTCAAAGTAATCCGAAACCTTGAGTGCGATAAACCGAAACGACCGTCTCGATCCAAGGATCGCATCGCCGCTGACGGTTCGTCAATCGGACGTCCAGTCTGAAAGATATCAGCCTTTCCGTCTGACACCCACCCTGGGAAACTTCCCAGGAGGTCACCCATCCTGATCACTACTCTAAGCCAAGCACGCTTAACTACAGAGTTTTAACCACGTAGGCTCCCGAAAAAGAAGGTGCGCCTTGAGTATAATATACCGAAACGACCGTCTCGATCCAAGGATCGCGTTGCTGCAGACGGTTCATCGATCGGAGGTCCGAGGATCAAGATATGGCGAAAAGACCGTAACTAGTTCGAAACGGGGGGTCCGGGTCCGGGCCGACCCGGCCCGACCCCCCCCCCCCCCCCCGGGGCGGCGCGGCGGCGCGGTGGCGTGGCGGCGCGGCGGCCTGGCGCCGCGAGAAGGCCGCCCGCGGTGGGCACGCGGGGGGCAATCAAGCCCCCACTGATTGGTTAGGCGGCGCGGCCTTGTGTCGCGCCATTTGCATGAAACGGCCCCCGCACGTGGGGGCCGGCTGGACACGAATCGGGGGGCTGCTGCCCCCCCCCCCCCCTCCTTTAAAGAACCGCCCCCCTCTTAAAGAGGGGGTTTTTATGGGTTGGCCGGGGGATTAATTCCCCCGGTTTTTTAAGACATCCGGCCGGCCAGCTGGCCGGCCGGTTTTCTCAAACGGGACCGGAAATTCCGGTCCCCCCTTCGGCTTCCGACGCCGGCGGCCCGGCCGCCGGTCTTCTCTTCCGCCGCGGCCCGGAACCGGCCGCGGTCTCCTCGTCCCGCCGCGGCCCGGAACCGGACGCGGTGTTCGTCGTCCGGCGCGGTGCGACGGCACCGCGCCCCTTTCGTCGTACCTTGATTCCTTTCAACGCGGCGCGACGGCGTCGCGTTCTTGAAGATTCTACCTCGGCGTGGCGCGACGGCGCCGCGTAAAATAAAAGTACGATCATCCGCGTGGTGCGACGGCACCACGCCACTTGCTTCCATCCGCAAGATTAAACAAGAACGATGGAGGGGGGTTCGGCCGTGTTCGTGCGGTCCGGCCCCCCTCGTGTTAACAACAACACTTATATAAAATATTCAAAAGCCTCACGTAGACATGCAATCCACGAGCAAGAAATGGAATAAATTAAGAATAAAACAACAACCCCTACCTCGGGTATAAGGTTCGAAGATTGTCAACGTTCCGCGGAAGACGACGTCGCGGAGGTCGGGCGTCGCGGTAGCCGTTCGTCAAACCGATGACGAAGGAATGCGTCCGAAGAGACACGTCGTTGGCGAAACCTCGTACGCCGATGAAGGTTGTCCGAGGAAGAAGCGGTGTTCTCTCTCGTTGACACGGAAGACGAAGAAGAGCGGAGCGGCGTTCTTCGTCGGAACTTGAGCGTTCTTCGTGAAGTCTTGAGGAAAGTCAAATAATAAAGAAAACAACGAACTCAAGAACCCCTACCTCAATAGTCGCGCGTTGACGTAGTTGAGGAATATCAGTGTCGATTCCTTTGACGTCAGAGGAAGAGTCGTTGTCGATGGCGTTCGTCGCGGAAAACCGTCGCGGAAGAGATGATGCGGAAGAAGAACGTCACGTCGCGGATTTGGCGTCGCGGAAGAACCGTGTTCTTCGGCGAAGAAGTTCTTCGTGTTCTTCGTCAAAGTTTGAAGAAGAAGGGAAAGCCCTCAAATCCTCTCAAGAAACAAAGGGACTAACCAAAAATAATAAATTAAGCTCATACTTAATTTATTAACACAACACCAACCTTTGAAATTTAAGAGTTTGAATTTCAAAACTTTAATTAAACTCACTTATTAAAGACATAAGTTATAACCTAAGTTTACAACATTTATTGTGAGTTGGGGGGGTTAGAGGATATGAAGGGGTGGGGTTCGTGTGGGCCCCACCACCCTCTTAACCTCCCAAGGGAAGTTGGGTTGTCACCCAACTTCCACCCAAAGGATAAAAACACTTAAGGAAGATAAAAATAAAAATTGAAGTTAAATTTTTATTTTAACATTCACAATTTTATTTTTACAATCCCCTCGTGTAAACACAACTTCGGGAAAGGTCTCCTTAAGCGAATATCGGCGCTACGAGTTCATCGGTGTCCTCGGATTTCAATTCCGAGCACCGGATCAAAAGTTAGGAAATCCCGCTCGTTCGTTCACTGAACGTACCCGAGCCAAACTTTGGAAATCAATTCCGGGCACTCCGGGCCTCGGAATCAGGTGCCGTCAGAAACCGCGCTTTTGTAAAATTCTAAAGAAAATTAAGAAAAAATTTCCCTTGAATTTTACGGGTCTTTACATTACTCCCACCTCAGGGCTTTACGTCCCCGTAAAGCTTCAACTCACACTTAAGGGAAACAAAGTAGTACTGAGCACGCAACTGAGCTTTACGCTCCCATATGCTCACCTGAAGATCTCGTGCTATCCGAGAAGCACCCCAGAGGAAGCAACCGTTCACGTAGAACCTGCTCCTGTCGATCCTCGATCTCTACTAGAACCTCTGTGCTTGTCGCCCTGTCATCGACGTCCAACTCCCCGGGGTCGATGACGTGTGAAGAAACATACACGTAACTCCACAGCTGAGACACGTGGTGGAAATTAAGCACCCGGTGCGACTGAGGTGGTAGGGTCAAGCGGTAAACCTCCTCGCCTACCCTGCCGAAGATCAAAAGGGTCCATCGAACTTCGGAGATAACATGCCGCCTCGGCCACATCTCCGAAACCTCATCGGGTTGAGACCGTATAAGAACGTGTTCGTCACCCTCGAACTCAAGAGGTTTCCCTTTTTTAGGTTAGAACTAAAACTAAAAACTCCTGCTGCCACAAGGGTAGGGTTGACCAACTCAAGAGTGATAGGTCACACCCTCTTATGCTTGAGTTTAACATGTGCTGCCCAGGGTTTCCTTTTCGCCGACCAAGGAAAACCCATTCCGACGTTTGCCTAAAACAGTCAACCGGGGTATGATTTGTGAATCAAAACCATACCCAGATCAACGTCGTAAGGCCTCTACGCTGCCACCAAGAGATTCCAACCGAAACTCTCGCCTCGAGGTCAAATCACACCGTCGGCGTAAGTGTGATTATCGAGTCTCCTCCCAAAGGTATCTCCAGACGTGAGGGTCAAGTCTACGGCTTACCCGGAACCTCTAGGTCTGGGACATGATTCGTGGAAGGGTAGAATGATTGGTTCCTATGTCTATAGATATGGCAGCTCGTAGTAGATATAATTCGTACCCCGAATCATTCTTAGAGCTCCTGGGTCACACTCCTTGACCGCAATGCAGCTACTCTCCTCCCCAGCCCTCCTGCTCCCTAAGCCTGGCGGGGACTACTAAGTCGGGTGGTCGTAACATGTCGAAATGTACACCACCACATGCTGCTCTCCAAGCTCCGCTTCCATGTCTGCTACCCTTCAGATTCATCTGTCCTTAGCACTTCCTCCTCCTGAAACATTTTACACGCCTGAGTCTCTGAGACTGGCGCTAGTTTCCTGCCTTTCACTGCTAACGTTCACAACCACAAGGGTTCTCTCTAGCATCCTAGCATAGGTAGGAATGCATAGAGAAAAAGTAATGGTTCGGATGTCCTTTAGACACACTTCGCTCAGAAGTTCGAGTCTAAAGAACTGATCACAACGTAACCAACGAGTACCAAGATTGATTGGTAAGCCACGTTGAGTGCTCTGCTTCCGACATGTCATACTGTCGAAGCTGTATTAGCTCCAGAAAACTCACAACCACCTCCTCAAGCCAGTCCTCAGCCGCCTACGAGTCAGGCTCACCTCGAAACATGAGGGATATCTGGTGCTAAAACATATGTAAGGCACTAGGCCTGTGAGTCTCTGCTACCGGTACCGCCGGTAGTGTCTGCTGACCAACAGGTAGTGACATAGCTGGCGCACTACCCGTAGGTACTATCCCAGGTATCGGTTCGCGTACCGAAGCCTCATTACTATAAGGACCAACCTCATGGTCACTCACTGGAAACACCATGTGCTAAGATCATCATCCGCTCTACTAGTATCCAAGCTAGGCGTAGAACTCTAGCAACCGCCTCCATCCAGTCCACTGCTGCCTGGGAAATCTGTCTCGCCTCGTATCCTCAGAGGCCTCTACTGCTGGAACTCGTGCATCGCGCTCTGCTAGCGTGCACCGTCAGCTAGTGGCATCCTCTGCCTAATGGGTGGTGGTGCTGCTGGTACACCACCCGAAGGTGCCAACACTGAAAAAAGGGCCCTGCACCGGAGTCTCGCTGCTCGGTGGGCCATCATCGAGAACTCTCTCGGAACTCCAGCTAACTATCTGCATGGTGACATCCTGAACAGTTGTGTCACGGTCAACGATTTATACCTGGTGAGCTGACCTGGTTTGAGCTGACTTTAAACCTTTTGGGAAACACACACGCAATCAGTGTTTTCATGCATTAAGTCGGAAATCAGAAGTCAGGGTCCTGGTGTACGGATACGTCGGCCGCCGCACCAACAATGGACTCCCTGGACTGATAACCACACTCAATACACTAAACACTATTGCTTCACATAGAAAAAAGATCAGATTCTGCGGTAGAACCGACCGCCTCTGATACCAATTTGTCACGACCCGCCCTCGGGGCCCGTGCCGTGACTACCCCAAGCTCGCCTTCCATAGGCCAGGGGCTGGCGACGAGCACCAAGGCGTAAAATCCCAGTAAAAAGGGAAGGCATTGCCTTTATAAGTAACAACCACCACAGAGTCAGCAAGCGGAAAGTAACTACAAGTGCAGAAAAGTAAAGGGGGCCGGAATACAAGCCCAACTGAAAGTAAAGTACAACTCGAAAGGGAAAACAACAACTGAAAGTACAAGCGGCTCCTGGAACGTCCTCCTCGATTCCTACCTGAAGGGTAGGTACAGATGGCTCAGCTCCTGGATCGTCCACCACAGATCCTACCTGAAGGGTAGGTACAGATAGCTCCACAACTCCTCAGGTCCAACTGTCCGCTCCGAGCACGTCCCGCTCAGTGGTTCTCCTCCGGGTACCGACCTACTCCGTAAGCCTCAACCGCAGTCAGCGCTGTCCGTCGTCTGCAACCAACACAACGAAGTGCGGGCATAGCCCGTGCAGGGGTGAGTATAAGATACTCAGTAGGGACCCCGAGACCCTCGAAGGTCTCCCGAAATCCACAAAGGATAAACCACAAGAAGATACAATCACGAAGTAACATCCAGTATTGATTAGGTATATGCCCATACATATACCTATGTCACCAATTTCCGTTCGGCTCCAACACCGAGCCCAAGAACAACCCAATCCACAAAGAAGAGTAAACAGTAAATCCACACAGGATAACAGTACAAGTCCACACAGTTTATAACAAGTTCATGAAATCAACGGATAACCATTACCCAGGTATATGCCCATACATATACCTAAGTTATCAAGCGGTCCATCTCAATCATGAGGAAACACAAAGATCATTGACTCAGCTCAAACCAGGATTTTCATTATCGAAACCGTAGCTACTGAAGAGCTCCGTCTCTAGAGTGTACAGTGGTCCTGTCACGACTCCGAGGTACTTCTCACTAACCTAAGACTGCTGAGGTACTCCTCCTGTCGAGTACTGCGGGTTTGCGGCCAACTACCGGGCGCTCCGTCCGCTGAGGGTCTGTCGCCAAATACCGGGCGCTCACCCAAATAGCTTACTGAGGTACTCCTCCTGTCGAGTACCGCGGGTTTGCTGCCAACTACCAGGCGCTCCGTCCGCCGTGGGTCTGCCGCCAAATACCGGGCGCTCCGTCCACTGGGCTAGTCGACTCACTCCAAGTCGAGTCGGTCAAGCAGTCGTCAGGTCTCAGTCGGCTACACGGTCTCCGTACTCCGCACGCACATCTCCACCGTCGCGGGTCTGTCGCTACAACCAAGCGTACACACTCCGTAGAGTATCGCGGGTCCGCCGCTACAACCAAGCGCTCCACCGCCAAGGGTCTGCTGCTGCATCCAAGCGCACCACCACTGTCAAGTACCACGGGTCCGCCGCTACACCCAAGCGCTCCACCGCCCAAGGTAAACAGAAGATTCAGCTCACATAGGTTCGGTAACACTGTTCCTCGTAGGATCGCTGAGTGTTGTAGTCGTCGTCGTCGAAACCACACAGGATCTCTGTACTGTCGTCGTCGCAGTCACAGTAGCAGTAGTAGTCACAGTAACAGTCGCAGCCAGCACAAGGGTCTCCGCACACAGCAAGCTCGTTCGGAGGATCCGTTCCACGAGCCGAGAGGCTGATACATCAACTGTCACAAATACCAGAGTTGATGTATCCAAAAGTTCCGTATCGTCAACAGGAACTCAACGCAACAGACGGCGCGTCGATCGGACGCCCGGTCTGAGAGTTATTGACATTTTCGTCCCCGGGGCCCGGTTGGTTTTTAAGGCAAAACCAACCCGACCATACTCCACCTGCGTCCAAACCTCGGGCGGAGTATACCAAAAGATCCGTCTAACTAAGAGGAACACAACAAAGCTGACGGCACGTCGATCGGACGTCCGTAGCTCAAGATATGAGTGTTTCCGCTCCGAAGGCCCGGTTGGTTTCGGGAACGAACCAACCCGGCCGAACTCAAAGTAATCCGAAACCTTGAGTGCGATAAACCGAAACGACCGTCTCGATCCAAGGATCGCATCGCCGCTGACGGTTCGTCAATCGGACGTCCAGTCTGAAAGATATCAGCCTTTCCGTCTGACACCCACCCTGGGAAACTTCCCAGGAGGTCACCCATCCTGATCACTACTCTAAGCCAAGCACGCTTAACTACAGAGTTTTAACCACGTAGGCTCCCGAAAAAGAAGGTGCGCCTTGAGTATAATATACCGAAACGACCGTCTCGATCCAAGGATCGCGTTGCCGCAGACGGTTCATCGATCGGAGGTCCGAGGCTCAAGATATGGCGAAAAGACCGTAACTAGTTCGAAACGGGGGGGGTCCGGGTCCGGGCCGACCCGGCCCGACCCCCCCCCCCCCCCCCCCCGGGGCGGCGTGGCGGCGCGGCGGCGCGGCGGCCTGGCACCGCGAGAAGGCCGCAAGCGGTGGGCACGCGGGGGGCAATCAAGCCCCCGCTGATTGGTTAGGCGGCGCAGCCTTGTGCCGCGCTATTTGCATGAAACTGCCCCCGCACGTGGGGGCCGGCTGGACACGAATCGGGGGGCTGCTGCCCCCCCCCCTCCTTTAAAGAACCGCCCCCCTCTTAAAGAGGGGGTTTTTATGGGTTGGCCGGGGGATTAATTCCCCCGGTTTTTTAAGACATCCGGCCGGCCAGCTGGCCGGCCGGTTTTCTCAAACGGGACCGGAAATTCCGGTCCCCCCTTCGGCTTCCGACGCCGGCGGCCCGGCCACCGGTCTTCTCTTCCGCCGCGGCCCGGAACCGGCCGCGGTCTCCTCGTCCCACCGCGGCCCGGAACCGGCCGCGGTGTTCGTCGTCCGGCGCGGTGCGACGGCACCGCGCCCCTTTCGCCGTACCTTGATTCCTTTCAACGCGGCGCGACGGCGTCGCGTTCTTGAAGATTCTACCTCGGCGTGGCACGACGGCGCCGCGTAAAATAAAAGTACGATCATCCGCGTGGTGTGACGGCACCACGCCACTTGCTTCCATCCGCAAGATTAAACAAGAACGATGGAGGGGGGTTCGGCCGTGTTCGTGCGGTCCGGCCCCCCTCGCGTTAACAACAACACTTATATAAAATATTCAAAAGGCTCACGTAGACATGCGATCCACGAGCAAGAAATGGAATAAATTAAGAATAAAACAACAACCCCTACCTCGGGTATAAGGTTCGAAGATTGTCAACGTTCCGCGGAAGACGACGTCGCGGAGGTCGGGCGTCGCGGTAGTCGTTCGTCAAACCGATGACGAAGGAATGCGTCCGAAGAGACACGTCGTTGGCGAAACCTCGTACGCCGATGAAGGTTGTCCGAGGAAGAAGCGGTGTTCTCTCTCGTTGACACGGAAGACGAAGAAGAGCGGAGCGGCGTTCTTCGTCGGAACTTGAGCGTTCTTCGTGAAGTCTTGAGGAAAGTCAAATAATAAAGAAAACAACGATCTCAAGAACCCCTACCTCGATAGTCGCACGTTGACGTAGTCGAGGAATATCGGTGTCGATTCCTTTGACGTCAGAGGAAGAGTCGTTGTCGATGGCGTTCGTCGCGGAAAACCGTCGCGGAAGAGATGATGCGGAAGAAGAACGTCACGTCGCGGATTTGGCGTCGCGGAAGAACCGTGTTCTTCGGCGAAGAAGTTCTTCGTGTTCTTCGTCAAAGTTTGAAGAAGAAGGGAAAGCCCTCAAATCCTCTCAAGAAACAAAGGGACTAACCAAAAATAATAAATTAAGCTCATACTTAATTTATTAACACAACACCAACCTTTGAAATTTAAGAGTTTGAATTTCAAAACTTTAATTAAACTCACTTATTAAAGACATAAGTTATAACCTAAGTTTACAACATTTATTGTGAGTTGGGGGGGGGGTTAGAGGATATGAAGGGGTGGGGTTCGTGCGGGCCCCACCACCCTCTTAACCTCCCAAGGGAAGTTGGGTTGTCACCCAACTTCCACCCAAAGGATAAAAACACTTAAGGAAGATAAAAATAAAAATTGAAGTTAATTTTTTTTTTTAACATTCACAATTTTATTTTTACAATCCCCTCGTGTAAACGCAACTTCGGGAAAGGTCTCCTTAAGCGAATATCGGCGCTACGAGTTCATCGGTGTCCTCGGATTTCAATTCCGAGCACCGGATCAAAAGTTAGGAAATCCCGCTCGTTCGTTCACTGAACGTACCCGAGCCAAACTTCGGAAATTAATTCCGGGCACTCCGGGCCTCAGAATCAGGTGCCGTCAGAAACCGCGCTTTTGTAAAATTCTAAAGAAAATTAAGAAAAAATTTCCCTTGAATTTTACGGGTCTTTACAAAAATAATTTTAAATATAATTTTATACAAAATATAAATTAGATAATGAATACTCACATGGAAGATTATTATTTTTATTTATCATGTTAATTTATTTGTAATTTTTAATAAATAAATAATTACCTTATTTGTTTATACATTGATGATGCAAAAATTATATAATTGATGAAAAATCAATAAACTTGTTTTTATTAAATTCATAATAATCATTAAAAGACACAAAACATTTCCATATCCTATTTGTAGAGTATATATCTACCATAATCATCCAGAGGTATATTTATTGACCATTTGGATCCTTATATAAGATATCATGACACTTATATTATTTTATTTAAATGGTGTTAATTTTCACACTCATGTTTTAATAAGTGCAACATTTTTAATGATGGATTTTCCAAATGATATATTATAATAATAGTATTATTGTGAAATATAGTAGATTTATCTTCATTGTTGTATTTTATTTTCAATTTTTATTCAAAAAATAAATGTATTAAATAATTACACAAAACTGTTGTTGAAAATATTATCTTAACTGAAATTTTAAATTAGTATTATTAAAAATATGAAAGTAAATATAATGTTGGGTAATTAATATATAAAAATAAATTTCATGATTAAATTGATCCCATTTAGATATAATAAAATATTTTGTTCAATGATAACATTTTAACATGATATTTTTAAAAATCCAAGAATTATACATAATCAAAATTGACTCTATTGTTGTTTTGTCTTAATAATGTTTTATTAAATTATTTAAAAATAATATAACATTTCTAAAAAACTATAATAAATTAAATATGGTATAATTTGATCTAAATTATTTATTTATTTTTTATTTTCCATCAAATATGTAAATATTGTAACCTTTTTATATTGAAATATTTGTGAAATTAGTTAAAATGAAATAGAATGACTAAGTTATAAATTGAAATGATAAGATTGATATGGATAGAAAACGTTTTGAAAAACATACAGGATTATGATATAAAAACCTTATCTCATCTCATATTTTAAATTTGGACACTTTTGATGTTTGTGGATGTGGTTTTATTTTATTATAAATTCATGCTTTTGGAGATTCCAAAATTGTCCATCGCCTAAATTATAAAATGGAACCTCACCCCACACCTCCTCACTTAACATTGATCCTTCAAGCTCATATTTCCCCTAACAATTTACCTTCTAAACATTCCATGTTACATTTTAGATGTTCTATTATTCTCAAAAGACCAACTCTAGTTCCATTAAGATAGTATTTATGGGGAGTAAGTCGAAGAAGATGTAATCTCATCTACTAATCCTTTCAAATTATTTCTTCTTTTACATAATATTCTTGAGATTTTTTTATTATAAAATAATAACTACAGTATAAATTATATTATTATATATTAGTATGGTTATTTAAAAACCATAATCCACCTTGTATGCATCCTATGAAAAAAGAGATCTGCAAGCGTGCGTACGTACGACTTATCATCTCTATATTATGGTGTAATATGTTTTTCACCCCTATCATACATGGAATGATATAATTATGGAAAAAATTACTATATATTATTATAATAATATGATATGTATTCTTGAACAAAATTTATACCATCCACTTACATAGCATTTCACAATTATGGAATCATATCACTGCTCGTGTGTATGTATAACCTACGTTCTCCATGACACGATGCGATTCATTCTAGACAATATTCATTAGAAGATGATTATATAAATAAATATAATTAATAAATATGATATATATATGATTATAAAATTATTCTTTAAAGATTATAACTATAACCTATTAATATGAATAATAAATTATCCAAAAAACAGGTTTACGAAAATAAATAAATAAACACCCAATGGATGAGTAATAATGCTACTACCAAACAGATGAGAATATGATCATATATGATATCATATAAATTACTATTATTCTAAAATATTTTAATGACAGTATTTAAATAGTTATTCATGGTTTTTAGATACATGAAATGGAAATAGTACCTAAATTAATCGATAATCTCACAATCACATTGTTATCCAACATTGTTTATAGAAAAATATTATCAAGAGTATATTTATCATCTACAACCATATTTCCTAAATATTTAATATTATTTCCATTCTTGTACAATTTATTAAAGGTATTGTTTAATAGTGAATATTTTTAAAAAAAATTCTATGAAATTAATATTTTGTTATTTTTCGATAAGAGGTACTTTTTCACTTTCTAAATAAAAGTACCAGATGAATTTTCTATTTTAACTTATAAAGAATGAACGAATTATTACATTTTAACAACTCTTTATTTCAATTTAAAATACTCTACACAATTTTAGGTTTATTTTCAAATAAATTCTTATATTTGAAAATTGTGTGGAATTTTGAGAAAATAAAACATTTTTCAGAAGAAATGAAATTTTCCCCAAGAATTAATATCATGTGTTTTGCTAAGAATATTTTCCATCTTAGTCGACATTATTTAAATAGGGTTATGTTTCTATGCCAATTATTAGTATGGTTTGTTTATTTATAGTTTAATTATATTTAGGAAATCCATTTTTATAGGGAATATGATGGGATGATGTTTGAGAAACTTGTTTTATTACTTGGGTTTGGCTATGATGAATGATTTATGTTTTGGTGGAACATGTAAGATTGATTTAATTATGAGATGAGTGGGACCTATATAACCCTCCATTTCATCGTGTAAATATTTATATATTGAGATATACATGACTGGAATAATAAGTAAATCGGGTTCAGTAGTATAGGGTTGGAACGAAAAGAAAACTTGGTTTATTAATACAGGACTGGAATGGAAAATAAATATATTTTAGTAATACCATGCTGGAATAGCAAGTAAATGAAGTTCATTAATAAAGTTCCAGAATGGAAAGTAAATCTGGTTTAGTAATACAGGGCTACAATGGAATGTAAACCTAGTTTAGTAACATACTTTTTCCACTACCACGATCATGATAATTGGCCTTGGATAATATTGAAATGATTTTCTATGCTTATGTGTTTTCCACAAATCCAAGTTTTATGCCATTTCAATTTTTTTGGGATCCTATTCCAATATGATTTAATTCTTATGAACTAAGGTTATTTATTTCAAAACAAAGAATTTTAATATTTGTTATACATGGTATGATTTTAAAAACTTATGTTGATATTTTTAAATTCGTATGTTTATGTTTTTTTTAAATTTCATTATTTACCTTTACTGAGCATTTGAGGTCACCCATTTTTTTCTTTTTATTAGGTTATGAAGAATGGTAGTAATTAAGATGTATAAATTAGGGGTTCTAGTGATGAAGGAAAACATAGAAGATGATGTTGATGTTTTACCAACCAATTTTTTATATTTTACAGTTTCCAAAGAAAATAGACTAATATAGTGTTTGGGCATCTCTCTATGTCATGTATTTAGTATAATGAAAAAGTAATGTAATTTCAATTAATGAAATTATTAGGGACATTAAAGTTGGTATAATAGATAATTTTTAGTCAAACTTTGGAAACTAGGAAGTGAAATCTTTAGTGAGATCGTTAGAGATATTTAATAGCTATGTCTAGGGATGTCCCTAAGGATATGACAAAATATAGGTCACAATCCATGAATATTGATAATGATCATTTTTACCCTAATATTAAACATAATATTTTAGATATTTAATGTGTTTCCCCATGAATATATTGTATTCCTAGTACGATTTTTGCCTCTCACACTATTCTTTTGGGTTTTAGACGATTATTAGCACCCAATGGAACCATGTTAATGATCAATGCAATGGGAAATGAAATGATTTTCCTCCTAAAAAACCAAATGTTATGAGATCTGGAATGAAAAAACTTATCTCTATACTTACATAAGGTATGAATCAATATGGGGATCCAAATGAGAAGAGAAGGGAACAACATTCTACTTAGACTTTCATGAGGAAACATTCATCATCTTTCAGTGGGTTTTTTGATTCCCTTATTGTTGAATATTGGATCATTACAATTGAAAATATATTTTTTATCCTCCATTATATGGAAAATAAAAAATTCATTGTGGCTATTTTCATTTATAAGGTAAAGAGGACCAGTGGTGCACTCTAACAATGAATGTGAGATCTTAAGCTGAAATTGAATCCATGTAATGGGATGAGTTCTTGAACAAATTTTTCAATTAGTACATTATTCTTAATCATCAAACTAAAATGGAAAAGGATTTCATAGAGCTTATGAAAAATTATGATGAATTATTAGGTATATATGAGGAAAATTTTACAAGACGAGGTATGCTTCTAGATTTATCATCCAACATGAATGTAAAGTTGATCCATTCTTAAGTGGCTTAATACCAAGCCCTATAAGGGTTTAGCTAAAAGAGACTATAGTAGTTAAGAATAGATAGTTAATTTTCTATCAAGGAAGAAATATATGTTGGTGTTACATATCAATATCATCGTTTCAAAAATAATGGAATATGGAGTTCAAGGGAAAAACTAAAAACAATGGTGAAAAAAGATGAGAGTTTACTTATGCTCAATTTTTAGAAAGTAGCATGGTAAATATTTTGTTAAAGGGACTAGTAAATTATTTATGTGTGGAAAAAAGGTCATTAGATAGTTCAATGACAAAGTACATAGAAAAAAATAGTTAATGATTTGAATAGTGAAAAGGAAAAAAGAATGAACCTCCCACACCTCAGTGTTACATGTCCATTGAATTTGGGAATTAAGCTAAATGATTCTATAAAACAAGGGTTACTGATGATGATCGATGACAAAAACCAGCTCCGGTCATAGATAGAGGCAAATCAAATGATATCACTATTGGTGAACATGCGTATGATAATAATATGGGGACACATTTTGTGTTTATTTAATGGGATACCATAATAATGTTTTAGAATATAATTTATTGTATTATGGAATATTATAATATCTATGTAGTGTTCCTATGGACTTTTCCATGTGTATTTGAAAGTATATACTGAGTGGTATCGATATCCATGAAAACTGATTAAGGTAATTTGGTGATTTTTGGAAAACAAATAATTAAGGGATGGATAAACCTTAATATGATAATGATGTTGAGATAATGATATTTGGATTAAGATATGTTGGCTATGAATAAGTAAATTAGATGATTTTATTTACCTCGGAACTAGTTAAGGATTTATTGACATGTGGGTTATGAAATACTCTATGTATTTTATAGCTTTGTACTTAAGAATAATGAAACATGCATGTTTTCAATAAGGATATATCCTAATTCAAGTTATTATTATGACTATAGAGAATACATGAAGAAGGTGTTCACATTTTTGGATTGTGACCAAAAAGAGATAGCATATGATATATAGGGAAACAATGTTAAACCGAGTTACTGAAATGCTTTTAATAGTTTTGGATTTTAATCTTTAAGATGGAATTTATGGTTATCAATTTATGAAATGTTTATGTTAATAATCAAATAAATTTCTTTGCAATATAGTATTATATCACCATAGGTAGGCTTATGCATATTTGATTACATGTGATAACTTTTTTTGAGATAAAGACAGATGGAATAACCTATCATTCTATTTATGAATCTCATAATCTGCTAACACTTGATAAACAAAAAATTCATATTCATTTGTTTAATAAGATATGAAGTGGATGTTGTTCAAGGAATTACCAATGGTGATATTGTACCTAAATCAACTAACTATTTTTTCTCATGTTCTTCAAATTTAAGGAAAGGATACTAAAAACTAGAAAATGTTTTCATAGTACCTTCTTATCCAATGAATCTTATGGTACCTTAGATCATCGCATATTTAAGTATTTTTTATTGTAAATATTTTTCAAACCATGTTCTATATCACTATACATTAGAACATGATAGATTGATTTCTCTAATATACCAATGTTTTCACTACCCATGTATGTTCTCCTATGTGGAAACCCAGTGACAAGTTACTTTGGGTAACTGTTATGTTTTTAACTTTCCTTTTTAAAATAAAGACTTATCATTCCATTATATGATGTGGGTTTCCAAGAAAGAAACATTCAAGAATTAATCTTATTATAACAATGACAAATATCAAGGGTAAATTTTATTTTAAAGGTGGTAGAATATAAAACACATATATTTTTATGAAAAATATTTATTTTAAATTTAATTTGTGGCTCGTGTTGGTAGCTACACTAAGATAAGTGGATAACAAAATATTATTATTTTACCTTATAACCTAGTCATTATAATGGAAAGTATGAACAATATTAACTTTCTTATGAAAAACATTTAAATAAAAATAATGGAAAGTATGAACAATATTAACTTTCTTATGAAAAACATTTAAATAAAAATAAATATGTTTCTAAAATAATAAAATAACAAATTTTGGATTTTAATAATTAAATATATGATTTAAATCCATCTAATATGTTTTCTATATGTGTTATAAGAACAAATTCAATTTTTTGGATAAATTAAGTAATTTTAAAAAAATGCAGTTTCCCCCATTTTGTTGGAAAACCCAATGTAAAACTAGATTTTTAGGAATTTATATTTTATATTGCAAAAAATCCCTATTATTTTGGATGAAATATATAAAAATTTACTTTGGATTAATTTTTGTTATTTTTATGATAACATTCATGTTTTGCTGAATAGTAACAGTTTACTAAATTTTAATTGAAAACAACATTTTTCATCAAAATAAAATATATTGTAAAATTATATTTTTGAATGGTTTTAAATGATAATTATAATATAGTTTATCAGTCTGTATAATTTATTCCATTAGAATTAATTTTACACTGAATTTTGATGTAAAAACATTTCAATCTTTTATAATGTTTTAACTTTTAAAACCCCATTTTTCATTCTGACAATGGGATTAATTTGAAATTAATTACTGAAACATATATAAAATGAATTTTTATAAATTGAATCGATATTTGGAATCAATAGGTCCAAATTTTGTAAATATAATTCTTTTATTTTTAGGAATTATAATAGAAACTTTGGAAATTTTTATTAATACGGTAAAAAGGTAAATCAAGTAATTAAGGGTAAATATAATATTATCAAATTACCATAAACTTGTAAGAATGTTATTGTATGTGTTAATTTTGAACTAAAATATCATTTGGTTGTAATTATACCCTTGTTATTCCACTTGGATGAGATTTAGATGTTTAATAGTTTTTATTTAAATAAATGACAAATACATGATATTCAAATTTCCTTAACTAAATCATTTTTAATATAATGTTTTGAAGAAGATAAATTCAATTATGAAAACTTATTTGAAATATGAAAGAAATTATTTACCTAGTTATATTATTTTTAATATTTTGTAAGTAAATAATTTCCTAAATGGTTTATATATAAATGATGGAAAAATTATTTAATTGATGAAAAATCAATAAACTAATTTTTATTAAAATGATAATAACCATTAGAAGAATATAACACTTCACCAAAAATTATTGGTCATGTATATCTCGATCATAATCGTCTATGGTTAGATTTATTGAACATTTGTATTCTTACAAATTTGATTATGACACTTATATTATTTTATTTAAAGTGATGCTAAAGGTGTCACTTTCATGTTTTAATAAGTACAATTTTTTAATGATGGATTTTTCAAAAGATACATTTGACTACTATTATTATTATGAAATCTAGTAGATTTATCTTCATGAAATTATTTTATTTTTTATTTTAATTAAAAGAATAATTTTATTAAATAATTTCACAAAACAAAAGTTGAAATTATTTTATTAATGAAAATATCAAATTAGTGTTATTTCATATATTAAAAAGAAATATTATCATGGATAACTAATATTTCCCATGTATTTTACCAATTACCAAGACCCAATAGGGATATAATAAAATATATTTTTATAAGATAATATTCGTTCTTGGTATTTTTAAATATCCAAGAATTGAATATTATCAAAATTAAAAAAATTATTGTTTGGTAAAAATAATGTTTTAATCAATTATTTAAAGAAATTAAAAATATATAATAAATATTAAATGGTCTATAATATTGTAAATTATTAATTTATGATTTAATTTACATCAAATAAGTAAATATTGAACCCTTGTAATATATAAATATTTGTCACCATAGTTAAAATTAAATAGAATAATTAAGTGATAAATTAAAATCATAACGTTTATATGGATAGAAAAACATGTATATAATTTAATTTTTAAGGATATTACCACCTTTTCTCATCTCATATTTAAAATAAGAGCATTTTTGGAAGTTTTTGGATGTGGTTTAATTTTATTTTAAATTAACACTTTTGGAGATTCAAAAATTGGCCCTCACCACAATTATAGAAGGGAACCTCTTCCCTCACCTCTTCACTTAACATTGAGTAATCATAATCACCCATAACCTACCAAGTTACCTTATAAACTTCTAATGTTACATTCTAGAGGTTTTGGTTTTTTCAAATGACCAACTCTAGTGACTGTAAGAGGAGATTTAGAGGGATTACATCAAAGAAGAGGTAATCCCCTCTACCAATTAATTCCAATTATTTCTTCTTCTACTTCCTCTTATTGAGTTTTTTAAATTGTAAAATAATATATATAGAATATTTCAATATGACTAGATGAAATTATAGTTATTTAATAACCATATTCCACCATCTATGCATACTAAGACAAATGAAATCACCATGCATTCGTACGTACGGCTCACCATCTCTACTCTATTGTGTAATTTATTTTTCCCCACCATCAAACATGGATGGATATAGTGCTAGAAATAATATATATATATATATGTGTGTGTGTGTGTGTTATTATTATAACATGATATGAATCCTAGAAAATATATATACCTTCCCCTTCAATAAAATTTCAAAATTATGGGAATGATATCATCACTCGTGTGTACATATATCCTTCCGTCTCCATGATGCAATGTTATTCATTCTACATGATCTTCCTTAAATCGTAATTATATAAATGAATGGAATGAATAAATATGATATATATTATTCTACTATAATTTTTTAAATTCTATAACAACAACCTTATAAGTGTAACGAGAACTTATAAAATAAAACAAGCATAAGAAAATAAAGATGTTAACACCTGATGGACGAGTAAAAATTTTACAAACAAATAGATGATAATATGATCATATATGATATCATAAATATGACTATGATTCACAAATAAGTTAATTACATTATTTAAATAATTATATGAGAGGTTAAGATACATACAATGTAAATCAGACATGAAGTAAGGGATAATTTCATAATCTCAGTATTATACGATATTGTTTGTATGAAACAATTAACCGAAGTATAAGTATCATCTACCCCAATGTTTATTAAATGAATAATATTATTTATATTATTCTACAATTTTTTAAATTAAATTTTACCAATTAATTAATTTTTATTAAATGGTATGAAAGGGATGTTTTTGTCTTTTATTGATACAAGTTACTTTCTGACATTCTGACAAAAGTGCTACAAAACTGCTTAATTTTATCTTATACGGCATGAATGTATTTTTATGCTTTCATAATGCCCAATTTCCTTAATGCATCCTATACACAATTTTTGGTATATTTTCAAATAGCTTCATTTATTTTAAAATCGTGTGGTATTTTAAAAATTAAAATGTTTTTGAAGAAGAAATTTTATTTTCCAGAACAATTAATATCAAGTGTTTTATCAATATTATTATCCATATAAGATGAAATTATTTAAATAGAATTATTTTTAAATCCATATTATTATAATGGTTTTATTTTTCTTATGACGGAATGATTTTTTTAATCCATTTTTTTATATGGATTAACATTGAATGATTTTTACGAATCCAATTTTATTCCTTGGGTTATGATATGATGAATGATTTATGTTTTCATGGAACATGTAAGAATGATTTAATAATGAGATTGGTTAGATCGGTATCTCCGACCAATGCATTGGGTAATGATTTATATCTAATGAGATAGACTTGAATGGATTGTAAAGTAAATCTGTTTTAGTAATACAGGGTTGAAATGGCATGTAAATCTACTTCAGTTATAAAGGGTCAGAACGACATGTAAATATTGGTCAGTAAAACTGGGCAGGAGCGACAAGTAAATCTGGTTTAGTAATACTAAGCTAGAATAGAATGTAAATCGGGTTCAATAATATAGGGTTGTAATGGTAAATAAACCTTATTTAGTAATGTACTTTTTCCACTATGATGTTATTGGAAATGAGCCTTGGATAATATGGATATGATTTTCCATGCTTATGTGTTTACCACAATTCCATGTTTTATGCCAAATATATTTTATCATTGATCTTGTTCCTTTATTAGTTTTTCCTTATGAACTAAAATTTTTATTTAATGACCCAAGATTTTTATATTTCTTATATATGTTATGATTTTAAAAAGTGATGTTGGTTTTTTACATTCTCATGTTTATATTTTGTTTGATATTTTCCATGTTTACCCTTACTAAGGATTTGAGATCACCCCTTTTTATGTTTTTCCCTTGAAATAAATAAGGATATTATGTAAGATGTGTCGGAATGAGGTTCTATTAATAAAGGAAAATAACGAAAAAAATGTAGCTATTTTATGAACCAATTGTTTATGTTTCCTAGTTTACAAAGACACTAAACTAATACAGTCTTTGGGCATCTATTTGTGTCTTGTATTAGTTATTCCAAAAATAATAATGTCATGTCTCTGTATGTCAATATTGGGGTCTTTACATTTTATTTCCATATATGATTCGACCCATGGTTATTTACATTGATATGTATCCCTATAATGGGTAACCATTACTACTTTAAATCACTTCTTTCACCCGTATCACTAACTTGTGCCGAAATAATCTAAATGATGTCTTTATTTTTCTTCCACCATGGGAAATGCTCTATAAATGACAATAAATTAATTATTCTACCATATCTTATAGAGATACAATACTGGGTTGTACATATCAACATACACCCATTTGGACATGAATTCCATTATAAACATGGATCATTCCCACCATAAAAGACCTTTCTATGATTTCTATCTCAAAATAATAGAAACCCCATGTAAAAAAATCATAAATTCCCTTGATAATGATGATGTCCATTATTAGGTGATTGATGAGACCTCACTTATATTATATAGCTCATCAATGATATCATATCTAGTATCCATGGCCTTAATTATATAATCATGTTTTTATTATCCAATTAATGATCCAAGAAACCTAACTTGGGAATCGAAATGTATTAAAATCATAAAAATACATTGACATTATCCATCCACCATGTTGAACCATATAATACTCTTAATACGTAATGAAAACAATAATACCATAACATTCTTGAATACTAATATATAAGAAGAACTAGAAAGTAAAACTCATTTATAAGTCTAACAACAACCATTGTTAGGGTATTTTCACATATTTTTCCTAGATTTATAACATTAAACTGCATACCACATTTTCCTTACCAAGTGACAATAAAATTTATGAAATGCTCCTCCTTATACAAATTTAAAATGAAAATTAGTTTTCATGTCAATATTTCCTTAAAAGGAACCACAATAGACCATGTTACATGAATTGGAAATATATGATGTCTCCAATTAAGATACATAGAACTACATGGGTTTTAATTTCCTTGATAGGGGTATGTAGGAAGCCCCACTCATTATCCCAATCCCAACTTCACTACACCTAATCCATTAATTAATGGTTATAAATTCTAGAGTTCCAAGATTTTTAGTTATAATGTGAAGTATAACTAACCAACAAATAAGAGATGATGAACTTCTAATACACACATATATTTACATCAATTAATATATTTGATTGATTTATTTCATAAAGGAATCCAATATTAACAATATTACTAAGAAGGATTCTAGAAATGTATTATATCATATAGAGAGTCCTTTATTAAGAATAAAACCCCTATGACGAAGGAATCAACCTCCCATTCCCTCGACCAATGAAAAAACTAGAAGTGTCGCTCATATTTTCCATTGACTGTATGCCTTTTCAAAGTGGGTCCTCATTGACTTGAAATCCATTGTTTGAGGGTTAAATTAGAGTTTTTAGTTTTTATTAGATATAAATGAAGTTCAATTTCTTACCAAATAGTTTTTACCTATCCTTATATATTTTCCCTAGTATATACTGATTACAAATTGTGCCTCATGTTTTGGGCTTACTCGATTTAGTAATTTTTTCAGTGTCTAGGTTGAGGTCATTATAACAATTATAGAATCTAGGGATAAAATACTAGGTTATCATAAAATATTTTTCGATATGATATTCACAATTAAAATCCCCATTACAACTAAAATTTAATTAATTGTTGAATTTTATTATTTCTAATGATAGAAATATCCAAATGATAGTCTCATTGTTGTCTTTGGGAATATTATATGTGTTGTGCCTCACACATTATTTGATAGGATGGTTTGAGGACCACATGAAATTATAAATTCCATAAATTAACTTCCAAAATTCATTTTTCTAACAGTTTTAGTCAATTCGATGGTCACAAAATATTCTATTTATCTATGATAGAATACTGACTAAAAACAATACATGTTTTTAACATAATGTACATTTGTGTAATTTAGTATCTCGATTGAGTGGGTCTGAGTATGTTTTCATAAATTATCATATTAATAAATTATATATGTTAACAAATATGAATTTTTAACTTATATTAATGATAAATCCATTACACAGTACATTCATAAATGATATTCTCAATGCATCATTCTTATACTCAAATTCATGTTAAAGGTAATATTGTTCTACAACCACTTTATCAATTTTCTAATTTTATAACTTTTATTTTATATTAACATTATAATTTTTATGACATTCAAAAACATTATAAAAAGACGTATTAATAATTCAAAAAACATGGAAATAATTTTGAAAACTTTTAATTCAGTATATGTTATATTTCATATGGATGAATTTTTTAATTAAATAATTTTTTTAAAATATGAAATATTCCCCAAAATATAATTTGTATTATTATGATACTTAAATAAATGGAATTTACAAAACTATAATAATGTATAACATACTATGAATTTTAGTATTTTATGTGAATTAACCATAACATGTATCGTCATATATATTTACTTCATTATAGAATTATTTATTCATATATTATTTCATGTCTGTTAACTATAATATGTCAGTTATATCTTAAAAATATTATTTATATATATATATATATGGTATGATCCATCAAACTCCCAATTTTTAGAATTTCATTTAAGAGGCAGATTAAATGCCAAATAATATAGATTATAATTGTTTTTTAGAAGGTGGTTGAGAATTAATGAAAACAAATTCCAATAACATAGATCCATGGTTGAATAAATTTATAAAAATATATTTATACTACATTATGATATAATTATTTTTATAAAATCCCAAAAAATAAATTTTTTGGAGATCTATATTATCTTTAAAAACACAATCATAAATCCTTAAAAATAAATATGATCATTATTATTTCATCAATAGTACGATAAATAATTAAATTTTTGTTTTTACATAAGTATAAGTTTATATTATATAAAAAGGAAAATGTTAGATAAATAGATATAAATTGTAGTATTTATATATACAATGTTTTCGATTGAATTTATTATAATTATTATAGGATACCATCTGCAAAGCTCCCATTTTCTTACCATGAACTCTATATGTGATTGACTATGATCCACCAATGATTTCAATGAAATCATAGTTTCTATAATTCTATTATTACTAAAAAACATTTGATTTTATTTTGAATAATTCTATGTCCTATGGGACTATTCTACCCTATGAAAACCCGGTATTCAATTTAACAATAAAAGTTTCCATAAGTTATTTCCAATGGAACCATATCAATTAATTAATGATATCTATTATTTTTTGAAATATTCACAAATGGAACATTAATATTTCATGATCATACAATGGAAAACTCACAAGATTGATTCATATTCTTGGGAATCTTCATGCTATAAAATATCTTACATTATTATTTTAGGTTGATTAGTTATCAATATTTTGACAATTTTTTCTTCGCATTGTGATACCCCATATTTTACATTAATATATAACATGGATACTATTTAAGAAGAATATAATCGAGAACTCTGTGAAGTATAATTACATCATTAAAATACATATTAACCTAATCATTTATTAAAATTGTTTCTTGATATGGAATTAACTAATAGAACATTATAAATTATTCCAGAAACAAATAGAAAAAATATTTTCTATACAATGATCTCAACAATCCCAATACATTACCAATAAATATGTTATACATTTTCCATATATGTATTTTTTTATTTCAATAACCATAATTTTCATTTTTTTCTCTAACTTCACCAACTAAAAATCCATTAAAAGGGAAAAAAACTAACTACCAAAATTATCATTCATATCAACAAAAATTTACACTTAATTTTAGGTTCAATATTTTTATATTTTTGATGAATAAAGAAACATGAATTGTGAAATTGATTCATAACATATTACTATAAACTATTAAATATCAGTACTCTATTCCCCATATATTGTTTGAATTCTCTCCTTATGAAAAAAAATTGATGATATTAAAACTATTTTAGGTGACGTATTTTTATAAAAAATGGAATCATATATTTTCCACTCATTTACAAGATCCACTAAATAATAAGTTATATAAATCCAATATATCACCATTTTGTCTCCCACTTTTACTACATTAATATTTTATTCTACTAATATTTCCCGTGGGTACTAATTTTCCTTTCAATATTTTGACCACTATGTGTGAGAATTTTGAATCCAAAAATTATAAAAAAAAATATTCGATTTATTTTGATTTAATATAACCAAAAAACTTATTTTGAATGAAATTAAATCCACCATTGGTGACTCATGTTCAAATCCCATGGATAGTAAGCATACATAAATAATTTTTTATGTGAATAAAACATGAAAAACCTATATTTAGGAAAATGTTTTATTCCCAAAAAAATATAACAAAATATCCAATTCCACATTATGTGTTGTGTACTTTTTTCATGTGGAAAAAACTATCTTGATTTTTACACAACTACATTATCTCCTCGCAATATCAGACACACCAATTGTTATATAGACACGTTATAGTCAACCACAAATGTGTTATTACACATCATCAATATAATCACTATACATTAGTAATTTTTTTATTTAATCACCTTTTGTATCATATAATATAGGACTCAAAATATATAGAAGTTTGGTTCAACGTCATCGTATATTATGTAAATATTCAATAATCGTGAAAAATAATTGAAATCCATATCCAACCTATGAATGATCTCAATCAGAAAATTGACCGTGGGTATTTCCCAAAATATATTGACTTCTACCCCCATTGAAATAAAAATTATTTTCTTTCATATAGATAATATTCCTCAAATACTATCAATTTTGGGATAGAAATGCACATTTTCTGAAATAGTGTTTAAAAGTTATTCCAATAAATTTTTGAATAAATTTTCAAGATATATTCCATAGTTAGATAAAATCTTTAATAAATAATTAATTAATCCTCATTTATAATGTCAAAATAAAATTTAATTAATGAAAATATGATTAATAAAATATATTAAATCATTAAAATTGGTAATAATTGCAAATGTAAAATGAAAAATCTTATTATAACTTTTTCAAGAAAGTATATTTAGAGTGTAATAATCCTCAATCCTATTTTTTTATATATTCATATCATTAATTTCATAAAAAAAATAGATTTATTTATTCAAATTGAATAAATTATTTATATGTTGTAGATTATATTTGTTGTTCAAGGGTATATGATTCAATATCTAGTTGTAAATAGATTACCATAAACCGTCCATGAAGTTCACTAAAAAAAATATGTACCACTAAAGGAGGGATGATATACCTAGTAAACACATTTCTCTCAACTTTATCCAACTACACTTTATATACTATTAACTCTCCAAGAACCAAGTGTTAAGAATAAAAAATATTTTATTCGTTTGGGATACAAGTTGATATAGAAATACATGTCCATTTTTGTTGGTATTCCCAAATATTATTTTTGAAACACATCAATTTACATATCCTCTAATAGTAGAAATTTTTTTTGATAAATAATAAAATATTTATTTGAACATATCCAAACAATTTACATTTTAAAGATTTATCGTCTTTAAAAAATATTGAATTAATTACAGGTATTGTTATCTCAAAATATTCTAAATGTTTTGATTATATTTTTTTAAAGTAATAAAAAATGATATCTTACCATAAATATTAATGAAACACTACTACTTTAATAAATAATCTATTATAATAATGGTATCAATCATTAGAACTAAAAATAAATGTGATATTATATAAAAAATGTCAAAATATAACAGGATGACCAAACAATTTCTAATCTTATTCTCCATAAAAACATTCTATCAACACAAAAGAAAAAAATATTGACTTATTAAATACAAATAACTAATATACTCATTCTTTTATATTAAATTAACAATGTTTACCTATAAATATAAATAATGATATCAAACGAGAAAAAAATTAAAACAGTTCTTCTCAGTGAAATAGGTCTATCCACATACCCTCTAGTTAATTCTCTCAAGTGAGTAACTATCTCTAGGTCATTTGAGAAAAAACCTATAATACCTTGTATAATTATGGGTTCTGAGTTTTATGTGGAGATTTTATTTTCTGGTCATGGGATAGAAAAAACAATTGTAATTGGGATTCATATTGGAATTCCAAGAGTTTTATCATCTCAATTAGGTACTACTCAAAATCGATAAAGGCATGCGAGGTGTTACATATGCTTGGGTGATTATAAAAAGGTTTTGTTTGATGTTTTTATTATTAGATAGGGATTTTCTATATCAAAAAGTCACCACATGGTTATAGAAAACAATATACATCCCTAAGATAATCCATACCGATTGTTTTTTCAGTGGGGTTCAGGTGAAGGACAAGTGATTGGTTATAGAGAACTATGTGAGGGAGATATATATAGTGTTGAGTATTTATGAGGAAGCTATGAATAGTGGTCACACATTTTGTTAAATTTTTCAAATATTATATGTATGGGGTTGTGTCTTAGGCTAGTTTGAGATACATTGTTGGTGCACTACATTTCCTACCATGTAACCAAACCATGCATCCTCCAATATATCATTAAAAGGGAAGTTAACAATCTTCCCATTGAAATTTTATTTCTTACACCTCCTCAGTTTTCCCTCTCATTCAAATGAATCATGGGAACTACCATCCAATTACTCTCATTCAATTTCCACATGACACAGGGTGTTCATTGGTGATTCTATAGTGATTTGAGGGGATTTCCCATTCCTTCTCCATTAATTAATCATTCATTAAATTCCACTAATTGTTTTCTAATTCATTAAGGGATTTTAGTATTATTTCTGATTACAAATTGTGGAAATAATTTGATATTAATGGGAGCTTTCATAGCATGTATAGATAATATATTGTGTTAACAAATGTACTTAATGTAACACGATTTGTACATATTGGGGGGAATTTATTTAAGGTTTTTACCAAAATTGAGGAAATTTTTCAATTCGTTAGGTGGGAATGATATAAATGTTTCCAATAATTGTGTCTAGGGTATACCATGGTCCCCCAAGGTATTGTTGGATAGGGTTTTAGTTCATTGATATGGGCCTATGATTTATTAAAAAAATTCAAATTTAAACTGAATTATAAATTTAATTATAGATTTTTGTAATTACTTGTATTCGGTTTGGTGGGATGATACATAGTCTTAAGAGTTGATTTAGGCTCGGATAAAGAATGGTAATTCTTAGGTGAGAGTATATATTATTTGTTTAAAGGATGATAAATCCAAGTGAAGCAGGTGTTCTTTTGAACATCACCCTATGTATATGTTGTTATTTCTGTCGTATGTGATATCTGGCCTCATGATTTTTAGTTATGAAACTTTTAAAATACATATATATTATCATTCTAAAAAAATTATTAAGGATAAATGAAATGATAAGGGCTATGATAGATCTATGATAATTATCTTGCGGAATCATTCATTCATGGTTGAGAGATTAAATATAATTAAGTTCCTAGAGAAATAGAACCCTAAATGAGTTCCATAAAAATGAGAAAGAATGTGGTTGACCTAATATAGATCATTTAGATACCCTGTGTAGGGTTTTAGTGATAGAATATGAATGATTTTCCTATGTAATCCAATATACTATCTTAATATTACTTATATCATTCATGATATTTGATATGATAAAGGGGTGAATGTTCCCCCACCCATTAATATGTGAGTGACTTGGTAGGTATGCCTTAAGAAGGGAATATAGAGTAAATAGGTTCATATTCATAGACCTAGATTATCAATGGAAATGATATGGGCATTAGTTCACCCTCTATTTGATATGATAGTATGGTTTTTCTATCATGGTCGTTTAAGGAATAATATAACTACAATATTGTTATCAGATTTTATACCCTATTAAATTTAGGAATAGAACTAACTGATGAGAACAAGATAGAGGATCTCATGTAGGGTTTCTCAATTATGACACATCTTGGGGGACCATAGAGGGTTACCCAACCGTATAAAGACCCTAATTTGTGTTAGTATATATGAGATAGTTGTAACGACCCAATCTTTTTGAGTAGTATATTAACTTACCCTTAATGATTTAATAAGATGTTAATGGTTAATGCAGAAAAAGGAGTCGATGTCTTCATCCAGTAGACTCGAACCTTATGAAGCCCACCTTTCAGAGCTTGGGAAGGAGGTAGCATCTGTGGGCTTCACCTTGGACCAAGCCCAAGCCGAACTCCAGTGTGTCAAGCTTGAATGGAAACGCCTGCGGGAGAAGTTCAAGTTAGTAGAGATTACTACTAGGGCAATGTTATCTGAGCCTCCCTCATATTCTCTCACCATAGCACACCTTACACTTAGTTCATATGCCGGTGTTATAAGGGGTTATGTGATGAGACCCTAGCTTCTTTGTGTAATCCTTTGGGATGAATGAATTGAGATTTCATCCTTTAGTGATGTTTGTGAAATTTCAAATGTCCGGATAATTTTAGGATGTATTTTATTTTGAAAAAAGGATATTTTAAAATATTTATGTAAACCCTAAATAATTAATTATGTGTAATGATTTTCAAAAAATGGTCTTCTATAAAAGTGTTCAATAAGGAATTTGGAGTCTAATAAGATCAACTTTATTTTTGATGAATAGTAAATTATGAATAGTGATTTTACACTTAGGATTAATAATGTGACCAAATGGATTAGTAATTTAACTCAAATAAAGTTTTAATATAATTTAGACACCTAGATTAAGTAATGTGATTCAATAAAATGGGTAAATAACGGTTTCCTCACATTCCATATAAATACCCACCCTTTCCTCCTTTAGTTTTCACTCCCCACTCTCCCCCAACAAAGTTCTGGTCTCCTTACCTCCCAAGGAGTCCTCCCAAGGTGCCCCCAAGCCCTCAAGGTCCAAACCATTGAGTTATAATAGTTACGTTTTAAGGTAAGGGATCCGACCTCTCTCTTTCTTTTCATGTAATCTCTTTTATGTCATTCCCTTTATGCTCCATGTTCTTATGTGAGAGGATGTTCTTTTATATTAATATTACATCCCTTTTCATGTTTATATGATGAGAGATCCCCTCTTACTCTCATCATTTTGTTTTATGAAAGTTTATGTGATGCCGTTATGCTGTCGAATTTTTAAGGGATTCTTGCACCCTTCTCAATTTTCAAGTTCGATTTTCATGTCAAGTCTTTCAAGTTCCTTTTAATTATGTTGGGGTATGATATATATATCTATCATACCGATCTATTATGATCATATGATGAGTGACCCTATTTGATCTTGTCAAATCTTTTTTTTATTGAAGTTTAAGTGACGCCGTTAGGCTGCCGAATTTTCATAAGAGAAATCTTATTTTTGTCTCACTTCCATGTTTTTCATTTCATATGATATATCTTTTAAATTTCATTACCATGTTCTTAAATCCCTTATATTCTGTCCCCATACTATTTTATGGATCATTTATGAGTGGGTGACCCATGTTCCCTCTCTTTTCAATGTTTTCTAAAACCTTGTAACATAGCCGTTATGCTGCAGAATTTTCGTCTCAAAATGCCTCTCTCTTTTCTCAAAATTATTTTATGTTATAAAGTGAATACTCAAAGCTCTTATTTCTACAAGGGTATTCACATATATATCAAAATGTTCTATTTTAAATTCTGGGATTTACATACATGAAACCCGCTTCCCCTTTCCGTGGTTTTAAAGTGACATAAAGATCATGTCTTTAAAGAAGTTTTTTTAAAACGTTATGATTATGAAATGAAACCCATTTATTTTATGCTATATGGGTTGTTTATGAAATGATTGATGATGATATATGTTGGTCACATGATAATAAAGACATGTCAAGGGTGCGCCCAGATAGCGCTCCAATGCATTGGGTAAAGACTTAATCTCTAGAGATGACTTTTTAGACTGATACCTTGGTGAATAACCTTGGTAATTTTTAATGACACCTTGGGGATGGACCTTGGTGAAACGAAATGATTTTCAATATTGAATGTTGCAGCCACATCTTCAAGTTATGAAAAATGTTATTTTTATTATGATGTATCTCATGATTTCTTTCTCATGCCTTAAAGTTCTTTTCATGTCCTTATTAAAGTATCTCAAGTTCACATGTAAAATGTTTCTCTTGTTTCCCTTACTGGGCCTTCTGCTCACCCATTAATTAGATGTATGTCCCCAGGTTATGAGATGCAGTAATGAACCTAAGATGAACTTAAGGAGAAGCCTTTTAAGTGTTTAAGAAGAATGTTTTATGTTCTTTTCATGTATTATGTTCCTTGTTTCCAAGACACTAAACCTTAAAGATCCTCAGTTTCGTGTAATGAAATTATAGTTTATGTTATAAAAAGATGGGATGTTATAGTTGGTATCAAAGGATGGTTTAGTTATTTGTGGAAATTAGGATATAAAAACTTTAGGAAGAACCCTATAGAAAAGTTCAAATATAGGAAAACTTCCTGGTATTTTGGAAAGTATTGAGTAAGTGGTTTATCAAACAAATACATCCCTATCTGGATACGAGCAGGTAGAGGCGGCTCTGGCACAGATGTACATAGGGGTAAAACCCGAAAACACCGCTTTGAGCTAGACTCGAACGGGAATTGGTGCACGATAACGGGCCTTGCTACACTCTTTGTTACGACACTCCTGGGGGATATGTTTGGTTAATCCCAAGATTTTTATGAATCATTATGAAGGAATTATAGAGAAGTGTAATTGTCTAATCATGAAGTCTTAGTTAAAAGATTCATAAATGAAATAAGTTTATCACTAAGGTTTTATTCTTTTAGAAAATGTCAGGCAATAGGAGGAACCGTGCCGATGGTGACGACAATGCACCATGTGCTGACGGCCCTCCGATGGAAGCCGGAATGGAAATATTCATGCGAATGATGAACCAACTGACTCAAGTTATGAGTAATAACTTGAATCAAGCTTAGATGCCGACCTCACCACGAAGGGAAAAACACTCTGTTGAGTCCCTCATGCATCAACGACCACCATCATTCAGTGGATCTACTGACCCTTTGGTTGCGGAACAATTGATAAGCTCCATTGAAAAGATCTTTTCTGTACTCCTTTGTTCGGAAAAAGAAAAAGTCACCCTTGCTGTTTATTGCCTAGAGGGAGAAGCTGACCAGTGGTGGTCACTGGTCAAAAACACAAAGCCTAGAGGAGAGATGGAAGCTATAGAGTGGGAAGAATTACAGGGAATATTCTTTAACAAGTATTTCCCTCGTTCCATGAGAACGATAATGGAGAAAGAGTTTCTCGAGCTGAAGCAGAAGGAGAACGAATCTATCGGAAGCTATGAGATGAACTTCACCTGACTTTCACGATATACCTATAGCTTTGTCATGGATCCATGTGGGAAGGTTGCTAGATTTTTCAGTGGACTGAGACCTCATATGCGGAATAATTTAGCCAACCGGGACTACGATAGAGATGAGGAGATCGTGCGGAGTGCAATGAAAGTCGAGCTATAGTTTGGTGAGACACAGTGGTCTCATAAATCAAATGAAAAGAAGAGATCGTTGGAGCCTAGTTTAGGGAAGACTTTTGATTAGGGAAGAGGTGGAAAGAAAATGAAACTTACCACATGCAATAAATGTGGGAAGAAGCATCCGGAGAACTGCTTGGTCAGAAGTGGCAAGTGGTACAAGTTCGGAAGAGGAGGCCATATTGCTCGGAATTGTCATAGTGAAGTGAAGCCTCAACTCCCCAACACTAACGACAGAGGAAAGATGGTTCTGGCCTTACCTGAAGTCCATTGCTTCAAGTGTGGAAAGCTTGGGCACTATGCTAATCTCTATCCAAATCCAAGGGAAGTGGAGGGGAATCACCATCAACCTTAGAAAAGGCCAGGGGAGCAAGGGCGTGCTTTTGCTATCACAACAACTGAAGTTGAAGCTCCGAATGATGTGGTTGTAGGTACTCTTGTTTTCCTCTCAAAACTAGCAACTACTTTGTTTGATTCTGGTTCTACGCATTCCTTTATTTCCTCCATGTTTGTAAAGAATATAGAATCAATCCCGGAATTGCTTGAGGTAGAGTTGTCCGTCATGACTCCAAGTGGGATTATCCATGCATCAATAGTGTTTAGAGACTCTAGTGTTTATTTTAGTGAGAACAATCTTATCGCAAATCTAGTAGTCATTCCCATGTTGGAATTCGACGTTATACTAAGGATGGACTGGCTCTCAAAGTATAATGCTAAGATCAAATGCAAAAGTAAGGAAATCTCAGTAGTCTTGAATAAACAACCTACAGTTATCTTCCAAGGAGAGATATCCCAAACTGATCCCTATCTAGAAGAACCTCCTATAGATTTCTTTATGGAGTTAATCGGTGATGATGAAGAAGGAAAAGGGATCATACCAATAGAAGATGTTCCAATTGTTCATGAATACATGGATGTATTTCCTGAGGAGTTACCTGGACCTCCCCTCGAAAGAGAGGTAGATTTATCCATTGAACTCATACCTGGGACTCAACCGATATCAAAGACTCTGTATAGAATGGAAAATGTGGAGCTAGAAGAGTTAAAGAAACAACTCCAAGACTTTTTGGAGAAGGGGTTTATCCGTCCGAGTGTGTCTCTTTAGGGAGCACCAGTTCTCTTTGTGAAGAAGAAGGATGGATCAATGCGGATATGCATTGATTATAGAGAACTGAATGGGATCACAGTGAAGAACAAATGCCCTGTTCCAAGAATTGAATATTTGTTTGACCACCTTCGTGGGACACAATTCTTCTCCAAGATTGACCTTCGATCTGGTTATCATCAACTGAGGGTTAAGAAATAAGATATTTCAAAGACTACCTTCTGATCAAGATATGGGCATTATGAGTTTACTGTTATGCCCTTCGGCTTGACTAATGCTCCTGCTATTTTCATGGATTTGATGAATAGAGTCTTTAAGGGCTACCTTGATAACTTTGTGGTAGTTTTTATTGATGATATTTTGAAATATTCAAAATGTCTTAAGGAGCATGAAGATCATCTGAGGGTTATTTTGAAAACTCTGCGGAAGGAGAGGCTCTTTGGAATGTTCAGAAAGTGTGAGTTTTGGTTACAACAAGTGGCTTTCTTAGGGCACATCGTAACCAATGAAGGAATCTCGGTTGACCCTGCCAAGACAATGGTTGTGGAGGAGTGGCCTCAACCCACAACAGTAACTGAGATTCGTAGTTTCCTTGGTTTAGCGGGATATTATAGGAGGTTTGTGAAAAACTTTTCACGGCTTTCTAATCACTAACCAAGATCACTCGAAAAGGGGTTAAGTTCATCTGGACAAAGGAAAGTGAGGAAAGTTTCTAAGAGCTGAAGAAGAGATTGGTTACTCTACCTGTGTTAACACTACCCTCTATCGGAGAAGGATTCATTATTTTTAGCGATGCATCTCTGAAAGGGATTGGGTGCATCCTCATGAAAAATGACAAGGTAATTGGCTATGCATCTCGACAGTTGAAGATTCATGAGCAGAATTATCCTACGCATGATCTAGATCTTGTGGTAGTTGTTTTTGCTCAAAAGATATAGAGGCACTATCATTATGGGGAGAAATGTGATATATACACCGACCACCAAAGCTTAAAGTATATTTTCACGCAGAAATAATTCAACATGAGACAAAGGAGATGGTTGGAGCTTATTAAAGACTATGATTGTTCAATTTATTATCACCCTGGAAGAGAAAACAAATTCGTGGACGCGTTAAGCAGGAATGATCCTGTTGTTTTGGAAACAATGAGGATCCTAGGAGATCCCTTGATTAAAGATCTAGTAAAACTGGACATGGGAATTATAAGGAAAGGGACATCATCAACCCTATCCCAAATGATTTCTCAACCTTCATTACTAGAGAAGATCAAGAAGGCTCAAAAAGAAGATCCTTTGCTGCAGGAGAAGTTGGGGGCTGTAAAAGATGGGAAGTTCCCTGATTTCAATATTGATCAAGAAGGTGTATTGAAATTTCGTACAAGACTATGTGTTCCATCTATTCCGGAGATAAAGAAAGATCTGATGGATGAAGCTCATAGCTCTACTTTCTCTATACATCCGGGAAGCACTAAGATGTATATAGACCTTCGTGATCATTATTGGTGGGATAACATGAAGAGGGAGATTGCTGATTACACTACAAGGTGCCTGGTGTGTCAGCATGTCAAGGCAGAACGACAACTTCCTAAGGGGGTATTACAACCGCTACCCATACCAGTATGGAAATGGGATAATATCACTATGGACTTTGTAACTGGTCTCCCGAAAACATCCAAAGGAAACAATGTGATATGGGTTATTGTGGACCGTCTCACCAAGACAACCCGTTTTATCTCTATTCGGGAATATTTCTCTCTCGATCAGCTTGCCAAGATATATGTGAAGGAAGTGGTAAGGCTGCATGGGGTAACACTATCCATCGTGTCTGATCATGACCCAAGATTCACATCAAAATTCTGGAGAAGTCTTCAACATGCTCTGAATACTGAATTGAATTTTAGTACAGCCTATCATCCTCAAACTGATGGCCAATCTGAAAGGACTATTCAGACACTCGAAGACATGTTGATATTATGCTCAATGGAATTTAAAGGTGGATGGGATCAACACCTACCATTAGTTGAGTTCTCCTATAACAACAGCTTCCATTCGAGTATTCAGATGGAACCCTGTGAAGCTCTGTATGGAAAGCGATGTATAACTTCTACTTGTTGGGATGAAACTGGTGAGAGAAAGCTTCTTGGGCCTGATCTCATGCAAGAGATGACAGAATAGGTTCATTCCATCCAACAACACATAAAGGCTGCTCAGAGTTGGCAAAAGAGCTATGCTGACAATCGTCGAAGGGACTTGGAGTTTGGTGTTGGTGACAAAGTCTTCCTTCGAATTTCTCCCTAGTAGAGAGTCGTGTGGTTTGGGAAAAAAGGGAATCTCAGCCCTAGGTACATTGCCCCTATGAAATCCTTGATCGCATAGGAGCAGTGTCCTATCATCTAGCACTTCCACCGAACCTAGCTCAAGTTCATGTTGTCTTCCATGTATCTCTCTTGAGGAAGTACATACCCGACCCTTCGCATGTACTGAACCCAGAGGTGGTACAACTGGAACATGATCTCTCTTATGAGGAGCAACCAGTGGAGATCTTGGACCGTAGAGACAAGGTTCTATGAAACAAGACTACCCACCTTGTGAAAGTGTTGTGGAGGAATCATAAATATGGAGAAGCAACTTGGGAGCCTGAGGAAACGATGAAGCAAAAGTACCCTCACCTTTTCAACTAGGACTCAAGTATAAATTTCGGGGATGAAATTTCTTAAGGGGGGAAGAATGTAACGACCCAATCTTTTTGAGTAGTATATTAACTTACTCTTAATGATTTAATAAGATGTTAATGGATAATGCAGAAAAAGGAGTTGATGGCTTCATCCAGTAGACTCGAACCTTATGAAGCCCACTTATCAGAGCTTGGGAAGGAGGTAGCATATGTGGGCTTCGCTTTGGACCAAGCCCAAGCCGAACTCGAGCGTGTCAAGCTTGAACGGAAATGCCTACGAGAGAAGTTCAAGTTAGTAGAGATTACTACTAGGGTAATGTTATCTGAGCCTCCCTCAGATTCTATCACAATAGTACACCTTACACATAGGTCATATGCCGGTGTTATAAGGGGTTATGTGATAAGACCCTAGCTTCTTTGTGTAATCCTTTGGGATGAATGAATTGAGATTTCTTCCTTTAGTTATGTTTGTGAAATTTCAAATGTCCGGATAATTTTAGGATGTATTTTATTTTGAAAAAAGGATATTTTAAAATATTTATGTAAACCCTAAATAATTAATGATGTGTAATGATTTTCAAAAAATGGTCTTCTACAAAAGTTTTCAGTAAGGAATTTGGAGTCTAATAAGATCAACATAATTTTTGATGAATAGTAAATTATGAATAGTGATTTTACGCTTAGGATTAATAATGTGACCAAATGGATTAGTAATTTCAGTCAAAGAAAGTTTCAATATAATTCAGACACCTAGATTAAGTAATGTGATTCAATAAAATGGGTAAATAACGGTTTCATAAATTATTAGTCAAGTATTAGTTTTTTTCGGATGAATAGTGTTTTTTAATTAAAAATTTAATTAAAAATTATTTTAAAATTATTTTTATAAAAAGGACTTTATTTTTGAACTCAGAGCATCGATATTATGTTATGGTGATTTTGGGGGATTTTGCTGGAAAAAATGAATTCTCGAAGAATAGTGTTTTTATTTAAAAATTAAATTAAAAATATTTAGAAAAATATTTTTATAAAATGGAGTTCATAAATGTAATTAGAGCATCGATATTTGGTTAAGGTGAAATTTTGGGATTTTTCTGAGAAAGATGAATTTTTCAGTGAATAGTAAAAATGCAGTTTTAGGGTTTCGGTATGTTTAACGACATCATAACTGTGTCATGATGATGTCATGAGATATTTTAAGGGTTGTCCGGCCAAGGGTGATGAATTATTGTTTTGGGGGTCCCATGTGGCCTAACTCCATGGTAAATTCCAAGGGAGAGCACATGGTTTTGAGAAAAGCATTTGTGAGGTGTCTCTTGGTCATTAATGTCTTGTCCCCTCACTTTCCCTATAAATACCCACCATTTCCTCCATTAGTTTTCACTCCAAACTCTCCTCCAACAAAGTTCTTGTCTCCTTACCTCCCACGGAGTCCTTCCAAGGTGCCCTCAATCCCTCAAGGTCCAACCCTTTGAGTTTTAAGAGTTATGTTTTAAGGTAAGGGATCCGACCTCTCTCTTTCTTTTCATGTAATCTCTTTTATATCATTCTCCTTATGAACCATGTTCTTATGTGAGAGGATGTTCTTTTATATTCCTCTTACTTCCCTTTTCATGTTTATATGATTATAGATCCCCTCTTACTCTCATCATTTCGTTTTATGAAAGTTTAAGTGACGTCGTTAGGCTGCCGAATTTTTAAGGGATTCTTTCACCCTTCTAATATTTCAAGTTCGATTTTCATGTCAAGTCTTTCAAGTTCCTTTTTATTATGTTGGGGTATGATCTCTATATCTATCATACTGATCTCTTAGGATTATATGATGAGAGACCCTATTTGATCTTGTCAAATCTTTTTTTTAATAAAGTTTAAGTGACGCTGTTAGGCTGCCGAATATTCATAAGAAAAATCTTATTTTTGTCTCACTTCCATTTTTTTCATTTCATATGATATATCTTTAAACTTTTATTACCAGTTTCTTAAATCACTTATATTATGTCCCCCTACTGTTTTATGGATCATTTATGAGTGGGTGACCCATGTTCCCTCTCTTTTCAATGTTTTCTAAAACCTTGTAACATAGTCGTTATGCTGCAGAATTTTTGTCTCAAAATGCCTCTCTCTTTTCTCAAAATTATTTTATGTTATAAAGTGAATAATCAAAGCTCTTATATCTACAAGGGTATTCACATATATATCAAAATTTTTTATTTTAAATTCTGGGATTTACATACATGAACCCCACTTCCCCTTTCCGTGGGTTTAAAGTGACATAAAGATCATGTCTTTAAAGCAGTTTTTTAAAACGTTATGATTATGAAATTAAAACCCATTTCTTTTATGATATATGGGTTTTTTATGAAATGATTGATGATGATACATGTGGCTCACATGATAATAAATAAATTTCAATGGTGCGCCCAGATAGCGCTCCAATGCATTGGGTAAAGACTAAATCTCTAGAGATGACTTTTTAGACTGATACATTGGTGAATAACCTTGGTAATTTTTAATGACACCTTGAGGATGGACCTTAGTGAAACGAAATGATTGTCAATATTGAATGTTGCAGCCTCATCTTCATGTTATGAAAACTGTTATTTTTATTATTATGTATCTCATTATTTCTTTCTCATGCCTTAAAGTTCTTTTCATGTCCTTATTGAAGTATCTCAAGTTCACATGTAAAATTTTTCTCTTGTTTCCCTTATTGGGCCTTATGCTCAAACTTTCTTTTGATGTATGTCCCCAGGTTATGAGAAGCAGTAATGAACCTAGGATGAACGTAAGTAGAAGCCTTTCAAGTTTTTAAGAAGAATGTTTTATGTTCTTTTCATGTATTATGTTCCTTGTTTCAAAGACACTAAACCTTAAAGATCCTCAGTTCCGTGTAATGAAATGAAAGTTTATGTTATAAAAATACGGGATGCTATAATAGTAGTGGATAGAGTTTATGAATTTATTAATGAATATAGGTGGTTTTATTAATAAGATAACCAAGAGGACGTGATAGGTTTATGTGTAATGTAGAACCCTATGAGGACGATGAAATCATATAGATAGGTGATACATTATTTTAGTAATAATACTTATGATATATTATTGGGAAATAATTAATCCCTTTAATATAGAATATGAGATATTTTGAGGTGAGTGTTATTCCCAATGATGAAATATTATAGGGTGAGAATTTTCCTAATTATATGATTATGAAATATGATGATGGTTCTATTTTCCACAATGAGAAATTATGAGGAACAAACTATTCCCGATGATATGACATATAAGATATTACGAGGTGGTCGCTACTACACTAGATGAGAAATTAGGGGCATATTATCATTTCCCATAGATGTGATTATAAGATACAAGGATGGTGTTATTACAATTGGGGAGACATTATGAGGAAGACACTTGTCCACCCAGTTTGATTATGAGATACATGGTGGTAACTACTATCCAATATGAGATATTATAGTGTGGGATTCATCCCAAAATTTTGATTATTAGATCTGAAGTGGGTGTATTCCCTTGATGAGATAGTATAGTGTGAGCACTATTCCCCCTAATATGGTAATAAGATATGCTGTTGGAACTACTTCCCTCAATGTAATTTATGTGTGGGGAATCATTCCCCCTGATGTACTTTCTACTTTTAGGGTTGGACATATTTCCCCTAAAGTGATATGAGATGAACAAGGTGTGTAAATTTCCCCCATGTAATATATATATATATGTATGATGATCTGGGTTTGGAGACTTTGAACTAGAGTGATCATATATTCTTATTTACATCTTCATGAGATTATAAGGTAGGACGTGAATCCCTTGATATTATGAAACATGATCATATAAATATTGAATTGGTATAATCATGTATGTTTGATCCACATTGTCATCTTAGAACCCCAAGATCTATGATATTTATATTACTATGTGATATTTTTGATTATTTTATGGTTTGACCATATGTTTATAGAAAATAGTAATGTGTAATTTAGGTACACCAAAGGGTGTGGTGTACCTATTTTTAAATTCACCAAACATTAGAATCCATGTCACTTTTGTACCAAATAAGACCGTAATGTTCCAAATTTTAGGTAGGGAAAAGGCCCAAGTTTTGGTCATTTAGTTGGATATCATGGAAAATGTCTACAGATGAATGTTATAAGTCATTGGGAAGGTAATGGAGTGTTCTTTTATTTTTATTTCCTTTTTTTACTTATATATTTGATTGACTCGATGGAAAATTAGTGGGATGTGTGACTGTGTTCTTATGCATCACATTTTTCATAGAAATATTCCTTTTTATTAATTTTTATTACTATTCATGTTTTTTTTATATTTTCTTGTGTTAGTTTTTCTATTGTTTACATTTATATGGAGAATTTTAAGATATCCCACACATTATTACACATTTTTTTACATAATTTTTATCATAAATATCCACAAAACAAAATCAAATTATAATAATGTATAATGTGTTTAGATCATTAGATTTTAAGTAAAACAACATTTCAAAAACTATATAATGTTTATTTAAGATTAATCATATTCCCTAACATCCCATTTTTCCTCATAAACTAAAAAATAAATCCCAGTGAATACGTAATGGTAAAGGATGTGATTATATTCTTTATAGGGGATCAATTAGAGTAAACATGAAACAATTGTGATTAGAGGCACATAATGAAATAAAAAAGATATTATTAACATGGATTCATTTCTTTAAAATTTTGTATCATAAATTATAGCATCAATAGAATGTGGAAAAAATATAAAACATGACATCATAAGCAAACTCATGGCTCACCACTAAGACAACATTACATAGTGTGATAGGTGTGCACCAAAAATGGCATCTCATGAGTTGAAAACATTACCCAATTCATTGTATCAATATCTTCATAAAATTATTTATAAAAAAATTTCCATATAGATCATATATCATAGAAAATTATTTCATCAATTTCCCATGAATAATAGAAACGGGTTTCTTGTAATAGTCATTGAGATAATAAAATCTTAAAAGAATGATCCTTTTAACATTTTAAACTCGTGATAAATGAATTCATGTTTTATACATGTAAACAAAAAATCAATGAAGTATAATTATATCTATATAAATAACTATTAATAGAATAAGGTCTGTTATTCACAGTATATGGGTATGGTTTGGAAACCCCAATGATGATTTCAGTACAAAAAATGCATTCAAAATGCATAATGAAAAGGGAATAATGAGAGAGAAATGTACTATTTCATTTGTAGGGAATAAATTTGAAAAAAAAGTAATGATTATGAACACAAAGATACATTATCAAATGAATTTAAAAATAGATATTACAAAATAATTAATTAAATAAATGGTTAAAAGATTAGGATCCCTTAATATAAATATCACTTCTTAATCATATATGGTAGATAAATTGAAAGCATGAGTGATTTTTAAAAGATATAATAAAATAATAAGAGAGGGTGGTAACTTCCCAGGATAATGGGAGTGAATGAAATTTTATGGATAAGATGGATTTTTATAGAAAAATGAGGATTATTGTTTATTCCTTTTTAAATTGAGGCCTTTGAGATCTTGGTTGTGGAAAATTGAAATCCATTGGGTCATATTTATGGAAATTTAAGTAGTGGATTTTAATTTTATCCAAGAGATAATTGAAATTATATTTTTTTTCATTGGGAATGTAAAATAAATATTTACGCAAAATATTATTTAAAATTTATTAATTTCAATTTTAGACATCGGGTAGTTATTTATCAGTTTGTAAAAAAATCTAAGTTCATTATAATATATTATATTAAATAAATAATTATCCATGGTCATGGATTATCTTATATTAGTTATTAAATCATTATTAGATATTTATTAATTCATAAAACATATTTAAAATAAATAAATTACTAATCAAAAAACAATTTATCTTATAAAATAATTAAAATTTAAGCCCTATCAAATTTCAACATGTTGGTTTCAAATATCATGTTTGTTTTATAGAAATATATTACAAAATATGAGAAAAAATAATTTTAAATACAAATTACATATTTCCTAGAAAATACTATTTTCAATAGAAAACAAAATATATTTTCTCTTTAATGATTTCAATTTTTTTATAATATTATATTTATGGATTGAGACAAAATTATTTTATGTAATAATTTTGAAAATACCATTAAAATGTTATTTTACTATTATATTTGGTATTATTACTATTCAAACAGTCATATAATGGTCACATTGCAGCTTTTATGTAATGGTAAGATCCCAACAGTCATATTTCCCAATACAAACTCTATGTTTTCCATTATTCTTTCACCTCATCATTGTAACGACCTAGGTATTTATAGAATAATAATTTTTCAAATCTATTAATTTTTATGAATTATATATTAATTTTATGTTTAATATTACACTTTTTTTGATATCATACTCAACACACAAAAATAGGTTTCTTTGAAATCTTATGTTGCACACAACTTTGAGTTATACTGAAAAAATATATAACAATAATATTATTTTAATTATTAGTTAAGGCAGAGCCATTATATTGCTGGGAATGAAAATAAATAACTAAATTATGACTAAATAAATTTTTTATATGTTTTAACATTTATCCTAATAATTTTAGTGTTTTAAAATAAGAATTAATCCAATTTTAAGCATTAAATACTCTAATATTCTTTAAAACGACGATTTGCCACCTTTTGATAGAGAACCCTTATTAAATATAGATTTTTTCACTTTCATATGTTACATTTCACAAAATAAACTTCATATTTATTTGTGGGGAATCAAAATTTACGTTGTGTGAATTTTTGGTATTTTTCTGATAAAGTTTATTTTTAATGAATAGTGAATAATACTGCATTTTATGTCAAAACTATCTTTTCATCTAATTTATTTATATGATTATATTATCCTTTTAATATATTTTAATGTCTAATTAGATTATATTTTTTTATTTAATCCAATTTTGTTCATTGGTAGTAATTTCACTTTGAAATTGGACCTAAACACATGTCAATTTTTTGGTAGATTTCACTTCTTAAAAATACGCTTTTTCATTTTAACAACATGAATTAATTTTAAATAAATTTATAAAACTTCAATTTTTTGGATTTGGAAAAATAGATTCAATATTTATAATCATGATGTAAAAATTTTGTACATAGTTAAATTTGTTTTAGTGATTATGAATAGTAACTCTAGTAAATATTTTATGTACCATGGTTAAAGGGTAAATCTGTTAAATAAGGGTAAAAAATAATATTATAATAATATTAAATTACCCTAATATAGATCCGTTCCCCATTGAATGAGTTATGTCCATCCATTATCATCCTTGGGTATATTTTTGGACCCTATGGAGCTACTTTTGTGTGGAAATGACATTTAATTACTTTTAACTTAAAGTTAAGTAAAATATAACCCAAACATGTATCTTTTACTAAAAAAATATATATATGGAGTTATATAAGTTATATCTTAAACTATAAATAGTCATTATAAATATAAAAAGATTTCTTATATAATCTTCTTTTATTTATAATTTTTAGACATCATATAAATAAGTTTATGTTTGACACAATAGTGATGTGGTGATTACCTTATTAATGAAAGATTTAAAAAAATGAGATTATAAATATTAAAATAAATTTATTTTGAAACTGTTTATGTCATCCAAGAATTTTATGGATTATTATGAATTTTTATTTATTTATTAATTATTTTTTTAATTAATCTATTTTCCATGGATTTTTAAAAAATCATGATATGAATAGTATAAAATTTAACATAAATGATTTTTTAAATCAATTAATATTTTATTAAGTGATATAATAGTCCTAAAAATCTAATATTCGACCAAATAACATATATATTGTTATATATGCCATTAATGATCCATTTTAGGTCTCTTGTAATTTTATAGTAACTATATTAACCGTATATTATGAAAACACTTGAAGACATAATAAGAGTTAATTTATTTAACTAAGGGTTAAAGATAAATAATAAAGTTAATTTTTTGAACTAAGATATTCTAAATACCATTAGATGAGATTATTTATGCCCATAATCATCTGATATTTGAAATATTTCACTTTGGTGTTATTATAATTCGAAAATAAATTAATAATAAAATTATACATTCAAACTTTCCTAAAGAGCCCTTCCTCACTCTTATAAAAGGACACCACCATCAACCCTTACTAACACTTCTAAATCCCTCTCAGATCATCCAAAATCTACCCAAATAAGCTCCCAACATCCTTCTATTCCTCCTAGAATCCTTACATTTGGTAGAAGGCAGTTAAATAATTCATTTTAGCATAAATAAAAATGTGTTACCCGATTTGAAGTAATGTATTCTATCACGATTCTTTCATTTTTTTTCTTTCTCTAACCCTCTAAACTCTATTTATTAAATTATTTTATAAAAAAACAGTATCTTAAATATACTGGGTTCTATTTATGAGAAGTATTCAAACTACACTTACACGCACATATTTCTATTGAGTATAGAACATACTATTTCTGTGGACGACGAACTACCGCCTCACGAAATGATGATTGGTCAATATTATCCTACCAGCTATTATGGTGGAAATTATGATGGCACTATAATTATATAAGATATATAAGATATTTATTTTATCTCTATTCTTATGTAATTCTAATTTAGAACATAACATTATTCTTTTCATGCCGTATAAATACGATAATTTCATTTAAGAAAGTGTGGACTACCGCCCCCTCAAAGTGATATGATTCATTCATGCCATACATGGAACGTATAAATAATATAAGTAATTAAATTATATATGATATTATACTGGAATTATAATATACTTATTTATCATTTTGTTTCATTCCTTTAAATAAGAGAAAAAAATAAAAGTAGCATTTATGCGTACATACAGCTTACCGTCTCCATGAACAGTGCATTTCATTTCATATATCCAAATGCTATAGACTATTCTAAATAAATATATTATGGATATATATGATATAAATGATATCTAAATCATAAATATCATTTTTTAGATTATTTAATTTTGACCACATGGATATTTTGTAATGATTACATGTTCATTTTTTACTCAAGTTCTGAACATCGACAAAATGTCTGATATAAACTCAAATAATTAGATAATTGTTATAGCAAGGTAATAAGTGATATAAAAGGAATAATAAACATGAAAAAGTTTATAATTATAGTATAAATTAAATTATATTTTTTATTAAGGAAAAATATGGAATATATGTGAGAAGTCGGACTCGAGGTAAGGGACTTCATCTCAATGTCCTTTCATTGAGGAATGTTTTGATAATATACACCTCCTTCTTTTAAACGATTTATAATAAACCCCTTTGACATTTAATTTAATTCAAAGGGAATATTTTATATATGAATCATTTTAATAAATGAAAAAAGGAATTTTTTTAACATATGCATCGATAATGACCTCTCTGCCACCGTAATCATTATTTGGCATCCTCTATAAGCCTTAGTGTTTTTAAAAGAAAAAAATCCATTATTCCATTTTTGGGTGTTATGGAATTGAAAATGGTTTTGGAAATATATTTTTTATTTCAATGTATTGAAATAATTTTTTCATTTAAAATGAATGTTTATTAGTGAAATGTTGATATTTGAAATATTTTATGTTTTATGATTATATTATGGTACTTGGTAATTTGACGGGTGGTTACATGATAAATCAAATGATGGGTGGTCTGTAATAAACCAATGATTGGTGGTTACATTATAAATTCCAATTCATTGGGAATGGAAGTCGGTTGTATGGATATTACGTTTAGTGATATGGGTAGAATTCAATCGTATGGTTATTTTATTTAAGTACGTTTATGTCCTAAGTGACCTTTATATGTTATATGTTGATTTATATGGGATTTATGGTAATATTTTGGTTACAAAAATGGAAAAATTGATCTTAAATTCAGTGAAGTGTTCTTGCTACTTCTTAAAGGTGAAAGTTATTACATTATTATAAAGTATTAATGCTTTACTTGTTGTTTTGAAAAACTAATAGTTTTCCTTTTTTATGTATACCTTACAAATATTTTTATGCCTATCCCATGTTTTTAATGTTTTTCTAAAGACATAAATTGGAATAGGTTAAAGGATGGGATCAAGTAAATGTCATTCTGTTTAAAACATGGAACTAAACATGTTTCATTTTTCATGTGTTTTAATTTTATGACAAAAAAATAAATACCGAGTAGAAGTGTGTATATGTAATATTCAACATATATGAATAAGTTATGACCTAATTCTCTAAAGATATAAACCTTAAAATATCATCAATTTTAATTATTAACTTAATTCAAGATTATGTAATGTGTAAGGTTGGGTCCTTACAGTTTGTATTAGAGGTCATTTTAGATTACATTAGAGGTTATGGTGTAATTTAAGCATAAGTGACATAACCATAATAGTTAGCATATTAGAAAGATTAATAGTTATTTTAGATATATTTAATGAGTTTAAGATAACATGAATAAATATATATCAGTGTTTAACCTCCTACTAATATAATATATGAAGATTTTACTAATATACTCACACTTACCTTTTTGGTTTTAGTAAATGGCTAGATCTATCACCAACCAATGTAACAATGGATGTGAAGAAAACTGTGGTGGTTTTCTGAATGAGTAACCAAATTAAATGGGATCTTCAATGATAACTCTTGTGGTTATTCTTAAAAAACTATCTTGAGTCGTGATTGACTACATGAAACTTGGTTATTTTTATATGACATCATATATGCGAGTGACGAATCCCATTGGATTTTTAGGTAATAAACATAATGTAAAGTATATTCAAAAACATATGTGTCAATTATGTGGAAAGAAACACCTAGGAAAATTCTTTTATGGTACGGTAAGATGTTTTTGATGTGGTAATGAAGGTAATAATGAAATAACCTACCTTGGAACAAGGAATCATCTAGTTGACTCCCTAAAAGGGAAATAAGTTCTTTCTGAAGGATCAATAGAGTGTTTTAAATTTGGTGTGCATGTTCATTATACAAATACATGTAATACAAAAAGGTTAGGTAGTTGGATTAGTAGGATCATAAAAATGTATGTTTACCTATTCCTAATACCAATGCAATTGATGATGAGGAAACTGAAAATGACCAATGAAAGTTATGGATTATTTGTTATCTCATGTTTTGACATTACTGAAAACATAGGACATTATGTATGATTTTGTCTTTAAGAAATAAGTATAAAATAATAAGATGAAAAAACATGGATAAAGGATCGTGAAGAGTTTTCAATGATTAAGATGTCTACATTTTTTGAATTTAAGAGATATATTTGATCTATGGATGATGATATGTTTAAATGTATTAATTATTGGATTAATTTGGAATAATTTTCTAGAATGTCTAACCCTGATGCTTGATATGTGAAAATATTATTAAATGATGAATTATCTTATCTTTTCTGGATATAGTTATAAAGAACCATTTTGGTATATATGATCCTTAAATTTGAGGCAATTACAAGTTATTACTTTTTGGGATGAAAATGAAAAGTATGAGATAACAGTTGTGGTTAAAATATGTAATGATTATTTTGAGGAATTTATGTCATTTTTTGAAATGTTATAAAATTATATAGCTTTTAAAAAATGACAACACACAGACTGTGTGACAACCTGTTGCATCAGAAAAAGTTGTGGGAATGGTACCCACAACCAAAGTGTGATTGGTATTTATGGCTTACCACTGGATTACGTGAAGTCCCTGGTTATTATGACTTATTATTTTTAGTTAAATTATTTTAAGGATCAAGAATAAGTTTATTTTTGGAACTTATGTTTTATAAAATAAATATCGTTAGTATTTGAAAATTATTTGGTAATTATGTGATAAAGGTTATTTTGGAAGACATTATCTCTTTTGGGAACACTATATGTTTAAGGAAAATATAATACTATGGGATCTCATTTGTGGAGTAATGGTTGAAATTTTATTTTGGAAGAATCTATGTTTTTATTATAAACATATAGTGATTTGGGTTATATATGTAAATGATAAACCTATCATAGAGAATATGTGATTAGGTTAGTTACACTTCTGTATGAGACTTTTAGAGTAATAGATGTTATTTGGAGATAAATACTAAGATATATTGTGGAAAACTATGTGATTAAATCCTTCTCAGTTTTAGGTTTCAATCTTAATTTAGTTTACATTAATTAACTTTAAGTTCAATTCTGTATTGAATGGTCTTTGGTGAACAATGGGTACTTTTTGTTTAATTTTATATATTGAGAGTTGAACTTATTTTTATAATGGATTATCCTTTTTGGGATTATATGATCTATTATTAACCGTTTTTTGTTTAATATATAGTTCATATTTTTTGGATTATTGGATTCTAAATAAGTTTATTCTACTTCTTTTTATGTGACCAAGTCTACTTGAATACCCACCATCTGGAGAAAATATGAGTTTGTGGTAGAAATTTAGTAGAGGATGAAAGTCTACATGACATATAAGTAATTTTCCTTATGTTATTGTGGAAGCTCATAAATAAATTACTCAACTTTATGAAAAAGAATCTTAATACAAAAAAACAATCCATTTACTTTTCCTATGGGATAATAAAATATCATTTAACCCATCACATGTTTGTGATTTTATAGTGGTTAACTTTATCTTAATCATGTTTTCTATAACTCTCCATCAGAACATTATGGTTAGTTTCTCCTCCATATCCATGTTTTCCTACATGGAATCATTGTATGGGTTATATTAGGCAACCTTTTTTACTTATCTTTCTTTTAAGGTGATTTTTTATTGACTCTTTTTCTAATGTGGTACTTTCAATGAAAAATTCCAAGAACAATTTTAAAATTGTGAAGATACAATTTCCAAAAGGTGGGAAGGATTTAACAACCTAGGTATTTATAAAATAATAATTTTTCATATAAATTAATATATATGAATAATATATTAATTTTATGCTAAATTGGACACTTTTTTCGATAGAGTACTCAACATAAACAACAGGTTTTTTAAATTCTTATATTGCACACAACTTTGAGTTATACAGTAAAATAATATAACAATAATGCTATTTTAAATGGTATATAATACATAGTCATTGTATGGATGGAAATTTAAATAAATAACTATATTATTTTTACACATGTTTGTTTTATGTTTTTACATTCATCCAATAAATATTAGTGGCTTAAAATAAGAATGAATCAGATATTATGCATTAAATACTCAAATATCCTTCAAAAGGATGATTTACCGCCTTTTGATGGAGGACCCTTTTAAATCTAGTTATTTTTAACTTTTTTATTTTCATTTTTTTAAAAAATAATATTCTTCTTTATGATAGGGTCATCAAAATTTATTGTGGGTAAATGTTTTGTATTTTTATGATAAAGTTCATTTTTAATGAATAGTGAAAAAAATTGCATTTGAGGCAAAAACTGTATTTTACAATAATTTATTTGTATGATTATATTTTACATATAATAGGTTTTAAATTGTACATATATAATATTTTTATAGTTTTATATAATTTTTTTCATCAAATATAATTTCACTTTGAAATTTAACGTAAAGACATGTCATTCTTTTCGTAGTTTTTACTTCTTGAAAACATGCTTTTTTGTTTTTGACAATCGGAATGAATTTTTAATTAATTTCAGAAAAATATATTATTTGAATTTAAAAAAATTGATTCATGATTTGGAATCATGAGTTAAAAATTGGGTTAATAGGCTATTTCTTTAGAGATTATGAATAGTAACTTCAGTAAATATTTTATTTACCATGGTTAAAGGGTAAATCTGGTAAATAAGGGTAAAAAATAATATTATAATATTATTTAATTACCCTAACACATGAACTAAACCTATTTTAAGAGTTATTTCCGACCCTGGTCATCCATGAGTCAATTTTAGGACCCCATGGAGCCACTTGTGTGTAAAAATAACATTTAATTACTTTAAATTTAAAGTTAAAGAAAATATAACCTAAACATGTATCTTTTTTGAAAAAAACTTTTTATATGGGGTCATATAAGAGATATATTAAACTATAAATATTCATTAGAAATCCAAAATTATTTCCTACATCAATATATTTTATTTATAATTTTAGACATCAAATAAATAAATTTATTTATGACATAATGGTGATGTAGTTACTACCATATTGATGAAAGATTTAAATAAATGAGATTATAAATAATAAAATAAATTTATTTTGAAAATTTTTATTCCATCGAAAAATTTTATGGATTATTATGACGTTTTATCTTTTAATTAATGAACTTTTTTTGAATTAATCATGTTGTTATGGATTTTTAAAAAGCTATGATATGAATAGTATAAAAATTGACATAATTGAGTTTTTAAATCAATTAATATTTTATTAAATGATATAATAGTCCTAAAAATATAATATTCTGCCTAATTACATATATGATGTTACAAACCTCATTAATGATCCATTTTGGGTCTCTAGTAATTTTATAGTAAATATAGTAACCATATATTATGAAAATACAAGAAGACATGATAATAGTTAATTTATTTAACTAAGGATTAAAGCTAAAAGATAAGGCTAATTTTATGATCTAAACTTGTATAAAACCCATTGGCTGAGATTATTTAGAACCATCGTCATATTATTTTAAAATATATCAATTTTGTGTTTTTAGAATTCAAAAATAAATTAATAATAAAATAATACATTCAAACTTTCTTAAAGTGACCCTCCTCTCTCTTATAAAAGTACACCACCTATAACACTTACTCACACCTATGATTCCCCCTTGGATAGTCCAAAATCGACCAAAATAAGCTCTAAAAATATCTATATTCCACCTAGAAGCCTTAAATTTGGAATAATGAAATTAAAGGAGGCCTTTTAGCTTAAATCAAAAGGAGTTACCCAATTTGAGGTAATGTCTTCTCTCAAGATTCTATTATTTTCTTCCTTCTCCAACCCCCTAAACATTTTTTATTAACATAATTTATAAAAACACCAATATATTCAATATAATATGTTGTTTTTATGATAATTATTTGAACTACACTTACACGTAACTCCTTCTAATAGGTAAAGAAAGTACTGTTTTGTGGACGACGAACTACTGCATCACAAAATGATGATTGTTCAATCATCTCTTACCACCTCTTATGGTGGTCATTGTGATGGAAGTTTAATTATATATGATATTTAGTTTATCTCTATGCTTCTTTACTTCTCATTTAGAACATACCTTTATTCATTTCATGGTGTATAAATATGATAATTTCATTTGAGGAAGTGCGGACTGCCCCCCCCCCCCCCACAAAGTGATATGATTTATTCATGTCATACATGGAATGTATAAAGGATGAAATTAATGAACTTATATATGATATTATACTGGAATTATAATATAACTATTTATAATTTAGTTTCATTACATTAAATATTAAAGATAAATTAATGTATCATTCATTTTATATACGACTTACCGTCTCCATTAACAGTGCATTTCATTTCTTATATCCCAATGCTGTGGACTATTTTAAATACATATACACTGGATATATATGATATAAATTATATCTAAATAATGAATATCATTTTGAATATAATGTATTTTTTACCACAAGGACAATTTGTAATTATAATAAGTTTATTTTTGACTCAAGTTCCAAACATCGACAAAATGTCCGAAATGAACTCAAATAATTAACTAATCATTATAAAAAGGTAATAAGTGATATAAAAGGATTAATAAACATTAAAAAGGATCTTAATCAAGTATAAATTAACTTATGATTATTATTTAGGATGAAAAAGGAACATATAAGACAATTCGGACTTGAGGTAAGGGACTTCCACTCATTCTCCATTCATTGAGGCATGTTTTGATAATATATACCACCTTATTTTACACGACATATAATAAAATCCTTTGATTTTTTACTTTCATTCAAAGAAAATAATTTATCTATGATGTGATTTACTTAATGAAAAAAGGAATATTTTTAATATATGTAGTGAAAGTGACCTTTCCACCATCGTATTTGTTATTTAGCTTCCTCTATAAGCATTCATGTTTTTAAAAGGGACAAAGAAACCCCTTATTCCGTTTTTTGTTCTTTTAGTTTTGAAAAATGGTTTTTGAAATAGATTGATTATTTAAATATATTTAAATTATTTATACTGATTTAAAATGAAAGGTTGTAAGTCAAATTTTCTTATTTTTAATATTTTATGTGTTATGATTGAATTATGGTACTTGGAAATTTGACGGGTGGTTATGTGATAAACCAAATTACGGGTGGTTCCATGATAAAACAAGGATGGGTGGTTATGTTATAACCTCTAATGCATTGGGTATGGAAGTCGGTTGAATGGATATTCTATTTAGTGATATGTGTGGAGGTCGAATGTATGGTTGTTCCATTTAAGTATGTTCATGTCCCATGATACCTTTATCTTTTATATGTTGCTTTCTCTGGGATTTATGGTCATATTATTTTTATAAAAATGGAAAGCAATGAGCTTATATTCAGTAATTTCTTTTTCACTTCTTCAAGGTGAAGGTAATTTCTTTGTAATAACGTATTCATGTTTTACTTGTTTTTTACTAAAAGTTGTCCTTATTTATGTATCCCTTACTGGGATTTTTATTCTCATCCCAAGTTGTTGAAATTTTTTTCATATGACTTAATGTGGAATAGGGTTAAGGATGGGATCAAGGATAAGTCATGTTGTTTAAAACATGGAACTAAACATTTTTAATTTTTTTAAGAGTATTCATTTTATGAATAAAAACTAATTCTGAGTAGAAGTGTCTACATGTAATATTCAAGATATATGTATAAATTCTAACCTCATTCTCTAAATCACTAATCTTGAAATGATCCTCAATGTTAATTATTAGCATACTTCACGATTATGTAATGATTAAATATGGGTCTTTATAGTTGGTATCAAATGTCAGTTTAGATAACATTAGAGGTTAGGGTGGTATTTAAGAATAAGTGAAATTATCATAATAGTTAGTATATTAGAAATATTCATAGGTATTTTAGATAAATTGAATGATTTTATGGTAACATGAATAAGTATATCTTAGTGATTACTCTCATTATAAGATAGTATATGATGATTTTACTGATATACTGACACTGACCTTTTTTTTATTGAATCGATGGATCTAGTAAGCACCAAAGTAAAAGTGGATATGAAGGAAACTATGGTGGTTTTCTGAATGAACAACCAAATGAAATTATAGTTGTAGTGAGAACTCTTTTGGTTATTCTAAAAAAACTATCTAGATTCATGATTCACCACTTGATCTTTGGGGATTTTTCTAAGGAATCATATATGAAAGAAACTGATCAAAATGAAGGTTCAGGTAATAATAATAAAGGTATGTATATTCAAAAACCTGAGGGTCAAGTATGTGGAAAGAAACAGCTTGAAAAATGCTTCAAAGTAACAGGAATATGTTTCAAATGTGGTAATGAGGGTCATAAACCAATAACCTACCTTGGAAAAAGTAATCATCCAGTTCACTCATGGAAAGGGAAAGAAGTTATTTACAAAATATTAATTAAATACTTTAAATGTGGTTTGCATTGCCATTATACAGGTATATGTCCTATGAATAATGTTTGGGAGTTGGATCATTAGGATAGTATAAATTTAGTTTTACCAATTCCTAATTCCATTCCAATTGAAGATGAGGAAACTGAAAATGACCTATGAAATGTATGGATTATTTCTTAGGTCATGTTTTGACATTACTGAAATCTTTAGACATTTTTCATGATTTTTTTATAGGAATGATGTAGAAAATAATAATATGGATAAACATGGAAAAGGATCATGAATAATGATCTATGATTAAGATATCTACATTTTATGAATTTAAGAGTAATGTTGGATCTATGGATGATGATATGTTTAAATATATTAATTATAAAATTAGTTTGGAAGACTATTTCTAGTATGTGTAGCCATAAACATTGCTATTTTAAAATGTTATTCAAGGAAGAATTATCATTTTTTATGGATATAGTTATAAAAAACAATTTGGGTTTATATGATCCTTGAATTTGTGGCAGTTAAATTTTATTATTTTTTGGGATGAAAATGAAAAGTATGATATTAAATTTATGGTTATAATATTTTATGGTTATTGGTGATGAATTTATCACATTTTTTGGAATATTAAAAAATTATATATTTTTTTAAAAAGGACAACACGCATATCGTGTTACAACCCGTCATGTCAGACAATGCTACGGGGATCTAACCCACAACCAAAGTGTGATAGGGATTTATCACCGACCACTGGACTACGTAATGTACCTGGTTAGTATGACTTATTTTATTTAGTTAAATAATTTTATGGATCAAGAATAAGTTGATTTTGGGAAATTATGTCTTATCAAATGGTTATCTTTAGTATAGTAATATGATTTGGTGATTAAGTGATAAAGGTTATTTTAGAAGACATTGTCTCATTTGGGAACACTGTATGCTTATGGAAAATAGAATACTATGGGATCTCATTTGTGGAGTAATGGTTGAAATTTTATTTTTGAACAATATATGTTTATTTTGTGAATGTAGGGTGATTTGGTTTATTTATTTAACACTCCAAGCTTCCATGGTATACGTCTCTTTCAATAATTCTATAGCTTGCATTGTACGCAAGTTCGATATTCTAACACACCGCCACCAATCAATGTAGCCGTTATAAATAGTAATACCCACTTTTTGAAATTATATAAATTTTATATTTAAAAATGGACTTCATTTTTTTATTCTAAATATCTAAATTATCCTAAGTTGAATTTTTTGTACTTTTCTCAGAACTTCAAATTTTCTATGAATAGAAAAAAATACTTAAAAACATCTTTTTTAATCAAAATAATTTATAGTGATAAATTATACTATTGAGTGGTTTTAAAGTATAATTATAATATATTTTTACAATTTTATCCAATGGTGGTCATTAGAATTAATTTCACTTTTAAATTGGACATAAACATATGTTAATCTTTTGATTTATATTGTTTCTGAAAAACACGCTATTTGTTGTTATAGTGGGAATTAATTATTAAATTAATTAATTAAACATATATGTTTTGAATTTTTTTAAATTGACATCGTTTTTGAATTAGGAATATAAAATATATCTTAGGGTGAATTTTTGGTATTTTTCTGAAAAACTTCAATTTTTGATGAACAGTGAAACCACTAAGTGGTAGTTAAAAAAGTAATTTTTCATTTAAATGAAACATTACCACTTCTGTGAATTGAATTTCTAAATTCCAACATACATGGTTGTCATTATTATTTAAAATGTCGTTCAATGGGAGGAAAAGAATTTTTGGTGAATAGTAACTTTTAAGTTTTATTAATAGCGATTAAAGGTAATTAGTGTCATTTAAGGTAAATATAATGTTATAATAATATTAAATTACCTTTACTCTTGTACTACCCTTATTGGATCAGTCATGTCCGACCAAGACAATCCATGGGTCAACTTGGGGACCCAATGGAGCCACTTCGGTAAGAAAATGATATTAATAACTTTTTATTTGAAGTACAAATAAAATTATCACAAACATGTGTTGTTTTAGTAAAAAAAATTAATACATGAGGTTATATAAGTTAAAATTTCAACTGTAAATATTAATTGTAAATATAAAAATATTTCCTACATCATGGTAATTTTTTTATAATTTTTAGACATTATATAAATAAATTTATTAATAACACCATGATGATGCACTGATTACCTCATTAATGAACAATTTAAATAAAATGAAAAGATAAGGTAAAATATAAGACTTAAAATTTTCTAAAACCACTTTTATGGGTGTATTTATAACCCTTATCATATTATCATCGAAATATATCATTTTGGGACCTTAAAAATCCGAAAATCATTTCATAATAAAGTAACATTTAATGACTTTCCAAAAGAGCCCCTCCTCTCCTCTTATAAAAGTCCCCCAACTCTACCACCTTATTCAGACCATAGAAGCATTTTGGCTCAGCCTAACTCTACCCAAATACCCTCTAACAATTCCTCCCTTAATCCTAGAATCCTTACCTCAGGCAGAAAGCTCTTCAAGAAACCATTTTGGTTCAAACCGAGGTGAGTTACCCGATTTAAAGGTAATGTCTTCTCTTATGTTGTTTTGTTTTATTTTGCTTCTCCAACCCCCTAAACTCTTTTTATTATTTTATTTTGAAATAAAAATAGTATCCTCAATATACTTGGATTTTTTTATGAAAATTATTTTATTTACACTTACACACACCTTTTTCTAATGGTTAAAGAAAATACTGTTTCTGTGGGTGGAGAATTACTGCCTCATGAAACGATGAATGTTCAATATTCATTTAACACCTGTCATGGTGTCCATTAAGATGTCACTATATTTATTTATGATATATATTATGTTTCTGTTTTCCTAATGCTTATTTATTTTTCATTTATGTCATAACTTTATGTTTTCCATTATGGATAAACGTGATAATTTCATTTTAGGAAGTGCGGACTACCGCCCCCTCAAAGTGATATGAATCATTAATTCCATATGTGGAATGTTTAAAGGATGTATTTAATTATATTATATATGATATTATACTATAATTATAATATAAATTTATATAATTATGATTTCATTCCATTAAATATGAAATAGAAATGAAAGTAGTGTTCATGCGTATGTACGGCTTACCGTCTCCATGAACGGTGCATTTCATTTCATACCTCTAAATGTTATGTAATATAATAAATTCATGTATATACTGTACATATATTATATATATGATATCTCCATCATGAATATAAATCTCGATATAATGGATATTTCACCACATGAACAACTTGTAATTATAAGAAGTTTATTTTTGACTCAAGTACCAATGATCGACAAAACGGCCGTTATTAACTTAAATAATTACATAATGGTCATAACATGGTAATAAGTGATATAAAAGGAATAATGAACTTGAAAAAGGATATTAATAAAGTAGAAGTTAACTCTAGTTTATTATTCAGGAGATTAAAGAACGATCGAGTCAATTTGGATACGAGGTAAGGGACTTCGTCTCAATCTCCTTTCATTGAGGCATATTTCATTTTATACACAACTTTATTTTATAAGGTGTATAAAACCCTTGGACTTTTAATTTTATTCAAAATGAATCTTTTTATATGAAGTGTTTTTAAAAATATAAAAATTGAATGTTTTGTCTTACGTATGCGGTGACAATGACTTCTCCGCCGCCGTGACCATTATTTGAGTTTCAGCTTCCTCTACAAGCCATAATTTTTTTAAAATGAAAAATAAATCCCATGGTTTACTTTTCTTTTATTTTTTATTGAAAATTGTTTTGATAATGTTTTGATTATATCAATGTGTTGTATTGATATCTTGTTATTGAAATGTGGAAGTGTTATTTTTCCCTTATGCATGTTTTATGTGATACGATTATGTTATGATATGTTTAAACCTTTTCATATAATGAAAGCATTGGATTTACTAGGTGACTGGTGTAGCCCGCTATAGCTCCTCGATGCATTGGTAGGTCTCATGAGATAAACTAGTGTCTTGGCATGAGGCCTTGACAAAATCTTATTTGTAATCATGGCATGAGGCCTTCGTTACGTGGTTATGATAGTCTGGCATTATGCATTACTTCATTATGAAAGTGGTTATTGATATTGAATGTGATTATTCGACTAGAAGAATATCTATGTGAATAAGTAAATGGAATTATTTCATTTTATTTTTTCCATATTATACTGAAGTTCATGTTTAAAAGGATTTTTTTTAGTTATAAATTGCCTTAAATGTTTATGTTTATTTATTAAAGTTTCTGCTATATTTTTATCCTTACTGAGCATCTGAGCACACCCCTTTCAATGTTTTAATTTTTCTAGGATGTGATGAAGTATTTTATGAATGACTAGAAGGGATAGTATTAGGGGATATGAAGACAAGATGTTGTTGTAGTTTTATTTTACTTTATGATATAATGTAAGACTTATGAATGTATCTAGTGTTTCCAAGGCTATTAAACTATTCGGTCTTTCGAGACTTGATCTTTTGTGATCATGCCAATGTTAGGAAATAATTCACCGACTCTGGGTAACTGGGGTTGGGGCATTCCAATTTATGTAAATGATTATCCTATCATAGATAATATTTTATTTGGTTAATTATACTTTTGTATGAGACTTTAATAGTATTAGATGTTATTTGAAGATAAATGCTAAGATTTACTATGGAAGGCTATGTGATTAAATCCTCTTGAGTTTTATTGTTTAAATATTATTTTGTATTACTTTGAATAATTTTAAGGAAAATTTTGTATTTAATGGTCTTTATTTAACATTGCGTGATGTTTGTTGAATTTTGGAGATTAAGAGTAGAATTTCTTTTTATATAGGATTAACTTATTGAGGATTATCTGATCTCGTACATACCATTTTTTATTTTGGATAATATATAGTTGATATTTTTTGGATTATTTGATTCTTTAGAAGTTTATAATATCACATTATATGTGACCAAACCATCTTGAATACTCATCATTTGGAGAAAAGATGAGTTTTTGGAAGAAATTTAGTAAAGGATGAAAGTCTACATGACAAGTAAGTAAGCTTCCTTATGTTCTTAGTCAAGCTCATAAATAAATTCCTCAAAATTATGAAAAGGAACTTAAAAAAAATACTTTGTCCATTTAATTTTCCTAATGGGGAATCAAAGAACGTTTATCCCATCAAAATATTGAGAATTTCGGGTGGGTAACTTTTTATTAATCATGTTATCTATCACTCTCCATCAAAACATGATGGTTAGTTTCTTTTCTATATCCATGTCTTCCTACATGGAATCCCAGTATGGGTTATCTCGAGTGACCTTTTTACTTCCCTTTATTTCTTTTAAAATGAATTTTTTATTGGATCTTTTTTTGATGTTGGACTTTTGATATTTCTAAGTCCAATTTTAAAATTCCCAGGTTGCAATTTCCAAAAAGGGGGAAGGATGTAAGGACCTAAGTATATATAGAATAATACTTTTTCATATCTATTCATATTTTTGAATAATATATTAATTTTTTGTTAAGTAAGACACTTTTTTATAGCATACTCAATACACAACAATATGTTTCTTTTAAATCTAATTATGCACACAACTTTTAGTTATATCAAAAAATAATATAACAATAATATTATTTTAAATGGTAGTTAACTCATAGAAATTGTATTTCTGGGAATGAACATAACTGACTATATTATGATTAAAAATGTTTTGAATGTTTTTAAATTTATACAATAAATTTTAGAGGCTTAAAATAAGAATTAATTCGATTTTAAGAATGAAATACTCTAATATTCTTTAAAAGGTCAATTTACCACTTTTTGATAGAGAACAATTTTTAAATATAATTTTTGTCACTTTTATATGTTCAATTTGAAAAAATAAACATCTTTTTTAGAATAAATACATCAAAATATTCTTTGGGTAAATATTTGGTATTTTTCTGATAAATTTCATTTTTAATAAATAGTGAAAAATACTGCATTTTAAGTCAAAAATGTCTTTTCATATAATTTATTTATATAATTAGATTGTAAATTTAATTGTTTTCAATGTGTAATAATATTATATTTTTATCATTTAATCTAACTTTCATCATGGAAAGTAATTTTAAAATGAAATTGGACAAAAACACATGTCAATCTTTTGGCAGTTTTTACTTCTTAAAAACACACATTTTGGTTTTGACAATGGAAATTAATTTTAAATTAATTTTTGTAACTTCAGTGTTTTGAATTTATAAAAAGGTATTTTATATTTGTAATTAGGAGGTCCAAATTTTGTTAATATTTAAATTTTTATTTTTAGAGATTATGAATAGTATCTTCGGAAAATATTTTATTTACCATGGTTAAAGGGTAAATATGGTAAATAAGGGTAAAAAATAATATTAAAAAAATATTAAATTCCATTAAAACATCTCATAACTCTATTTTAAAATATATTTTCGACCATGTTCATCCTTGGGTCTATTTTAGGACCCCATGGATCCACTTGTGTGTGAAAATGACATTTAATTACTTTTAATTTAAAGTTAAGGAAAATATAAACTAAACATGTATCTTTTACTAAAAAAAATTTATATGATGTTATATAAGTTATATATTAGACTATAAATAGTAATTATAAATATAAAAATATTTTCTACATCATGGTACTCTATTTATAATTTTTAGACATCAAATAAATTTATTTACGACACAATGGTGATGTAGTCATTACCTTATTAAGGAAGATTTAATTAAATGGGAATATAAATATTTAAATAAATTTAATTTGAAACTTTTTATACCATATAGAAATTTCATGTACGATTATAACTTGTTATATTTGAATTAATGAAGTTTTTTTGAATTAATGAAGTTGTAATAGATTTTTAAAAAGTTATGATATGACTAGTATAAAAATTGGGATAAATGAGTTCTTAAATCAATTAATATTTTATTAAATGATATAATAGTCCTAAAAACCTAATATTCTAAAAATAGTAGTATATAATGTAAAAAATGTCATTAATGATCAATTTTGGGTCACATGGAATTTTATAGTTACTATAGTAACCATATATTCTGAAAATAAAAGAAGACGTGGTAAGAGTTAATTTTTTAACTAATGATTAAAGATAAAATATAAGGTTATTTTTATGTCCTAAACTTGTCTAAAACCAATTTTATAAGATTATTTCTTTCAACACCCATCTTGTATTCTAAATTTATCACTTTGGTGTTATTATAAGTCCAGAAATAATTAGTAATAAAATAATACTTTCACAAATTTCTAAAGTACCTCTCCTCCCTCTTCCAAAAGGACACCATCTATGACCCTTACCCACACCACACAATACACCTTGGATCACCCAAAAACTACCCAAAATACATATATTCCTTATATAATCCTTATATTTGGGTGAATAAAATAAAATAAATCATTTTATCTTAAATCAAAAGTAGTTACCCGATTTGAGGTAATGTCTTCTCTCAAGATTCTTTCATTGATTTTTCTTCTCTAACCCCCAAAACATTCTTTATTAATTAATTTTATATGAAAACCAGTATATTAAATATACTAGGTTGTTTTTATAAAAAAAATTGAACTAAACTTACACACACCTCCGTCTAATGGGTATAGAACATTCTGTTTCTGTGGATGGCGAACTACTGCCTCACGAAATAATGATTGTTCAATATTCTCCTACCACCTATTATGGTGGCCATTATGATGGAAGTATAATTATATATGACATTTATTATATTTATTTTATATCCATTCTTAATTAATTTTCATTTAGAACATACCTTTAATCTTTTCATGTTATATAAATACGATAATTTCATTTGGGGAAGTGCGGACTACCGCCCCCTCAAAGTGATATGATTAGCTCATGCTATACATGGAACATATAAAGTATGGAGTTAATGAACATATATATGATATTATACTGGAATAATAATATATATATGTATCATTTTTTCTATTCCTTTAAATATTAAAAAAATTAATGTAGAATTCATGTGTACGTACGACTTACCATCTCCAAGAATAATGAATTTAATTTCTTATATCCAAATCCTATGAACTAATATAAATACTTATATACTAGATATATATGATATATTTGAATGCAAAATCATGAATATAATTCTGGAGATAATTTACTTTTTACCACTTGGAAAAAAAATTATTGTAACAAGTTATTTTTTGACTCAAGTTCTGAACATCGACAAAATGTCTAATATAAACTCTAATAATTAACTAATTGTATTTTCAAGGTATTAAGTGATACAAAAGGAATAATAAACTGGAAAATGGTTATTAAGAAATTACTAATTAACATAAGTTTTTTATTTAGGAAAAATAAGTAACATACAAGACTACTAAGAGTCGGGGTAAGGTACTTCATCTCAATCTCTTTTCAATGAGGAATGCTTTGATAAATACACATACTTCTATTACATGGTGTATAATAAACAACATTGACATTTACTTTCATTCAAAGGAAATATTTTATCTACAAATAATTTTACTAAATTAAAAAAGGGATTTTTTAATTTATGCGGCTACAATGACATCTCCACTATTGCAATCATTATTTGGATTCCTCAATAATCCTTAATATTTTTAAAAGGAAAATAAGAAACCCCTTATTCCGTTTTTTGGTGTTTTGGTATTGAAAAATGGTTTTTGAAATATATTGAGTATTTCAATGACTTGAAATTATTTCTTGTGATTGAAAATGGAAGTTTATTAGTTAAATGTTGATATTTTTAATATTTTATGTGTTTTAATTATATTGTGGTAATTGGACATTCGTCTGGTGGTTACGTGATAAACCAAATAACGGGTGGTTCTATGATAAACCAATGACATTTGGTTACGGTATAACCTCTAATGCATTGGGTATAGATTTCAGCCATGTGGATATTCCATTATTGATATATATGGATGTTGACCATATGTTTATTCTATTTAATCATGTTTATGTCCCAAGTTACCTTTATATGTTATGTATTTTTTTTATGGGATTTATGGAATTATTTTTGTTACAAAAAGGGTGAGAAATGATCTAATATTCTGTGAGGAGTTATTTTCTACTTCTTAAAGTTGAAAGGTATTACTTTATGATAAAGTATTCATTGTTTACTTTTTTTTTTGAAAATATAATAGTTTTTTTGTATCCCTTACTAAGCTTTGTATGCTTATCTAAAGTTTTTGAAATGTTTTTCACATGAATTAAAGTGGAATAGGGTCAAGTATGAGATCAAGTAAAAGTCATGTTGATTAACACATGGAACTAAATATGTTTAATTTTTTTTATGATTTTTCATTTTATGAAAAAAATGAATACAAAGTAAAAGTGTCTACATTTAATATTCAAGTTATATGTATAAGTTATGACCTAATTATATAAAGATCTAAACCTAAAAATATCATCAATGTGAATTTTCAACTTAATTCAAGATTATGTAATGTTTAAGTTTGGGTCCTTAAAATCATTATCTAATTTTATTAAAATGATTCCACACTTCCCCTATTAATTTCTATCATAGTACGAACACTGCCATTTCTTTTTATAGACATTATTGTAAGATTATTCTTCATGGTATAATGAAGGCCTGTGGTGTTTACATTATTCTGTGAATTATTGTTTTTAATTTATCTCCTTATACTGTTCATTTATATTATAGAAAATATTATTTCCTCATGTGTAATGTTCTTATGAAAAATAATAGTCTTTCTATGATCTTCAATTTTTAAAAAGATATTGTAACAACTATGTTCTTTTAATAAGAAGAAAATTTCAAGATGTTAAATATTATCTAGTGTACATTTTTTTTATACAATATATTATTTAAAATGATGTAAATTTATTTAAATTGGTAATTTAATATATTATGTATTGCACTATTACATTCTCACCCCCATGAAATTTAACCCTTAACATTTTATTTCACACACAACGGTGAAAATAATTTAGCGACATTCTAATTCATCACTTCATATGTTTCTCTAGTTGTTTCCCCGTAATTATGGTTTCACCAATGAACATTGACCTGTTATGTTTCATATCATGCACAACATTGTCTCTACAATAAAATACATTTATCATCCTCCACATATGATATTTTATTCTCAAACAAGATAACCTATAAATCAATTACTTGTGACTGATCTAATTTTTTACTTCATCAAGAGGGATACATGGACCCCATCATGTACTTTAGAAAAGTATTATTGGAGTTCTAGTCAATATGTGGTATCTCTAAGGAAATTAAGATTCTAAAAATGGATATTATTCCTTGGTCATAACTTTCTATTATTTGAAATCATCATGAATCTCTCCCATGGATATATACTAAGGGAACGTTTTTCAAACTGTAAACGTTAGGTCTCATCTCTTGTTATTATCATAATTATTATATAAACTTTGGGATGCTAAGAAGTTTTCTGGAATGGTATTGACAATATTAGACATTTCTTCCATCAGTATAAGTCAAAATAGCTTTTATCCTCCAATTCCACCCCCAACATATTGTAGTTATTCATTATTTTCTATATTTATAAGACACCATTTGAATGATCTAGTGAAATATATTGTGGTATGAGAACTTGACCAAAGGAAAATGTTGAACCATCCTATATTGAAGCCCATAGACTATGCTCTCAACATATCCCTATATTTATGTATTGTCTAATAATATTGAAAATCATTATATGGGTGATGATCCATATTGATGATACAATCAGTGTTCTAGAAAATTGGATACTTTTTGAAATTTTGGATGAGAATATTTAATCCTGATAAATTAAAATTTATAGTGGAATTCCATGAAACCTGAAAACTTATATAATTTATAAACATTCATGTGTCTCGAGTGAAAAGTCCTCTTGAATGTAAAATGAATAATAATTATTTATAAGATGGATACGACAACCCATATGGAATAATTCCATTGTATTTCATCAAAAAACACTTTAGAAAATATGTGGTGATTTTATCCTATTTATATAAATGTATGGGTTATCATTTCATCACATCCTTAGTATTTTTCCAATATTTCATTACTTGTTGAAAAATAAATCACAATGATGTAAATTAAACAAACTACTTCTTTGAATTTTCCATCAAATAATTTTTTAGATATCTATAAACATCATGGAGATCCCTAAGTGGACAGAGAATGTTGAGAAATGAGCATCAGTCACAAACACTTTCATTATCTTAGGGTGTAATGGAACTAATTTTCATGAAACAAATTTTACAACTTATTTTTCATAAATTTTGATATTTAATGCTTTCACTTTACTTATTCAATCCACCTTATTTTGTATTCATACACCATATAATTAATAATCCTTGATCTTAACCATAAAGGATGGTTGAGAAATAATTTCTACATGGTAGGATGTCGATCCTTCCTTTATTATTTCCATAACAATCCATTTAATTTCTAATAATATTGGATCATTTTATATCCTCAACATGGTGAGAATTGTAATATTATTTCTAGATATAACATCCAACACGTCATTCACCTTCACATGATGGTAGTGGATTAAAAAATAATAATCATTGATCATATCAACCCACCATCATTGGAATATGTTGATATTAATTTGTTTTTATATATACTTGAGTATATTATGATTCATGTGTTAGATAATCCTACTCATGTATGTTCAATTCTTTAGTGGTATAGACTATCACATTAGGATCTTTCTTGAAGTCAAAACCTGAAAAATTATATTATTCATAACTATATGTAAAAAATACTTCCCTATAATTGGGATGTGTGAGTATATGTGAATTTATTAGCCTATTATTCAACTATTTGAAACTCTCTTAAAATTCATTATTCCAAATATACTTTACACCCATCGGAGTTACATTTTTCAATGGGTTTGAAATATGTGAAAAGTACATAAAAAATTATAAATAGTAATTAAATAATATGATGAAAATATAGATATTTATTATAGATTTTTTAATAGTCCATTTTTTTAATACCCTTTCATATGAAGGATCAAAAAATATACCCTCACTGGTAATAACATATCCTAATAAGGATACTCATTGTATAAAAAATTCACACTTATTGAACATGGAATAAAATTTATCTTTTATCAATGTATTTTGAAAAACACTGAAATATTCTTCAAATTATGCCTTAAATTTGGTGTATATATTAATATAATTTATAAATGCTATAACAGTTTCATGAAGGTAATCACTAAAGTCTCGGTTAATCATGTCCTTGAAATTTTCTAGAGCATTGGAGCCTCTAAAAAGGAACTCCTATAAACCCATAGTGATAATACCCTAAAGGAAATGATTTCATTGGTATATAATTGTTATTAAAATTAATTTTTTTGATTCCCCAACCAAAGTTGTAACACCACAAGCTTCCACGGTATGCTTCTTTTTGAATAATACATTAGCGTGTGTTGTACTGAACATCGAGTTCTAACACACCCCACAACCAATCAAACTAGCTGTTATGAATATTAATACCCAAATTTTGAAATTTTATAAATATTATCTCTCAAAATAGACTTCATTCTTGGATTTAGAATATCTAAATTAGCTTAGGGTGAATTTTTTGTATTTTTGTGAACACATTTAATTTTGGATGAATAGTGAAAAAACACTCAGTTATAGTTTAAAACCAAAGTTTTATTTAAATAATTATTTATTTTATTTAAATTTAATTAAGATCATAATAGATACATAATATCAATATAAGTTCAATTTATTTCATTGGAGTTAGTTTAGAATAATTTTAGATATATTAAAATTTTATTGAAATTTTCACCATCTTTTACCCACCTCTTAGGAGAATTTTCAAATTCACATAAAACGTAATTTTACCGCTTCTCTGGTTGGAATTTTGAAAATTCATGAGACACAGTTAACATCATGGAGTAAAATTTGGTCCAATAAGATAAAAATAATTTTAGGTGAACAGTAACTTTTTACTTTTATTTACCATAGTTAAAAGTAAATAGGGTAATTAAGGGTAAATTTGATATTAATATTACCATAACACATGTACTAATTCTATTGTAAAAGTGTATCTCGACCAAAAACAACCTTAGGAATAAAATATTATCCTTTAGGTTCACTTGGATTTGATTAACACATTTATTATTATTTAATTCAAAGAAAAGTAAAAAGAGTTAGAATCAATGTTTAATAACTAAAACATTTTTATTATTGGGTTATTCCTACAATAAATTAGATTATAAATATTAATTAAAAGGTAACAATATTTCCTACATAATGGTATTTTATTTATAATTTTTATAAATTAAAAAATTTAATATATTTATGACACAATGGTGATGTAGTAATTACCTAATTAATAAAATATTAAAATAATTGATAATATAAATACCCAAATAAATGTAATTTGAGACTTTATATGAATTCCACTAATTTTATAGGTCAATAGGACATGTTATTATTGAGTTATTTATTTTTGTTTGAAGTAATCATGCTATTCTGATTTTCACAAACAATCAAGTACCAAATAGTGTCAAAATTGACATAAAAGAGTTTTTAAAACAAAGATTATGTTATTAATTTATATTCCATTTCTAAAAATATATGGTTTTTCCAAGAGACATATATAATTATTATTTTATCATTAATTAACAACTTGGGGTTTTCTTGGATGTATATGGTATGTTTATTAACCATATAATATAAAAATAAAAAGAGACATGGTAAATGTCAAACTATTTAACTAAGAGTTAAATATAAATGATAAGGTTAATTTAGTGACCCAAACCTATCTAAAATATATTTTTTGAAATTATTTAGACCCATCCCCACCTTATACTCGAAATAAGTCACTTTAGAGCCATTATAAACCGAATATTCATTTATTATAAAATAATATTTCTAGCTTTTCCTATGGTGTCCATCACCCCTCTTATAAAAGGGCACTCCCCCTTCTCTCAAATTCATAACATCAAAGCCTTTTGGATCATCCAACACCAACCAAATATTCTCTCAACTTCCCTCACTTCAACCTAGGGGCCTTAGTTTATTCATAAAGCCAACCTATGGAGCCCTTTTGATCAAATCAAAAGGAAGAACACGAAAAATAAGTAATGTTTTCACCACCCACTTTCAAGTTCCTATCTTCTTCAACTTCGTCTTTCTCTGTTATTTCCATTATAAAATAATAAATCCAGTAACTTTTATATACTGTGATGTTATTATAAATATGGTACAACCATATTCAGTATTCGATCCATCCTTTGAATGACATGTCACCATACGTGTGTACATACAGCCTACTGTCTCCACGTCGTGGTGTAATTGTTATTCAATAAATTATTATTTGGATGGGTATAATAATGATGTGTAATTCATGTAAATAATAAATATAACATGATAATGATTCTGTACATATGATATACCTTCCATTTATATATGATTTAAATATCAAAAGAATGATATTGTCTCTCGTGCGTACGTACGGACTACCGTCTCCATGAACACGATGAGATTCATTCCCCATCATATCCATTCAAGTATAGTTCTCATTTGATGATTACAAATATTTTTTAAGGACTTGATATCATTATTTATTTGAATAAGATACAACATATACATAACAAACATGACTTATGTAACAAAACATACAAAAGAAAACGACTAAGTTAACACCCGAAATGATGATAATACTAAGATATTATTAACAAATCAATGTTAAATGATCATATATGATATCATATTAATGTATATGATTCTTGTATAATTTAATAAAAATTATTTCACCATTATACAGGAGTTTAACCTACCCTCAACCAAGAAAAATTACAAGGTAAGGGTTTATATCACAATCTCTTCATTATCTGAGGTTGTTTATACATAATTATCTACTGAGACCTCTTTATCATTCACATCCATGTTTCTTAAAAATGTATTTCAAATCATTCTTACTATTTTATAGACTATGGGTTAAAGTCATTTATACCCTTTTATGATTTTTTATAAGAATTTTATAAATTAATCTTTCTGTCATTTTCCAAACATGGTCCTTTTTAACCTTTTCAGAAAAATTAAGGTAAGAATGTCTTTTTTAACTTATACGACGGGTGCGGCTATTTTCCGCCGTTATAAAATTGTAAAAGCTTCCCTTAAAATCTTATAATAATATTTTCAAATTAAATGTTTTATTTTATGATTATTTGACTTTTAAATGATTTAAAAAAAAGAGATATTTCTCTCAAATATTTTTGATTTCATCTATGTCAACATCTTTTGATGGATTTTGAGCTTATTTTAAGTTTATTTATTATGATACATAAATTCCATATTTTATTGAAGGTTTTGTGATATGTTTGACTGTGGATGAGTTATTTTATACCATTCATGGTTTACGGAGAACTTATTGACATTTCATATGGTAGTTTTAATACGAATGTTTATGTTATGTTTAAACCTATTCACATTAAAAATGCATTGGACTTAATAAGTGACAGTTGGAGCCCGCTATAGCTCCTTGATGCATCGGTTGGTCTCGTTAGACAAACTATTGTCTTGGAACAAGGCCTTGACAACATATATTTTTAGTCTTGGCACAAGGCCTTGACTATGTGGTCATGATAGTCTGGCATTATGCATTCCATCATTATGAAAGTGGTTATTGATATTACAAGTGATTTTTCAACTAGTAGAATATCCATGTGAATAATTAAATGGCATTATTTCATTTTATTTCTGCCATATTATGATGAAGTTCATGTTTAAGGTTTTCGTTTTAGTTATACATTGCCTTAAATGTTTATGCTTATTTATGAATGTTTCTGCTATATTGTTATCCTTACTGAGAATTTGAGCTCACCCCTTTCTTTGTATTATTTTTCCCAGGATATGAAGATGTATTTTATGAATGACCTTTAGGGATAGAATAAGGGGATATGAGTGTGGAGACAAGATGTTGTTGTAGTTTTTTTACTTTATGATGTAATGTAAGACTTGTGAATGAATCTTGTATTTCTATGGCTACTAAACTAATTGGTCTTTTGGGACTTGAAATTTTGTGATCATGCCAATGTTATGTATTAATGCACCGACTCTGGGTAACTGGGGTCGGGGTGTTACAAATGTTCCACATTATAGTTGTATTGGGATTCATCCAAATTATCAAATAAGTCATCATTATGTGGTCGGGCGTACAAGTACTTTATCATGATCTTATTGATTTCAATACAATCAATGCATATACACAACGGCACATCCATATTCTTGGAAATATTAAAATTGATCCCCATGGTGAATAATTTTTCCCCATGAAACGAAACCCCTTAAGATTTTATGAAATATCTTTTCGAATTAATTTAATTTATTTGATATCTTTAAATAAACACAACACAGAGTTTTTAGAAACCATGAAAAACTATTAATATTATTATTTAAACATGAAAATTATTATTTAGAATTTATACATTTAGACATGACCATGAATAACCAAATTTTAATTTCTAAGAAAAATAGTTATATATAATTTAAAAATATTGATAAAATATTATTTAATTTTCGGTACAATCTATATATGTTTTACTAATAATATTTTCTCAATTGTTTTTATAGATTTTTGTGTACAATTAATTACTTTTTTGAAAATATTTTAAATTTTATTTGAAAAAGTAAATTCTATTTTTAAAAATACATTTCCAAAATTTTGAGATTATTTTCTTTATTTTTTTAAAAGTATAAATTTTTTAATGAAAATGGGAAAATGGTTTTATAATAAAATACCATTTAGTTTAAATAATATATTAGGTTTCTTTTTTAAATAGTTTCAAAAAGTAACATCAGTTAAATTATATATTTGTTATTTTAAATTAGGTCGTTACAATCAATTTCATTGTAAACATTTGAAGGAAAATGGTAAAAAAAATTGAATATATTGTCCATGGAAAACCCCATTCTCATCACATATGCATATTTGATTTTGATTCAAAATTTCCACTTATATGAATTTTACTATCAAAAATGGATTTAATATTCCCAAATAAAATAATTTATACCATGTAAAAGATTCAAATTAATTTATATTCAAAATTAAGTGTAAAAATAATAAATATTAGTTATTGTAGTTAAGGATAAAACATGTTTACAGCGGGATCAACTCAAATGATAAGGGATAAAATGGTTGGGATATGTTTAAAAAATATATATATCAATATATAGAGAACTTATCACATTTATGTTTTTATAATGACCCATTTTGGATCCCTATGGAATTTGAAAAATTTAAGTAAACTATCTTGTTTTAAAAATTCTATATGTATCCTCTCCCCCAATTAGAAAAGGACACCCCCCCAATTATCCTCTTTAAACTATCAAACCCATCTGGTTCTAAAAATATCTATATAAATAACTTCTTTAAATATATGCACACATCGTATAGGCTTTGGTGCGATCACAAATAATTCTATGAAAGATTTCAGTTAAACCTAAATAGGTTTCTAGAGGAAGAAGAAATGTTTAAAATTATGCATTTTATTTTACTTCTTTTCATAACCCCTTAACAAATTCATCAAATATAATGATATAAAAAACAAATATCTACCATATTCTTATATTTAAAAATGATAATTTAATAACTTATATTTTTCTACTATTCTATAAAATGATAAACAAAACCTTGATCTTGTGTATGGCATACTACCACCTTGGGAACCGTTGTTATTCATTTTCCATCAACAATTAAGAATTCCAAATATAATGATGGATTTAATTTATATATATATATATATATATTATAATATTATTATACATGGGAATTATAATACAACATATACCTACTTACCACCCTACTCATTGGAAGAAAATAACATTGCTTGTGTGTGTGGTAGACTAGAGCCTCGCAAACTAATGTAATGTGTTTTTCATTTCTATTTTATTCGATGGTAATAAGTATATATTTAATTAATATATATGTTATTTCTAACATAATTATAATTTTTAATTTTTATATCACATATTCTATCTTACATTCCCTTATGTGTGGTATATGATAGCATTTCTGGTGTGTGTGGGGGACTACCACCTTGTGAAGGGATATGATTTATTTTTCACTAAAAATTTGCATGGTAGTTATTTATTTTCAATTTATTGAATATATTTAATATATATAACATAAAACATATTATGTAAATGAAATATATTTTTTATCTTTCTTCCATTTCATCTATTAGGAAAATGGAAGCATCGTCCATGCGTATGTACGACATACTATCTCTATAAACTAGGTATTTAATATTCAATAACTATAATTTATGGATTAATATAAATAAATATTTAATTATTATATATGATTTTTAAATCATGGTTTAAATTATATATATTATTGTATAATGATAAATTTAATAGGACCAATAATTAAAAATTATAACATACATAAAAAAAGATGCAGTAATTTCTTAAAAAGTTGTATTAACATGGAATTATTAATAAATGGGTAATAAAATATAATAATTAAATAATATATATAATTATTGTTCTATAATATATTTATAATAAAAATATATTTATTATAAAAGTGTTTCTAATGTGTACAACAATGTTTGATACATAAGGTATGGGATTTTTGTCTCAATTATCATTCATTGAGACATGTATTATTATAGGAACACATATAACTTTATCATATGTACAAACATCCCCACTTACGTCTAATATAATTCATTTGTCTCATATAATGACATTTTAAGTTCTATTTAATGTAAATTTCTCATGGGGCTAATTATTCAATGTTACCAAAGTGGTTAATGGTTTTAAGATACAATCTCTTCATTTATCAGTTTTTTTATTTTTGTGCTTATGATTATTATATATTATGATCTATCTCTCACAAAACTCATGAACTTTTTTATCATGAGTTTATGTTATTATAATGCATGTTTTCCCATAATTTCTTATCATTATTTACATATTATTTCAATATATGTTTTCTAAGGAAAATTATTTTAATTTTTCTATTTCATAAAAAAGGTTTCCTTATCAGTGTTTTCTAAAAGTATTTTTAATTATAATTTCAAATTATAAAAATAATCTGCTAAATAGAAATTTACATATTTTTTACTTTTTACAATGTTATTAAATAGTAATGTTCATGTTTTTCTCCAAATAAGGTCTATTTGGATTTTATAAACATTGTGAAAGGAATATTTGTTTAAACATGTACGACATGAAAAAAAATATCCCATAGTTGTGACATATTTTTTTTTGAAATTTTACATTATAATTAGTATATTTTATTTCAAAATACATGTATTTCAACTATATTTCATGAATTTATAATATTAATGATTTTATCTTCAATGAAGTTTTATTTTACTGAAAAAATATATTAAATTATTTTCAAATCATCCTTTATATATTTTCAAGTTTATTTTATGAGAAAATTATTTTGATAAAGTTTTATATTTTAAAAAGTGATTTTCAATGTTGAAATGAAATTTTACTCACAAAATGTTCCATGTGATATTTCAAAACCATTTTCTCACTAAGATGAAATCCTTTGATGTTATGTGTGCTTTACTGGGGATATGATCCAAGTAAACCGTTCGTCTTTTTTCTCTGAATGGATTTTTATAATGAAATGATTATTATGAATCCCACTTTTTCCCATGGGGTATTCCATAACGAATTTATTAAATTAACTTACAACTAATTTTGTTTCTACATGAATTTATGTGGTGTCATTTTTATGAATAACCTTTCTTTCCATGGTTTCTGATATGATGAATTTGTTATGATCTTTTGGTATATGAATTTTTGATATTAATTATTTGATGGATTGGACTTATATCTCCCTCTATTTTATTTGGTAATGATTTATGTTTATGGATATCATATTGTATAGGGGATATTATCTCATGCATGAAAAGGTAGTACCCTTGATTTTTTCCCAAGTGCAGATTAGGTATATAAGTGGTTTTCAAATTACTAGCATGTTAGAAATGTCCTGGTGGGTAGACTTAAAATAAGTTTTCCTATACTTATGTTATTTACAAAAATCTATTTCTTATGCTAATATTATGCTCTCTTGTCATATGTTATTTAATTACTCTATTATTCGTGTATTATAAAAATGCATGATTTATTCCATGAATCATGTATAGATCTATGATATTAAGTGTATGGTTTTTAATTGTTATTATAATTTTCTCATTCATTTATTATCATGATATATTTATCTCTCTCTTGTTTTCCATTACCGAGCATCTAATCTCACCCTTGATTTTTTTCATTCCCCAGGTTGTGAAGAAAGTTATTTTATATGAAATATGTGAAACGGTTTTAGTTTATGATTATCTAAGGGGGAGATAATGTAGTTCACTTTTGAACATGTTGTTTATGTATATATGTTTCAAAACCCACTAGGACTAAAATATTCTGGTATGTGTTTTTAAGATATATAATGAATATTTATCTAGTAAGATGAAATATTTATATATGAAAATTTTGGTTCCTTATTGTATCTATCAGAGAAATGTGTAGTTATCAATTTAAAACTATGATGAAGAATGTTTAGTGAGACCCATTGAAATATTTTTTTGGATATGACTATGTATATGTTGAAGTATAAATCTAATGATGAGTCCCATTTTAGGAAAATTTAATATAATTTCAGTAATGAATGGACTATTGTTGATCCATGAAATTACATACCTACATGGATACTATTAGAGGATATCCATATTCCACATACATACCTAGTCGTAATAACTCTAAAAGTGGTGCCATGAGATGGAATCGATCACCACCTAGTGTATAACAATGAGCCTTTCTACACACCTAATTTGAAACTATCTGTGCATATGTTTTTGAAATTAATTAAATAATTATGCACCATTATAAATGATTTGAATAATGTCCATGAGTGAATTATGATAAACTTAAGGTTTCGTACATTGAAAATAATAATTCATGAATTATGAATCTTTTATAATGTTTATATGATTATGTGGATTTCTACTATGATAAATGTTACAAAAACTATTCTTTTTTTAAATTCAAATGCTATTTCCATAAGGAAACATGTTAATGTTGATTGAAATGGAAAATTAAATGATTTTCTTCGGGGGAAACCAAATGTTATGGGATATGAGAAGAAAAATCATGTTGCTGTACCAACACAAATTTAATATGATACGAATCATGTTGAGGTTACAATGATATATAATAGGAACTAACACAATTTTAATCTTTAATGAGGAAAACCCATATTATTTTATTAATTCTACTGATCTAATAGTTATCATTAAGTATTTCATTACCATTGAAAAGTTATATTCAATTATCTTGTGAATTGAGCCTGAAAAAGTCATTTTGGCCATCTATTATTTAGAATGTATAATGGGTCAATGGTCGACTCTTATCAAGAATACAAGACAAGTTATAATTTTTTTCCATGGAGTTGGATGAGTTTAAGAGATTATTTTTCAATGCATACTTTTCTCATATGATTTGTATTAAAATAGAGAAGTAATTTACTCAGTTAGAAAATAAATATGATGAATTTTTTGGAACCTATGAGGATAATTTCATGAGGCTTGGGAGGAATGATTCTAGATTTATCATCCAGCCTGAATGTAATTTTGATCAACCCTTTTATGGATTAAAACAAGGTCATAAAATGGAATTGACCATAAGGTTCTTCATTATCTATTATAAAATTGTTTATTGTGCTATAATGGTTGTAATATAGATTGGGGTTACCTATCAATTGTATGTTTTTTCTAATAATATAAAGATATAGTTAAATGGAAAAACTAAAACCATGGGTAAAATTTTTTGATCATTCATTCATGTTCAATGTGTGGAAGTAAACAAGGAGGAAATTGTATTCAAGGGAATAATAATTGATTTATGTTTGTAAAGTAAGTCCATTAGGAAGCTCAATTCTGATCTGATGAGAAAAAGTTATCTAATGATTCAAATAAATAGAAATCTACCAAGAATATACCACCCACCCATTAGTGACTACAATGAATGGAGTTCTGAAATTTTATTTACCAGTTCCCAAACACAATGTTTCATGTTAATGATCTACATCAGTGAGCTCTTTAGCTGATGGAAAAATTAAAATATCATGTAATCACTATTTCATATATTGGGTACAATAACGAAGTGTGGAAAAGTAGATTTAACATCCACTTTGGAATTTCTAATGTTATATTTTAATCAACATATACCCAGTCGTTTATATCATAAGAAATTTTTAATGGTATAAAAATAACACTTGAGTGATTACATGATGAATCATTAGTGAAAACACCAAATGGTATGAAGATCACATCACTAGTATAAGAATCATATCTGATTAAAGCTTGAGGGAATGTTCTTTGGAAAATAAATTAATTCTTCCTTTAGTTATATATGATGTAATCATAAGAATGAAATGAATTTGTCTGCATACATACTACATAAATTGGAGAGTAAGGGAGGTCTTATTTGAAATTCCAAACAAAACTATGATCTCGTATCATTGAAATGATATATATGAACTTATGAATGAAATATAATTTATTATATTGGTTATGATTCCTATTTAAATTAGGAATTTATATCATATTGTTCAAGATAAAATCGACATTGTTCATATTCCTATTATAATAGAGTATTTTCATGTCTTGCTTAATGATTTCTACTATCTTCCACCAAATCATGAAGGTGGATTCTCAATATAACTCATTCATTGTGCTATACTAATTTCAAAGACTCCCTATACAATGAACCTAATTGAGTTGTAGTAATTGAAGAATAAACTACTGGATATTCTTAATATAGGATTCATTTGACTAAGTGTGTCACCATGGGGTGAACCTATTCTTTTGTTAAAAAAATATGGATCATTGTAACATTCATTGATCATTAGGAGCTCATCAAGATCATGATCAAGAAACAATATCCTCTCTTCCACATTGATGAAATTTTTATCAACTTCATGGATCTCAATATTTCTCCATGATTGATCATCATTATAGATATCATTAATTGTGATCTAAGATGGAATATATACCCAAGTATACATTTTTTACAAGTTGTAGACATTATAAATATATTGTAATTATATCTAGTCTTACTATTTATTATGATATCAGCATGTATTTAATGAATAGAGACTTTAGAGGTCTCCTTGATTAGTATGTTATAGTATTTATATATGAAATTATAATTTATTCAATAAGAAATTATAAGCAAGATGATCAATTGAGAATTTTAATAAAAACTATAGGAAAGAGGATTTGTATGATGATTTTATAAAGAGTTAATTATATTTACAAAATATTTCATTTTTGTGTCATATGATCTCATGTTAGGGTATATCTATGGACCCATAAAAGATGGATTTTTCTAAATGTTAGCCCAGAATAACTAGTATGACTGAAATGCAATGATTTCCTTAGTTGGATTTTTGTATCAATGGTTTTTGGTGAATTTCTTTGGACTATATTATCTATTAAATATGTTAACTCAGAAGGTAACCATGTTCCTTCTGATAGATTAGCGCGAGGAATCTTTCAATTAACCGAATATTAAATTAGTCAATGCACCAATGATTACATTTACCTAAAATTGAGAAGGGTTTGTAATCTACAGTGACTCATCCAATAAGTGATTGGTTTTAAATATTTTAAAATAAATTACATGGTTATATCTTATGCCTTGTGAAAATTGATGTTGAATGAAAAAGATTACCCAAATCATGATTTACTGATAGATGTGGTATTTTTTCATTAAATATATGGGGGATGTAATGCCCTGAGCCCACTATTCAAGCCTCAATACTTGAATTTTCTGTGTATTTTTTATATATAAAATAAACTAAAAAATTAAAAAATAGATTACAAAAACAAGGTTCTTTTACAGTCTAGGTTCTAGAGGATTAGACAACACCTAACAATTATTAGAGTCGAACAAATATTGAACAAATATCCACTACGCTTCCATGTGTACTAATTCCAAAAATAATGACATCTGTAAATAAAATTCTAAGATACCAATGAAAAATAATTTTAAAATAATGGGTGATCATTCAATTCCCAGTATGGGATTTTTAAATCATAGAAATACTTCTTAAAAAATCTTTCTTTGAAAATAACTTTGAAAAAATAGTTTCGATAACTCTTAAAATATTAACATAAAAATACTTCTATAAATACCCTTTTTAATTCCTAAATAAAATTACTTATGTTTAAAATAATACTACACATTTGGAATTACTTACAAACAAAAAATGTTTTAAATATAATTTGTGATTTGTAGAAAACATTACACAAGCTTTTGAAAAACAAATAAAACATGGAAAAATAGAACATTGAAGGCTATGTTGGTCCTACCCACTTGGTGAGGGATTGGGTTCACTCACCAATTCTTACCATATTTATAACTTTCATGTGCCAATTTTATAAAAAATATTTTAAGCTTGCTTTAAGTACATATAAATTGTTCACTGGGTTTTTGATTTAAAATGTAATCATACAAGAAAAAAACATGTTCACTTTTACTTATATATAATTATATAAATTCTAACTATTCATTGTAAATTACATATTAGACTTGGTATAACCAAAACTAATTATACATAAACATTTCATTATAATAAGGATGATTAATTACTATTCACATTCTTTACATTTCATTCCTAATTCCATAAAAATCTATTTTTTGTAATGTTTATTCATTGCTCGTGCATGTATTTATATATATTAATATATATTTACATATTCATATAACAATGTGTTTGTGTTATAAAGAAAAAATCATCAATATATGGCCATAATCATGATTTTCATATGACATGCAAATGACATGATGAATTTATGATAATATACAGTTAATAATTAATTTAAGTATAAACTCTGAAAATAAAGCTTATTCATATGATCAAAATACCATGGAACATGGAAATATATTTTTATGTCAAATCTTGACATACATATCTATATATATATATATGTATAATAAATACATAAATAAAATGAAACCAAAAAATGGTACTATTTACAAGTTAATATTTGTCAGCATTACATGTAGGAATAGATAACAAATTAAAAATGAATTTGGTGATTCATATTTTTATAAAACATAGAACATGAAAAATGTATAAAGTAATAGATTCATATAAAAGCTCATGAAAAAACTAAATAATTCTTAAGTAAATAAAAATAGTGGTTTTGAAAAATGCATAAACTCCATTAAAAATAATTAATTAACAAAGGTAATACCTTTCCAAAAATGTTTGATCATAAATATAAATTATAAATAATTTTCAGAGAAAACGAAACATAATTTTGAATTAGATAACCATACTATCCATTAAAAATTAGTCTAAAAATTAATGAAATATAATTTTTGAATTTACATAAATCCCCTTACATAATTTCTAGGGCCTTCTTCTTCATTCTATTCTTGGAATAACACTGTAACACAAACTCTTTCACTCACTGTATCTTGCACTTCCTATGATTTGGAAAACTATGGCCCCATTGGTTTCCCTTAACCAATATGCCTTTCCAAACTCAGAAGAACTAAAAAGCATCAAATTCTCAATAGACAGTGCTACAAGAAGGAAATACTGAGACACATTTTATAGGTCCAAACTCAATGTACATATTTATATATATATATTTATATTAATTCAACTTGGATATAGATTATTAGTAACCGAAAACTTTCTTTTTTATGTTGAGATACAAATATGAATTTTATGAATTTGATTAACTGACACGATAATAAGACACAAAATATGACTTCAAAATATTCAAAAACAAGACCACAGATTCAATGAACAAAAATTTTCAAAATCATCAAATAGATTCTCAAAAAAGTAATTGACATTGAATTGGACAAAAAATTGATTACACACAGATTATAATAATATAAATCGGAAGAAATGATGAAAACTTATTCACAAATACCTCACAAATTTTTTTTTAATGAAATAAACAATTCATGTTTACCATAATAAGATGGAGATAAAAAAGCATACAAACAACAACTATATTTGTAGAAGATTTGGACACCAAATAATTACATACTTACAAGCTGTGATAAATGGAAAACTGAAGGCTGAAATCCCTAACCTCATCCACAGACCTTGATCTCCTCGTCTGGTGGCCTTCGTTGAAACCCTCATCTGAAGCTAAACTCGACTTCATCTAGACTCACACTCACCTCTTAACTCCATAGCTCCAATGAAGATGTGATCCCAGCCTCGAAGAACCTCATTCGACTCCTCGTCTCATGAAGATGCAATTCCTTAGACCTTCCCTCATCCTCACTCGGACCTCGAAGCCCCAAAGGAGGAAGCTGATCCCCCTTTCCCCATTCAGAACGTCACACCTCCTAAAACATGATTCATCTCTCTGTTCTTTTTGTTTTATTGTCTCTTTTTTTATCGATTCCTTAATTCATTGGATTTTTTACATTTCTTATTATCCTTTATAATTAATTAAATACTTTATAAAAATAATATTTTTTTAAAGACAAAATATATAACATTAAAAAGAAGATATATTTCAAAAATAATTATTATATATACATTTTTTAATCATCACAATTTGTATAATCCATATAATTTAAAAACATTATACATAATGTATATCTTATAAATAATTATTGTATGATGATAATTTCATGTTTCATTATAGACTTAATTTAAAAAATGATAAATTTATATTAGTTGCATTTAAAATATATTTTTTCAAATAATGATATGTATTTGATAATCATATGAACATATATATTCATAATATTAAAATTTTATTTATATATTGTTATATTTTAAAAAAATTGTTTTCTTTATATAAAAATAATCATACATAAAACCATGTAAAATTTGTACTTTTAATGTATTTAATATCAATTCTTACTTAATAAATTAAAATTTTATTTATTTAATTTATTTGATAATTTAATATACATTTAAATTTTTTTATTAACCAACTTTGATTTAATATGTAATTATTATAAATAAATAACTACTTAATTAAAAATATATTTTAGAAAATATCATTTCATGATACTATATTTTATATTATTATAATAAATTTATATTTTTATAACATGTCACATTCTGTTTAAAAAGTGACATTTTAAAACATAATATAAATTAAAGTGATTGAATTTCATTCTAATTAAATGAAATCGCATAGTTTTATAAAATATATTTACTAAAATTATTTATTTAAATTATAATTCATTTTTTAATTACTTCATATTTCTATGGTGTTACATTATTCCCCCATCAATGTAATTATGTCCTCGAAATTAGTTTTTCTGTACTAAAATAAATTCAAATTTTCCAACATCAGAATTAAGAAACACTATGACCATTAAACCTATAAACATGACAACATCTAATCTCCAAAAAAATTTAGACCATTCCTCTGGTACAAATGTAACACCTCAAGCCTACTCTTCTGAACTCAATTCTTGAACATGTTTTGTATTTTTATTTGTATAGAAAACTGAAAAATTACACCACAGATGACAAAAATGAGGACCTTTTACCTGTCTAGGTTCTGGAGAATTAGACAACACATGACATTTATCAAAGTTGAACAAAAGTTTAACAACTATCCACTACGCATCCGCTTGCGCTAATTACAACACTGATGACATCAGTAAATAAAATTATGAGATACCTATGAAACGTCATTTTAAAGGAAAGGGTGAGCATTAAATTTCCTAGTAAGGGATTTCAAAATTTTATAAAAACATCATAGAAAATCGTTCATTAAAAATTACTTTCAAAAAATACTTTCAAGAACTCTTAAAATATTAACATAATAATAAAAATAATAATAGCCTTTTTAAAACATAACTAAAATTACTTACCCCTAAAATAATAAAACACATTTGTAATCACTTACATTCAAAATAAATTTAAATATAATCTTATGATTCTTAAAATGTATTACATAATCTTTTGAAAACAAAAACATTGTGGAAACATAAAACATTGAAGGATATATTGTCCCTATACACATGTTGAGGTATTTGGTTCACACCCCAATTCCCTACCATATTTACAATGTTCATGCTCAAATTTTGTAAAAATATTTTAATATTTCTTTACACATATATAAAATATTCACTGTGTTTTTGATTTAAAATATAATCATACATGAAATAAACATGTTCACTTTTACTTAAATAAAATTATATAAATTCAAATTATTCATTTGAAATTACATATTTGACTAGGTGAAACTATATATAATTATAAATGAACATTAAATAATCATTTAAAAGATTAATTATTATTCACTTTCTTAAAATTTATTTCTTAATTCTGTAAAAATATATTTTTTGTAAAGTTTATTCATTTCTCATTCAGGTATTTATATTCATTCATATATATTTACTTATGAATATAATAATGTATATGTTTCATGAAAATAATATCATTAATATATTTCTATAATCTTTATTTGCGTATGACATGCATATGATATAATGAATTTATGATAATATTCAGTTAATAATTAATTTAATGATAAACTCTAAAAAAATACTTATTCATATGCTCAAAATTCCATGGAACATTGAAATATTAATTCATTTGTAATCTTGAAAAACATATATATAAATATATATATATATATATGTAATAAATAAAATGAAACAAAAAAAGGAGACGGGTTATGAGTTAATATATGTCATCATTTCATGAAAATATAAATCACAAATTAATAATGTATTTGGTGATTCATATTTTTATAAAACATAGAAGTTTAATTAAATATAAAGTAATAGAATCACCTAAACCAGTATTAGAAAATATCTAAATAATGTTTATGTACATAAAAATAACAATTCCAATAAATTCATAAACTCTCTTATAAATAATTAAATTACCAAGGAAATGCCTTTAAAAATAAGTTTTATCATAAAAGTAAATAATAAATCCCATTAAGAGAAAAAAACAACATAATTTTGAAATTTATAAGCAGACTATCAATTAATAATTATCCTAAAAAATAATAAAATATAACTTTCTAACAAACATAAATCCACCTATAGAATTTGTAGGGCCTTCATCTTCATTCTTTCCATGGAATAACACTCAAAAACAGAATCTTTCAATAACTGTATCTCACACTTCTCAGGATTTATAAAAAAAATCACCCATAGGTTTCTCTTATGTTGTATGCTTCACCAAACTCAGAATAACTAAACAAAATCATTTTCTCGATGGGCAGTGCTCTACGAAGGCAATATTGAGACCCTTTTATTGGTCCAAACTCACTGTACATATATGTATATTTTATTTCAACATACATATGGAATTTTAATACTCAATAAATATCATGTGAAAGATTTTACAGAGATCTGAGTTTTATATATTTGATTAAATTGCATGATAATAAGACACAGAACATGACTTCATATTATTCAGAAATGAAACAACAGATTTAATGAACAAAAATTCTTGAAATCATCAAAGAGCGTCAAGAAAATGACTTGAAACGAAATTAGACCACAAATTGAATACACATAGATTATAATAATCTAAATCAAATGGTTTTGATGAAAACAGATACACAAATAATTGTAATACAACTATTTGATGAAATAAAAAATCAAGATAAACATAAGTAGATGAAGATAAGAAGATGAAGAAAAATAATGACCATATTTGCAGAAGATTCAGACACTGAAAAATTACCAAATTACAAGATCTGATAAACTTGAAATAGAAGGTTGTAATACCTAACCTCACTCGCACACCTCGATCTCTTTGTCTGGTGGCCTACATCGAAACACTCATCCAATGCTAAACTCGACTTTGACCCTGACTCGCACTCACATCACAACTCCATGGCTTTGAAGAATATGTGATCCCAGCCATGATGAACCTCGTTCAACAGCTCGGCTTGTGAAGAAGCAACACTTTCAACATGTGGTCAGCCTCACTCAGACCTCGAATCCACGATGGAGGAACCTAATCCCTATATCCCCATTTATAATGGCACACCTCCTAAAACGAGATTCCTCTCTATGTTTTCTTTTGTTTTATCATCTCTTTTTTTATTTATTCCTTAATTTATTTGTTTTTTATGTTGATTTTTATTATTTATAATTCATTTAATATTTTATAAAAAATAATAGTTTTTAAAAAATAATTATATAAATTTAATAATAATATATATTTTGAATATAATACATACATATATATTTGTATAATTATCACAATTTTTATAATCAATATAATTTAAAAACATTATTCATAATCTAGATCTTATTAATAAATCTTGTATGATGATAATTTCATGTTTCATTATATAGTTAATTTAAACTATTTTAAATTTATATTAGATAAATTTAAAATATTTTTTTCAAATAATGATATTTATTTAAAAATCATATGTACATATAAATTCACAATATTCATATTTAATTTATTTATTATCATATTTTCAAAAAAAATTGATTTCTTCACACAAAAATAATCAAACAAGTTCAAACCATGTAAAAGCAGTACTTATAATTAATTTAATATCAATTCTTAATTAATAAACTATAATTTTATTTATTTAATTAATTTATAGTTTAATATCCATTTAAAATTTTTTATTAACCAATATTTATTTAATGTTTAATTATTATAAATAAATAACTCTTTTATTAAAAACATGTTTTAGAAAATATCAGTCCATGATTCTATATTTCATATTATTATAAATAATTTATAATATTTTAATATCTCTTGTTTTATTTAAAAAGTTAAATTTTGAAACATAATATAAATCGAAGTAATAAAATTTCATTTCGATTTATTGAAATCACATAGTCTTATAGAATTTCTACAGTAAAGTTATTTATTTAAATTATTATTCATTTATTAATAACTTAATATTTCTTGGGTGTTACAGGGGAATTGTCTTTATGGGTGAAATGATTAATATATATTCTGGAAAATTATTTATAAATTATTTATTCACCTATAAAGATTTGAACATACACTAGAGAAGAAAATTATAGTAGATTTAGGATTATGATTTCTCATAACATTACTATCTTGGGAAACTAAATAATGTTAATGATTCTTTGAGTGAAATAGATCAGGTTAGCGTATATATGATGAGGATCAAAAAAGATCTAATATTATTGGATTTTTAAATGGTATATCTAGAAATCATGAAGGTAGTGTAGAAATATTATCTTTCTCAAATGATTGTTAAAAAACCAATCTATGTGATGATTAATGTGGCATAGAATGAAGATGTAGTGCTATAATGGATTGTGAGAAATGATTCTAATTTTATCCATGATTGTGATGGAATGATAAGGTCATGAACTCTTTAAGTGTTCCATCAATACTAGATTTAAATATGGTTTTGTTAGAGGAAGCTCAAAGTTCATCATTATCTATTCATCTTGGGAGTACAAATATTTATAGAGATCTAAAAGATTATTTTTAGTGGGATTGAATTAAGAGAGATATCAAGGAGTTTATATATCAATGATTGAAATTTATGTAATAACAAATCCTAAAGCAATGTGAGGACCATTACCCATACAAGAATAGAACTGGAAAAACATCCCCATGGAATTTATCATTAGACACCAAAAAATGTATAATTAGAATAAAGTTATGTGGGTCATAGTCGATCACCTTAAAAACCTAGAAAACATCATCACATTAATAAAAGACTTATATCTTGATCATATTTCTAGAGTTTATATTAACGAATTGGTAATGCTTCATGGTGTACCACATTTCATTGTATCTAACTGGGATTCATGGTTTATCTCAATGTTCTAAAGAATTATTTAGTAATATCTTAATACAAAGGGAATTTTAGTAATATATTTTATACATAGTAATATAGTAATTCTAAAATAATAATTCAAACTACATAGGATATGTATAGATATTGTTCTATATATTTAAAATGTGGATGGGATAAACACCATTATCTAGTTTAATTATCTTATAATAATATATTTCACTTGGCCATTAAAATTGATCATTTTGTATCCCTCTATTTAAGTATGGGTATAAATTAATCTTGATGGGATTATGTTGGATAATTAAATCTATTGGGATTATAACTAGAAGTTGAAATGGGAAAGAAGGTTAGATCAATTTAGGATCACATAGGGGTAGCAAAATATTTACTGAAAATTTATGATGATATTCATTTAATTAATCTATAATTTAATGTTTGTGATAATGGTTCTATATAATTTTCACATGGATAAAGGTAGTGAGATTTGTAAAGGAAAACTAAGCCCTAGGTATATTTATCACTTTGAAATTATTGATCCTATCAGGAACATAGCTTTTCACTCGATGCTTTCACATGTCCTCTTTTAGGTTTACGATATGTTCCATGTATCTCTCCTAAAAAAGCGAACAATTGATCCATCACATGTACTGAACTCATAGATAATACCATTGGAACATTATCATCTTATGAAGATCAACTACTGGATATTCTAGATTATATAGATAATTTTCTATGAAATAATACAACTCACCTAGTCAAAAATTTGTAGTGGAACCACCGGGTTGAGGAAGCTACGTGGGAAACTATGGACGTAATGATGAAACATTACACTCAGTTTTTTGTACTGAACTGATTAATTTATATGAAAACCCTTTTTATGGGGATAATAATTTAACAACAATAGATTTTCAAAAAAAAAATAATCTATATATTTTCTCTGATATATTTCATTTCATGCAACACCGGTTTTCAGTGTAACATGACAAACTATTAATATTATTATTTACACATGACAATTATTAACTGGCCATTATACTATGTGGAATGAATAATAATAATAATAAATTAAATATTAATTATAATATTTCGATATAATGAATACATATTGATATAAATGTATTTAATTTTTCATAATATCTTCACATGTTTTTAAAATTCTATTTTCTCAATTATTTTTATTAGTTTTTGCTGAGAAAATACCAAAATAACATTTGAAACATTTATGAAATGAATTCGAAAAGTTATAATTTATTTTTTAATTATTCATGTAAAAATTATCTTAGAGTGGTTTTTTTGTATTTTTCTGTAAATATTAATTTTTCAATGGATTGTGAAAAAATTAGTGTTTTTATTGAAAATTGCCTTTTAATTTAAAAAATTTATTAAGATAATTTTGTTTTAAATTTGTTTTAAAATTATCATTAGTTCATTTATAAATTTATTACTCTAATTTAGGTCATTATATTCAATTTCATATTTTATTTTCATAAAATAAATTTTAAATATTTTGAGCATTTCCTTTTTGGAAAAACAGATTCTCATCACATATGTGGTTTTAATTTTAAATTAAAATTTTCCAGCTATATGAATGGAATTTAGAAAAAAGGATTTAACATTTTGGACCCGAATTATTTATATTTTATAATATGTTCAAATTTATTATTCTTTACAATTAATATTAAATATTAATAATCACAGTTTAGGGTAAAATTTCTTCACTAGGGGTTAAACTAAAATGATAAGGGTTTCAATGACATTGAAACTTGTACCACATAAATTTTCTGGCAATTTTTCAAACATATTACCTCAAAGGTTCAACAATTTCACATTATTAATACGTTTTAATTGTAAAAATATGGGTACAGTTATTCTTTTCAAATATTCTTTGTATGTCTTCTCTCCCACTTATAAAAGAAATCCCCCTATCGTGTCCTCTTCACACATCCAAAAATATTTGTATCAGAGGATTCAAACATAAATTTATTCCTTTTGTCCTAACCAGCATCCTATATTACTGGGTGAGATCATAAATCCAACCTATAATGATTTAGGTTAAACCTAAATTTCTTTTCAGAAGATGAGGTAATGTTTTAAACTATGCTTTTTTGTATTACTTCTTCTTTTAACTACCTATAATATTCATAAATTATTATAATATAATAACAAATTATCTCCCTTATACTTATATATTATTATGTTAGTTTCATAATTTATATTCATCTCCTCTTCCACCAAATGGGAAACTGAACCGTTGATCTTCTGTAGAGCAAACTACCACCTCGTGTGCCGATGTTATTCATTTTCAATCACATCCTATAATTGATGGATAAAAGGATTGATTTAATGTTTATATATCTGATATTTTCTATATTATTATACTTATTAAATTATAATACCAAATATACATTATTACCTCCCAACACATTGGAAAACAATAGAATATTGCATTCGTACGACACACTAATACCTCGCGAATCGATGTGATGTTCTTTTTTTTCAGTTTTACATAGAGGATAAAAAGTATAGATTAAATTATTATATATTATATTTGTAACATAATTATAATTAAGTAATTATTATATCACATAAACCTTTTTGCATTTAATTGTGTAGGGGTATGATAACATCATTTGTGTGTATGCCGGACTACCACCTCACGAAATGATGTGAATTGTTTTTCACAAAAACATTTCATGAAAAGTAATGAAGATAAATTTAATGAATATTTAATTTCATATAAAACTAAAATTATTTTTAAGGGAAATACATTATTTAAATTTCATTCATTTCACCTATCAAGAAAATAGAAACAACTTGCATGCGTACATACAGCCAATCATCTCTATAAATTGTGTATTTCATTTTATAGCTCTAAATTTTAAGGATTAATATATATATATAATGACTTATATGAATTTTATATCATGTTTAAAATTATGTAGATCATGTTTCTTTTACCAAAGTAATAGAGCTAAAAATAAAGAATAAAAACATACATGGAAAACAACGCAGTTTTTTCTTGAAACATGGTTTTAACATGGAATTATAAATAAAATGGTAATCAAATGTAATAACTGAATCATATATGGTATGATATATAAAACAATATTTCTATAATATATGTATAATTAAATTATATTTATTATAACTGAGGTTTTAGCATTTACATAAAAATTATAGACTTTATATAAGGAATTTTTGTACCAATTTCCCTTTTTAAGACATACATTATGTTTTGCATGTATGTTATTTTATGAGGTATATATACAGACCCTTTAAACTTTAATATAAAAAATTTATTTATTCTCATGATATTATATGTTTAATTTAGTTTCATTCTTTCATGGGGATTACAATTCATTGTTACATATGTGGTAGTGGATATATGTTACAATCTCATAATTTATATTGATTTATTTTTTTATGATTCCAATGATGAAATATTATGATCAATATATAAATAAACTCCTGAATTTTTATATACTATATTTATGTCAGGTGAATACAAGTTTTCCTTCATTTTTCTCCATTTATGTACACAATAGTACGAAATATTGTTTGAAAAAATTACCATTATTTATCTATTAGGTCAAAAATCAATTTTCTTCCATATTAGAGTTCTCTAAAAATGTTTTCAAATATGGTTTAACAAAACACATAATATCAATTAAATAATATTATACACATTTTTGACTTTTAAAAATTTGTTTTAGATGGAATATTCATGTATTTTTTTCAAATAAGGATCGTTTTCTTTTACAGAATATGTTAAAGGAATCATTGTTTTAACATGTACGATATGAATGGAATTTCCAAATGTCATGAACATTATTTTCATTGAATCATCCATTATAGGTTTTCATGGTTACTTTGAATTGAAAATACTTCCACATTAATCCATGAAATTATAAATTTGATAATGTTATTCTAAATGAAATTTTACTTTCCCCATGAATTTTTATAAATGATTTGTAGTAATTACATTATATGATTTAAATTTTATTTTTAAAGAAAATTATTTTAAAAATATTTTAGGTTTTAAAATATTTTCAAAGTTGAAAGGAAATATTCATCATGAAATGTTATAATTTATAATTGATAATCATTTTTGATATATTATGACATCCTTTTATGTTAGTTATTATTTCATGGGGATTTAATCCAATGATATAATATTTTTCTCGTAATATTTTACATTTATGATGAAATTATACTTATGAAACCTGATTCTACTTTCATGGGTTGTTCTATCAGGAAATTCTAAAATGACTATGAATCTTACTTCATTTAGATGGTATATGTTGTGATGAAATGTTTATGTGACCCATTTTTTCATTGAATTTAATATGATAAATTTTTTATGATCTTGTGGAAGATATATGTATTATTTCCACTATGTGATGGGTATGAACTATATCTACCTACAATTAATTAGGTATAGATTTATATTCTATGAATAAGTACATGTCCTTAAACATTGAAAACTATTGTTTCAAAAAATTGACCTTATTTCACATTGAGGATATTTTCATGTTTTGAGCTTTAGAGAATTAAAAAATAACTCTTAAATATAAACTTTATTACTACATTATAGACACTTATACTCACTATCCATTTTTTATAAAACAAAAAATTTTAAAAAGAAACTCCATCTTGTTTCATCTTTAAACATAATAAATTCTCTATAGTTCAATCCTTGAATCTATTCTTTTTTAAATCTTATAATTTGAATTTCAAAAAATGGGATGAGTATAAATATCTCAGTAAGGGATACAAAAATGGAAAATAATTATTCTTGTGAAAACGTGTAAACCATTAATACTTTATCATAAAGTAATACTTTTAAACATTATGAATTAGTAAATAATCCTCACAAAATATAATCTCTTTTCATACTCTTTTTTTAGTAAAAATATTACCATAAAACTCGTATAAATAGCATATAACATATAAAGGTAACTTATGACCTAATCATACTTAAAAGGAATATCCATACTATCAACTTCCACATATCTTACTCTTAAAGATGGAATAGTCATATACCCAACTTCCATTCCCACTGAATTGAAGGTTATAACATAACCACCGATCCTTGGTTTGTCATAGAACCGCCCATCATTAGTTCATCACATAACCATCCATATTTGGGTTATCACATAACCACTTGTCAAATGGTCAAGTACCATTATATATTCATATCATAAAAAATATTTCAATTATCCAGATTTCCCAAATAAAATATTCATTTTCAATCACAGTATATAATTATATGATATTTAAATATTAAATTCACTATCAAAACCATTTTCAATACCAAAATACCAAAAAAAGGTAATAAGGAATTATTTTAACATTTTGGCTTATAGAGGAAGACAAATACCAAATAATCATCACGGTGGAGGAAAATTTGTTGACGCCACATATGTTAAAAATAGACTTTTGGTCATTTAGTAAAATGAATCAAAAAAATTCCTTTAAAAAATTTGAATGAAACTAAAATAAAATGGGGTTAATTACATAATATATAAAAGAAGGTTGTATATAACATCAAATTATACCTCAATGAAAGTAGATTGAGTGGAATTCCCTTACATTAAGGTTTATTTGTCATGTATGTTCCTTTTTATTACTGAATAATAAATTTAGTTTAATTTTTACTTTATTTATAACCTTATCATGTTTATTATTTCTTTTATATCACTTATTACCATGTTTTCAAACATACTTTATTATTTATGTTGACATCAAGTGTTTTGTCGATATTTAGTACTTGACTCGAAAATGAACATAGTATGATGTCAATATTCCATGTGATAATAATCCCTTCATCTACAAAATAAAATTAATGAAATTATTATCATTTTTATACATAAATTATTCCTTAAATAAAACCATGAAGATTGGTTATTAAAAATGAACAATGTTATAATTATGGAGATGGCAAGTCAAACATACGCATGAGTAATGTTTCCATTTTTCATTGATCATTATGGAAATAAGTTTATCATTATTATATCTTTCAAGAATTATCATAATATTACTAAAATAATAATAATAATTAAATTATTCTTTTATATATCATAAATTTTACATGGTGAATAAAAACAATTCACATCGCTTTGTGGAAATGGTAGTCCACACGTACGCACGAACGACGTTATCAATTTAATGTTCATAGAAAGTAAAAACATAATTGATATATTATTGTCTTATAATGAAAAATATGTCATAAAAATTATATACAAACATTAATTCCATTATTATAACCAATCATTATATATTCCTATGGAAAACGAATTAGATCGGTTCGTAGAGGTGATAGTTCACACTTACGCATGGATGATTAATTATTTTACCATTTAATGATAGTGGGGTTGGATTTAGGTTATGATATTAAAATAATAACATATAATTATATATATGATACTATGGATATTATTTAATCTTATAAGAATAATATTTTAAGGATGTGGATGAATAAATAAAATAGAAACACTTAAAAAATGATTCCTCTTCTTCAGTTGATCACCTTTGAAGAAGACGTTAAGACCTATAAGGAGGGTGTCTTGTATAAACTAAGGCTTAAATAATGTGGGGAGGTGTTTTATAAATTTTTTTGGAAGATCATGGATGACCAAAAATTTATTTTGAATTGTAAGTATTAGAGAAGACTGGGTACCTTTTTATAGGAGATGGGATAGCCACCCTTGGAATCTCTTAAAATATTAAATTAATTTAAATCCAATTTGGGTTCAAAATAGACCAAAAATCATTTATTTATAAGATTATATTATTTTTTGGTTTAATACTCATCATCCAGTTAAAATTAGACTTGTTTTATTGTTTTTTTAATCCTTATATTTTTGTTTTTACCCCTTTTAACTCTGACCATTTTATCAATTAATTTACACATTGAGGGGGAAAATAATTAACAAATTATGCCAAAAGTCCAATTAACGATTCAGTAATGTCATTTATATAAATATCCTAAATATTTGGTCTAATATTATATTTTTATGAATTTTTATTTCATTAAATTAAATATTTTATATTTTAAAATATGAATTATGTCACTTTTTACACTATTCATTACATTACCTTTTTAAAATATCATAAAAACATGATTACATTTAAAAAAACAAATTATCTCAATCCTAACATGACATATTCATCTTGAAAATTAGTGGATTTAATCATATATTTTAAATTATATTTATTTTAAAATTATCAATATCATTTATTGGATTTTACCTTTAAATGTATCATTGCATCATCATTATGTCATAATTATATTTAATTATTTATTATCTAAAAATTATAAATACAATACAATTTTTTAGGTAAAATTTTTATCCTTATAATTATTAATTTTAGTCTAAGATATCCCTTATATTACCCCATATTAAAATTGTTTTAGTAATAAGAGTCATGTTTATGATATTTTTGCCTTTACAATAAATTAAATGTTATTAATACAACAATCACACCCAGTTGTCTTCCAAAGGCTAAAATTTCATCAAAAGGGTTTTATCGATCATCCATAACTCATTAAAAAATATTATGACAAGTTTTAGGGTAGTTTGTTATCATTATAATATTATTTATACACTTATTTAAATGATTTACCTCTTAACTATTGTAAATAAAATACTAGAGTTACAATTAACGAAAAATTATTTTGATCCTTTTAAACAAAATTATTCATACTTATAAAAACCATGACTATTATTTTTTTAAAATTAAATTCACAAATGGGGGAAAATAAAATTTAAAAAAGTAATCTCATTGTCAGAATGTGGAAAATGGTTTTTAAAAAGTAAAAACCATCAAAAGTTTGACATGTGATTACATCAAATTTCAATGTGAAATTACATAAAATGACCAAAATTTGATTAATTTATTATAAAATAATATAAATAAACATTAAAATAAATTCAAATGATAATCTATCAATATAAATAAATTAGATGAAAAGGTAGTTCTAAATTAAAATGTAGTATTTTCACTATTCTTTAAAATAAGAATTTTATTAGAAAATTACCAAAATTTCAACCAATGTAAATTTTGATGTATCACTTTAAAATAATAAGTGTAATTTTCCAAATATAATATCTGAAAGTGAAAAAAAACATGATATAAAAATTATTCTCCATCAAAAGGTTGTAAAATTACATTTTTTGAAAAATATTCTTTTTTCCATAAAATTGAATTTGTTGCTTTATAATTTCGATAACATGTATAAGATCAATTTTAACCATTAAATTGAAATTTAACATATATATTTCATTAATAAATCTATAAAGGGTGATTTTATTGTTGTATAGACTCGCATATTTTTAATTTAAATAGTTTTTCAGAAAAACACATCCTTTATATTCAATTGGTTTTTATTTACTTTCCTATTAAATTTGGTAAACAATGAATCATTATATAAACATTTATAAACCATATTTTAGTAATTTATTTAATACTTTTCATTAAAACCATTATATTGGATATGTGATAATAATGTTATTAAATAATAATAATAAGTTTTTCATTTTAAAAAATTGTGGTGTACCATGTATGCTACCTAACATAGTGTTTCCTATTAAAAAATCGGTATATTGCATTCTCCTCCCCTTGTTTATTAAATTGTGTCCTCGCAATTTGAATTTGGGGTTTGTAACTAAGGTATGAAATTTTAAAATATATTCATTACAATCCCATATTAGAAAAAGGGTTAACAAACCTTCCACATTAAAAGAAAGAAAAGAAGGTACGCATGTCACTTGAGAAAATAGATACTAGGATTCTATGAAGGAAAACATGGATATGGATAAAAAAATAATTGTCATGTTCTGATGGAGAGTGATATAAAACGTGACAGGGAGAAATTTAACAATCATAAAACCATAAATTTTTGATTGGTTAAAAGGTAATTGATTTCATAATAGAAAATGTAAATGGATAAAGGTTTTGTTTTAAGATCATTTTCATATATTTTTGGAATTATTTGACATCTTCGAATAAGGACATAAGAAAATATACCTACTTCACAAGTATAGTTTAATAAATTAATAAAATTCTATCACAGACTCATCTTTTCTCTAATATATGGGTATTTAAGATAAGTTGGTCACACCTTAAGCACTTGAATCAACATCTAGAGAATAATATATACTATAAAATATGACCTATTTATTTTCTATGTCTTTCGAAATTAACAAAAACCAAAAAGGTTTGTACAAGATCAGATAATTACCCCAAAAAATATAATCCTTTTTAAGGACAATGAATACTTTTAATTTCTAAAATTCTATAGCAATACCCTAGTTCTACATAGACCATTCAACAATAAAATGTCCATAAAATTCCTCAAAATAATACAAACTAAGATTGAAACCAAATATTCATAAGGATATGATAACATAGTCTTCTTGGATATGTTCTAACATTTATCTCTATAAATCACTCTTCATGTCTCAAATAAAAAAGTAATTTCATAATCACATATTCTCACTAATAGTTTAATCATTTCCATAAATAAACCAAATCATTGTAATTCTACAATAAAATAATAGATTTTTCAAAAATATAATTAAACCATTAATCACCTGTTAAAATTTCATAGTATCATATTTCACATGATCATATAGGGTTCCGAAAATGGTGAACGTTTTCTGAAATAACATTAATCACTTAATCAAAAAATAAATTTATAATCCTAGGGTTATTTATTCCATAAAATTTATATATCCCAAATTAAATTATTCTTAATCAATAAAATAATTTAACGAAAAAATTTATACTAACTAGGGAATTCACATAGGCCATTGGTAGGTGACACACTATTGTCACCCTTCGGTTGAGGGTTCGATTCCCTTGACCTTGCTGAACGCGACGAGTTATCAACCATCCTGTCAGTTTTATTTTTTCTAAAAATATTTAATTCTTTTAAAATTTTAAAAAATAATATAATTTCATCAAAAATAACCATAACTTATTTTTCCCACAAATATTATCTTATACCTTTCGTTTTTCATCCTAGAAATTAATAACCATTAATCACCTAAATAAAGTTCATATGAACCCTAAAGTTTATCCATTAAATTTATTATTATGCCCACAAAAGGAAAAATAATTTCTCGTTGAATAAATTATTCACATAACAAACTTCAGGATGACACATACTAGAATAAGTCTTCCAATGTAATTCCATTATTAAAATAACATTAATACTTTTAAATATTTCATCATCCTAGAATCTATCATAACTCTTGAATGACTTATATGGATACTTCTTAATCATAATCTGTTATTTATTATATCTTAACCTTTATTTCACATTTTATTACATAATAATTCATTCCTACACCCAAAAACATGAATCGTGTCCTAAGATTCAACATTGTCAAAGCATGAGATGTGAAATAATCCATACCTTTAATAGGTTATTTTGTGTCTCTTCATCTTCATTTAGAATGTAATTATGTATTTTTAAACATATTTCTTATGGTCCTACTGATCCTGTTCTTAAACCTTACTCGTAGGAATCCAATTTCCATAATGACCATACCTAACACATTTGAAAAATTTGACTGATAAATTGGAAAGATCTTACTTCCCTTTCATGGATTCAACTGAATTCTCATGGTAAGCTATTGATTTATGACCTTCATTTCCACATCTATAAACTTTTTCCAATCCCATTAAAATATTTTACTAGCTATTTATTTCTCAATCCATGATGAATATGTCATTTAATATACATACCTTTATGATCATTATTACTTGAACTTCTATCAGTATTTTTCTCTCTCATATTTTATTCATCAAAAAATCAGCAAGGATCAAGTTGTTAATCACGAATCTTGATAGTTGGTTTAGAATAACCACAAGATTTCTCATTGTATCTCCTATTTCATTTTGTTTCATATTCATAGAACCAAAACATTTTCCTTCACATCCATTATTACATTGGTTCTAGCCATCTACTCACTAAAACTAAAATGTTTAGTGTGAGTATATCAACAAAATCATCATATACTATCTTATGATTAAGATAAACACTACGACATAATTATTCATGTTATCTCAAACTCATTTAATTTATCTAAAATAAATATGAATCCTTCTAAAATTATTACCATTATGTTTATATACCACTTTTCACTAATACTTGAAAATCACCCAAACCTTTAATGTTATATTAATCATCCTATGATTCCAACTATAAGGAATCATCCATAAAAATTACATAATCTTTAGATAACTTAATAATTTTACCTTATTTAACATTTATGATCTTTTCATGTTTAGAGGTGTTGATAATTAGTCCATAACACATACATAACAAATTATATATTACAAAGTAAACACTTCTACGCTCAATCAATTTTTTCCTAAAGAAATTCAAAGGAATGATGAGCTCGTTTCTCATTTAAAAATCATAACTTTTTAGTGATCCCATACATGAATCAATTATTATTTTAAATTCGGTGAGAAAAAATTCATAACATAGGATGATAATAAAAATCTTATTATGGGATACAAAAAGAAACAACATTTTTAGTCTTGTGAAAACATGTAAACCAATAATACATTATCATAAAGTAATAATTTTCACATTGTGAAGTAGTAAATACTCTTCACCAAATATAAGATCATTTAATACACATTTTGTTATCAAAATATTAAAATAAGTCTCATATAAATCACATATAATATATAATGGTGACTTGGGACATAATAATACTTGAATGGAATAAACATGAGGTAGAATTCAATATATTTCACTCTTATACATGGAATATATATTTGACCGACTTCCATACCCAAGGCATTGAAGGTTATAACGCAATCACCCATCCTTGGATTATCATAGAACCATCCATCTTTGTTTTATCACATAACAACCTATCAAATGTACAAATATAGTTATATAATCATAACACATAAAAGATTGATATTATCAAAATTTCACTAATAAAATATTCATTTGCAATCACAATAAATATTTTAGAGGTATTGAAATATTAAATCCACATTAAAATCCATTTTCAATACCAAAATATCCAATAAATGTAAAAGAGATTCATTTTTCTATTAAAAACATTTTGTCTTGTAGAGGAATCCAAATACCAAATAATGGTCACGGTGGCGAAAAAGTTGATGTTATTGTTTACATTAAAAAACACACTTTTTTTCATTTTTTAAAATGTCTCATAAAAAAAGATTCCACCTTGGAAAAAACATAATGAAATTAAATGTCAAAGGGGTTAATTACACACTGTATAAAATAAGGTGGTTTATAATGTCAAAATATGCCTCAATGAAAGAATATTGAGATGAAGTCTCTTACTATATGTTTGATTTATCACGTAAGTTATTTTTTCTTCCTAAATAATAAAAATAGGTTAATTTATACTATATTTAGACCTTTTTAAAAATTATTATTTCTTTTATGTCACTTATTACCATGATATAAAACTTACTCAATTATTTGTTCTCACATAGGTGTTTTGTTGATGTTGGGTACTCAAGTCAAAAATGAACTAGGTATGATGTAAATAGTCCATGTGTCCATAATTACTTCATTTCCAAAACAATATTCATGAAATTATTATCATATTTGTACATAAATTATACCTTTTAAGTAAATCAGGATGTGTAGTTATGAAAAATGAACAATGTTTTAATCATAGAAACGGGAAGTTGTACTACGCATGGGAAACTTTTTATTTTTCATTGATCATTATGGAATTAAGTTAATAATTATTTTACCTTTATATAATCATCATAGTATTATTAAAATAATAATAATAATTAAAATATACTTATAAAAAAATTATACAAGGGACGTGGTGAATAAAAATGATTCACACATCTTTATGGAGGTGATATTTCACATGTACACATTACTGACATTTTCATTTTTCTATGCATGGAATGTAAGAAACAAATTGATATCTTATTCTCTAATAATCATAAATATTTCATGAAAATTTTATACAAACATTAATTCCATTATTATAACTAGTCATGAGAGATTTTATTGGAAAATGAATTAGATCGGTTCGTGGTGGTTATAGTTCACACTTACACACAAATGACTAATTTTGTTTACATTTAATGGAAGTGGAGATGGATTTATGTGATGAAATTAAAATAATAACATCTCAGTATATTGAAGATACTTGGATTATTATTTCATCTCATAAAAAGAATATTTGAAGGTTGTTCATAAATAAATAAAATAGAAACACATAAAAGAACATTCACTCTTCTTCATTTGATCACATTTGAAGAAAACATTAAAACTAATAAAGAGGGTGTTATGAATAAAATAAGTCTTAAATAATGTGGGGAGGGATTTCATGAATGGGTTTTTTCCTATCTTTGCAAAACCAAAAGGCTTTGGAATTGTGAATAATAGAGAAGAGTGGGTACCTTTTTATAGGAGTGGGGAGAGGGACCCTTGGAAAATCTAAAAATATTAAATTAATATTAAAATTAATTTCGTTTATAAATGGTCCAAATACATATATTTCTAATATAATATTATTTGGGGTCCAAAACCCATAATCCAATAAAAATTATAATGGTTTTATTATTTATTTAATTGTTACCTTTGTGTTTTAACCCCTTTTAACTCTTACCATTTTATCAACTAATTTACAATTATAGGGTTAAAATAATTACCAAAACATTAAAAATTCAAATTAAAGATTAATTAATGAAATATATAGAAATATCCTAACCATTTGGAAAAATATTATATGTTTAGGAATGTTGTATCATTTAATTATAAATTTTTCATTTTAAAATATGAATTCTGTCAATTTTGAAACTGTTCATTAGATGACTTTTTAAAGATATAATAAAAACTTTATTACTTCAAAAAAATAAATTAACTCAATACTAACATGTCATATGCATCCATAAAATTCATTGATGGAATAAAATATTTAAAATTTTATTTTTTTTTAATATTATTAATATCAATTATTTGATTCTTCCTTTAATAAATCTATTGTTTCACCATCATTGTTTCATAATAATATTTTATTATTTTATTTAAAGAAATTTAAATAAAATACCATGATGTAGGTAATATAATAATATTTCTAATGACTATTTATAATAAAAGAGATCACTTATATAACCAAGTATTAATGTTTTTTAATAATAAGTGTCATGATTATAATATGTTTTCCATTAATTTAAATTAAAAGATATAAATATCATAATCAGACCCATGTGGATTCTAGAGTCTATCATTTCGTCCCTAGGGATATTTGGGTCATTCTTAACTCATTATAAAATATTAGTACAAGTGTTAGGGTAGTTTTATACTATTAAAATATTATTTTTCCCTAATTTACTTGAATTACCCTTTAACCGTGGTAAATAAAATATTAATGATTCTATTGAACAAAAACTATTTTGATCCTATTAAACCAAATTTTTCATATTTATTACTACCATTTATCTCAATTTTTTAAAACTAAATTCACAAAAGTTGAAATATTAAATTTTAAAATTAATCTAGTTGTTAAAATGAGAAAATAGGATTTTGAAATGTAAAAACCATCAAAATATTGACATGTGTTTATATCAAATTTCAATGTGAAAATGCTTCCAATGACAAAATTTTGATTAAATTATAAATATATAATCTAAAAATAATTTAAAACCAACTAAAATGGTAATTTAACACTACACATAAATTAGACAAAAAGACAGTGTTGAATTAAAATGCTGTATTTTTCATTATTCATTAAAATATGAATTTTATTAGAAAATACAAAAATACAATCCAAAGTAAATTTTTATGTCTTTATTAAAAAAATAATTTTATTTGGACAAATAGAACCTATAAAAGTGAAAAAACTAGATCTAAAAAGGGTTCTCTATCAAATGGCGGTAAAAATCTATTTTTAGAAAAATACTCCTTTAATTTGTACAACTAAATTTATTATTATATAATATATATATAACATATAATATGAATTTTAAACATTTTAATGAAAATATAACATATATATTTCATTAATAAAATTCAAAATGAGTGATTTTATTAGTTTATAATCTCACTTATTTTGAATATAAATATTTTTTTAGAAAAACAAATATTTTTTATTCAATTGGATTTTATTTTATTTACTATTTAATTTGATAACCAATTAAACATTATATAAACATGTTTAAACCATATTTTCATAATTTAGTTTATCATTTTTATAAACACCATTATAATTTCTATGTGATAACCATCGTTTAAAATAGAAATATTAATTTGTTCATTTATGTTAAATGTGGTGTATGAGTTATGCTATCAAACATTGTGTTTCCTAATAAAATCATGGGATGTTTCACTATAAACTCAGAGTTTACATGAGATGTTATCCCATGCTCAGAACGATGGTTCATAGGAGGTTATCCTATGCCTTAATATGGTACATCGATTGTTATCCCACACTTAACATGTTAGAAATTTCTTCGTGGGAAGCCTTTTCCAGTCCTGACCCATGTCGAGGATCGAGCAGAGACTACCCCAATACCTCATCCCAACTCAAGGGGGTGGCGACATGTGAAAAATGCACAAAAAACATCGGGAGGCCTTTTCTATAAAACCTGTAAACACACACACAACCAACTCAATTCAAAAAATTTAGATCAAAATGAAAGTAAGATACAACACAATTTTATATAAACCACAAAAATGCATCGACCTCTAAACAGTATGAGAATAGTATTGTAAAATGAAAGTAAATGGGGAAACGTGAATTCCAAACTAGAAAAATTCCAAAACCTAGTAGTAATTGAAAAGTAACATAGTTGAGAGAGTGTCACTCCTGGATCCCATGATACGACCACCGTGTGGCGTCCAAGAATCTGGAGCCCTAAGCTCCTCTGAAGTTGTGATTAACCTATCCATTGTTTGTATAAGGCATGAGACATGTGGTCAAAGATCATACATGGGTGAGTATAAAAATACTGACTAGGATTCCCTGAAAAGGTGATGGGGGTAGTAAGAGATAAAAATGAAATAGCAAACTGGAAGATTGAACAAGGTGTAGTGAAATTGTATAGCTCAACCAGACAAGAGAGTTAAGTATGCTCATCCAAACACAAGGATCTCAACATGAAGATTTGTTGAACATCTCATCGAGAATTCACTACCTATATTAGGATATTAGACACATCCAATATTAAGAATCTTGACACAGAAAGCATGTGGAATACCATGCGCATCTTCACAATCTTGGAAAGATAATAAAAAAACCCAATGAGTGGGTATAGAAACAAGATATATATATATATATAATCTCAGCCAAATAATCCCAACTGAGAGAGTAAGGCGATTTATATCTCACAGGTTAGCCTAGAAAAAGAGAGTCAATATTTCTAGAAGTAACCACCAATGATGCCCAACAGCACACACGTCTACCCTGAACACACATGTTAAAGGGGCTGAATCACCATACCTTAATAATATTGGTTTTTCAACATTCTGTCCCACCCGAACAATATTAGTATGTTTCAAAAGGACACATATGGATGGGGAAATCACCTATATTACCCATGATTCCAATTTTATGTAAAATTGTGTCTCATCACTAATCTATATTCAGATGGTATATCTCTAAGTAGAGGGCATACGCCCTATTACGTCAGGGGATTCCACTATAGTAGGAGTTGTAGGGGACTGTCAACCTAGTATGTCATGGGGACTCCACCCTTAGTCATTGAGGACACATGCACTAGTTTGTTAGGGGGATTCAACATGGATGTAACTACAGAAGATGCACACCCATGCTAATGGGGGATTCCACTCTAATAGTTGTCGTAGAGGACCTACACCCATGTGTGTAAGGGGAATTCAAATCAAAATCCATTAAGGAACTACATTCATCTCCCCTACTAGATAATTCCTATCATAAGGATCATCGGGTATGACACTACCAATCCCAGTTTAAGGGTAATTCTATTAATGATTTGGTGATTCAGCCTCATCATAACATCATCGAGTGTCACCTCAAATAGGCATCAAATCTGGAACATCTCACATAATATCACAAAATCTACTCTAGAGGGATCCATTGTGTTCTATATGTAAGACCACTTAGGACATGCTACTCATGGCCTAAAATACGAGTCCAAGTGAAGAAGATATGAGAGATTGAATATTCATAAGGTAGTACATAATGCGTGTGGGGCCCACAAAATGTGGGGCCCTACCACTTCGCTTAACTGTGTACCCATCCATACTCGGGTACCAAACTATGAAACATTACCCCTAGGAATGTCATTTTACTCCTATAGTATGTGGAACATCAGACTAAAAGGCTGATGAGGACATGATAATCGTTGTTGGTATGAAGGGAAAAAATATAATTCAAGAAACATGCCTCCCCAAATAGCCTTGGATAGCCAAACGGATCACACCATCATGATCCTTATGAAAAATGGACATGATTGACTGTTCATTCACCCAAATCAGACTCTCTGGTGAAGATGTTGCATCATTAAACATTGTGCATGAATAGTGCATCAGGGGCCCATGCCTTGATCTAGGTACACATCATATGGATTGCACCATTGTGATACTCATGGATAAATAAATAGGATGGGCTATTAATTCATCCAAGATACTAACCTGATGAGAAAGTCACATTTCACCACAAATGCCCAAACTAGGCCTCATTGGTCCCACACCTACACTTTGGATTGAGCACCCAAAATCAGGGTTGAAAAGTTTGCCTCAATTTCAAGGTCATGGCGTTGATGATGACGCATCAATTAGACGTTATATAAAAGAGATACATCTGATACAAGAATTCCCAATAATAAAAATTGTATTATTATTATTATATATAAGATTTTTGTTCAACCGAGTCACATTATTAGGGTATATAATTCAAAAAACATCCTCAAAAGTTCTATCTCAATGATAGTAATGTGTGGTCATAGATGGCGTGTCAAACAAATACCCAAATTAGAAGAAAATGTCGTTTGAAGTCACCACAACCCGACCTGTGTTCGTCTATCCCACTTCGGTCGGTCTTTCCAAGTGGCTTTCTCACAGTATGGGGCCTGCACCCAACAAAACCTTCCTCCCTTGCTGTCTAGTGCTCCATGCCACTGACTATACCCATGCAACCCCGACTCTCGGCGGCCATCCGCACCCTCTGTGCCCCACACCATCTCTACCACCAACACCCTCCCGAATGCCTTGTCGGCTCCCATGACCAGACAAATGTCGAACTATCGTGAACTGGTGTTTCGTTCATGGACCACCGAGACCACTCCAATGCACCAAAACTTGTTTCGAGACTAGATCATTACACCTCAAGACAAGATCTTCATAGAATCATGCTCCTCTCAAAGAATCATTGACACTTCGTCATTTTGAAAAGTTGGGTTCAATTCTGCTTGCTGTCATACTTCCTTCGGCGACCAAAACTCAAAGTTGTTTTAAATCCAGAATCCTTGTATAAAAACCTTAACAGATCTATACTCCACTTGACATTTATATGTATTTTCAGCATGTCGAAAGGTTTATCAGTGAAGAACGTGAAGAATGTGTGAAGAACACAAAAAATGATCGATCGATCGATGGTTACGTTAGTTTGTCCATCATTTTTGATGTTGAAAATAGTATAATTGAAAAGTTCAAAAATTATATGATTTAATAATTTCTATATCGGATGCGGAAATCCAAAAGAAGAATCCTACCTCTATTCGTATTTGTTTTTCATTGTTGAATGCGCCCTCCAACATCTATTGTGATCATTGTGCTCTGATCTACTCGGATCTGCAATTCCATTTCAATCCATCAAGGATCCGACATCAATTCTTCAATTGAAAGAGAGGAGATAAATTTTCATGAATTGAGATGAAATAATCCAAACCCACGGTCATTTATTTAAAATCACTATTTATAGAAATTTCTGAAAAAGATTGCAAGATCCGAACATCCCACATTATCACCCTTTAAGTCATACCTACGTAAAATGACCCATTACAAACTCAATGGTGATCTCATATTTGAAATTTTATTAACAGTTTAGAATTTATTCAAAGAATCATCCATAATAAGTTAATTTTTGTTAATTTTTTTATTTACGGTTTCACCCTCTCTGGCTTTTTCTATAGAATTCCCTTGCTGAAAAAACTTATGTCCCACCTAGGATAAACACCATGCTCCGAACGCAATCCTGTCATCATATTTTTTATCTGATTAATCATATTAGAGATATCTCATTTACATCACATGAATAGTAAGAAATATAATTAATTTTTTTATAAAATTTATTCAAGGAAGGTTAGGCCATGGAATTGATGTCGTCTCTACACCTATCTTTTGAAATATATGTAGAAAATTTACAAAGTAAAACAAGGAAAAAAACTGTGTCTCTATGTCATTCCCTTCTGCAATATTTTCATTCCCAAAAATAATAACCTAGGAAACAACTCAGGATACTATTCCCAAACCTAGCTCTTCCACTACTAGGTAAATTCCTTCACATTTCTTTATTATCACAACACGAGAACCAAAGGGATGTTCCATCCATATATGGTCCAATCCTGATGATGAGGTGTGTGGAATCATGCATACATATCCTCACCTATGACACATTGAAAACTTCATGCATCCGCTCCAACAGTAGGGGTAGGGCAATGAGATAGGAAACCTCCCCAACCCTAGTCAAGATCCTTATTGGCTCATATAATATTAGGGATAGCTTTCCTCTCCAGCTGAAAACTAACATGTTATCCCCTAACAGAACCTCCAACACCTAGATAGTGTGATTGATCTACCCATCTTTATGGGGGGTGAAAGGTTTTACTCATCTTTATTAGGGTTGTGTATGCCTCTTATATGCCTATCTATAAACATAACATAAACCACGTGTCACAATTGGAGACAATCATCGATGGTACCTCATGAAGGAATATGATCTACCGCATGTACAACTACACCAAACACTCCACTGAACTCATCTCCCTGAAAATGAGGAATCACACTTACTTTTTGATTCAGTCTAACATCACCTAGATGGCGTTATGGACCTTTAATTTTTTAGGAATCCATGTGACAAATTCCATGGATATGTCATTCCATTTATATTATAGGATTTCAAGATGTTGTAACAACCAATCTAAACATGGTGCTCAGCCTTCACCTAATTATGGGTGAGGCATCATGGGAAAAACTTGTCTACTCTTCGTCTAATGTCGGACCACCAAAACTATCATTGATAAAAAAAACATTGTACACCTCCCCACACTATAATGAACAACAAAGGAAGAAGTGTGGAACTATCACATCACCTCCTATTTCATCACAACCGAAACAACATTTTACCATAAGAACAAGATATCAAGATTCAATCATTCATAATATCCGTATGGTGTGTTGCCTTTGGATATCTAAGTCACACAAGATCTCACAGTCGGTGTATCACAACTAGGACTCTCTCACATGCTCTTGAAGCGAAGGAGATGACAACATTGACTTAAGAAAAAAAATGTATTATCCTACTCCACTAGGGTCAGTTGTAAGGAATCTAACTACTCCAAAACATCCTATACTAGGAGAGACTATGACTTCCTGCTAAGGGAATCTGTGAAAACCATTCCCTCTCCTTGAGTAGATTCTATCTTAAAGTCTTATTCCTATAGTATGTTCATCCAACTCTACTACATTAGTTTGAATTAACTCTAAGTGAAGATGTATTGAGAATCTATTTGTCTATGAAAACCACAAAGTGTTCCTCAAAAGGTAGTCTCTTCACATCCTAGGGGAGGAGACTATTGCTACTAGAACCAGGTATTGATTTGTGTATGTATACTCATTCAGTCTCCATAACCTCAACATGTAATTGATATCTATCACATCAAGGTTAGTGTTGAGTATGAAAGGGTACAAAAAAATATGGAAAGGATAGTAAACTCAACCAACTAGAATAGTTTATATATGGAAAGAATGTGGAATACCCCTTGTGTCTTTGCCTCTCTTGGGAGGAGAGTAACGCAAACTAGACACTCTCCTACACCCACAAGTGGAATCCCAAGAAAAATAAGGTCAATCAAAAAACTCCACTAGTGATTCTAGAACCTTCTCTAACACTCCACTATTCCACCATACCATGAACAAACAAGTTAGAGGGACTCATCTTTTATAACTTGCTACTATCCAGTTTGGGAATCAATATTTGTCCCTTATTATTTTTCTTGAATCACAAAAATGTGTCTCGGTGGGGGTATGAACCCCTCTACCTCATTAATTCAATGCTACATTAATAAACATTGACACAGTGTTACACTGATTCCCTGTGTCACCCTAGAAAAAACTCAAGCAAGAATTGGAGGGGAAAGATTATCTCACACAATTTCTATCAATTTCTACTACAAAAGGTAGAAATTACAAAAGGTGAACCTCTTATCATTTCTCATGATGTAGGATCATAGATATCCACATCATGCAGCTTCCCACAACCTTGCCCTCTAGATCCCTAAGTCTAACGTGGGATTCCTAGTGGTGGAAGGACCTCATGGAGTCATCCACTAACTACAAATACTCCAACTCCTATACCACCACCACCTCCTTGGGTACAACCCTATCCTTGCCTTGGAGATCTCTGATCACTATGGTGTCTCTACCGTAGTGGTACATCTACCATCTGCCTAGAAAGATCAGCATGTTTGGTCAAGTAGTCTCATGTCATGTGACCTTGTCCATCAGAAACATAACACCAGCCCTCCATGGGTGGACCTACTTCTCTATGATGTAACCAACCATGTTCTTGAGACTGATCATGGGGAGGCCCCCTACGTTGATTCTATACTAACTGATGTCTTCAAGATCTTCCAGATGTCTCATATATATAGCACCCACATTCAGTTCTAGCTATCTGGAATCCCTATGATAGAAATCTATTTTCACCAGTACTCTTCCCAAAATCCTGTCATAGGTGAGAATTCATAAGGGTTATACACATGAAAAAATCACTATCTATAGTCCCTACTCAAACATTCATTCTCAGAAGTATCCATTTCAGATCATGTCTAGAGAGTGGTGTGTATGGTCTGAAATCTTAGTTGCATACTTAGACACAATCATCCCTCCCTATTGAAGCTCTATAATCGCAATGAATCTAGAGGGAGAAAAGGAAAGAGGGGTTCAACACTTCAAGGAATAGCTAGTGGAATTCATCCCATGAGAGTACCGACTCCTTATGTATCTAAGTATCCTGACTCCACCAACGTCCAAATACTCTGTGGAAAAGACTGGCTACCAAAGCCACCATATTATATGTTGGTGATTGAATATTCCTAAAGATGCATACCACTAACTCTAGCCAATCCTCAACTGCCCGAGGATATGGATCATCGCATAACCTCATCAGTCTCTAACTATGTAACTCGTGGATTGTGCTCAGCCTGCACAAGTCTTCATCCCACTCTGTTGGGACTAACTGCTTCCATACAGGTGGATGTATTTCTACCAACCAACCAAGAGTAAGGGGATCACATAATTAAACCTAAACTAAGGCCTAACATCTCATGGAATCATCTTTATGAACAAGATATAGTATCATGGCTGGCTACCATCATTGAGGAATCCTGAAGATCATCAAGGAGTACCACAGTTGGATGTGCACATATATATCAATAGAAATAGAGAGATGGATCAAAAAGGATAGTCATAAACTCAATCCTGTATGATTCATGTACCAAAGTCCACTGCAAAAAATATCTCATCATCCCACATGTTTGTCCTAAACACACAAGTAAAAGAGGCTCAATCAACATACCTTGATAAATCTTGATTTAGGTGATATATCTCTCTCGCATAGTTTTCATGTTGTATCACAAAGACACGTCTCGGTGAAAAGAGCACACATCATACCCATGAGTCCAAAGTAATTTCAAAGTCTGTATCATCATTGATCCATTATCGGATGTTATATATCGAAGTAGAGGAACCATTCCCTTTAAAATTATAGGGATTCCACTCTATTAGTAGTCATAGGGGACCCGCGACCTAGTATGTCAAGGGCATTCCACCCTATGTCATTGAAGACCCACACCCTAATGTGTTAGGGGGATTCCACTCGGAAGTAACTCTGAAGGACCCACACCCATACAGATGGGAGATTCAACTATAATAGTTGTGGTAGAGGACATGTACCATGTTGCATTATGGGGATTCAACTCTAAGTCATCGAGGAACCACACCCTACCCGGTAGTGGGATTCCATTCGGAAGGTACCAAGGAACTACCCCAGTTATACCTTCTGGATGTTACCTTTTAGAATGATCATCGGTTACACCACTACCAAACCTAGCTAGATGGTGTGCTTGGTAATTCTCTAGTGATTTCTTATAATCATAACCATCATTGAGCATCACCTCAGAAAGGCATCACATTTGGAACATCTCGTATCATATCTTGAATTCCACGACGGAGGTCACCATCATGTTCTACATGAAAAAATACTCTGGATACACTACTTTCAGGCCAAAATACGAGTCCCATATATGGAGATACAAGAGATAGAAGATTCATAAGTTAGTGCACATTGTTTGTGGGGCCCACATGATGTGTGGCCGCAACTCATTGTCTAGGCATGTAACCAGCCATAATAATGTACCAAACTATGAACCAGTACCCCTAGGAATGACATTGTACTCCTAGAGTACATGAAACATCTAGCCAAAAGGCTCAAAAGCACATGATGTTCATCATTGGTCTGAAGGGAAAAAACATAACTCTACTGACATTCCCCATTGAACAACCTCAGTTAACAAAAAAGATCACACCATCATGATACTTGGGAAAAAACACATAGTATTGATTATTCATTTTCCCAAATAAGACTCCTAGTGATAATGTTGCATCCTTCAACATCACGCACAAATGGTGCTTCAGGGGGCCCATGCCTCGATCCTGAAACATATCAAATGGGTTGAACCATTGCGATCCTCAATGAAAAATATATGGGATCAGCTATTAAATCTTTTAAAACAGATACCCAGTGAAAATGTCACATTTCAACACAAATTCCCAAATTGGGACTCCAAGGGCCTCCACCTCCATTTTGGTTTAAGCACCCAAAATCAGTCTTGAATCATTTCTCACATTTTCAAGATCATGACACTCCTGACGATGCATTGATAAGACATTGTATTCCTGAGATATGTCCGCTACAAGAATTCCCAATAATAATAATTATATTATTATTATTATATATATGCATTTCATGCAACTGTGTCACATGATCAGGATATAGAATTCTTAAAAAGTCCTCAATAGGTCTGTCATAATGAATGTAATGTGTTTTCATAGATAGAACATCAAACAGGTGTCTGAATTAGAATAAAAGGTTGTTTGAAGTTGCATCGGCACGACCTGTGTCAGTCCAGCATGCTCTGGACAGCGTTTTCCATTTCGCCAGCTCATGACCCGACCCAGTGGACTTATACCACCATTAAACCCACTCCCGATCTGGGTTTCTACCTCCTCCATCTGACACTCCACACTGCCCTAGCACTCCACCACCATATGCACCTCACATGTCCTGCGTCGCCTCATCCCCAAACACTTATCCGTCCACCTCATCAGTTTCTATAGCCACCCCACCATCAGTGACCAGACCACCACACACCAGTTTTTCATCCACACACCATAAGAACCACTCTGGTGCTCCAAAATTGTTTCAAGGAACGATCTAGGCTCCTTGAAAAAACATCTTCATAGAATCATTCTCCGATTGAAGAATTGTTGATGTTTCAACGTGACGAAAAGTTGACGTTTCTTCAAAAAAAAATTCTTGCATCCTCTAGTGCCTGAAACATATAATATTCAAAGATCTAGATTTATTGGATAACAGATTTCAATGATATTTTATCCTCTCGACGTTTTGAATTCGTTTCAGCATGTCGAAGTGTTTAATGATGAAGAATGTGATGAAAAAGTGAAGAATATGAAAAAGATGGATTTATCAATGTCTGTGTTACTTTATCCATCACTGATGATGTTCAAAACAAAATAATTGACAACAAAACAATTATTTGAAATAATAATTTCAATCAGGGATGCAAAAATCCAAAAGAATAATCCAACCTTCATTTGGATTGGTTCGTTGTCTATGAACACGCCCGCCAATAGCTGTGTGATCGTCGCACTCTGATCTTCTCAAATCTGCAATACAGCATCGATCCTTCAAGTATCTGACATCAATACTACAATGGAAGGAGAGGAGAGTGATTCTCTGAAATTGGGAGGAAATGAACCAATCCCTTTCTAATTTCCTTAAACATATAATTATGGAAATTCCCACCAACAGTCATCGAAACCAAACATCCTGCACCCTCTCCCTTTACATCATACTTAGGTAAAACAGAGCATTGCAAACTCAATGGTAGTCTCGGATTTCCAATGTGAGTCACAATTAAGAATTTATTCTAATTTGAATCCAAAATAAAATAATTTTATTTACTTATTTTATTTACGGTTTCACCCTCCAAGTATTTTTCTATAGAAGACCTGCACAGGAAAAAATTATGTCATACCTACGATAACACCATGCCTCTAACTCAACTGTGCCCTTATATTTCTGATCTAAGATACTATTGGTGTGATATTCTATATTTTTCGCATGAATATTATAAAATATACATAATATTTTTATAAAATTTATTTCAAGAATAACAGGTCTCGGAATCGCATGTCGTCTCTGCACCTAACATTGGAAATATATGTAGAAATATTAGAAAGTCATACAAGGAAGATACTATGTCACTAAAATCCTTGACATAAGCTTTTATATAATTATGTGTATTCCATAAATCTATGGCTTATTCATATATTTTTATCTCATAGATTATGTTCTTTAATTCCTTTATTTTTAATTTATTAGGAACTAATAATATTTATTACATGACTCAATTTTATGATCTATGATATATAGTGTATGATATCTCAAATTATATTCTCATTATTTTATACCCTTATTATCATGTTATGTTGATATCTATATTGAATACCTTTACTATGATTCCTCACCCACTCTTTCTTATATTTCACTTCCTTAATTTATGAAGAACAATATTATATATAATATTTCATTGAAGGGTACTAGTTATGTAGAACATAGAGGGATATTCACAAATGAATCAGTTGTTCATATAGCCCCATTACCAAATTCTCTAGACCATAATTATTTTAGAATCGATCATTTTGATATGTAATAAATATTATTCAATTAATAATGGATATTTATATATAAGTAGTTTGGGTCTTTACATGAAACCCTTGTAGATATTCTCTTGTATATTTTTCTTTATTTATTCTCATTAATTGGTGGAAATTCTATTTGGATAATTGGATATCAATAGAGATTTGGGAAATACACCAATTTATAAATTAACTCGATGTTTAAAAGGATGGCCTTGTATTTCATTATGGGAATATATCAATATATTCCCTTATTATGAGCATGTATTCAAGGGTGGTCCCCTAATTTTCTTAAATCATTTAAGTTAAATATAATTGCTCAAGGGGATACAATATAAATAGATGATGAGAATTTTCTAAAGTAAATTCATGAACCTTATTTCATTTGTATAAAATAAATTGATGGTCTGGGACATGGAGTTTGATTTCCTTTCACTGATAGTTTATATAGGATTAATATAATGTTTAATACCCCGAACTCAAATCACTTAAAGCTGGGGAATTATTATAATTCATTGGAATTATTACAAGGAAACAAAACCCAAAAGAACCTATAGTTTAGCAGTCTTGGAAATCCAGATTACATACATTACACCAATAGTACATTGGGAACACAAAAAAAGACATGCTACGCAATACTTCAAATATACTGCATCCTTAAGAGCTTAATCAATTTTCAATTCTTAATAACCTATGGAGATAAACATAATATGGGTGAACTCAAATGGTAATTAAGGGTATGTACAATGGAAAAAATAATCAGTCTATATGGAAAGGTAAATATCTGAAAACACTTTTCATTTCCAAAACTAGATAAGGCACATATAATATTGAAATTAAAGAACTAAAACATATGCCACAAAACAATAAAATAAGAATGGACTAATTCCATGGATATTTCCAAGAAAAATCTCGTGGATAAAAAATGACTGAAATTAAATGAGGGAAATACTTTATTTGAGGACATCATGTATTAGGCACATGAAAACCAATTACTGTCACGACCTTTAACAAGATGGTTTAAAATTAATGGTAGAAATCCAATTTTCCAAACTAATAATCTCATGAGAACCTGTCGATGTATTGAGGAGCTATATAATTTTTGGGTTCCAACTTTTATTTCTTGTCAAAGGTATTTCTCAGTTTGAATAATCAAAATAAATAATATGCCTTCTCAGATAACCATTTTTAATTAGTAATACAGATCTATAAATAATTACCATAAAGTAAATAATATAATATCAAAATAATAATGAGATTCCTGATTTTTACAATTCAAAAGGTATAATATACACTTTATAAAAGGAAATAGGCTCATAACATTACAAAATGCCTCAATGAAATGAAATTAAGACGAAATCCCTTACATAAAGTCTGATACTCTTGGTGTCTGTCTGAAACTCCTATATGATGGTTTTAAATGTATTATTGAATTATATTAGAATCATATTAATATTTATGATATCATATTTTATTCTTTTATGACCTTATATTAAATTTTTATTAACAATTCCACAATAATAAAACATTTCGGGTAATAATCGCTTCATTTATCGTACATGTTTTGACTTTTTATTCTTGATCATATTACATAGATCATTATTTACTTACATAAAAAATGTATAATATGATTTATATATCATATATATTCATAATATAAATACATATAATAGATATATATATTACATGGAGTACACAGTTCATAGAGGCGGTAAGCCATACATACGCATGAATGTTGTTTCTGTTTCCTTATTGTATTGAATTGAAGTAAGTGAATAACATACATGTACACACATAGATATATATATATATATATCATTATTTTGTCATAATTTTTATAATTATTTATAATATAAATCCTTATAATCATTTTCAGATGGTGAACATGGTAGATGAGTCCCATCGCGTCATGGAGATGGTAAGTTGTACGTACGCATGAGCGATGATATCATTTATTTAATGGTTTAATGGTATGGATTTGGATTGAATGTGAATTTTAAATAAATAATATCATGTTATATTTATTATTTAGTTCATTTTTATTCATCATTATACCCATTTAAATGAATTATGGATGAAAAACAGTTTACACCACGACATGGAGATACTAAGTCGAACATACGCACGCATGGTGATATTGTTTTTCATTGGATGGGTAAAAAATGAATATGTTTGTCACATTATCATAAAACCATATAAGAATATATTAGATGATTTAGTTATTATTTTTGTATTGTAATAACCTATTAAAAGGAAGTATAAGAATAAATAAATTTTTGAAAGGAGGGATAAAATGATTGCCTCTTCTTCAGGTGTCTCCTTTTGATTTGCAGAAAATGACTCCTTAAGTTGGTTTTATTCCAAAATTTTGGCCTCTATAAAAAATTCAGGAATGTTTAGAGGTGATTTGCGTAGGTTTTGGCCAAGCCAAGGGGCCTTTGAGGTATTAATTTAACATAAAGTGAGGTTCCCTTTTATAAGAGAGGTGAGGGGAACTTAGGAAAATCTTGAAGTATTAATTTATTGTAAAATTATATTTATTTAATAATTTCTCAGAATTGATTTAATTTTAGGATAAGATGAGGATGGGTCAAAATCCTCACAACCAATAGGTTTTTTTCATTTTTATGTCCTAATATTATATGTATATTTTGGGATTTACCCTTTGATAAAAAGTTTAACTCTTTCCATGTCTTCTTGTATGTTTATACTATTGCCATAATTTTGTGACTATAAAATGCCAATGGAACCTCAAGTAAATAATTAATGTCATTTTTAACATTATATAATTCAGTTGGATGAATATTAGAATTTTATTATTTTTATATCATTTAATAAAATAGTATTTGTTTAAAAAACTCAATTATATCAATTTTGACACTATTTAGTTATTTAATTTATTAAATTCATAAAAATTGTATGCCTTCAAAAAAATGGAATAAACACATACATCATATGTCAATGTTATCTAGAAAATTCTTGTATGGCATCAAAACTTTAAGATTTTATTTCTTTTAATATTTATAATATCATTAATTTAATTCTTTCATTAATACGGAAAATAATTCATCATTGTTGTCTCATAAATAAATTTCTTTATTTAATTTCTAAAAATTATCAAAAAAATATCATGATATAAGAAATATCATTAAAATTCCAATTAATAATTATAGTCTAATATATATGTTATATAACCCCATATAAAAATTGTTTTTGTAAAAGATACATGTTTATATTATTTTTCTCATTACTATAAAATAATTAATATAACATGTCATTATCACTCCCACGTGGATCCATGGGGTAACAAAATCCACAGAAGGATTTAGATGGTCATAAATATATCATCCAATTGAATTAGGACACATTTTATGTAATTTTTATATTATTATAATATTATTAGTATACCCTTATTTACCAGATTTACCCTTTAACCATGGTAAATAATATAATTAATGAAGTTACTATTCATAATTTCAAAAAAAAATAAAAGGTAACTATTTACACTATTTGGACCCTATGATTCCAAATATTTAATTAATTTTTCGAAATTCAAAACATATAAGTTACAATAATTAATTTAAAATTAATTCATGTTGTCAAAACCAAAAAAGCCAGTTTTTAAGAAGTAATATCTATCAAAAGATTGACGTGTGTTTGTGTACAATTTAAATATAAAATTATTTATAATATGAATGGTTGGATTAAATGATAAAATATTAATACCATTATACATTAAAATCAATTAAAAATACATTCTAACAATATTAATAAATTATATGAAAATGCAATTTTGAGTAAAAATGCAATATTTTTCGCCATTTATCAAAAATTGAAACTTTTCAGGAAGTTACCAAAATTTAACCCTATGATAATTTTGATATTAAAAATTCAAAAATGAGGTCAATTTTGAAAAATAATATTTATAAAATTTCAAAATGCTGTTATAACTATTCATAACTATTTTTGTTTAAAATGGGTACTTTGATAGTATAAGGACCCGGCCTTAAACATTACTTATTATCGAATTAAATGAATTATTCAAATTGATGATATTTTTAGGTTTAGACTTTTAGAGAATTAGGACATAACTATTACATCTAAAAGGTTACAAAGTAGACACATCTACTCAGATTCCATTTTTTTAAAAAAATAAAAACTCTTGAACAAAAGTGTCATGTCTAGTTCCTTGTTTTAGACAGCCTGACATTTCCTTGATCCCATCCTTGACCCTATTCAACTTTATGTCCTATGAAAAAAATTTCAAAAAAAAACTTGGGATGAGTATAACAATATCAGTAAGTGTTATAACAATAGGGAAAGAAAACATTATTCCATGTATACATAAGAATAAATGAAATCATACATTACTCATAAGGCATAAGTAATTTAACATACCTCATGAAATTATATGATTTACGAATAACTCATAGAATTCATAAGAAATACAGGTAACTTGAGGCATTCATAACATTATTAGGTAGGTAGTAACCCTCATGGTTACATTTGGAATACCCATCACAGTATATTCCCTAAATATTTTCGGAGAAACCTTAACATGTAAATCCTTCGTGTTACCCAATGCATTGGAGAGCTATATCGGGCTCACCCACCCTTAGTTTATCACGGAACCACCCGTATTCATAAAAAATGAACAATAACCATAACATAATCATATCACATAAATTAAGCATAAAGAAAAGATAACATTCCTATATTTCAATAACAATATAACATTTTAAGATAATGAATCCATTCTAAAAAATATTTTAAAAACAGTTTAAAACATTTAATAAAGAGATTTTTGAATCAAAGTGTCCCATACCACTTTGAAGCTTTTAACATTTTAAACCATTAATATCCATATAAGTAAATCCTTAAAACCATTTTTAAAACATGGATATTAATGAGAAATATTTCTAAGAATAAATCATTAAAACATTTAAAATGATATTTAGTTAAAGGGTTTTTAACAAAATGAGAGACACTTGAATACAATAATTGAGTGCTAACATTTAATCAGAACATTATAATATCATGAGAATAAAGGTATTCATGATATAATATGCCAAAGGATAGTATATACACCATATAAGAGTGAATTGGTGCATAACAACAATGATGTCTCAATAGAAATGTAAAATGAGATGAAATCCCTTATAATGAAGGTATCCTTAAATTAAGGAAAAATCGTTTTCATAATTATGTGTGACAAATATAAATACACCCAATATAATTGGATGTTAAGTGTAAGACAACCAGAGGTCATTCACACATATTCATATAATGATATATTCTATAATTACAAGTTGGACCCAAAGAAATTGAAATTGGGTTAAGAAGTTCCCATGTTAAATTTTAATAGCCTAACGGCGTCACTTTAAAATTCTGAAAATGAGCTGATCAGACAAAAAGGTTATCTCATCACTTGGAAATAAATTTTACATCAATAATGATATATAAGAACATATCCCAACATAATAAGATGTAAATTAAAATACATAACAAAGAAGTCTTTTAAAAAGAGGAGGGTGAAAGGTTCCCTTACCGACTTGGGTAACTTTCGAAACTTACACCCCATGAAATAGGGACTATAAAAAATCGATATAAATACTCATAAAACAGAGTATATTACACAAAGAGTATAATAATGGGCAGTACATACACCACTCATAGTAAATGGGGGAAAATGTAGCATAAATCTCACGGGAATGAAATTGAGATGAAAAATCCCTTCTGAAAACTCGGTAGCCTAACAGCACCACTTAAAATTTCCAAAAATGTATTTATGAGATAAAATAGGGTCTCTAATAATATGAACATAAAAATTAAAGAATTAGGAACATAAAATAACATCCCCAAACATACGAAATATGATCTTAAAAGAAATTACGTAAAAGAGAGTACTTAAAAAGAATGAGAGAGGTAGGATCCCTTACCTCAAGTCCGACTTGTCTTGTTCGTTTCTTTATATTCCTGAATAATAAACTTTGGTAAATTTATAATTGCTTAAGGTCCTCCTTTAAATATTATTAATGAGTTCATATCACATATTATAATGTTATAATAATTGGTTAATAATGTGAGTTCATATCAGACGTTTTTGTCGATGTTTGGTACATGAGTCAAAAATGAACTTGTTTGAAAATGATTGTCCAGGTAGTTATAAGTAAATCATCTCCAGAGTAGTATTAATGATTTAAATATCATATATATCCATTACATATTCATTTTATACTATTCCATAACATTTGGAGATAAAAATAAATGAAATGCTCCGTTCATGGAGACGGTAGGTCGTACGTTCGCATGAACGCTACTTTCATTTCTTTGACATATTAATGGAATTAAAAATAATTTAGAGATAAATATATTATAATTAAAGTATAATATATATGTTTTATAGGTCACATAAGTTCATTAATTTCATTCCTTATACATTCCATGTATTGCATGAACGAGTCACATCACTTGAGGGGGCGGTAGTCCACACTTCCTCGTATGAAATTATCGCATTTGCACAACATGAAATGCATAAATGTATGTTTTAAATATAAAATACAGAAGTATATAGAAAACCTAAATACCATATATAACATATATAAAATACATTGACATCATAATGGCCACCATTAAAGGTGTAAAGAAAATATTGAACAATCCTCGTTTCGTGAGGCAGTAATTCGCCATCCACAGAAAAAGTATGTTCTTTAACCATTAGACAGAGGTGTGTGTAAGTGTAGTTCGAATCCTTCATATAACAAAATCCTATTATATTTAAGATACTATTTTTGTTACAAAATAAAGGAATAAGAAGAGTTTATGAGTTTGGAGAAGAAAAATAAAACAAAAGAACACAAGTGAAGACATTACCTTTAAATCGGGTAACTCTTATTGGATTGAACCAAAAGGGTTTCTTGAAGAGAATTCCAAAGGTGAGGCTTAAATGATGAAGAGAGGGATGTGGAGAGATGAAATGGGCAGTATTTGGCAGAGCCAAAGGCATGAGAGGTGTGGGAAGGTGGTAGAGTTGGGGGCCTTTTATAAGAGAAGAGGAGGGGAACTCTTGGAAAGTTATAAATATTACTTTATTATAAAATGCTTTTCGGATTTTAAATTTCCCAAAAGGATATATTTATAGTATAAGGTAATAAGGTTTCGAAATCCACCCATCCAATAGGTTTTTGACAAGTGTATGACTTAGATTTCACCCTATCTTTTCATTTTATTTAAATCGTTCATTTATGAGGTAATCACTGCATTATCACGGTGTCATAAATAAAATAATTTATATAATGTCTAAAAATTATAAAAAAAATATCATGATGTAGGAAATATTTTTATATTTTCAATGAATATTTATAGTCTAAGATATCGTTTATGTAGAAAGAAGTAAAATTATTTTACATTGGTGATACATACTTTGGTTACATTTTCCTTTCTTTAAAAAAATATGATAAATGGTCACTATCACACTAAAGTGATTCCATAGGGTCCCAAGGTTGGAACATGGAATAACATGGTCGTACAAGAAACCACCAATAGCATTAGGACACATTTTGGGGTCATTTTATATTTTTATGATATTATTTTCTTACCCTTAATTACCCGATTACAAATTAAACACGATAATTAAAGATAATTACCGTCGTTACTATTCATAATGTCCAAAAAAGAGTCTTAATTACATAATTTTGACCTTATGATTCTAAATATGCAATCCATTTCATCAAATTCAAAACACATAAATTTTAGTAATTAATTTAAATGTAAATCCTGTTGTCAAAACAAAAGATGGGTTTTTAAGAAGTAAAATTTATCAAAAGATTGACTTGTTTTTACATCCAATTAAATAGTGAAATTACTTCTAATGAACTAAATTGTATTAAGTGATAAAAACATAATTCAATTATAATTTAAAAACAATTAAAATGACAATATAAATATATAAGTAAATTGTATGAAAAGGAAGTTTTGAATTAAAAACTGTATTTTTCACTATTTATTAAAAAAGCATTATCTGAAAAATACCAAAAATTAAACCTAAACTATATTTGATATTTCAAATTCAGAAATTATTTCCGTTTTAAAAAATTCAAAACATAGAAGTTTCATTAATAAATCATATAGTTAATTCCTTCTGTCAAAACAAATAGCGGGTTTTTTGGAAGCAATATCTATGAAACGTTTGGAACTTGTTTATGTCCATTTTCAAAGTGAAATTAATTATAATGACCACCATTGAATTAAATTGTAAAAATATATTCTAATTAAACTTTAAAAAAAATTAATAAGATAATCTAACCATATATTAAAATTAGATGAAAAAACTGTTTTGATGTAAAATGCAATATTTTTCACTATTCATTAAAAAGAATGAACATTGTCAGAAACATACCCAAACTTTAACCAAAGTAAATTTAAATATCCCAATCATAAATAATAAGTTTATTTTGACAAATAGAGCTTATAAAATTGTCAAAAGTTAGATTTAAAAAACGATCGCCATTAAAAGGCGGTAAAACAATCTTTAAAAAATATAAGAGTATTTATTCTTAAAATTGGATTCATCTGGATTTTAAGCCTATAACATTTATTGGATAAATGTAAAAATATTTGACAAACATATGTAATCATTTTTTAGTTATTTTTGTTCATTCCCTTCATAACAATGGCCAGTGGTTAACTATTATAATATTATTATATTATTAGTGTGCAACGTAAAATTTCAAAGAAACTCATTGTTGCATATTGGGTATGCCATCGAGCATAGCATTACCTTTAAAGTATTATTAACATTTAATTCACAACTATTGATAAAAATTAGAATGTAATATTATTTATTTACCTGGGATGTTACATCCTTCCCCCCTTTTGGGAATTGCGTCCTCACAATTTCAAAATTGGGCTTGGAAACTTCATTGAAAGTCCCACATCGGAACAAGAGTCAGTAAAACTATCACTTTAAAAGAAAGGGAGACAGGTACAAAGGCCACCCGAGATAACCCATACTAGGATTCCAAGTATGAAAATATGGATATGGAGGAGAAAGCAATGGGTCATGGAGATTGATAGTAAACATGTCTATGAGAAAGTTAACCGTAAGAAAATCACAAACTTGTGATGGGTTAAACGGTATTAGATTCCCTAGTAGGAAAAGTTAATAGGCAACATTTTTGTTTTAAGTTACTTTTCAATGAGGAATTTATTTTTGAGCTTAACTAAATCATAATGAAACATACTTACTTTTCACGTATACTTTCAACTTTTACTATATTCCTTAATCAAGCACATATTTTCTATAAAAGACAAGTATTTAGGAAGACTTGTTGGCATTAAGAGAACTATAATAAACTTCTTGAGAATCACCTAATCCACAAAAGAGAACTATATATTTCCCATTTCTTTATATATCAACAAAAACCAAACCAAAAAGTTTAGTACGAGATCATATAATACCCAAAAAGGATATTTTTTTACAAAAAGAAAAACTACTCCTAATCTCCAAAAATATTCAAACAAAACCCAAAGTTCAAGAAATACCATTCAATAAACATATATCCATAAAATTCTTCAATGTAAACAAAACTAAGATTGAAACCCAAATATTTTGAAGGATTTAATCACATAGTCTCCCAAGGTACAAATTAACATTTATCTCCAAATAACATCAGTTACTCTTAAAGTCTCATACTGAAATTTATTTAACCTAATCATATATCCTCCATGATAGGTTAATAATTTCCATGGATAACCCAAAATCAAATTACTCTTGATTAATAAAATTATCTAACTAAAAATAATCATTCAAACTAACCCGGGACTTCACGTAGTCCAGTGGTAGGCGATAAATACCAGTTGCACTTTGGTTGTGGGTTTGATTCCCGCAGCTTCGTCCGACGCGACGGGTTGTCACACGGTCTGCGTGTTGTCCTTTTTCCAAAACTATATAATTCTTAAAACATTCCCCAAAATAAGATAAAATCATCAGAAATAACCATAACATAATTTAACCTCAAGTTTATCTCATGTCGTTCATATTCCATCATAACGTATAGTAACCCATAATTACCTCAAAAGTAAGGATCATATAAACCCTAATGGTTACCTTTATAGTTATTACCTGAAGTTCCATGTCGAGTTGGTTCTCTCGTACATGATTCATTAGAGAACTCATCGAGGTTCAATTGCTTGATCATGACACCTGATATTTGGTTTAGAATAACCATGATATTTCTCATTGAATCCCCCATTTCATCCAGTCTCTTAATCAGAGAACCACCACAGTTTCCTTCAAACCCATTGTCACTTTGGTGCATGCTATATCCATCCATTTACTAAAACCAGAAATGTCAGTGTGAGTATATCAACAAAATCATTATGTATTAAAGAGGAAGATAAACCCTAATATATACTTATCAAATTTATCTCAAACTCATTCCAACCTTCAAAAATAACAATTAATCTATATAATATAATAACCATTATGGTTATACACATCTTGTCACATAACACTCTAACCTGTAAAGTAATCTAAACCATCCTCTGATACCAACAATAAGGACCATGCCTTAAACTTTACTTATTATTGAATTAAATGAATAATTCACATTGAGGATCTTTTCAGGGATAGAGTTTTATAGAATTAGGACATAACTATTACATCTCAAAGGTTACAAAGTAGACACATCTACTCAGCTTCCATTTTTTTCACAAAAATTAAAACTCTTGAACAAGAGAGTCATGTCTAGTTCCTTGTTTTAGATAGCCTGACATTTCCTTGATCCCATCCTTGACCATATTCAACTTTATGTCCTGTGAAAAACATTTCCAAAAAAACTTGGGATGAGCATAAAAATCTCAGTAAGGGTTATAACAATACGGAAAGAAAACATTAGTCCATGTATACATAAGAATCAATGAAATCAAACTTTACTCATAAGTCATAAGAAATTTAACATACCTCATGAAATCATAAGATTTACGAATTAATCATTGAAATCACAAGACATAAAGGTAACTTGAGGCATTCATAACATTTTTACATAGAGAGAAACCTTCATGGTTACGTTTGGAATACCCATCACAGTATATTCCCTAAATCTATTTGGAGAAACCTTAACACGTAAATCCTTCGCATTACCCAATGCATTGGATAGATATATCTGGCTCACCCACCCTTAGTTTATCACAGAACCACCCATATTCAAAAAAAATTCCCAAGAACCATAAAATAATCATAGCACATAACTTAAGCATAAAGGAAATATAACATTCCCACATTTCAATAACAATTTAACATTTTAAGATAATAAATCCATTCTAAAAACAATTTTCAAAACCATTTAAAACATTTAATAAAGATATTTTTGAATCAAAGTGTCCCATACCACATCGAATATTTTAACATTTTAAACCATTAATATCCATATAATTAAATCCTTAAAACCATTTTTAAAACATGGATATTAATGAAAAATATTTATAAGAATAAATCATTAAAACATTTAAAACTATATTTAGTTAAAGGGTTATCAAAAAAATGAGAGACACTTGAATACAATAATTGAGGGATAACATTTAATCAGAACTTTATAATATCCGGAGAATAAATGGATTCCTGACATAATATGCCAAAGGACAGTATATACACCATATAAGAGTGAATTGGTGCATAACAACAATGATGTCTCAATAGAAATGTAAAATGAGATGAAATCCCTTATAAAGAAGGTATCCTTAAATTCAGGACAAATCATTCTCATAATTATGTGTGAAAAATATAAATACACCCAATATTAGTGGATATTAAGTGTAAAAAAACCATAGGTCATTCACACATATTCATAGGATGAAATATTCTATAATTACAAGTTGGACCCAAAGAAATCGAAATTGTGTTAAGAAGTTCCCTTGTAAAATTTCGATAGCCTAACGGTGTCACTTTAAAATTCAGAAAATGAGTTGATGAGACAAAAAGGTATCTCATCACATGGAAATAAATTTTACCTCAATAAGGATATATAAGAACATATCCCAAAATAATAATATGTAAATTAAAAGACATAACAAATAAGTATTTTAAAAAGAGGAGGGTGAAAGGTTCCTTTACCGACATGGGTATCTTTTGAAACGTACACCCCATGAAAGAAGGACTATACAACATCGATATAAATACTCATAAACGAAATTATATTACAAAAATAGTATAATAATGGTCAATACATACACCAATCATAGTAAATGGTGGAAAATGTAGCATAAATCTCACGGGAATAAAAGTGAGATGAAAAATCCCTTCCAAAAACTCGTTAGCCTAACGGCGCCACTTTAAACATCCAAAAATGGATTTATGAGATCAAATAGGGTATCTCAAAATATGTACATAAAAATTACAGAATTATGAACATAAAATAACATCACCAAACATAATAAATATGATCTTAAAATAAATGACATAAAAGAGAGTACTTAAAATGAATGAGAGAGGTAGGATCCCTTACCCCAAGTCTGACTTGTCTTGTTCGTTTCATTATATTCCTGAATAATAAACTTTGGTCAATTTATAATTTCATAAAGTAATCTTTTAAAAATTATTATTCATCTCCTATCACATCTTATAATTTTATAATAATTGGTTAATAATGTGAGTTCATATCAGACGTTTTTGTCGACGTTTGGTACATGAGTCAAAAATGAACGTGTTTGAAAATGATTTTCCATGTGGTCATAAGTAAATATTCTCCAGAATAGTATTAATGATTTAAATATCCTATATATCCAGTACATATTCAATTTATACTATTCCATAACATTTGGAGGTAAAAAGAAATGAAATTCATCGTTCATGGAGACGGTAGTCCGTACATACGCATAAACGCTACTTTCATTTCTTTGACATATTAATGGAATTAAAAATAAGTGAGATATGTATATATTATAATTAAAGTATAATATATATGTTTTATATGTCACATAAGTTCATTAATTTCATTCTATATGCATTCCATGTATTGCATGAATGAGTCACATCACCTGAGGGGGCGGTAGTCCACACTTCCACGTATGAAATTATCGCATTTGTACAACATGAAAAACATAAAGGTATGTTTTAAATATAAAATACAAAAGCATATGGAAAGAATAAATACCATATATATCACATATAAATTAATGTTACATCATAATGGCCCCCATGGAAGGTGTTAAGAGAATATTGAACAATCATCGTTTCGTGAGGTAGTAATTCGCCATCCACAGAAACAGTATGTTCTTTAACCATTAGATGGAGGTGTGTTTAATTGTAGCTCGAATATGTCACATAAAAACATCTTAGTATATTTAAGATACTGTTGTTGTTACAGAATAAAGTAATAAAATGAGGTTAGGTGTTTGGAGAAGAAAAGTAAAACAAATGAACACAAGTGAAGACATTACCTTTAAATCGGGTAACTCCTCTTGGTTTGAACCAAAAGGTTTTCTTGAAGATCATTCTGCCAAAGTTGAGGCTTCAATGATGAAGAGAGGGATGTGGAGAGATTAAATGGTCAGGGTTTGTCCGAGCCAATGGCTTTAGAGGTGTGGGAAGGTGGTAGAGGTGGGGGCCTTTTATAAGAGAATAGGAGAGGCACTCTTGGAATGTTATAAAATATTACTTTATTATAAAATGATTTTTGGATTTTGAAGGCCCAAAAAGGATATATTTCTAGGATAAGGTTATATGTTTTCTACATCCACCCATATAAGAGGTTTGTGATAAGTTTAAGACTTATATTTCACCCTATCTCCTCATTTTATTTAAATCGTTCATTTATGAAGTAATAAATGCATCATCATCGTGTCATAAATAAAATAATATTTTTAATGTCTAAAAATTATAAAAAAATATCATGATGTAGGAAATCTTTTTATATTTCCAATGAATATTTATTGTCTAAGATATCGTTTATATAGACAAAAATAAAATTATCTTACTTAGGTGTTACATACTTTTGTTACATTTTCCTTTCATTAAAAAAATATGATAAAAGGTCAATATCACCCTAATGTGAATCCATGGGGTCTCAAGGTTGGCACAAGGCATACTATGGTCGTCCAAGACACCACCAATATCATTAGGACACATTTTGTGGTCATTTTATATTTTTATAATATTATTTTCTTACCCTTAATTACAAAATTACTAATTAAACACGATAATTAATAATAATTACCGTCGTTACTATTCATAATGTCCAAAAAAAAAGAGTCTTAATTACATAATTTGGACCTTATGATTCCAAATATTCAATCCATTTCATAAAATTCAAAACACATAAATTTTAGTAATTAATTCAAATTTAAATCCTATTGTCAAAACAAAATATGGGTTTTTAAGAAGTAAAATTTATCAAAATATTGACTTTTTTTTACATCCAATTGAAAAGTGAAATTACTTAAAATGAACAAAATTGTATTAAGATATAAAAATATAATTCAATTATAATTTAAAAACAATTAAAATGACAATTGAATATATAAATAAATTGGATGAAAATGCAGTTTTGAATTAAAAACTGTATTTTTCACTATTCATTAAAAAAAGAATTATTAGAAAAATACTAAAAATTAACCCTAAGATATATTTGATATTTCAAATTCAGAAATGAAATCCATTTTACCAAATTAAAATCATAGAAGTTTCATTGATAAATCATATAGTTAATTCCTGCTGTCAAAACAAATTGCGGGTTTTTTGGAAACAATATCTATAAAACGTTTGGCACTTTTTTATGTCCATTATCAAAGTTAAATTAATTATAATGACCACCATTTAATTAAATTGTAAAAATATATTATAATTAAAATTTCAATCCAATTAAAAAGATAATCTAACCATATATTTAAATTATATGAAAAAGCTGTTTTGATGTAAAATTCAATATTTTTCACTATTCATTAAAAAGAATGAACATTGTCAGAAACATACCAAAAATTTAACCAAAGTAAATTTAAATATCCCAATAATAAAGAATAAGTTTATTTTTAAAAATAGATCTTATAAAATTGTCAAAAGATAGATTTAAAAAAGGATCTCCATCAAAAGGCGGTAAAACAATCTTTCAAAAATATTAGAGTATTTATTCTTAAAATTGGATTCATTTGGATTTTAAGCCTCTAACATTTATTGGATAAATGTAAAAATATTTGAAAAACATATGTAATAATTTTTTAGTTATTTCTATTCATTCCCTCCATTAAAATGGCTTGTCATTAACTATTATAATATTGTTATATTATTAGTGTGCAACGTAAGATTTGAAAGAAACTCGTTGTTGCGTATTGGGTACGCCATCGAGCATAGAATTCCCTTTAATGTAATATTAACATTTTATTCAAAAATATTGATAAAAATTATAATTTTATATTATTTATTTACCTGGGATGTTACAGATAGTTCATGGTGTGCTTCAACTTAGGGTTGCGTAAAACAGAAGCAATTGAATTGTTTAAAAAAATTGTAATTTGGATGCTTGGGGTGTTACATTATTCTACCCTTCAATTAATTTCATCCTCAATATTTCTATAATATCAAGACATAAAAAGATTCGGATGGTTCTTCATCATGTGTTCTTTAGGTTCTAATGTTGCCTCCTCGATTTTATGGTTTCTCCATAGAAAGTTTACCATACAAGTTATCAGATTTCTCAACACTTGTTCCCTAGTATCAAGAATCACAATAGGATCTTCAAAATAATATATATCAGGTTCCAATTATATTTCTTTAAAGGTGAGTTCATGTGTTTGTTCTAGCATGTAGCTCCTTAATAGTGGTATGTGGAATACATCATGAACTTTTGAGAGACTTGGAGGCATTGCCAAATGGTAGGCTATAAATCCTTTTATTTCTAGAATTTCAAATGTTTTGATATACTTGGGAGTTAATTTACCCTTGTTATTGAATCATATAACACCCTTCCACAGAGATACCATCATGAAAACATGATCTCTTACTTGAAATTTCATATCCTTCCTTCAATTATCGGCGTAGCTCTTTTACCTACTCTGAGCTGTTTTGATATGGGTTTCGATATATTAACCTTCTCTATTGTTTTTCAAAAATTTCTGGTCCTATAGATTTTCCATCACCCACACCATCCCAACAAGTTGGTGTATGAGAATTATTTCTGTATAATGCTTTATATAGTTCCATATGGATACTTGAATGGAAGCTATTATTATAGGAAAATTCTACTAGAGGTTAATACTAATCCCATATACCTTGAAACTCAATTGAGCAGGATCTCAACAAGTCATCTAATGTTTTAATAGTCTATTCTGATGGTCCATCAGTTTGAGGGTGGTATATAGTGCCCAAATGAAGTTTAGTATCAAGGTCCTTCTGAATACTTTTCTATAATCTTGATGTAAACTGGGGATCGTGGTCAGAAACAATCTATATGAGTACACTCTTAAGTCTTATAGCTTCATTAATATATAGTCATGTTAAAGGTTCAAGTGGTAAATCTTCTCCTATAATACTAAAATGTGATGTATTTGTATGATGATCAATAATAACCCATATCGCATCATTACTTCTAAGAGAATTTGGAAGCCCCATGACAATTTCCACTGTAATATCATCCCCTTTCCACATAGGTATAAGAAGAGGTTGCATGAATCATCTCAGATGTTTTCTTCCAGCCTTCACATGTTGACAAACCCAACATTTCAACATGTAATCAGTCATTTCCCTCTACATGTTGTCCCACCAAAAATGTTCCTTCAAATCTCTATACATCATAGTGCCATAAGCATGTATAGAGAAATTGGAGTTATGAGCATCATCCAATAATTCATGTTTTAGCTCAGGTATAGCAATAACACAAAGCCTCTTCCCAAATCTGAAAATTTCATCTTCAAATGCAAAATTAATAAATATCCAATCATTCAAAGCATTAATTTTCTTTTGAAACTTCACATCATTATTTTGAGATATTTTTATCCTTTTCAGTAAAGATGATTTGGAATCCATTTGAAAAAGTAGTGATGTTTTTCCCTCAATGATAATTCCTATATCTATATTTACTAGATCCATGAACATAATATCCCTTTCAACTCTCATATTGTCTAGAAATCCATGGCCTATTCTTCTCAAGGCATTTGACACCTTATTTTCTTTCCCTGGGTGGTAGTGTATTGTGCTTCAATAATCCTTGAGTAGCTCAAGCCATCTCATTTGTCTCATGTTGAGATCTTTTTGTGAGAAAATATATTTCAATCTCTTGTGATCAGAATATATCTCACATTTTTTATTATAGATATAGTGTCTCCAAATATTTAGAGAAAATATTACTTTAACTAACTCAATATCATGAATTGGATAGTTTTGTTCATGGGTTTTTAATTTCCATGAGGGATACACAATAACCCTATCATTTTGAATAAGGACACAACCATGTAATTTTATTTATGCATCACTATAAATAGAAAATACATCGTTCCTAGATGGTAAAATAAATATAATATCATTGACTAATCTACTATTAAATTAAACAAAACATTATTAACAATTTTTTCCAAATGAATTTAACCCCATTACGTGTCATCTTGGTTAATGGGTCAGCTAAACGGGTTAAATTTTGGACGAAATGCCAATAGTAACCTGCTAATCCAAGAAAACTATGTACCTTAGTTATACATATTGGTGCATTCCATTCATGAATTTCCTTTTTCTTCGAATGATCACAGAGATTCCATCCTTGAATACAATATCGCCCTGGAAAGAAATTTTTTGAAGCCATAATTCAGACTTGATAAATTTTCTATATAATTATTCTCTCCTGAGAGTCTCAAGAATAATTTTCATGTGATACTAATGGTCTTCAAATATTTTAGAATATATCAGAATATATTCAATTAATACCACAACAAAATCATTAATATTTTTCCTGAATACTCTATTCATGATATCCATACAAACTAGGGGTGCATTAGTTAATCCAAAAGGAATTACTGTATATTCTTAATGACCATACAAAATATAAAAATCTATATTCAGAATGTCTTCCTTATTCACACATAGTTGAGGATATCCAGAATGAAGATAAATCTTCAAAAATATTTGATCTCCTTCAAATGGATCAAATAAATCGTCGATTCAAGGTATAGGATAATTGTTCTTTGTTGTAATTTCATTGATTTACCAATAATAAATAGACAACATCAGGGATCCATCGTTCTTCTTAACAAAGAGAACAAAGGGTCCCCATGGAGACACACTAGGGTGGATAAATCCCTTTTTCCCCAAATCTTCATGTTGTTTTTCTATCTCTACCAATTCCACAGTGGTCATCCTATACATAGTTTTTGATATTGTCCTTACATCTGGGATTAAATTAATAAAAAAAACCCAACTTCCTGATCTAGGGGGTGCCCAATTAAATCTTTAGGAAAAACATCAATGTATTCCTTTATAATAGGTACATCCTAAATTTCAAGATTACCTCCTTCTTCTCTAGATGTTTTTTCTCTTCCTCCTTAATTATCTCATTAAGTAAAGATACTAGGGTAGATTTTTATAAGAATATGGTCATGAAGTTTCTTCTCTGAATACAATGGATTCTACATCATACTCACAAATTGAAACATCCTTCTTCTTGCAATATATTTTCTCATAATAAATAAAAATCATTTTTTACATTGGGTGAATAATTTTAAGTGTATTGACAATGTATAAATTAGGGTATGTTCCCTAATCTATGATCTCTAAATCTAGTTTCCATGGTTGTTGCTAAACCTCCCTAGGATACCAACTGTAATGCCCCGACCTCATATAACCTAAAAAAATGCATTATGAAATTTAATTGGAATTATTACAAGGAAAAAAATCCCAAAGGACTGTATAGTTTAGCATTATTGGAAATCCAGATTACATACATTATACAAATAGTACATTGGGAAAAAATGACATGCTACAAAATATTAGAAATAAGATGCATCCTTGAGAGTATAATCAAAGTTATATTCTTCATAACCTGGGGAGAGAAATATAATTATAGTGACCCCAAATGCTCAGTAAGGGTATGTAAAATGAAAGAAATAATCAATCTATATGTAAAGATAAATATTTGAGAACACTTTTAATTTACAAAAATAGATAAGGCACAAATAATATGGAAATTAAATAACTGTAACATATGACAGAATTCAATAAATTTAGAATTAACTACTTCTCTAGATATTTTGATGCAAAGTATCATGGATAAATAATAACTAAAATTAAATGAGGGAAATACTTTATTTAGGGACATTATGTCTCAGGCACATGAAAACCTATTTCCTTCAAGACTTTTCAGAAGACGATTTAAAATTAATGGTAGAAACCCATTTTGAAAACTTATTCAACTCATGAGAACCTACCTATGTATTGAAGAGCTATAAAATGTTCGAGCTCCACCCATCATTTCTGGACCATTGTATTTATCATATTGAATAATTAAAATAAATAATGTGCCCTATATAATTTCCATATTGAATGACTAATATGGATCTATAAATAATTCACATGAAGGAAATAATATAATATCATGAAAATAAAGTGATTCATGATATTACAAGTCAAAAGTTAGAATATACACCTTATAAAAGGAACTAGGTGCATAACATTAAAATATACCTCAATGAAATGAAATTAAGACGAAATCTCTTACCATAAGTCTGATACACTCGGTGTTTGTCGAAAACTCAGATATGATGGTTTTATAAATATTATTAACTTATATTATGATCATAATAATATTTATGATATCATATAAGATTGTATTTTTACATTATATTACCCATTTATTTACATATCCAAATTAATGAAACATTTCGGGTAATAATCACTTTGCTTATTGTATACGTTTGACTTGTTATTTTTGATCATATTACATGGATCATGATTTATTTACTTCCAAAATTTATAATATTATTTATTTATGAAATATATTCATAATATAAATACATATAATAAATAGATATATTACATGGAATACATCATTCACGGAGATGGTAAGTCGGACGTACGCATGAACGTTGTTTCTTTTTTCTAATCGTATTGAATGGAAGTAAGTGAATAAAATATATGTACACACAAAAATATATATATATATATATATATATTATTCTAGAAGAATTTTTTTTCATATATTTCATAATTATTCAAAATATATATCTTTATAATCATTGTTGGATGGTGAACACGGAAGATGAGTCTCATCGCGTCGTGGTGACAGTAAGTCGTACGTACACACGAGCGACGATATCATTTCCTTAATAGTTTTATGGTATAGAATTTAATTGAATATGAATTTTAAATATATAATATCATGTTATATTTATCATTTAATTCATGTTTATTAATCATTATACCTATCTAAATTAAGTATAGATGAAAAATAGTTTACACAATGGCATGCAGAGGGTAAGACGTACGTACACACGCATGGTAATATAACATTTCATAAGATGTGTAAAAGTGGAATATGGTTGTAAAATAATCATAACAATGTTTCAGGATATATTATATTCTGGAGTTATTATTTGAGTATTTCAACAACATAGTAATAAGAAGTAGAAGAAGAAATGAACTTTTGAAAAAAGGGAGAAAACGATTACCTCTTCTTCGGGTGTCTCCTTTTGATTTGCAAAACAATTACTCATTACGATGGTTTTATGACAAAAGGGTAGACTTTATAATGAATTTAGGGATGTTGGGATGAAATTTGGGAAGGTGTGGGCAAGAAAAAGGGCTTTTTTGGTGTGAATTAAATAGAAAAGAAGGTTCCCTTTTATAAGAGAGGTGAGGATCACTTTAGGAAAAGCATTAAATATTAATTTATTGTAAAATTATATTAGGTTTATAATAGATCCAAATTGATTTAATTTGTGGATAATATGTTTATTGGTCTAAATACTCTCATCCAATAGGTTTTATACATGTTTAGGTCATAAAATTATCCTTATCTTTTGGGATTAACCCTTAGATAATTATTTCAACTCTTACCATGTCTTGCAGTTTTTTTATAATATAGGAATAATTTAGTTACAATAAAATTCCAAGGGAATAAAAAGTGGATCATTAATTACATTTATAACATTATCTAATTCAGTGGGTATAATATTATATTTTTAGAATTTTTATCTCATTTAATAAAATATTATTTTTTTTAAAAACTCATTTATGTCATTTTTGAAACTACTTTGTAATTGTTTTTTGTTCAATTCATAGCAACATGATTCCTAAAATCCAAAGAAATTAACTCATAATTAATATTTCAATGTCATCCAAAAATTGTGTCGATTCAATAAAAACATTCAAATTATATTTAATTATAATATTCATAATATCATTTATTTGATCCAATCATTACTAAAGAAAATACTAAATCAATATTGTGTCATAAATAAATTTATTTAGTTAATCTATAAAAATTATAAATATAATATCATGATGTAGGAAATATTTTTATAATTCTAAATAATATTTATAGTCAAATATATCAGTTATATAACCCCATATAAACATTTTTTTAGTAAAAGATACGTGTTTATGTTATTTTACGCATTACATTAAATTAATTAATATAACATGTCATTGTCACTCTAATGTGGATACACGGGTCCCCAAAATAAACCCAAGGATTCCCATGGTCATAAATATTTCATCCAATAGGACTGGGACATGTTTTAGGGTAGTTTTATATTATTATTATAATATTTGTTTACCTTTATTTATCAGATTTACCCATTATCCATGGAAAATAAAATAATTAATGAAATTACTATTCATAATGTCAAAAAAATAAAAGGTAACTATTTACATAATTTGAAAATTATGATTCCAAATATGGAATCCATTTTTCTTAATTCAAAAGACATAATTTTAAATAATTAATTTAAAATTAATTCCCGTTGTCAAAACCAAAAAGATGGTTTTTAATAATTATTATCTACCAAAAGAATTACATGTGTTTATGTAAAATTTAAATGTGAAATTACATCCAATCAAAATAATTTTATTAAATAATAATATATTAATCCAATTAAACTTTATAATAAATTAAAAATTAAATATATCAATTTTAATAAATTAGATGAAAATGTAGTTTTGAGTTAAAATGTAGTTTTTTTCAATATTCATCAAAACATTAATCTTTTCCGAAAATTACCAAAATTTAACCCTAAGATAATTTTTCTATTCTGAATTCAAAAATGAATACTATTTTGAAAATAATGTTTATAAAATGTCAATATATGGTTCGTACTATTCATAACTTCTTCTTTTTTAACAGCTACATTGATAGGTCATGGTGTGCTTGAACTCAGGGCTGTGTACAATACAAGCCATTGAATTATTAAAAAATAATTGTACTGTGGATGCTTGGGGTGTTACATAAGGACAATAAATCCATTAACAATATTGAATAAAATTATATTAAAGGGATTATGATAGATTTTTTGGGGAGATTCATCCCTGAATATTGTCTACGGAGGGGTTATATTCTAGAGATGCAATGATTTAACTATTTAATATTCTCACTAATAACTCATCATCTATGTTTTGAGGTGGTTTTTTAATAGTCATACTAATATTTCAGGATATTAATGAATGAATATAACCCAAAAAATAGTTAATTCACTATTATTGAAGAAATAAAAAACATAACTATCACTATACTATTGTAAGGATCAACCTCAATAGTAGTGGTGGAAGTTGATCTTCATTGATCCATTGGAGACAAAGGTTGTTATCAATGGTTATTATTGAAAACCCTTAGCATCAGAAAATATTATGCTTATCATCCATTTTCATTATAGTAGAGAAATTTGAAAATGGGTTGATTCTTAATTATTATCTCATTTTCATTCATCGCATTAGTGGTCTTCATCTTTTACTATAGTTTTTTAGATTTATTCCCCTCATTTCCAAACTTATATATTCTTCTTACTACTTTTATGATTTTTCCATGGTAGTTATTCCCACACATATGAAATATTGGATGTTTTATTTTCATTCCATCATAAGGATTATCTGATGATACTACTGAGTTAACTCCACTTTCATCTTCTTATCTACAACAAGAGACCACTGAAAATCACCAATATATATTTTTACTTTAAGTGAAAAACAAACTATATCTTGTTTAGTTCTATTATATTTAATCTCACTGGTTTTTTTGAAGAGTATCCTTCAGTCCTCTTATGATGAGAACAAACATACATTCAGAGTCCATGAGAAAAAATGTGTTGTATCTTGTAAGACATGTGATGGTTTATTCATAAGGCCCAATATATTAAACATAATTTCTTTAGTGAAAGTATATCCATCCCAAATTTGAGATAAAAATTTCTTTTAAAACTATTTTGGATTGTCCCACCAAGGTCTAACCTGTGACTACGCCAAGCCCACCTCAAATGGGCCAAGGGCTGGTGACTAGTACCGATTAGGAATGTCCCAAAAAAGAGAGGGATTAGCCTAAAGTACCTATACTGGCACACATAATTATCCAAGCCATTCAATGATAAAATTTAAAACAACTGATAAAATGCATGCATACGACTATGATCCCACAACCAGAGTACGAAAATGGTAATGGAATGTAAATAGGTCCAAATAAAATCCCACCAAAATGATTATGTACCCAAGTCCATATGATATTGTGATATTCCAATGTACTCCAAGGGATATGACTGGGTTAAAGGTATGATATTGGTAAACACATCGGTCTGACAAGCAAAAATTATTCCTCACATGCTCCTTCTCCTCTAAGGACACCATCAAAAGGGGTTGTCGTCTGCACAAGACATGACACTTGCGAGAAAATCCTATGCATGGGAGAGTATAAAACTAATAAGTAGGATACCTCAAAAACAATAAACATGAATCCCCATTTATGGTAAAATCAACAAAAATTTTAATATACATGTGAGTGAAAAAGAACAAAGTTATGCTTAGGATAGACACCACACCACTAGACGGTCAAAATCAACTTCCAGTCATAGGACACTACTCGATGCAATGATCGTTAGAGGAGAACTCACTCACCAAACCATGATATCATCAAAGACAGTCGATGAAGCAGTATTACTCATTTTTTCCCTGAAAATAAAAATTTAAATATCAAGGAAGAGTATGATACATAGAATGTGGGTCACGCCTCTAGCCACTGAGGGACACCATGAATCAAATCTGGATCAGCCCAATACATAGGGGATCGTACGCCAACAATTCCATGAAATCTACTGATACAACCAACTATATAGAGGATCAACACCCTACTTATGGAGGTCATGATAGTACCACAAACTCCACATGGGATGATAGTGGATCATACGTTAGTGATGGGGAGGGACACCATAACTCTATCTATGACTCGACCTCTAAAGGGGATTATAATCCATCTATGTGGATGTAATTCTATAACAACCATGCTCTTTATTACACACATAAACCTGATTTATTAAATAAAATAATCACTTGATACAAAATGGAAGATTGAGAGGTCTAGGGTATTTGGGGATTAGGAACATTACATAATATCTTAGAACATAAACCACACAACATCTTTATTAAAAACATCCTTTACATAACCACTACATTTCCTTGTACTTAGCAATGAATGGGATAACCTAAGGACATGCATAAGAAAAGTGTGAGCTATAAAGCCCAGTAAGGGAATAAACATGGAATAACATGAGGAATAAAAAAATGTTAGACAATAAGTGTTTCAATGGGGCACAATAGAAACATGAAAATAAAGAAATTACAAAGCATGATAATCATAACATGAAAATTTGTCAACAACACTTAACATGGAATCAGCATGAGCCAAGTCTCATTGCACATAGAGCATGAGTAAACCCTCATTGCACATGAATCACAAGTAAAACCTCATAGTACATGAATTATCATAATTCATCGCCCATTTCACATGATGTATCATGATACTATACTTTTCCCATTGCATTGAAGAACTATCAGGGTGCACCCTTCCTAAACATTTCATTTCAGGCATAAGTTTCCCACATAGATCATACGCCTTGGAATCAATCATCATCATTTATTCCATGATAAAGGGATGTGAAAAATATTCATGAATATTTATAATCAATAAGTAAATGTTCATAAAGGTGAATACCATTGATAACGAAATGGGCATGGTATTCACTACACAATGACATTGGCTTGGAAAATTGTAGTGCAATTTCGACAGCCTAATGGCGTGAAATAATAACTCATAAAATATGGTTGATAAGAGAGAAAGGGTTTTATCATCATATTAACATAAAATGGATAGTAATTTGGTCATATATATTCATGTCCCAACAAACATAACGGAACATAGATTCATAATTCAAAAGAATTACTTGGATGTAAAAGTGGATAGAGAAATCCCTCAAAGAATTTTTGCATGGTAACGGGTGTACATGGGAAGAATTAATGAGAGATAAAGGTGTCCCCATCATCCAACATAAAGAGGGAAGTTTGGGGGAGTATTTCAATCATATCCCAATATTTTTAATTGGAAAAAAAGTCGCATAACAACTTAAAGGTAATTGTACAAAAATGAGAAAGGAAGAAATGCCTTACAGGGAAGTGTGATCCCAGGGGCTTGGGAGAGGCTTGAGATAAGCTTCTTGGGAGCTTGGGGAACATTTGGAGGATTCTAGAAATAGGAGGTCAGGGGTTGGTTCACCTCTAAATGATTTTAGTGAAGAATAAGTGGGTGCTTCTGTGGGTTTATATAGGAAAGTAGAGGGAATGCTTTATTATTTAGGTTTGGGAAACCTCACATTAAACTAATCATAACTAAAAACAATCCCATGGTTTTTTCACATGGTTTATGAAAAAGATATGTGGAAAAATTATTTTATAAGGAAAATGGCCTAAAATTTTAAAATAATAGGGTTACTTATGTTGTGGTGAGTCACACTCTTAAGAAAAACAATTTAAAAAGACAAAATGTTTTATAAGTCTTGGAGGGTCCACTAAAGATTTTTAAAATAAATCAAAAAAACCCATATTCACATTATTTTAATTTTAAATCATATATTGTCCGAACATAATGTTTATATTATTTTATTACATCACTATTGGGTCATTATGATGTTATAAAACATATTATATATTTAAACGGTATTTAATTTTTTCCCAAAAATTTGACTGTCTCAGAAAATTATGAAAAATTCACCATTAGAAAATTTAGATGTCCTAATTCCAAAATATAATATTCATTTTATCTAACTAATTTTTGAAATATGTGAATTTTTTCTTTTAAAATAAAAACCGGCATTTATCGAAAAGTCATGGGTTTTGACAAAGATAGCTTTCAAGCCTTAATAAAAATTATCATTTCGTTCACAAAATTATATGTTAATTTATATTTAATAAAAATTAATTTGACAATAATAATAACAATATTTTATTAAAATATTATTAAATTCCAAAATCCATTAATTCATCAAAATTGATTTCATAGTTGAATATTAACTAAAAATACTATTTTTGTTTTAAAAAATATTTTCAAAGTAGCAATAATAAAATGAATGCACATTCTTTATAAAAATATAATGTACATATTAATAGTTCTAGGTTCTTGTTACATAACCCCTTATAACACCTGTATAATACCGAAGGATAAGGTGTGTGATGGTGACAGAATCTTGGGGTGGCTCGGATAACATTGGTCGGATGGTAATCTCTATTAACTTCCACTTCCCCCATAGTCGGTTCCACTCAAGCATAACATGTTCAAGCTCAGCATGGGCTTGGTAAAGAGTTTACACCCAATGATACCACCTCCTTTCCGAGATCTGACAAATGGTATTTGTATAGGGTAAGTCTACTACATGAGGCCATCACTTCCTCTGTCTAAGTAAATTGGATTTGTTAAAGCCATATATTTATACTAATCATGTGATCACTGTTCAATGGCTATTTTAGAAACAGTCACAATTCATAATAGAATTTTAATATACAGAAACATAAAACCAATTAAGTAAAAGTTTTATATAACCATAATAAGACATTTAATTAGATCAAGGATAATTTTTATTAATGAAATATTGGGTCGTTAGAATATTCCCCCTTATGAAATTTATCCCTCGAATTTTCCTTTTCACACTCTAAAACAAATGTGGTTAACTTGGTTTCATCACTTCCTCTGATTCCCACATTTCTTCTTAAAACTTTTGGTTTTTCCACAACACCTTGACGAGGGGAATTGTCTTATTTTGTAGAACATTTTCTCTATGATCTAAGATCTTCACTGGTTTCTCCTTGTAAGAAAGATCATCCTATAGCTATAATACCTCTTAAAAAAGTACATGTGAAGGGTCTGGTATTTACTTCTTTGAGAGGGATACATGAAAGACATTATGTACTTTATCCATAGTAGGTGGAAGTTCTAGTCGATAGTCCACATCCCTGACACGATCAAGAATCTCGAAGGGGATGGTGTACCTAGAATGTAACTTCCCATTCATTCCAAACCTCATGACGTTCTTCCATTAAGATATGATTAGCTATACCATGTCTCCAACTTTAAACAGAAGGTCTCGTCGACAGTTATCTGCATAACTCTTCTATCGACTCTGGGCTGCCGTGAAATGCTACTGAATGGTTTTCACCTACCCCGCCATTTCTTTGACCATTTATGGTCCTAGCAGCTCACGTTCACTAAATTCATCCCAACATGTTGTTGTTCTATACCTCTTCTCATATAGGGCTTCATAAGGTGCCATTCAGATGCTCGAGTGGAAACTATTATTGTATGAGAATTCAACCTGTGGAAGATGTTGGTCCTACCCTCCTTTGATGTCCATAGAACACGATCTTAACATATCATCTGGTGTCTGAATAGTTCGCTCAGATTGGATATCAGTTTAAGGATGATAGACGATAATGATGTTCAGTTCAGTATCCAGAGAATGTTGAAGACTCTTCCAAAACATAGAGGTAAAACTTGGATATCGATTGGATATAATAGATAGTGGTACTTCATGCATCCTTACCTATTCCTTGATGTATGTCTATGTCAGTTGATCCAATGAGAAATACTCTTGAATTGTAATGAAGTGTGCATAATTTGTAAGATGATCCAAAACAACCCAGATTACATTGTTGCCTTTGGATGTCTTCGGATGTCCGGTGACAAAGTCCATGGTGATGTTCTCCCATTTCATGCAGGTATGGGTAATAGTTGCATCATCTTCTTATACTTCTGTCTCTCGGCCTTCCCTTGCTGACACACTAGGCACATTGATGTAAATTCAGCAATCTACTTCATCATATTATCCTACCAAAAATTCTCTCAGAGATCTTGATACATCTTTGTGTTTCCTTGGTGAATAAAGAAATTTGAACTATGTGCATCATCCAAAATCTCCTTCTTCAACTCTGAAGTTGTTAGAACACATAGTCTTTTCCCAAATCTCACAATTCATTCTTTATTAACATTGAAATCTGAGTATTTTCCTCTTATGATAGCTTCCACTTTCTTCTGAATTCCAAAATCATCCTTTTGAGCATCCTTTAACCTTTCCAAAATAGATGGTTGAGAAATCATTTGTGGAAGGATTGATGGTGTTCCCTTCTTAATGATTCCCATGTCTATCTTCATCAAATCTAAGAAGATTGGATCTTTTTCAATTCATTTCAATGATAGAATTTCCGGTTCCTTTCTACTTAGAGCATCTGCCTCCTTGTTCGCTTTCCCAGGGTAGTAATGGATTGAGAAGTCATAATCTTTGTTCAGTTCTAACCATCTTCATTGGTGCATATTCAACTCATTTTGTGTGAATATATACTTGAGGCTTTTGTGGTCCATATATATTTCACACTTCTCTCCACAGAAATATTGCTGCAAAATTTTTAAAGTGAACATAACTATATCCAACTCTAGATCATGTGTTGGATAATTATTCTCATGAACATTCAATTTTATTAAAGCATAGGCAATGACTTTGTCATTTTGCATCAACACACATCCCATTCCCTTCTTCGAAGAATCATTGAATACCACCAAAAGTTCTCCACTTGTGGGTAAATTGGGCATGGGTGTAGTGATAAGCCTCCTTTTTAACTCTTTGAAGCTTTCTTCGCATTCATCGCTCCAAAAAAACATTACTCCCTTCTGAGTTATCTTGGTAAGAGGGCTTGAAAATCATGATAAATTTCTCACAAATCGTCGATAATATCCAGCAAACCCCAAGAAGCTAGGGATATTTGTTATCGATGTTGGCCTCTACTATCCCTCAATTGCATCTATTTTAGAGGGATCCATAGATATCCCATTTCTTGTGATTATATGGCCCAATAATGAAACATACTTCAACCAGAACTCACAATTGTTGTACTTTTCATAGAGATTCTCTTTCTGCAAGGTCTCTAGTACAGTTCTTAAATACTCCACATGATCTGCCTTAGTTTTGGAGTATATTAGAATATCATCTATAAAGACTACAAAAAATTTGTCAAGGTAATCCCTAAAGACTATATTAATCAATTCCATGAATATTTCTAGGGAATTAGTGAGTCCTAAAGCCGTTAATATGAATTCATAGTGCCTGTATCTTGTACGAAAAGCAATCATGGGTATATCTTCCTTCTTTACCCTGACTTGATAATATCCCAACCACAAATCCACCTTGGAGAAGTATTGTGCTCCACATAGCTGATCGAACAATTCATTGATTTCAGAGAGAGGATACTTTTTCTTTAGCGTGATGTTGTTAAGCTCACGATACTCAATGCAAAGGCACATTGACCCATCTTTCTTCTTGACAAAGAGGACTAGTGCACCCCATTGTGTTGCACTTGGGAATATAAACCCTTTATCCAGATTCTCCTGTAGTTGTTTCTTTAGCTCCTCAAGCTCCACAATAGACATTCTATACAATGTCTTAGATATTGGAAATTCCTGAGGTATATGATCGATGTATAATTCAACATCACTTCTAGGAGGAAGACCAGGAAATTTTTTGGGAAACACTTCAGCGGATTCCCTCACAATAGGAATGTCTTAAAGGATGGTTTCCTCCTTAGACTCAATAATATGAGACAGATATGTGTTCTCGTAGGGAATTAATACCCACGCTTGAGATTATAGAGATAAAGAAGATTCATCTTCCTCTTTGAACTTTTATAGAATTGGGGGTCGATTCTCCACTAGGAGAGTAATTTCCCTCTCACAGAAATTTATGTTGGCTCTATATAGGAAAGCCAATCCATGCCAAGAATTGCATCAAATTCCACCAGAGGGAGTATGACGAGGTTCACTAGGAAATTCAATCCATGGATTATGACTGGGGAGGAGTTATATTCAAGGGATGCAATGATTTCCCCATTTTTTTACTCACCGAAATCTTTACTTCCATGATTTGTGGTGGTGCTGGTATTGTTCTAATAAACTTTTGGAATATAAAAGAATGCATAGAACCTTAATCAGAAATTATGTTCACTATTCATGAATTATTAACTAGAATACGTCTCACCACTTCGTTTTCGGGGTTCACTTCAACAGTAGTGATGGAAAAATATCTCCCTTTCTAACTTGGAGATCGTTGGTTGCCTCTGAAAACCCTTAACTTAGGGCACTGATTTGAAAGATGCCATGGTTCTTTTCAGTGGTAGCAAAAAAAATGCATTGATGTTCGAACGGATTGTTCTTCTCCTATATTGTAGCTGTGGGGTGTTCCTCTCTTCAGTTAACATCGAGGTTCCCTTCTCTTCCACGCCTAAAACATTTTCTCATTCCCTTCAGGCAATTTTCAGGGTTCTTCTTTCCGCACCTTTGACAAGTGGGGTGCTAGATCTTCTTAGCACCGTTGGATTTATCCATCAGAACACTAGCATTAAATTCCACCTTAATATTCTTACCCCCATGATACCCTTGAGATTCTTCGATATCTATTTCGACCTTGAGGGCACATCGAACAATTTCCTCATAGCTGTCAAAGTCATGGATCGCGAGCACTTTCCGTAGTCTGGGTTTTATCCCACCAAAGAAGTAGTCAACCTTGAATTTAGAGGTAATGACAAAGCCGGAGGCGTTTCATTAAATACTTGTGAAGTTTTCCTTATACGCTCCGACATATTTTTCATCTTATTTCTTGAGGGCAAGGAAGTCCATTTCTATATTATGTCGGAGGGTGCGTGGAAAATATTTATCAAAAAATTTTCTGTAAATCCTTCCATTCCAATGCCTTGATCTACTCCTCATGATTAGTTTTTTATCAAAATCCACCATTGATCAACTTCACCCTCCATACGATAAGCAGCCAGTAGAATCATCTCTTGTTTAGAACATTAAGGGATGGAGAAGATCTTTTCAATGGAGTTGATCCATTGTTAGGTGATTGAGGGATCGGATGATCCATTAAAAGTAGGAGTCCATTGTCTCATGAAGCTCTCGATAGCGACTTGTTCTTTCTTATGGGGGGTTGAAAGTTCCTCTTGACCCATATTTCTATTCAAATATTGAGTTAACTGAGAGATAAGTGTGACAAGGTTTGAAATTCCCACTCCCATCTGATTGGGCATGTCATTATCATAGTCATCACATTGACCTTCACATTTGTTATTAGTATGAGTCCTCCTATTACCCGCCATTGGCTAGAATAAATGGAAAGTTAAGGGTAATACATAAAAGGGAAATAGAAGGACAAAAATAATGACTTATAAATAACTTTTATTTCCTTAACTTATGAATCCATAGGATTCAATATATTCTATTCATGATCTACTTTCATACATATATTCATAGGGGAATTTTTTTAATTCCCTTAATAAGGGTTCATACTAAGATTTTGAATTTATTAAATAATGTCCCCCAAGAGTATTGTAACCAGGAGTGCAGAAAGGCCTATTGTCGTGCACCAGTTCTCATTCGAGTCTAGATCAAAGCAATGTTTTTGGGTTTTACCCCAAGGATACATCTATTCTAGAGCTGCCTCTACCTTTTTGTATCCAGACGGAGATGTATTTTCTTTATAAACCAATTACTCAATGCTCACCAAAACATAGGGAATTTTTTATTATATTTATTTTTTTTTTGTATATTTATTAGGGGTGTCTTATCTTAATCTCAATAATAACAAAACCTATCCTGTGATACTAACTATAACAACCATGATCTTTATCACACACTTAAACCTCATTTATTACATAAAATCTTCACTTGATACAACATAGAGGATCCATATGTCTAATGAATTTGGGACTTAAGAACATTAAATAATAGCATATAACATAAAACACACAACATCTTTATTGAAAACTTTCTTTACATGACCACTACATTCCCTCGTACTTAGCATTGTATGGGATAACTTGAGGACATGCATAAGAAAAGGGTGAGTTATAAATCCAAGTAAGGGAATAAACATGGAATAATAAGAGGAATGAAATAAATGTTAGAAAATAGTCATATGAATGGAGCACAAAAGAAACATGAACATAAAGGCATGATAAAGCATGATAATCATAACATGAAAATGTGGCAACAACACTAAACATGGAATTAGCATGAGCCAAGGCTCATTGCACATGAAGCATGAGTAAACCCTCATTGAACATGTAGCATGAGTAAAACCTCATTGAAAATGAATTTGAATGAGTCAAAACCCATTGAGAATAATGTATCATGATACTATACTTTACCCAATTCATTGGAGTGATATCAGGGCACACCCTTCGTAAACATTTAATTTCATGCATAAGTGTGACACATTGATCATACGACATGGAATCAATCATCATCATTTTTCCCAGATAAATGGATGTGGAATACATACATGAAGATTTATAATCAATAAGTAAATTTTCATAAAGTTAAATACCAATTATAGAGAAATGGGCATGGTATTCACTACACAATGACATTGTCTTTTAAAATCGTAGTGCAATTTCCGCAGCATAACAGCATGAAATAAGAACTCATAAAAAAAAATTATTAGAGAAAGCGGAGTGTCTAAACATATTTACATGAAATGGAAATTATGGGTGTCATATAGATACATTTCCCAATATACGTAATAGAATTTAGATGCATAATTCAAAAGAATTACTTGGATGTAAAAGAGGAGAGAGAAATCCCCCCATGGAATTTCGGCATGGTAATGGGTGTACATGGGCAGAATTAATGAGAGAGAAAGGGGTACCCCATCATCCAAACATAAATAGGGTTGTGGGGGGGGCGCAATCATACCCCAAAATTATAAATTGAAAAAAAGGTCATAACAACTTAAAGAAAATCGTACAAAAATGAGAAAGGAATAAATCCCTTACTTGAAAGTGTGATCCTAAAGGATTGGGAGAGGATTTAGAGAGGATTATTGGGAGATTGGGGATCATTGGTAGGATTATAGAGAGATTATTTTAGGGTTTGTTCCAAATCCAATGGCTTTGAGTGAAGAAGAAGTGGGAGCTTGGGTGTGTTTATATAGGAAAGGATAGGGAATTCTTTGTTATTTAGGTTTGGGACACCTCACATTAAACTAATCAAAACCACAAACCAGAATATGGTTTGTGCCCATTGTTTTTTCCAAAGGGGAGTGGAAAACAAAATTTTATATGTCCAATGGAAGAACTTATTAAAATAATTTTGTTTCTTATGTGGAGGTGAGTCACACTCTTAAGTAAAAAAATTTAAAAATACAAATTGTTTTATAAGTATTGGAGGGTCCACTAAATCTTCGTAAAATAAATAAAACCAACCAAAAATAACATTATTGTAATGTTAAAACATATATTGTCCTAACATAATGTCTGTATTATTTTATTACATCAATATTGGGTCATTATGATTTCATAAAACACATTATATATTTAAACGGTATTTAATTTTTACTCAAAAATTTTATTGTCTCAGAATGTTATGAAAAAATAACCATTGGATAATTTCAATATCCTAATTCCAAAAATAATATTCATTTTATCTAAATAATTTTCTATATATGTGAATTTTTACTTTTAATATGAAAATGAACATTTATCGAAAATTTATGGGTTTTGACAAAAATAGCTTTCAAACCATAATAAAAATTACAATTTCATTCCAAAAAAAATATGATAATTTATATTTAATAAAACGTAATTTGATAATAAAAATAATAATAATTTATTAAAATATTATTTAATTCAAAAATCCATTAATTCATCAAAATATATTTCTTAGTTGGATATTAACTAAAAATATAATTTGTGCTCTAAAAACTATTTGCAAAGTTACAATAATAAAATGAATTCACATTCTTTATACAAAAATAATGTGCATAGTTATAATGATAGGGTCTTATAACATAAACCCTAATAACACCCATATAATACTGAAGGGTACAGTGTGTGATAGTGACATACTCTTTCGGTGGCTCGGATAACATCGCTCGGGTGGTAATCTCTATTAACTTCCACTACTCCCATAGTTATTTTAGCTCAAGCATAACGTGTTCAAGCTCGGCATGGGCTTGGTCAAGAGTGATGCCCAATGATGCCACCTCCGTTCTGAGCTCCGACAAATGGGCTTTGTATGGGGCAAGTCTATTGGATGAGGCCATCCCTTCCTTTTTCTGAGTAAATTAATTTTTTTTAAAGACCTATATTTATACTAATCATGTTATCATGGTTCAATTGATATATTAGCAATGGTCACAATTCATAATGGAATTTTAAAATCCATAAAAATAAAACCAATTAAGTTCACATTTTATATAACCATAATAAGTCATTTAATTATATCAAGAAGAATTTCCATTAATGAATGTTTGGGTCATTAAAAATTACACACTATACCCTCAATGAAAGGACCAAGGGAACAAAATTGACCTATAGTGGTCCAAACTATGAAAAGGATGATCATCAATAACTCTTTATGGGGGTACACAGTGTGTCCTAGGGGGTACACAATGGGTCTAGTTGTCCAAAGTCTTGCTGGTGTGGAAGATACTCACATGGAATGTGGTCTTAATATACATGGAATTTAGGATTATTATATGGTGTATAGAGACACATGGTTTCTAGTTTTTGCTTTGTGGATGTGTATATGAACCGAAGCTGTTTCCATATATTCGTCTATGAACACCAAACCGTGTCCATGTGGGAGTACATGACATGTCTGTTCTTGTGTAATCCCACTCATGTTTGTGTAATTAGGAAGTACATAATGATTCAAGCTAAAGGGGTCACACACCATGTGATATGGGTCACACACCGTGTGATTATAATTTTCATCCTGAAACCCTAGAATCCCCTAAAGGGGCCCACACAGCACATAATATAGAGATAAATGTTGTGTTTCTTTGGAATTTCTGAATCCAAAGTTCTTCCTCTATTATTTTTGGCGCGCTACATTTACCTTGATTCCCACCTAAAATTTCTTCACAAATCCTTGATCTATGTTGACTAAGCATTCCCTCAAGTATCCCATTGGAATCATGCCTTCAAATACATTCGGAAACTCATCTTCATCGTTCAATTGACCAATGCCACCCAGGAGGTTGTAGAATGCAAGATATGTTCTTATTCTTCCTCGATCAACTAATAATCATCATCGATCCTTGATCTGAAAAGAACTTCAAATTTCATACCCATGGTTTCAATCTTCTGCACTGAAGAATAGTTGTGAAACGATCCAGAACTGCGTATTTGTCGAACCATTGGCCAAGGGATTGACAATGATGATCGCAAGAAGAAATTTCGGAGGGATCCATAAACCAAAAATGTGTGGAACAAACCTCATTTGTTGTTCATTTAGCCTATATTCTTTATCGTAGATGGATAATAAAAGAGGGATAATAAACGAACCAAAAATAAAAAATTCAATCTGATTTAAATCTACCAAAGATGCACTGCTCAATACTTATTTGTTTAATTTTCTTACATTTTTCTAGGATTAATAAAAGAATGTTATTCATAAAAAACACCCTACCTAGAGTTTTGATCAATCATTGATGAAAAATCATTTCATTTCCATTGTTGTGGAATCCTCCAACTCTGTTGGCTGGAAAATCCACAATCCTATATGGATATGTTGTCATATGCCATGAATGTCCTCCACAGAGGGTTCCTAGGTCTCCAGGGACTTGTGGAAACCCTATGACAAATTCCTTCTATATGAACTTATATTGGGATCATGTTGTTGTTTAAATGAAAAATAAAATAAATCTTTCTTTTAATTTATTTAATTAATTTCATACCCCCAATAATTTTTTCACAAATGACCCAAACTGGCTAATGTTAGTATGCACCTATAGTAAATCCTCTATTATTAATCCAATGGTACCCTCATTTTTCTATTCCAAAAAATATTTTATAATTTATTACACTTTTTCATGAAAATTGTTCCAGCGTACTATTAATTATTTTTAATTGTTTTCAATCATTTAATCTAGCCACATCGGGCCTTCGAATCGCATGATGTCTCAGAATCAAATCTCAAAAAGAATCCATATAATATTTTAAAAAAAATACATGTAAAAATAAAAATTTTTACATTCTCCCCACCTTTGTGTTATACACCCCTAAAAATAAAAAACAAAGGCTACTGAATAAGATGAGGGTACTGAGAAAAAATCTGATCCTTTGACTTCCATGTTCTCTCCTAAAGATTCCCATGCTACCACCATACATGCACCAATGGAACTGATCATCCATGAAGTATCCTCTCCTAATAATACATGATCTCTACTAGGTACTCCTCAAATTTTGGTCCATCCTCAATGTCTATTTCCACCCATTCGATGACATGTGATGAGTTGGGCACGTACCTCCTTAGTTGTGGAACATGGAAGACATTGTGTACCTAATATAACTATAGAGGTAGATCTAATAGGTAGGCCACCTATCCAACTCTATGATGTTTTTTGGAAAAAGATGATGAACATTACAGATAGATTGTCTCACCAGAAAAATCATTATAATCCCCATTATAGTCAAACCTGAAGAAACACATTGCCTCCTTACTTGAACTCCAATGGTCTTTGTTGCCAATAAATGTAAGACTTATGATGGACCTATGCAGTCTTCATCCACTCTTGGATGATCTAAAACATCTTTATTGTGTCATGCACAAACTCTGGGCCCATGAGTGTGGACTCTCTTGGGTAATTACCGTAAACTAGAGACCTATCGGGTTGCCCATACAATGAAACGAATGGTTCCATACTAATGGTGGAATGGTAGATATTTTTGTACGCAGACTCCACCTGTGGTAGATGATCCTCCCAACAACACCAAAAAAATAACATGAATGCTTGCATCATGTACTCCTAAACCAGAATGTTCTTCTCAGTCTAGCCATTTATTTGTGGGTGAAATGTTGTGCTAAAGAAAAAATGGATCCCAAACACCTCTTCTAATCCCTTATACAATCGGGATGTAAAGTGAGCATCACAATCAGAAACAATCATCGATGCAACTCCATTGATTCAAACTATCTTCTCAATGTAGAGCATTCTTAACCTCTCTTTTAAACTCTTCTATCAGTTTGCTATAAAGTTCTCCGAATTGGTGAGTCGGTCAATGATCACCAATATGGAATCATGTCCCTAAACATATGTGTTAATCATGTCAGAACATCTTTAGATATCCCATCCCACAACCATTTTGGAATCTTTAAGGGTTTAGAAAAATTCACTGGAACCTGGTTCTCAGCCTTCACTTGCTGACCAGTAAGGAATCCAGAAACAATCTATGTAACTCCATTCTCCATCCTTGGAAACCAAAACTAACGTCAAAAGTCCTGGTAAATCTTTTCCATGCCTGGATGTACCACTAAAGGGGATGTTTGAAAATCCCTTAGAACCTCCACTCACAATGCTACTAGTACTAATATGCATCATCTAAAATGAACGATGTGCTCCCCATCTTTTGAATGTCCATTGGGAGGATTATCTATGGATATAAGAGTGCGGAGGTTCTCACATTCAACATCTTCCTGTTATGCCTCCTTGACTCGATGTAACAATGGAGGGGTGACAACCATCGACCATAGGTAAGTAGCTGCATCTCCATCTAAAAAGGTTAACTCAAATGAGGTAAACTTCACAGATTACTCATTCAGTTTCTGCCAATTATATCTCCTCCTCAGAGAATCTATTACAACATTACCTTTCTTATTAGTATATAAAATCTCAAAGACATAGTCCTGGAGTAACTCTATTAATCACCACTCAGTCATTTTACAATCTTTCTGAGATAATATATACATGAGAATCTTGTGATCATAGTAGATGAAAAACCACTCTCCCATCCGGTAGTGTCTCCATGTCATTAAAGTGAGTACTACTATTACTAACTCCGGATCATGGGTCACATAGTTCTTCTCATGTGGTATCAACTGGAATGAACCATAGGCAATCACTACATTCCTCTTCATTAGGAAAAAACCTAGACTGGTTCCTGATGCATAGAATAATACCACATACTCAACACCTTACACTGGTAACCTCAATATAAGAGCACTCATCAACCTCTTCCTTAGTTCCTGAAAGCACAACTGTCATTTTTTGTCCACATGAAAGGTTTCCCCTTTCATTTCAAAACAATAAAAGTTGGTTCCAATTTGTATAATTTGGGTATAATATTAGACCTCTCGAATCCAAAAATGGAACTTCAAGAGATTCTCGTAAAGGTGGTTCTCTCAGAGTGTATCTAGGACCATCCTCAAGTGTCCCATGTGCTCCTCCTAATACGTTTTAGGCCCTTGGATGTCATCGATGAAGACTACCATGAACCATTCAACATAAGGCTGGGTGATTTGGTTCATGAGTCCCATGAACACTTTTGGGTCATTTATCATGAAAATTGGCATCACTAAGTACTTATAGTGACTTTAACAACATCTGAAATCCATATTCAGTATATCCTTGTCTCGTACTCGCAATTGGAGATATCCTAATCTGAGTTTAACATTTAAGAACCATTATGCACCTATAAACTGATCAAAGATTTCATCTATCCCCAATAGTGGATACAGGTTCTTTATGGTCACTTTGTTCAAGCATCAGTTATCCACTTATAACCTTAATCTCCCATATGCCTTCTTTGAAAAAAATATTTCAGTTCCCAAGGTGAAGCATTAGGTCTCACAAATCCATTCCACTAAAATTCCACAAACTTCCCCCTTAGTTCATGGAGTTCTTCAGGGTCCACATTATATGTGGGTGTAGATATCAATGTCATGTTGGGGTGTAGATCAATACAGAAGTCAATATCATGATAGGGATGTAAGACTAGAACATCTTCATAAAATATTTCATCATACTCCCCCACCAATATAGTAAACACGAGACTCATAATATCAATTGAGCTAAGGGTTAGGGTATCCAACTGATGAGTAATTGTCTACATCCTCCAATGAAAGTGAGAATTCTACACTTACTGCCTTTCCTTTTCACTCCCAAAATAAAATATGGATCTGTCAATGGAGACACACCACACTCTTCTCTTAAAATATTCAATATGAGCATGAACTGTGGATAACCATTCTATACAAATAATGACATCATAAGGCCATGAAACTGCTACCAAGAGATCCCAACTGAAACTCTCTCCTCCAAGAGTATGGTCACACTATCATCACCAATGTGTGATCATTGAGTCTCCTCCAGTCGAAGTCTCCATGAATAAGTTTTGATTTAACAGTTAAACTGGAATATCTGTCTCTTGAACAAGATTCAGGGAGAAAAATGAATGACTAAAACCTATTCCTTTCAAAAATATAGCTTAGCTAGAAATGAAATAGAGCATACCTTGAATCATCCCTAAAGCCTTGAAGTCATAGGCCTCCATATCATGCAGCAATATTCATCCCTACCAACCATATCCCTTAGCATGACATGGACCACCTAAGGGTGGAGGAGGTAGTAGGTCGAACTACTGACCACCTCATATATCCTTTTCATCCCCTTTTCCGCGTCTTATTCCTTGCAGACAACCCTTATCATGTCTATATCAATAACTTGGGGGTCTCTCGACCATCTCCTGATCAGTTGTACGAAGGGTCAAGAAATCTCATGCCATATGTCCCTGATCATTGAAAATGAAACATTGTCTATCCCTGGGATGATTCGAGCAACCCAGAGATCCCTACACCACTAAACATGAGTCTCTAGATTACCTCTTAAAGCGAATGACCCACTTTGATCACTGTGACTACCGTCAGCTACTTACGTTGGTTGTCTTGGCTATCAGGTTTCCACTGTTAGATCCCACAACTGGTGTCTTCTCTTCTAGAAAACATTCTACCAACATGTCTCACTCAAGAATCCCAATATAGAAATAAATTACAAGGGGTACCACTGATTCCATGATGCCTAAGTACAATCCCAGCTCAAAGGTTCAATCCTTATAGAACTAGTCATGTCTTATATCCAACGAGTTTCTCAAGAGATCTGTTAACTTTTCAGAATACTCTTCCACAATAATTTTTCCCTGCTGGAAATGCATAAGATTATATATGTGTATTGATCACAATGTTGCTAGATATAACTATTCCTTAAATAAATGATCAAATTTTATCCATGAGAGAGTTTTCTCATTATGTGACTCAATTACTAAGCTCCACCATCACCCCAAATATCTCTAAAGAAGTCTCTCAACATGGATTGTCATCTGATAAATATGCATCCTTGCAAGGAATAATACATGGTTGACTACCTCTAGCTAATTCACAGCCTTCTAGAGGTTCGGCTCACCCCCAAAACATGGAGTTCACTACCTCTAAAACTCGTGAAACACATTCATCCTCTAAATTCACCCTCAGCTGGTAATGATGGTAGTAACTACTACTCAATGGGTGGCGGTATAGGTGTTAAACCACCCAGAGGTGATATCTGAAGTAAATGACCTTGTACCAATGTCTCATTATTGGACTAATCATCCTCGTTATCACATGGTGGAATCCCGTCTAGCTATCTATATAGAGGCATACCAAAATAAAACAAGTAATACCACAATCAATATAGTATATTTTGGGAGATAACTTGCAACAGACATGTGAAATAAAAAAATCATATATGATCCATGTACCATTTTTCCCTATAACTACTATTCTCACGTAACAAGTTAAAAAGAATGTGATCAGATTCATTTTCAGTGGATACATTAGCCACCACACCCACACTACAATCCCTATCCTGAAATCAAAAAATTTGAAACACTCAAAATTGTTTCCCCAAATAATCATTATAGACTCCCTATCTTAAAGAGGAACATACCACTCTAATACCACTCTATCAAGACCTGACCCACCAGGGTCTAACCTATGACCACACCAAGCCATCCTACAATAGGTGAAAGGTTATTAAGTAGGACTGGATAGACATATCCCACACATGGGAGGTGTTATCCAAAAGTACCTATACACATGAACACATCTCTAAGCCACACATTGCTGAAATGTAAAGAAACAGATAGAATGCATGACCACAACTAATATCCCACAACCATAGTACAACAGAATGTAAAGGAAAGTAAACCAGGTCAAATAAAATACCACTAGAAAGAGTTTGTACACAAGTCCAACTGAAACTATGAGTGTCTAACATACTCCAAGGGTGAAAACTAGGTCAAAGTTATGCTCCTGATAAACAACTCGGTATTCCAAGCTCCATCTATGCACCCCCCACTCCATGTCAACCAAGGACACCGTCAAAGGGTCGCTATCTATCCAACAAATGAAACATGTTTGAAAATCCCATGCATGGGTGAGTATAAAACTAATCATAAGGATTTCTAGAAAACAATAAACAAGAATAACTAAGTACATTCAACTCAATAAAATATGTATCAGATACAATAATGGAAAATAACCCAAATATAATCAAGAGAGACACCATTCCATCAGGTGTTCATAACCAACTACCAGCTAGAGTATTCTGTTCAAAGCAATGCTCATTCTGATAGAATTCACTCCTCAAGCCATGATATCATTACAGACACTCGACAATAATTTGTAGATCATTTGGGCCCTATCTAAATAGCACACATTGGTCAAGGAAGACTATGATACACAAAGTGGGGGTCACTCCCTGAAATGCTGGGGGGGATACTAGGAACCCAATTTGGATTAACCCTTTATGTAGGGGATTATATGAAAATGATTCCACAAACCCTATTGATGCATCCTGGAAGATGGAATATCATCATCCTAATTAGGTAGGTCATGCTGATTCCACAAAATCGTCCAAGGATGATAGAGGATCACACTCCAGTCTCGCGGAGGGACACCACAACTCTATATGAGGCTCTTCCACTATATGGGATTGTAATCCAACGATGTGGATGTAATGCATCACTATACCCATGGGGAAAGGACAAAGGGAATGTAATCAACCTATACTAGACCAAAACAAGAAAATGAATAGCCTCAACCACTCTTTATGGGAGTACATAGTGTGTCCCAAGGGGTATACGACATGTCCAACTATACCAAGGATTGCCTGTATAGAAGACCCGCACACGACATGTATTCTCAATAAACATGATGTGTATAATTATTACACATAATGTAGAGATACATGCTTTCTTATATGTGTTTCCTAGACATGTCCATGTACCAAAGTTGTGTTTGTGTACCGGTCCATGTACGCAAAGCCGTGTCTGTGTGGGAGTAAATAGCATGACCATGCCTGTATGCTCCAACCCATGTCTATGTACTTGTAAAGTACATGCCATGTTAACCGGAATGGGGTAACACAATATGTATCAGGGTTAAAACAATGCATGATTCTTATATTCATCTTAAAACCCTAGACACCACTAAAGGGGCCCCACATGGAATTTATTATTGAATTACACTCTATGTTTCTCATGATTTTCCAGTTCTTTATTTCATCTTCCGTTCTTCCTCATGAGTCTATTCCCTCTCAATTTTTTCTATAAATTTATCTGTAGATCCCAAATCTATGTCAATCGAGCCTTTACACAAGTATCCCGTTAGAATCATGCCTCAAAATGTATCAGGAAACTCGCCTATGATATTCCTTCATTGTGAAATGCCTGGGGGTGTAGAACCTAATATATTTTCTCCTTCTTTTCGAATCTACTCATCTTCGCCATCAATACTTGATCTCCAAAAACCATCACATTCCATACACATGGTTTCAATATATTGTACTGAAGAAAATATGCACAATGATTTGGAATCTGGTATTTTTTTAACCCTTGGAAATGGTATTACCAATTTTTTGTCACACAAGGGTGAAGCCACTATTCTGAATATAATGGTGTCCTCATATTTCAGATCAATGCACCCATTCAAGAGTTATTCCACTTTTTCAGGAAAAAAACATATTCATGCTATTAAATATTTTAATATTTGAAAACATTTAATTTGGGCACACTAGGTCTCAGAATCGCATGCCTTCGCATCTCATACTCTTGAAATTAATCCATATAACATTTAAAAATAATAAATGAAAAATTTTGAAATGTAACAAAAAAATATATTGTAATGTTTCATCTTGAATTATTGGATTTGGAGGGATTCCGTTTATTCTTTGGGATTTGTATTCCAGATCAATTTCCACCACTAGTTGGCTTTTACCCCATGATGATAAATAGTCAGTATGAGTTGCTCTTATTTGGATTAATCGATGACAATGATTATTTTCAATGAAATTAGTCTATTTATAATAAATTTTTTGGAGGAGTTTCCTTTAAATTTGATATGATTTTGTTATATAACAACTATACTAAAACATGTTCTTCTTTTGGAGAAATAGTGTGTTCCAAAAGATTCATTTTATTTCTCTATACATGAGTGATTTGGGATAGTTTTACAATGTAATTTGTGAATCATTATCCAAACATAGTATGTATTTCAATAGGGAAATCATTATAATGAATTTAAAAAATATTGTTTACATGATTCCTCCTATTTCCCACAATTTTCTAAAACAATGGATATTTTTATAGATATTTCATAAATTAATTATGATCAAAAAGGAAAACATTGACCCTAAAAGGAAATAACTAAAAATGATAGGTATACACAGTTTACTGAATTTCAATATTTCCATCTAATTTATCCATGGTCAATTTTCTATTAATATATAAATCATAAAATTTTGTATTGTTATATAACGTAACAATATATTTAGTGCATAAGGGTTCATAAAGAGTATATGAATTAACAAAATCATATCTCCCTAGAGTGTCTATCCTAGTGTGTATCATTTTTCCCACTAATCGTGAACAGAATGATTTTCATATTGATACCCAAAAAACATATTTTTGGGCTACTAACCCTAGGTTTAGCTATTCCAAAACCACATCCACTTTCTAGTATCTAGACATGGGTATTATTGTGAAAAAACAAAACCCTCTCTAATTTACATGAACGTAGAAGGTTTGAATCTAATTAGACTTATCCCAATAGTTTTCACTAAAGGTCTATAATATAAATACCCAAAAATGATATACATTTCAATAATACTAATTATAACAACCATAATGGAATTACACATTTCATTATATTATCGATTACATATATAAACAAAAACATTTAGAGAACTAGAGGTATGGTGTCTTGAAATAATTAGATATTTATATTAAAAAAAATTAAACAAAACTACATCACACTTATTTAAATTCCTAACCTTCACTTATATCCCACTGATCTTATAATAATACATTTTATATACTAGATACTAAATGAACGAAAAGGGTGATACAAAATTAATTGAAAGGGAACAGTCTGAGTAAGCTTGATATATATGGCACACAAGAAAAATATTGAAATCATAGAATGGAATATCAACATGGAATCATGGCATGGAAATCTGATATCAAAAGACCATAACATCATTAGAATGAGAAAAAAAACATTAGAAATGAAATTATAACCATAATTTAAGGATTCCAACCAGTGCAGCATTATATAATGTGTTAGGCTAGATTCACGTACACCATATATAATATATATCCTGAGATGAAAACATTAACTAATTAACTAGAGCATTATCAGTCCACGCCCTTAATATGGAAAAAATTATGTCTTCCCAATAGATCATATAACCTAGGAAATTATTCCATTAATTTCCATGGATAATAAAATTGATACTAATGGAATAATAATTGAGTTCACAAGATAATAAAGTGACGAAACTTTTGGCATTTTAATTATAAAATAAGATAATTTTATTTAAATACATATAAATTACTATAAAATTATGTATAATAATATTTAATGTAATAACCTTGAATAGAAATATTATTGGTCTCTCACAAGATAATGGTATAACATGGAAAATAAAATAATTATTTTAGTATCATAACATGTATAAAAATAATTAAGAAGATTTGGTTAATGAGAGAGATTTGTAGTCAATCATTCGTAATGAATAATTTCTATATTAATGGAATGATTGTGAAAATATGGAAATGTATTCAAATGATAGTCAAAAAAGAACTATAAATGATGTAGCAGTAGAATGAAATGACACTATAAGAGAATTAATTTCCATAAATATCTCTTCTTAAGAATGTAGGGCTGACTTCTAGAGAGGTTCGGGATTTACCAAAATAAAAATGGGACACTAAGAGAGGGAGGAAGATGATAATGAGCTTTAGAGTGAATGAAATGGTGAGAATAGGTAGTTATTTAAATTGAAATGGTGAGAATTATTTAATAATTTCTAAATATATCCCTTCGACATGTAGGTCATGAAAAATTGAAAACCATTGGACTTTCCATGTATTTATCTTGTGGTTTTAGATATTTAAGTAATAGTTTTGGAATTTTATCCATTATAGAACCAAAATTATAATTTTATTACTATATTGGTTATGGGAAATTACTATTTCAACAAAGTATTTTTTTTAAATCATAATTTCTATTTTAGATGAATGAAAGTTATTTATAGGTTTGGAAATTCATTTTAATTAATCAACATACATTATATTAATAAGATAACTTATTTTTTGTCATGGATTATCTTAATTTAATTATTAACTCATTAGTACATATTTATGATGTCTTAAAATATAAAACACAAAAAATTGCATTTTTTTTACTATACACTAAAATATTGTTCATTTTAGAAAATTATATAAATATAACCCTAACCAAATTTTGACATTATAATTTCAAATAACATGTTTGTTTTATTAAAAAATACATAATTATGATAAATATTTAGTTTTAATATAAATAACATGTTTTATATAAAAACAATATTCAAAGAAAGACACCTTATTTGTTCACATTAATAAACTCGATTTTTTAAAATAAGATATGTTTTTATTACTTTTTATTATTTTATATAAATTGTTTTAATATAGTTTTAAAATAATATATTACTATTTTTAATGGGTATTATTACTATTCAAATGGACATATAATGACCACATTACAATGTTTATGTAACTATCATATCTCAGTGATGATATTACCATTTAAACCATGCATATACTCCACCATTTTAATGACTTATCATTTAATAATTCACTAACAAAGGATCCACAATTTAATTGATAATTTCTATCATATTGTAGATGAATCTCATTATTTTTATAGTATTTATAGAATTATTGTTTTTCATGAGAATATTTATTCCTAGAGAGTTTTCATTTATGTGTTTATTATACTTTTTTTGTTTATCTCTCTACACTATTATTTTATATTACATAAAATATTATTTTTTTCTATGTAACCTCACTACTAATTAGTATCCTATATCACATAGGGAGGCACTCATATGTTTATGTAATAACCTAACTCAAAAAATTATATACGGTCCTAGGATATAGGGGAAGTAAAAAATTGTATAATAGAATATTTTCCATGCCTTTGTATTTCGTATATGTTAGATAGAGACTTGGAATATGTTGAATCTATTTATGGAACTCTTATTAGTGCATTGTAAACACCTTTCTTATGGGATGTCTAGGTTACTTGGGATATGGGATTATTTTTCAAGGTTTTTATGTATATAATTTAGATATTTATTCAATAATAATGTGTGTATTTGAGGTTGATAATTAAAAATTTTAAATCTTATACCTTTTTAATGATTTTTTTATACCCAAATTAATTTTGATAGGTAGGATTCTTATGGAATTTGTATTCTTGGGTTTAATTGATAACAGTGATGAAAAATTATTTAGATGTATAATTTATATAAATAAACATGTATGGCCTTCTTCCACATGAATTTTGGGGTGATTTTAACTTTTTCCAACCAAAAAACTTTTTTTGATATCAAATCTTGCGGATACCGGAATGGGATACTTCTTAATGATGTCTATGGATAATGTATATGTAAGGGATGTGAAGGGACAACTAGTTGGTTGGAACATGCATCATATTACTTCATGATGAACCCCTTATTGGTGATTATGATTCTGGGATTGAAAGGAAAAATGATTTCAGTTACTTATTTTCTAACCACAACCTATATGGTGGTTTCCTATATATTTTCTTTAGTGGAATTATTGTTAACCAAACCATATTATTATTCTTTTAAACGATTGGAATCGTAATAGAATAATTTCATTATGCGTGAAAGGATTTCATAATGGTCATTGATGGTTTTGTTTATTATAAAAATTATGGGTGATGATAAGTTCCTTGGAGTGAGTTGATGACTTGGAATGTGATGCATGATATGTATATAAATATATATTGGAATCCTAGAGTGGGTGTTTTTGGACATGTGTTGCCTCCTGATTTTTAAGGCTAGATAATAGGTGTTTCATAATTATATGTGAATTATGTGAAATGTGGTTAATGGCAGAATAGTTCCAATGATATGCATCTCTTGATATTAGAGAGTTGAGTACTATGACTGAGTAGCAAAAAAATTTAATGTTTCTATTGAAATGAGTTTGATATACGACGGCAACTCAAGATCAGGGTAATCTAATTTTTTTAGAGTCCATAAAAATGGGATGAAATGATAAATTCTTTGTGTTTTAGATTTATGTATGAGAGGTTATTTTAGATATGTTATATATTAAAGTATATTAATTAGGAATTAGGTGTAATGAACATGAGGTGAATCTTTGTTAATATTTTGTTTCTGAGGGGATAGATGGTTGGATTCCTATCCCAAATAAATTTATCTAATTTTCCAAATTTAATTATGTAATATGGTCTTACATGGTTGGATCAAGGATTTATAGGGTGTAGGATTTCATTTGGTTTTGAGATGATGTTGAGGTTTTTTTTATGATTGTGTAGTTGTCATTGGAATCCTGTGATTTGACATATGATTTTTGGAGATATGGTGTCGAGTAAGATTTCTTCAACGTAATTAGAATGAAATTAAATTAAAAAATGTGCATCTATTATGTGATTTATCCTTGATTTGTTGATTTATGATTCATGTGTGCATGATTTGGGTTGTGAAATCATGTAGTACTGTATCATACATCAACTAGTTTTTAATGAGTCTGAGATAAATTGTGGATAAGTACATCAGAGAATATATTATAAAGGATCTATCTATGTTCAAAGTGGATAATGTGTGTTGATGTGGGTTTTTAATTAATTCCTTTATGTGAGTTAGGAAGTACTTGGTGGTTATGTGAGGTGTGTGTTTGTGGTTTTCAATTATTTAATGGTCATGTTCTAGAAGGGGAATAATGGATTTAGTGAGGTTATTATGGTAATGGAGAAACATGGATTTGGATAGTAATGGTAAATGACCCTCTCTACTAAGAGTTTATATAAAAAATTTATTGAAGTGATTTGTTGTAGTGTATCCTCATTTTATCATAGATGGGTGTTTTCTTATATGAGGTGAGTTTGGCTTGATAGGTTTTTTCACCAAAATTTTCAATTGAAATTTTTTGGATGCTATGGATGCTTTTCCCAGTGATCCATGAATGATTAATGGTTAATGTTTCAAATTAGGACTTAGGAATGAGAAGAATGGTCATGTCCATTTATTATGTAAGGATATAGATTAGGAATTTTCTATAAAGATCAGTGTTTTGTTATAGTAAACTAATGATAAGGACACTCATATGTAAGGTTACCTCATATAAGTCATAAATAAATAACCCCCAGGTTAAATTAGTGGAAAAAGAGGCTATTCCAGCTGACCTATAACAATAGATTTCAAAAACCGTTGGTATAGGTCCTTCTATACCAACAGTTTAAATAACCATCAGAATATAGTAAATTACTAATGTTTTCACTAGTCGTTTCATAAAACCATTGGTATAGCCCATGATTTTACAAATAGTTATATATAACCATTTGTATGGGGTTCACAACTTAATGGTTTACCAATATGTGTTGAAACCCTTTGGTATTAATTCCTTATACCAGAAGTTTTAAAAATCATTTTTAAAGAGTTCTTGAAACTTCCACCATAGGATACACCTCCACATATTTGAAATCCATCCAAATTGTTCCGTATGAGCGATTAAATTGTCTACTATAGTCGGGTAAATCCATCCTCAATTTCTCTTTTCATTCATTGTGGTTTCAATATTCAATTGGTGAGTTCCAAATAGGTTATATATTCTACCAAGAATCATTTTTCTTTTTTACCAACATATAAAACACTGAGAAGCAACATTAATTTTCTTCCCCATCCAAAGTAATCTCTCATCCCTTAAGTTTTTCAGTCAATTCTTCTAGAACATGAAATTGGTATGTTCAAAATACATCGTCTCTTCAATCAACTATAATTTTCATTTATTTTCTAGGTCTAATATATTAAATAAGAATTTCATTGTTATATAATAGATTAATTAATAGAATATTTGTTTTAATTTTAATTTTTAATGGATTTCATAATAAATAAAATTATGTTTGATATATATTTGTATTATAATTAACTCAATTATTATTTATAAATATAATATGAAACTACTATTTTCTGTGATATATATTTGACGTAACTGATAAATTATTTATTATAGTAGATTTTTGTTTTTATAAAATATTATAATGTTATGAGATTATTAATTACAATGTTTAATTTTTGAAATTGAAATTATTCATTTAATGTCAAAAAAAATACCATAAATCTAACTCTATGTTTTACATTCTGGATAATGTGAATTTTCTTCTTCATAGAAATATTTTATTTTACTGGCTAACCAATTAAATATTAATATTACCCCTCCCACTCTATGAAGATAAAATAATTATGATATTTTTTTATTCATCTTTTTTCAAATTCCCTTATAGGCAATTTTTTCATCCCTCCTATAATTTATTTTATATGAACTATAGAAATGTATCCCTTATAAAATCCCCCCTTGAATTCGTCATTGAAGTTTAATTAGAATAATTAGAATTATACCATAAATCTAATATTAATATAAGTAAAAATAATTTAAAAATAAATGTTCAAATTATAATATATAGTATAATAATTATATATACTTTCCAAAATACCTAACTTAGAGAAGGTTGGATTTTCTAATAATAAAAATTTATATCCTGAAAAAAAAATCAAGCAACCTAATTAAAATGAACCCCCTTTTAATTATTTTATAAATTTTAGACATGTTTTCATTACATCATTAAAATTCCCAAAATTTTATATGATACGCTCATTGTTCTATAGTTTCTAATTCCTTCACACACATTTCATCACACACACTTTTAATTTATTTATTCAATTTTTTTATACTTTTAATCTATTTTATTACATCTATAACACTATCACTCATTATCACAGATACATAAAAGTGAATTTTATTAAATAATAAATATAAATATAAATTATAAACATAATTGTTCTTAGTATTATGTATATGTATTACTCATTTATATAATTTAATTTAATATCATGTATTTACATTTATAATATTTTTCTATATATATATATATATTGAATTTTTTTCATTTATATTATGATTTTTAAATAGACTATTCTGTCAGTTATGGTTTCATATAATGTGAAAATTTCATGTTTCCATAAATATAATTTATATTTAACATAAATCTTATTTCATTGATTTTATAAAATGAAATGTAACATTTCATTATAGAATGGATATAAGTTAGATGTTTTAAATTCCTTATATATTATTTTATTTTAAAATCAAGTTAGAGATATTTTTTGTTTTTTCATTAAAAAATGCTTCAAATAGTTTTCATATACACCACTCGTGTTATAATTTTGTTTGAAAACCTTGGTTACATCATAAAGACGTTAGATACTATATAAGAAAATATATATTTTTAAAACAAATACTGTATATAGTATCACAATGGGGAGAAAATGAAATATCAAAAAGTTTATCGTCCAAATGAGAGGACTATATTAGAGAATTTATTAGATGATAATTTTATATTTATTCTCTATAATGAGAAATAAATGATGAAGACGCAATATGACATTTATATGTGTACAAAATATGCATTTAATGAAAACTAATATGTTAATAGGGTGAAAATTTTTAATCATGCAACCATAATTCTAGTATATCAGCAATGTGGTAAAATGTAAATGATGGAATTTTTAATTTTATTGTTTCATGGGATAACCATGTTTTGGATTTCTAATATATCCATCCATTAAATTCATAACTTTGGGATGGTCTTATTTCTAAAAGATACAGACATTCTATCTAATCAATATATGGAATATATGTTTTTTTGAAAAACATATTTTTAATAAAAAATTCACAATTTCTCGAAAGATTGCATCTTTTTAGGAAATAATCTACTAAAAATCATTGTAAAAAATTTGGATCATTCATATGAAAGCCAAATGTTGATGGAAAACCATCACGTGTGAAACAGGATGTAATGTGGCACATTCCATTGATTTACAGACAACATAATATTTTCCTATATGAGGAAATATCATTAAATGTGTTATAGAATGAAACTAATATAATTAAGGATAAATATGAGATCATACATCTTGTAGATTTATATTCATGCTAGAAATGTGATGATCAATATCCTAATTTTGTAGCTTACTTGTATAATGTGAGGTTGGTTAAATCATGTTACTATTTTATTTCATTTGGTAAAATGATTAGTTCCCACAATACATTGTTGGCTTCATACATATAAGTAACCTTCTTCCAAGGATCTTTAAGAATAAACCTCTCATTTCATTATTATACTCATATTATGACCATTTGTTCCAAAAATGATATAAATGTATTCAAGAAACCATTAATAAAATAGTTGAAACATTTTTGTAATGTTGGTGTGTGTACATATAATTCTTGTTTTAAAGTCACATTTCATATTTGTGTTGTTCTTATGTGGATGTAAAATGATTTTCATGCATATAAAATTATGTTTTGAATGAGAAAGAAAGGAAAACTACTATTTTCTATTTTTATTAATAATACACAATCCCAAAGATGTCAATATTTGAGTATTTTTAGTTTTATGGTATATTGTTGATTATTTCATATGGATCATCTATAAAGCGATAATCATAAAAGGTTTTACAATACAATGGAGACCAAAAATCCACCATAATTTATGTCTGGAACTGATGTAATTAACGAATTGAAAGATATTATTATTATTTTCTCATAAATGGTTGGATGAAATCTTGAAAGAGGAAGAATATTTTCACAAAAACTAGTTACAATTGGAAGAAGACAAGTATCTTATTATAGAATCATTATTATTGTACCAATTTATTACATCATTTCATAGAAATAATTCACATTAGAAAATAAAAATATGACATTTTTATTTAAATTCATCTAAATGTAAAGGGAATGTAAAATATGATTTATGAACTCAGTGTGACTTGGTGTATTAGGTTATTAGACATCAATTCCATCATTTTTTCATCGTTAAAAATACATGTAATATTCAGTGTGATTTATTTGTGATGACAACAATAGAAAAAAAAATCTCGAATGACTAGATGAAATTAATTTCCTTGATGAATATTTAAGATACAGATCATAGTGAGTCAATGAAATAGAGTTAAGGATTAAATATTTTATCCTTCATTATTATCACATCCTTAAGAAATGGTTGATTCCAAGAGAGGTCTATCATCTAATATCCAATAAGATAATGGTGGAAGTTATTCAATTGTTCCATTAATATAGAGATCTTTTCAAAAATATGTTTTCCAAATAATTCATGAAAAAATATTAAAAAAGGAGGAATTGATTTATTTTTGGGTTAGAAAAAATATTTCCACGTTATTTTTCACATGAATGTTGAATATAACTACCCAACTTCCAGCATAAATGATTCTTGGTTCACATATTTATTCTTTTAGAGGTATCCAACTAAAATAAAAATGTAAACATATAGGTCTTATGCTCGGAACATGAAATACTCTAAAGGTTATATCGTGAAATGTTACATGGATCATGAATGTGTGGATTTATATTTATTCTGTTTGTATGATATCACTGTGATAAAAAATAGAAAAATGGGAATTGAATAATAGAAATATTAAATAATTTAACCATGTTTTCCATGAATTCTTTAAACAAGGGGAATTCCGGAATCATATACAATAACCACATTTATCTATGAAGAGTAGGATATGGGACATTATACAGTTTTTTAACTATGATTTGTTTGATCACTACCTCAAGTCTGTAAATTGAACACATATGTGTTATCTCATTTCATGTAATTGTAAATATATATTAAAAAAATTCAATTTTTTAGTTGGGATAATAAAAAATGATAAATAGAAATCATTATTATTTATCTTTTATAAGGAGAGATAATTTTTGTTGCAATGATTTATCTACTTTGAAAAAATAGAAGGTTTCTGTTTTATTATAATAAATTAATAAATTTTTCATTTAAATAATATTAATCTAAATTTATATTTTATTTATTGAGTTTTCTTAGTGAATCCTTCTCTGATGAAATAGGAGATTTGGATTTTGGTCTTTATTCTATTGTTTGTGAATTTAATTGGTTTTGATCAAAGGGAAAATATTCACTAACACTGAATGAAAAACAAACATGGGAAAATAACCTAATGGTGTTATGGTCACTTCCATGATATTGTATTTTTTCAGTTCATTGGATATTAAACCTTGATTTGAAAATGTATCTTATTATGCAGTAATTGAGAAAAAACTAAAATTTTATAATTATTCTCCTGGTTGAGTCACTGTGATGAAATAAAAGTGGGTTCATTCGACCAAAAGGCATGGAACGCTTGTTTATGATTGTGTATTTTGATTTATTGTCATGACTCACAATATTTATACTAATGATCCGTATATATAAGAATCAATGGAAATATATTCTTTTTATGAGAAAGAACATCCACAGCCTAAATTTGGTGTCATTATTTAAGTAATCCCATGACATATTTTTTAATATTGTGATAATGATGTTTATTGTAACGCCCTGACCCTAGTTACCCAGATTCGGTGCATTATTATATATCATTGGAATGATCACAAAAGATCAAGTCTTGAAAGATCGATTAGTTTAGTAGCCTTGGAAGTATAAGATACATTCAAAAGGTTTACATTGCACCATAAAATGTAAAAATACAACAACATTTCTTCCACATACAACAGTAAGATCCCATAGACTATCCTTATAGGTCAGTCATAATATGGTTCTTCACATCCTGGTAAAGATAAAACATAGAAAGGGGTGAGCTTAAATTCTCAGTAAGGATTAAAATATAGTGGAAGCTTTCATAAATAAGTATAAACATTTAAGGAAATGAGTAAAACTAAAACAAAAGGCTCTTCAACATAAACTTTATAATAATATGGAAAATATCATTCAAATTAATTCCATTTACTTACTCACATATATATTCTACTAGTCGAATAATCACATGCAATATCAATATCCACTTTCATAATGATGGAATGCATAATGCCAGACTTTCATAACCACGTAGTCAAGGCCTTGTGCCAAGAATACAACTAATATTTCGTCAAGGCCTTGTACCGAGACACTATTTGGTCTCATGAGACCTAAAAATGCATTAATAAGATATAGTGGGATTCACTCGTCACTTACTAAGTCCAATGTATTCCTCATATAAAATGGTTAAAACATAAAATAAACATTCGTATTAAAACTAGCATATGAAATGTCAATACTTTATCCATAAACCATGAATGGTATAAAAATAACACATCCATAGTCAAACATATCACAAAACCTTCAATACAATATATATGTTTTATATTATAATAAATCAACGTCAAATAAGCAAAAAATCCATCAAAGGAAGCTAACATAGATGAAATCAAAACCTTTTTTAGAGGAATATATCTTTATATTATGAAATCATTTAGGAGTCACATAATTATAGAGAAAACATTTATTTTTTACATTCTTATAATCTTTTAAGGGAATATTCGATGATGTTATAATGGCGGAAAATAGTCACACTCGCCGTATAGGTTAAAAAAACATTCTTACCTTAATTCTGTCGAAAAGGACATAAAGTACCTTGATTGGAAAATGATGGAAAGATTCATTTCAAAACATTGGAGTAAAAACAAGGGTATAAATTCCTTTAACCCATAGTCTAAGAAATATTAAAAATGTTTTGAAATAAATTTTTATGATACATGGTTGTGGATGATAAAGAGGTCCCAGTAAATAATTACGTATAAACAATCTCGGATAATAAAGAGATTGTAGAATTAACCCTTAACTTGTAATTTTCCTTGGTCGAGGGTAGTTTAACCTAATTTATAATAGTGAAATAATTGTTATTAAATTATACATTAATCATATACATTAATATGATATGATATATGATCTTTTAATATTGCTTTGTAAATTATATCTTAGTATTATCGTTGTTTCGGGTGTTAATGGATTTGTTTTCCTTTATATTATTTGTTATGTGAGTAATATTTGTTATGGATGGGATTTATATTATTAATATCCGGAATGATATCAAGTATTTAAACATTATTTTCAATCATCAAATTAAAATTATTCTTCGATTGATATGATGGGGGAATGAATCTCATCGTGTTTGTGGAGACAGTAATCCGTACGTACGCACGAGTGAAAATATCATTAAAATAATTTATAATTGGTTGTTGTATCATATATACAGAATCATTATCATGTTATATTTATTATTTCCATCAATTACACATCATTATTATACCCATCCTAATAATAATTTATTGAATAACAATTACACTACAACGTGGAGACGGTAATCCGTACGTACGCATGTATGGTGACATGTCATTCAAAGATGGATAGAATAACGAATATTATTGTACCATGTTTATAATAAGATAAAATTATATAGAATATACTAGAGTTATGATTTTAGATTGGAAACAACAAATAAATAGGAATTGGAAGAAGAAAGGAACTCGAAAGAGGTGATGAAATATTTACCTCTTCTTCGGGTTCTTCCCTTTGATTTGATCAAAATGGCTTCTTATGTTGGATTTATGACTAAATGAATGCCTCTAGGATAAAGGTAGGACATTTTATATGGTATTAGGTCAGGAGTTGGCCAATCCAAAATGCTTTTACGGTGTGAATTAGAGAGAAGGGGGAGTGCCCTTTTATAAGAGGGGTGAGGGGCACCTTAGGAAGAGCTACAAATATTATTTTACAATAAAATCATTTTCGGTTTATAATATATCCAAAATAGATTATTTAATGGATAAGTTAGGTATGGGTCAAAAACCACTCAACCAATAGGTTTTATATAGGTTTGGGTCACTATATTAACTCTATTTTATAGATTTAACTCTTAGTTAAATAGTTTGACATTTATCATATCTCTTTGTATTTTTATATTATACGGTTAATAAACTTAATATATACTTCCATGAAAACCCCATGTGGAAAATTAATGATAAAACTATAATTATATAAGCCTTTTGTCAAAACCATAGATTTTTAGGAATAGATATAAATTAATAATATCATATTTGTTTTAAATACTCTTTTATGTCAATTTTGACACTATTTGGTATTTTATTTTTGCTAAATTTATTACAGCATTATAACTTCAAAAACAATTCATCTATCTAACCCTAATATGTCATATTAACCTATATAATTAGGGGAATTCATAAAAAGACTCAAATTAAATTTATTTGTATATTTATATTATCAACTATTTTAATATTTCATTAATTAGGTAATTACTACATCATCATTGTGTCATAAATAAATTATTTTATTTTATGTCTAAAAAATATAAATAAAATACCATTATGTATGAAATATTTTTATCTTTATAATTAATATTTATAGTCAAATTTATATTATGTGTAGCCCTATATTAAAAATGTTTTAGTTATTAAATTTTGATTTTAACTCTTTTAACTCTTCTTTGAATTAAAAAATAATAAATGTCCTAATCTAATCAATGTGGACATAAAGGATCATATTTTATTCCAAAGGTTGTGTTTTGTCGAATTACACTTATCCAATAGAATTAGGACATGTGTTAGGGTAATAATAATATCATTTTTACAAGTAATTATACTATTTACTTTTAACCGTGGTAAATAAAAGTAAAAAGTTACTATTCACAAAAAAATTATTTTCATCCCATTGAACCAAATTTTACTTACTAATATCAACCGTGTCTCTCAGATTTTCAGAATTCAACTCCCATAAGCTGTAAAATTATGTTTTATGTAAATTTTAAAATGCTCCTAGGAGGTGAGTAAAATACGGTAAAAAGTTCAATACAATTTTTATATATCTAAAATTATTAAAAACTGAATCCAATGAATAACATTGAACTTATAAATGTATTATTTATCTATTTTTACTCAAAATAAAATTAAATAAAATAAATAATTATTTAAATAACAATTCAGTTTTAAACTATAACTCAGTATTTTTCACTATTCATCATAAACTGAATGTTTTCAAAAAAATACCAAAAATTCACCCTAAGATAATTTTGATATTCCGAATTAAAAAATTAATTATATTTTACCAATTTCAAAACATAGAAGCTGCATTAATTAATTTAAAATTTATTCCCGCTGTCAAAACCAAAAATCTTATTTTTAAAAAATAATAACTATCAAAAGATTAACACTTGTTTATGTCCAATTTCAAAGAGAAATTACATACAATGATCATCATTGGATTAAATGGTAAAAATATAATCAAATTATACTTCCAAACCATTAAAATGTATAATTCAACACTCTATATTATTTTGATTAAAAAAAATTCAGTTAAAATATAGTATTTTTCACTATTCTCCAAAATATGAAAGTTATCAGAAAAACACCAATAATTTGTTGAAAATAAATTCATATGTCCCGATTCAAAATAAGAAGTTTATTTTTTCAAATTGAGTATATAAAAGTTTAAAATATTGTATTTAAAAATGGTTCTCCCTTAAAAGTTGGTAAAATTTAATTTTTTGAAAAATAATTCTTTTATCTGAAAAAAAATGAATTTGTTCTTACATTATTTATAAGATGCTCATAATATTTGTTCTAAAATTATAAGGATTATATAAAGTTAAAAATTCAGTTTATACTATTCATAACCTCTTTTGAATGGCTAGTTTGGTAAGTCTTGGTGCACTTGATCTCGATGTTGTGTGTAGTGCAAGTTATTGCATTAATTTGAAGAAATAACATACTATGAAATCATGGGGTGTTACATTCTTCCCTATTTAAATAAATTTCATCCTCGCAATTTAAAATTGTTCTTCAAAAATAAAAGGAAGAAATAGAAAATACCTTAGTGCGAAAACCCACATCACAAATTGTTTTAATAAAATTTATTCTTAATAAGAGGAAAAGGGGAATGAAAAATTCACCACCAAATTATGATCTCGATTAAGAGAACATTGGTGGAAATTAGAGACAGATAATTAGAGGAGAAAAAAAATATTTATAGGGACTGATTGAGGTCATCAGTCACAAACAATTATAGAATTTAGGGCCTCCAAGCCAACAATCTATGATGATTTAAAATATTATCGATTCAACAAATCATAAGGTATTAGGATAACACATTTTTTGTTTTAATATCCCTTACCTAAAGTTTAAGAATTAATTTCTTCATAGAATACGATAATAAACAATATATATACTTGTCATGTAGAGTTCCATCATTTAACCAATTTCTACCACAAACTCATTTTTCACTCTAAAAGATAATAGAACTTAAAAAAATATTCTATTTATCCTATTTGTATAGGGTTCCAAAAAAATAAATTTATAATTCATATACTATACCTTTTAAAAAAACTACATTATTCAATCTAGGACATCACGTGGTCTAGTGGTAGGTGATACAACCTTGTTTCCCTTCGTTTGCAGGTTCAAGTCTCATGGCCTTGCCAGACGCGACGGGTTGCCGCTCGACATCCGGGTTGTCCTTTTATGGAAATCCCAAAATAATATCAAACTAGAATTATCCAAAATACTTCTGTCAAAACTCACAATCCAGAGTTTATAAAGAAGTTAAACACAATGAAGATCCTTTTTTCCACGTAATAACAAGTGATCACCTTCATCATGTTTTCTTTTAAAACACTGCAATATCCTGAATTACCATAAAACCTTATTGATTACATTCATCCACCCTTATTCCTTATAGAATACTGGATATACTCCTTCCATCCAAAAATGTTGTAAACTCCAAAAATGATGGAATATGTATATCATTAATCGGTTTCAAGGTAGTCAAGAATATCCAATATAATTTATCGAAATCAATCATGTATTATTCCAAAATCACTACCTCAGAATCAGAACCATATTATGGTTTATCTTTCTCTTAATAATATATTTTACAAAAATGTAACCAGCTATTGAGTCACTTTTTGTGGTTCCACACAATCTCAAGTCCTTAATGAAATAGTACTACAGTACAATCCTTATATACTCTATAATTCTTATAACATGTACATCATTAATACAATACTCAAATGACTCAATACTTTAATAAAAACGTAAGAAATCTAACCATTTATCTTCATCTTCGGTAGTATCATAACATTATTATTATCCAATAGAATCATTTGGGGTATACTCTGTTGATTTGGACATTGATTCACATAGTTTCCCAACTCCTTACAGATGAAGCATCGTACATTTGAAACTTTTTTCTTACCCTTGAAATCATATACTTAGTGTCCTTTTTCTCCACACTTATAAAAAAATCCCATTCCCTTCAAGAATTTACCAAGCTGATTCATTCCACAGTTATCACATATAGTAAAATCATCCTTTTCCCTCTTCCCTTTATCCATCTTTCTCCCTTCCTTCTGTTTGTTCTCTTTCTTCCATTCAAACCCATAAGACTCAAAGAATTCATTACTTATCTTGTTAAAACATGATACTATTTCTTCATATGTTGAGAGTACATGGGAGACTATATCCCTTCTAAATGTTGGCTTAATACTGTTAAAGAAATGATCCTTCTTACTCTTTGGATCATAAGTATTTTTGGAGTTTATATTACTTCTACAGGGTTCCATTTCTATAAAAAGGCCTACACTAGGTCAGTTTATGAATTGAAATGAATAATTCAAATCTTGTAAAATACCAAACATAAATTAAACAGTTTATGGATATAATCCATAATCATAAAAATATTTTCTTTGAGGAATTATATACCCATAAACCATTCATAACGGTTTGAAAAGAAAATTAGAATTATCCTAAGAATATCCTCCGGGAGTGTCGTAACCAAGAGTGCAGTAAGGCTCGTTGTCATGCACCAGTTCTCGTTCATGTCTAGCTCAAAGTGGTGTTTTCAGGTTTCACCCCTTGGTACATCTGTACCAGAGCTTCCTCTACCTACTCATATCTAGACAGGGATGTATTGCTTGGAAAACTCACAAAATCACTAAAATACCAAAATTCTAGGATGTTCTTCTATAACAATCCTCGAAGTCTATCATAGGTTAATGTTCTTTAATCAGAGTTTATCTAAATCTAGATTCGAAGGTTTGAACTAAACATCCTTTGATACCAACTATAATGCCACAAACCTAGTTACCTAGAATCGGTGCATTATTATGTATCATTGGCATGACCACAAAAGATCAAGTCTCTAAAGAACGATTAGTTAAGTAGCCTTAGAATTACTAGATATATTCATAAGGTTAGAATGACATCATAAAATAGAAAATTACAACAACATTACTCCCATAGACAACACTAAGATCCCATAGGCTATCCATGTAGGTCAATCATAATATACTTCTTCGCATCCTGGGAAAAATAAAACATAAAAATGGGTGAGCTCATATGCTCAATAAGGATAACAATATAGCGGAAGCTTTCATAAATAAGCATAAACAATTAAGGAAATGCATAACACTAAAACAAAATCCTTTTCAATATAAACTTCATCATAATATGGGAAATAAAAATTAAAATAATTCTATTTACTTACTCACATGGATATTCTACTAGTCGAATAATAAAATATAATATCAATATCCACTTTCATAATGATGGAATGCATAATGTTAGACTTTCATAACCACATATTCAAGGCCTTATGCCAAGACTACAAATAAGATTTTGTCAATGCCTTGTTCCAAGACACTAGTTTGTCTCAAGAAACCTACCGATGCATCGAGGAGCTATAGCGGGCTCCACCCGTCACTTACTAAGTCCAATGCATTCCTCATATGAAAAGGGTTAAACATAACATAAACATTTGTATTAAAAATAGCATATGAAATTTAAATACATTATCCAAAAACAATGAATGGTATTAAAATAACACATCCACAGTCAAACATATCAGAAAACCTTAAATACAATATGGATGTTTTGTATTATAATAAATCAACTTCAAATAAGCTTCAAATCCATCGAAGGATGTTTACATAGATGAAATAAAAACATTTTTTAGAGAAATATCTCTTTCAATTTTAAAATCATTTAAGAGTCACATAATTATAGAGAAAACATTTAACTTGAAAATATTCATACAATCTTGTAAGGGAAGCTTCGATGACGTTATAATGGTGGCAAATAGATGCACCTGTCGTATAAGTTAAAAAAATATTCTTATCTTACTTTTGTCAAAAAGGTCATAAAGTACCTTGATTGGAAAATGATGGAAAGCTTCCTTTCAAAACATCGAAGGTCAAACATGGTTATAAATTTATTTAACCAATAGTCTAGGAAATAGTAAAAATGTTTTGAAATACATTTTTAAGAAACATGGATGTGGATGATAAAGAGGTCCCAGAAGATAATTACGTATAAATAACCTTGGATAATGAAGAGATTGTAGAATTAACCCTTACCTTTTAATTTTCTTTGGTTGAGGGTAGGTTAACCTCATGTATAATTGTGAAATAATTGTTATCAAATTATACAATAATAATTGACATTAATATGATATCATATATGATCTTTTAATATTGTTCTGTAAATAATATCTTAGTATCATCGTCGTTTCAGGTGTTAATGGATTTGTTTTCCTTTATGTTATTTTTATGTGGGTCATGTTTGTTATGGATGGGATTTATATTATTCATATACATAATGATATCAAGTATTTAAACATTATGCTTAATCATCAATTGAAATTTATTCTTGAATGGATATGATGTGGAATGAATCTCATTGCGTTCGTGGAGACGATAATCCATACGAACAATTGAGCGACAATATCATTAGAATAATATATAATTGGATGGTATATCATATATAAAGAATCATTATCATGTTATATTTTTATTTACATCAATTACACATCATTATTATACCAATCCAAATAATAATGTATTGAATCACAATTACACCACGATGTGGAGAGGGTAAGTCATACATACGCACGTATGGTGACATGTCATTCAAAGGATGGAAAGAATAAGGAATATGGTTGTACCATATTTATAATAACATCATATTATACAGAAGATACTGGATTTATTATTTTAGAATGGAAACAACAAAGAAATAGGAAGTGGAAGAAGAAAGGAACTTGAAAGAGTTGATGAAATATTTACCTCCTCTTCAGGTTCTTCCCTTTGATTTGATCAAAAGGGCTCCATAGGTTAGGTTTCTGACTAAAGTAAGGACTATAGGATAAAGGGAGGACAGTTGAGAGGGTATTTGGGAAGTGGTTTGCCGATTCAAAAGGCTTTGAAGGTTTGAATTAGATATTAGGGGGAGTGCACTTTTATAAGAGGGGTGAGGGGAACCTAAAGAAAAATCTAGAAATATTATATTATAAAAAATTCATTTTTAGTTTCTAATGGCTCTAAAATGGATTATTTAAAGGATAAGGTGGGGATGGGTCTAATACCACTCAACCAATAGGTTTTATACTTGTTTGGGTCAATATATTAACTTTATCTTTTGGATTTAACTCTTAGTTATATAGTTTGACATTTATCATGTCTCTTTGTATTTTTACATTTTATGGTTAATAAAATTACTATATAATTCCAAGAGAACCCCAAGTGGTTAATTAATGATACACCTATCATTATGTATGTCTTTTTTTTGAACGTTATATTTTTAGGAATAGAATATCAATTAATAATATAATATTTTTTTAAAACTCTTTTATGTCAATTTTGACACTATTTGGTATTTTCTTTTTTCTAAATTCATAATATCATTATTACTTAGAAAACTATTAATTTAACTAACCCTAATATGTCATATTAACCTAAAAAATTAGTGTAATTCATAAAAAGTCTCAAATTACATTTATTTAAATATTTCTAATATCAATTATTTTAATATTTCATTATTTAGGTAATTGCGGAATCATCATTGTGTCATTAATAAATTAAATTATTTAATGCATAAAAATTATAAATAAAATATAATTATGTAGTAAATCTTTTTATCTTTCTAATTAATAATTATAGTGAAATTTATCTTATGTGTAACCCTATCTTAAAAATTTTTTTGTTATTAAACTTTGATTTTAACTCTTTTAACTCTTCTTTGAATTAAATAATAAAAAATGTCCTAATATAATCCAAGTGGACCTAAAGGATCATATTTTATTTCTACGGTTTTTTGGTCAAATTAAACATATAGAATAGAATTAGGACATGTGTTAGGATAATAATAATATCATTTTTACCCATAATTATCCTATTTACTTTCAATTATGGTAAATAAAAGTAAAAAGTTACTATTCACTGAAAATTATTTTCATCTCATTGAACCACATTTTACCTACTGATATCAACCATATCTCTCAGAATTTTGAAATTCGACACACAGAAGCGGTAAAATTATGTTTTATGTAAATTTGCAAATGCTCCTAGGAGGTGGGTAGAAGACGGTAAAAAGTTCAATAAAATTTTTATATTTCTAAAATTATTACAAACTAACTCCAATGAATTAAATTGAACATATATAAGTAATATGTATCTATTTTGAACTAAAAAATTTTAAATAAAATAAATAAATATTTAAAAAAAATCGGTTATAAACTATAACTCGTTGTTTTTCACTATTCATCAAAAATTGAAAGTTTTCAGAAAAATACCAAAAATTAACCCTAAATTAATTTTGATATTATGAATTAAAAAATGAAGTCTATTTTAAAAATTTCAAAACATATAATTTTCATTAATTAATTCAAAATTAATTCCTGTTGTCAAAACCAAAAAATGTATTTTTTAGAAAAAATAACTATCAAAAGATTGACACGTTTTTATGTCCAATTTCAAAGTGAAATTAGATAAAATGAACATCATTGGACTAAATGGTAAAAATATAATTTAATTATACTTCTAAACCATTAAAATTTATAATTCAACACTATAAATTATTTTGATTAAAAAAATTCAGTTAAAATATAGTATTTTTCACTATTTTCCCAATTATGAATGTTATTAGAAAATCAACAAAAATTTATAGAAAATAAATTCTTATGTTCTGATTCTAAAATAGAAGTTTATTTTGTCCAATTTAATTTATAAAAGTTTCAAATATTGTTTTTTAAAAACGGTTTTCCATTAAAAGGTGGTAGAATTTCATTTTTTTTAAAAAAAAAAATCTTTTATATGAAAAAAAATGATTTTTTTCTTACATAATGTTTATGAAACTAAAAATATGGTTTATAAAATCATAAGGATTATATAAAGTTAAAAATTCAGTTAATACTATTCATATCCTTTTTTTAACGGCTAGTTTGGTAAGTCATGGTGCACTTGAACTCTGTTTTCCATGTAGTGCAAGTTATTGCATTAATTTGAAAAAATAATGTACTATAAAATCCTGGGGTGCTACATTTACCCCATACCTTCTCTCATTATCCCGAAACAATTTATTACATATGATGAATCCAATAGTTCAATTTCCAAACTTGATTATGAACATGAAGTTGTGGAGGGAAATATACAGATTCATCCATAAATGTTCTAGTTTCTTTGGGTTTTTCTCAATTTGGAATGTTAGGCTTGGTTCTATTCAAATTTCATCCGTACTTATAAAAAACATTTCTTATAAAACATGGCTTTCATATTCATTTTCAATATGTGCTAGTTTTATTTTTCAATGAGTTTCATTTTTAAATATTGAATTGAACTGTGTTAGAACGTACCCATGAAAAAAGAAGAAACAATTAAATTGGAACAAATAACTAGATGAATTTAATTAAATCATATTAAAATAGTTATAATCATAATCATAACCAATGGAAAGAATTAATTTACCAAAAACGAAAAAAAATTCAAAACCAAAATATGACCCAAATGATCTAACCTAGAAAATGGATAAATTAACTAGTCATTTTACCAAAATGAACTAAATGACCTATCTAAAATCGAATTGGATAGAATTTAAAATATATGAAAACTATATCATACCCTTAATAAAGAGACAATACAAATTCATTTATTTTTCTATGACACATCTATTAGTTTTTGATATTCTTGACATGAAGTATAAATTGAATTTGGTATATCACTATGTATCCATTATTAGGTTGTAAAATTGGTATTCCTTAATTAAGTTAGTTCCCATTTTATTCATTATTTAAAAGACGCATTATTTATGAATTTAAAATTAATTTCATATATTCTTTCAAGTACAGTAAATGAAAAACATTGAAGAGATACCAAGTAAAATAATGAAAGATAATAAATACCAAATTAGAGAGATGGGCATCCCAACTATGGAGCCTATTGTGAGTATTTTATTTTGTATATATATATATCAATAACATATAATATAAAGGGATTAATTTTTCATTTCACTTATAATTAGGATCCACCACCTAGAAGGTAGTTATTATTTGACAAGTCTAGTGGTACCAGTGCCCAACCAGTCACTATGAGGGAGGCGGTATTAGAGCTACGTGTACCACTCAACATAACCAATCAAACCTTATTTGTTCCTCTCAAATAAAATTTATCTTACCCTATTATCCCTATGTTTCAATAGAGTAACTCAAGAGATTTATACAACCTATGATTTTACTTCCATTTTCATATGATCCTCCTTGCCTTTCTTTCCCTTTTTTGATGAGGGGTCCTACTCCGCATCTATATTATAAATTTCCACAGACAGCTATTCCAACTTCTTTTCATTATAACTCCTTTTCCTATAGATTCTACATTCAGGATCCTTTTACCACTACTCAAACCCATTCTGAGCCTCTGAAATAGACATTGGGTCCAATATAATTAGTACAGGTTGACGATCCTTCATATCATAGGGATCCAGTAGTGCCCACTAATCAGACTACCTTGCGAATATTTATATAACCCTAGTAATTTTTATACCATGATTGAGTTCTATTATAATATGTATTTATATAATAGTTATTTTTCATTTCATTATTCGATCTATCACTATTTGGGGTGGGCGTACATGCAGGCATGCAATGTAGAACTGCCAGAAAGAATTGATGGTTGACTATAATGAATGCAATCAAATCATTAAAAAACATGGTGAGATTGTAGATGTTTTATGGAAACACATTCCAAATTCTCTAACATAATTCCCGTCATGAAACTCTCTTAGAGACACCTTCAAAAATAAATAAAGGATAATACATGGGTGCAAATACGGGAATAAAAATTCATTAGATTTAATGTCATATTATTATTATTTTTATATGAATTAATATTCTCGTCCCAACTTCATTATAATTTTCCCAAAATTAATGAAATGAGGATTCCACAACACCTGGAATTAAGTGGGATGTGTAGAGTGTATAATAATTAGTTCTACAGTTGATGGAATGCTAGTTTTGGTGCATATTTAGAGGCTACACCTATCATGATTGAATATTTAGTTGCATGTTATCAGTAAGTGATTTATTGCCGGAAGAGTACTAAGTATAAGGTATTAATAAAATTTTGGTTGTTTGAAATAATATTACCATGATTTGAATTAATACATTGTTTTTTATTACTGAATAATCTTTTATAGGAATTTGGAAAAAGAAATAAAAAAACAAGGATTACAAAAAAAACACCTCTACACTTTGGGGAGAACTGCGATGCCTTAAAATGGTTGGAAGTAGTTATGACAGAAGTGTATAATTTTTCTATTTAAATAAATTATTGAAATAATATTTCATCAATTTAGAATTGTATACATTAATTATAATTTTTTAAAATGACTATATTGAATAATTAAAAAAAATTAATATGATAAAGATATATTTATTATAAAGAAATGTAAAATGGGGTTTAACATAAAATATTTTCTTGTGGAATCTTATATAACATATTAATAATTTTGGAATAATATATGTATTATTTTGGATGTTTTGGGATGATAAATTGGGGTGTTACTTTAGAGGTAATTGGAAACTGGTCGGTGGGGAATTGTTATATATATGGAAATGATATAAAAAATATTTAAATAAAATAGAAACATTAAACCAATTATAAAGATAATTTGATAGAAGAATTGGAAATAAACTTAATGAACATGATTACAACATAAATTCAACCCATTAATAATTATCATAAATGATTGATTAATTTTCATTAAAAGTAAAAATTATGTTATTTCATTGTTTCGAAATCCACTAACTTTGAACTATTAAGATTACATTAGATGAATCCCTTGGTGTAAGACTAATATTATTTATAATATCTATTTGGGCTAGTAGTGCGCTAAAAAAGTCCTTTGAAATATATCTAACCTACTTACACCTCCCACACAGATTCGTAAGGGTTTTTTGAGTTCTCTTTTCTTGAAAACCTCTCATAAAATTCAATATCTTCTTCATGTGGAATTAATTGTTTTTATTTAGGACATAAAATTTGTTTTGATTCCATTATATTTCATTTCATTTCAAATTAGACTAAATAAATTATCATGTATTCATTAGTAGCATGTTCATCTTGTTTAGAACATTCACATGTCTTCATATGAATGTCCTCCACCAAACAATTCCTCCTATTTATTTCTTGGATTGATTCTCTCTATTAAACCACCATAATTCCATCATTATAAAAACTCAATGACTATTTAAAAATTTTCATATAATATATTCTTCTTCTATAATATAACTATCTTATTCTTTTTGGTGAAACATTCATCTTATCCTTCTTGGGGGTGTTATGATTGATAGATTACTTTTTTACATAACCAAAGCTATAAATACATTCACATATTCTCAAATTTTAATTTTGTTTTCTTATTTTCTCAGTATGTTTTGTCACATTCTTATAAAAATGTAACAAGTGTGAATCATTACAAATACAACCTTGATTTCTTTTTCTATATATTTTCTCCAAGAATTCAAAATTATATGATGAAAATATATTTTTATCCTTTATATATATATTTTGATTCACTTTAGCCTTAATTCCCATTGGTGTAGTATTTTATTGAACTATATAGGTTTATATATTATTCAAAAAATCGTGTATTATTTAGAAAAATATTTTACAACTCCTTATGTAAGAAAAAATATTTTTCTTATTTTAATTAAAATGTTTCCATATATGATATGATGATTTTTTTTGTAATAAAATCACTATTATTTATGGTAATACTTTGGGAATAGCTTATAATAAAGTTTTATCAAATCCATAAAAGATGAAATTATTAGTTCCCCATAAAAATTTATCATATGCCTCTATTTTTTTTAATCGTACACTATACATGAAAATAGAATTACTATAAAAATAATATTCATGGATGGATGGTACCTTTAACATTGTCCTCACTAGATATTGATCATTAGATGGTATCAGACTCTTTTTTCCATAGGATAGAGGTGTTTTAATTTAAAATAAAACAAAAAATACATTATATAAAGTCACATAAAACTCACAACACACATCACATTGAGACATCGTTAAATCCATTAGTTAACTAACTATGTTTACTCGGAAACCAGTATTATCATTTAAAAATTTATTCATTAAATTGTAAATTATTTTTTAACAAAAAAAAACAAATCAAACTCGTCCCAATAAAAAAATAAAATCCATAAACATAGAATATTAATTTTTATCATAATTATTTTCAATTTATGGACTTAATTTCGAATTTAAATTTCAATTATTGTCCTCATTTTTTACCTCAATCAGTTCATCATTGATTTCAACATTTACACATTTTATTTTTCCATTTTTCTCTTCAATTCATAACTTTATAGCTAGTTATAGATAATTACAATACCTTTAAACAACATTAGAATCTGAATGTCACAAAAAATTAGAGAATATTAATATTTATCATAAGAACTAGTTTTCCATGTCAACAAACGCAGATGAAAATATTTAATCATTAAATAGTTTTCATATAATAAACAACACAAGTTTAACACTAAATAAAATAAATATGCTAATAAACTCAAACAATGAACCAAATTTGTATAGGGAAGGTGGTTTTGTGTCCTCTAATAACACAAAGAATCAATAATATGTCAAACTAGATTAAGAAAATAGATGATTGTAATTTTAAAGGGACCAAAGATGATGAAATTGTTAGAAAATTACAGGTTTATCAAATCTATCACTATGATAGAACTAATGATACAAATATATTAATATTTTGATTTAAAATATTAGAGAATTCAATACATGAATCTTATGAGATAAAGGGTGTGTTTATGAGCCAAAAGTACCTAAAATATAATCACAGTAAGAAAAATCATGAGTTAATTTTCAAAATTAATGATAGAAAGTATGTCATGTAAACCAGTGATACAACCCAAACAATATTGTAAATCATATAAAATTCATTCAACATATCACCATGCCACATGATGATTTAAAAAATCATTATATATCATTAATGATCACTCACCACACAAACAACACTATTAAAAAAACATCCAACACACCAATATTATTTTTGTTATTAAATAAAAAATTTACACCTTTATCAACTTTAAACATTATTTCATCAATTTACCCCTTTAAATCACATGAAATTATTATTAAATACCATATAATAAAATTTTTACAGTATAAATTCATAAAAATAAACCTAATAAATAATTTTATTCCTCTTAAGGTCATTATTAATTCACAAAACTCATTTTATTCTATAACATAAATAATTACATAAAATATTCTAAGCCAAACATAATATAATTTCACACATGTTCTATATATCGAAATCTAACAAATTTTGTTATCACATACCACTATGAATTATTATCTAATTTTATATCAAATAATTATAAAAATAGCTTAATTCATTTATTTTATTTACAGTATAACATTTGAGTGTTTATTAATATGCTCAAAGAAGTTCACAGTTGTAACGTCTTGACCTAGATACCAGTAAAAAGTGCCCTAATCTAGTGGGTCGCATGGCCTCAAGATCCCCTTCCCATTTACCAAATAATAAAGAGTTGTACTGAGGGCCTTTGTTTTTCATATGGAGATATTATACCCTCATGTCGGAGGGTAAAATAACGGTAATAATCGTATCACTCAATAGAGGAAGCAGAATCTATACCAAGACAGATGATAAACACCCAATAAAGAAATAAATAAACAACGGAAATAGAAATATCATATATAAATGATATCTATTTTCAAGTATCTAAAAATATGTCAAAAAGGTATACAAACATCTAGTACGATACATGTATCAAAATATAAAAAGACCCATAGGAACTATCTCTAACAAGAAATGAAAGCATTGTTTGGTCCTATTCCCCCCTACTTCTAAGAGTAGCACAAATCATGCATTTGTACAATAGAGTATTTCCCTGGTCCCAACCTAAATCCATGAAGTTTTTCCATGTACACAATGATGGAATGAAGAGGGTGTGAGATAACACAATGTCAGCCACCACCAACTGTGTCTATAAAAAATCAAGTATGTGTGATATTAAAAAAAATTAGTGTAAAGTATATCCCAGATATAAAAATACCAAAGTAATGTTTCCAAGGAATATGTGATAAAGAAAGTGACATTATCAATCCCAATAAGGTTCCCTGCAAACAAGGTTCAAGCTCCCTTAAACAAGGGTAACTATAAAAATAAAAAAATAGTTAATATTTTTTCATATATATAATATTATCTGATTCCCATACTAGGTATATCTTTAATAATGTAAAAATATATGCCATGACCATTCCATATAACCAATCATCAAAATACTTAATGAAACTACCATTTAGTCTTGTGTAAAACATCCTTCACGGCATTGTCATATAATCAAAAGTTTCCTAAATGGATATTCCAATTATTCCAATGTGTTAGAGCACAAATAGTCAGATCCATGTTATAGGAGATCATGGAATCCAGATTGATTCATACGATGATCATGTTGGATACTCAGTAACTACTTGGTTAGAGTCCAAGGAGCATGTACACAAACCATGTCTAATGTGATTCCCAACAAGCTGGATCCAAGGTGTAGAAAGGCCCTATGAATCATACAAAATCAATATCCAAGGAGGAAATAGTTTCAAGGAATCCACTATAATTAAAACTGTACATGGGTTAAATGTCCATGGAATAGATGGTATCAGGATCCATGGTGCTTATCCAAGGAATCAAATATCTTTTTAAGTCATCATGTCAATTCATTAATCATTTCAAAAAAAATCCACATTTCATGAGTTCTTCCAAATCGTTCCCACAATTTATATAAAATCCATTGAAACACTTTAATCATAAGAAATAACATGTTAAAGAAGAAAACCTCATATCCTATCAATTCAACTCAATTCATTCAATTTAAAAAATCCCACATAATCATTGGAAATCTCATACACACACAATAATTTCCTAAAACATAGTTAAAAAAGAACTGGTTCACCTAATGGGTGTCCTAGGTGAGGATAAACAACTTCCAAATAGAAGATGGTAATCAATGGGATCCTAATTGGTTTCAATTCTTATAATTTAGGAATTTTATAAATTTCTATGCAATTTATGGTAAGTATGGTATGAAACATGACAATAATCCATCTTATAAAACACAAAATCATAAGTGAAAAGGTATAGAACACCTAATGTAGGTCCGTAGTAGATAACTCATCTAGTATTGACCTTTAATTATGTCTATATTAGAATAAAATTGAAAAAACAATGAAAATAAAAGAAATAGTTCACATTATCTTCCACTAAAATAACTCCATCAAGACAAATTCAAATGTAGAATATAACCATAGGAATAGAGAATTCAGTAGTGTGGATCAAATGAGACCAATGGTGCTTTAATTTCAGTCTAGATGAAGGATTGGGGGAAAATCCTTTCTTAGGATACAAAAAGACATCAACCATGAAGAAGAAGCTCCATATACTGCTATGAATGAAGAAATAAAAGGAGGGTTTCCATTTTAAACTCATTAAGGGGAAACATTAAATTCTCCCAAACACACAGGGTTGGAAGGCTTGGCTGCATTGTTAGCCAAGTCATGCCCCAACCATATACACTTCACTTAGTCAAAGGTGGGACTCTCATGGTTTCATTCCTATGGTTTTCCAAACCATGTGAAAACAATTCCTAATGAATCTAATATAAACTTTAGGTATTCCTAGATGGTTGTGCACCCATGGACACATATTTTCTTCAAACTGTGCATCCCTTGAGAGAGGCCTAGACCACCTCAGATGATATAATTAAATTTTGTGGCTTGGGTTTCACAGTTTCTACTAACCATGTGTCCTAGTTTCCATTTCCAAATATCTAGACATTAATCCCCAAAAAAGATCATTACACTTCCAAAACCCCCATGATATCGTTATTAACTAACTTTATATCAAAACTGGGTATTTAATCAAAAAAATCTGAAACCCATAGAAAAACCTAGGATATTTTAAACCTCCCTCATTATATAAACTCATACCTGGATTTCCGTTATATGGGTGCTTAAGAAGCACCAGAGAATAAACTCAACCGCTTAGCATGTACATCATCCTCCCACTCCCAAATCTCATCCTATAACTATCCATGCTACTATAGCACCCATACTAGAGGAACTGATCAGGTTTGGATTGACATTTTTTCCTATAAATGATGACAATAGGTTTCTCCTTGAAGAATACATCTATATGTACCTCCACCTCATCCGATAGTAGATTGTGATATTGGTCTCAGTGATAACAACACAACTAAGATACATGGATGATATCATTCACAGAATAATAACCCTAAGGTAACATCAACTGATGGGATACCAACCCAACTCTCTCAAGAATTGAAAATGGTACAAAATTTTGTAGTGAAATCATACCCTCTATCCTAATGCTTATTTGTCCCAGCCTTGGTGTCATATATAAAAAACCAAATATCCATCGTCAATATCTAAAGGTAATAAAAATGATTGAAATAAAAATTATTGTCTTGACTATTTAGTAGCCACCCATTTTTGAATCAACTCGAACTTCTCTAAAGTCTCATAAATGAGACACGGTCATATTAAAGCAGCCACTCCTACCTCTAATTAGCATAGGGTTTATCACCATGGCCTAGCATACAAATCCTCATAAGGTTCCATCTATATAGTTACCTAATGGATATTATTGTATGAGAACAAAACTAGCGGTATATGTCTCCCCCAAGATCCCCCAACATCCAAGAAAATGATGTCATCATTTCCTCAAGAACCTGAATCATGTGCTCTAATTGGTCATCAGTTAAGGGTTGGTATGATGTTCTCATAATCACATTTCCATCCAACACCCCCTAAAAACTCTACCAAAAAATTATCCATAAACAAGGTATTTCTATTTGATACAATTCTCATAGGATCGTCATGATATTAGACTATCTCATGGATGTAAAATCTAATATTTTTTTATAATTAAAAGGTCACCCTAATTAGTTGGAAATGAATAACATTTGTGAGCCTTTCAACAAAAACCCAAATAGAATCCCAAAATAAAGGAAAATTAATCAATCCCATCATGACATCCATTAAACATCGTCATATTTGAACTCAAGAATAGGTAAATACTATAAAATCTTAAATAGTCACCGGTTTTATGCTTTCATTCAGTGATAGGTGAAACACCACATGAAAAAATTAGCTAACTTACATTTCATTCTTAGACACCAATACTATTAATGTAATCATGATTCATCTTGGTAACATATACATGTACTTATAAAACTAAAGAATGAAGTTCCCACATCTTCTCCTAGTGTGTATCTTCTATAACCTATACATGACCATGAATATGAAAAATTTCATCCTCTCCCACAATCCAACAAGGAGGTGGGTCCTCTCTTTCCACAATATCCCATAATACATGTCCCCCATCATGAAAAAATTGTCTCATACTCATTATAGAAGGGAGAGTAGATATCCCAACTAAGGATGATTAAAAAGTATGACCATCACCAATCATGAACCTCTAATTACATCTCTAAAAACAAATCCACATACTTATACCCATTGTTGGCCTCCAAAGAAGCCAATATTTTTGTCCTACTCAGTGCATCAGCAACTATAAATCCCTTACCTGGTGTATAGGAAACCTAGAAATCAAAATACAAAAGGTACTCAACCCACCTTCATAGACTCAAATTTAGATCCCACTATATAAATATATACATGATGATTTTTTTGTCTTTGTACACCCCAAAACACTCTCTTAGTAAATAATGTCTTCAATAGTTCAAAGCATGTACAACAATGGATAAATTGATAACATGATTCAATTAGATCCTATCATGGAACCTCGACTCACAAGACCTGTACACCATGACTCTGTCCCCCTACATTGGAACTCTACTTAGCTCGATATCTGATTCATCCCAATACATATTGTATCTCATTCATAAATCTAGATGAATTAATACCAGAGCTAAAGTTAGTCTGTCATTCATCTCCTGAAAGGATGTCTCACATATATTTGACCATACCAAATTCACACCCTTTTTAACCAATTCAAATGTGGTGTTGTTAATCTTGAGAATTCCTATACAAATCACTAGTATTATCTAGATATCCCCAAGAATATTTTTATTTAAATGATGTTCTTTCACTACTCCAAAGAAACTATAGCACTCGCATTATTTGTGTCAATGGACAGTCTTATCTTTTAGATAATATGACCTAAGAAGTGAAGCTAATCCCTCAAGAAGTGTCACTCTTTGAGCTAATCATATAACTGATTATGTTTCAGTATATCCCAAATGACTTCATGTTGTTTGACATAGTCATTTAGATTTAAAGAATACACCAATATATCATCAATGAATATCACCACAACAAAATCAAGATACAGATGGAATACTTGGATCATCAATGCCTTGAAAAATTATAGCATGTTAGTAAGACCTAACAACATTACCAAGTTGTCATATAGACTATACCTTGTATGAAAATATATATAAGTTATGTTTGTTGATTGAACACACACCTGGTGATAACCTGATCTCAAATAAAACATAGAGAAAAAAAAATCTCCCCAGAGATGGCTAATGAGACGATATATCCATTGAAAGGGATACGTTTTATTAAGTATAAAATGGTTCAACATAGGATAATGCAAACATATCATGAATATACTATCCACCTTTTTCGAAAAAGGATCATAGAACCCCACAATGATGTTATGGGTTATATAAAACCTTCAACTTCAAAGTCCTATAGCTGATTCGTGAGCTATTGAAACTCCATAGTATCCATCCTATAAAGAGGAATGGATATCAGTGAAGCTCCTAAAAATATCTCAATAGATAACTCTACCCGTACCTATGAGGTAAAAAAGAAAATTAAACTCGGAAAAATCCATGAAATGATCAACATTTTGGATGAAAATATTCATGGACGGATCCTAGATAATACAGATAAAAAATAGAAATCTGGGTGTCATTCTACCCATCCCACAATGCTCTGGTCCATATCAGCTCGTCTAGAAATCCCATTCACCATTTTCAATAAAAACTCTAACATATGGTGATGTGAAGGTCACCTTTCAGAGGTACAAAACAACATGAGATTGATACCAACCTAGTAATTCCATCATAAATATGAAATTGAACCCTATAATATTATGGAAAAAAAGGAACCAATATGATGTGATAGCCACAAATCTCAAGGAATCACTCCATGAACTAGTATACACCCTCCGTTCTGATCCCCAAAAGATTATTACATGTTGTAACTTTACAATAAATCTTAACAAAAAACCTAAGGAATTACTCAGTGTGTGTGGGAATGAAACTATGAGATTCACCTGTATCTAAAAGAGTATATACTTTAATATAGGCCACATAGATCAAACATCTCACCATAGGTGGCATGGTTCTCTAATCCTTAGGTGTGGGCCATACAGAATATCTAATACATGAAATGGGGGCCTATGAAACAACCTCACAACCAAGAGTAGGCCTACTATACTATCTATGTACAAATTTTTCATGGCTACCTCAGACATGACAACCTCCTAAAAATGAATTATTGACGCAACTCTAGCTCCCATCCTAACATAGAGCAATGAATCCCACTCCTGAATTAAGAGTTGGAGGTGATCCCCTTCCACTAACTGATGGAGGGAAGGTCTTGGGAAAAACTATATGTATTCCATCCTTCCACACGCTCATCCCTCTAATGGGACTCTAACACTTTAATTTCTCATAGTTCCTAATCATCCACACTAATCATAGAAAATATACTTATCATCACTAATAGCTTGGATAGTAATCCCCTTGCAAGAAGACACAAAAAGAGACTTCCTACAATTTGAAGTTGACCACTAGGCCGAGAGACTGAACTTTATTTCTATGTGCCCACATATTCCCTTAGTTTTAACTTAGTAATAAGTTCTTGATCCACTATATCAATATTTTTAATCAATAGAGATACATTTAATTGTTATTGAATGAAATTCTTGAGACCTTTCTTGTTGTGTATCTCCCTTGATGCCTCATTATCAAGGTAAATCATTGTAAAATAATGAGTCTCTATAAAGAGTGTTCAATACATCATAATTTCATTACACCCTACTCCATATAAATAAACTCACTATTCATTTTACCACTCAGGGTCTCATGAAAATAGTATTCATAAAACATGGATTGGAAATCCCTCCAACCCCTTTCTCATAGTGTATTAGCCTTGTTTAAAACATTCCACTAGCACTTAGAAAGGGGACGATATAACTTGGACTATTATAGACTACATAAGAAAACACTATTTATGTTACAGAAGCCACTCTATGTACCAACTGTGATTCCCATTTCCCTGAATTAACAATAGTAAGATAAAAATATATATCACTCAATGCACTATAATATAGTTATTCAGTCATACAATGTAACCTATATGGCATGGAATAATTCATGTCATATAAATCTAACAAGTGCCTAAATGATGCATTAGATATAAATCCATAATCTCAATATGGAATTATGAAACAAAATTATAAAACATAGAAATAATAATATCACAATTTAAGTAAATCTTCTAATGGTGGAATCAAATCAAATATAAAAAAATCCAGAGAAAATGTTATGTTCTAGGAAATTTGTATATTTCCTATATATGGGTTAACTACTCCTCAGAAAAACAAATTATAAAATTATTATACCTCAGTAAACCCAATAAATTTTCTCTAAATATTATTAAAACAATAAAATAATACATTGTGATACAACTTTGTAATATCCTGACTCAGATTCCACTAAACGGTGCCCCAAGTCGGTGCGTCACATGGCTCAACCCTACCTCCCTATATTCTAGAGGGTGATGATTAGCAGCGAGCGGACTATGTGTGTATGTGGGGAGATTATTACATCCTGTTAGAGATTATAAGTTTAGTATTAATCATTTCAATCCATAGTGGATTAATAATATAAATCAAGACATAAGATAAAAAATGACGATAATAATAAATAAATAATTCAATTAGAAATATCACATTCAAAATAATATTTTATTTAATGTCTCCTCAAATAAGGTAAATATTTATATAGACATCCAGTATAATACATTTATCAATATACAATAAAGCCAAAGTAATTATATCTATATAGAATAATATTCATAGATCAATATCGTTCTCCCCTACTCATAAGCATATCACAAACCATGATTTGTATAATGGGTTATTTACCCTATCATTGCCTGCATCCATGAAGACTATATAGGTACCACACAGTGGCCAAAACAGGTTATGAGATAACACTCTAGAAGACACCAATAGCAGTGTCTATATCAAATCCATTCTATGTGGTATGAAAGAATTATTGTGCAATATATCACAGGTATGGAAATATTAAAAGTAATGAGATAAAGTAATGTGTGATATAGTATGTGATTATTTAAATCCCAATAAGCTTACATGTAAACAAGGTTTAATCAACCATAAACATGAGTATATGTAAACATAAATAAAAAATTTATACCAACCATTCTAGAAAATTATATATGATACTCATAACATGTCTATATGTAATAATGAATAAATATATACCATGTACACACTGTATAATCATGTGTAAAAATCCATAATGTTATTATCATGTTATCCAGTGTAAAACAAGTTTCACGACCACACTGTATAATCAATAGTTTCCACAATTTCCTTTTTCATATTTAAAATCATCTGACCATGAAGTGATGGATCTTAGGTATAGAAGTCCAAGGCATGAGTCATAGGATCATATCTATGCAAATTCGATAATGAATTGGTTAGAGTCAAAGGGGGATTTCAACAGACCACATCCAAAGCCAGTCCAAGCAAGCTATAAGCAAGGGGTAGTAAGGTCTAAGTCATTCTATAGAATTACGATCTACAAAGGTTATAAGTCTAAGGAATATACTACTATAAACATGATCCATGGGGGGAAATCCATCACATCTATAGAATCATGATGCAAAGAGCTCATCCATGGTATCCTCTACCATTTAAATTTGTTATATCAATTCATTAATCATTTAATAAATATTCACATTTCGTTTTTTCTTTCAACTCATATCCACAATTCCTACAAAGTCAATCTAAACAAGTTAATAGTAAGAAATCACATTTTAAGGATCCAAAAACCAGCTCGTATAAATTCAATTCAAATCATTAAATTTAACAAATCTCTCAAAATCAGTGGAAAACTAACTTGTACCCAATGAGGTGGTACACCTTAGGGAAAAAGTGAGGGTGCACCACATCAGTGGACTAGGTTGATCCTCAACAAACTCCACGAATAAAATGGTACTCTAGGGGAAACCTAAAAAGTTCCAATTAATAAAATTTATGATTTTAATTAATTTCTACATCATATATATAATTTTTTTTTGGAACAATAGAAATATGACTTATAAAACACCAAAATACAAGGGATAATGTAAAAAAACCTACTTTAGGTCTATAGAAGAGAAATCATCCAGTAATGACCTTGGATTCTATCAAAATTGATGGAAAAGTGAATAACAGATGGAAAGAATAGAATCAAGGAATATTATCAAGATCCAAAATAACTCCATCTATAGGAATTCAAACGAATAATGACATAATTTGAATGGATAACTCACAACATCAGATCCAATGAGACCAATCATGCTTGAATCTGAGTCTATTCAAACGATCATGAGAAAATACAATCGTATGCTTCAATAAGAGCTCAACATTTTGGACGAATCTCCCCATTACACTGGAGAATATGAAATAAAATGATGGTTTATGTTTTAAACACATTAAGGAAACAAAGGTTAAATTTTATCCTACACGCATGGTTTCACAGTTTGGCCTAATGGTTAGCCAAACTATGTGCTAACTATGTGCCCCTCACTAACTCAAGGGGACCTAACATAATTTCATTACCACGGATTTCCAATCAATGTTAAAAATGTCCTAATGCCTCTTCTTAAAAATGTAGGAACTCTTGTATGGGTCTATAGATATGCCCACATAGTTCCCTGAAACCATAATTCCCTTGATAGAGACATGGACCACCTAAAGTGGTTTCATCAAACCATGTGGCTTAGGATTTACAATTTCTACTAATAGTGAATCCCTCCAACCTTTTCCAAAAAATGGGTCTTCAACCATTGAACAATCCCCAAGAACCCACAAAAAACCCATGTTTTTTCATTATTCACTCACATTAGGTCAAAAAAATGAATTCAAATTGAAAATATTGATATGTACCACATAGTAACACTTGTGATCATACATCAACCACATACCTCAAGATATGTTACCTTTCCTCACAAGGATTCAAATCCTAAATCCCACTCTAATTACCAAACATCAAGATTACACTATAAAATAAAAAATATTATTCCATTAAAAAATATTTAATCTTCCTGTAACAAAAAATTTAAATTTTATAGCCTCATGATAACAAAAAACTAACATTTATCACCAAATAAACAATAAATCCAATTCATTCATGTGCTCTTTTAAAAAAACACCAATATTGACTATATGTTGTCATTAATATTTATAAATGAAAATTTTACCTTACTTTTCTTTATTTTAACCCCTTTCAAGTTACATAAAAGAATCATAGAAAACCAAATAGTAACAGTTTTAACATATATTTCACCTATCAATTTTACCATATTATACATTTACATAATCGACGTTAGTTTTTTTTTCAAAGAAAAGGCATTCCATTTCAGTTATTAAATAATTACACTACCCATATATTCAAGGAATTAATATATAAAAACAAGAATACTTATATTCCAATTTAATTTAATTTATCAGGACATTATTTAATCATATTCTCAATTCTCCCAATTTATTACATAAAATTTCTTTTTTTAACCAACTCATATCATAACAACACAAAGTAATTAATCATTATAGAACATAAGAATTAATCATTGATTATATCTATTTTTTATATTTATGAAATTAATTATTAACAACATATATTCTATTATGTTTTCTATATTCAATTTCATTGTAAAGGAAGGATTTCAATATTGAATGATGTCTAACTTGATAAAAATAGCTTTTCTCTAGTAGAAATAAAATTTATGGAAGTCTTGAAAATGAACCAACACTATAGTAGATTTTATGTTTTACATTGTTTATTTCTAATTTTAATGTCTATTTCTTCACTAAATTTTCCATTTATATTTGAAACAGTGTGTTTCGGATTCCTTTTAAGTGAAACAAGTTGAACAATTTGGGCCCAACAATCATTTACATTAGGTTTTTGGAGATGAGAACAAAGATATAGTATGTTGTAGACCATGGGAGAGTATTTTCCCACTAGATATTAAACCACTTAAGGTAATAGTTCTAAAAGCATCGAGTTGTAAAAATATCTCATGCATGAGAAACACATGTATAGGTTAAGGTGTAAGAAGATTATAAAAATTTATACAAGATCAATAATATAGTCAATTAGAAATAAATGAATTTATGAAATTTATGGAAGAATTATTTCCATCACATACACCAAAAACCTCTATGTATAGAAATACATATATTTCTATGATACATACATTATATGGTGGATTGGGTGATGGTCCTAATGGAGGTAGGGATGATTATGTTCTAGTGATGGAGATGGTGATGGTGATGAATATGACAAAGGAGATGGATATTTTGATGGAGATCAAGATGAAGATAGTGATGGGGATGATAAGGATGATGGTGATGATGTAGATAAGGATAATGGTGATGATGATGGAGAGGATGATATAGAGGATTAAGGGAAAATAGTGATAGTTATGATGATGAGGTGGAGATTGATCTGTTACATTTTGACAGATATTTATGAAAATTAATTCTAGTTGATTTTTTATAATAAATATATGTGATGTTTTGAATATTTGGTATCCCTAATAAAATGAATAAATTAGTTTCTTTTTTAATAATTGTTTGTATATTAGTTGGTGATTATTGGTGTAACTATTTACTGGTAATTGACTATGGTTGGGTGCTCTGGTGATTTTTGTTGGCTGTTTGGGAAGGGTTAGGGTACTATTGTCTCTGGTTTTAAGGTATGTAGCAAAAATAGTTTAAAATAGTTGGTAAACCGAAATTCTATTAAACATATACCAATAGTTTGTTGAAAAGGTTTGGTATAGGCTTATTCCAATAGCTGGTTATCCAATGGTTTGGAGAACTGTTGGTATAACCCTGAATTCCAGAACTGTTGGTAGGGTCATGGGTGTGGGGAGACAAATATTTTAGTAGTCAGTATTTCATATAGATTTTGTTGTGTAGGTGAATATAATATTTTTATCTGGTAAATTTATGAAATCTAGATTTTGGATTTTGATCTAGAATTGTATTTATATTGGAATTTAGTTTTAGTATGGAAATGGATTTTATGGGATTGGATAATGTATTGGAAGAAATATGATTCAGTACTCATGAGTGGGGTACAAAATTGGATTTGGTCCTTTATGGGAACAACTATGTAATTACCCATAATATTATTTTTGTCTTTAGTATGGGTGTTTAAATTATATCCTGATGCCTTTATAAATTTAGGAATCCTAACTAGGAGGTTAGATAGTGTGTTAATGGGTTTGACTAAGCTTATTTAAGAGTAATTTTACAAAAGTGGACCGAACAATGTTTTTTGCATGAAATTATGTGTGTTTAAATGGAAAATACATTGATCACATTGATATAAATATGGGAATATTTTTCCATAGGTGATTCTAATGGTTAAAATCACAATAGAACATTAGGAGACTCTGTGAGATTAGGCTTATAGGGGGAGAACCATGATCCATTGAATGAATTTGTTAATGAATATTGGGTGCCTTAAAAGGGATGGGTATATTTGAGCACCAACATAGTGTTGGTGATGGTGATGAGGAAGAGATAGGATTTTTATGAATATGGTACCTCCATATATAGATATACACAAAAAAATCTAGTTCAGTGTTATGTGGGGGAACATAAAGATTTTGTGGTGAATTTATTATTGATGTAGGATAGTATTTATTTGTAAAATAACATTTATTCTTCTTGATGGTGACTGGGGACATGGTGGGGAAGTTTCAAAACCATGTGACTTGATGGGTTGTAAATTTTTGGGGGAATTTTAAATTTTTGTCCTAGAGAAGGGGATGTATTTAGAAATAGTATTTACATCTGAATTAAATTATTTAGACCATGTAAATAAAGTGTTTTCGGGATATTCATTGAGGTCAATGTGTTGTTTCATGTGTTTTCATGAAGATCCTATCATTGTGTTTAAAAAATTTCGAGAGGGTTTTACTGTATGGGAAACCTTGAAATATAATTTTTATAGAGTTTTAGGAACATGTCTTGTGCATGATTATAGAGAACCATGGAAGGAAACAATTCAAATTTTTGAGTTTTCTATAGAGTGTTCCATATAGTTGGAACACAGTTCTATAAACTATTTGTTAAAACTACGTGAGGGGGTCTGGCATGGATAATCATGAGCCAAATAATTGGCGCATGGTTTTTCTAACCATGTTGATTAATTATAATACCTCATAAATTTTATTAAAATTTGTTACCAATTCCCCCATTTAAAATTTATATCTTAGACTCCCTCTCCCTTCCCTCTTTCATGGATAAATAAGGGGACCACCTCTTACATTCCTCTCCATTGATATCCCATTAAAATGGGTTTCTCTTGGGTTTTTTTATGTAGTAATTTTAGTTAATATTCTTCTCATTGTAACTCTTTTATTAATTCTCATTATATACTTTAATTTTTATATACTTTTTAATGGTATATAGTGATTATGTCCCAAGGATAATGTTTTAAATCATCCGATATGTTGAGGATTTTTTATAAATATTGATATAGAATATATCATGATGATAATTATAGATAATTTATCATTTTTTGATGAGTAGAACATAACATAGTATGTTTTATGGGTTTTACTAAATACATGTAATTTTATAATGAAAAGTTGTTTAATGATAGGTATTTGTTCTGTGATAATGCTAGAGGTATGCCATGACACCTCAAATTCATGGATATTCATGGTTTCGATGTTATGAGATGGATTTGTGAGTTATTAGAAAATTATTCCTATTTAAATTTAATTGGATAATTAATGACATTTCATTTATAGTTAATTTTATTTGGAATTGTTTCTAGATACATAAGATCAAGAGTTTTTAAGCTCTTGGAAAAGTCTTGTATGAGCTTCCTCAAGAGTAGTTGGGATTTTAATAAATAATGATAGTTTCATATGATATAGGTGGTCCCGTAAACATTAACCCAAGTATATGAATGGTGTTTTTATTTAATTTAATATTTTTTCACTCTTCTCTGAGTTTTCAACCACAATAACTATATAAATTATTTGGTTAAATTATAATTATTAAGGATATATAATGTTCTAACAGCCTTAATAGGACCATGAACACTTGATTAGTTCCTTGTACATCGATGTTTGATGGGTTAATTATAAATATGTACCTCTAGTTTCATGGAGAATAAATGTGTTTCATGAAAAGGATCAAAAATATAGTGTGCATGAGATAGGTCATTTATTTAACATATGTAAGGGGTTAGTGATTAACATTGAATGATTCACCTGAGTATGTCATGATTAAACCTTATGACACCTTGTATCTTTTATTCTAGTGAGTATGAGAATGGGGAGAGTGTTTTACCCTACGTTGGTATGTTATTGACCAGGAATATATGCACAGAGAATGAAAAATTTATTTTTTGGGTTAATGAGGAATGACCTAGAACATTTGGTTACGTGAGATGGGATTTATGTCATTCCCCTAGTAGGATGATGTCATGGTCTTGACTCTGATGCCATATAGGATAAAATGTGATTATGAAAATGATGAGGGGTGTTATTCACCTTGAGTATCAGGAGGGGGACTAAAAAATGTGAATTGGATATAGGATCCCATATAGGGTGTCCATATTGAGTCCTTTTTATAAGAGACCTTGGTGGGTTCCCATTCCTTATGATAACCACAAGGAGGGTTAGTGTAGGGATTATAGTATGGGATCACATTAATTTATGTAGTGATGAATATAGGTTGTGAACATGAATGGAACCATATGTTTATATATGATAGTATTGAGTTTAAGTACAACCCATGTGAGTATAATTACATGAGATATATGTGTGGGACGATATTCCCTCAATTATACTTATGAGATTTTAAAGGGTGGCCTTTATTCCTCAAGATATGACATATAATATATTATGAGGTGGATTTTGTTCGACACGATGAGATTTATGGGGTGATTAATTTCCCCCTTGATATGATTATGATATTTTAGTTATCCCAATTTCCCTCAATGAATTATTATAAAGTTTTTAGTGTTCCCCCTAATATGAAAAATGATATATTATGAGGTGGCTCTTGTTCCACCCATTGGGATTTTACAGGGTAACTACTTCCCCCTTGATTGATTATGAGATATTTTTCTGTCATTATTCCCTAAAATGAGATATCATAATGTGGGTAATCCACCCCACCCAATATGATTATTAGATATGAGGTGGCTCTTATTACTCCGTATCTGATATTCCAGGGTCGGAACCCCCCCCCCCACCCTTGAGATAATTATGAGGTAAGAGGTTGGTGATATTCCCCTCAATGACATAACATTGGGTAGGTGATATTCCTCTTGAAATTATTATGAGATATGAGGTGGATTCTGTTACCTTTGATATAATTTTCAGGCAAGGTTCCTTTCCTCTTACTATTTATTATGATTGTGGGGCATGGAATGTTTTACTTGAAGTGATATTAGACACATGGGTCATGTGCCTATCCCCTTCATCATCGAATATATGTGTGTGTGTGTGTGTGAATAACTATGTAGGTTTCCTTTCACCTTCATTGATCATATATACTTTTATATAAACATTCTTTAGATTCTAGGATTTGACTTGTATTCCCCTAATTTTATGTAACATCCTCAAATACATTCATCTTGGATAAAGTATGTATGGATGATGTCATTGGTCACTTTTGAACCTGGGGATCTATAGTATTTATTTAATTTTATAAATTTACTTATTTATTTTCAAATCATACCATATTCACATACACTATAGTACTAGTTATGTTTGGGATGACATTTTGGTGGCCTATAATGCTTCACGTACACCTTTCTTATGTGTCCATGATAATTTGGTACTTGAGAAGATCATATTGATCATAGGTTCAGGTAGGGTAGAGTTCTAGGATTGGGTCAATTATATAAATACCTTATAAATTTTTATAGGATAGATAAGATGATGCTTGAGGATGGATATGGATCCTCTAGGTTTTTAATTTCCTATGTTTAAATATGTATGTGGTCGTCCTAGTGGGATATAAGTTTGATGTATGAATGTATTCATCCATAGGAAAATTTTTATATCATATTACTTGTTTATATCTTAAAAATAACCTAATTGTTTATTATTGTAGACTCTTAATGGGTTATTTCTATTATTTTTTTACTTTTAAATGATGTTATAGTATCCCCAATGTAACACGTTAGAACTTTTTATCTACTAGTAATCCTCTAGTATATTGGGATGTGTTCTTGAGGTCATGTACAGACCCAGCCCCAACATTGGTGTTTGATCCTCGGATGGTGGGGAATTATAAATATTATAAAGGGTTTCAAGAAATCCATGTAAGAGAACTATAACTAAAAATTATAGAATTCATGTATAATTATTTGGAATCTTATATTTATTATAAATATACATTTTTATTTTACCTCAGATAGCATGTGAAATAAATATTTAGATATTAATTTCTCCCATAATTTTCTCATTTCGAAGGATTATTAATTCAATCCCACTTAAGATGACCTAAAATTATATATTTATAATATCTTTCCTAACACCTACCTCTAGAAAAAATGAAATAACATTTATCTTATGAACAATTTGCTAATATAACTTGGTTTACATTATCTTTTATGTCCTTAATTTGTTCATACCCCAATTCATTCTAGAAGAAAATTTCTCATAATATATACCTCCACCATGTTAACTTATGATATAACTACTATATTAATTACCTAATAATAATTAGATATATATAATATATTACCCTTTGATGGATTATTTAGTCATATCCTAATCTAAAATCATTGATCCCAAATTTTATCATTTTTTATCAAATTCAGTGTAAGAAAAACCATTACAAAAAATGAGCCATAAACTTTATAACTATCATGTCCCTATTATATAGACTTAGGAACAAAAAATTATTTTTCCAAATAAATATCTCAAAATAATATTAAGGAAAAATTATAATCCAAAATACATCCCATTAATGATTCCCATTTACAGATTCCATTATTTCCAATTTATTCCATATAAAATTCCATCGACATAACTTATAATTAGTAATATAAAACTTTGAGGACTTATATGGGTATAGATATTAAAATATTTTATTAATACATTAAATCTAAGCATTCTCTTATTAGACGATAAAATCTCCCCATAATATTAGTGGATTATTAACAAATAATCAATATATTGATCCGCCTCTCATAGAAAATATTAGTTCAACAAGAATAAAATTTCATTGATTTCACGAATGAATATGTAAAATTATTATAGATTTATCCCATATATATATCTCCCTATTTATGAAAATATTATATTCCAAATAAAATTTAAAATATGTTAAAAACACTTATCAAACATTTCACTATCCACAATTTAATCAATAATGTTATATTCAATAAAAATTTCATGTCCTATAAATATTTCCAATCATAACTAATGAAAACTTTTACATTCAAATAAATGTATAAGTTGTTATATTCATTTCCATATAGTCTACCATTTCCTACATTTGGATTTTCACAAACTCGTTAATATATTTTTATAAAATAATTTAAATAATTTAAATCCATTTATAAAATAATTATGTAATAAACCTATTTTCATGCACATTCCTTGGTAATAAAATCTTTTTTAATACAATAACATGTATGCCTTATATTCTAATTTTAGAAATGATACATGAAAAATATACATGTTGTGTCAATTCAATGTTGTATAAACCTATCTATAACATAATATATTACATAATTTATGAGATTCAAAACACCCTTGTTATATAATAACTTGTTGTAAATTATAATTAAACAATAAAATTTTAACATCACAAATTTATTGTTATAATCCATGTATTGTCCATCAGATCTCTACACCAACCACAAACTTACCAACACATAAATAAAAAAAATCAATGAAACCACATTTTTTGACTACCTAACATGTATACCAAAATACTAATATTTTATTTTATTTTCATTTGGTCCTAAGGATAATCATAAACAATAGAGGCTAGAAACTATTGTCCAGAAATATATATGATCCATTTGGAATGTGTTTTACTTAAAAATCAATAAATAATAATAAATGATAAATATATTAAATTAATATTTTAATTTAATATATTAAAATGATAAATTTAAAATTTAAAATAAATAATTCAACACATGTTTATGCTTATAAACAATAATAGAAAAAAAATAGACACATGTGCTCCAATAATAATCTAAAAAATCCATGGAATATGTAAAATAAAAATGATTGTCCAGATACGTCATGTTATATCTCAACCCTTATGGGGAACCACCTAATCTATTAACTATTTTGGTAAGTGGTATCCTCTAAGACACCTTCAATAATCCAAGGATCTCCCCTCCCCATAATGGTGGAAGTAACCCATATGGGGGTCCATTATGTAATGAGAAGGGCTTGTATGTTGCCAAAGTTGAATTTCTCTCTTATTGCATTACTAATACCATATGTTGTTCCATTTCTCCACTTGGGACCATTATTCATCTTCCTTCCACTGCTTGGTTCTTTTCCCCCTTCTATAATTTTCATGAAAACCATAAAAAAGGAAAATATAGTGGTAGACTACATAGATTTTATGGGAAGTCATATCATGTTTCTCAAAATATTGCATTACTTTTTAGTCACTATCGGTGGATTTTTAATCCCTTATTTGTGGAGATGTTTGTAGTCTCAATTATTTTGTATTCCTTAACTCCCCCCATTAGTTCTCTCTTGTTTCCTATTTTTTATCTCATAAAAACATTATAGATGATGATGATGATATAAAATCAACAAAAATCCTCTATAAGGAACCAATTCTATTTTACATCAATGAAATAAGATGAAATGCATGAGACTAAATGTATTTTATATATTATACATGAAAATTACTATAATTATTAATCTATAGTATGTAATTATTTTATTAATTAAAATATTTTTTACCTCAAATAAAAAATTATATTAATTAAAATATAATTACAAAACCGTAATAAACAAATATAAACTCCTCCACCAATACTGGATTGATGATCATCACCTTGCATTCACCCACCCCCCACCATAGGAACACACAATTAACTCCACAAAAACTATACACAAATGAAAAATATAAACTAATTTAACATTGATGTGTATAAAAATAAGCATGTAACCCTGTACGGTTTAATAAAATTACATAAAATTACACCCTATTTATTGAGGAACACTAATCAGATCATATATTCATAATAACTAATGTAGAGGAAGTAAACATACATAGTCTCAAACAAATTATTGGATATCACTAAAGGTAATATTAGTAAATCTATAATAGGGATACCATATCATCATTTGGATATCATATGATATCTGTTTTAAATAATTTATTTCCTAAAAAACTATAATACCACAATGATGTTGAAAACTCCTAAAATAATCATATTTTCTACCACACAATGGGTATCACTCCAAAAATAGAAACACATATTATAAACATAAAATAAACCTTCTAAATAATAAAAATAATAGGTCCCATTCATATTTAATACTTATAGGATTCACATAGAACATATGTTTTAACCTCATTCCTTAATAAGATCTTTCATTACCAAGGGTAGGTGAATAAAAAACTCTAACCATTTAGACATATACTAAAACATGCATCTATTAATAGATTAATGGAAGTAAATTGAACTTGAATGTGGGTGGTATTCATGAAATAAAATATTTCAATACTGATATCCCTCAAAACCCATCCATAATAGGGAAAAATTACGATTTTTTAAATTTAAAAAAATAATCATATATAACAACCCACTTTTCACATTTCCATTTTTTATAGAAACAAATTAAAATGTAATCACTAGAAACATACCTAAGAAAATAATATAAACCTCATCTACCCAAAACACATAGTTGTCGTATGTTGAGAAGATATTTTACACATATCAAGAATAATCCATATATTTGTATTTTTTGAATTCAAAACAATGAGAAAAAAATCACCATATCATCAAATTTATAAAATAAAAATAAATAATACTCATTAATATATTAAATATATGAAATATAGAAAAAAAAATTATATACTCAATGAATACAGTCAATGAAACATTATACTAGTATTATTCAGAAGTTAGTTATCATCTTATTTCTATAATGTAATACATTATAAAATCATTACCTATTCTGTAAAAAAATCATATTCTCTACACATATTAATGATATTAAACAAGATAACTATGTGTATTTATATTTAAACTATACCATCAATTCATTTTTTAAATTTCATAAGTTTAGAACACTCATTTCACAACTTGTACAACATACCGAAGGTTTTTAGATCACCAAACCCCATAAAGATTCATCATATTACATCATTGAATTTATCATCATTAAAACTTATTTATATATTGATAAATCAATTAAAAAGTGTAATCATAATTGTACCCTTAATATTCAGACCCAATGGGATATCCAATAATCGTTTTATCATTCTATCTATTATCATATTTCATCCACATACATGTATATCTAAAATTATATTATAGAAAAAAGGTCCATATAGGATCTCTAAATAGAAAAATATGTTAAATCATTTTATTATACCCAATAAAAATTAACAAAACAACGTTCTTAAAATTTTTCTTGACCAATTCATCAACATTTTTAACATCAATATTTTTAAAATAAAAAAACATCCTTTAAATAATATCAGTTTTCATTGAATACCAAACAATTGTTATCAACATGAGAAAAATTATTGAATTTGTTAAGTTTTACAAAATGAATATTTACTGAGAATTAATTTTTTTAAAAATATTAAGGTTAGAATAGGCCCTGAGATGACATATAAGCATAGTATATAGAAATTTTAAAAAGTGATAAGCTTCCCAATTACATGAACAATAGTCTATAAATACTCAGGTGGTTTAAAAATTTATAAACTATAGTTACACATAGATTACTATCCAAAATGGTCAAATAATTATAGTTTTCTATGTGAAACTATACCTTAAATTAATGACCTTAATGGGTAATTTCCTTTCACTTTACCACTAGGTTAAAGTTGGTTATCCTCTAATGTCACATAAACAGCTTAAAAATAGTCCATTTGAATCAATTTTATCCTTTCACCCCCTCAATCTAGCAGTCATTGATTTATCATTTTTGATGATTTGATGATTCAATGATTTTAAATCATCACAAATAACTATTTCATTTAACAAACTATATCCCATTATTAGTTTGCAATACTAAATTGTTCTGATCTCCCTAAAGCTAGATCCTTGAACCATCATCACCTTCAAAACCATAGATAGTGGATCCCCTACTTCATTCAACCAATGACATGAATAATTCCACTTCATCTATCATAAAATTAAATATTTAAAATGTAATGATGCTCAAAATTATCCCCTTAATTGATTTATATCTCTTACCACCATAGTGATGGTACTGGCAGCGTGATGTTGAAGGAGTTGGGGTGGTGTAGTAATTTTATGATCTCATTGAGGCCATACCATTGGACTCAATTACTCTATACCAAGGAGGGTGTCTAAGAATGATCGGCCAAAAATATTTTTTAATAATACTATTAGTTATATTAAAATAAATAATTTAATAAAATTATTATTTTATAAATAAATTATGAAAAAATAGGATTGAATATCAACATCAATAACAAAGTTCATTAACCCTTCTCTTTTTGAGTTTCTCTATCTCTATCACTTCATTATATCATTGAATTTCATGCCATGTGAATATTATAGTGGGTAGTGATAAATTCAATGAAAATATGAGACATTATTGAGTCTGGATATTGTAGAAAAATTAGGTCAAAAATTAATGAAATATCATTTGGATATAAATAATTTTCTCATAGTATATATATTAAAGTTATTTTATATGAAAATTTTATTTTCCCAATTATAATACTTTATTAATATAAATATATTAATTTTTATTTTCACAAAAAAAATATAATACATTTAATTATACCATAACATAAAAAAATTAGCATATATAGGATCCAATGAATATAATGGAATTCAAAAAAAATACTGAAATCAATGTAGGGGAATTCATACTCAAATAAACCATAGATAGAACATTTCATCATGGTAATAATCATGTTCTCCATTTTGTGTCTCCTAATAGATATATATTTCTTAATTAAAAAGTCTAATACAGTTTTATTGAAATAATATATGTACACATTAGTATAGGATAAGAGTATAAATTTCTCTAAATATTGATTTTATGACTCTTCATAATTTTTACATTTATCTATCTTAGGTTTTGTAATTTATAATTTTCAAACATTATTAACATATATTGTAATTATTATATTAATTTAAAAAACATATTCATAATAATGACTTTGAATAACTGTATATATTTTAATTTTTATTATTATATTTCTGTTTTATAATTATATTTCTAGCTTGATTGGTGATAAATGTGGTCTCCCATATTTAAAATATATTTTTACATTATGAAACATTTTTAATATTTTTGTCTAATGATATATGAAATTGAATTAATTAGATTCAATTTCAAATAACACTATTTCTCTTAGGATTATTTAAATAATTCATTAATTTGTTAGGTATAATATAAATTTTTTTTACTATTTTATAGACTTTAGAACTTAATATTTTAATATATATAGTCAATTTAGTTTTTGACTAGCAATATTTTTCACTATTAAGTACAATGGTCTACCATTTTCATACCCTTTTGACTATGGCTACTTTATTATATCATTTTGTATATGTAATGGTATATATTTAATTTTTGGGTAAATTAAAAAAAATAGAAGATGGATTAATAATATAGTTTATTTTAAAACATAAATACAATTAGAAGTTAATAAATTAATTAATATTAATTATATTTTAGTCATTTAAAGATAAATAAATGAAATTACAAAACAAATTATAAAAACTTGGAATAAATATAATTATATAGTTTGATGGCATAAAAAACATCCCATATTAATATCTTTTTAGAGATAGTGTGGGTATAATATGTTTACAAAAAGGTTTATCAATTTGTTAGACTATTAAAATTATGAACAACAAACAACTACATTTTTATACAAAAAATATACAACACAAATATAATTTTTATGTCAATATATTGTACCCATGTATTTTTGACATAGTAAATAAAAATATTGTGAACATAGATTTATTATTTATAAATAAATACTTTTCATATAATATTCTTCAAGAAATACAATTTAATGAATTCAAAAATAAAGAAAAATAAAATTGAACTTTTTTTATTATGTTTCAATTGATGACATATGAACTTGATGAAAGACATTAATTATTAATAATTGAAATTTTATAATTAATATATTTTAAACTCTTTAATTATACATGAAATAGATGGTTCAAAATATAGAATTTGAATATATCTAATATTTTTATAAGGAACTAATTTGAAAAGGAATTACATATTGTAAAATACATTTTATTAGTTATGAAATATTTAAAAGAATATTCAACAATCAAATCATCATAATTAAAATTCAATTATGTTAGTTTAAATATTTGATAATTTCTAAAAATATAAGTAATTATTAAATTATCAAATAAATATCTTTATGAAACCACTTTTAAATATTACTCAAATATCTCAAAAAATATAATTACATTAAATAAATAATGATTTTAATTTTGCATTAAAATGGGATTCGTGTAAAATTGATTAGAAACGTTTTTATAAAAATAGTTTTAAAAAAAACAATTATAATATGATGCACCTAGAAATACATATATATCATTTTGTGTATTAAAGTTTTTACCATGTAGTTTTTTCATTTAATCCACATGAACGATGTAACTAAATGATTTCAAATATATTAAATTATTGAGTAATTATGTAACAAGTTATTTCTATGAAGGGATATTAGATAAAATTATTTATATGAATGACTTATAAAGTTATAGATAATCCCACAAAATGAAATAGTATGTATCCATAATTCAAAAAAAAATCTTATAGGAATTGTTTTTGGAATTATTTCTATTAAAAATATTCAAATTAAAATTTATTAGTTTATTATATCACAAATATTAATCTTAAATTTCTTTATAATGGGTTATTTAGGTATACTATCACAAATTAGACTGAGTACCCTTGTAAACTGAGAACCTAGCTGAAAGTGACATATCCTGAAGGGTGTTCCTGATCCCCACTGATTAGAAACTAGCAACTGGTATCATACAAAAAGAGAGAGGGAATTATTTTGCAACAAATAGTGCAAAAACGAGATAAAGCACTCAGTATGCATACAAATAAACTCTATAGGGAGATGTGCAACAAAAATGAAATAGGTGTAACATCCCAAAGTACTAGAGAAAATTATAACAAAATAAGAAAATCTACCCCCAAGTCGCAATGGATGCAACTCACAACGTCGACTAATAATTAGCTATAACCCCCTCCATGTGGTGGTTTTCACCACCTTGAACCATGCATGAGATAATATTCATACCCCTGAAGACATAGTTATCATGTGAACTGAAATCCCAGTAGGGTCTAACTAATTATTCCATAATAGAAACCACATTTAATTAATCCATTAAAGCATTCCATTTTAACTAAATAGGTTTCAAATTTCAAAATTATATTTAAAACAAATAATCCATTTCATTATAAAGGATGGAAATAATTTTACCATAAAATTTACTTCTAGATGTAGGGAAACATTTATAAACAATTTATTAAATAAAACTTTAATATAAAATAGATTATAAAAATTCACAAGGGATGTAAAACAGATTACAAAAATTTCATATATTCATCTATAAGAAACAAATTTGTTCACATGAACATATTACCAAAGGTATGATAGTTCATGGTTAATGGACTCTATACACTCAAGGTGGCATGAAAATATTTGTATACACACATCCCATTGGTACAGAAAAAGAAACATCATCATTATCCTATCAATAATGTAACATGATGTATTTATGTTTTTAAAAAATTGTCGAATCATAAAATGTTGTCTGAATAACTCAATACCTAGGTATTTTTTATTAATTATACAAAATCAATTATGGTAAATTCATTTAAAAATAAATAAATTCATCCATTATCCATTTCAAATATTTATATTTTCCATCTAAAAACTATAGCACTGATTTTAAATCAAAATATGCATGTTTCCAAGATAAAATCCAAATGATTTTATAAAAATCATTTTTACTAATTTTTTCAAATATAACTTGAAAACAATTTCCTCAAATAAATTTTCACAAATTTAATTTCCACAGATATATTTTAAACAAATCCCATCCAATTTCATAATCCATCTAATTTTACAAAAAATCTTATATTCAATGAAATTGGGGGGTTATTAAATTTTATGCCAAAACCCAGTTTCATATCAAAAACCCCCAAGTAAGTGGCATTTGGTTTAAAAAAATTCAATTTTAGAAGAATCAAATCCCACAAATTAAATTGAATGAAATTAAATCAAAACAAGAAATTTTGTGTTAATGAAAATTAGACATTGTGAAGGAACTACCTACCTCGGGATCAATGAATCTCAAAACTCTACAACCTAATTCAGAATCACCAAGAAATAATGATGACAACCTAAACTAGGAATCAAAAATAATTCCAAAATCAGAAATATATGGTATTATATCCTCTAATCATAAATGAGATCTAAGAAACCCTAATGAGTAAAGAGGAGATAGTGGGATATAGGGAACATTAAGAGAAAACTAACCAGGGGAAGATTGAACATTTTTTTGGCTAGCGTATATTCAAAACAAGAGGTGTTATGAGAGGCTAAAACGTTTCTTAGGAGCCCTTTGGGAAGAATAAATCTCATATGGGTTGTGAAGGTTAATCAGGGGTATGAAAAAAGTGTTTTGGGAATTTTAAAATTCATTTTTTGGATTAATGAAACTGTACGCTAGGTTAGATGGGAAAAGACGCATCATTTGACCAAATTGTTCACCCTAGACATGTTCCCTTCTTTATATGGTGCTCTATTTTTAGTAAATGGTAACACAGTTTTTCAAACAATGCACCAACCATGAAAAACCTCAGTGCATTGATTTTCATAGTTTTTTATAGATGGGTACATAGTTTGGAAAACTGTTCAGCAACGTTGAACTAGCCAATAACATTAATTTTTTTAAAAATTTATCATGAAATAAAAACAAATGAAGTCCATCCAAAGAATGATTAATAGTGGGGTCTAGGAATACAATATAATAGTAACATGGTGTTACAACCTTCCCACAATATAATCATTATACCCTAGAAATCCTATGAAATATATTTCATGCCAAAAATATGAGGCCACTACTCCTTCATCAGGGCCTCCCTCTCCCACATATCATGATTATCAAAACCATGATCCCATAATAATCTAACCAAAGGTATTTTACTCCCATGAAGTAGCTTGGTTTTATAATCATCTATCCTCACTAGTCATTCCGTCACAGATAATTCCAGTTCAACCTCATGATCACTCTTGCCCAGAACATGGGATGGATCTGATAGATACTTTTGGAGTTGATAAATATAAAACAATTTATGTATCATTGATGGATATAGTGTAATTCCTAAATGATAAGAAAATTTCCCCACCAAATCAATATCTATAAAAGGTCCCACAAAGTGAGGATCAAGTTTTTCTATCCTCTAAAGTTGTCGATGACCTAGCCTAGTGGAAACATTTAAGAATACCTAGTCACAAACTATGAATTCTACCAGTCTCCAATGAAGATCAGTACAAGGATTATATGAGTTGTGTCCCATCAACATATACTACAAATCAAATAAATCATTGTTATATTCTCTTGAAACAATATTTGTTAAACCATGTAACTTTCACCAATATCCTACCAACATAACAAAGATCTATAGGTCCTGCCAAACAAAGACTCAAAAGGGTCCATTTTGATCACCAACTGGTAACTATTGTGATAAGAAAACTCAACCAACCCTAGATGGTCATCCCAAGCTCCACTAAAGTCAAAAACACATGAAAAAAAATATTATTAACAATATGTATATCTCTTTATATCTATCCAACCAAAAGTAGATAATGTATCATGCTCAAATAGAATTGAGATCCTAGTGCCTCTTGAAGGCCTCCCCAAAAGAGAGAAATGAATTGAGGATATAAACTAGAAACCAATGTATATGTAAGTCCATTAAAATGAGAAAGATCATTCATATAGATACTTCCCAACTCCTCAACCTTGTATACATCACAAATGGGTACAAAGTGATCAGATTATTTTAGCCTATCAATCACAACCCATATCATATTCTTCTTTATCTTGGTATGCATAAACCTAATGAAAAATTCTAAAGATATCTCTTCTCATATCCCAGTCAGGACTGGAAGTTGAAGAAGAAAACCTGAAGGGTTTTGGTGCTCAACCTTAACATACTTGCATGTATAACAATGAAATACAAATTCATCAATTTCTAATCTCATACATAGCCACCAAAATTCATGTCACAAGTCATAGAACATCCTTTTGGTTCCTTGGTGCACTTCCAACTCGGAACAATAGAAATACACCATAACATCTTTCCTTGTTGTTAATTACTCAAAATAGTTATTCATGAAACATAGAATGTCTTCGATGGATATTGACCAATCAACCATTGTATCCCCACCATAAAGAGAGTCTCTAATGCTACGGGACTCAAAATCGTGTTGTTTTTCATTAAGATACAATTATATAAGAGAGTATGTCAACTAAATACATTTAAAGGAAACCTCATCCCCTAAATCTCATACTCGAATATGATTCTATGAAAATAGAGCCATCATGTTTCCCTCTTCTGATGATTATTTAACTTCTTGGGTTAGAAATATCCTGCTCAAATAATCTGAAATGAGATTCTCTTTCCCTGGGGTATAGGACATGTTGAAATCAAAAGACTACAGTTGTTCCAACCAATGCCTCTGGTAGAGATTCATATACTTTTATGAAATGATATAACTCAATCTCTTGTGGTCAGAAAACATGGTAAACCTTTCTCCATGAATGAAATGTTGTGAAATCATGATTGCATATATCACAATTGAACGTTTAAGGTCATGGTTTATATAATTATTCTCATGTGTCCTAAGCTGAAGAGATCTATAAGAAACAATGTGATCACCTTACTAAGCACACATCCCAAGCTTCAAACTAATGCATCATAAAAGACCACATAGCCCTAATCGGTATCTAGAAGAGTCAACACAGGCATAATAGTAAATATTCATTTTTTTCACAGTGAAAGAATTATTAATTTTTGCATTTCATGCTATATTTACTCCGTTTCATGTTAAATAAGTCATTAGAGAAACCAACTTTAATAATTCGTTTAAGAACTAAAGATAGTACCCTACTAAACCTAGAAAGCTCTGAATATTAAAAACATTATATGGTTGTTTCAATTCACTAAATCCTTCGCATTTTCACGATCAATATAAATATTATGTTCTAACCCCACATTCCCTAATAACTTCACTTCCCTAAACCATAAATAGTGTTTGGATAGCTTGGAATAAAGATGGTGATTTCTCAAACAACTTAGAACTTCTCTCATATGATTCATGTGATCCTCCTCATTCATAGATTAAATGAGGATATCACCCATAAAGACTGCCATTAAGGTAGTGAGATACCAATGTAAAATCATGTTCATTGAATCCATGAAAACTACAGGAGCATTAGTTAGAACAAAATGCATGACAATGTACTCATAATGACCATAAATTATCCAAAGTTTGTCTTTTAAAATGTGAGATTCATTTATTCTAAACATATAGTAACCCAACCCAATATTATTCTTCGATAACCACATAACCCCTTTCAACTAATCCAAACGATCATCATTATGTGGGAATAAGTACTGATTATTTATTGTAACTCAATTTAGCTTTCAGTAATCAGCACAAAGGTGAAGTGAAACATCATCTTTCTTAGAAAAGAAAATCAGTGCCACCCATAGTGACATTCTCAGGAATATGAAGCCTTTATAAAGAAGATCATTTAAAGGATACTTCATCTCACTCATTTCAACTAGTTCCACATTGTAAGAAGAAATAGAAACTAGTTGACTACCATGTACTAAATAAAAAGAGAACTATACCTTCCTTACCTATGGTAAAAACATAATTTAAAGGGAAAACATCATGAAAATTGATTACAACAAGAGGGATATCACCATATAAAGATTCTTGCTACAGATAAAAAGAAAAAATCCATATTATTTTCCCCATATCTAGATATGAAGTTCCAGATATACTCAACCTCTGGTCCCTTTTCTCTATGATAGACTCTAAAAATTCACTTATGTATTGTGAAAGAGACCCATCAAAGATAAAAATAAATTTATGCTTAATTGGAAATGAGCCAATCTATCCAAAATATGTCATCAAAATGTTTTATATTGAGCACCTAAAAACTCAAAGAAATTTCAACATCTGATAGAGATTAAACACAACTGAGACTCCGGATACCCTACTCTCCCTTCATAATAAGTTGTGTAGTAATACCCATAACATAAGATGAATTCTTCGTATGAAGATTTATCATATTAACAATGTGGGTTAAAATTAATGAATGATATGCACCAGAATCCAATAGAGTATTCATCATTGATGAAGTTATAGAAATGGTACCTCACACTATCCCTAGACACATATCTACTACCACAAGAGACTCTTCTACTATGTGAAGAAGATTTATTATATATTTCTGTTGATGTAACCCTATTCTACATGAACCATATTATTTCTCTACATTTTTATAATTTATTGATGATCCCATTCCACTAAAAATAGTTGAATAGATGTCGATGAACTTACACAACTGACTTGAGAATCCACAAGACCCAAATTCAATGGGTGCTCCAGTGTATACCTTCTTTGAATTTCATAACATTACACACTAGTAACAAATCAAAGGTGCTCTTCCAGGAACTGTAGGAGGTATAATATTACCCTACTATTGAGAGCTAGCCCATGAATCCTCATGCTTCCTCTTTACCTTAGAGGAATGTACATAACCACTAAGAGTGAAAGAAACTCCTGACAACCCTAGATTTCTATCAGTGTCCATCTCGACCATCAAAGATCTAGGAATTATATTAAAAAATATGGAATCATCATCAAGAAACCCAAAGAAAGAATATCTGGTCATATACCCTACACTGATAGTCGATCATTCATCTTCTAATTTGATACTATCTCAGGTGAAAACTGCACATGATCAACAAAATGGTTTAAATACTTTATTGAAGTCCTGTCAATATTTTATTGATTGAAAAACTCAGTGTCCTTAGAAAAAAACATGAACTATTGATAGTACTAGTTTGTGAAAAAAGAACATTTAAATCCTTCCACTTGAAGCCCTCATGTTTCTTCATTGTCATTTTTGTGTCTGACCATCACCTCATTGGTCCTTCTAGAACAAAGGTGGCACAATTTATCTTGATTTCCTATGGTTTCTCCATGAACCCATAAAAGTGCTTAATTCTACTCAAACATTCCTCAGCCTCGTGATGGTCATTTGAGCCTATGAATGGTGGTGGATTATAGGTAATGAAATACATGGAATTATTCTGCAAAACATCCCCTTAATGTTCCATAGCTAGTGCCTGGACGGGAATAGGTCATGGTGCATGTCCTAAAGCTTAGAAAATATGCACAATAACCTCTACCAAAATCAGGGTAATGGTAGTATTTTCTCGATGTACTTCAACAAAATATTCATACTGGAACAAATTCACATGAAATCATAGATGTTTGATGCAACAGAACATCAGTAAAAAAATTTAAGACATCATATTTACACTCTAACTGAGAAACTATTGAAATCAATCCCATGAGATAGAGAAAAAAAGATTATAAACAAGATTGGGATTTAAATATATCTAAATTAAAATAGGGAAAAGACTAGATCTAATCCTTAATACATATTTACCAAACCATCTTTGGAAACTTAAGGTTCATTACGATGAGAGATTGTCTGACACTCATTTTCAACTACCTTCTATTCCTTGAAAATATTTCACAATGCGTAATAAACTCAAGACAAAACTCAAACTAGACATATAATACCTATTTTTCAAAAACCAAACCAGGTACCCTGGTAACCTGATAAGCAAGATGACACTAACATTTCCCTAAGGGTGTTTTTGATATCCATGGGATGGTGACTAGCACTTAGCATAATTTAAAATTATTGAGGAAATTATTTTATGATAAATAATGGAGAAAAGAAAAAAAAACTTTCACTATGAATAGAAATAAAACTATATAGGGAGAAGTGTACCAGAAGTCAAACATGTGTAACAACTAAAACTACTATAAAAAAGTGCCAAAAATACGAAAAATATCCCAATTCCCAATAGATTCAACTCACCAAGTCCGCTAATCAATAGATAGAACCACCTCAAATTGGTTCCCCTTATCGAACCTAAAAGGAGATAATCTTCAAACACTAGAAGGAAAAGGTAGGGTTTGAGCTAAATGCATAGTAAGCTCTCACTAAAGATTCTATAATATATTCCGCATTTATTTAGATAAAAAAGCATTCAATTTTAAGTAAACAATTTTATCACTTTAAAAGAATATTCAAAAAAATAATTATTTACATTTCAATGGATAGAAATAAAAAAAAATATATTTATTTATCAAATGATGGAAACATTTCGATACAATGAATTAAATAAAATTTTATATAAAAAAATGTTAATAAATTTACAAGGCATGTAAAACAGTTTACAAAAATGGAATATATTCATTTCAAATACAAACAAGTGACCACATTATCATATGTATAAATGTATTATACCCCTGTGATAAATTACTCCAAACACACAAGGTGACATGGAAATGTTTTTATACACACGCCCTTTTTATGGCCAATAGTGACTTCGTCACCATCATAGTAGGTATGTGACATGCTGCATTTATGTTTTAGAATGTTCTAAAATTGTAGATTATTGTCTGAATAGAATACTACCTACCTAAGGCTTGAATATGATGTAATATAAAATCAATGATTTTTAATTCATTTTAAAAAAATAAATTCATTCTATTCTCTATTTCAAATATTCTAATTTTCTATTTGAAAACCATTACATTAGTTTTTAATCAAAACATGCAATTTTAAATGATAAAACCCAAATTTTTCTATCAAAACCATTTTATTTAATTTTCTTAAATAAAATTTACGACAAATTTCATTAAACCAATTTCCACAAATTAAATTTCCAGAATTTATTTTTAAACAAATCCCATACAATTTTACAATTTATCCAATTTCAAAATAAATCTATAATTCAATGGAATTGTGTTTTCTCCTAATTTTAAGCCAAAAATACTATTTAATATCCAAAACCCCACACTCAATGAAATTGGGGTTTTAAAAATTCCCTTTCATATTTCAGAAATCCCACACATTCAGTTGAAATCAATTTAATCAAATCATGAAATTTATTGTTAATGAAAGTGTGGATCATGATGGAACCACCTACCTCATGATCAAGGGATATCAAACCACCACACCCAAATCAGGAATCGCAAATGATGAATGACGAAAATAGAATCTATGAATCACACCTATTTATAAGATCTTAAATACAGGGTATCAAATCTTCTAATCAATTGGGTGATATAGGAAACCATGTGGAGGAAAGAAGAGATAGTGACAGATAGAGAATGGTAAAATGAAATTGACCAAGATAAGATCGAATTTCATTCAACTAGCTTTGATTCTCTATAGGAGGGGTTCTAAGGGGTCAAAAAAATTTCTCGGGATCCATTGGGGATGATTTCTCATATGGGTCATGTAGGTCCATCATAGGTCTAAAAAGTGTTTTTTTGGAATTTTAAAATTAATGTTTTTGATTACAACTATCGTATACACATTTAGCTAAGAAAAGACTTTGGTTAGACCAAAAAACATGCCTTATACATTACCCCCTCTTCCTAGGTGAACGGTTTTTACTAAATGGTCGCATTATTTTTCATACCATGAACCAATCGTGAAAAACCACACTGCCACAATTTTCACGGTTTTCTCTAAAAGGGTTCACAGTTTGGGAAAAATACACACCATCAAATCACTAGTGAGAACTTTTAAAATTTTCCAATGTTTCTCTAGAAGAAACACCAAAAACATTCCAAAAAAAGTATGAATACAAGAGGTGTTTAGAAATACATCAAAAAAATAATCAGATGTTACATACACTCAACAGCTAAATATGCTAAATCAACTCTAAATGTTTTCCACACAAAAATTGGTATAAGGACACACTCATAGGGATTAGAAAATAAATAATATGAAGTGTAAATAAAAAAAACAAAGAAATTTTATGAGAATATAACAATGTGAGAAAACAGATTTAATAGATAAAGGAGTTTAAAAAAGATAATCTTTTACAACACTACCAAAATTTTAGAAATACACTCATAAACCGTTGTGAGGTATTTCAATATATGTTTAGGATAAAAAAATATATTGAATAATCATAGGTGGATTGTAATGATGGTAAACCAGTAGATAGATTTACATTTATACTAAAATATGATTATCAATTTTATAGTTTTCATCTTTATCAATCCATACTACATTTCATATGTGAATAATATATTATAATATTAAAATATAAACATATGATGTTTAAAATTTATCAAAAAACCCTTCCCAATATTAACAAGTGTGTTCTGTAATTTTTATCCATAACAAAAAAAATAATTCATTACATTGAAATGTAATTAAAAAAATAATAAAAAGAATATTATGATATATATTATTCAAAATGATTTCCCTTTTCATATAAATATTTATTTTGTGGGTCACATTACATTTATAATGGTAGTCTTCTATATGGATACTTTACCCTTTATTAATTCATCTATAACTTATATGTTAGATATAGAATATTTTTATATGAGTCCTAATGTAAACTAAGAAAGATTTAATTAGGGTATTTTCCCAACAAAAAATTCAATAAACCTCACATGTTTTTTGAACCTAATTCCATTTAAAAAGTATATCATTTGCTAAATATCTCCTTTGATTAGAAAAACATAAAATATTTAACATATATAAAAAAATTACAGTATATTAAAATAAGTATATTTTACTTGTTTTTCATTCATTGGTCCACATTCTAGAAGTTTTTAAATTGTGATATGATGGTTACAAATATAATAAATTAACATATTATTTGTGTTGATATGAGGCATAGTGAGTTGTTATAGTATTCCAAGGTAAATTATTCTTAAAAATATTTTGGCTAAGCTCACTGGTGAAAAATAATTACTACAAATTCTTCAATATAAACACACTACTAAGAAATAAATCTTTTTATAGATATGTGTGTCACTTGAATAAGTAGAATGTATCAATATATTTAATTAATATAGTCTACTGATCCACTTTCTTGTTACCACCATACTGTTTGGAGGATCTTTTTGGATGATATTTTCCAATTTACTATTATATAAAGGACCTTTGTGGTTGATAGGTTCAATGTCATGGGGAGGAACTCCATGGAAGGTAATATAGGGAGGACCTCCAATGACATTTTATATGGCACCACATGGTTTACCACCACTACCATGTTCACCATTTCTTATTGATTAGGTGTGTTAGATGCATTCATCATTTTCTTACTCATCAATATTTAATCATTCATAAAGTGAGTTACTTGATACAATCCTCAAGTCACTATTAATGATGATGATGAGCCTCAAATATGTAAAATTATATATCAGAATGGACCTAGACCTATATTTTAACATCATATTTCCCTAGACAAGCCTTCCATATGGATCTTTTTTTGTTGGTGAGTGAGGTCAAAATCTCGATTCTGATTGGAATCAAAAAAAATTGGTAGGGACCATCATTGAAAGGATCCATAATGGGTATAAATTTGGTAATCATAAGTATATATCAATTTTATTTTGGGTATTGATGGGAAAAAATGTGTGATAATGATAGATCGATTAATCAATCAAAATCACATAGGGATTTCTCTACATAGGTGTCCATGTAAGGGAAGAAAATGGGAGGATCACAATGGTGTCCTCTTTATCATATTTTTTAGGATTTGGGGTCATGTGATGCTAAAAACAATATTATATGGTGATATTCTATAAGACTTTGAGATTTTATAATTAAATAATGTTCAATAGTGTATATGACAAAAAAACTGATATTAAAAGAAAAAGGAAATATTACTATTTAAATACGAATGTTATAACCTATCCATTGAACTTTTGAGTATGAATAGGATTAACAACATTGTGAAATATATATTAATTTCTAAATCAATAAAAACTTTTTTATTAACACTTTTTAAATAAGAATTTTATTTTTACTACATTCGAATTATTCTTGAAAAATTAGTTTACATTATACAAAAAAATTATTTTTTAGAGAAGATAATATTTCTTATTTTTTACTTTTAAAAAATTTATTTTATTAAATGAAATTAATTTTTGAAATAATATTTTAAATTTTATCTTATATTTATTTTTTTACGAATGTTTTTGGAAAGATTTATTTTTTGATGATGTTTTTTTATTTTTACTAATAATTGTATATTTTTTTCATGCAATTAAAAAGATAATTTTTTTAAAAAAAATAAAATTTAAATTATTTTTATTATATTGTTACTAATCTAATTAATTATTTTGGAATCAATTTTATTGTCTAATTGGGTATAATAAAATTTATACCTAAAAGGCGTTTTTCTAAAAAAACAGTTTTTGTTGCACTTTGAGCTTTCATAAAAAAAATTAATCTATGCCATATAGAGAAATTTATTGTTGAAAAATGGATACAATTTTTTTTAATTATTATTTCCAAAATTTTTTAATTAGTTCCCTTTTATTCTTTCGAATATGAAGAGTAACTATACTAATTTTTTTACGATGAAAAAAAAGAAAAATGGGATAATTTGTCATAAAACTCGTGAGGTGAGGTATCAAAATAAACATTTCATTTTTGTTTATTTAATTTTATAGGATAATGTAAATCATAGAAATTTTAAAATTAAAATATATGACATTTTGGTTCCATTTTCTATTGATAGTGAAATTTATTATATATTAATTTAAAAAATCCAAAAAATTCACTATCTTGATTTTAATATTTATAAAATATACACATTATGATAAAAAGAGTATATGACCGATAATAAATTTGTATTTTAAATAAGAATTATTTTTTAAAATGGTAATTTATTTTTTATTTTATGTCATGAAATAATTAACTTTACAGTTTACGCAACATCGACACAATACATGTATAAGGAGTAGAAACATCAAGTTAAATATGCTAAAAAATAATAAAGAAATATTTTTAGTGAGTTTTTGGATCCAAATAATATTATAAATTAATATAACAAATTATATATTTTTTCTAATATTTGAATCAAAATTCAAATTTTTCGTGTTGTTTCTATAGTCAAATTACGTTTATAGTGTCAAGAATGATATAAATGAAATTGTATGAAAGATTATTTAATTAAATTAAATAAAAGTCCTAAAAATATATAAATAAACAAACTAGGATGATAAATTATCAAAAATACCAAACCATGTCCATTTATTATCCACTTTCCCCCTTATAGGGAATATAATAGCCCTTTAAGAGTGAAGAAAGTTGTTACTGTGGTTAAGGATAAAATGGGTTAACTAAGGCGTTAATGAAAAAAATAAGGATTATAAAACCTCATGAAGGTGTTCAAACCTTAATTTTTTATGGTATTTATACCAAATTCTACCATATATTTTTATCTCTATATATTTTGAATCATTCTTCTAGATGATGATTTTATTATATTTTAATATTTTAATAAATTCCATGTGTTCCCATATCCTAACCTATATTAGGGTACCCTCCTTTCTCTTATTTTCACCACATTGATATTTATATATATAAAACCCTATAAAAATCATCTAAACTTCCATAGACATTAATTATGCATTCTTTTCTTCCAAAAAGACCATTACAAGGGTCATTATGAAGGTGTCTTAAGAAGGGATATTGAAGAAGTGGAATTCATCTTACCCGAACATTATTAATTTAAATCTCATTATAATCTGTAAAAAACTAGTATATTATTTATAAAAAAAATTAGTATCCTAGATATATCTAAATGTTATTATGATTATTAATCCACATTTATTCATCATATTTTCTATCAAAATGGATGTGAATGTATCGCTCATGCGTACATATGGGTTATCGTCTCCACGTAGTGATACAATTAATTTTCAAATAGCATCTATCATAGATGGGTATTATGATGAGTTTAATGATTATATATTATATTTATGTAATAATTATTCTTCTTCAATTATAATATCATATAAACTTTCTCAACTTACAATTCATTGGAAAACAATATCGTCTCTCATGCGTATGTGGGAACTATCTACTATACGAAGAAATGCGATGTGTTTTTTGTTTTCAATTTACATGGATTATAATAAGAATATATTTAATTAATGTATATGTTATATATATAATAATGAGTTTTTAATGGTTAAATATTATTTACCTTTATATTTATACATCCATCGATAACTTGGAACAATGTTCATGCATATATATGGATTATTATCTCTATAAATAGTGTATTTAATTTTACTATCTGTATCCTTTATAGATGACTATATATATATAATGAAAATATATTATATTTAAATAATGATTAAAATTTTTCAGATGATGGAACAATGATAAATTTACAAGTACTATAACTACTAAACTGAACTTCTCATGAAAAATGAGATTCAACACACAGAATTGATGATTTTTATAATGAGTTGTAAATAAATGGGTATACAAATTATATAAGTGGATAATATATTAAATTATATGTATTCAAATAAATATTTAATATAATTACATAAAATTTACATTTATTATATAGTATTTTAAATCATATTCAATGTGAGTCAAACTTAAGGAAAGAGATTCTCGTCTCACATTTATTTTCATGAGAAATATAAAATATTCAAAAACAATTCCCCTTGTTTTGTGTATAAGTTTCCCATGAATGAAATTTATGATCATCTCATTAAAAGTTTGGTGATTTAATAATTTATATTACTGTGTCTCTTTCATTTGTATATAATTCAAAGATTATCAAAGTGTTATGGGTTATACATCGCAATATTATTTTTTTAAGACATGTTTGATGTGGTTCACCAATTAATCTAAATGAGGTTTATATACTTCCAATTTTACATTTTATTTAATTATTATCATTATTTTAATATTATTGAAATTTTCACTTGATGTTATTATTTCATGGGTGTTATTATTCAAATGTTTCCAAATATGAATGTGATTTATGCTTCAATGAAATTTTAATTGGGATATTTTTAGGCTTGAATGTCCGTTGGATAAATTATTCCATTCTAGTAAGATAAATAAAATAAATTTTTATTATACTCATGTTAATTTTTTTTAATATATATTTTCCATTCATTTTCTCCACATTAAGAACACAATATACTATAAAAAATTTATGTAAACCGGTTGGAATTTAATATTATGTTAGGAATATTTTCCATCCAAGACCATGATTTCATCAAAATTATTTCATGAATGATTATAGTTATTCTGAAAAGACTATTTAAATTCATTTTTACCCATATTTATCTTTATATAATTTCATAAAGGAAAATTCTTGACATTTTCTAAATGAGGAACTTTTTAATTTTTAATAAAAATGTGCAATGGATATTTATTTTAATGATACTCTGTAATAATGGAATTTCTGAAAGTCATGACCTCTCAAGGTTTCCATTTTTATTTTAAAATGAAATTTTTTGCCTAAATTTTTTGAAATTTTTTTATTTTAAATTTTTTATTTCAAAAATACATTTTTATTTTAATCAATATATATTCTAGTAATATTTGAAATATATTTTTAATCTATCAAACATCCTTTGATGTTATATATGTTTTACTAGGGATATGATTCAAATATACCAGAATTGTTTTCACTCAAGAATTTTGATGATAAGGAGGATGAGATATTTAAAAGAAAAATTCATATTAAATGGGATATGTTATGATAAATTGATTAAAGGTTTATAAAACCAATTTTTCATACATGAGTTATGATATGATGATATGATGATTTTTTATGATTTTGGGGATTAGACATTTATGATTTTTAATATTATACTTTAGGGACCATAATTATATATCCATATAATTCATTAGGTAATGTTTTATATCTCCAGATATAATTATGGGAAATAAGTTGATGTGTTTCATCTACTATGTGAAATAAGTCGATGTGCTAGATACACAAAGTGAAATAAGTGGTGATTCTTGATCCACTAGAGAAATAAGGTGATGATTTCTGATCAGTTATTATATGATAAATAAGTGTTGATTCTTTATCCATTGTGAATTGATTGTTTAAATTGTTATCCATGACATATGAAATGGTTTTCTACACATAGTATGGTGCCAAATTTTTTTGACATGTTTTTATCCATATTATTTGAACACATGGTTCATCTTTCATTAGTTATTATCTATCAACCTTATTTATCATGTTTTTTAAATAATACTTTTTCACACCATTGCACATGATTTCGATATCAATTATATTGGGTATGAACTCTATAAGTGATGGGCATGATCTTGTACCCTTATGGTGATCTTATTATTTCATTCGATCATCGATTGATATCTCCTATGTTTACCCTTACTAAGAATCTCAGCTCACCCATTCTTTTATTTCTAATCCCTTATTTTATTATGATTTTTTTTATGTAAGTTATGTCAAGAAAGGTATAAATTTATAAGAAAATCATGAAAGATGATAAGAAATGTACCTAAATAATATTTTTAGGTATCATGTATCTAAAGACACTAAACCTTTATTATTATTTCATGAAAAGTAATGTTATATATTGAATATTTATCTAAAAATTTAAAATTTATTTTGGAAAATCTCATGTGTAACACCTCAATATTTCATAGTAATTTATTTTCTTTAAAATGATTCAATAGATTATGCTACACGCAATATCAAGTTCGAGCACACCACGACAAACCAAACTAGCCGTTAAAAAAGAGGATATGAATAGTATTAACATAATTTTTAATTTTATATACTCTATATAATTTTAAAATCCATACTATGTTTTACTTCGACATAATATAAGAACAAATTAAATTTTTTAGATAGAAGAATTATTTTTCAAATAATGAAATTTTACCGCCTTTTAATGGAGGACCCTTTTTAAATTAGATATATGAAACTTTTATGTATTAAATTTTATAAAATAAACTTCTTCTTTTGAAGAGGGGCATAACAATTTATTCTGGATTAATTTTCGGTGCTTTTATAATAACTTTGATATTTTGATGAATAGTGAAAATAATAAATTTTAATTGAAAACAACTATTTTAATCAAAATAATTTATAGTGCTAAATTATACATTTAAATGGTTTTTAAGTATAATTATATTATATTTTTATAATTTAATCCAATTTTTTTCATTAGAAGTAATTTTACATTTAAAATGGACATAAACACATATCAAATGTTTTGATAGTTTTTACTTCACAAAAACCCGTTTTCTGGTTTTGACAACGAAAATATTTTGTAAAATTAATTAATAAAAATTCTATGTTAAGAATCCTTTAAAATAGACATCATTTTTGAATTTGAAATATCAAAATTATCTTTGGGTGAATTTTTGGTATTTTTCTAAAAACTTTCAATTTTTTATTAATAGTGAAAAACGTTACGTTATTTTTTAAAGATGATTTTTTATTTAAATAATTATTTTTAATTTAATTTTTTTTAATGTAAAAATAGAGACATAATACCTATATTAGTCCAATTTAATTCATTGAGTCATTTTATAATAATATTAGATATATAAAATTTTGTTGAACTTTTTACCCTCTTTTACTCACCCTCTAGGCACATTTGCAAATTTTCATAAAAAATAATTTTACCACTTTTTTGAATTGAATTTCAAAATTCTGAGAGACACGGTTGACATCATTAATTAAAATTTGGTTCAATAGGATGAAAATAATTTTTTGTGAATAGTAACTTTTGAATTTTATTTTTTCACGGTTAAAAGTAAATAGGGTAATTAAAGGTTAAAATGGTATTATAATTACCCTAACACATGTCCAAATTCTATTAGATAAGTGTATTTAGACCAAAATCAACCTTAGGACAAAAAAATTATTTTTCTTATCCACTTGGATTAGATTAGTACATTCATTATATTTTATTTAAGGAGAAGTTAAAAGTGTTAAATTTCATATTTTAATAACTAAAACATTTTTAATATAGGGTTATACATAAGATACATTAGAATATAAATATTCATTAGAAATATGAAAACATTTCCCAAATCATCATATTTTATTTATAATTTTTAGACATTAAATAATTTTACTTATTTATGACACAATTATGATACAATAACTACCTTATTAAAGAAAGACTAAAATGATTGATGTTATAAATATTTAAATAAATGTAAATTGAACCTTTTGATGCCATCCACGAAATTTATAGATTAATATGACATGTTATAGTTGATTCAATTTATTGTTTTTGAATTAATCATATTGTTATGACTTCCAAAAAAACAAAATACTTAATAGTGTCAAAATTGACATAAATGAGTTTTGAAAAAATATTATTTTATTAAATTATATAATATTTCTGAAAATATAATGTTCAGAAAATGGAAATATATAATGATATATATTTCATTAATTAACCCCTTTTGGTTCTCTTGTAATTTTATAGTATGTTTATTAACCATTTATTATAATAATACAAGAATACATGGTAAAAGTTAAACTATTTAACTAAGAGTTAAATCTAGAAGATAAGGTTAATATGGTGACCGAAACATGTTTAAAACCTATTAGTTGAGAGGTTTCTGACCCATACCCACCATATCATCGAAATAAATCTATTTAGAGACATTAGAAACCGAAAATTATTTTATAATAAAATAATATTTCAAGATTTTCCTAAATTTACCCTCACCTCTCTTGTAAAAGGGTACCTCTCAATCTCTTAATTTCACACCTGAAAATCTTTTTGGATCAGACAAAACTGGCTCAAATAACCTCCCAACTACCATCTCTTCAACCTTGATGCCATACTTGGATCATAAATCCAACTTAAGGATCCATTTTGTTCAAATAAAAGGAAGAAACCGAATAAGAGGTAATTAGTTCATCACCTATTTAAAAGTTCTTTTCTTCCCCCACTTCCTCTTTCTTTGTTGTTTCCATAATAAAATAATAACTCCAATACCTTATAAATACTGAGATTTTATTATAAATATGGTACAACCATATTCACTATTCTATCCATCATATAAATGAGAAAGTCACCATATGTATGTGTGTACATTTTACCGTCTCCACGTCGTGGTGTAGTTTGTTATTCAACACTTCATTATTTGGATGGGTATAATAATAAGTATAACAGATTTAAATAATAAATATAAAATATTAATTATTCTTTATATATAATATACCCATTAAATTACATACTATTTCACCACTAATAGAATGATATTATCGCTCGTGCATACGTGCGGCTTACCGTCTCCCCACACGATGAGATTTTATTCTACATCTTAACCATTCAAGAATAATTTTAATTTTATTATTAAAAATAATGTTTAAGAACTTAATATAATTATTTATATGAATAAAATACATACTTTCCATAAAAAAACATTACTTACCTAACAAAACATATAAAGAAAAAATGAATCAGTTAACACCTAAAACAATGATACAACTGAAATATCATTAACAAAGAAAAATTAGAAGATCATATATGATATCGTATTTATGTATGTGGTTATTATATAATTTAATAACAATTATTTAACCATTATACAGGAGGTCAACATACCCTCTACTATGTAAAAGTACAAGCTAAGGGGTTTTCATCTCACGTTTTATTCCTATGAGATTCATGTTATATTTTCCATTATTTCCTATGGTATGGCGTATGTACTGCCCATGATTGTATTCATTGGGTAATATACTTTAATTTATGGATATTTACATTTTCATTGTATGATCCTTATTTCACGGAGTGTATGCTTCAAATGTTACCAAATCGATAATGGAACTTCAAATTTCAATTTCAACTCATTGGGTTTTATGCACACTTCATTGATTATTTTACACCAAGATTATGTGGAAATCACTATTAATTTATTTATGTAGTAATTTACACTCCCCTTTTGTGGATATAATTTTGATACACATAATCACTCCATTAATAAATTCTCAATTCATTGATATGAACTTGATAAGGGTATTCTTAACTCAATTACCATTCATTGAGTTAAACATCCAAGTAATTGGTTTTGTTTTTACAGGAATATGTGTGAATGTCCTATAATTTATTTACACTGAATATCCAATAATTTTGAGTGTATTTATATTTGTCACACATAATTATTTCATTTATTTATCCTTAAAATAATGATATGTTCTTTATAATAGATTTCATCTCAATTTACATTCCATTGACACTCCTTTGTTGGTATACACCAATTCACTTTTATATGGTGTATATACAGTAATTTGACATAGTATATCATGAATCCATTTATTCTCAATATATTATAAATTTTTTATTACCTAAATTATTTTTATTTAAGTTTCTCTCATTTGGTTAATAAATCTAACTAAAATGTCATTTTAAATGTTTTAAAGATTTATTCATCTAAATAATTCTCATTAATTTCAATGTTTTAAAAATAGAGTTAAGGATTTATTTATATTGACCTGAATATTTTAAAATTTAATTTCATTTTAAAAGGTTAAAAGTGTTATGAAAAACATGGTCTCAAAAATCTATTTTTAACAGCTTCTTGATAAATAATAAGACTTTTAAATGTTCTCAAGAAAAATGGGATATTTCTCTCAAAAAGTTTTAGTGATCATTTTCAACTATGTCAACATATTTACTAGATATTATTCTTTATTAAGGTTGATTATTTATTATAAAATATTCCATATTGTATTGAATAAGTAATTATATGTTTGACTGTGTATATGTTATTTTTATATCATTCATGGTTTATGGTTAAATTATTGACATTTCCTATGCCAGTTTTAATACGAATGTTTATGTTGTCTTTCACCCTTTTCATATGATGAATATATTGGACATAGTAATTGATGGGTGGGGCTTGCTATATCCCCTCGATGTATCGATAGATATCATGAGACAAATTAGTGTCTTCGCACAAGGCCTTATCAAAAATTTTATTTTTAGTCTTGGAACGAGGCCCTGACTATGTGGTTATAATGTCCAAAATTATGCATTTCATCATTATGAAATTATCTATTGATATTACATGTGATTATTCAACTATTATAATATTCATTTGAATAAGTAAATGAAATTATTTGACTTATCATTTCCATATTATGTTGATGTTTATGTTTAAAAGACTTTTGATTTAGTCTTATACATTGCCTTAAATGTTTATGATTATTTATGATAGACTCTTCTATTTTGGTATCCTTAATGATCATTTGTGCTCACCCCTTTATTATGTTTCATTTTATCAGGATTCCAAGAAGTGTATTATGATTTATATGTAGGTTTATGCGAGGAGAATAATGGAATTCTCAAAGGATTCTCTATGTTGTAATTTATGTTAGAAATTATAATGTGAAGTTCATGTATGTAATCTATTTTCCAAGACTGTTAAACTGATCGGCCCTTCGGGACTTGATTATTTGTAATCATGCCAATGTAATGTAATAATTCACTGACTCTAGGTAACTAGGTTCAGTACGTTATAGCTTGTATCAGATGAAGTTTAGTACAAACCTTGGAAACTAGATTTAGAAAAACAATGATTAGAGAACATTACCCTCAGATAGACATTGAGGATTAGTAAATTTTCAAAGAAATTCATCCCTTTCTAAATATGAGATGGTAGAGGCGACTCTAGAACAGATGTATCTAGGGGTAAAACCCAAAAGCACTATCTTGGGAGATATGCTTAGGATAATTCACGTTTTCTTTAAAACAGATTTGATAGATTTTAATATAAGATGATAATAAATAACCATGGTTAGTACTAAGGTGTTTTAGATAGAAAATAAATTTTCATGATTTTCTATAAATGATTTTAGGACTATTATTTCCCACACTCTGCATTCTGGTTTTAGTCAATGGTTGGATTCTAAGGAAGTCATAGTAACATTGAACATGATATACAAGGTGGGAATAATGGTGAAAATAAGAAACTAAATGAATTGTTGATAGGTGTAAAATATATCATGTTCATACTAAAGAAGGTTTTCAAAAATATTATCAACAAAATATACATTAACTAACACCCAAACTCACAAAGAAGAGAATGGTGGAGAATGATAAGAGCTCCAGCAGCGGAGACTGTGGAGAAAAGAAAGCTTAATTTCCATCATGCAGGATATGTGGAAAGAGACACCCATGAAAGTGTCTCAATGTAAAAAAAAATGTGTTATTTTTGAGAAATATAGACATAAAGTAAATAATTTCAGTGGAAAATGAAAAGTACTATGGAAGAAAATAAAAATGATCATAATAATCCTTTTACAGTCATTTTCTAAAAATGCAGGGGATATGGGCATTTTCTGAGTCAATGCCATATTTTATAGGATAACCACTAGGTCAAGTAAGAACCTATGTGTAAATAAATAGATGGGGAAATGTTTAAAATTATTAACACAATTTGTTGATTGGATTAATTTGGAAAATATTTCTCATGTATTTGGCACCCTATAGTTTGTTATGTGAAAATTGTATTTGACTAAGAATTATCTTTTCTTTTTTGGATATAGTTTTAAAGAACCATTTGGGTTTAAATGATCCTTGAATTTAGGGAAATTATAGGTTATTAATTTTAGTGATGAAAATGAGATTTAGGAGAAAACATTTGTGGTTAAATTATGTTATGGTTATTTTGAATAATTTAACTCATTTTGAGAATATTATAAAATATATTTTTTGAAAAAGGACATCACACAGATCGTGTGACAACCCATCGCGTCGGACAAAGCTGTGGGAATCATACCCACAACCAAAGTGCGACTAGAGTTTATCACCTACCCTTGTACTACATGAACTCCCTGGTTAGTGTGACTGATTCTTTTTAGTTAAATAATTTTATTGATCAATAATAAGTTGATTTGGGATCATATGTTTTATCAAATGGATATCCTTAGTATAAGAAAATGATTTGGTGATTAGGTGGTAAATGTTATTTTGGAAGAAGTTATATCTATTGAGAACACTATATACCAAAGTAAAATAGAATACTATGGGATTTCATTTGAGGAGTAATGGTGGATTTTTATTTTGAATGAATCTATTAATTTTATTGAGATTCAGGTTATTAATGGAAATGACTAACCTATCATAGAGAATGTGTGATTTGGTTAATCACACATTAGTGTGAGACTTTAAGAGTAGTTGATTTTATTTAGAGATAAATGTTATGATTTACTATGAAATACTATGTGATTAAATCCTTCTTAGATTTTGGTTTCAATCTTAGTTTAGATTATATTGAAGTATTTTAAGGACAACTGTTTATTGAATGATCTTTATTAAACTTTGGGTATTGTTGGTTTAATTTTGGAAATTAAGATTTGTATTTCTTTTTATAAAGGATTATACATTTTGCGGATCATCTGATATTGTACTAACCATTTTTTTTCTTAATCTCTAAATATAGGGGAAATATATAGTTCATCCTTTTTGGATTATGTGATTCTCTATAAGTTGATTCAAGTGCTTTAGGTGTGACCAAGTCATCTTGAATACTCATCGTTTGGAGAAATGATGAGTTAGTGGTAGATTTTTATTAAATGATGAAACTCTAATTGAAAAGTAAGTATATCCCCTTATGTTTTTAGTTAATATCATAAATAAATTCCTCATATTTATGAAATGTAACATAAAACAAACAATGTTGTTCGTTTACTTTTCCTACTGGGAAACTAATGACTGTTTAACCCATCACAAGTTTGTGGTTTTCATATTGTTAAATTTCTTCTGATCATGATTTCTATAAATCTTTATCAGAACATGAAACTTATTTTATCTTCCATATCCATGTTTTCCTACATGGAATCTTATTATGAGTTATCTTGGGTGACCTTTGTACTTCTCTTTCTTTCTTTTAATGTGATAGTTTTATTGAATATTATTCGGATACGAGACTTTCAATGAAGTTCTCAAGCCCAATTTTCAAATTTTAATGACATAATTTCCAAAAGGGGGTAAGAATGTAACACCCCAATATTTCATAGTAAGTTATTTTTTTAAAGTGATTCAATAGCTTGCGATACGTACAACACTGAATTCGAGCGCACCATGACTTACCAAACTAGCCGTTCAAAAAGCAGTTATGAATAGTATTCACTACATTTTTAATTTTATACACTCCATATAATTTTAACATCCATATTATGTGTTTATTAGACATAATATAAGAACAAATTCATTTCATCAGATAAAAGAAGTGTTTTTCAAAAAATGCAATTTTACCACCCTTTAAAAAATGAACCCTTTTTAAATCCAATATTTCAAACTTTTATATATTAAATTTCGAAAAATAAACATTTATTTATAATTGTGACATAAAATTTTATTTTTGATAAATTTTCGATGCTTTTTTTGATAACTTTCATATTTTAATGAATAATGAAAAATACCAAATTTTAATTGGAAAAAACTTTTTTAATAAAATTAATTTGTAGTGATAAATTATACATTTGAATGGTTTTTAAGTGTAATTATATTATATATTTATCATTTAATCCAATTTTGGTCAATGGAAATAATTTTACATTTAAATTGGACATAAACACATATCCACCTTTTGATAGTTTTTACTTCTCAAATACATGCTATCTTGTTTTGACAATGGGAATTTTTTTAAAATTAATTAACACAACTTATAAGTTTATAATTTATTAAAATAGAAATCATTTATGAATTTTTAATATCAAAATTACCTTTGGGTGAATTTTTGGTATTTTTCTAAAAACTTTCAATTTTTTGATCAATAGTGAAAAACACTGCGTTATTGTTTAAAGCCAACCTTTTATTAAAATAATTATTTTTAATTAAAATTTATCTTAAAGTAAAAATAGATACATAATACCTATTTTAGTCCAATGTAATTCATTGAAGTCATTTTATAATAATTTTAGATATATAAAATTTTATTAACCATTTTTACCATCTTTTACTCACTTTCTAGGCACATTTGCACATTTGCATAAAATATAATTTTACCACTTCTGTGAATTAAATTAAAAAAATCAAAGAGAAACAATTTACATAAGTAAGTAAAATTTGGTTCAATGGGATGAAAATAAATTTTTTTCAATAGTAACTTTTGAATTATATTTACCACGATTAAAAGTAAATTGGGTAATTAAAGGTAAAAATGATATTGTAATTACCCTAAAACATGTCCTAATTCTATTGGATAAGTGTATTTCGACCAAAATAAACCTTAGGACAAAAATATGATTTTTTTATCCAATTTTTTTAGATTAGGACATTTATTATATTTTATTTATTGAAGTTTTAAAAGAGTTAAATTTATATTTTAATAATTAAATCATTTTTAATATAGGGTTATAAAAAAGATAATTTTGACTACAAATATTCATTAAAAAGATAAAAATATTCCCTACATCAAGGTATTTTATTTTTAATTTTTATACATTAAACAATTAAATTTATTTATGACACAATGATGGTGTAGTAACTACCTTATTAATGAATGACTAAAATAATTGATGTTATAAATATTAAAATAAATGTAAATTGAGACTTTCGATGCCATACAAGAATTTTATAGGGTAATATGACATTTCATAATTGAATAAATATATATATTTTTTGATGAAATCATATTTCTATGAGTTCCAAAAAAACCAAATACTTATTAGTGTCAAAATTGACACTAATGAGTTTTTAAAAAAATACTATTTTGTTACATTATATAATATTTTAAAAAAACTATGATTCTACCAAAGGACTTATGTAATTATAGATATATAATTAATTAAACACTTTAGGTTATATTGGCATTTTATAGTATGTTTATTAACCATGTATTACAATAATACAAGAATGCATGGTAAAAGTTAAAATATTTAACTAAGATTTAAATATAAAAGATGACGTTAATATGGTGACCTAAACTTGTCTAAAACCTATTGGTTGAGAGTTTTATGACCCATACCCACATTATCCTCGAAATAAATCCAATTGGGGCCTTTAGAAACCGAAAATTATTTTATAATATAATAATATTTCAAGATTTTCCAAAAGTGACCCTCACCTCTATTATAAAAGGGTATTTTCCCTTTTCTTAATTTCACACCTAAAAAACCTTTGGTCATGGCCATCCCCTATTCAAATATCCTTCCGAATACCATAAATTCAACATAGATTCCTTACTTGGATCAGAAGGCCAACCTATGGAGCCCTTTTGTTCAAATCAAAAAAAAGAACCCGAAGAAGAGGTAATTACTAGATCACCTCTTTCAAAGTTCTTTTCATCCTCTACTTCCTCATTATTTGTTTTTTCCATAAAAAAATAATAAATAAAGTGCCTAATAAATACGAATATGTTATTATAAATATTGTACAACCATGTTCACTATTCTATTTATCCTATGAATGACAAAGCCATCATACGTGTGTATGTACGGCTTGCTGTCTCCACGTCATGGTGTAGTTTGTTATTCAACACTTCATTATTAGGATTGGTATAACAATGAGTATAAATGATGTAAATAAAAAATATAACTTGTTAATAATTCTTTATATATAATAGAACCATAAAATTACATATGATTTCACCACTAATAGAATGATATTGTCACTCGTGCGTACGTACGGCTTACAGTCTCCACGACGCGATTTGATTTTGTTCCCCATCGTAATCATTCATGAATAACTTTCATTTTAGGATTAAAAATAATGATTAATAACTTAATATAATTTTTTATATGAATCAAATACATCCTATCCATAAAAAACATGACTTGTGTAACAACCCATATAAAGGAAAATGAATCGGTTAACACCCAAAACAATGATACTATTGAAATAACATTAACAAATGAATATTAGAAGATCATATAGGATATCATAATTATGTATGTGGTTATTTTATAATTCAATAACAATTATTTTACCATTATACAGGAGTTTATCATACCCTTGACTAATGAAAAGTACAAGGTAAGGGGTTTTCATCGAACTTTTCATTCCTGTGAGATTCATGGTATATTTGCCATTGTTTCCTTTTCGGTGGCGTATGTACTGCCTCGAATGGACCGAAGGCCTTCATTTTTATCAATTTCTGATAACCCTCTATTTAAGGGATGAGGGGGAACCCTTACTAGGCTCGTAGGATTAGAGATTACATGGCCTGTAGGATTAGGAGATTACGTGACCCGAAGGTCTTAGGGAATTCAAACAGACTATCTACAGGGAACTGCACCTCCCCAGCATCTACATCATGATAGTAACTCTCCACCTTCGCATGGTCATCTGGCTAGGATTCTCGTGCAATAATAGGCTGGTCCCGATGGGATAGCCATACCCTCTCATTATTACAAATCCATTTGGCTCTGCTCTGATGAGTGCACCTGCTCTGAATCCTCTTTTGGGGATGCTCCTTTTTTGTAGTGTGTCTGGGGAAACTACATGTGGCCCGAAGGCCTTGAGGTGGACTGAAGGCCTTAAAGGTGTCCTGAAAGCCCTACTAACCTGAATTCATGGGTGGCCTGAAATTTTTATGTACTCCAACCCCAAACTGGTGGCCCAAGGTGAATAGTTCCAGCTGCTACAGTGCCGAACAGTACCTGCTACAGTCCTCGCACAGTGTACAGTTCTGGTACAGTACATGTACATTGTACAATACTGCTACAGTACCAATACAGTGTACAGTCTCTACTACAGTGTTGCTACAGTATTACTACAGTACCCTGGAAATATGCCTCTACCGGGTTTTGAACCTGGGTTTTGTAGATGCACTTAAGGATACCTCACCAACTAAGTTGGGCCTCATGTGTGCTTATGTACTGACAATGAATGTATTCTTTGTGTAATATACTTAACTTTATAGGTATTTAAATATTCATTGAATGATCCTTCTTTCATGTAGTGTATACTTTTTATGTTACCAAATAGGTAAGGGAACTTCTAATCTCAATTTCAACTAATTGGTTTTTACGCACACTTCATTGATTATTTTACTCCAAGATTCTGTGTGAAATCAATATTTATTTATTTATCTAGCAATTTCCACTCCCCTTTATGTGGATATACTTTTTATTCACATAATCACTCCATTGATAAAGTCTCAATTCATTGATATGAACTTGATAAGGGTAATCTTAACTCAATTTCCATTCATTGAGATAAACATCCAAGTCATTGGATTTGTTTTTACAAGAATATGTGTGAATGTCCTATGATTTATTTACACTAAATTTCCAATAATATTGAGTGTATTTATATTTTTCACACATAATAATTTCATTGATTTATCATTATCCTAAGGATATAATTTTTATAAAGAATTTCATCTCAATCTACATTCTATTGAGACTTGTTTGTTATTATGCGCTAATTCACTTTTATATGGTGTATATACAGTACTTTGACGTAGTATATCATGAATACCATTATTATCAATATATTTTAAACAATTTATTACCTCAATTATTTGTATTCAAGTGTCCCTCCATTGGTTATGAACTCTAACTAAAATATCATTTTAAATGTTTTAAATATTTATTCTTCTAAATCTTTTTCGTTAATGTCCATGTTTTAAAAATGGAGTTAATGATTTATTTATATGAACATGAATGTTTTAAAATTAAAAATCCTTTTAAGTGATATGGGACACTTTGATTCAAAAATCTATTACTAACATCTTCATGATAAATAGTGCGACTTTTAAATTTTTTCAAGAAAAATGGTATATTTCTTTCAAAGAGTTTCACTAGTCATTTTATACTATTTCAACATCCCTTACTAGATATTATTATTGATTGAGGTTGATTAACTATAATATAATATTTCAAATTTTATTGAATGAGTTATGATATGTTTGACACTAGATGTTTTATTTTTATACCATTCATGGTTTTTGGTTAAAGTATTGGCATTTAGTATACTAGTTTTAATACAAATGTTTATGTCATGTTTCACCCTTTTCATATGAGGAATGAATTGGACATAGTAAGTGACATGTGGGGCCCGCTATATCCCCTCGATGCATCGGTAGGTCTCATGAGACAAATTAGTGTCTTGTCACAAGGGCTTGAAAAAAAATTATTTGTAGTCTTAGCACGAGGCCTTGACTATGTGGTTATGATGTCTGATATTATGCATTCCAACATTATGAAATTAGCTATTGATATTACATGTGATTATTCAACTAGTAGAATATCCATGTGAATAAGTAAATGGAATTATTTGATTTATCTTTTTGATATTATGCTGATGTTTATATTTAAAAGACTTGTGTTTTAGTATTATACATTTCCTAAAATGTTTTTTCTTATTTATAATAGATTCCACTATTTTTTTATCCTTACTAAGCATCTAAGCTCAACCCTTTCTTATATTTTAATTTCTTAGGATGATAATAAGTGTATTATGTTTTGTATGTAGGTTTAAGCTATGATAATAATATAATTATCAAAGGATTATCTATTTTGTATTTTAAGTTAGAAATTATAATGTGAAGTTCATGTATGTAATCTATTTTCCAAGACCACAAAACTGATCGGCCCTTCGGGACTTCATTCATTATAATCATGCCAATATTAGGTAATAATTCATAGACTCTGGGAAACTATGGTTAGGGAATTACATCAAGATTATTTAGTTGGTATCTGATCAAGTATTATTCAACATTTTTTGTATTATGAGTAGATAAATTTAGTGAAAACCCTAGGGATAATTTTAAGTATTATAAATCATTATGTGTTATAGTAAAGAAGGGAGTGTGTTTTTCCTTGAAATACATGCCTCTATAGACACTAAATGTATATGTGGTTTTTTTAAATATAAATATAGGTGTTATAACCATAAAAATAGTTAGTCAAGTATATCATGACCCTAATTCTAGTGAAAAACTATTTTTCACTTACTACACACCTAGTTTGACACACATAGGGGGATATGCTTGGGATAATTCAAATTTTTCATTATAAACCATTATGACAGATTTGAGTAGAAGATAAACAAGGGTTTCCTAGGTTAATTGAAAAATATCACACATTAAAAATAATGTGTCACGATTTAGATATCCTATGAATTGTTTTTATAGATTATTTTATTTCTTTTTATTACTATTGTTTATCACACTATACATTTCTCTTTTATCCAATGGCTGGAACCAGAATGATTCATATTAATAGTGAATGTGATAATTTTACTAATAAGAAACCAAATGAAATGGGAGATAAAATGTAAAACTTTGCAATTATGTTTACTCATGTATCTCGTCATTTATTCTTACAGTAAAGAAATGACCTCTTTAACTGGGTTGAGGGAGACCTATTATATAGCCCGAAGGCCTAGTGGGTATTAAGTCCATTACATGGCCCGTAGGCCCATTTTTTGGCCAAAAGCCCATTCTGTGAATAGTAATTCTATAGTGCCTTCCCTACTACAGTACTGCACTACTCATGTATCTCATTATATGATTAAAAATCGCAACATGGGAGTGTATAAAAGCACGCATAATATGAGAACGATGGAGTATCTTGAAGACCATGGAAGGAAAAAGATCTATCTTTTTTTATGTACATATTATGGTATTAGACACTCAAGGAAATGTATTTTAGTAATGGAAATATGTCTTTTGTGTTTTAATAAAGGACATATAGAATTTAAATTCTGATGAAAATTGAATAATTTGATGAAGGTAAATTAACTTTATCAAAAGTTTCTATTTATAGTTTAATTTATCTTATGTGGGGGAAAATGGAGGTTATCCCTCTAAATTTCTTAATCTGAGGGTTAACATCCAGACCACTAAAGGATGAATATTATATTGAATCATTTAATTGAAATGTTTCAAGGATATATGTTTTAGGATTCAGTAATTACTATATTCTCATTATAATAATCATAAAAATATATAATTATTATTAAACTATAGTTTTTAAGGATTCAAAACATGCATCAAATGTTATTGATAAACTATATAAATGATTTAGTGGTAAGGTGATATTTTTGAATAATGCATGATTAATAAAAAACTAACCCTGAATTTGTGCCTGATGTTGAGAGAATAATGATTAGATGGGATGAAAAATGATTGATATTGATAAAAAAAGTTATATAATATAGGTGACCTTGAAATTTATTATTGATTTAATGATAATGTTTTTTACATATTCATTGATGAATTTTATTAAAAAAATTATTATAAAATATATACAATAGGATATGATTTTATTTTTACAATAAGGATAGTGTTAATTTTTGGAAGAACATATATTTTCTTTGACTTTTTATGATGATACATGTTATTAAAATGTTTGAAGAGAATATATAATTAATGTATCAAAATTGTTAGTATATGTAATTTATGATCTAATTTATGTGGTTTAGGGATAAATGTTTGAGCATGTATTTTTAATTATTGGGTTTTTAATTTTTTTCATACATATTATTGATGTGTATTAAGGTTGACTTTTTATGTAATGAATTATGTTTAATATTGGAGGTTATTATTGAGTTTTTATTGATTAATGTATTATATTCATCCATAATGGATATCTTATGCTGACTATTTTGGTTTTATTTAATATTTATAGAAATAAGGAATGAAATTTCATCATTTTATAGATCTTAGGATTCATTAAAAGTAAATTTTAGAGATTCAGTCATGAATACATTATCTTCGACTGTCATTTCTTATAGTAATAGAAAATGTGGAAATTGATCCATGTACAACAAAAGGAAGGGTTTTGCTTATAAAATGGAATGAAACCAAGTAATTAAATTGTCTCATATTTCTTATATTGATATTTAAGTAATTTCAAATCTCTAAGAAAGGGATATTGAAACAAAAATGTAATTATTTAATGATAATTTTAGATGAATCAATGGTTTTTTCACACCTATTTTATTTATGGTTTTATGGTTATTAATTTTCTTATGATCAATCCCTTTCTTGTGATAAAATTTCCTTTCAAATCTCCATAGTGATTTACAAATTAAATTATTTCACTATGTTTATATTTTAACATAACATTAATGATCTATCATTTGGAAATCTAGTTATTTTTTATTCAAAACGACCATCATATTTCCTCTTATTTGTTTTTAAGAGGATGTTTTATCAACACTTTTTATGATTTAGGTTTTCAAAATATGAATTTTCAAATATAACGCACATTATTACCAAGAAAAATTTCAACTTTTTTTGGGAAAATTTATGAAAGGTACTTGGGGGTGGACTATATAACACCAAATTATTTGAGAAGAAACATATATTTGGAAGCATATATGAAATATAACCCCAATCGTAAAACAAACATGAAGTATTTTTATTTATATATGACTATTATAACATATCCATTTAATTATGTGGTATTAATATGAAGAAATATGTAATATTTATAATGGTTTTACTCAATATATATATTTTGATTAACCATAAGGAAATATGAACTCAATTTTTAGTAATGTCATAAAATGATTCAAAAATAAATTTCTATAAAATAAGATTTTATAAATTTCTATGAGAAATTATGATATTTAATTTCATAGAATTTTATAAAATTTATTTGAAAACTTTAAATTCATTTTTTAAATCATCATGTTAAAATTATATTATGGTGAAATTTTAATAATTTATTGGAAAAAAATATAATTTTTTGGAATAGAAACAAGAAAAATGATTTAAATAAAAATTTGTATTCTTTTTAAAATAATTAGAATAGAACTATTTTTTCAAACCATTTAATGTAAAATTAATTCAATTATATTATTAATAATCCAACTATATTCATTGAAAATAATATTTTTTTGGATTTGGTACTAAAAATTTTATACTTACAACGGAATTTTTCTAAAATATTTTATTTTCATTGTGTTTTTATTTTTTATTTAAAATATATTACATTAAATTTTATAAATTTAATTAGTAAAAATGGATTCTATATTTGGAATTAGGAAGTCAAAATTTGGTAAATAGGTCCCTTTTAGTTTTTTTCAACGTGAATAATAATCATAATAAATTTTTGTTACCATGGTAAAGGTAAAGAGGGTTAATTTCGGATAAAACCATGGGATATAGTCACTATTCTAATGAAATAATTCTTTTATTTCATTATATTCTATAAATTCTAAAATAGTAATCTAAAATTATAATATATGGTATTTTGGCTCCATTTTCCTTTGATAGCGACATTTAAATTATTTTTAGTAACGAAAACTCTAAAATGACACTCTCTTCATTTTAATAACTACAAATTTTTTACAGAAGAATGAAAATGGGAAAATTTCGTTTATATATGTTTATTTAAAATAAGAATTAGTTTGTTTATCATGAAAATTAATTTTTTACTTTTTAGTGATGACATAATTACCTTCAATTCTTATGCAACAACGACAATGTTCATATTCAAGCATTAGAAAAAATCAAGTAAATTATTTTAAAATCACTAAAAGTAAAATTTTATAGGTTAGATTTAGTTTCCCATGAATTATTTAGATCAATATAAAATATTATAGGAGTTTTAATGGTTTTTATTCAAAAAAACATTTCTTTTATGTCATTTTCAAATTCAAATTATGTGAATAGTGTTGAAAATGATATTTATGACATTTTGTGAATAATAATATTTTATAAAATTATTTAAATTTTATAAAAACATTTTAATTAGAAAAATAAGATGCTATGTGGTCAAAAAATCATCCATTTTACATTAATTATCCAAATTAAACTTCATAATTTAAATAATAACCCATTCATTGTGAATAATTATTTACCCTAAATAATAATAAAATTGATTAAATAAGGGATTAAACCAAATGATAAGGTTTAAAAAACCACTTAAACCAATAAAAAGTTAATTTTAAATAGGATTTCAAACACATGCAACATTATCTTTGAATTTATGATCATTTGGATGTATTTTTCTGAATAATGAGTTTAATAATGTTTATTCATTTAAGAAATTTGAAGAGTTCCAATTTTCTTACTTATAAAGGGTCTCCCCTACTTTTACTTTGTTACGGCAATTTGAGCGTTCTAGTTTGGAAGAATCCTTTCCAAATCTCTTATTAAATTCTAAATACTTGATCTATAGGTATTTTTTTCTTAAAATTCCATTACAAGTTCCCATGAGAAGGGACCTAAAGAGTTCTTATCGAAGATGTTGTAATTGCCTTACCCGACCTCCTTAAATTTTTTTAATCTTATAATTACTATAAATATTTTATACTAATTATAAAATAACAAATTTTTTATTGAAAATATATTGAAATTTAATTATGAATATTAAACCACCTTTATTCACCGTATTTTCCATCAAATAGGATGTTAATGTATCACTTGTGAGTACGTACACCTTACTATCTCCACATTATGATTCAATTCATTTTTCATCACAATGTTTCATGGATGGTTATTATGATGTGTGAAACACCAATCATGTGCTTATAGATACTATAAAAAATAATATTCAACAATTTTTATAAAAAGTTACTAAAAATGATACTTTCATTTACATATGAGGATCCTTCCAAGTTTATGAATTGGAATAAATAGACCACTCTGATAGATTATCAAAGATAAAATAATAATAAAATAGAAATTGATAGAAATTTTCATGTTCTATCTCATTATAGAAGCTAATATCTATGAATCCTCTAAGTTATCCTAATATTTTTTATAAGAACAGAAGGTGAGAAAAATTTCTAGGTAAGGGGATTTTAAAAACTGAGTGAAAATATTTTAAAAATACATTTACCTTTTGAAAACACCTTTGAAATTACTTATAAAAATACTATTTAAAATAAATATCTTGGGAAAATTATTTAAAAATCCTTTTAAAATACTTTTAATTTTAAAAATATATGTTTAAAAACACTTTACAAAATAATATATCAAATTGAAAACTCCATTGAAAATACTTACACATATTAAAACATTAATATTTTGTTTGAAAAAACTAATATAATATGAAAACAATATAATACCTATGAAAATATGAACACTTTTCGAAAATTCCATTATACTTTTTTGAAAATACCTCTTCATTGAAAATGCTTTGAAATAATCCAATACTTTTCATAAAATATTAATAAAGATTTTGAAAAAAACCATGGGGCCACATAAAACATTAAAGGTTGTATAGGGATACTCACTTTCCATAGGGATGGGTTTACCCCCCACTTCCCTGTCATGTATACAAAGATAGTGAGCCAATTTTTTTAAAAAAAAATTATCTTTTCTTTATATATATTATTTTCAATGGATTGTTTTCATTAATAACATGAAAATTCATTTTTACATTCAAAACCATGTATATATATATTAAAATATGATCATTCACCAGATATAAATTATTAAATTTGGTAAAAAAAATCTAATGAAATTTAGAATTTGAATAAATGCAAGGAATTTTAATTAACATTCATGTATTTAAAATTTCCTTATTAAACCCCTAAAAATTCATTATAAAATAACATAAAATGATAACCTTTTTCTTTAATAATCCATTATTGAATAATAAAATTAGATACCCTTTTTCTTAATTCAAAAATTAATTATATTATATATAAAATAATGGAGTAATTGTATGAAACCATCACATAAATTTATGGAAATTTTAAATTACTATTCACATAAAATTATATATATGTCATTTTTTTTATTATAGTAATGATAATAAAATATTTATGAAATTATAAAAAGTAACATTTCAAGTAATAAATTACATCAGTAAATATATATTATAAAAATTAAATAATAGATTATTTTTAAAAAAACTGAAAATTGTTTTAAATGAAAAGCCTAATGTTGTATAATTTTTGAAAATTAAATTTCATAAATATATTATAAATGAAACCCCATCACATGGACATAATTCTTAAAGAAGATATTAAATATTGGATATATATATATATCTCTACTTACTTATGTAATTATAAACATAAAATTAACATTCTGAAAAATTAATCTTATTAATGATTCAATAAGACACAGATAGATATATATATATATATTTCAATAATAAAACATAAAAATTGAAAATAACATATATTTCAGATATATTGGGGTTTTTGAAATTAAATATGCAATCTTATAACTCCTTGAAATTGAATATAATATTAAGGATAAAAGGATCCCCTTACATAATTATACATTCAATATGAATATACTTTAAAATTGAATATAACATACGTATGTATATATAATGTCAAATTTAAAAAATAAAATAAACTTTTGTGTACAAACCATTAAATACAATTTGGAAATTATAAACCTTAAAGTGAATAACATGATTTTTTAAAAGTAATATAATATATATAATACACAAAAAATTAATAAATATATTTTCATATACTAATCATGGGGTTTGAAAATAAAACTTATTTATATGCTTATTAAATATAGAATTACAATTAAATACATATATAAAATTATTAATAAAAGAGGTCCCATTTCTTTTTGGAAATCGATAGAGCGTTTCCTCCTTCTTTGGTTGTCTAAAAAAATGAAGGCAATGGTTTCTTTCAACCTAAATAAAATTTAAACCATGTGAAATGGAAGGATGAAAGTGTCCCTCAGTAGTGTTTCTTCTTTGAAACAAATTAAGGGGTTCTTAATATGTATTATAATTCATGTATATATATTATAATTAGATTAGGTAGTGACATCCCATGGATGCGTGGGGTTTGATAGTGAAAACAGTAGACATGGGAATCTATAAGCCAAGGAATATATGTTAAAAGATAATTTCTTTATATATAATAAATTTATATATAAATTGGGGTTTTAATATAAAACAAACTGATTAAATTAATAATAATTATAAATAATAATTTTGCTCAAAAATATTGGAGTTTTTTAGTGAATAGATTGATTGTGTAATTGATTCCATGAGGATGAAGGAGGATATGAATAAAACTAAACCAGTAGAGGCACTGAATCGGTGTTCTAATGAATCTAAATGAATAGTGATGTGGCTCACCCAGATTCACTTCAACTGGAGGCGATGGTGTGGGTATGGCTTTCAGTGGTGGAGGTCATCTGTGCATGTTTGATTGAAGGACAATGCTGGCGCTTGTGAGGTATCCATGGCGTTCGGTTGGTGTTTGTGGTCAAAAAATGGATTGGTGCGGAAGCCGACACATTGTCATTCCCCCATTTTTTATTACATTATTGTTTTTATTATTTTTTATGCTTAATATATACAAATATGTATATTTATATATATTAATATATCATATTCTATTTATTTTATAATCAAATCATCAAAAATATTTATCTAATAAAATAGTTTTTTTATGATTATGTATATATCCTACAAGTTATAAACTAAAAAATAAAATTCAATTGTCCTCATAATTTTTTATCTCATTTATATTCTAATTGTATAGTGAAAATTATTGTTATTATTTATCTATTCTATGTTTTTTATAATAATTTTTTTTAAATTTATCTCGAACCATAACTTTTTAACACTTTTGATATATATATATATATAATATAACTATGCGTGTATATCACAATATTTTATTTATAATTTTAATTATTGTTAAATATTTTATTTCTAATCAATGAAATTATTCTAATAAAATTTCAAAAATATCTTTTCATTTGTCAATATTAATTTTATTCCAGTTATTGAATATGTTTTTACTTGATCATAAAATTAAAATTGATATTGTATAGGTTTCTTATATTATTTGTGTAAAATTATAAAAATATTATTTTTATATCATTAAATATATACATGTTCATAATACATCTATAATTATTTATTTCAATTAATGTTATATACCATTAATATCTAGAAAATCATGGAACTTTTGATTCAATTTATTTTTATATGGTTATGTTTACCATTACTTAATATTTTATATTTCATAAATTGTATTATATATTTTAACTACAATTTTACTATCATAATTTCAAATTAAAATTAAATAAACTTATTTCTCAAACAATTCAAATATAGAAAAGTTAGTTATGAATAATTTAATTAGAATTATTCTATAATTTATAAGTAAAACATTAAATAAAAAAACATTTTTACTAAAACCATGGTGTGTTGCATTTTATTACACTTATATTGAATTTCAACCTTGAAATTGATTTTTCATACATATGGAATATTATGAAATTCTATATTTAGAATTTGTAAAACTATAATCGCTAGAGAATTATATTTAAAAAGGCCACTTAACTCCATAAGAGTTCAAAATTAGACATCTAACTCTTTGATTTTTCCACAAATTAAAATGTTATAAAATAGAGGTTTTCTAAACAAACATACATGGAAACATAATTTTTTAGCCAGTCATCACCATCTATAATGATATTAAAAAATTTTCTATAAAAACTAAATTGAATCCCTAGACCCTCACTGTTGGATCCAGCACAAAAATAATTCTATATATATATATTTAGAAAAATGTAACTAAAAAATATATAGTCATTTACATCTAAGGATATTTTCCATTTTTTTATTTGGATGAAAATTACCACTCTTAAAAATTATCAAATTTAAAATAACAAATAAAAAATTAGTTTTCAAACATTGATCGGGGTAGCTCATTATTAAAGCTAAACTTTAAGAAACTTATAAGTGATCCTGAAAACATCTTATAAAACATAGGTTGAGAAAAAATCCATAGTAAGGGGTTTTTAAAAATCTAGTGAAAAATATTTTTTAAAATACTTATACCTTTTAAATAAAACATTTAAAATTATTTTTAAAAAACATTTGGAAATACATAGATTTTGAAAACACTTTAAAAACACTTTTAAAGTACTTTTAATTTTGAAAACATGATTTTGAAAACACCTTTCCAAAAATAATAGATTTTTTATTACTCCATTGAAAATAATTATGCCTTTGAAAAAATTAATAAAAACATTGTGAATACTTACATAATTGTAAAACATTTTAATACCTTTGAAAATACTGAATATTTTGAACATTCTATAATACTTTGTAAAATACGTGCACTTTGAAAATGTTTAAAAATAATTGAGAGATTTATCAGTAAATATTAAGAATGATTTTGGAAAAAACAATGGGTCTACATTAAACTTTTAAGGATTTCTGGGTCTACCCACTTTCCATATGAATTGGATCACTCCCAAATTCAATTTCATGTTTGCAATATATAGTTTATTTTTTAAAACATTTTGATTTGGACATACATATAAATAATATTAAATGGTTTTTTCTATTAAACACTTGAAAATTAATTATTTCATTTTCACACATATATTTATATAAATATATATATTTTTTAAAATGGTATTTCATAGGATATTGCTTGTTAAATTTGGTACAAACAAATCTCGTGACATTTAGAATTTTTATAAATACATGGAATGTTTATTGACATCTATGTTTTTAAAATTTCATTTTTAAACCCATGAAATATATTTTATAAGAAAATGACATAAAATGATAACATTTCTCATTTAATACATCATTCTTGAATAAATAAATTAGATACCCATTTACATAATTCAAAATTTTATGCTTTTATACAAAAAATAATAATTTATAAATATATGAACCAATCACATAAAATCATAGAAATTTTCAATTACTATTTACATAAAATAATAGATACATTATTTTTATTTCATAGAGTAATCATAAGAAATAAAATTATAAAATTATAAAATGTAATATTTTAAGTAAAAAATATTCATCCTTGCATATACATTATACAACATGAAGAATAATATTTCTATTACATAAAATGTAAAGGAGTTTAAATCATATCCCTCACATAGTATAATATATAAAATGGAAATTACACAAACAGATAATAAATTAAATCCCCTTACATGGATATAACTCATTAAGAGAATATTAATTTGAAAAATAATATACGGATAAATATGTACAGTGATGCATAATAATAAACATGAAATTAAAATCCTTAAGAATAAATGTTCTTGAAGATGGAATAACACACACACATACACACACACATATATATATATATATATATATGTTTGTTTGTTTGTTTTTTGAATAATATTTAGATAAATCTTGAAAATAATATATAATTATCAAACAATGGGGTTTTTGAAATTAAACATATAATTTTATAACACATTGAACATTAATATAATTTTAAGGATAAAAGGATCCCCTTAAATAATTATTTTCATAATATGAATGAACATGAAAATTGATTATAAATTATATACACATATATATTGTTTAATGTTAAATTAATATATACTTTTTTGTATAAACCCTTAAATATAAATTTGAAATTATAAACCATAAATTCAATAACATAAATTTTTTTGAAAATAGTATATATATATAATACACCATTACATAAGTATGAAAATACTTTCATAATATAATCAGGGGAATTGAAAATTAAACATACATATATTTATGAATTATAGACATAAAATTACATATATATAGAAATGTTTTAAAAAATACAGTACACCTTACTTTCTAGAAATTGAAGGAGGCTTTCTTCTTACTTTTGGTGTTTGAATCGAAGGAAGTCACTGGCTTCTATCTACCTGAAGAACATTAAAACTAGGTAGAAATGAGAGGATGATGTCTTGGATCAGTTGGTTTTCTTATTCTTCAAATAAAAATATTTTATTCTTAATTTCTATGAAAAAACACACACACAAACATATATGTGTGTGTGTGTGAAAATATGGATGTGTAGTGGCTTCATAATGAAGCTAGGGTTTTGATGGTGAAAACTGTAGGCCTGTGATTATATAAGCCTTGAAATAAATGTGAAATGATCTTTTATTCCTATATAAGAAATTTCTATGGAAATTGGAGTATTTAAATTAAAAAACCAATTAAAATAATGATAATTATTGAATACTATTTTGTTCATCTATAGTGGAATAGGGAATTGTGCCTAAGACGATCATGTTGTTGACACTTTATGGATAATAGAGGAGATAAAGAAAAATGAGGCGGTGGAAGTGCTGGATCTCCGTGCCTGTGAAGATGTATGAACATTTAAGGGGTTTGGTTGGATTCATTTCAAATAGCGTTGATTATTTGGGTATGGATTTCTGTAGTGGTGGTCACCGGTGTCAGTCAGATTGGATGGAAATGACAACATTGGTTAAGAAACCATGGAATTGGTTCAGTGTTGGTGGTCGAGTATTGACTTGATAGGAAGACAACGCCATATAATTTTCCCACTTTTTATTACTTTATTGTTTTTTATTTTTATATTGTATATATATACATATAAATATCATATTCTACTTCTTTTATAATAAAATCATCATAAATATTTATTTAATCCAAAAAATTTATTTTGATTATATATATATATCACCAACATGTTATAAAATAATAATTTTAACTCAATTATCCTTATATATTTTTATACTATGTTTGTTTTATATTTTAATTTTATAATTTAAATTATTATTATTATCTTTCTATTCCATTTTTCTTATTTTTTTTGAATTTATCTCAAACCATCTTGTTTTAAAAAATTATATATTTTTATATACCTGTGTGTGTGTATCTTAGTATTTAATTTCCCATTTTAATTTTTATATGAAAATTTATTTTACAATTTTTCATTTATTTTATTAATATTTTAAAAATAACATTTCACGTATCGCTATCGGATTTATTCCGGTTGTTGAATATATTTATATTGGGTTAGCATATTAACCTTTATATTATATGTGTTATTATATTATCTGTTTAATTTTATACATATATAATTTTTATATAATTATATATATACATGTTCATAATAATTCTTGAATTATTTTTTTCAATTCATGTTCTATAATGATTATATTTTGTAAATCTCACCAATTCTGTTTCACTTTATTTTGATAAGTATATATTTACAATTAATTGGTATTTTATATTTCTTAAAATTTATTATATATTTTATATATAATCATACCTTCTAAATTTATAATTTTAATTAAATATATTTATTTCAAATATAATTTCAAATATAGATAATGTAGTTATAAATATTTTAATTTTCCTTATTCTATAAATTATACGAATAATATAAAATTATGAAGAATAAATTTATACTAAAATTCTAGGGTATTACATGATGGGTTTAATATTTATGTATTATATTTATTATATTATAATTCTTATTTAATTATAATATCATGTCTACTTTATTACCTCCCAGTCCATTAGAAAAAAATAAAGTCTCTTATGTGTACTCATGGACTACTCCCTCTATGAAGTGATGTGATTTTTTCATTATTGATTTACCTACATGGAAATAAAGAAATATTTAATGAATATATATTTCATATATGATATAATAATGAATATTTAAAGGTGTATTATTATATTTCTTTATTTTATTCAATATATCCCAAAGCTAAAATGACATTTAAGCTTATATATGACATACCATCATCAGGAAAGGTGTAATCCATGTTTGACTTTCAATCCTTTATGGAATACTCTATATATATATATATATTTTTATTTTATAATTATATCATCGGTAAAATTATTTATATTATGGAACCATGATCAATTTACATATACCGGAACCTCAAAACTGAAATTCTCATGAAAAGAAATTAGACAACAACAAAAAATGATGATTTTAATAAGGAACTACTAATAAATGTATGTTTAAATAAAAAATTGAACATATAAGGTATTATAATATTGAACATGACTCTGATAAAACTTATATTAAATTTAATATTATTTTAAATGAGGTTACAAAACTTTTTAAGCAAGTTGAACTATAGGTAATGGTTTCTAGAATCACTTTTGTTTTCACGACACATATACCAAAATCAACACTTATTTCCTTTGTATAATTTATAACTACACATCAATGAATTTCATGATTCTTACCATAAAAATATTGGGATTTAAAAATTCATTAAAGGTTCTCTTTTTAATGAGGTTTTGAATTAGATATTATCAATGCGATAAGGGTTCTTTGTCGTAATATTTCTTTTTCATGACATGTTTGATGTTATACAAAATTATTTTTAGTACAAATATCTACTACCAATTTGATATGGTATATCATTATTATGATTAATTTAATTATATTAAAAGTTTCATTAGAATTTATTCATTTATAGGTCTTATGATTCAAATTTTTCCAAAGCGGTAAGAGATTTATCTTTTAATCCCATTTTAATTGGGATTTTTATGCAATAATTTTCATTAAGGAAATTATTTGATCATTTTTTGATAAATAACATTCATTTTTATTCTCATTTGATTATTTTTATGGAATAAAATTTTTCCATTTATTTTCCACAATCTAATAACATATGTTTACGTTGGATTATTTTTTAAGAAAACTGAATTTGTTTTACTACTGGGTGAAAAATATTTTTAATCTATTTCTTTAATTTTTGAAAAAAAATAATAATAATTTTTTTATTATTATCCAATTATTATTAAATGTAATTTTTATACATTTCTTACATTCTATAAAAATGTTTCAAAGGAATATTATTATTGTTTTGGAAATGAATATCTCTTATCTTTTTATAAAAAAATGTGAAAGGAATCTATATTATTAACATACTCGCCATGAATGGAATTTCCCATCCTCATGACTGCTCAATGTTTTAAACCATCGTAAACAATTTTCTTAGGGACATGAACCAATGATACCATAAATATTCTTTCTCAATATGGTTTATGATTTTGTTGATGTGATATTTAGGACAAAAATCATTTTTGGAGGGCTATATTATGATGAATTAATGAAATGTTTATTAATCCCATTATCTTTACATAGTTTATGATATAATTATACGATGATGGATCTACAATATTGTATTACATGTATGTGTAGTTTTAATTATGTGACTTATTGTGTTATAAGTATATATACCTCTAATTCGTTGGGTAATGTTCTATATCTCATTAGATAATTATGGGACACATATTGATGTGCGGTTGATCCACTATGGGAAATGAGTTCATGTGATTGATCCACTATGGAAAACAAGTATTGATTCTAGATCCCTTATAAGAAGTAAGTGATGATTCCTGATCTGTTATGATAGAGTAAAAAATCATGAATGATCCATTATGATTCGATTCTCTTACTATTTAACCATGAAATATAAAGGTTTTATACACCTATTATGGTGCCATACTATTGTGATATGTTTTTGTGCTTATGGATTGAACACATTGTTCATATTTTACTAGTGAATATCTATCACCCTTATGATTCATGACTTTTTAAATGATAAATCTTCATACCATGAATCATGTTTATGATCAATGACTAATTGTGTATAATATTCTATGTTATATTTAGGATATCATTCCCTTATACTTATCTTATTGTTTGATGTGATAATAGATTGATATATCCCATAATTACCGTTAATAAGAATCCAAGATCAATATTTCTTATTCATCCTTTCACCAGGTTATGATGAAAGGTTTTAATTAGTGTTTCTTAAAAATGGTATAAAGTGTGAACAATTTCATGATAGATGATAAATAATGTACCCAAATTACATTTTCTTGTGTGTAGGCTCAAAATACACTAAAACATTATAGTTATGGAATGGATTATAATGTTATGTATTGAATACTCTTATAAAAAGAAGTATTATTTGTGTATGAAAATATTTGGTTGCTATGGGGACTTATTGTGTAACGCCCCAACCCTAGAATCCCGGAGTCGGTGAATTATTATGTATCATTGGAATGATCACAAAAGATCAAGTCTCGAAATACCGATTAGTTTAGTAGCCTTGTAAGTACTAGATACATTCATAAGGTTTACATTACATCATAAAATGGAAAACTACAAGAACAATGTTTCCATAGACAACACTGAGATACCATAGACTATCCCTATAGGTCAGTCATAATATACTTATTCGCATTCTAGGAAAAATAAAACATAGAAAGGGGTGAGGTTAGATGGTTAGTAGGGATTACAATATATAGGAAACATTCATAAATAAATATAAACATTTAAGGCAATGTATAAGACTAAAACAGAAGCCTTTTAAACTTCAACATCAACATAATATGGAAAAGATAAAATCAAAATAATGACATTTACATACTCTAATAGATATTATACTAGTTGAATAATCACATGCAATATCAATAGCCACTTTCATAATGATGGAATTCATAATGCCAAACGTCATAACCACATAGTCAAGGCTTTGTGTTAAGACTAAAAATAAGATTTTGTCAAGTACTTGTACCAAAACACTAGTTTGTATCATGAAACCTACTTATGCAATGAGGAGCAATAGAGGGCTCCACCCATCACTTACTAAGTCCAATACATTCCTCATATGAAAAAGTTTAAACATAACATAAACATTTGTATTAAAACTAGCATAAAAAATGTGAATACATTATCCATAAACCATAAATGGTAAAAAAAATAACACACCCACAGTCAAACATATCACAAAACCATCAGTACAATATGGAGTATTTGTATCACAATAAATTATCTTAAAACAAGTTTAAAATCCATCACATGATGTTGATATAGATGAAAATGATTTTTAAAAATCTTTGAGAGAAATATCCCTTTTTCATGAAAACATTAAAAAGTCAAACGATTTATAAAGGAAGACATTTAAAGACATTTTTGAATGAAAGTGTCGCATAACAATTTTAAACTTTTGAAATGAATTAACATTTTAAAAACATTTATGTCCATATAGATAAATCCTTGAAACCCATTTTGAAAACATGGACATTAATGAGAATGATTTAGAGGAATAAATATTTAAGACATTTGAAATGATGTTTTAGTAATAAATTCCCTTAAAATAATCCGTTTTAAAACTCTTTCATGAAACAAGGACATGGATAATAAATATGTCCCATTGTATACATACATAAAAACATCCTCGGATAATAAAGAGATTGTGAAATTAACCCTTACCTTGTACTTTTCCTTGGTCGAGGGTAGGTTAAACTCTTGTATAATGGTGAAATAATTGTTATTAAATTATACAAGAATCATATACATTAATATGATATCATATATGATCTTTTAACATTTCTTTGTTAATAATATCTTAGTATTATCGTCGGTTTGGGTGTTAACTGATTCGTTTTCCTTTATATGCTTAGTTACATAAGCCATGATTGTTATGGATAGGATTTATCTTATTCATATTCATAATGATATTAAGTATTTAAAAATTATTTTTTATCATTTAATTAAAATTAGTCTTGAATGGATACGATAGGGAATGAATCTCGTCGTGTTCGTGGAAACGGTAATCCGTACGTACGCACGAGCGACAATATCATTATTTTGATAATAAAATAATATATAATTGGATGGCATATCATATATACAGAATCATTATCCTTTTATATTTATTATTTACTTCAGTTAAACATCATTATTATACCCATCCAAATAATAGTGTATTGAATAAAAATTACACCACGACATGGAGACGGTAAGTCGTACGTACGCACGTATAGTGACATGTCATTCAAATGATGGATAGAATAATAAATATGGTTGTAACATATTTATAATAACATCACAGTATATATAATATACTGGAGGTATTATTTTATAATGGAAACTCCAAAGAAAGTGTAAGTGGAAGAAGAAAGGAACTTGAGGAGCTGATGAAATATTTACCTCTTCTTCAGGTTCTTTCTTTTGATTTGATCAAAATGTCTCCATAGGTTGGATTTATGACTAAATTAAGGCCTCTAATATTAAGGGAGGAACTTTTAAAGAGTATTTGGGCTGGGTTTTGCCAAGCCAAATGACGTTGAAGGTGTGAATTAGAGAGAATTGGGAGTGCCCATTTATAAGAGGGGTGAGGGGCACCTTAGGAAAAGCTAGAAATATTATTTTATAATAAAATCATTTTCAGTTTCTAAAGGCTCCAAAATAGATTATTTAATGTATATGGTGGGTATGGGTATAAAAACACTCAACTAATAGATTTTATACAGCTTTAGGTCACTATATTAACTTTATCTTTTAGATTTAACTCTTAGTTAAATAGTTTGACATTTACCATGTCTCTTTTTATTTTTATATTATATGGTTAATAAACGTACAATATACTTCCATGAGAACCCCAAGGGGTTCATTAATGATACAACTATCATTATATAAGTCTTTTGGCCCAACCTCAGATTTTTAGGAATGGAATATAAATTATTAATATAATATTTATTTTAAAAACACTTTTCTCTCAATTTCGGCACTCTTTTTGTATTTTGTTTTTTTTCTAAATTCATAACAGCATTATTACTTCAAAAAAATTCATCTAACCAACCCTAACATGTCATATTAACCTATATAATTAGTTTAATTCATAAAAAGTCTAAAATTACATTTATTTAGATATTTATAATATAAATTATTTTAATAATTCATTAATTAGGTAATTATTGCATCATCATTGTGTCATAAATAAATTTAATTATTTAATGTCTAAAAATAATAAATAAAATATAATTATGTACGAAATATTTTTAGCTTTCTAATGAATATTTATATTCAAATTTATCTTATGTATAACCCTAAATTAAAAATGGTTTAGTTATTAAACTTTGAATTTAATACTTTTAACCCTTCTTTGAATTAAATAATAATAAATGTCCTAATCTAATCAAAGTGGAGCTAAAGATCATATTTTTTGTTCCTAAGGTTTTTTTGGTTGAATTAAACTTATCCAATAGAATTAGAACATGTTTTAGGGTAATAATAATATCATTTGTACCCTTAATTACCTTATTTACTTTTAAACGTGGTAAATAAAAGTAAAAAGTTACTATTCCCCAAAAATATTTTCATATTATTGAACCAAATTTTTCTTACTGATATCAACCATGTCTCTCAGATTTTTAAAATCAAACTCAGAGAAATGGTAAAATTACCTTTTATTCAAGTTTGCAAATTCTCTTAAAAGTCGGTAAAATACGATAAAAAGTTCAATAAACTTTTTCTATATCTAAACTTATTATAAAATGAATCCAATGAATTATATTGAACTTATATAGGTATTATGTATCTATTTTACCCTAAAATATATTTAAATAAAATAAATAATTATTCAAATAAAAAGTCAGTTTTAACCAATAATTGAGTGTTTTCACTATTCATCAAAAATTGAAAGTTTTCAGAAAAATACCAAAATTTAACCCTAAGCTAATTTTGATATTCTGAATTAAAAAATTAAGTTTCATTTACCAAATTAAAAACATAGATTTTTCATTTATTAATTTAAAAGCAATTCCCGTTGTCGAAACCAAAAATCTTGTTTTTATGAAATAATAACTAACAAAAGATTGATATATGTTTATGTTCAATTTCAATGTGAAATTATTTCCAATAAATAACATTTGATTAAATGGTCAAAATATAAAATCTATTTATACTTCCAAAATATTAAAATTTATAATTTATCACTACAAATTATTTTGATTAAAAAAGTTGTTTTCAGTTAAAATATAGTATTTTTCACTGTTCACCCAAATATGAAAGTTATCAGAAAAACACCAAAAATTAATTAAAACTAAATTTTTATGTCCTGATTCTAGAGAAGAATTTTATTTTGACAAATTGAATATATAAAAGTTTCAAATATTGTATTTAAAAAGGGTTATCCATTAAATGGTGGTAAAATTTCTTTTTAAAAAAAATACTTCTTTTATCTGAAAAAAATGAATTTGTTTTTTCATTATGTCTAAGAAACTCATAATATGGATTATAAAATTATAAGTATGATATAAAGTTCAAAATTTACTTAAAACTATTCATAAACTCATTTGAAAGGCTAATTTGATAAGTCGTTGTGCGCTTAAACTCGGTGTTACGTGTAGTGCAAGTTATTGAATTACCTTGAAAAAATAACGTACTATGAAATCTTAGGGTGCTACATATTGGGTGACTATAAAATTGTGTTTGGTACATAATTGATTTCCTCATACTAGTACTTAAAATAATAGAGATAATTGGTTTTATTCCCTAGGTATCGAATCCCAATGCCAATGGTTTTGGAGGCACATTTAACTTTCTAACTCATATTCAATCACCAGCGTGACAATATGAATGGATTATTTTATTCAGGGTTCTCATGAGATTCATTGATATTATACTCCCAAAATAGTGATCCAACCTACTGATGATATATTGTATGGGTTGGGGATAGTGTCCCCTCTGGACTTTAGGGATACAACCATCATCACAGTTGAATCATATGTTTGCGGTCTCAGATTTTGGCCATGTTCAAGAACCCTGGTTGATTTTCAATTACACCTGACCAGTAAAAGGTATCATACATTGGTTGGTATATTATGTGATAAATCCATATGGACTTAAGGGAGATCCTAAAAGTGAAAACCATAAATAAAGAACTATTTAATGATACATAACAAGTAAAATTTCATGCATGATTGATCTATTTTTCATTTAAAGGATTTAATGTCAAGATCCCCATTTATATTTTCATATGTATTAGAGACTTTTTGTTTTTTCATAGACCTGCCTTATAATGATAGTAATTATTTAGGGAGAGATAACTATACTTAATATTTCATATCTTAGTTGAGAGGATGGTAGGTCATCTTATCCCATGAAATGTCTAATTTACAACTTTTAGAATCTATAATAGATTCATAATATATTCATGAAATCCTTGAAGGTAACAATGTTGGTTACATTGGTCATGAGAATGTTCAATTTATACAATCCATTGTTATGAGCATTTATATATCTATGAGGTCCTCTATATTCCCTCTTAATGGTTGGTTACACAGTGTTTTGAAGCCACACGATTAGGAAATCTATAAATTATCATTACAAAGATAGGAAATAAGTGTTTTTTCAGTATATAGCCCCTGATATAGGAATTCTATATATCCCTACAAATAGAACCCATACCAAAATAGATTTATGTTGTTTAATTAGACACATTATAACTTTTATTTCCATTTGACAAGGACTATTTTGTTGCATTGTGAGGCATGTATCCAGGAATAATGATTTATTTATGTGGTCTACTCTCTAGGATCGACATTGTGCCCTTTTAGTTCATTTATCCTGATATAATGTTGTGACTTTTATGGTCATGAATCAAGGGCCATATTTTCTTCTATTTAATGTAATAAAATAAATTCTTATTATTAGTATTATAATTTCCCTCATGGGTTACATATAGATGAATGATATATAGGAATAGTTAGTGGGGAACTTATGCCTGGATGATCATTTCAAATTAATCTTTTTAATCTTTTACTTGTAATATGGGAAATGGTTAGGTAATATACCTATTAATCAGACCGTTGTTTTTTATCATTGATATAGGTTAATAATGATATTAATAATAAAGAAGTGGTAACTATAGTGGTATTATCTTATATGCATTCCATACTCCATTCATTGGTAACTGGATAGTGAATGAAGTCTAGGTTCATGTGGTGATATAGACCAATGAAGAAATGTTGGGATTCACATGTGATTGGAGATCGTATAGACCTCAAGAACATTTATTTTATATTTCAAAGGATTATCAAGGGATTATATTAGTAGCAAATAGTCATGGTGATGGTCGAAAATGACCAAGGTAGAGGAGTTAGGAAATTTAGTCTTAGACCTACTCAACTATAGCCCATCAATATGACACATAGGGGAGGACTGATAACATGATACTTATAAGAGGTCACCTCTTTGTAGTCAAAATGAGTGAACTAGGAAACACAGAGTTTCTATGGTAGCTTATGAATTGGAACCCCAATTATCAAAGGAAACATGATTGATTATATATCTTGGATTCTATCAGTTTGGGAGGAAAATAATGGGAGAAATAATATTGGATGACTGATTCCAAATATCATAGTAATACATGATTAAAATGTGGCACACAAATGTGCATGGTACCTTAATCATGTAATTCATTTCTAATTGGGGAAGGCTTTGAAGAAATAGGATTTTGTGGTATCAACCATGTTAAAAATATGTTTAAGAGGATATATTGATTAATTATACCCATGTAGGTGACCAATGTATAGGAAAATCTATTATGTGGCCATAATATTTAAAATATGGATCATTTATGAGGAAAATGAACTTAGGGAAAATATTTTTCATTGATGAACTATCTAAAAGAAGAAAATATATACAGTATGAATAATGAATTTCGCATATTATATTAGTTACATATGTGGGGGAAGCTTAAACAAATGTCATTTTTAAGGATTCAAATGATATAATAATTACATTTGTCCCCGTTGATGAGGAATATGTGTCATAATCCTTTTCCAAATATTCTATATAGTAGGAAATGCAATTCTTTTTTGTGAGGGATCCCTCCATGATGAATCCATTCATGAATTAATTACCTTATATCTTATACAAGAGTCACAATAAAGTGTTTATATGGGATATTAATCATTGAATATAATTTATATTGCATGCTTTCACCTTCTTCGGTTTACATTTAGAAAATTTTGTATAGATTTTGGGATTAATTTCACAAATTAAGAGCATCAAATATTGTAAGATTTTTTGAAAAAAATCAGTGGGAAATACTTCTCTATTTAAGTGTGTGTTGGGGTGGTATTTATTGGTAGAACACTTAACCTCTCCCATGAAATTTGAGTATAAATCCACTATATAGGAAAACTAGTTTCACATAGTCCTTCCACCTTGGTGCCATAAATGACAACATGACATAGATTTATTATATAGAAAATGATTTAATATAATGTGACCACAATGTTTACCAATTTAATTTTATATGGGTTAACGTTATAGGATAGAAAATTATTGAATTATATGAATTTATAAAGGAAATATAAAGACTCGGCCTTAAACATTACATAATCTTGAATTAAATGAATAATTCATATTGAGGATCTTTTCAGGTTTATATTTTTAGAGAATTAGGCCATACATATTACATATAAACATGAAAATTACATTTAGGCACTACTACTCAGTATCCATTTTATTTGAAATATAAACTCTTAAAAAGAAACATGTCTTCTTCCATGTTTTAGACAGCCTGACTTTTCCTTGATCTCATCCTTGACCCTATTCATCTTTAAGTACTATGGAAACCATTTCAAAAACTTGGGGTGAGAATAAAAAGCTCAGTAAGGGTTATAAAATAATGAAAAGAAACAATAGTCCATCAATAAATACAAATCAATGAAACCATACTTTTCAATCAAAACATACCTCATGAAATCATAATATTTATGAATAACATACAGAAATCATAAACCATAAAGGTATCTTGTGGAATTCATCACATACTTATATTGTAGTTATCGATGATACATAGGGAGTCACATTTCTAATACTCATAATAGTGTATTCCCTAAATATTTTAGGAGAAACATTAACGTTTACCTCTATCACATTACCTAATGCATTGGAGAGCTATCTTGTGATCACCCGCCCTAGGTTTATCACAGAACCACCCATATACATAAACATTTCCCAATAACCATAACATAATCGTAACACATAATACAAGTATAAAGGAAAGATAACATTTACACATTCCAATATATCAAATCAAGATATTGAAATAAAAATTTCTTTATCAAACCATTTTCTAAACCATTTAAAACATTTAATACGGATATTTTTTAATCAAAGTGTCCCATACCACTTTTACGATTTTAATGAATTATAATTTGAAAACATTAATTTCAATATAAATAAATCCTAAAAACCAGTTTTAAAACTAGTAAATTAATGATAAATGTTTAGAATAACAAAACATAAAAACATTTAAAATGATATTTTAGTTAAAGAGTTTTTACCAAAATGAGAGACTCTTGAGTAAAAATAATTAAGGAATAAAATTGAATAAAAACGTTATAATATCATTATAATAAATGTATTCATGATATAATATGAAAAAGGATAGTATATACACCATATAAGAGTGAATTGGTGCATAACAACAATGAAGTCTCACTGGAATGTAAATTGAGATGAAATCCCGTATAAAAATTGTATCCTTAGATTAAGGATAAATAAATTACATAATAATGTGTGAAAAATATAAATACACTAAATATTATTGGATATTCAGTTTAAATCAATCAGAGAACCTTCACACTCATTATTTTTTAATAAAAATCCAATGACTTCGATGTTTAACTCAATGAATGGAAATTGAGTTAAAATTACTCTTATCAAGTTCATATCGATGACTTGAGAATTTATCAATGGAGTGATAATCTGTATCAAAAGTATATCCACAAAAAGGGGAGGGTAAATTAAAACATAAATAAATAAATAGTGATTCCACACATAATCATAGCGTGACATAATTAAGAATTAGAATATTAACCCAAGGAATAGATAGTGGGTTAAAAGGATCCCTTACCGATTTGGTAACTTACGAAACATACAACCCATGAAATAGGAATCATTCAACGAATATGTAAATACCCATAAATGAATGTATATTACACAAAGAGTACAAATCATTTTCAGTATGTACACCACACAAAGGAAATAGTTACAATGTATCATGAATCTCACAGGAATAAAAAGTGATGATGAAGACACCTTACCACGTTGTAATCATTCGAGTCATATGACCAAAAGTTAATTACCACCAAATGATTCACATGAATAACATGAATATAAAGATAATCATGATAATATATATCAAATGTAAGTACACAATACAACACATGCAATAAAATAGTGGTGAACAATGGAAATCTCACAGAATTAAAAGTGAGATAAGAAACCCCTTACCTCGTTTCCGACTTGACTCGTTTGTTCCTTGTTTTTCCTGAATAAAAAAAATTAATTTATACTTTCTTAATAACTTTTTTCAAGTTTATTATTATTTTTATATCACTTATTACATTGTTCTAAACATTATGAATTCATTTAAGTTAATAATGGCTATTTGGTTGATACATGGTACTTGAGTGAAAATAGACTTCTTATAATTACATGTTGTCCTTGTGGTCAATATTTCATTATCTCTAGAATGATATTCATGATTTAGATATCATATATATCATATATATTCAGTATATATATTTATTTATAATAGTACATAACATTTGGAGGTAAGAAATGAAATGCACCATTCAGGGAGACGGTAAGATATACGTACGCATGAACGGTACTTTCATTTATATTTGTTATTTTAATTGATTTAAAACATAATGATACATAGTTATATTATAATTACAGTATAATATTATATATAATAGCATTAACTCTATCCTTTATATGTCCCACATATGGCATTAATGAGTCATATCACTTTGAGGGGGTGATAGTCCACACTTCCTCAAATGAAATTATCATGTTTACCCATAATGGAAACCATAAAGCTATGCTATAAAAGAAAAAATAAAAAAGCATAAATAAAACATAAACATAATATATATCATATATAAATACATTTCTATCTTAATGGACACCATGAGATGCGGTAGGAGATAATTGACCAATCATCGTTTCATTAGGCGTTAGTTTTCCATCCAAAGAAACAGTATGTTTTTTACCCATTAAATGGAGGTGTGTGTAAGTGTAGATTGAATTCTTATCATAAAAAAAATCCTATTAAGGATACTGGTGTATTTATAATAGAAATTCATTAAAATATTTTAATGTTTAGATAAGTAAAATAAAAGAAAATAATTTAAGAGAAATTGTTACCTTTAATTCGGGTAACTCCCTTAGGATTGAACCAAAAGGACCACTTGAAGTGCCTTCTGCCTAAGGTAAGGAATCTAAGAGGAATAGGGGGATCTTTAGAGATTATTTGGGTCGGGGTTAGATGAGCCAAGGGGATTTAGATGTGTGAGTAATGGGTTAGAAGTGAAGGATTTTTATAAGGGGGAGGAGGGGATCTTCTGGAATGTGTAAAAATATTATTTTATTATACAATGATATTTGGTTTATAAAAGTCCAAAACTAATTAAATTCAAATATAAGATGACTAATGGTCGAAATAAAATCATACAAAGAGAATTGGACAGGTTTGGGATGTTCTTTTAATATCTATAATCTTATTTATTTAAATCATTTATCAATGAGGTAAATACTGCATCATTTTTGTGTCATAAATAATTTTATTAATTTGATGTCTAAAAATTATAAAAAAAATACCAGGATGTATTAAATATTTTTATCATTCCAATGAATATTTATAGTCAAAAAGATAACCTATATAACCCCATGTTAAATTTAATTTACTAAAAGATTTTTTTTTGTCATTTTGGTCTTTACTTTAAATTAATTAATCTAATGTATCATTATCACTCCCAAGTGGATCAATGGGGTCCCAAAATCTACCCAAATATTATCATGGTTGTAAATGACTCAACCAATAAGGTTAGCACAAGTGTTAAGGTAATTTATTTTTTTTATAATATTCTTTTTACCTTCAATTATCCTATTTACCTTTAACCGCGAAAAATAAAAGCAAAAAGTTACTATTCACCAAAAATTATTTTTATCTTATTGAACTACATTTTACTTACTAATAAAAAACATGTATGTCAGATTTTTGAAATCCAATTCACAGAAGTAGTAAAATTTCATTTAAATGAAAAAGTTAGTTTCTTAGTGGTTTCACTATTCATCAAAAGTTGAAGATTTTATGAAAACTACCAAAAATTCAGCCTAAGCTATATTTTATATTAAGAATTCAGAAATAATGTCTATTTTAAAAAATTCAAAACACAGTTGTATTAATTAATTTAAAATTGATTCTTTTTATCAAAACAAATAGCGTGTTTTTAATAAACAATAACTATCAAAAGATTGATACTTTTTTATGTCCAATTTCAAAGTGAAATTAATTAAAATGACCAAAATTGGATTAAATGGTAAAAAAATACTATAATTACACTTTAAAACCAATTAAAAATATAATCTAACCATATAAATAAATTATATTAAAAATCACTTTTTAATTAAAATACATTATTTTGAACTATTCATAAAAAATGAATTTTATCAGAAAAATACCAAAAATTTACCCAAAGTAAATTTTGATGTCCCAATTCTAAAAAAGAATTTTATTTTTTCAAATGGAACATATAAAAGTGAAAAAAACTATATTCAAAGATGTTTATTCATCAAAAGGCCAAAAATCAACCTTTTAATGTAAATTATGCATAAAATTAGATTCATTCACATTTTAAGTCTCTAACTTTTATTGGTTAAATGTAAAAACATTTAACAAACATGTATAATCACATTGTAGTTAGTTCTGTTAATTCCCACCATTACAAAGACTATGTCTTAACTACCATTTAAAATAATAATATTCTATTATTAGTGTGCAACATAAAATTTCAAAGAAACCCGTTGTAGCGTATCAGGTACTCCATCGAACATAGCGTCCTCTTTAAGTAGAATTTAGTTCAAAAATATTAATAAATTTGAAAATTTTCATGTTATTTATTTAATAGGGATGTTACATCTTTCCTTACTTTTGGAAATTGAATCCTCGCAATTTTAAAACCATGCTTGGAAACTTCTTTGAAAGTCCCACATCATAAAAATAGTCAACAAAACTATTACTTTAAAATAATGAAAGAGAAGAGAAAAGGTCATCCAAGATAACCCATAATAGGATTCCATGTAGGAAAACATGGATATGGAAGAGAAAACAATCTGTCATATTCGGATGGAGAGTGATAGAAAACATGATCAGGAGAAAGTTAACCACCAAAAAATCAAAAACATAGGATGTGTTAAATGGTCTTTCGGATTACCCTATAAGAAAAGTAAACCAACAAAATTTCTGTTTTATGTTCCTTTTAATAATGTTTAGGAATTCATTTACTACATAGAGTAATAACATAAGAAAATATACTTACCTTCAGGTAGATTTTCATCCTTTAATAAGTTTCTACCAAAAACTAATCGTTCCTCCAAACAATGAGCATTCAAAAAGACTTGGTCATATCAAAAGCACAAGAATCATATTCTAGAGAACCACATAATACAAAAAAGAAAAACTGTACATTTCCCTTGTCTTTGGACATCTAATAAAACCAAAATGGTTAGTGTGAGATAAGATAATACCAAAAAAGGGAGATATTTTACAAAAATAAAAACTACTCTTAATCTCCAAAATTTTCAAACAAAACCCCAAGTTCAACAAAGGAAATTCAATAAACAATTATACCTATAATTCTTAAAAAGTAATCCAGACTAATATTGAAACCCAAATCTCATAAAGATTTAATTACATAGTCTTCCAAGATAAATCTTAACATTTATATCCAAATAACATCAGTTAGTCATAAAGTCTTATATTTGAAAAGAAATTAACCTAATCACATATTCTCTATGATAGGTTAATCATTTTCATAAATAAACCAAATCTCCATATGTCCACAATAAAAACATAGATTCTTCTAAACTAAAATTTCAACGACTATTCCACAATTGAAATCCCATAGTATTCTATATTCCTTAGTAATATAGTGTTTCCTCAAAAGAGAGAATGTCTTTCACAATAACCTTTCTCCCTTAATCACCATATAATTTTCCTATACTAAGTATATCCATTTGATAAAACATAAGTTCCAAAAATAAAATTATTCTTGTTCTATAAAATCATTTTTCTAAAATAATAAGTCATACTCAACAAAGACTTCATGTAGGCCAGTGGTAGGTGATGCACTCTTGTCACCCTTCGGTTGTGGGTTCGATTCCTGCGACCTTTATGGATGTGACGGGTTGTCACCCATCCTATGGGTTGTCCTTTTTATTAAACTCAAAAAATAACCCCAACATGCTTTAACCTCAATGGTTTCTTTATTCCTCTCATTTTCATCCCAATTTATTATGATCTCAACATATTAATTCATAACGTCATATATATTTTCATTTTTTTTATTTCACCACCATATGATAAAATGAAATGATCCCCAAAATGAAGAACATCATACCCTGATCATGGTGTCCATTTGGTTTCATCATCATCTTGTTCACATAGGTAGAAGGTCCATGAATTACAAAAATGATTTAGAGACCCTATAAATCATTTTCATCCTCCATACAAATACACCTTGTATAACAAGGGTCATATAGGTGTTCATAGAAATACAGTTTTAAAAAAAAATCATGTATGACATATAATTTCAAAACAACTGATAAACCATGATTTATATAAAATAGTTTGACCAAATTTGAGTTGAAAATTTCAATTAATGGTCCTTTTAAAATAAAATTGGAATATGCTGAGGGACTATATTGTAAAATAAAATATAAATAGGTTGTGAAAGGGTCTCCTTCTTCAGTACCTTTTTCAAAATCATAATTTTCTTCAAAATCTTATGATAAGGTAAAATATTTGAAAATGCCTTGATAATAATTACCCTTCTTGAAAATATGAGAATATTGTGAAAAAAGGGTTTGTCTAAATACAACCCATTATCCATGATGATAAAAAGGTATAGTTGAGGTGTTTGATATCTCAAAAAACTTCTTTCAAGTGAGTTTTATGCTAGAAAACGTTTCACAATCATTCGAACATAACTTTGCAATAATTATTACAAACAAGTCATCAGGAAGAGATCGGAATGTCATTTGAGATCCTCCTCCATCCATTTTTAGCTGATATTCCTTGATCTGAAATAGTTATAAAAAAAGAATTTAATGGAAATAATAGACATAGGGATTAAACATGTGCCTAACAAAAACTCATAATCCCTAAGGTTCTCTAAAATGACTGATGATACCAACTATAAGGACTCGGCATTAAACATTACATAATCTTGAATTAAATGAATAATTAAAATTGATGAGCTTTTCATGTTTAGAGTTTTAGAGAATTAAGCCATAACAGTTACATATCAACTTGAATAATACATGTACACACTACTACTCAGTATCCATTTTTATAAAAATATAAACTCTTAAAAAGAAACATGTTTAGTTCCATGTTTTAGATAGTATGACTTTTCCTTGATTCCATCCTTGACCCTATTAATATTTATGTCCTGTGGAAAACATTCCAAAAACGTGGGGTGATCATAAAAATCTCAGTAAGGGTTATAAAATAATGAAAAGAAGCATTATTCCATCAATAAATACAAATCAATGAAACCATACTTTTTAGTCATAACATACTTCATGAAATCATAAGATTTATGAATAACATGCAGAAATCATAAACCATAAAGATAACCTATAGAATTCATAACATACTTACATTGTAGCTATCACAGCTACATATGGAGTCACATTTGGAATACCCATCACAATATATTCCCTAAATCTCATAGGAGAAACATTAAAGTTTGCCTCTGTCGTGTTACCCAATGCATTAGAGAGATATCTTAGGCTCACCTGCACTAGGATTATCACATAACCACCCATATACATAAACAATTACCAATAACCATAACAAAATCATAACACATAACACAATTATAAAAGGAAAGATAACATTTATACATTCCAATATATCAATTCATGATATTAAAATAAACAATACTTTATCAAACCATTTTCTAGACCGTTTAAAACATTTAATAAAGAGATTTTTGAATCAAAGTGTAAAATACCACTTTGAATATTTTAATTAATTATCATTTGAAACCATTAATTTACATATAAATAAATCATAAAAACCATTTTTAAAACATGTACATTAATGATACAAATTTAGAAGAATAAATATTTAAAACATTTAAAATGATATTTTAGTTCAAGAGTTTTTATCAAAATGAGAGACTCTTGAATAAAAATAATTGAGGAATAACATTGAATAAAAACTTTATAATATCCTAGGAATAAAGGGATTCATGATATGATATTCCAAAGGAAAGTATATACACCATACAAGAGTGAATTAGTGCATAACAACAATGAAGTCTCAATGAAATGTAAATTGAGATGCAATCCCTTATAAAAATTCTATCCTTAGATTAAGGATAAATAAATTACATAATAATGTGTGACAAATATAAATACACTCAATATGATTGGATATTCATTGTAAATCAATCAGATAACATTTACAGACATTCTTTTCAAGAAAAAACCAATGACTTGGATGTCTAACTCAATGAATAGAAATTGAGTTAAAATTACTCTTGTTGAGTTCATATCGATGACTAGAGAATTTATAAATGGAGTGATTGTGTGTATCAAAAGTATATCTACACAAAGGGAAGTTTAAATTACAACATAAATAAATAAATAGTGAATCCACATATAATCATATCATGACATAATTAATAATTGGAAGATTAACCTAAGGAATATGAATTGGGTTAAAAGGTTCCCTTATCGATTTGGTAACATACCAAACATACAACCCATGAAAGAGGAATCATTAAATGAATATGTAAATACCCATAAACAAAATTATATTACACAAAGAGTACCAATCATGTGCATTATGTACACCACACAAAGGAACGAGTGACAATATTGCAGGAATCTCACAGGAATAAAAAGTGAGACAAAAACACCTTACCAAGTTGTAATCAATCAAGTTGTATGAACAAAAGTTAATAACCACCAAATGATTCATAGAATAACATGAATATAAATAGAATCATGATAATGTATATCAAATTGCAGTACACAATACACCACATGCAATAAATAAGTGGCGAACAATGGAAATATCACAGAATTAAAAGTGAGATAAGAAACCCCTTACATCATGTTTGACTTGACTCGTTTGTTCCTTGTTCTTCCTGGATAATAAAATAAAGCTAATTTCTACTTGATTAATAACTTTTTACATGTTTATTATTCTTTTTATATCACTTATTACCATGTTTTAAAGATTATGAAATCATTTAAGTTAATAATGGTCGTTTGGTCGATATTTGGTACTTGAGTGAAAAATAGACTTCTTATAATTACAAGTCTTCCTTGTGGTCATCAGTCCATTATATCCAGAATTATATTCATGATTTAGATATCATATATATCATATATATCCAGTATATACATGTATTTATAATATTACATAAAATTTGGAGGTAAGAAATGAAATGCACCGTTCATGGAGACGGTAAGCCATACGTACGCATGAATGTTACTTCAATTTCTATTTACCATTTTAATGGAATTAAAAAATTATAATACATAGGTATATTATAATTCTAGTATAATATAATATATAATATAATTAACACCATCCTTTATATGTCTCATATATGGCATTAACGATCCATATCACTTTGAGGGGGCGGTAGTCCGCACTTCCTCAAATGAAATTATCGCGTTTACCCCTAATGGAAACCATAATGGTATGATATAAAAGAAAAAATACATAAGAATAAAGAAAAAATAAACATAATATATATCATATATAAATACTGTTCCATCTTAATGGCCACCATGAGAGGTGGTAGGAAATAATTGAACCATCATCATTTAGTGAGGCGTTAGTTTTCCATCCACAAAAACAGTTTATTCTTTACCCATTATATGGAGGTGTGTATAAGTGTAGTTCGAATAAATCTCATAAAAACATCCTAGTATACTTAAGATATTGATGTTATTATAAAATAAAGTAATGAAAAGAGTTTAGGGGTTGTAGAAGTAAAATAAAAAAAAATAATTTAAGAGAAACAGTTACCTTTAATTCGGGTAACACCCTTTAGTTTGAACCAAAAGGACCTCTTGAAGTGTCTTATTCCTAAGGTAAGGCTTCTAGAAGGAATAGAGGGATCTTCAGAGCTTATTTGGGAAGGGGTTGGATGAGGCAAGGGTCTTGATAGGTGTGAGGAATGGGTTATAAGTGAGGTCTTTTTATAAGGGGGAGGTGGGGCTCTTTTGGAAAGTGTAAAAATATTATTTTATTATATAATTATATTTTGTTTATAAAGGCCCAAAACTAATTAAAGTCAAAGATAATATGACTAATAGTCGAAATAAAATCATCCAATAAGAATTGTATAGGTTTGGATGTTATTTTAATATTTATAATCTTATTTATTTAAATAATTTATTAATGAAGTAAATACTGCATCATTTTTTGTGTCATAAATAATTTTATTTATTTGATGTCTAAAAATTATAAAAAAATAAAATGATGTTGTAAATATTTATATCTTTCCAATTAATATTTATATTCAAAAATATAACTTATATAATCCCATATAAAAATTAATTTACCAAAAGATATTTGTTTGTGTCATTTTGGTCTTTACTTTAAATTAACTGATCTAAAGGGTCCTTATCACTCCCATGTGGCTCTATGGGGTCAAAAAATTGACCCAAATATGACCATGGTCATAAATTAATCAACCAATAAGGTTAGGAAATATGTTAAGGTAATTTTGTATGATTATCAAATTCTTTTTACCCTGAATTCACTACTGGAAAAGGATGATTTACCAATGGTTCTGAACTGTTGGGAAAGGCCAAAGAACTGTTGGTATACCTTATACCAAAGGTTCTATGAACCATTGGTAAGTAGGCCTTTGCGATAGCTTTTCCCAATGGTTTACATAGAACCTTTGGGATAGGTTTGAAAAATTAGCCTATCCCAACGGTTTCCCCTAAACCATTGGCAAAACCAACATTTTCCCATGGTTCCAAATGGTTTTAAAAATCGATGGGAATGTATTTTTACCAATGTTTCGCTTTGAACTATTGGTAAAAACATTCAATGAACCCAATTCCAACGATTTGAAACCGTTGGCATAGGCTATGCTATGAAAATTGCACAGCAGCCTGCAATTTGCACAGCATTGGCAGGGTGTCCATCCATTCAGGTAATTCTCTGATCTCCTCTTCGATTAATGTACCTACAATAACCAATTAACACATACATATACAGAACAAATTCATACAAATTTAACATATAATGCATCTAGAACTGTACACATCCTGAATTAAATCAAAATTCATAACTTAACTATAAACATACATAATTCATTTAAACATACACATTTAAATGTGTTTTTTCCAGAAATTATGTCCATTTTAAACAGAATACATACATTTGGAGTGATACTAGCCACACCATGCCTCGGATTGAGGTAAAGTTGACTCTTTCATGTCATATAAGATACATGTATTGTTGTGCTAAATTATAAACACAATCAGAATCTGTTTGGTTGGTTTTCTATATGTACTTAAAATGTTGTCCATTTTAAAAAAAGAGAGACACTTAGAGTGATCCTGGCCACACTGCGACTTGTAATGAGGCGCAGTTGACTTATACGCATCACATAGGACCCATGGATCGTTTTCCTAATGTTTCAACAGAATCCGAATGTGTTTGGTCGGTTTACCGTATGTCAGTTGTCATTTTCAATTAAAATGAAGTCCATTTTAAAAAATAGAGAGACACTTCGAGTGGTTCTGGACCCTCCACGCCTTTTATTGAGGCTAGGTTGACACTTACACGTCACATATGACCCATGGATCATTTTCCTAAAGTTTCAACAGAATATGAATGTGTTTGGTTGGTTTTCTGTATGTCAGTTGTTGTTTTCACTTTAAATGTTGTCCATTTCAAATAAACCAGAGACAGTTTGAGTGGTGTTGGCCACACTGGGCCTCGAATTTAGGCAGGGTTGACTTTTACACGTCACAAATGACTCATGTACCTTTTTACGAAAGTTTCAACAGAATCTGAATGCGTTTGGTCAGTTTTTCTTATGTTAGTTGTTGTTTTCACTTAAAATGTTGTACAGTTTAAACTATAGAGAGATAGTTCAAGTGGTGCCGGCCACACCGCACCTTGGATTGAGGCTGGGTTGACTGGTACACATCACATATGACTCATGGATCATTTCCCTAAAGTTTCAATGGAATCTGAATGCGTTTGGTCAGTTTTCCGTATGTCAGTTGTTGTTTTCACTTAAAATGATGTCCTTTTGAAACAAAAGAGACACTTTTAGTGGTTCCGACCATACCGGGTCTTGGATTGAGGCGGGGCTGACTTGTACACATCACATATGAATCATGGATCGTTTTCCTAAAGAAACAACACATTTTGAATGCGTTTGTTCAGTTTTTCGTATGTCAGTTGTTGTTTTAACATAAAATTAAGTCCATTTTAAACAAAAGAGAGTCACTTTGAGTGGTGCCAGCCACACCACACCTCGGATTGAGGCGGGGTTGACTCTTACACGTCACATATGACTCATGGATCATTTTCCTAATGTATAAACACAATCAGAATCTTTTTGGTCGGTTTTCCATATGTACTTAAAATGTTTTCCTTGTTAAACATAAGAGACACTTTGGGTGGTTTCGGCCACACTGCGACTCGGATTGAGGTGTGGTTGACTCGTACATGTCACATATGACCCATGAATTGTTTTCCGAAAGTTTCAACAGAATACGAATGTGTTTGGTCAGTTTTTCATATGTCTGTTGTTGTTTTCACTTAATATGAAGTCCATTTTAAACTAAAAAGAGACACTTTGAGTGGTGTCGGCCACACCGCATCTTGGATTGAGACGTGTTTGACTCGTACATGTCACATATGACTCATTCATCATTTTCCTAAATCATAGAAACATTCCAAATGCATTTGGTCGGTTTTCCGTATGTCAGTTGTTGTTTTCACTTAAAATTATGTCCATTTTAAACAAAAGAAAGACACTTTGAGTGGTGTCGGCAACACAGTGCCTCAGATTGAGGTGGTTTTGACTCGTACACGTCACATATGTCCAATGGATCATTTTTCTAAAGTATCAACAAAATTAGAATACGTTTGGTCAGTTTTCTGTATGCTAGTTGTTATTTTTACTTAGAATGTTGTCCATTTCAAATAAACTTGAGACACTTTGAGTGGTTCCAGCCACACCAGGCCTCGGATTGAGGCGGGGTTGACTCATACACATCAAAAATGACTCATGGAATGTTTTCCTAAATTTTCAACAGAATCCGAATGCGTTTGGTCAGTTTTTCGTATGTCAGTTGTTGTTTTCACTAAACATGAAGTTCATTTTAAACTAAAGAGAGACACTTTGAGTGGTGTCGGCCACACCACATCCTGGATTGAAATAGTTTTGACTCGTACACATCAAAATTGACTAATGGAATGTTGTCTTAAAGCATAAAAACATTCTAAATGAGTTTGGTCAGTTTTTCATATGTCAGTTGTTGTTTTCACTTAAAATAATGTCCATTTTAAACAAAAGAAAGACACTTTGAGTGGTGCTGACAACACCGTACCTCATCTTGAGGTGGGGTTGACTCTCACACATCACATATGACCCATGGATCGTTTTTATAAAGTATCAACACAATCTGAATGCGTTTGGTCAGTTTTCTGTATGCTAGTTGTTATTTTCACTTAAAATGTTATCCATTTCAAATAAACCTGAGACTCATTGAGTGGTGTCGGCCACACCGGGCCTCATATTGAGGCGGGATTGACTCTTACACATCAAAATTGATCCAAGGATCATTTTCATAAAGTATAAACACAATCCGAATGCGTTTGGTCAGTTTTCTGTATGTCAGTTGTATTTTTCACTTTAAATGTAATCCTTTTCAAACAAAAGTGAGACACTTCGAATGGTGTCGGCCACACCGCACCTCAGATTGAGCTAGGATTGAATCATACACGTCACATATGCCCCATGTATCATTTTGATAATGTATCAACAGAATCCGATTGTGTTTGGTTGGTTTTCTGTATGTCAGTTGTTCTTTTCACTTAAAATCTCATCCATTTTAAACAAAAGAGACATAGTTGGAGTGCTACCGGCCACACCGCGCCTCATATTTAGACGGGGTTGACTTTTACACGTCAAAAATTACCCAAGGATCATTTTACTAAAGTATCAACACATTCCTAATGTGTTTGGTCGGTTTTCCGTATGTCAGTTGTATTTTTCACTTAAAATGTTATCCATTTCAAACAAAAGTGAGACACTTCGAATGGTGTCAGCCACACCATGCCAATTATTGAGCCTAGGTTGACTCATACATGGTACATATGACCCATGGATAATTTTCCTAATGTTTCGACAGAAACTGAATTCGTTTGGTCAGTTTTTTGTATGTTAGTTGTTGCTTTCACATAAAATCGTGTCCATTTTAAACAAAAGAGAGACACTTTGAGTGGTGCCAGCCACAACGCACCTCGGATTGAGGTGGGGTTGACATTTAAACATCAAATATGACCCATGGATCATTGTGATAAAGTATCAACACAATCAGAATCCATTTGGTTGGCTTTCTGTATGTACTTAAAATGTTGTCCATTGTAAACATAAGAGACACCTTGGGTGGTTTCGGCCACACTACGAGTCAGATTGAGGCACGGTTGACTCGTACATGTCACATATGACCCATGGATAGTTTTCCTACAGTTTCAACATAATATGAATGCATTTGGTCAGTTTTCCGTATGTCAGTTGTTGTTTTCACTTACCATGAAGTCCCTTTTAAACTAAAGAGATACACTTTGAGTGGAGTCGGCCACACCGCGTCTTGGATTGAGATGGGGTTGACTCCTACATGTCACAAATGGCTCATGGAACGTTTTCCTAAACCATTAACTCATTCTGAATGAGTTTTTTCAGTTTTTCATATGTCCGTTGTTGTTTTCACTTAAAATGATGTCCATTTTAATCAAAGTAAAGACACTTTGAGTGGTGTCGGAAACACTGTGCCTCGGATTGAGGCGGGGTTGACTCGTACACATCACATATGACTCATGGATCATTTTGATAATGTATAAACACAATCCAAATGCGTTTGGTTGGTTTTTCGTTTGCTAGTTGTTATTTTCACTTAAAATATTGTCCATTTCAAATAAACCTGAGACACTTTGAGTGGTGCTGGCCACACCGGGCCATAGATTGAGGTGGGGTTGACTCATACATGTCACAAATGAGTAATAGAAACCATCATAGTAGCCCTCACCTAGAAACCAAATCATACATCCTGGAATTTCAATTCTAAATTCCCCGAGAATGACGAGTCCGTCCAGGAGTCCTAAACATGTAACCCATGTCTTATCCTGACAATTGAAAATTAAAACAAATCAAACAAGGAATAATTAACATAAAATGGAGAATGTACAACAAGTCATTGTATTCAAATTAAATCATATCATCACATGCATTTGATGAGGATGATCTAATAAGCTTACCAAGACATTCATATAATTCAAGACATACACAAATGGAATAATCCTAAATAACATTGAATTATTAGAGAAATAAAAAAAGGCATGTGAAATCAAGGAGGGTGGGGGCTGTCTGGGGGTCCAGGTAGGAGGGAGGGGGGCTGTCTGGGGTCCAGGGAGGAGGGTGGGGGCTGTCTGGGGGGTGTTCAGGGGGTGTCTGGGGGGTGTCTGGGGGGTTGTCCAGGGACCAAGGGGAGGGTGGGGGAGCTGTGCGGGGGGCTGTTCGGGGGGCTGTCTGGGGGGGTGTACGGGGGGATGTCCAGGGACCAAAGAGGATGGTGGGGGAGCTGTACGGGGGGCTGTCTGGGGTCCAAGGAGGATGGTGGGGGTTGTCCAGGGTCTAGGAAGGAGGGGGCTGTCCAGGGAGTTCTCAAACACAGAAAAATCTATAAACATGCTCAAGATACACCACAACCACTAAAAGACATCAACATCCATGGGAACAGACAATATATAAAAATAAATCAACTCCAATACTATACTACGGGTCTAGATAAAACCATCAACTAGAATATATTAAACATCAAATCTTTGTAATATTAGTCAAAAAAGTAACGGATCAATTTTTCCCACATCACCATCACCATCATCATCACCCTTTTCCTCATCCCCATCATCGTCCTCGCTCTCCTCAATTCCCTCCTCCTCTCCCTCGCCCTCTGCCTCACCCTCCTCCTCCGCCTCTCCCTCCTTCTATCCCTCCTCTTCCGCATCAAACTCCTCGTCATCATCATCATCGGGATGGACATTGCCTTGAACACCAGTGGAACTGCAACTTGGTACACCATATATAGAACGTATCAACAACATATATTCATCAATAGCTGGGCTGGCCTCTGGTGAATGTGTTGGACGTAGAACTTCAATAAATTTCATAAATGCCTTGTTTGCCCAAGAAGACTATTTTTTCATCTCTATGGAGCTTCTTTCAGCCTTTTCTTCCTGTTCCCTAACTTGCTGCAGCTCGGTGGCACTACAACTCATACCTGAGGAGGTCCAATACTTCGTCGGGGCTATCCTAGGTCGGCAGCGTACTCTGCAAGAATGCTCCTCTCCAAACACCTAATGTAAGTGATCAGTTTGCCCAAAATTGTCTAGTTCTTGGGCATTGAGGGACTTTAAAGCATCCTGTTACAAATATAAATATATTATTAAGTTACAAAATAGATATTAAAATATAAAATCAAAAGATTAAAAATTACAATCTGCTGCTGAGTCGGTTCGTTGACGGCACTTCCATCCTTTTTCCGTCTACTCGAGCAAAACATTTTTTCTCGAGGGACATGTCCATCAATAATCAGTTGTTTCCTCTAAAATGACATTGAAAACTAAAGTTATATGAAAAATTTAGCAAATTATTAAATAATTGATGAAACAAAAGAAACTATAAGTCATAAAGAAAACTTATAAACAATTTTCATACAAACTTCCTCTCATGATCTAGCATTGTAGTACATCCCAGTGTGTGGAGGTATTTTTTTGCATCAATGTTTTTTTTATTTTTTCTAGATTATTCCTAAATAAAATATGATATTGAAAAGGATAATATTAATGAAAAACATGAAAGTTATTATTTAAATACCTCAAATGTAATTAATACCTTAAACTAAGTAGTCGTCCAATGGGTAATCATCTGTCGGTACTACTCTATAAGACAACCGTCCATGACTGGTACCGCCTCTAACTCAGTGTCAACTCTAGCACACCATCCAATATAAAAATCATGCTTGTAGGCTCTCCAAAGCTCACATAAATCCTCTAGATATGCTGGTCGTACACCCTCACCATCGGGAAAATTAAATTGAAGTTGGCACCAAAATATTAATTCATATAAATACAAAAATAATTTGTGGCATTAAATAAAACAGTTTTTTTTACCCATATCTCTCCCCAAACTCTATCCTTGACCTCATGTGGAAACTGTCTCCTTGATCACGTGCTGACGGGAATAATGTCAGAGTAGTTGGAAAGCATCGCTAAAAAACTACGACATTGATGCCATGTTTTCTCAACCATTTGGTTGTCTTCATTTTAATCCACCATTACCTGTGTGCAGCGGTTCCACACTGCACGCATGCATGTACGCCCCTTCCCCCGCCTCCTGTTAGTATATGTAACTGTCATGAAAGAAAAACAAATATTTTATCAAAACATGTTATAATGAAAATAAATATTGGTATAAAAATTTGTCAGGGTTCTATAAATATACATGTTCCAGTCTGATCGTTGAGCGCTGCTGGATCCATAGAAACTGATTGAACAACCTGTGGTTGAACTGGAGTCAAAGACGATGGAATATAGAATCTCAGAGAGATATAATTAGAAGGAAAAGAATATGGGACAGCTGTATGACCGGATTCTGGTTGGGGAGTAGGAACCATCATGGGATATGAAAAAGATGGGCTAGAAGATGCAAAAGGTGGTGAAAACATGGGAGGCCTTAATATCTCGTGTGTCCCTAATGACATACAGGGATCAGAATGTGGGAAGGATGACATGTCATTGGGAGGGGCAGGGTCTAGTTGGGTACTCGAAGCTACTCATTCACCTCTGGTACGAACCCTCCTCGTACCACCGGCCTGAGTACTAGTACTAGGCTCCTATAAAATAACTGTCGATGTATAGGTGGATCCTACAGAAATGTTTACAAAAAAATAATCACATGACATTATATAATCTTTAAATATATATATTTGAAATAAAGTACTCACTACAAGCACTAATGGTGGAAATCCCATCTCCCTCATTCGATGATTGTTCTCCGTCATTTTTTTCCTTCTTCTCTCTTCAATTGGCAGCATTTCCTGCTTTTGAAAAAAAATATGTAATTAATTAGAAAAATTAAACTAATGTGTAACCCAAAATACTAAATATATGAGGGAATAGTGGGATTAATTGGTAATTTAGCTATCAATTGTTTTATAAGAGCTTAAACGGATTTAATAAATCATACAAGTTGTAATGTTCACCAAGTTGGAAATATTGTTTGACTAGGTTTGAATACAGTTCAATTCCAAATCAGAAAATGCAATTCAAATAAAACTGCAATCAATAAACATTGAAAATTCACATAATGGTCAAGTCAGCTAAAACATATTTTTGATCAATACTAAATCAATTTGAATATTATCAAACATAACAACCCAACTCGAGGTAAACCAAAGGAATTGAGAACATTGATGAATGATTCTATATATTTTCAACCACAACTTCAGGTTCACAAGCAACTCTGACAATTGAGCTATTAGAGCCATCGAAATAAATAAATGGATTGGTTCCTATGGCACAAGGGACAGTGTCAATTCCATCATCACCGTCATAAAAAATATGTCTTGTAACTACTTCAACTATGACACCAAATTCAAGTCTAAGTTGGTCTTTGACATAAAAAACTTGTTTGGCCATTGATGCCAACACATATGGTTCATCAGTAGAAAGAGTGTGAATCAAATTAATTACTCGAAATCCACAATCATCAATAAATGTGTCATGTCTCGTCATTGAGTCAAACCAATGGAATTTCATCATTGTGACTCGTCCATGAGAGTAATAATCCAATATTACTATTTTCTCAATAACTCTATAATAACCCACATTTTCAAATTGTGGTCCACTATCTGATGTACTAGCATAACAATCTATTATGGAAGTAACCATAACACCATCATGTTGTGTTCTCTTGTTCTTTTCTTGTTCAGTGACAATAAATTTGTACCCATTGATAACATATGATTTACAGTCACGAACCATGGTATTAGGACCAAAATCCAAATCTCTTATTTTCTCAGAGACAGAGTCAGCAGACAAACTCAATACCTGCAATATAAATGACTATTAAACTTAATTAAATATTGATATAATTATTTTAAATAGTAATATTTTTTCCTTCAATTTTAACCAAGCAGAAAACACTTTTCTATGAAAAGTCTCTCTCCTTATCAAAGATAAAGAACGATGCCTTCTATTTATCATTGTTTTCTGTTCCCTATAGATAAAAAATATGAATATTTTAATAGATATATATGTAATATATACATATTCAATTTAGTGACATGATATAGTCATCGAACAAATCACATTTGAACAAAAATGTGCAATGTGACATCTCCCGCTCTTCATGGCTTAATGTCTTCAATGTATATGATCCAAGAATTCCTCATGTTTGAGGAAGTAATGGAAAACAATTTTCAACTTTCTCGTATTTTTCTTTTTCATTTCTCATTGGTTTTTTCATTCTTGTAGTAAGATCAGACAAATATATTGAGTAGAAATCCATACATTCTTGAGCCAAGTAACCGTTCATGATATAACCTTCAGGATGATTCCTATTTTGGACATAAGACTTTAATGTGTACATATTTATTTCAGTTGGATACATCCAACAAAAAGAAACAGGTTCTCCTAGAAGTATTTTATTTGGAATATGGATAGTCAGATGTAGCATGCATGTGAAAAATGATGGAGGAAATATTTTCTCCAACTCGCACAAAATTAATGGGGCATCTATCAACATTTTTTGCAAGAAAGACTTGGACAACTTCATAGAACATAGATCACTAAACAAATGGAACAACCAAATAACAGTCACCCTTACATTATTAGACAAAAGATGACAGATTTATATTGGAATCAACTCATGCAGTAGAACATGATAATCATGAGTCATCAAAGATTTTATCTTCAACTCTCTTCTATTGACCCATTTAGATATGTTTCTTGAATAGCCATCAGGAACTCTAATAGTCTCTAATACTTCCAGAAATTGTTTTTTTTTTGTAGGTTTCATCACATAAGAAGAACATGGAAGTTTCCATTTATTTTCACAAATATGCATAGGATGCAATTCTGTCTGATGCCCAAATCCACCAAGTCACGCCGAGATCGTAAATAATCTTTTGTCTTCCCCTTGAAATTTAGAAGAACTGAAAGAAACATTTTACATATATTATTTTCAATATGAATTACGTCTATGAAATGACGTAAAAAATTGGTTGACCAATAAGGCAAATCAAAAAAGATACTCCTCTTCCTCCAATTGTAACAGGTTTCAGTGGAAACATTCTTTCTCGTCCTAGATTTCATTTGACCCTTCCCAAATGAAAAACTGAAATCTTTCAATTCATTAATCACATCAGTTCCAGACATACGCTGAGGTGGATCATCGGTCTCTATGGTATTATCAAATCTTCGACTATTCATTCTATATGGATGATCCTTTGGAAAGAATCGTCGATGTCCCATAAAACTGAAACTACAGTGATGTTTCAGTCTTCTGGATTGTGTATTCTTCATACAAACTAGACATGACAGTTTTCCATTCGTGCTCCATCCAAACATCATATATATCCTTTCATAGATGAAGACACATGGAGGAAATTTGTTGAAAGTATAAGAAAGGATTCATTTTTTATAAGGGAAATGTAAACTTTTAAAATATTTCTTATATAAATGATCTTATTAATGTTTTGTTAATGATTTATTATTCTTAATTTATAGAATACAAGGAAATATCATTGGGAGATCAAATTGAAAAATGTATACCTTCATAGTTTATCTCGGGGAGGGTATACATTATCAGATGAACAAATGATGGCAGAAAAATTAAAAAAATTGAGAGCTGAGTCTTCAAGATTTGGAGAGGTTTCCCCTCTATCCCCTCCATCTAGACATGAAAAATTGAAGAGAGCTCGGATGAGAAAAAAAGGACAATATCTTTCAGAATAATTGAGAATCATAGCTGCGAGGAATGTAAGATATTTATTTTATTTATTTAAGATAATTATATTCTTTATATAATTTAAATCATTACAGAAATGTGCAATTAACTACTACAGGATTATCTTGAGGACACAAGTGGTATTTACAGTTGCTGGGAGGCAAGATATTTTATCTACAGTATTGGGAAAGCCCGAACACCCTGGTCATGTACGGGGATATCCGACGGGTGTATCGGTAAGAAATGTGATGACACATTATTCAACTTATTCAATTGTGGGTGTTTATAAAAAAAGAATCATTGGAGTCTGAAGTTCATAATATTAATATGATGATGGAGAAAAATATTAGAGCATTGGTATAGTCTGTGTTTGCAGACATACAAAGTCAAATTCAAAATGCAGCTACCACTCCTGTACCTCCCCCTACAGACCCCATTATTTATCCTCCACCTCCACCAGCAGCACATACTCCCCTACCTCATCCTACGGACCCCATTTTTCATCCTACTCACCTAACATAGCTTCCTACTTATTGTGAGTTGTATTTTAATGATCCTCACCATAATATAGTTACATATGGGCTGGCATATTGTATAGGATATATAGTTCATCATAAATAGTTAAAGGTAGATCATCCTAGGGTCACTGTACAACATATTATAGATAGATCAGCTCGACTACCATTACCTACAGATGAGGGGATGATAGTTGGACATAGTATCGACCACTTTTTAGATTGGTCATCCAGACATCTACGACTCATTACCATAGCGTTATGTATGTTTTGTCTTTTATTTTATTTTTTATTAAAGTTTTAACATTTAAAACTAATATATTTTTCTATTTATGTTTATATGAATACATCAAAGGTAAAGAAATATTATATAGACAACAACAAAGAAAAATGGCTATGACATCAGATACATATTCTAGTAGTCTTGACATATTGTCAAGATATTCAAATTTGTTGGTGGATAATTATGAGTTTCTAATGGAAGATCATGTTTGTGGACGTGAAATCAATGTGGGGGTTATGAAAATGATATCATGGAGCTTGTTTCTGGAGATAAGTTGGGCATCAATGTGGTGAATATTTTTTCCATCTAAGTCTTAACACCTTTCTCTACATTATATTTATTAAAAATGTATACTTATATCTATTTTATATTAGGTATATTTATAACATGTCTGAGAAGAATGAGTGGAAAAATGTATATGGATTCATGGACCTGCAATTGATTTCCCATAAAGGACATGAATTGGTTGAGGAACAAAGAATATTTTATATTGCTGAAAGATTTGACCAGAATATAATCACACAGTGTTGGATGATGCATTTTTTTGAGGGGTATGAAATATATATCTGGAAAATTGTTTATTATATTTTAACATAGAAAAACCTCTAACCTTAAATTTTCTTTTATTTCAGTGATCATTGGATGTTAGGTGTTTTTTTCCAAGGTAGAAAACACTTTATTGGATATTCTATGTCCATGGTGATGTGTGCCGAAGTTTTCAGAATATGTTGGAAATGTAAGTTTCAATTTCTTAATAGTTGTTTATATTATAATAAATTTTAAATTTATCCCATTGGTATTATTTTCTAATAGGGTATGGGTATAATTTCCAAAAAAAACAAATAAAAAGAGTTCCAACATCAAATATGTAAAAGTAAATATTAATATCCATTTATAATTTTTACTTTTCATTGTATTACATAAAAATGATATTTTTAATTGACACTAATTAAAAAAAATTTAACGAGTAACAAGGCTTCATTGAATGTAGATATTATATGTTAATATTTATGTATGAAATAATTACAACTCAAACACTTGTGAAGTTTGACCTTGTAAGATTTCCTTATAAACTTTTCGATAATATTTCATTTGATTTAATCATTATACATGTTAACTATGAGTATCCTTTTAATTTTTATCTATTTTATGACCCTCAACCCTATAGTGCTCAAGAGTTTAAACACTTACAAGTAGAATGGTCAAATTATTATACAACTTTTATTGGATTTTAATTTTTTTATTTTGTAAAATGTAATTTTAAATATTGGAATTATTATTGTTTATTTTGTATTTGTTTTGGTTGGATTTAGGTTTTCTTAGTTAACATTGTATGATTTTAATGTTATATATGTGAATGATTAATTTTTATCAGGTTCTTCTTGTTTTGGTCTAGTTCTGATGTTTTTTTGTTTGGATTCTTGTCTAATTTTGGTCGGCCTTTTGTCTGGTTTTTACTCAGTTCATACTTTGGCAGAGCATAGTAATGGTTTCATGGGGGAGGGGTGTCCAGGGGGGCTTTCCAAGGGGTAGGGGGTGTCCAGGGGGTGGGGTGTCTAAGGGGGTAGGGGCTGTCCATGTGGGTGGGAGGGTCTAATGGGGGGTGTTCAGTGGGTGGGGTGTCCAAGTGGGGGTGGGGGGGGCTCTCCAAGGGGGTGGGGGTGTTCAGGGGGTGGGGGTTGTCCAGTGGGTGGGGGGTGTTTAGGGGGTTGGGTGGTGGGTTCCAAAGGGGTGTCCAAGGGGTGGGAGGGGTTGTCTAGGGGGTGGGGGTGTCTAGGGGGTGGGGGTTGTCCAAGGGGGCGGGGGGTGTCCAGGGGATGGGGGTGTCTAGTGGGGTGGGGGCTATCCAAGGAGGTCGGGGTGTCCAGAGGTGGGGGTGTCTGGTGGATGGGAGGGCATCCAGGGTGGTGAGGGTTTCTAGGGGTGGGGGTTTCTATGGGGTTGGGGGGGTGTCCAGGGGGTGGGGGTGCTATCCAGAGGGTGGGGGAGTCCAGGGGGTGGGTGGGTTTCTAGGAGGGTTGGGGGTTGTCCAGGGGGTGGGGGCTATCGAGGGGGTAGGGGGTCTAAGGGTGGGAGGGTCTAGGGGCAGAAGATGTACAAAGGGTGGGGGTTGTCCAGTTGTTTTTCCCTGGTTTTGGTCTGTTTCCTACATGTTTCAGGTCTTCTTTTGCAGCACATTGTAATAGTTGAACAGTATTATTTAAAAAAAAGTTGTTTTTTCATCGATTATTTTATAACCAACATAACAAATTCATGGGAATGGTTTTTGACATAGGTTATTAAATAACCGATGTAGTATATATGTTTTCGCATCGGTAATTTTTTAACCGATGTGAAAAACCAATTTACAGACTGGTATATCACGTCGGTTATGAAAATAACCAATGTGATAACCTCGTTTTTCACATCAATTTTCTAATAACCGATGTGAAAAATTATTCATAGGGGTTGTTTATTATGTCGATTATTTAATAACTGGGAAAATAAACAACATATTACATTGGTTATTTAAAAACTGACATAATAAATCACAACTACGAACCATTTCCCAAGTCTGTTGTTTAGGAACCGACGTGAAAATGGCTTCAGATGTCTATATTTTACATCAGTTTTAAAATAACCAATTTAGAAAACAATATTTATAACATCCCTGTAATAATGTTGGCCAATAACTGACGTAAAAAAATAACCGATGTAAAAAAGGTTTTTTTCACTAGTGTACTTATCATTAATTTTTTTGAGAAATGTATATTATATGGATATTATAATGATAAAACCCAAACAAATTTTGATTTTGATTTGTCTCTAATTTATTATCATCATAGAGTATTGTGGTTTGTGATGATATGTTAATATTTTCATGTGTAAAATCTTATATTTGATACAAATTACACTTATGAGATAAAAAAGGGAGGATTATTATCTATAATGACTGAATAAAGTATATCACATAGAAATTCATATGGTAATTGAAACACATACAGTTTTGTGCTTCATATGAATCCACATTTCCTAATGTTAACAAGATACAAATCATGTGAACGTGCATAATATGATGACATTATTATGTTATCCTTGTGAAGGAGCTAATTAGGGGAAGTTTTCATATATTTTTCATCATTTCCTCAGTTGAGTTTAACCAATATAGGTTTTTCCATATTATATGAATAGTATTACATAAGGTCCCTTGATTTAATTTTACTGAGGAAATTCATTTCCATGCTTAGTTGAGTTACATGTAATGCACTCAAATATTTAGATGAATGATATGTCATGTATTCATTCCACTTTGTTAGTCTATTTTAGAGAATCATGATGTATGACATGGAATATAATATATTGAAATGCTCCTTTCCTAGTGGTCACTCAATTTCATGGATGAAAGGATTATATAAGAATTCATACAATGTATATATATACAACTTATGGAAAAAAATGTTCATATGAAGATATGATTGTGTTTTATTGAGATCATGCCAGACCCCTTTATGGATTTAAAGGAAATTTTATTTTATAGAGGATAATACTCACATGAAATTATGGATTGGGGAATTAATAATTATTTTCAATGTTATAAAAAGTTATAGGGTAACACATTAGTCCATGGAATGAGGGTTAATTTTTATATAAAGTGTGTGTCTAAAAATTTATATGTTTTAGATGATATTCATATCCAAATGAATTTATATGGATTAATAAAAATTTGTAATTTTTTTGATGTTTGAGAGGATATAGTGAATATGGTATATTATTGAAATTATACATTAAATCATAGACCGTAATGGGGTGATATTCATGGCTTCATTGTTTGTGTTATATCATGACTTGCGAAACTATATTGAAGTGCATATATAAAATGATATTGGATATCTTTCAAATGACTCAACATTAATGATTATATTGGTTTATTTGACAAGTGGGACTATATATAATGATGTGTAGATTAATTTATTGTTAAAAATAATTATAAAGAGTCACTTAATTAATGAGGTTGTTTTTATAAGAGTAATAATGGTGGAGCCTAATAGTTGATTATTTCATATTGTATGACATTTTATAACTACAACATGTTGTTTTATTTAATGAACAAGTTCTATATATTGTGTTCTTTATTGCTTCTTTTGTTACACTATAGATTATTATCTAAAAAAGTTCATGGTATTTGTAATTATCTTATCTCAATTTTCCTTTATGAAGGATGTGAAAGACATAGAATTAAATATAAGGGGTCCTACAAAAGTGTTCAATGATTCCACTATATATTATATACATTTAGAGACTAGAACATTTTTTTCTGCTATTGATCACAATAAAAAACATTTTTGGTTAGATTCAACATAAATAATAATGTATTCTTCATTTCATTTTTTTTATTTCATTTTATTTTTTACAATCCTAATGTATCTTTTATATGGTTGGTGTGTTATCTTCCAATAACTTTGGTTATATATAAATAACACAATACCCTTCATTAAGAATCTATAAGACCAAATAGTATGTATAATGTTTATTCAAAATGAACTAAAATGATCAGAAATATATACAAGCATCATGTTGTTATAAAAGGTAATTTTTTATATTTTAACTAATTCATTTATATTAGATATATAACATATGAGTTTTATGAAAAATAATCACTCAAAAAATTACGAGTCATACCTAATCAATTAGCATAATGGAAGTCCATGTGTTGTGATAATATTTTTAGATAAGTAAAAGTGTTTGTATCAAGATACTAAGTTCACTCATAAGACACTAGTGGGACTTATTCTCATTATTGACTCACTTGATTATACAAGAAGGAATGTCACATAGAATTTCATTAAAAATTTTATGTCTCATATTTAACATTATTCCTCATTACATGTGGTTAATGTGGTTCCATAAATATAAATCTCTATAGTTTAATTCATTTATTTTCATATTCCTTAGTCTAATATAATGAGGGGGATGGTTATCATGACCCATTCTTTTCTCTTAGAATGGATTATTTACCCCAACGTTTTTAGAAAATAATTTTATTTCCATTAGACTTGTGATCACCTTTTTTATTGTAATGGTTGATGGTTTGGTTTTTTTCATCAAAAGAGGTTTTTATCAAATAGATTATTAATAGATTCCCAAGTAATTTTAGCATAAAATTATAAATTTAACCCAATAAATGGCTTTGAAAAAAAAATGAGGGTTCTATTAATCTAAAAGTATGGTGTTTAACTTTTGTTAAAAGTTTGAGGTAATTCTATTGTGGTTGAATTTTGAAGAGTTATATAATATTTATTTATTTAAATTTAGTCAATAATAATGTTGAAGGAAAATATTAGAATTAATTTTAACCATATATCTGATTGAAATTTAGATTCAACAATATTTCTTAGGTTATGGTGTTTCATTTAATGTTGGTGTTATTTCATATCGACCTCTAGGACTGAACCAAACCAATTTTTTAGGGATTAATTTATAAATTAGTGAATTTACTCTAATCACCTATTTTTATTCCTTTAGAATATAACCCATTGTGAAGTTCATGGGAAGAAGAATGGAGAAATTTGGTGGTTCCACATGAGGCGGTCTTTTGATTTATAATTCCCACTCTATTCCCCATTATTATTTTTATTTTTTATCTCATATTTTGATATGTCAATTTTTCAATAAAATGTATTTCGAAAATAATAGGGTAATTTGCATTTTTTTATATTTAATTAAAAATGGATAAATAAATTAGTGGAGGACTGAGTGTATACCAACCACTAGTCATTTTCTCCCTCCCCAACCCATATGTAATGCATAGAAGGGGGTGAAGGCCTAACCCTTGGGTTGATGGTAGGTTATGGGTGAGTTTTTAGATAAATTGTCATCTCTCTATCTCGATCGCTCTTTACCAATCATGGATGAACACCTCCCTTTCCCCTTGTCCCTATATTTCTCCCTCTTTCCCCTCATTCATTGTTCATTATTGGAAAAATCATCACCAACCTTCACAGTGGTCAGCAATGAGCATAGTTGGATAGTGGCGATGACATGGCATGGGTGGATAGAGGAAAGGGGAAGGTCACCAGCTTTGGAGGTTGGATTTTTCCTATGGTATAGTGATTGACATGGTTTCAAGTAATATGATGTGAGAGTTTGGTCAGGTGGGATAGACCCTAAATTTTGGATCAACCAGGGCATAGGTAAATCCAACCATCACATAGTTAGAGGATAGTGGAAAAATTGATATGTTATTCCCATTAGTGGGATTAAATTTCAATCCAGTTCAAATCATTGGGTTTGATATTATGGGACAACTGAAAAAGTTTACAATGTAGATGATTCAGGGCATGTCCCTAGGGGATGAGAGGAGTAGGCAAGTGGGCCAGATATTATAACTAGACTTGGACTTGTGGATTAAACATAATGATATATGTTTGATCTAGGATAACATAGTATGACCCTTTTTCAGGCCTCATTAGGTTTCTTAGCTGACAATTAAGGTTGGTAATAAGGGTGGTTAAGTCTTTCTATGACGTGACTCGAGGTAGAAACTTGTATGTGGGTTCCACGAGTATGTAAAATCTTTATTCAGGGGAATATTTTTAGATATTCTGGGGAAACTTTCTCCTTCATCCATGATACATGTATGTAAGAAGGGATACCATATGTCTTGGTATACAACCATCTTGATTTTTTGGAACCTTTTGGATTGTTTTAATAATTAGATAAATAAGTAGTTCATTTAAAGTGTATTTTCTTATATATTTCAAAATTGAGGTTCTAATAACCATTTTGGATGATTTAGGACATGTTATTTCATATTAAACCATTAAAAATATTGAACTCAGTAGAACTTTATAGGGTAACAACAAGGAAACTAAATTGTTTCCATTATTCATGAAAGATAGTAAATGGACCTGGAGGTTTTGTTAATTTTTTTAAAATCATTTATTATTGTGAACAATATCATATACATAGATTATCAAAATAATAATTCCTAGAAAATTGTGATGTGTTTGAGAAATTATGAAAATATTGTAGATTATCATAGATATATAGGGAAACTTACTTTAATCTGGTCCACACCTTTCAAGCGAGGTTGTGTATAAGTGTTTTAATAGTGAAATAAGGGTTACAACATTATTCCTTAGTATATACAAGTAATTATGACCAAATTATGTTTATTAGTATGATTATGGTTTTATTTTCATGTCTTTTTGGGCATCCATAAGGATTGGGAGGTGAGTTCTACTAGTTATGATTCATTCTTGATGGGGGTTGGACCTTCTCAAAGAGAGTGTTTTGGCACTGACCCCACATTTATTTAAAGACCTAGATAGTAATTAAGTGGTATGTAGGGGAACCATGGTATTTGTTACTACCATGATCCTAAATGTTTCAACAAGGTATGAGTTTTTCATGAATTGATAGAGTTTTCCCTCCCTCGAAGACCAGGTCATAGATAATATATGTTAGGCATAGGTTTTAGATACTCCTATGATCGTTAAATATTGAAAATGAATTTTTATTTTACATATGATAGGCTATATAACTTCCAAATAAGATAGGGTGTAGGTACCCCATTTATGGGGTGGGTACTCCCTTGATCAATGTACATCCCCATTGAGAGGTGTGGGCCCTCCACTATAATTATAATTTTGATGCAATATTCTTAGGGTGAGCTAATTTGATAGGATCTCATGGAATAAGAAGTTATTCTAGTAATAATTAGATGTTTTTATGTTTAACTCATTAACCAATTATCAAATTCATAGTGATTCTGATATGGATGATATAGTTCACAGATTAGTTAGCATATTTTCAAGGGTTCAAAATTATTGACTTTCCTAGGAGTGATATTAGGGTATGGGGTTATGGATTTTTCATGCTGTTAAATTATATTTTTTACCTTTATTTTTTAATTATAATGTTGATAACTGTATAATTAATTAGATTAGATATAAAAAAAAGGACACCTATGTTAATTTTAGTACAAATTAAAATCATAATGGTTCAATTAAATGAAAATAAATGAAAGTTTTACAAAACAAAATCAAGAATGGAATTTTCACTATTAACTAAAAAATTATAATTTTCACAAAAACACAAAAATTTCTCCATAATATACTTCAAATAGGTTTATTTCAAAAATGAAGTTCATTTTATCAAATCAGTTTTCTAAAATTTCTAGAAAATAATTATAATGTTTTCTTACAAAAATTAATAAAAAATCATTTTCAAAGAAAATATATTTTTGAAGAATAAATTGACATTACTAAAATTTGAGTGTTTATTTACTAATAATTAATCACTAAATTTATATTAATTAGGACCATTATATAAATATCTATTTGTTTGTGTGTGTGTATTTAATACTATTTATAACTTCTAATTTAATGTCTAGTTTATAACTATAACAATTAAATAATAATATGTCATGGTTCATTTAAGTTTGATGTTGATTGTTGTATACACTATCAATCATAGTATTCATTTAAAATATTAGGGTTTCAAATATAGTTAGTATTTATGGACAACATACATTTTCGTTCATACCATGCGACTTCCAGTAGAAATTGTGTGGGTACTTTTTTTCTTGGAGTTTTGGCACACAACTTGTGTACGGTTAGGAGAATTCATGCTAGAGAACCATAAAAAATGATATTATTTTTAGTATTGGAGTTTTCATGGTTATATAATAGTTTTGAATTTTTATAGCCAAAGCATGAATTTCTTATGAGATGTGGGGTTTTCCATTAAGTGGATTCCATACAGTTAGCATATGTTTTCCGAATTGTGTATCCAAACCTTGTGACTTTCCCTGATTCAATTAGAAATGAATATTACATTTTATCCCCCATAAATTTTTAAACCAATTACTATCTTTTTTATCCCCCTCTCACTACATAGAACCAGGTAAGACTTCAAGGGAGCTCTTCCTCTCTTCCAATTGCATTTTTGGGTCTCCTTTCGTTGATTTCAATAGGTTTTCTTAGGTATTTATCCTTCATTTTCTTTCCTCTCTTCTACACTCCTACTTTCATATTGGGTTTGTTTCTCCCATGATTCCTAGGGGATTTATTAATTTAATTTAGGGTGTTATGGATCTAATATTGAGGGTTTGGATAATTCAGTGTTATAAAGGGTATCTCTTTGCTTGGGGGTTCTTCTATAGTTGATAGTGACATGTTGTGATTCATTTTCATTTGAATGAGGTATGTTAAACTATATGAATTCTCTTATGCTACATGTCATGAAATTATTTAGTGTTCTAATTTTTTTATTATGAATTATAGATATATGGGGTACCTCCAATGGGATTGCAAATGGTTTTTCAATGGGATTTCTAATTGGGAAAAAGGGATTTGTATGGATTCCTAATAGTGATTTCCAAATAGAATGTTTTTGTATTCTATGTGATTTTTTCAAATTAATAAATAAATTTTTAAAGGGTATTTATGATTTTAATGGGTTTTTTGTAACTTTTTTATTTTTAAAGAGGGGGTTTTATAATTTTTTGAATAAAAATTCTGAAATGGGGTGTCTTAAGCTTGGTTAAAAACTTTTTTATGACTTGTTAGACCTTGTGGTTATTTTAAAGTGATTCCTGGAAAAAAGTTATTTTTTCTAAATGGATTTCAAATAATTTTTTCATGATTTTGTTCTTAAGTAAATTTTGAACTAAGTCTTTATGAAAAAATAAACTATCATGTAATTCTAGGCTAGTTTATAATGGTTCGTTTAGAATTTTATAAATGAAATATTTTTATGATTATTGTACCCTTATTTGTTGCCATATTTTTTCTATTTTATGTGTGTGTGTGTGTTTATATATATATCATGGCCCTAAATGATATTTTTTTATTGGTTTATTGATATTTTATGCTTTGGATTAGATAAAAGGAAATTTGTTGTTTCTTGAAAGGGTGTAAAGTAGATATGAGGTTAACTTATTTTTTTTAATGTGATGATTTATGTATGTGAATCTCACTTGACTCAATTGTTAGCTCACGTCAACTTTATTCATTTCACAGGAAACATAGGAACTGATTTATATAATTTTAAAAGTGTTATACTAGCATAGATTTCACACTATATGGTGAGATGGGTATGATTGTGTTCTACTATGGATTTATCTTCTAGTGATACCAAGAGGGTAATATGGGGTTGAGTATATTTAAGTTCACCAAGGGTAGGTTGAATCCATTTTAGGTGTTCTTTAAACTAGGTGTACTATTGTTCATGTTAGAATCATGGGAGTTCCCCATGATTCGTATCACCTTTATGGAACTATTTAGGGGATTATTTTGGGGATTCTAATTTATGAAATGTTTGTATCCCATAATCTAGATTTGATTTCAGGACACAATTATTTGGTTATTACACTTTTATTATTTCCTATTTTATATCACAATGCATGGGATGGTTGTATTCGATTCTGATAGTTTTTTTTAATTTGAAATCATTTCTAACATTATTTTGAAAGTGTGGTTTATAATGGGTGGTGAAAATTGTTTTCCAAATGGAAATTGGGAAATAATTTATTTTGTGGATAAAAGGAAAAGAGGTTGGGTATTGCTTTAGATATTTTAAAATCACTATTTTCATGGTTTGAATAAAAATTTTAAAGTAAAATTTGTGTTCAATTATTGGGTTTTAAACTTATGATTTTAAACTAGATATACCTTATTTTTAAGAAGATGTATTTTATTTTTTTTTCTTTTCAAAAGGAAAATTGATGAAGTGTATTGTTTGATTCTTGTATACGTGATCTATTAAAAATGAATACATGTTTTCCAATTTATATTAATACTATAATTTATTAACTATTTTATGAATGTAATTTTATAGACTCCTTGGTGATATCCTATAGGGAAAGTTTATATCACACCTTGTAAATGCATTGGTGTATGGGTGTTTATGCAACTTCCTAGTTCTCTTCCTGGTTCTCAAGTCTTATTTTCTATTGCATGTATGTCTTGTTCCATTGACAGATGTGTGGTTGTATTTAGTGACCATGGGTCACATGGAGATGTTTCAGTAGTTTCTAGGGATTCTATTTTTTTTAATTTATGGGTCGAGGTTGCATCAACCATTACTACCAAAAAAATTAATATATTTTGGCCTTATTTTATATGTGGATATTTATTCATTTTGAGTTGGGTTAGTTTTTTATTTTAATTATTCCTTATTTTTGTTGTTTATTATTTTTTATCTACTCATTTAACATGATTTTTTATATTATTATATGGGATTGAAACTATTCTAAAGTTTGAATTATTAATAATCATAAACTAGTTCTCATACAATGGGGGTCAAGAATATGCTTGAGTCCTGGTGGAGAGTCAAGTCCGGTGATATTGTAGGCTATCCGAGGCCAAATCATCTTATAAGTTAAAATATGGAAATAATACATGAATTATGAGATATATTCCTTGTATTAGAATCATGTTTGGTTTTTGGTAGATTCTCCAGTGGATGTAAATCTTGTTGGATATAAATGGGTATTTAATAAGAATCTATACATGGAAGGTAAATTTAGTACCTATAATGCATAGGTAGTGTTTAAACGGTTTGAGAAATATAAAGGCATAGGCTATGATGAAGTGTTTCCACCAGTTGTTATGCTGAAATACATTAAATTTTTTTCCCTGGTAGCTTACCAAGATTAAGATATTTGGTAGATTGATGGTAAAACAACGTTCTTTAATGGAAAACATATGGAATTTATCTATATGGCATGACCAAATGGGTTACTGAATCCAAGAGATGACAACATGGTTCGGAAGTTTTAGAGATCCATTTATTGATTGAATCAAGCATCCAGATCATAGAACATTCAATTTTATGAAGCCATATAAGCTTTTAGTTTCATAAAAATGAATTTGAGACATTTGTATAATTGTTTTAGTTAGAGTATAGTTTCTTTAATATTATTATATTTTTATGATAAATTATTAATTATAAATGATGTATTGATCATAGAGTTTGTTAAGACAAGATTGAGCTCATGACTCTCTATGAAGGACTTGGGTGAAGTAACCTATATTCTAGGGGAAAAAATCATTCATGATATTTATAGGATGATTCTTGGAATAAGTTAGGGTACACAGATTAGAAATATACTAAAGAGATTCAGTTGGAATGATCCAAGAGGGGAATATTACTAGTGTCACAAGGAATGAAGATCACTAAGAAAATGTTTCGTTAGAAATAACTGTAGAGATTGAGAAATATTTGGATTTATTATGCTTAACATAGAGGATCAATCATGTATCACATGAAATATATCATACTTGATTCCTCATATTCATTAGTCATGGTAGGAAGATATCAAGCATATTCAGGTTATTTCCTTTGGATGGAAGTCATGACCATCATAAAGTACCTAAGGGGTACTAAGGATATATTCCTAGTTTATAGAGGATATGAGGAGATAGTAATCGAAGAATATATATATATTCAAGTTTCCAGATGTATCATAATGATTTGAAATCACGGTTAGGATTTAACTTCACCCTCAATGGAGGAGCTTTTAACCAGAAAATCTCAAAGTAGTAGGTGGTTATTGATACTATAGTACAGTCTAGGTATGTTACAGCTTCTGATAAAGCTAAATAAGTGGTGTCGATACACAACATCATCTTGAAGCTTGATTTTTCCAAATAATAATGAATATATCACATTGTATTTTGATAACCATACATTATTGACCCCCTCCAAGGATCTGATGTCAAATGAATAGATAATTCATATAAGTTTGAAGTATAAACACTTGAGGGATTTTTTTCAGAGGGTTGAGGATACATTATGTAGAGTTTTTATGGATGAGAATGTATAAGACCTGTTGAATAAATACCCATCTCAATACAAGCATAAATATCATGGGAGGACTAGATGAATGTAATTCAATAGTAATTAGATCTAGTCCAAGTGAGAGTATATTAGATTTTGTTTCATAGAACCAACTAGTTTTCAATTTAGATTACATATATATTCAAAGTATTTAATATTAATAAATAAATTTTCACATGGTGAGCATTATTTTCCATAACATTATGTGCTAAAGACTTTAGAGTATTTGTTTCATCAAAATGTCCAAGAAGTTCCCTAATATGATGAGAACCCTGAAGTAATATGAATATATTCCTAAACATATGATCTATGTATGGATGACACATATTATATGAACACATATGATGCAGTATATCAGGTATATGGGGATTGAAATATATTGATACTTTATCTCATGAATTTCACACTTGGTAATCTCTAAGAATAAAGGTTATGAGAACAGACTCACCCATATGTCTCATTGGATGTTCTAATCTATGAATGTATGTTTAGGTAATTAGACTAAATATTATTATTTTTTATATCTTGGTTCATTTACATTAATGTATTGATGAATATAATGAGAACGTATTCACGTGGTGACTAAAATGGTTTTGGATTTTGTTCAAGGATAATTTCTATTAAATTTGCTACTAATTTTTACACTTTTATTCTAATAACCCTCCACATCGAGTGTTGATATTATTTTTAGTTATTAGTATTGTGGGTATTAGACACTTTTTTTATTCTTGCTTCTAAATATCAATAATAAATTCTTTTTCTAATACATGATCGCATTTTTTAGTGTTAATATATTTTATTTGATGTGACTTTGCAAAATTATATATTTTTGTGCACTATTTACTACTTTGGTTGATAAATATAATTCTACCACTATTTAATATTTCTTATAAAAAATGGTATAGTCATGGTTTTGTGGTGAAGTGTCTAGTGATTGTTGATATGTGTGTGTAAGGTAGTGAAATATTCTTTAATTACTCTAGAATACCTTCACCAGATCAGTTGTTTCCAATGTGAGTGAAGGATAGTTTATTTTTAATAGGTTATAAAATTTTTCTGATATCTTACCACACACTTGGAATGAATTATTGATCAGAAATTATAATTAATTGAATTATACTAACATTTATTATCAATATTAGGTGAGAGACAATATATTGTGGATTATTTCACTGATTATATAAAAAGAACAATAATTAATCATTTCTAAGTCAATGATAGAAGAATAATTAGTAATATAATCTATAAACCAATCAATAAATTCATCCCTAGATGGTACCTACTATTTTAAAATTCTATTACTCTTCTAAAAACATTAAAATCAAAACCACTTATTAATAATTTCGATAACATGATTTCACACCCCTCTTTGAACACAACATTTGGTCCCCATTATATTTTGCTCTAAATATCAAGTTTTAATTTCTTTTTAATTCCCCATGATATGTTTTCCAAATAAATGGTGCCTTTTCTAAGGTAGTGGTTCAATATTCATTAAAATTAACTAAAGAAACTTGAATTTGGTGAACAAGTCCAACATTGTCCAATTATTAACCTCTAATCAACAAATACAGAGAACTTTAATGTATAAAATTACATAGTTGATAAACATAGATAATATACCTTTATAATTTTAAAACCTTCCATTTATTAAACTAAGTAATCATTTTAGTACTGCATATAAAATCATGACAAAAAATCCAAACCAAACTCTTAAATTTCAATGGGCACCTCGTTTTAAAAATCAGAATAGAAAGATTGCTATTCTTGAATTATATGCTAATTTTGAACTCTAATTTATCATATCCAACAAATTCTCTAGTTTCATGGCCTTAGAGGTTAGGATCTATATAATAACATTAAATAATTCATTATGTTTTTTGAATCATTTAATCCAATAGGAGAAGGTAAAGAGAAATTTAAGTGGAGATAATTCCCTTAATCTCTAAAATAAGTAGTGAAGGAATGATTATAAAACCTCAAAACATGAAAAATATACAACTGGTATAATCTTAAAAGAATATTTCATTAAAACATCAAGAAAACATACCATGAAAAAAAACATTCCAACCATTACCCTTTAAATTGAGGAAATTTCAAGGAAAATTCTCTATAACTACCTATCCATATACATAGAGCCAACTAGATTAAGGTATTTAGTAAATATAAAACGAGATGAGAGAATAAAAAAATTAATCTATGGTGCATATAAAAATGAGAAGCTAAATCCTTGAAAATTTCCAACACAATACATTCCTAATCCAAAGAGTAATATTAGTATACTAATAACTAAGAGGGGTAACTAAATTATCCCTCTTTAAAAATATGATTCCTGACCAACCAATCGGCTCATTAAAGAGAAGGTAGTGAAAATATTAATTTTAAAATAAAATGAAATTATAAAAAACATATAATATTATAAAGTAAAAAAAAGAAACATTCCATTTATTTTTCCCTTGAGAGTGGTGAAATCAATGTAAATTCATGAGGAATAAATTAAAAAATAAATCTTGGATACCTTTTAAAAAATAAAAACAACATACCCCTTCTTCAATCTATTAAATATATTAGTAAATATACTATGTTCCTCAAATGATTTTTCATCAAAAAATTATACATTAATAGAAGGAAAGATTAAATATAGTGGGGAAGGATTCAATATTAATCACACCACAACTCCCAAAAAATATTTATATCCAAGTACATTTTATATTACATACATAACTTGGACTGTGTATTTCAGAGATGCATTATATCATCTAGGATCTTCTATTAAATGCATTCCTCTTTTTTTTTTGTAGATTTGAGAGATCATGATAAGAAGAGTTGTTTTCTAACTATAAAATTGATCTTTTTCATTCCCAAATGTTATTCTATAATATTTTTGGGCATGAGTTTAGAATTTTATCTTTATAAATTATTTTTATGCAAAAAAACATAGTATAATATAGGTTACCATCACAATCATTAATAATTTTTTTAGGAGAATTCCTAAAAACTGAAAAGGAAATAATCAAAGTCCCTGAGGATACTCTAAAAATATATTTTGTAGAAAACACTATCTATTTTAATATCTCTGATTCAATGATATACCCATAAAAATAACACTCACTATCTACACTATCACAATCTTATGACCATGGTTTATGTGGAGAACTTTCTTTATTAAAATAAATTTTTAAATTTGGGTAACATATTATGATTTGAAAATATTATTGATAAAAATTGAGATAAACCTGAAATTTCTTTGAAAAAATATTAGGTTGATAGAAATTATAATTTCTATGATGTATTTTATTATTTATTTAATAGGGAAGGAAGTGATACTTTACATTTTGTTTAGTAAACTCAGAATAAACAGACAATTCAACCAAATATTATATATATTTTAATTAAATAACCAAATATATAATTAAAACCATTGCCTCCAAGTTTAAAATATATGTTTTAAAAGGATAATAAAAAATAACATTAATTATTTCTAGCAATTTTTCCTATAATCATGAATAAAAACTAATCAGCCTTTTGAGGGAAAATATTAAATCTTTATGATATAATTTATAAGACATTCTGAGTCACCGTTTTAATATATGTATGTGATGAATTATTCTTTAACATGAGGAAAAACCTATTAGTAAACCTCATAAGTGACTTAACCTCACTACTATGGAAGAATAAAAAAATAAATTAAAAAAAATTTAGAGGTATGAACCATATATCACACATCTATTTCCCAGTTGGTTAGCCCAATTCATATTGTGCTTGAAAAAATTGGACTCACCATTGTAAAGAATAAAAAAAAGGTTTAATTGTCAAGATAAAAAAATTCCATTAGAATTTAAACTGGCTATTAGAAACTAAATCATTTCACAAATAAATATCATTTTTCTATAACATTTATTGACTAAATTCTTGAAAACTATTAGAAAAACACATTATTTCTTTTTAGATGGATTATCAAGATATATCCAAGTGCACATTGCACCTAAAGACCAAGAAAAAAACGTTCACTTATCCTTATCGATATTTATATTATAAATGTAATTTGTTTTTATTATTTAATGAACCCATTAATATTTAAATGGTGCATGGTAATAATTTTTTTTAATTATATTTAATTATTTTCTAATGATTTTTTTATGATTTTACGTTTATTGAAAATTACTTTGATCATTTATTATAAAATCTAGATACTTTTTTTAAAACATGAATTGAAAATAATTAGATTTTGAACTTTGAAAAAAAAGTAATTTCATGTTTGAAAATGGAATTTTTCATAGGAATTTGATTTTAGATAATGGGATTTATGTTGATAAAATAAAAAAATGAATTCATCTCTTATTTTCCCTTCCAAACTTCTCTAAAATATTTTAGGTCCTTTTTAAGATATAAATGATTCTATATTAGATTCATCAAATATATTAGTAAAATTAATTTAACACTTTAAAGAAGACTTTTAAAGTATTTTTAATTTACTATTGATGATAATAAAGTGAATAATTTGACGATATGAAGTGTAAACTATCCACACCACCTATGATAAAACTTTTAAATTAGAAACACCTATTTAAGACATTATTTAATGATCCAAAATGTTTTATAGGAGTATTTTTTTTGTAATACAATTAGGTAATAATCCATATAATTTCCTATAATTTAATAACATTGGATAGATATTAGCATCATGATACCACCACTAAAAAAGTGTTCTTAACAGTTTTTTTCCATAGGAAAATTTAGATCATATCCACTTTGGACTAAATTGAGTATTTTTTAAGATCATGAAGCACATAGGTACCTAATAAAAAAGTAAGTGGAAAAAATTGTTGGTGAGATGGATATTGTTGTAGTAGGAGTTTTATGTAAGGATAAATAATAATAAAGGATCTTGGAGTTAAGTGGTATATCACATGATAAGGTTGAATCTAACACCTGATATAGAAATTCAAGATAAATGGACACCTAATTATTTCACACTAGGTGATAAAATTTAATTTTTAAAGGAGAGTAACCATATTATAAAGATATGGTAAACTTTATTAATACTTTTAAAGTTCTATCCCACCTAAATTTACAATAAATTGAAATTTTTAAATCTGTCTCTAAATATTATGTGTGGAGAGATCTATATATTTAGAAAATTTATAGTGATCAAATGATTAGAATATTCCTTCGTGAAACTGAAGTACAATATGTATGTAACCTTTGTCACATATTATTATATAGAGGGTGTTTTAACCATAAATAAAATCTATTAAATTTTAATAATATATTATATGTTTCCCTACATTGTTCAAATATACATATTATTTTTTTCAAAAATGTAAGCAATGCCAATTCATAAGGAAAATATAAAAAAATTAAAATTTATCAAATTCTAATGATTTTTTTAAATATTTGAATTATGGGATAAAAAGTTTATGGTACTATTTCCCATGATATTTGTATATTCATACATTATTTTAGTTTTCTATTATGATTCAAAATGGCTAGAAGTTAAGCCATTAAAACTGATGAATTATCAGTTGTTTGTGAATTTTTCATGACTAATATATTTTTTAGATTTCGAATCTCAAGATGAATCATCAGTGATCAAATATTTTATTTTTCAATAGAATAATAGAAGATTTAATGAAGAGATATAAATTAACCCAAAGTTAGAAACCCCTTACCATCCATAGGAAAAAGAGAAAGTTGAAGTTTCAATTAATGATATTAATCGAATTGTAGAAAATGTGGTTAATTCAAACATGAAGTATTAGAGAAAAAATTTCAATATAGCTTATGGTCATATAGAATATCTTAAGAAATTAAAATTGGAATTATCCCATATCGATTAATTTATGGGAAATTTTTTCATCTAACTGTAGAGATAGAACCCAAATATTATTGGTCATTAACAGTTAATAATTTTGAATTATAAAAGGATTAACACCAAAAAAATTGAGAATAAAAGATGAATAATTAATCAGAATAAAATTATTTTTAAATATTATAATTTATAAATAAATAATAAAAATTCCACATGATAAACCTATTCCCTAAAGAAATTATCACCCAAGAGAATAAGTAATTATATATAATTCAAGATTGAAATTAATTCTAGGTAAAATTCATTCTAGATGGGAGGTCCATTTACCATTACTAATTTTTATACCTTTGGTGTAGTTTATATAACCAAATAATGGTAACAAAAACAATTCACTATAAATATCTAAATAATGAAGAAATCTTTTATAAATCTTTTAGAAACACCCATAGAGGAGGTCACACTCCTTAAAATCTTTTACCAATAAAACCAATAGGTTATAAATTTACATAACTGTGATGATTTCTTACCGAATATAAAATCATATAAGTCTATTCATAAATATTATAATTCAAGGTACTTCATGATTCCTGTGTGTGGAAGGTAAACCTTATAGTTTTTTTTTATTTTATGTGTAATTTTTTCACTTGTTTGTGTTTTTGAAACCTAGTAAGATCAAATTGAATTCCTATAAATGTTTTAAATATATTAAAATTTTAAATAACTTCTTTAACTCAAAGTAAATCAACTTAGATGAAAGTTGAAATTAATTTTTTCTAGATTCAATGTTCAGAAAATTCATAAAAATAACACTAATTTTTATTAACATTCCATAAAATATCATACACTATTTAAATAACTTATTTAAAGGATTGTAAAACATTTTTACATCACTTATAGAAAGAAAAAATCCATACTTGAATAATCAAAATATGGTATAATTAAAAAACTTTTGTTAGAAAAGATTGAAATATTATTTCTTTTAAAAATTACTATTTTTTAGTAAAATTATTTTGAAACCCAAATTTATCTACAACCTTTAAATATAAGCTATCATTCATGAAAAACATTTTTTGGTAGCCACATCAGAAGCCTGAAATCCCTTACCATCCATATCCTAAAGAAAATGCATGATCATAGTTGAAATCAAGTGTAGGGGAAAAATTTCTCTTGTGAGAAGATTTGAAAAAAAAAAATCATGTAATATTAAAGGGGAAAAAATTATTAAATAAATTGGGAAAATTATTTCACAAGGATACTTAAAGTTAAATATTCATCTTTATTTTCTAGAAACAAATCTTCTTAGATATAATGATGAAATTTTATAATTAAAGAGATAAAAAATGATGTTTAATAAAGAAGAGATAAGATTTAATTATTTCAACTAAAATGATATATAATGATTAAAAGGAGTTGGGAGGTAAATCAGTGATAATATAGAGTAAATAAATATATCATTCATGAGTGTAAACTATAAATAATTCATTTTTATTCACTTAGAGCTATAAATCCTTCTTAATAGGATGTTTTAAACATCAGTACCTACTAAACCTTTACCATAGGAAAACCTTATATATACCTCATGATAAACACCTATACATGAATAATTGGGTTGATATTTAAAAATATATAAATATTATTATGATCCCTCTATGAGTTTGGATTGAGAAATATTTTTCTTCAAATTCAAACTTTTTGTGGAGGTAAATAATTCTTGGAAGGTATGTATAAATGAACTTAGAAGGATGAAAAAATAGTAAATGGGTTGATTCTACCACATAAAGAAAACGAAATTTTTAATATGTATGTTGAATGAGAATGTTGAGTGGAATGGATTTTGAAAAGTGAAATTACAATACTGTCTTTTTAATTTAACATTGTCAGGATTTTTTATACTCACTTGTTCAAATGTACAAGGTTTTATGTGTAGGGGAATTTGAAAACAAAATTAACGTGTCAAATTTTTTTGATATTAAATTAATTTTATCTCCCAAACATTATTTTTTTAATTGGATTTTATGAAATTTAAGAATTCAAGTAACATTTCATTAGATTTGATGAATAAATTTTAAATTACCACTAATTATGAATTTATTGGATTTATTAATTTTTTTGAATATGTTGAATGGACAGCTTCTCAAAATACTTTTATTTGTCATTCTAAAGGTAAAATGTGGTTGATATGTTTCTAGTTGAGGCTAAATCATGATATATATACGATGTGGAAATTAATTATGAAATATAAACTCTTTTACTGATGTTGATTCACTCTAGTGAATCCCTAAATACATAAGCAATTTTCATTTTCCATGGAAATAGAGACCTTGGATATATAATAAAATCTGTGTCCATGCCTTTGGGAAGTTTTTGGTGAGAAAAGATAATATGTGAGTTTCATTTCAAAATATCCATAAGATGCATAATATATATTTAAACAATTCCAATGGGTGAATAATATATATTCTGGAACTCCAAGAGGATATATAATATCTATATTAGTGATACATAGGAAGTCATCAATGGTATATAATATTAAATTTGGTTATATGGAAGAAAAATTTGAGTTGTATAGGGAGATATATAATATTGTTTACTTTGAGATAATTGTCTTAGCATCATACAAAATAATAACATCGGCCCCATGGGATATTTAAGATCATGTCTTTTGAAAAATTAAGAGAAAGTCATATTACATGATAATAAAATATTATTGATCATTTAAAAATAACATTGGTATAAAATATAATCTTGATGTTTGTTTCATCCCCGAATTCCATGTGGGTTGGAATGGAATTCTGTGGTGTTTGGAACAACCTCCACATCATAAACATACTCCCACATTCCTTTCGAGTGGTTTTCAACAGGTTTTATTCATGGAACAAAAAATACCTAAAGTTTATTATATCTCTGATGACTCATGGAATTGATTTCCAAAGGCAAGTGCTCATTAGGAAGCTTGGATAATGATACTTAAGAACTCAAATAGATTGAGAGGGTGGGAGTTCAGGCCCATCACACCCTTTTTTGGGGAATTATTTCATACTCTCGGACTCTCTTATAGATTTAAGATATTTTTTTGAATGATTCATTAATTTCCATGTATAACATAAGTTGTCCTTGGATTAAAAATCTATTGTTAGCATTGATGGGAATTATAATAATCTGTATGTATCTAAGAGTCTTAATCAGTGAATATATCTATATGTATTTTAGACTCTCCATCAATGTTACCCTTTTATTAATGTATTAGATATTATTTTTTCATTTATTTTTATGATTCGGGTTTTGAGGAACATAGTGTGGTGCTCTGGAGTTTATCATCATCTTGAGATAAGAGAGTTGTTTTGATGTTAGGATGGGACCCCTGAGATGATATCAATATATACTCTCAAGGAATTAATTATAACCCATGTAGTTCGGTTCCACTTAAAAGGTCATGTCATACCATTTAAAGTTATGTGATAAGGACCAAAGCATGGAGTTTAACATCATGCGGCAAGGCCATCTAGGAAAAAGGTTCCTAGTATTGTTTTGGTGTGGGACTTATGTTGAAGTGGCCTAGGGAACCTAGAAAGGATATGGAATCCCTGGTTGAATGAGACCCTACTAGGAACATGGCCCAGAGAGAAATAAAGTTGGTTCAGGGTGTTGGGTTTGGACCTCATGGAAGCTTTTTATATATCCCATATGAATGGGAAACAAAGAAAAAAGTGTTCAATTTTGAGAACCCATGCCTATGGAGGCCCTATTAATGTTTGTATCAAAGGGAATGAGGCCCATTGAGAGGATTTATTTGGTAATTACACTGTATAAGATAATTCCCTATGGTTGGGTATGATTGGAGATTATACCAAATAGGAGGCCCAAGTGTATCATAATGTGTGGATGTCATTACCACTACCAACCTCTAAGCCCATGTGAGTCATGATTACTGTTAGAAACAAGAGGAAGTAGAAGATCTAGGAAACCACACAATCTGTTTTCCCTCTAGTGGATGGATGTTGGAGCCCAAAGGGAAAGAAATATGTCTTTTTAATTTTCTCATATTGTATTTTATTTTGGTAACTGAAATAGTAAAATATAAATATCCATCCGAATACATCCCCGATAGGAAAGGAGGAGAAAAATTTCCACCTCCGACAATAAATACTTGGAGATTACTATAAAAGGGATTCCCTGTGGTTGGATACATGGCTTTGAGGACCCACACCTATAGATTCCTTCTAATGGAAGGTGAGGGAAAGATCAATAAAAATATTATTGACCAAAACATGCATCTGACTATGTGGATGTTATGATCATAGCTTAACTCTAAACTAATGTGATTCATTATCAAATGTGATAAAGAAGTGTTATTGGATGACCCAGAAAACCACATGATCCTTCTTCAACTGGTGGAAGAGTCCATGACGATGGGAGAAGAATAAATGTATTTGATGTGAATGTTCCCTTCTGTTGTTGTATCCTATATAGTAACGTCTGACTACCCAAATGGATACAACCCACATGCATGGAAAATGAGTAAGGAGTGAAGCAAGAGAGTTCCTATAAGAAAAGATAAGGTATTACTCTAGGAGGTATTCCCTATAAATAGTTCTAGATTTGAGAGAAGGATACATCATTAAACATCAAAGGGAAATCAAGAGTGATACTTCTCCTCCCTACCTAGTACCAGAGGTCCCTGGTCTTATAGAAAACTTGGGAAGGACATGGTACTAACACTAATATATAAGACCAGAATTTCCCTAGAACTTCCCCCAGGGTCTAGGTCCTCATGACCATGGGAATTCATATCTACATGCACCTCGAGGACCTTACCCACCAAGTGGGAAAACTGTGGGACACCTATGACCGTAGCAATTCATATCCAAATGGGAGACATGTTGGTGTGTCACTTAATATGTTTTCACAAATATGATGGTTTTGGTGGATGTTTCAATTTTTTCCCCTCAGAAAATGGATCCAAAGGAAGAGGATTCTTACTATTTGTGGCTTGTAAGAGGGCTCAGAGGTGGATCGTGTAAGATAAGGCTGAGTGAGCCAAGGAAGTCTCATATAGGGTAAGCCTGAATAGGCTGGAAGCGCTTTGTACAGGTAGTATTGCATGAGCTAAGGATGCTTTGGTGAATGACCACCTGGGAAATAACACATTGTTGAGTTTATGATATATACTCCATGGGTATCCTTGGGTGTCCCTATAAGGATATTGTGTAAGACCAAGATTTGGGAAGGGACCTTCACACTAGTGCTTGTTAACTATGGAGGAAAGGGTTCCTTGCATAGGTTTTGTTTATTTTAAAACATGGAAGGATTTTAATTCTACTATCCCCTTTAATTACATATTCTTTAGGGTTTTGGAGAGATACCTGAAAGATTTCAAAGGGAATGGGAGAAGGAATAGGTAAAGCATAGCATCAAGGTTTCTTCATGATTTTCCTTTATTCATATGAGGATCCCCGGGGTTCTATTAATAGGAAAATATGGGACCTTGGGTGAAGTTGTTGGGTCACATAGGTTTGTTGTGAAGGATAATGTGCAAGTGTTCCTTGAACAATGTCACTAGGTGACCTAGCTTTCAGGGCCTTTGTGGAACCACTGAATGCACAGGTCAACCTTGTGCACTATTGTAACTTTGGGGGGACTTATGAAAAGGGATTTGGAGAAGGATTTGACCCTTTTCAATATTCTATTTTCTTATTTTATTCTCCTTAAGGTATTTTCCCTTAATACCATATCATCCATGTGAAAAAAACTTGTCAAAAAAATATCCCACTCATGATTGTATATGATCAAAAGAAGAGGGTCTAATCCTGAGGTAAATCGAAGAAAATGACCTAGGGTCACTTAGGTCATCCGCACAGGTTATCTGGGAAGGAATTTTGTGTAAGTGAGGAATGTACAAAGGTCATTAACATGGGATCCCAAATCTATAAATAGAGTTTGTGGTCTAAACATTTGATCATCACACTTTCATACAACTATTTTTTCACGCTATATTATTCTGCAGAAACATTTATCTTAAGATTTATTTTCTAAATCCTCTTTCAAGAGGACCAAGTGCACACCTACCTTCATGACCCATACATATGGACAAGAGACTCGTGTGAGTTTACTTGGGTGTTGGACTTATGCAAGGTAACTTATGCGAGTACCCTGCACGGGATCATTCTTGTGCCAATATTCTATGTTTTTTAAATTTTTCCTAAAACTGATACTTTTTTAATGAAAATATTGGTTTTTTATTATAGTTTAAATGGTCACATGGAATATTATAGTTTCTAATGAACAATATTGAAACCACATCAAGGAGATGATCAAAGTATTCAACCCAGGATACTATTACGTACATGATATTACTCTACCAATCTTGGCACAACATCTAAAGAAGTATCAATATGAATATCTTGAGAGTAACTATATTCCTCTCTATAGCCATTGTCATTTGATGGAGTTATTCATGTAGAATATGGAATTTATACTTGTCTTTTCTATTTTCTAGAATATATTCACTTCACTACTGCTAAAATCATGGGCATGAGCACATATATCGAAGCAAGAACCTCATCCATGGCTTATGTCATGCATCACAGAAAGTGTTTTCTAGATTTAAAGTCACATACACATGAATCAAAATCACACTTTTACACATTTGTATTATTTGATTCCCAGATAAACCCATCAAATGGATGGAGGGAAGACTATGATATCTGTTCTGGAGGGGGTGTCCGACCTAAGTGGATATGGGCGTACAAGGTGCATCAGGCCTATACTGACGTTGCAACTAGGCTGAAAACACTGGGCATCGATGAAGATGTCTAGGTGGCCCAAACATTCATATACAAGAATCCTGAATTCATTGCTAAATTATTATGTTGGTGGGGCCCATAAATGAACTCTTTACACTTGATTCACATATAATTAGGTATCAACCTATGGGATGTCTACAAGATCATTGGGGATCCAATCTTTGGAGAGATGTATGAAGAATTAATCACACCAAAAGCGATGTGGGACAATTCTAAAAGGACGCTAGTTTTGGATCATGAGATGTTAAAGATAACCTAGAATATTAAATATCAAGACACTTTATGAGGGGGATATCCATCCTAAAGCATGTATATATTCTTTTCTAGGGACAAAGGGGGTGGAAACACTTTAAAAAATCTTATAGGGTGTCCCCATATGGTGAAGCGGGGAATTTCTAGAAAATTATAGCCTACTTGGGAAAGGGGGAGTATGACTGATGGGGGTACAATCTATAGTTTGACATACCCTAAAAGACACTTCTTGAAGGCTTCTTAGTTATGTAGATAAATTTTTACATGTTATATTTCTATGACGCCAATGGTGGTGTGAGGCCGAGGATAATTGTTATTATTGCCATGTTATCATGGTGGATCCACATAGGGTTAGCAACCCTTATCCTAGCAAAGATTCACTAATGCCTATAACATATTCAAATTGGGAATTACAATTTTAGAATCACAAGGCCATTCTAGGAACTATGAGGATGGTTCGTAGACCATTTTAGCTCCTATTCCATGTTAAGTGGAGTTGAGGATCCTAGGGTCTAGTTTCAACCATGGTTTCAGGTTGTTTTTTGTATTCATCCCTTGTCCCTGAATCTTGGTCAGACCTTAAAAATTCTGAATCTATTCGAAGAGTTTAATTTATGTCCATATGGGTACCTGCCTACTGGGACATTCAATTATGATGGAAAATCTGGTGAATAATAGAGATCATATATGATTTCCATTAAAGATGGAAGAGTAACAACCTGAATTAATGGTGATGTTATATGTGAAGCCTATGTTTCATATATATTTTCACACCAATTCAAGTTCATATAAAAAATAACTATATCTCCTTTGATGCATATTTGGTTAGATAGGAACACAATGGTGGCCTGATATTTGTGGATGATCACATTTGTGGAGATGTCTTGAGTGGTGATTAACCTTCTTCTGATAATAACATCCACTTTTTCAACCTCCTGGTATGTTGAGGTATGTATTTCATCATATCCTTAGGGAGAGTTACCAAAAATATCTCCCAATTCAGGGTCACAACAACTTTCAGACATAGAAAGTGAGGTAGAGAGGCTCCTCCCCCTATTGAAGGTGCTTCATCTCCTTCGTAGGTTGCTTCATATACATTAGAGGGTATAGATGGTGAGGTACCAAGTTCACCCAAATGACCTCATACACGTTATAGTCTTCCTCTTAGGAACAAAAGGGCTATGATTATTGAGCTCAATCATTGGTTGTAACACCCCAATCTTCTACGGTACGTTTCCCTTTGAATAATGTAATAGCGTGTGTTGTACGCAACATCGAGTTCTAACACACACCACAACCGATCAAACTAGCCATTATGAATAGTAATACCTACTTTTTGAAATTATATATATTTTATATTTCAAAATGGATTTCATTTTTGGATTCAGAATATCGAAATTATCCTAAGTTGAATTTTTGGTATTTTTCTGAGAACTTCCAATTTTAATGAATAGTGAAAAATACTTAAAAACAAATTTTTTAATCAAAATAATTTATATTGATAAGTTATATTATTTAGTAGTTTTAAAGTATAATTAGAATATATTTTTACCATTTTATCCAATGGTGTTCATTATAATTAATTTCACTTTGAAATTGGACATGAACAATTGTCAATATTTTGATATATATTGTTTCTTAAAACCACGCTATTTGTTGTAACAGCGGGAATTAATTATAAGATTAATTAATGAAACTTATATGTTTTGAATTTTTTAAAATAGAAATCATTTTTGAATTCGAAATACCAATTATAACTTAGGGTTAAATTTTTTAATTATTCTGAAAAACTTCAATTTTTGATGAATAGTGAAACTACAAAGTCGTAGTTAAAAAAAACTGAATTTTCCATAAAACATAATTTTACCGCTTCTGTGATTGTAATTTAGAAAATTAGAGAGACACTGTTAATATCAAGGAGTAAAATGTGGTTCAATGAGAGAAAATAATTTTTGGTGAATAGTAACTTTTTACTTTTATTTACCACGGTTAAAAGTAAATAGGGTAATTAAGGGTAAAAATGATAATAATATTACCCTAACACATGTCCTAATTCTATTAGAACAGTGTATCTCGACCAAAAACAACCTTAGGAATAAAATATTATCATTTAGGTCCACTTGGATTAGGTTAGGACATTTATTATTATTTAATTCAAAGAAGAGTTAAAAGAGTTAAAATCAATGTTTATTTACTAAAACATTTTTAATATTGGGTTATACATAAGATAAATTAGATTATAAATATTCATCAGAAAGATAAAAAGCTTTACTACATAATTATAGTTTATTTATAATTTTTAGACATTAAATAATTTAATTTATTTATGACACAATGATGATGCAGTAATTACAATAATAGTGAAAAATTAAAATAATTGACATTATAAATACCACAATAAATATAATTTGAGACTTTTAATGAATTAAACTAATTTCTTAGATTAATATTACATGTTAGGAATGGTTTAATTAACTTTTTTCGAAGTAATAATTCTGTTATGATTTTTACAAAAATCAATTATCGAATAGTGTCAAAATTGAAAACAAGTGTTTTTAAAAGAAATATTATATTTTTAATTGATATTAAATACCTAAAAATATAAGGTTCGGCCAAGAGACTTATATCATGATATATGTATCATTAATGGACCACTTGGGGGTCTCTTGGATGTATATAGTAAGTTTATTAACCATATAATATAAAAATACAAAAGGACATTGTAAAAGTGAAACTAATTACCTAAGAGTTAATACTTAAAGATAAGGTTAGTATAATGACCCAAACCTGTCTAAATTCTATTGGTTGAGTGGTTTTCGACATATCCACACCTTAAAATTTAAATAATACACTTTGGATCCATTAGAAACCGAATATGAATTTATTAAAAAATAATATTTCTAGCTTTTACAAAGGTGCCCCTCACCCCTCTTATAAAAGGTCACTCTCCCTTCTCATTAACTCACACCTTCAAAGCCTTTTGGTTTGGGAAACCTCTGCCCAAATACTCTCTAAACTTCCCTCACTTCATCCTAGAGGCCTTTATTTAGTCAGAAATCCAACTTAAGGAGCCCTTTTGATCAAATCAAAAGGAAGAACCCGAAGAAGAGGTAATGATTTCACTACCCTTTACCAAGTTCCTTTCTTCTTCCACTTCTTCCTTCTTTGTTATTACCATTCTAAAATAATAACACCAGTATATTATATATACTTTAATGTTATTATAAATATGGTACAACCATATTCAGTATTCTATCCTTCTTTTGAATAACATGTCACCATACGTGCGTACGTATGGCGTACCGTCTCCACGTCGTGGTGTAATTTTTATTCAATAAATTATTATTTGGAGGGGTATAATAATGATGTGTAACTCATGTAAATAATAAATATAACATGATAATGATTCAGTATATATGATATATCATCCAATTATATATTATTTTTATATCAAAATAATTATATTGTCGCTCGTGCGTACATACGGACTACCGTCTCCACGAACACAATGAGATTCATTCTCCATCATATCCATTCAAGTATAATTATCATTTTATGATTTAAAAATAATGTTTAAGGACTTGATATCATTATGAATATGATTAAGATACAACCTATCCATGATAAACATGGCTTATGTAACAAAACAAATAAAAGAAAATGATTAAGTTAACACCCAAAACAACGATAATACTAAGATATTATTAACAAATCAATGTTAAAAGATCATATATGATATCTTATTAATGTATATGATTATTTTATAATTTAATAAAAATTATTTCACCATTATAAAAGAGGTTAACCAACCCCAAAGCAAGGAAATGTACAAGGTAAGGTTTTATTTCGCAATCTCTTCATTATCCGAGGTTGTTTATACGTAATAATATACTGGGATCTCCTTATCATCCACATCCATGTTTCTTAAAAATGTATTTCAAAACATTTTTAATATTTAATAGAATATGGGTTAAAGTCATTTATACCCTTGTTTGACTTTTTATAAGAGTTTTATAAAGGAATCTTTCCGTTGTTTTCTAAACAAGGTGCTTTTTAACCTTTTCGACAGAATTAATATAAGAATGTTTTTTTAACTTATACAGCGGGTGTGGCTATTTTCCGCTGTTATAAAATCGTTGAGGCATCCCTTATAAGCTTATAAGAATATTTTCAAAGAAAATGTTTTATTTTATAAATATATGACTCTTAAATGATTTCAAAATAGAAAGAGATATTTCTCTAAAAAGTGTTTTGATTTCATCTATGTCAACATCCTTTGAAAGAATTTACACTAATTTGAAGTTGATTTATTATGATACAAAACATCTATATTGTATTGAAGGTTTTGTGATATGTTTGACTATGGATGTGTTATTTTTATACCATTCATGGTTTATGGATGAAGTATTTACATTTCGTATGCTAGTTTAATACGAATGTTTATGTTATGTCTAAACCTTTTCATATGGGAATGCATTGGACTTAATATGTGACGGGCGGAGCCCGCTATAGCTCCTCGATGCATCGGAAGGTCTCATGAGACAAACTAGTGTCTTGGAACAAGGCCTTGGAAAAATATTATTTGTAGTCTTGGCATGAGGCCTTCACTATGTGGTTATGATAGTCTGGAATTATGCATTCCATCATTATGAAAGTGGTTATTGATATTGCATGTGATTATTCGATTAGTAGAATATCCATGTGAATAAGTAAATGGAATTATTTCATTTTGTTGTTTCCATACTATGTTGAAGTTCAAGTTTAAAAGGATTTTGTTTTAGTTATACATTTCCTTAAATGTTTATTCTTATTTATGAAAGTTTCTGCTATATTGTTATCCTTACTGGGCATTTGAGCTCACCCCTTTTCTATGTTTTATTTTTTCCAGGATGTGAAGAAGTAAATTATGAATGACCTGCAGGGATATTATGAGGGGATATTAGTGTGGACTATGGAGACAATATGTTGTTGCTATAGTTTTTCACCTTATGATGTAATGTAAAACTTTATGATTATATCTAGTGTTTCCAAGGATACTAAACCAATCGGTCTTTCGAGATTTGATCTTTATTTTGATCATGAAAATGTTATGTAATAATGCAGTGACTCTGGGTAACTGGGGTCGGGGCGTTACAGTTGGTATCAGAGAAAGTTTAGTACAAACCTTGGAAGCTATATTTAGATAAACTCTGATTAGAGCACGTATACCTAAGATGAACTTTGAGGATTAGTATAGAAGAACTTCCTAGAATTTTGGTATTGTAAAGATTTTGTGAGTTTTCCGAGCAATAAATCCCTATCTGGATACGAGCAGGTAGAGGTGGCTCTGGCACAGATGTACCTAGGGGTAAAACCTGAAAGCACCACTTTGAGCTAGACTCGAACGGGAACTGGTGCACGACAACGGACCTTACTGCACTCTTGGTTACGACACTCCCGGGGATATGCTTAGGATAACTCTCATTTTCTTTAGAAATCATTATGAAGGGTTTATGAGTATATACTTCCTCAAAGAAAACATTTTTTATGATTATGGATTATATCCATAAAGAGTTAAATTTATGTTAAGTGTTTTATAAGTATGGGATTATGTATTTTGATTCATAAACTGATCTAGTTTGTGCCATTTTTTAGAAATGGCGCCTAGTGGAAGAAATGAAAACCTTATCAATGCACGCACTCCATGTAGGGATTGCCCTCCTGCTCAAGATAATTATTGTGGAGCTGGTGATGCAACTGGTGTCGATCAGCTAATCACCATACTGGGACTACTCACTCAGGTTATGAATAATAACCTTACTCGTATGGAGCACCCTAATCTGCTGCATGGAGGATCAATGTTAGATCGATTCATGAGGCAACAACAACCAATGTTCAATGGGAGTACAAATCCCTTAGTATCTAAGCAGTGGATAAATTCCCTATAGAAAATATTTCAGGCTTTGGGGAGTAGTGAAAGGGAAAAAGTTATCATGGCAGTTTACCGCCTCACTGGAGATGCTGATCAATGGTGTTCATTGATTCAAAAATGAAGGAAGATGATGAAGTATCAAATATGGAATGGAGGGAGTTCAAAGATCTGTTTTTAGAAAAATACTTTCATCTTGACCATCGAGCAGATATGGAAAGGCAATTTCTGAGTCTGAGACAAAAGGAGGATGAGAATGTCGCAAAGTATGAGGCTAATTTTTCAAGGTTAGCAAGGTATGCTAGAGATTATATACGTAACCCCAGAAGAAAGATTTATTGTTTCTTTGATGGGTTAAAACCATTTCCCTATCGATCATTAGTCTCACAATCCTTCTCATCGTACGAAGACATTGTCTCATGTGCTATCAAGACAAAGAAAGAATTCTCAAAGTCTTATGACTTTAAAGCAAAGAAAGAGAAGAAGAGATCTGCTGAACAATCTGGGAATGGAAATAAGGGGAAGAAGGGAAAGGTTGAATATCCATCCTATGGTAAATCTGGGAAGAAACACCCCGGTACTTGCTTGAAGGGAATGGGTGTCTGTTACAAGTGTGGTGAAAAAGGCCACCAAGCTCGTGATTGCAAAGGGAAGAAGGAAGCTACCAATGTTCAATGCTACAATTGAAGGGATATGGGACATTATACAAATGAATGTCCTAATCGTCAGGGGAACATACCTCAGAAAAGGCCAAGGGATCAAGGCCAAGCTTTTGTTATCACTACTGCTGAGGTAGAACCTCCGAAAGACATGGTGGCAGGTAATTTAATGGTTTCCTCAAGTTTAGAAAATGCATTATTTGATTCTAGATCATCGCATTGTTTCATATATTCCCAGTTTTCTAAGAAAATTAGATATTTCCAATTTGATTTAACAAGGGATTTTTCAGTTAAAACTCCTAAGGGAAGTATCATTGCAACAATGTTTTGTGAATCAACCCCCATTAGAGCACATAAATGTTCTTTATCTGCTGATCTCATCTTCATACCTATTATTGAGTTTGATATAATCCTCGATATGGATTGGCTTTAGGACTATGATACAAAGATTTATTGTAATAAGAAGGAGGTTACTATTTTTGATGATGATGATAAGGAACACCTTATCTTTAGAGAAGAATTCTCACCACCTAATTCTTATCTAGATCCACCCCCAGTAGATCAACTAAATTCAATTATTGGGGAAGAAGAGAATGAAATGACTGTGCGTGAGGAAAGGAATGTTCAAATAGAGGATGTACCTGTTGTGAAAGAATATATAGATGTATTTCCGGACGATTTACCCGGACATCCTCCAGAATGAGAAGTTGAGTTTTCCATTGATGTAATTCCTGGATCAAGGCCTATATCGAAGACCCCTTATAGAATGGACACTGTGGAATTAGTCAAACTAAAGAAACAACCATAGGAATTTATTAATAAGGGATTTATTCGCCCTAGTGTTTCTCCATGGGGAGCCCCTATTTTTTTGTTAAAAAGAAAGATGGATCTATGAGGTTATGTATCGACTACAGGGAGATCAATGCTATAAAAATAAAGAACAAGTATCCCCTACCTCACATTGATGATTTATTTGACCAACCGCATGGAGATCAATACTTTTCAAAGATTGACCTTTGATCTGGATACCATCAGTTGTGTGTGAAGAAGGAAGACATTCCAAAGACAGCATTTCGAACCAGGTATGGGCATTATGAGTTTACTGTAATGCCTTTTGGATTGACTAATTCACCCTCTATATTCGTGGATTTGATGAATAGAGTTTTCAAGGAATATCTTGATGAATTTGTGGTGGTATTTATTGATGATATCTTGGTATACTCGAAAAGCTATGAAGATCATGAAAATCACTTGCGCATTATCCTGAAGACTCTGAGAAGACATGAATTATATGGAAAGTTTAGCAAGTGTGAATTTTGGCTTCATGAGATTTCTTTTCTTGGCCATATTGTCTCTAAAGATGGAATATTTTTTGATCCTTTTAATACCAATGAAATCCATGAATGGCCAGCACCTACGAGTATAACTGAGGTACACAGTTTTATTGGTTTGGCAGGTTATTATCGACGTTTCATCCAGAATTTTGCCTGATTGGCTAACCAATTAACGAATCTCACACGTAAAGGGGTTAAATTTATTTGGAAAATAGAGTGTGAATAATGTTTCGAAGAACTGAAAGGAAGATTAGTCAATTCTCCTATATTGACTCTACCATCGGGAAATGATGGGTTCGTTATTTATAGTGATGCATCGAAGAAAGGACTTGGTTGGGTCCTTATGCAGAATGATAGAGTTAAGGACTATGCATCACGATAGTTGAAAATTCATGAGCAAAAATATCCTACACATGATCTCGAGTTAGCAGCTGTGATCTTTGCTTTGAAGATTTGGAGGCACTACCTCTATGGTGAAAAATGTGAGATTTATACTGATCACAAGAGTTTGAAGTATATTTTCTCACAAAAAGAACTCAACATGAGGAAAAGGAGATGGCATGAATTACTCAAGGATTATGATTTCATGATACACTACCACCCGGAGAAGGAAAACAAGGTGGTAGATGCTTTGAGATGAAAAGATCATGGAGTTTTGAACAATATGAGAATTAAAAGGGATCCAATTTTCATGGATCTAGTGAAGATAGACATGGGAATAATTAGGGAAGGTGAAACATCAATTCTTTTTCAAATGGGTTCCAAACCATATTTACAAGAAAGGATTAAGAGTTCTCAGACCGATGATGAAGAATTTCAAAAGAAGATTAAAGCTGTGAATGATGGGAGATTGAGAGACTTTGTGTATAAAGATGGAATTTTGAAATTTGGGAAGAGACGTTGTGTTCCTGATATACCTGATCTAAAAAGGGAATTGCTGGATGATACTCATAGTTCCAATTTCTCTATACACCCTGGGAGCACCAAAATGTATAGAGATTTGAAGGAACTTTTTTGGTGGGACAACATGAAGAGGGAGATTGTTGATTTGGTGTCAAGATGTATGAATTATCAACAAGTGAAAGCTGGAAGGCAACAGCCTGGAGGAGTCACTCAACCTCTTCCCATACCAGAGTGGAAATGGGACAATATTACGATGGACTTTGTCATGGGGCTACCAAAGACTCCTAGAAGGAACGATGCAATATGGGTTATTGTTGATCGTCTTACCAAGTCAGCACATTTTCATGCTATAAGAGAAGATCTACCACAAGAATTTCTAGCAAGACTATATATTGATGAAGTTGTGAGACTTCATGGAGTACCCCTATCAATTGTTTCAGATCGCGATCCCCGTTTTACTTCAAGATTCTAGAAAATTCTTCAGAAAGCCTTGGATACTGAACTTCATTTGAGCACTGCCTACCGCCCTCAGACGGACGGACAATCAGAACGGACTATTCAAACCATAGAAGGCATGTTGAGATCCTGCTCACTTGAATTTTAGGGTATGTGGGATCAATATTTACCTCTGGTAGAATTTTCCTATAACAATATCATCCATTCGAGTATTCAGATGGCACCATATGAAGCGTTATACAGAAAGAGATGTCATACACCAACCTGTTGGGATGACGTTGGTGAAAGAAAACTTGTAGGCCCAGAACTGGTGGAGGAAACGATGGAAAAGGTGAAGGTAATCCAAAATCACATCAAAGCAGCTCAAAGTAGGAAAAAAATCTATGCCGATAATCGAAGGAAAGATTTGGAATTTCAAGTCGGTGATCATGTTTTCCTAAAGGTATCTCTATGGAAGGGAGTCATACGTTTTCGTAAGAACGGTAAATTGAGTCCCAGGTACATCGGACCTTTCGAAATTCTAGAACGGATTGGGGATGTAGCTTACCGATTGGCAATGCCGCCAAGTCTCTCCAAAGTTCACGATGTGTTCCACGTATCTCTATTGAGGAAATACATGCCTGACCCAATGCATGTACTCACCTATGAGGAATTAGAACTCGAACCTGATCTATCTTATTGCGAAGAGCCCGTCAAGATTCTTGATACGAGAGAACAAGTACTGAGAAACTGGACGACGCATCTGGTAAAAGTTTTGTGGTGAAACCATAAGATGGAAGAAGCAACGTGGGAACCCGAGGAACTTATGATGAAAAACCACCCGAGTCTTTTCATGCGGTAGTATTCTAGAAATTTCGAGGACAAAATTATTTGAAGGAGGGGATAATGAAACACCCAACGCTTCTACGGTATGTTTCCCTTTGAATAATGTAATAGCGTGTGTTGTACGCAACATCGAGTTCTAACACACACCACAACTGATCAAACTAGCCGTTATGAAAAGTAATACCTAATTTTTAAAATTATATATATTTTATATTTCAAAATGGATTTCATTTTTGGATTCAGAATATCGAAATTATCCTAAGTTGAATTTTTGGTATTTTTCTGAGAACTTCCAATTTTTATGAATAGTGAAAAATATTTAAAAACAACTTTTTTAATCAAAATAATTTACAGTGATAAATCATATTATTTAGTGGTTTTAAAGTATAATTAGAATATATTTTTACCATTTTATCCAATGGTGTTCATTAGAATTAATTTCAACTTAAAATTGGACATAAACAATGGTCAATATTTTGATATATATTATTTCTTAAAAACACGCTATTTGTTGTAACAGCGGGAATTAATTATAAAATTAATTAATGAAACTTATATGTTTGGAATTTTTTAAAATAGACATCATTTTTGAATTCAGAATACCAATTATAGCTTAGGGTGAAATTTTGGCATTATTCTGATAAACTTCAATTTTTGATGAATAGTAAAACTACTAAGTGGTAGTTAAAAAACTGAATTTTTCATAAAACGTAATTTTACCGCTACTGTGATTGGAATTTCAAAAATACGAGAGACACGGTTAATATCAAGGAGTAAAATGTGGTTCAATGAGATGAAAATAATTTTTGTTAAATAGTAACTTTTTACTTTTATTTACTACGGTTAAAAGTAAATAGGGTAATTAAGGGTAAAATGATATTAATATTACCCTAACACATGTCCTAATTCTATTGGACAAGTGTATCTCGACCAAAAAAACCTTAGGAATAAAATATTATCATTTAGGTCCACTTGGATTAGATTAGGACATTTATTATTATTTAATTCAAAGAAGAGTTAAAAGAGTTAAAATCAATGTTTATTTACTAAAACATTTTTAATATAGGGTTATACAAATGATAAATTTGATTGTAAATATTAATTAGAAATCTAAAAAGATTTCCTACATAATTATATTTTATTAATAATTTTTAGACATTAAATAATTTAATTTATTTATGACACAATTATGATGCAGTAATTACCATAATAGTGAATAATTAAAATAATTGATATTATAAATAACCAAATAAATATAATTTGAGACTTTTAATGAATTAAACAAATTTTATAGGTTAATATGACATGTTAGGAATGATTTAATTAACTTTTTTCGAAGTAATCATTTTGTTATGATTTTTAAAAAAATCATTTATTGAATAGTGTCAAAATTGACATAAAAGAGTTTTTAAAACAAATATTATATTATTAATGGATATTAAATACCTAAAAATATATGGTTCGGCCAAAAGACTTATATCATGATATTTTTATCATTAATGGACCACTTAGGGGTCGCTTGGATGTATATAGTAAGTTTATTAACCATATAATATAAAAATACAAAGAGACATTGTAAAAGTGAAACTAATTAACTAAGAGTTAATACTTAAAGATAAGGTTATTATAATGACCCAAACCTGTCTAAATTCTATTGGTTGAGTTATTTTCGACCTATCCCCACCTTAACATTTAAATATTCCACTTTGGAGGCATTATAAACCTAATATGAATTTATTATAAAATAATATTTCTAGGTTTTCCAAAGGTGCCCCTCACCCCTCTTATAAAAGGGCACTCTCCTTTCTCATTAACTCACACCTTCAAAGCCTTTTGGTTCGGCCAACCTATGCCCCAATACTCTCTAAACATCCCTCACTTCATCCTAGAGTCCTTCCTTTAGTCAGAAAGCCAACTTAAGGAGACCTTTTGATCAAATCAAAAGGAAGAACCCCAAGAAGAGGTAATGATTTCACCAACCTTTTCCAAGTTCCTTTCTTCTTCCACTTCTTCCTTCTTTGTTATTACCATTCTAAAATAATAACTCCAGTATAGTATATATACTGTAATGTTATTATAAATATGGTACAACCATATTCAGTATTCTATCCTTCCTTTTAATAACATGTCACCATACGTGCGTACGTACGGCTTACCGTCTCCACGTCGTGGTGTAATTGTTATTCAATAAATTATTATTTGGATGGGTATAATAATGATGCGTAACTCATGTAAATAATAAATATAACATGATAATGATTCTGTATATATGATATACCATCCAATTATATATTATTTTAATATAAAAAGAATTATATTGTCGCTCATGCGTACGTACAGACTACAGTCTCTACGAACGCGATGAGATTCATTCTCCATTGTATCCATTCAAGTATAATTATCATTTTATTATTTAAAAATAATGATTAAGGACTTGATATCATTATGGATATGATTAAGATACAACCTATCCATGAAAAACATGGCTTACATAACAAAACATATAAAATAAAATGAGTAAGTTAACACCCAAAACAACGATAATACTAAGATATTATTAACAAATCAATGTTAAAAGATCATATATGATATCATATTAATGTATATGATTCTTGTATAATTTAATAACAATTATTTGACCATTATAAAGGAGTTTAACCTACCCCCAACCGAGTAAAAGTACGAGGTAAGGGTTTATTTCACAATCTCTTCATTATCCGAGGTTGTTTATACGTAATAATCTACTGGGATCTCTTTATCATCCACATCCATGTTTCATAAAAATGTATTTCAAAACATTTTTAATATTTAAAGTAATATGGGTTAAAGTCTTTTATACCCTTGTTTGACTTTTTATAAGAGTTTTATAAAGGAATATTTCCGTCGTTTTCCAAACAAGGTGTTTTTTAACCTTTTTGACAGAATTAAGCTAAGAATGTTTTTTTTTTTGACTTATACGGAGAGTGTGGCTATTTTCCGCTGTTATAAAATCGTCGAGGCATCCCTTACAATCTTATAAGAATATTTTCAAAGAAAATGTTTTATTTTATAAATATATAACTCTTAAATGATTTCAAAATAGAAAGAGATATTTCTCTAAAAAGTGTTTTGATTTCATCTATGTTAACATCCTTTGATGGAATTTACACTTATTTGAAGTTGATTTATTATGATACAAAACTTCTATATTGTATTGAAGTTTTTGTGATATGTTTGACTATTTATGTGTTATTTTTATACCATTCATGGTTTATGGATGAAGTATTTAAATTTCATATGCTAGTTTTAATATGAATGTTTATGTTATGTTTAAACCTTTTCATATGAGAATGCATTGGACTTAATATGTGACGGGTGGAGCCTGCTATAGCTCCTCAATGCATCAGTAGGTCTCATGAGACAAACTAGTGTCTTGACACAAGGCCTTGGAAAAATCTTATTTGTATTCTTGGAACGAGGCCTTGGATATGTGGATGATAGTCTTGCATTATGCATTCCATCATTATGAAAGTGGTTATTGATATTGCATGTGATTATTCAATTATTAGAATATCCATGTGAATAAGTAAATGGAATTATTTCATTTTATTTTTTCCATACTATGTTGAAGTTCAAGTTTAAAAGGCTTTTTTTAGTTATACATTTCCTTAAATGTTTATTCTTATTTATGAAAGTTCCTGCTATATTGTTATCCTTACTGGGAATTTGAGCTCACCCTTTTTCAATGTTTTATTTTTCCCAGGATGTGAAGATGTAAATTATGAATGACCTGCAGGGATATTATGAGGGGATAATAGTGTGGAATATGGAGAAAATATGTTTTTGTAGTAGTTTTTCACCTTATGATGTAATGTAAAACTTTATGATTATATCTAGTGTTTCCAAGGATACAAAACCAATCGGTCTTTCGAGATTTGATCTTTCTTGTGATCATGCCAATGTTATTTAATAATGCACCGAATCTGGGCAACTGGGGTCGGGGCATTACATTGGTGGTCCAACCATCATTATTATGTTGAGACATGTGATCCATTTTCCTATCATTCATTCATTATGGTGATATTTAGGGAGCCTGTGAAAGAAAAGGTTATCAAATCAGATTTATAGCATGAAAAAATTGCCTCAGAATATGTGTGACAAGAGGAAGTCTAATTTTGGTAAAGGATGCCTTCTCATGCTATGGATGTGTGGTCACTCCTTAAAGATGGGATCTGGATTCCATAAATTAGAGATTCTCAGACCCTAACAAGTCTTCAATTTGAGGACGATCACAATAAGGTGTGAATTTATATCTAGGGACTAGAAATGATAATTTATGAAACATACAACTGGATTTCTATAATAATATATGTGGATGATATGTTGAAACAGGGGGTCTCTGAAGGATTTGACCACCTATATTTTGAGGAATTGTATCACCATTTCAATACTAGGGATGTAATTTCTCCTTATCTTTTTTCATATTTTGTTCTTAGTTCATTTTGTATTGAACAATGTGTTGTTTCTGAGAGAAGGGATACCCGGATTTGCAACGAGAAAGGATAAATTATCCAAGATCCCATCACTATAGTATGGATTAACTGGAACTCCAATAAAAAATAATGATTTGTCTCCTAATTCAAGAGAGATATCCATTGTAAAAACAATAATAGAGAATGAGATGGAAGGAGAATCTATACTAATACCTATGATACCTATTATTTAGGATGCGAGACATATCCTCCTTCCATCAAAAAAGAAGGAATGATGGAGAATTAATTCCTTGGATAAACACCTTAACATTGATAGTAAGTTCTCAGAACATATTTTATTTCTTCTTTAGAACAAATATTTATCCATGTTTGTGGTTGAAAAAGATCCTTCTCTCTCTTATCTAATGGGTATTGGAGACAAGCCTATGAGAACTAAATAGGATGTTCCACAAAAGGAATAGACTTTCTCTAATGAGTTAGCTCCTTTCGTATGAAATTTTTCAAGGGTTTAGGACACGTTGTCTGCTTCTATCGTTGCTCCTATCTCTTTAGATATGGATGAGTATTATAGTAATGTAAAATGTACATCATAAGGTTTCATACTTCAACTACTTCATTTTATTATGTATGATATGTCATATTATTATCATACGCAGGATTTCCCTATGGTGATCGATAATGACCCTATAGTTGTCCCCATGGAAGCTGTTCAGGGTATCTAGCTATCGGAATAGGGTGTTGTGTTGGGTCTCTAGTCTAATGTTTCTAGTGTACCCCTAGGTTAGACTACCCTGAGGCTTGGGTCATCAATTATCTTCATGATAAATAATGACATGAAATGTGAAGACATGATGGAACATATTAATCATCCCACCTGTTTAGAATACGTTAAGGAATTAATTCAAGAATTTAAGGGATGTTAGTCTTTATTTCCATTAAATCAACTTTTATGTTTAATTTTTTAAACATGGATGCTCAAATTTTACATCTTTATTTATGGAGAATGTTTCAATGGGGATGCACAAATAAAGTTCTGAATTCCATCCTGTTACCACTACTGGGGGAGCACCTGCTCAAGGGGATCCTGATATTGGAAATCATCATGATTCTCTCTTGGTGAGATCTGGGTATAATTTTGATAATTCTCCCTGCCATGTGATTCTTTCTCAGACCTCTTAGGTCGGGAATATCAAGGTAGAATACACCCAATCCACTTACCCATCACTGGGTAAGTGTCAAAAAATAATTTAATTATCTCCTACTTCTTCCATTTTCTATCATTTTGAGGCTAAAAATAAGCCTTATCCATTATCCAACCCCATAAACGTCTACATCCAGGCCTGAGGGAGGAGCTTATATGCCAATTAATCCCATATCAGAAATAGAATTCGTTACTATCCCAGTGGGAGTGGAGAATGGTGTCTCAATGATTTTACTGATCCCAGAATAGCTTTCTACATCTGATAGTGACTTTGAGTCATATTTGGAGTTACAAATTACCCTTTGTATGAAACACTGAATTGCTTGGTAGGACATCTGGTAGATAATATCTGAGATTCCTTTTGAATACCTACATTCTTAACTTCCTCAACTCCCATTCCTATTAATCATGCATGGATATGGAATATTTGATTACTTTATGATTCATACTACCATTATGGAAATCATTTTCTGACGTGAAAAATAACACGAGCTACAACAACACCTTTTTAAAGAAACATTGTTTGTCTACACTAATGATATTCGAGCTGAATTATCCTTGGTGGAGGCCAACTATGCCATAAATTTTAAGGAATTAAACGAAAATATTAATGATAATTACATCCAAATATAATACATTTATCAAGAAATTGAGGCTTTCCCAAAGGAGCTCAAACATCTTCACTATTTACTTAAAGAAGCTCGAACTAAGGGGTCAACTTCCATTGTGACCTCGGTGGTGGAACTATTATGAGATGAGGAGACCAAGGCTATTAAAATAGGAAATCATTGATAGGTTGTTTATGGGGCTCAGGATGTTTTCCAATAAATAAATATCTTTATTTATGGTATTTTGTAAAGTATGACATAGATACTCTGACTTGTGGATGCACCTCTGATTTTCTTTACCTCATAAATGAAAAAAAAATTGCTTCTATGTAGCTATGTATTCAACCTTGTTTTCCTTTTTGTGATTATAACATAACATCAAATATTATTTTAAATATTAAGATGTATTTTCATCAATGAGTCATAACCATAGCAATATGGATGGAAAAACACTCTATTTTATTCCTATGAATCTAGTCTTAGAGGGGGTACTTCTATTATTTTTAGGGTTATATATTCAAGCCTACAAACTGTATATCATTTGTTTCATTTCAAAAAAAAATCCTCAAATTGATATAAAGGAGAATTAGCAGTGAGGATTGGATTTTTTGGGTGCACTTTACGGGTTTTCATCATAACAAGATTTATTCCTTTTATCTTTTTATTGCTCTTTTCTTGGATAAACCATGAAGATCGTAGGTCTATCGAGCTGAGACTCAACTTTTTCTCAGGTTTACCTTTGTGGGTTTTCAACCTAGAGAGTATTTTTTATCTTATTATGGTAATTTTAAAGTCATTAAAGATGAACTAAAAATACTTGTGTTTAAGTTTGAACATTTTTTACCAAGATTTTTGGGATTATGACTCAAACAAGTTGTATTATCCAATAATATTCTGACATTATTTGAATTCCCTAAAGGGAATTTTAAGTCATTGTTTTTTCATTCATGGAAGAAAAACATGATACAATACAAGTATGTGAGGAAATGGATGGGGAGAGAGTTTGAAAATAAATTTTAAACATAACATTATCAAGGATTATGGGAATAGAGGAGGTGTCTCTTGAGGATGAATATGTTGTCGGTTGGCAGGATTTTTTGGTGTTATACTTTATTAAAAGGAAACTAGGGTATGTTATAGAATAGTAAAGATAGGGTTGTCCATAGGTACTCTGAAATTTCACAACCAATGGTTGGGATGTTTGTAAAGATCTGGATTTCTCAAGACCATGAAAGGAGGTTCATCAAGGGAAGGTATCTAGAAATGAAGCGGATATCTATATTGGAATTGGAACTAAATGGGAAACGTCTCCTATATAAATTTATCTTGTGTGAATGAGGGTAAATTTTATTAAATGATCAATGTCAGGGGGGGCCCTCTTTGACAAGGGTTGAGATACCATTCATTTTAATTTCATGCAACTAAGATATGGACCGTGTCGTTTTATCATCTTACGATGAGGACATTACTGTAATGTATATTTTCTTGGGACTAGGACGTTATGATATATAGTTTAAAGCTGTACAATAAGGAAATTAGAAGCTATAGTTTAAGTTCCTTTTAGCTTTGGCAAAAAGAATAGTATATGGCCATTTTGCAATGATCAGATTGAGAATGTTCCAATTTCTCCACATATGAAGGGGGAAGTTGTAAGTTATAATCTAGGTATTTTAAATCCAATAAATGTGATGGTACAAGTATGAAAAAAAGCATAATTCCTTTTGGGCATACAGAGATAGAAGAGGCTTCTCCTGAAGACGAATATGCTACTAGTTGGCAACCCCTTTTGTGGGATGCTTTATGCAAATCCAATGGGGGCATGATAAATCATAGTCAAACAAAGGCATCCTTTGGTTGATGGTCCCTCAAATTTGGTTGGTGATATATGAAAATCCAATGAGGAAATGTTACATCATAATCAAATAAAGGTGTCCTTACGTATTATAAATTCTATTTTCGATGACCAATGAATTCTTATAGAGATTTTGTTTTCCCTATACACAGAGTCTAGTTTTTTTAGAGAGAGTAGCTAAGTACAGAAAGTGAATTACATAAAAAAATCACCTAGGAATGGTGGAAAATATTTACTTATGCAAGTATTTCCTGTAACGACCCATGGTTTTATCAATGGAAATTCCCTTCTTATAATTATTCAATATAATTTAATCACATAAATTAAAATTAGGAAACACAATGACATATCATGATTATATGAACTACCAAATACTATGTGACCTTTAAATAAAAAATTTCAACTTATGTTATTAGAATTTCAAAATTCAGACATACAATGTTGCAAACAGTAAGATGTCTAGAGTCTGATAAGACAAACTTAATTATTGGTGATTAGTAACTTAACCTTATGAATAGTAATATTACCCTAATGGATAGTAATACAAACCTTATTAGTAGTAATTTTTCCATGTAAATAGTAACCTTACCAAATAAAGTATAAATAAAATGTATCCATCTTATAAGTGACATTATGATAGTGTTGGTATTCTTGGTAAGTAATAAATATTTAATTAAAATATTATTATAAATTTAATAATTTAAATTAAAATTTATTTTCAGAAAATATATTCATGAATATTTGTTTTGATAACTTATGAATAATATAAGATTTTAAGAGACCATAATTAGTTTTTTCAAAGTGTTAGAAAAGCAGATTTAATTTTGAATTTTGTATTTTTCAAGTAAATTATGATTTTAATTAAAAACTAAATTTATCATATTTATAAAATTATTTTCATAAAATGGATTTAATTTTTGAATTATACACGTTCGAAAATTTTTGTGGTGAATTTTGGGGATTTTACTAAAATATTTTAATTTTTGGTGAATCGTAAAATATGATAATTTAGGATAAATGCTAAACAAGTGAGTTTCTTCATCATGATTGAGTCATAGATGATGTAAATAGCCATTGGTTCGAACTCACGTTCTCTCTTTAAAATTTTTGTTCATAATAATCATGACTATTTATAACCATGATCTAAAAAATTAAACTAATAATTAATATAATGGAAAACCATTCCTCTCCTCCACTACAAATACCACCCATATTTACCTCTTCTCATCACTCCTCTCAAGACTTATGCCTTTTCTAAATTCTTCCCAAATCTTTCCCTAATCCCCTCTCTCAAGACCATCAGACCTTTGTATCTTAAAAATACCAAATCCTCTCACCTAAATAGGCTCTCAAGGAAGATATATTCAAGAGGTAAATTCTGCTTTTCATTTCATTTATTTTCTTTCAAGTTACTTTCCTTCTTTTTTTTTCTCACCTACATTCATGAAAATTTTATGATAACTCTAGTAACTTACATGTAATATAATTTATTTATAATAATAGAATATTTCATCATCCTCTCTCATTTCCCCTCCTTTTATAATTTAAATAAAAACACCATTCGAGATGTGTTAATTCATCAAATTCAAGGACGACAAGTTTTAAATTTCTTTCACTGTCTTCAATTCGGGTCAGGAAACCATTTTTGTGGTTGATACAAACTATAATATATGTATTATGTCTAATTTAAGTTTATGTAATATTTTTTACACATGATATTAATTTATAAAGAAAAATGTGTTTGTTGTGATTAAAAAAACATCAATTAACCAAACTGTTATCATTAAAGTTTCATATAATGAATCAAAATCACTTAAAATAACCAAATGAAAATTATAAACATGTAATAATCTGAATTTACACTATATAAATTCTTTTTTGGACCACCATTCTCATCTTCCATGTTTTTTCTTACGTGTATATAAGTAAACTGGTCTTGAAAACCAAGGAAACAACCGCTCCCAAAAATTGATATGGAACCTCTTAACCCATTAAAAGGGCCATGAATGAACTTAATAAAGTTATAATAAATAAATTAAATGTAGAAGAGAATATTTATATACTAATTAATGAATGTAATTTGGTTATCTAAGACATTTAGATCAAGTGAAGTACACTTTCAGACGTAAGGTAACGGATTCTACCCAAACCTCCATTATTCCTTTTGGATGATCAATATTTCTTTTTACCAAAATAAAGTTATATTTTATTTTTATGTAAATCTTATAAATTCTGTTTATATTCTCCAAACTCATGTATCAATATCCATTTATTATTCTCTTACTGGGATATACGTGTTTTAAAGTGGTTCCCTCCACAATAATTCATCATAAGCAAACCCATTTTAAGGGAACTTCTCAAATTCATATCCCTTTTCAAGTACACTATGTAGTCTTTATTTAAGAAAACATTATTTTTAGAAAAATATGTTTTTTAGTATGAAAACATTATTGGCTTAATTTTTTTTATATAAAATATTGTTCCCTTTTATTTTATAAATGACCTTTGATACTTTCCTTTAACCATAGTAAAATAATTTAAATCCAATGTTTCTTAAGAACTCTTTTTACATTTTATTACTACAAGATGACATCACTTTTCCTAATATATACCTATTCTAACCTATGATTTTCCATCTATGATCTAATTCCTCTCCTTCATGGAAACATTTTTTATACTCATATTTGTTATTATTTATGACATGATTATGACACCCAATTCTTACCATGGGTAACATTTATATTTATGTATGATTGATTATGTATGATTCTATATGTGGAAAGAATATTCATGAACATGTTATTATTTTTGCCCCAATATAGCACTCAAATGAATTGGTTAATGTTGATTCTTATGAGAGTTATGTTCAACAGTCTTGGCAGTTAGCCTTGACTCGTTCTACCATGTGAAACTATCATGGTGTATAACCTTGACTTCTGATCCTCTATGTTCTATGAGCCTTGAATCATTCTAAAGTCATGTTTTATGTTTCTTCCACATTACTATTACTCCATGTTTATATGATCCCATGTTTATAAGTTATGATTCCATATGTTCCATTCCTTTTTATGTCATTATGTTATGCCTTATATCCCATGTGCTAAAGTTGTATTCTTATGTTTATTCCCATACTTGGATTTTTAGCTCATCCCTTTGTTCATGTTATCCTTAGGTTATCCTAGTAAGATGATTGATCACAATAAAATTTAAAATCTCTTTATGAATATTAAATAAATAAATGTTTTATTTAGTCACATGTTTTTAGTTTTATGTACCTAGTCTTCTAAGACACTAGACAGAACGATCCTTGGCTTGTAATTTGAAGTTTAATTATGCGTAAAATCATGTAATGATATGTGTAAAAGTATGGGGTTGATATTGTTGGTATCAAAGTATGATCAAGTTATTTTTGGATATTAGGAATAGGTAACTTTATTAATAACCTTAGGGATGAGACTAAGTATAAGAAAACATCCATAAATTTTTGTAAGTATAGAGTAAGAGGTTTATCAAGAAGATACATCCCTGTATGGATACAAACAAATGGAGATGGATCCAGTATAAGTGTATCTAGGGGTAAAACCTGAAAACAATGCTTTGAGCTTGACTCGAATGGGAACCCATGAATGAAAATGGGCCTCATTGAACTCATTGTTTGGAACTCCAAGGGGATATGCTTTGGTAAATTCATAAGCTTAGTACAAACCTTTATTAAGGGAATAAAAAAAGTCCATAAGAATAAATGTGACGAAACAGGTCATGGATGTTCAAAATTGAAACCTAGGTAATCACAGGTTAGGATATACTTTTCCATTATTTTTTATCCTTTTATGTTTAAAATTTCCTTTTTATAATTATTATATAAGTATTAAATCCCTCTAATTGTATTTTCTTTTTCTAAGTTAGTGGATGGAAATATAAGAACACATGCCAACAATCAATGTTATAGGTAATGTGACAATTGACCTAATGATATGTCTAAGATGATGGGAACGGGTGATCAAAACTTTATGATAGTACTTGATCAGCTGACTCATGTTATGAATAATAACATGAATCAAGTAGAACACCCTCCTCCTCCCTGGAAAGAGAAAGTTATCGTAAAATCCTTTATGTAGCAAATGCCTCCTATGTTTAGTGGATCTTAAGATCCCCTCCTCATGGAATAGTATATTAACTCCGTTGAAAAAAAAATTTCCCTCTAATTCTCAGAAGAATAGAAATTTGTGATGGAAGTCTATCATTTTGATGGGGAAGTTGATCAGTGGTGGAAACTAATCAAGAATATAAAGTCCCAAGAGGAAATTGATTTCATAGATTGGGATGAATTCAAGGAAAAGTTCTTCAATAAATATTTTCCCCAAACCCTCTATCTCAAGATGGAAAGATAGCTCCTCGAACATAAGAATAATGTAGATGAGTCCGCTGGGGCGTATGAAGCAAACTTCACAAGGATTGCAAGATATGCGTCCATATTTGTCATGAACACCAAAAGAAAGGTGGATCACTTATTTAGTGGAATAAATCCATGTCTAAGAAAATAACTGGAAATTCAAGTCTTTAAGAGTTATGAGGAGATTTTCTATTGTGCCCTCAAGGTTGAAATAGATATCAGAGACTCTCAATGGTCTCATGTGTCTTATGAAAAAAAATAGTAAGATAGAGTCTACTATGGGTGGTTCAGAAAATAAGTCCCATGATGGAAATAAGACCATACATCCTACGTGTAGAAATTATGGGAAGAATAATCCTGAGAACTATCTAATTGGAACCAAGAATTGATTCAAATGTGGAAGAATGGCACATCTAGAAAAGAACTTCCGTAGGGATATGAATAATCCCACTAATGTGGAAGAAGAAAGAAAGGTTCAGATTAACACTCAGTAGGTATTTTATTATTACAACTTCAATGAACATGGGCACTATATGAACAATTTCTCTAAGCCAAGGGTTGCGAAAGGAAATGAACAACAACCTCAAAGGAAGTGAGGAAGGGATTATGCCATCACTACTACTTATGTGGATTTGAACAATCATGTGGTGATATGTATGATAGTTATTAAAAAAATAATAAAAAATGTACTATTTTATTATAGTTCTAGACATTCTTTCAAATCTTGAAAGTTTTGTATAACTATTCAAACACCACCTAAATATTTTGAGGTTGAGTTATCTGTGTGAAAATTGAATGGGGAAATTATTTCATCTAATGTTTATAACTCATACTTGGTAAATGTTTTTGGACTAAAACTCCCATAAAATCTTGTCATACTTCCATTGGTAGAGTTCAATTCTATTTTGGTAATTTATTGGTTAACTTTATACAAATACAACACTAACTTTCAAGAAAGGGATATCACTCTTCACAACCCAAAGTATCCTACAATCATATACAAGTGTAAGGAAGAAGATGAATCTCCTTTAAAACAATCATCTCAACTGTGGATAATGTTTCCTTTAAAGAATGAATATATTGCTCAAATGATTTAGATAAAGAAGATAATACTTCTCAAAGATATGCCCATTATGATGCATTACAATGATGTATTCCCTGAAGAATTTTCTGGTCTTACTCTTGATCGATATGTTGATTTACCAATTGAACTTATTCCTATATCCCTACCTATATCAAAAAAACATTATAGAATTACCACCGTTGAGTTGGAAGAACCGAAGAAGGAGTTACAGGAGAATCTAGACAAGGGTTTTATATGACCAAGTGCCTCACCATGGGGAGAACCAGTCCTCTTTGTCAATAAGAAGGATGGTTCAATTCACCTCTACGTTGATTATCTTGAGCTCAGTAAAATCACTTTAAAGAACAAGTATCTCCTGCCTTAGATAGATTAATTGTTTGATCAGCTTTGTGGGGCTAGTTATTTCTCTAAGGTGGTCCTTCAGTCGGGATATCAAGAATTAAAGGTTATGAAGGAATATATTCACAAAACAATCTTTAAAATGAGGTATGGTCACAATTAGTTCATATTTATGCCCTTATAACTCACTAAATCTATATTAATATTTATGTATTTGATGAATTGTGTATGTAGAGATTGCCTCAAAAAATTTGGGGTGGTCTTTATCGATGATATTCTGATATACTCCCAGAGTAAGGAAGAACATGAGGAGTATTTGAATATTGTACTGATGACTTTACAAAGGGAGAAAATTTATGAATATTATAGTAAATGTGAGTTTTGGATGGAGGATTTATCATTCTTGGGGTATGTTATCACTAGAAAAGTAATATTAGTGAACCCTTCCAAGACAAAGGATATTGAATAGTGGCCTAGGACAACATTTGTAAGGGAGATCCATAGTTTTCTGGGTCTAGCCAGGTATTATAGACAATTTATGAATAACTTATCACTATTTTCAAACCGAATTACCAAGCTGACATGGAAGGGAGTGAAGTTTTTATGGACTCTAGAATTGAGGAAAGCTTTAAGGAGCTCAAAAACAGACTTATCACTTGCACCAGTACTCACACTCCCAACAAGTATTGATCTCTTTGTGGTGTAAAGTAATGATTCAAAGAAGGGATTGAGCTGTGTGATGATGAAAAACGACAAATTGATAGCTTATTCCACAAGGTTGCTGAAAATCCATGAACAAAACTATCCCTTGCATGATATGTAGTTGGAAGTTGTGATCTTTGCATTCAAAATCTGATAGTATTATCTCTATGGGGAGAAGTGTGAGATATATATTGACCACAATAGTCTCAAATATGTATTCACATAGAGAGATATTAATATGCACCGGAAAATATGGTTAGATATCATCAAAGATTATGACCACGCAATCCACTACCATACCGGTAAGGAAAATAAGGTGGTGGATGATCTATGTACAAATGATTCTACATCTTTATCAAAGATGATAATTGAAAAAGATCCAATTTTATTAGATTTGTAGAGGATGGATATAGGAATCATTAAGGTAGGAACATCATCAATTTTTTCTCAAATTATTGTTCAACCATCATTCATCGATAAAATCAAGGATGCTCAATGAAAAGATGTGGAAATTATGAAAAGAGTGGAAGCTATCATAAATGGGAAATCCTCTGAGTCGAATATTGATGAGTAATGATTTTTAATATTTGGGTCATGATTATGTGTACAATCTGATATAAAGATAAATAAGGAACTTCTGAATGATTCACATAGTTCAACCTTTTCTATTCACTAATGGATCACAAAGATGTATCGAGATCTATGAGGGAACTTTTGGTGGGACAATATGAATAAAGAGATTGTTGAGTATACATCAAAATGGTTGGTATGTCAACAAGTGAAGGATAAAAGACCAAAGTCTAAGGGGATGACGGAACCACTACCCATACCAACATGGAAGTGGAATAACATTACCATGGACTTTGAAACTGGACTTCCAAGGTTATCCAGAAGAAACAATGCAATATGGGTCATTGTTGATCGTCTTACAAAGAAATATCACTTTATCACAATTTGAGAGGACTTATCATTCGATAAAATTGCATGGATATATATCAAAGATGTGGTAAGGCTACAGGGAGTACCACTATTGATTGTATCTGATAGAGATCCAAGATTCACCTCGATGTTCTAGAAAAGTCTCCAACATGCTCAAAGCACTGAGTTGAACTTTGACATAGACTATAACCCTCAAATTGATGTAAAATCTAAGTAAACTATAAAAAAACTAGTAGATATGTTGAAAGAATATCCTATAAACATGAAAGGGGGTTGGGACCAACATCTTCCACGGGTTAAATTCTCCAATAATAAAAGTTTCCACTCAACCATTCAAATGGAACCATATTAAGCCCTTTATGGGAAATGGTGTCGAACATCGTTGTGTTGGTATGAATTCGGTGAGAGTAATCTATTAGGACCTAGAATGGTCGAAGAAATTGTTGAGATGATGAAAACCATTTAGTCGAACATCATGGATTCCAAAATTCAACAAAAGGTTATGTAGACAATCATCAACGGGACCTTGGGATCAAAGTTGGAGACATGGTATTCCTCTGCATATCTCCATGGAAGAAGGTCATGAGATTTGGGAAGGATGGAAAGCTAAGTCCCAGGTACATCAGCCCTTTCAAAATTCTTGATCGTGTTGGAGATATGGAATATTGACTATCATTTCCACCTACCATGTGTATAGTACAAAATGTATTCCATTTATCCCTATTAAATATGTACATACCGGATCCTTCACAAGTACTCTCTTTAGATGTGGTACAGTTAGAGAATGATATTTCTTATGAGGATAAGGAAGTTAAGATCTTGGATTATAGAGATAATGTTATATGAAAAAAAATACTCACCTGGACAAAGTTTTATGGTGGAACCATAAGTACGAAGAGGCAACATGGGAACTAGAGGAGGCAATGAAGGAAAAGTACCAACGCCTGTTTGTGGATTGAATGTAAACTGAAATTTTGAGTGTGAAATTTCATATGGGGGAAGAATGTAACGACCAGAGGTTTTATCAATGGAAATTCTCTTATTATAATTATTCCATATATTATAATCACATCGTGTCACATTAGGAGACATAATTAAACATCAATCTTAAATGAACTACTAAATACCATTCGACCTTTAAACATAAATTTCCAACTTTTGTGATTTGAATTTGAAAAATCTGACATACACAGTTGTGATCAGTAAGATTTTTGGAGTCTGATAGAACAAATTTTATTTTTGGTGAATAGTAACTTACCCTTATGAATATTAATGTTACACTGATGAATAGTAATATGTCCCTAATGAATTGTAAATCATCCAAGTAAATATTAACCTTACTAAATAAAGTATCAATAAAATTTATCTATCCTATAAGTGACAATATGATAGTGTTGGTATTTTTGAAAATTCATAAATATTTAATTACAATTTTATGATTAATTTAATAATTTAAAAGAAAATTTATTGTCATAAAATTTATTCATGAATAATTATTTTTATTACTTATTATTATAAGATAATTTTAAGAGACCTTAATTAATTTTTCAAAGTGTTAGAAAAGCAGTTTTAATTTTAAAATTTGTATTTTTCAACTAAATTATGATTTCAATTAAAAATTAAATTTCTCATATTTAGAAAATTATTTTCATAAAATGGAGTTAAATTTTTAATTATACATTTCTAAAAAAGTTTGGGGTAAATTTTCAGGATTTTTATAAAATACATGAATTTTTGGTGAACATTAAAATACGATAATTTTCGATAAATGCCAAATAAATGAATTTATACATCATTCTTGAGTCATGGATGATGTAAATGACCATTGGTTCAAACTAACATGAACTATTTACTATATTCGGTCACAATAATAAAAACTATTCATAGTCTTGAGAAAAAATATAAAAATAATGATTATAATAATGGGAAACTCGTCCTCTCCTCCAATATAAGTACCACCCCTCTTTACCTCTTCTCGTCACTCCTCTCAACCCATGTGCCTTGTCTAAATTATGCTAAAATCTATCCCTAATATCCTCTCACACTTACATCATCCCTCTTTCTCTTCAGAAGACCAAAGACACTCCCCTAAAGAGGCTCTCGAGGAAGATATATTCAAGAAGTAAATTCCTCTTTTCATTTCCTCTATTTTTCTTTCAAGTTCTTTTCCTTCTTTTTCTTTCCTCAACTACGTTCATTAAAATGTTATGATAAGTCTAGTGCCTTACATGCACTAGTTTTTTTTATTATAATGTAATATTTTATCATCATCCTTCCTTTCCCCTCCTTTTATAATAGAAATTAAAACACCATCAGATATGTGTTAATTCATCACATTCAAGGACGACGAGTTTTCAATTTATTTTACCATATTAAATTCTAGTCAAGAAACCATTTTTTGGTTGAAACAAACTATAATATATTTATTATGTATAATTTAAAGTTCTAGAAACGTTTTTACACATGATATTAATTTATAAATAAAAATGTGTATGTTGTGATTAAAAACTGCCAATTAACCCAAATGGTTATCATTAAAGTTTTATATAATGAATCATCCCCACTCCAAATAACCAAATGAAAATTATTACCATGTATTCTTCTATATTTACACTAATAACAAATAAATTTTGTTCTGGGCCACCATTCTCATCTTACTTGTTTATCCTTATATGTATATAAGTAAAACCAATCTTGAAAACCAAGGAAAAAAACCCTCCCAAACAAGGATATTGAACATCTTAACCCATTGAAAGGGCCATGAATTAACTTAATAAATTTATAATAAATCAATTAAATGTATAAATTAATGTTTATATATTAACTAATGAATGTAATTTGGTTATCCAGGACATTGAGATCAAGTGAAAGACACCTTACGACTTAAGGTAAGGGATTCTACCAAAACCTCCATTATTCTTTCGGGTTTCTCTATATTTCTTTTTACCCAAATGAAGTTATATTTTCTTTTTATTTACACCTTATAAATGATGTTTATATTATCCAAAATCATATATCAATATTTATTCATCATTATCCTTTTGGGATATACATGTTTTTCAGTGGTTCCCTCCTCAATACTTCCCGATAAGCAAACTCGTTTTAAGGGAACTTCCCAAATTCTTACCCATTTTCAAGTACACTATATAATATGTATTTAAGACAAAATTATTTTTATAAAACCATTTTTTTATTATGAAAAACTTCTTTGTTCACTTCTGGTTTTATATAAAATATTATTCCCTTTTATATTTTAAATGACCTTTGAAATTTTCCTTTAACCGCACTAAAATAATTTAATTCTAAAATTTCTTTAGTACTCTTTTTACATGTTATTACATAACTTTGACTTAAATTTTCATGATATATTCCTATTTTACCCTATTTTATCCATGAAGGATCTAATTCCGTTCCTTCATGTACATTTTTATGATACTCCCACTTATTATACTTTATGACATGATTATGATACCCAATTCTTTCCCATGGTTAGCCTTTATATTTATATATGATTGAATATGTATGATTCTATATGCTGAAATAAAATTCATGAACATTTTATGAGGTTTTAACCTATATATCACTCCAATTAACTAGGTAAAGTTGATTCTCTTGAGATGTTATGTGCAACAGTCTTGGATTTTAGCCTTGAATCGGTCTACTATGTGCTACTGTCTTGGTGGTTAACCTTGAATTTTGGCCTTCTATGTGCAATGAGCCTTGAATTGTACTAATTTCACGTTTTCTGTTTCTAAAAAATTACTATGACTCCATGTTTATATGATCCCATATTTTTATCTTATGATTCCATATTTTCCATTCCTTTTTATATCATTATGTTATGCCTTCTAACCCATGTGATAAAGATGTATTTTTATTTTTATTCCCTTAACGGGTTTTTTTAGATCATCCCTTTTTTCAGGTTATCCCTGGGTTATCCTATGAATATTTTGGATCACAATGGAAGTTAGGGACTCTTTAATAATATTAAATAAATAATTTTTTTATTTAGTCCCAGGTTTTCAGTTTTATGTACCTAATCTTCCAAGAAAATACACTTAACAACCCTTGGATTATAATTTGAAGTTTAATATTTTATAAAATAATGTAATGATATGTATAAAAGAATGGGGTTTCTATATGTACCATATGCATGTAAAGGGAGTTTTGTTTATTTTTACAATTTTTCCAAGATGTTGGATTCAGGTGTCGCTACATATCTCAATTGAATGAGAACGAAACCATATGTAGTTCAGGGGAGATCATGCAGTTTAACTTCATGTGGAAAGGAAAAATACTGTAGCTTAACATCATACTATAATGATGATATGGTTTCGTATAGTTTTGTATCATATGACTAGGACCATAATAAAATGTAAACCATAAGTAATATGAGGGATTCTGAACTAATATTGTCCTTGTATACTTCGAACAAAGGGGGAAAAAATTGTAAACCAAGATCTTGGGGGTTTTGTATTAGGAGAAGTGACACATGACAAACATGTGAGATATGACGACATGTCATAGTCAAATATTGGGTTTCATCACGATGATGTCAGGGATTACAGAGATATCAGAGGCTTATACCAAGTAAGAATGTATTGTTGGTTGACAAAAAAATGTTTTGGGTGACTTTATGCAAAGACAGTTGTGGAATGATACAACATAGTCAAACAATGGAATCCTATGGCTAACAGAAATTAAAGTTGTGTGGGTGACTTATGAAAATCCAACTAGGGTGTGTTATATCATAATCATAAAAAGGAGTCCTTGGGTTTTATACATTATGTCATTAGTGTCCATAGAATGTTCATGAATATTCAACATTGTTTGAGATTATGAGCATGACGTGTGGAAGGAGTATGTCTTAGAATAACGGATGCATTTGAATCAATATTTAAAATTAATTGAAGATTCCCTTGCATAGATCTAACTCATATATAGAAGGGGGAATATTTATATCCTCGGTGGACCCCTGAATGGGGAGACTCAGATTAGGAATATAGAAGAGGGGGTTTTTTTATTTACCCCATGGATGGGCCCAAAACACAAATTCTTAGTGTCACTATGTATCCTATTGAAATTAGAATCAAGTCACATGTACTTATGAAAGGAGGTGTGGTGGGAGACCAACACCAAAGATAGTGGTCCTCTTAGAAAGGTCCACAATTACATTGTGTCATTTAATGAATAGTAACCATGTAGTTTAACATAATGTGTAAAAGACCCATAGAGTTACTTTTAATGTATTCCATTCCAAACCATGGTAACTCTACCATACACATATATGCATTGTTTGTGAGGGAGACCCATAAAAAACTCATATATTTTCCTGATATATGCTCAGTGTGAGAAACAAGGAATGGAAAAAGATCTTCTTACCATGCATAGGAAATCAAAGAGAATATAGGGTCACTTTGTGTCATGTGGTGGTTGGACCAAGATATTTGATCGAGGTCTCCCTATATATCTAATTAAATAAGAATCAAGCCATATTTAGATATATAAACTCATGTAGTATAACATCATGCAGTGAAGAAAAAGGTGACTCAACCTGAAAGTGGGTGAATTTTGTGGCTTGGACCAATAATTGAAATCTGGTCATCACTATATATCTTATGATGATAATAATAAATCCACATGTAGTTATTGAAAAATGGTTTCCCACATTGATCATGTTTTGATGTTGGAAGAAGGGGACTTTTTTATTTTCCATAATAAAAGTTGGTCCCTAGTCATAAGGTCTAGTCATCACTACATATCTCATTTATAATGAGAATCAAGCCACACACAGTTCAAAAAGGACCTTTATTCTAGTATGACCCATACATAGGGATGGGGAATTTAGTTTTACTATGGAATGACCTAGGGTTAGAGATCAGGGTGTCTCTACATATCTCATTATAATGAGAATCAAGTTACACTTCATTCATAAATAAATTTGTGGTGGGGAACCAACACTGAAGATTTTCATCCACTCAAAAATGGATCAAAATTCTATATAGTTTCATATCTTTCAACATGAACATAAAGCACACGCTTTTAAATCATTTAGTAAGGATGTTTTTATATAGTTTATCATCTTGTGACTAGGAAGCTGGTCTATTTAGTTAAAATTACTATATCACATACTATGATTCCTTATAGTTTTGGATCATATGAAGAGGACCATATACTGTTCCCTTTAAGTTCATGCATACCAGACCAAGATGCTATACAGTTTAATTTCATACAGCGAGGAAATTGGTTCCATGTAGTTTATTATCATGTCACATGGCTTATATTCCATTATTTATGAAGTCATTCCACAAATACTAACTTTGTTATTTTACCTCGTGCAACTGATTTGTATCCCTCTTTTTTCACATGAATTTCTCATTGAAGAAACATGCATTGATTGGGGTTGTAATGATATCTCCATCCATAGAGATTAAGTAATAGTCTCTGTTAGAGGTGACCTTGTTTATGGAATAAGGTCACTCCCACTTTAGCTCAAACTTCGGAGGCTTGTTTCCTAGTCTCATTAGTGTTATGAGGACAAATACTATTTCTCCTTATATGAATGATAAGAGGGAGACCTTATTGTCAAAAGTTTATGCTATATAATTTTTATGGACCTCTAAATGATGTAAGGTGTGTAATATTTTCCCATCTAGTCATTCTAGTTCATCCAATCATTTCTGGGATTTCTCATTCATGGATAGTCGATCACAGATGGCAATGTGAATCAATGGTAATAGGACCATAATGAGAATGGATTATTCAATATCACACATAAGTGAATATGGGTTCACCTTGATGGTGGTATGAGTTGTAGTATGGTACACCCACAAGTCATTAAAGATCTTATCATGCCAAAAAAATAATCATTATCCACCGTCTTCTTGAGTAAGTTTGATATGGTCTTATTGAAGGCCTCTATCTATACAATAGATATTTCATTATAGAAGGATGAGTGGTTGGATTTGATATTATACTCCATGTATAGCTTTCCCATATTAGAGGAATAGAAATAGGTGTCATTGTTCATCAGTATTGTATGAGGGACATAAAATATGCTAATGATGTTTTATTTTACAAATCTAATGATGATTTTGGACTTTAATTCTTTGAGGGGTACTACCTCAACCCATTTAGAGATGAAGTCTGTGGCAGTGAGAATATAACTGAACAACTGGGTCTTGGGAGGAGTATATGGTCCTTTGACATTAATTCCCTATATAGTGAATGGATAGGAGTATTTGGATACATGTAGAAACTCCAGAGGTTGATGGATGAATTTGGAATGCACCTGGAAGGAAATGAACTTTTTAGTAAAATTGTTGAATCTTTCATGGACCAATAATTCCCAAAACTCCATATTTGGTTTTAAAGGTGAGACCTTGTGTTGGGACCACATTGTATCTAAAGATTGTATTTGTTGTCAATAGTTGTCAATGTCGGTAAAAATTAAGAAGGATACGACAAAGGCCTCCAAATTTAATGGAGATTGTATGAAGTAAGGATGCCTAGAGAATTGTTATGAAATCATAGCATTGAATGTCATACTTGGGAAATTCTCTATGAAGAAAATTCAGACAATTGATGCACTGGTCCTTAGTTCGAAGAACTTGTGTCAAAGGTGACACATTGTTTACAACAATGAAGAATGGTGAAGTATCATCCATCTAAGGATGATTTACGAAGAATGTGGATTTAAATTAGACCATGTAATGCTTCACAATTGCATGAGAACCATGCAAGATCTTACTTGAAGAAAAGAATCATATGATTTTAATGAAGTAAAGAATTATGGTTGAAGAAGAAGAGAGGGTGTGGAAGGGCTTGGCGTTCTAAGAAGGTCATGAATTACACATTTCCTTGAAATCAGATGATTTTTTCACTGTTCTTAAAGTTCCAAATTCATGTATCAAAGGTGATACATTGTCAGCAACATTGAAGGTATTTGAAGAAGCTTCAAGCCTCAACTTTTGGATGAAGAGATATGATTGGAGTTCTTTGGAATTAACACTCCAAAAGGAATTGAAGATGAATAAGTAAATTTTAATTCATATTCCAAAAATAATGGAAAAAACTATGAAGATGATTTTCTAATTTTTATTTCACAAATATCATAAGTTTGGAGAACTTATGATGCAAGCCTTATGAAGGATAGAGAGAGTAAAGAAGTGTTTTTGGCAAAGGAAAGAAAGTGGAGCGCAAGTCAAAAGTGGTGCGCAAGTCAAGAGTGTCATGCAAGTATTGTCTCACAAGTATTGGCGCGCAAGTCATATTTCATGATAATCACATCTAAATTTGACAAAGGAAATAAAATGGAATGCAAGTTAAAGATTGGCGCGCAAGTCAAAAAGTGGTGCACAAGTATAAGTGGCACATAAGTGTGGCGTGCAAGTATAAGTGGCACAAAAGTATAAGTGGTGAGAAATTTTATGATACGCGCAAGTAATATTCCAACATCATCATATCAAAATATGAAAAAGGAAAGAAAGTGATGCGCTAGTGATGGAAGGGCACGCAAGTGATGGAGCAGCGCACAAGTGATGGAGCGGCGCGCATGTAGGAACAGAGTTCAAGTGTATGTGGTGCGAAAGTAACCAAAATGCCTATAAATAGATGACTAGACTCCTCATTTTTTTAATGATCAACACTTAAGAGAAAATTTGACCTCTGAGCGCGCAAGTAGGGTGCCGCACAAGTTTTGTCGCACAAGTTTTGTCGCACAAGTTTTCCGCGCAAGTTTTTCAGTGCAAGTTTTGTCACGCAAGTTGCCAGAGAGATGATTTCAAGAAGTGGCCTATGTATAAGACAAAGGTGGCGTGAAAGTTTTGAGCTGTTCTCAATGGTGTCGCACAAGTAGTGAGTAGGCGCGCAAGCAGCTGGCGCCCAAGCAGTGAGGCGCACAAGTAGGGAGGCACACAAGCAGGGTGGCATGTAAGTAAGGATTGGCATGCAAGCTGTGAGTTTTTATAGATGTTCTTACCAGCTTTTGTTCAACTGTGATGATGCTAATTTGATCTAGACTTCATTTTTTTTACAATCACAAAGAGAACTTGTGATTCTAGAAATAAGAATAAGAACAAGAGATCGGTGTAGATGGTTGTGCACTGAGAGAGAACGTGTGAAGAATAGTAGGTTTCAGTGTAGTTGGTTTTTCATTGAAGGAGTAGAAGAAGAAGAAGAGTGTGTAGCTTACAAGTTTTCTACATAGAAAGAAGAGAAGAAGAAGAAGAAGAAGAGAGTATTCCCAATTGAAGCCTACAATTATTTTGGACAATTTAACTCTGATGATTCTAATTAAGCTGATCTTTTTTGCCTGAATAATCTCATTGGTATATGTTATTCTTTCTAAGAAAGAAGAAGATGTGTTGGGGAATTCTATTATTGCACTAAATAAGAAGAACAAGTCCTAGTGAAACTGGTTTTGCACCAGTGAAGAAGGTAAGAAGAATACAAGAAGAATTTCTTGCCTACTGATTTGAAAGTAATAAAGTGAAGAGCACTGAAGAAGATCAAGAGAAGAACCTACATTTTGAAGAAGAAAGAAGACTGTATCTAGTGGTAGTATAAAGAACTAGCTCGAGGCTGCAGGTTGGAATAGGTTGTCACCAGCCCAGGAAGATTGGATTGTTTCCCTTCCCCCTCCAAAGATTAGGGACTCACACTGGCTAGAGGATTGTTTTCCTAGCCACTCCACTTTAATTTCATATCACATCATAGTGGAGAATCCATGCACTAGTCATATCTAGGAATGGAAAGGATGTAGATACTCTTATTGAGTGGTGAACCTTGTAAAAATATTGTGTGCCTATTTTTACTGCTTTCTATTATTTCATGTGAGAGAGAAAAGAGAATAATAGATTCAATATTCTAACAGGTCAAGAGGTACACAAATAAAAGTTGTAATTTGTTTAAAAATTCCCAAACACTGATTCACCCCCCCCCCCTCTCAATGTTATGTTTATCCCAAACTAGGCCTCTCAATTGGTATTAGAGGGAGGTTCACCTCTGTTGGATTCTCTATAGTGAAGTTATTCTATTTTTAAGATTTGATTCCCTTTCCTGATTCAACAATGAATAGTATTCTTGTTGATGATTAAGTTACCTTTTATCAGAAGGCTTTATCTACCAATACCATGATGAACAGGAAAAATAAAGAGAATGAAAGGTTGAAGAATAATTCCCTCTTATCTAAAGAAGTGAAAGTATCTGGTTCTCTATATCTAGCTAACATTTAAGACACACCAGACATTGAAATAAATGAGAAGGTGGCTCAAGTACCCACCAAAAATATGGACAAACTTTCTAGCTCAATTGATAAAGAGGTATGTGTTAGTACATTTAGAAATTATTCTCATGATGAAAATGCTAGCACAAGTGGTGGTAATCAATCTACAACATCTCAAGAAATATCAGTTGATAGATTAATAATGATTCTAAATTTTATTTCTGGAGAAAGTACATCCCTGGTTTGTGGTGTATTTCAGTGCATACTGGAAAATATTACTCAGATGGAAGAAGAAACTGATGTTTTGGAGAGAGGCATACAAGTAAAAATTGTTGAATGTCTAAAGCTCTCCAGATAGGTTGGAGCCTTTGAAGAAACAAAGAGGGGATTTGAAGAATGTTCTAAAAAATGTCTCAAAGATGTTGAAGAAAATGAGGGAGTCTATAAGGCTCTGGAACAGAAGATCCATGCACTTGAAGATGAGATGAAAAGAGGCAATGAATTCAAGAAGTTACATTTGTACGATAACTCCAAGAAGATCAATTAACTTGACTCTTTGTTACAAAACAAAGTAAATATTCATGAAGATGAAGTTTAAATATTGAAGAAGGATTGTGAAGATAATATGACTATGATTGAAGGCCAAAAGGTCATCCTCAATGTAAGATGTCTATAGTTGGAAGATCAGTTTACCAATCTTGAGAAGACACATATTGAGTCTTAAAAAAAGAAGGAAACAGTTGCTGCTAGTACCCAATGTTCAATGGATGATTCTACTGTCAAACGAAATCAAAAATGTAATAATAAGATCATGAATTCACTCATTTATCCATCACAAGCAGCTGAGAAATTAAAGGTATCATCCATACTAACTTGTATTAATGTTTCTAAAATTTCTTCTACAAAAAGTGCAGGTTAGAAGAAAAATTCTAAACAAGTTTGGATAAAGAAAAGTGATATGAAACCTATCACCATGGATAGGGTGGATAGGGTAAAGAGTGTGGAAGATAGATCCCCATAGAAAGAACAACATACTAAGAAGAAGACACAGTAGCCTTATCAAGGAGATGACAAGAAGTCATGGTTTTTTTGTCAATGTTGGTGTTGCAATAGGTTTGGGCATTGTTCACTGGATTATTGGTACAATCCATTAAATGTAAAAGCATATAGAAAGCCCATCTCAAGGTGGAGAAATCCAGAGAAGAAGAAGCAACATCCACAGATCCAGAAACATTTGTATACTGCAAATAGATTTGGAATGTTTGATAACATCTGTGATGTATGAAATAGGAGTGCTCATATGAATGGTGCATGTTCATATAAGAAAAGAAGACCACATAAGTAGGGAAATAATGAATAAGCATCCTTGGGATGAAATCAGACTAATAATGTGAAAACAAAATCTCCCAAGAATATTTAAAGAAGTAAATATGATAAGTCCTTGGATTCTAAATCCAAAAATGTGAAGGTTGGTGCATCTAAAAGAACTACTATGAAAGAATCCACTCAGAATAATCCATGTAGAAGATCCAATCTTAATGCATCAATCCCTAATGATATATTTGTGGTTTGTCCAGATGATTTGGATAGAATAATGAAAATGGAAGATGCACAAGCTAAGGCTGGTGCTAAATGCAAAATGAAGATTCTACATGAAGACAATGAATTTCTGTGTGGGAGGTGAAACAAGGCTAGTCATACTCTGAGAAAGTGCTTCGAATTTTTTCCATCACAATAAGAATTCATGAGGAAGATGAAAGTTGCACCGAGAGATTCTAGTGCTTGGAAATCTCTTGAATAAAAGAGATTCACACACGAAGATATGGAAGATGTATTGAGATCCACACAGCCACATTCAAAATTAAATATCAAATGTAAAAGTGTGATTACTTGAGCAAATGGAGAATCTTGGTTGAGAAAATCATCTCAGCCATCCTGCTCACATTGAAGAAGCATAGCGGATCCTCCTTATTCCCTTAAATCTTTTTGTATTGTATTTGTTCTTTATATATATGGAATTGAATGTGAAGCATGATCTCAGGGGTAGAACCTGAGATTTAGTGACGAAAATTGTTCTATTTAGAGGGACACACATGAAAAAGCTTTTAGAGTCATTATCTCAACAAGTATCAACTTTAGATGGAACTAAATGCAACTACTTTGAAGATTTTCTGAGGATCATGTCATTGGAAATAGTATGTTATTTCTAAATCTCTCATCCTTGGTTACTCAAAATAAATATCATTCTACAAAGGGGGAGTAAAAAAATCTATAACATAAGAAGAGTGAATGTTCCCCAAGGCCACTTATCCTCCAAATTTCACTTGAATGTTTTTTATCCATTTGTTGAAGTGAGTGCAGGAATTTCAGGTTGATTATTTCTTATCACATTCAATATCTTTGGCCTGGAATGATAATGCAAACCCCTTGAAGACAAGTTTATGAGTTCTCATCTCATGAGGTGTCCTATTCAGTGGGTAATCGAAATCTTTGTTGTCTAAATAAAATCCTCTTGTTTTCTACACCCAGCATTTCTTAAGTATACTTAGAGTGAAATGATTTATGGCACATTTCTTAAGTATGGAATGATACCCTCTCTACCATGAACTTTGTATTTCTTGTCAATAAGGGGGAGATAAATGAAATGATAGTCTAGGGGAAAGAAAGAAGTAAATGGGACAGATAAGATTCCCATTTTGACATTGACACATTCATTTGAGGAGACTTTAAGGTATTGACAACAAAATACAAAGGGGGAGATTGTTGGGACCACTTTGTTTCTAAATATTTTATTTTTTGTCAATAGTTTTCAATGTCGGTCAAAATGAATAAGGATATGACAATGGACTCCAAAGTTAATAGCGATTGTATGAAGTGAGGATTCCTGGAGAATTGTTATGAAATCATAACAATGAATGTCATACTTGGGGAATTATCTATGAAGCAAATTCAAACGATTGATGCATTGATCCTTAGTTCAAAGAACCTATGTCAAAGATGACACATTGTTTACAACAATGAAGAACGGTGAAGTATCATCCATCTAAGGATGATTGAAGAAGAATGATGATTTAAAGAAGACCATGTAATGCTTCATGATTGCATGAGAACCATGAAAGAGCATGCTTGAAGAAGAGAATCATATGATTTTAATGAATTGGATAATGATAGTTGAAGAAGAAGAGAGAGTGTGGAAGGGCTTGGAATTCTCTGAAGGTCACGAATTACACATCGCCTTGAAATCAGATGATTGTTGCACTGTTCTTAAAGTTCCAAATACATTTATCAAAGGTGATTCATTGTCTGCAACATTGAAGGTATTTGAAGAAGCTTCAAGCCTCCACTTTTGGATGAATAGAGATGATTGGAGTTCTTTATAATTAACACTCCAAAAGGAATTTAGGATGAATAAGTACTTTGTAATTCATATTCCAAAAAGAATGGACAAAACAAGAACGATGCTTTGATGATTTGTATTTCACAAATATCAAAAGTTTGGAGAACTTGTGATGCAATCCTTATAAAGATAGAATCCTTATAAAGGATAGAATCCTTATAAAGGATAGATTGAGAGTAAAGAAGTGTTTTTGGAAAAGGAAAAAAAGTGGTACACAAGTCAAAATTGGCGCGAAAGTCAACAGTGGTGTACAAGTATTGGCACGCAAGTATTGGCGCGAAAGTATAAGGGGAACGCAAGTCAAATTTCAAGATCATCACATCCAAATTTGACAAAGGAAATAAAACGGTGCACAAGTTAAAGATCTGCGTGCAAGTCAAAAAGTGGCACAAAAGTATAAGTGGTGTGCAAGTGTGGGGCGCAAGTATAAGTGGCGTGCAAGTCAAAAAGTGGAAGACAAGTATAAGTGGAATACAAGTGTATGTTGAGCCCAAGTCATATTCCAAAATCATAATATAAAAATATAAAAAAGGAAAGAAAGTTTCAAGCTAGTGATGGAAGGGCGCGCAAGTGATGGAGTGGCGCGTAACTGATGGAGCGACGCACAAGTAGGAATGATGCACAAGTGTATGTGACGTACAAGTCACCAAAATTCTTATAAATAGACGACTAGCCTCCTCATTTTTTTAATTATTAACACTTAAGAGAAAATTTGAACTCTGAGCACGCAAGTAGGGTGTCATGCATGTTTTGTCTCGTAAGTTTTACCGTGCAAGTTTTATCACAAAATTTTTTTCGCACAAGTTTCCAGAGAGGTTCCTTCAAGAAGTGGCCTGTGTATAAGCCAAAGGTGGCGCGCAAGTTGTGAGATGTGCTCAATGATGGCGTGCAAGTAGTGAGTAGGCTCACAAGCAGGTGGCACAAAAGTAAGGATTGGTGCGCAAGCTGTGAGTTGTTCTAGAAGTTCTTACCAGCTTCTATTCAACTGTGATGACACTAAGTTGATCTAGACTTCATTATTTTTACAATCACAAAGAGAACTTTTGATTATATAAAGAAGAAGAATAATAATAGCTTAGTGTAGATGGTTGTGCACTGAGAGAGAACGTGTGAAGAAGAGTAGGTTTCAGTGTAGCTGGTTTTGCATTGAAGAAGCATAAGAAGAAGAAGAGTGTGCAGATTACAGGCTTGCGACATATAAAGAAGAGAAGAAGAAGAAGAAGAACATAGTATTCCCAATTGAAGCCTAAAATTATTTTGGGTAGTTTAACTCTGATGATTCAAAGTAAGACGATCATTATTTCCTGAATAATCACATTGGTATATGTGATTATTGCTAAGAAAAAAGAATAAGTTTTAGTGCATTCTATTATTGAACTATAGAAGAAGAAGAATCCCTAGTGCAGCTGGTTTTGCACTAGTGAAGAAGACAAGAAGAAGACAAGAATAATTGATTGCCTACTGCTTCGCAAGTAATCAAGTGAAGAGCACTGAAGAAGATCAAGAGTAGAACCTACCTTTTGAAGACGGAAGAAGACTATCTCTAGAGTCAGTATAAAGAAACAGCTAGAGGATGCAAGTTGGACTAGGTTGTCACCAGCCTAAGAAGATTGGATTGTTTCCCTTACCTCTCCAAGGAGTAGGGACTCAAACTGGCTAGAGGATTATTTTCCTAGCCACTCCACTGTAATTTCATATCACATCATAGTGAGAATACATGCACTGGTCATATCGAGACATGGAAAGGATGTAGCTACTCTTATTAAGTGGTGAACCTTGTAAAATAGCGTGTGCATGTTTTTACTGCTTTCTATTATTGCATGCGATGGAGAAAAGAGAATAATAGAATCAAGATCCTCACAGGTCAAGAGGTACAGAGATAAAAGTTGGAATTGCTTTAAAAATTTCCCAAAACTGATTCACCCCCCCTCTCAGTGTTAGTTTTATCCCAAACTGGTCCTCTCACCTTGATTGGTGGGAACCACATGCTCCCATGTGTATTTCATTAATGAAATTATTAGTCTCTTCTCCATAGATAAATCTGATAAGGAAACCCTCAAAGACTCATTTATAGAGGACATTATAGTTATTTTCTCCATTATAAAGAGTTAAATTGGTTGATTTCCTTTTTATTTTCTATTTCCATGATTTTTCCAATGTGAGTACTCTAATTTGAAGGCAGTCTATGATGGGTATCATCTAATCAGTAGTAAGACCATATGGTTTGGGGTCAAGATTGATTTCATCACTCTCTTCCATATGGAAAAGAGAAAAAGGAGAGACTATTTAGTGATGTGAAATGATGATGACTATTTCATCCTAGATTGGATCTTACAAAGTCATAGATACATTTTCCAATGAATCTTCTTATAAATTTTGTGATTATGGAACATGGGTAAATATTGGTTTTGAGGGGAACTCTACCAATAATCCTCATACATAGATAAGGGGAAATTAGATGTTCTTTTTTTATGGAATAATTCTCATTGATCTATTGTGTTACTAAATCTGAATTTTCTTTTACCTCTATATGAAAGACTGGTATTTGAATTTCCAGTTATAAGACCTCAATGAAGGAATGCTATTTAGAGTCATTGTTTTTGCAGACTTCCGAAAACATGAAGGTGTAATAAAAAACTTCATTTTCTGTAGAGATTATTACAACCCCCAACCAAACTTTGTTGAGCTTGGGGTCCCCCGTTGTCTTCCCTATAGGGATCCCAGAAATGTCATCAAAATACATTTCCTAAATTTGGTGTCATTTTTAATAGAAATGATATCTTTATTAAGAAATTAAGTATTTAATTATGTTTTTTCCATATATAGGTGTTATATAGGAAAATATACCAAATCTTGGACTTTCACTAATTTATGAGGCACAATATATATTTCATAATTTTGTAGGACAGCCACCTAATATTCCAAAAATCCTTTCAACATGGGATGCCTGAGGATATATTAAACATACTATTACAAGAGACCAAATGGAATATGTGGTGCTGTAAGTAGTCCCACAGCTTCTGAACTGTGAGAAATAATGGCATATAGCTCTTCTCAATATCCTAATAACATGTCTTAGCATATAGTATGGTTTGACTAAGATATTAAAGGTTTTTTTCATTCCAAATGTTTTTATTTTGTTCATGTAAAGTTCTTAGTGATCTCTCTATGGATATCACATATAGAAAGAAAGGATTTCCCTCAATAGGTAGTATTATCACTGGTGTCCTCAAGAATTTTTTCTTCAAGTTTTCAATTGGTTATTGATACTCACTGGTCTATTGATATGTGACCCCATTCTTCATCAACTTGGTGAAGGGAAAACAATTTCTTTCAAGGTTGGATATAAAGAACCAAATGTAGGCTAAGTTTCCATAGAGTCCCCTTAACTCTTTGAGGTTTTGAGTTGGTGGCATGATAAGGATATACTTTTTCTTCTAAGGGTAAACTTTGATATAGTGATACCATACAAAAAATATAGAAACTTTCTCAAGGTCACCCTAAAGGAACATTTCAAGGGTTCCATCTTTAGGATATTCATTCTTAGTTTGTTAAAGATGGTTTCATGGTCATCCAAGTGGTCAAAACACTTCCAATAATTAACCAAAATATTTTCAACAATGTATTTGATGAATTATCCTATGAATGTTTTGAAGATGAGAGGCATTTCATGTTGGTATGTTGTGATGACATTATTCAAGAAAAAGGGAATTACCTAATAGAAAAATACTTTATATGGGGCCTTAATGATAGTGTATTCCTTATCTTATAGGGCCGTTTGAATTTTTGTGTACTATTAATAACCATCGATAAATAAGATGGCTTGATAACCAGTCATTAAATCAATTAGTAGTTCCATTATTGGGACTCAGAAATTATCTTTTTGAAAGTGTCTATTGAGATCCCTAAAGTTGATAAAAACCCAGATTTTACCATTCTACTTATTTACTAGGAAGATTTTGGATAACTATTTTAGGTACTAAGCTTCCTAGATGAAGTAGACCATGATAATATTTTCCACTTTGACCTGAATTTTGGAGGTGTGAGTCAATTGTGTCCTTCTTGCTACCTATTTGTATCCTTAGCGGTCTTTAGAAAATCCCAAGTTGTGAGTGGCAACCTCGGTATCAAGGCCTAACATTTTTATGTAATTATAAGAAAAAAAGTCCTGATGTTACTTTAGGAAGGAGGTATATACTTCATGTTCTTTAAAATTCATGGCTTCACTGATCAAAGTAGGTCATGGATCTTCTGTTGAACCCATATTTATTTCTCTGAGTTTGTTATGACCAAAAGGGGCCTAGATACCCTGAGATGGGGGTGAATCAGAGTATGGATATTCTATTTTAAAATTATTATTTCCCCACTGGATCTTGACCTCTATATTATAAGGGTAACTTTTTTTCTCTTGTGTGTTTATGTTGATCACCTCTCTTTATCTTTATCTGATGGTTATACTTTAGATGCAATGCATGGAAGCAACCAGACAAACACAAATATTTTTAGTTGGTTGACCCTCACTGGGCTACATACAAGGGGCATACAACGACGATGTGCCACTGTACCAAATACACTAAATCTCACCGCCAATGATGTTTGGGCTAGATCACTTCTATGCCTAGGCTCACTACCTTTACAATGTTTAGGGCCAGCTCACTAATTTCCCAAGGTTCACTGCTTGTTCCTCTCTCTCTCTGGCTCATTGTCAGTTGAAAGAATAACCTTCTTCCTCTTCCTTTTCTCACTCTACATGGAAGGGATCCACTCACAATTTATAGTCTTGTAGGTCTCTTAATTATCACTAATGAATGCATCATCCACTATATGTAGATGCTCTATTGAAGTCCAAATTTCATCCACTGATGAATACCCCTTTTTTCCCCTGAACACTGAGCAATTCCTTTGGAAATACCTCTGCAAATCACCCTACTTCATGAGGCTCCCAATTTCATGAAGCTCAATAATGCCTTCGTGAAGCTCTTGCCTTTTCGCGAAGCTCACGCCTTTACAGATCTCAGGCCATCGTGAAGCTCTAGTCTTCGCAGAGAGACTTCCCTCACGAAGCTCACTGAGGTAATGTGTATCACGTAACTTTCACGAAGCTAGAATAGCCGCCGCTAAACTCCTTACATTCACGAAGCACACTGCCTTCACGAACAACCTTCATGAGCCGAGAGAAAAATATTTTCTTTGAAAACTCTCTACTTCTCCAAAGGGGGTCGAGGTCTATTTATAGGTGATTTAACCAACCCTCTAACCTTCCATGCGAAGACAACTCTACGACAGCTCAATTCGTGAAGTTCCAAAGTTCCAACCAATATTCTCTCAAAATCGCGAAGCACCACAAAAATTTTATGATCACAGATCTTGTACTAATCGTGGATCATCCCATAAATTCCTTAAATCCTTATCCATGAAGCTCCACTCGTAATTACATTCATCGCCGCAATGATCTTCAACTCTTCTATTCGTGAAGCTTGTTTTAATCTCGAAGAATCGCCGTCAACATTATTTTGGTCTTTGGGAAATCCAATCCATAAAGCCTATCTTCTGTGAAACTCACGCCTTTTACATATTTTGATGATATCTTCAAGGAAATTCATATTTCACGATGCTCACCAAACTCCAAATTTGGGACCCCAAAAATTTGGAAAACACTAGGAAACAGTGCCACCTTATATCTTTTCTTTAGGTACCACCTCCAGATCATCCATTACTTTGTCATAGTTCTTTGTCAACATGGATTGTCAACAACCTCTCTGGAACTTGAATATTCACCATGGAAACCTACTTTTTCAACAAACACAATCAACCCAAAAATGATTCAATGTAACCTCGATGGATTTTTTCCCAACAATCTCCCCCTTTTGGTTTGTTGACAACACTTCTGCAAATGATTTTTTTTTTCACGTTGATACCTCACTGATTCTCTATCCATCATCAACCATACTTCGCCTCTTGTGATTCAGATATCGACCAAAGATTCACTTACCACATACTCTAATCCCATACGAGCAATGTTCAACGTGAGAAAAAAGAGTATTATGAAAAGTTCATCAATGAATAACTTCATTTCATACACCATATGTTAACACCAAACTGATACCAATTTCCAAATTGATACCAATTGTTGATCACTAGAACCCTTCTCACACCATTCCAACATCACTCTTCTGCTTTTATCATGATCCCTAGTTATCGTGTTATCTAATCTTTTATCGATCACTTATAGCATCGTTAGATTCAAAACAATCCCCCTATCTCATTGTTCTCACCCTATTTCACTGCTCCACCTGTTAGCTTATCTCTGTGTCTTTAACAAAGAAATTGTTTCCCTTCCTTAGCCACAGTTTCTCCCCCTTAAGGAGTCACTATTTCTCCCCCTCTATCAATGAACCCAAAGGTCACCCCTTTGTGGTCGGCAACATTGGAAAGAACATAGAGTAGTTCATTAGAGACAAACACACAATAACTCGTGGAGAGGGGGTTCCACATCCACACTTTTTCAAGTGCGGGGAGTCGACTGAACTCCCAGAGCCAGTTGATGCCTTTCAAATGCTTCCTTGGGTAAGGCCTTTGTCAGAATGTCTGCAACCTATAGTTTTGTAGGCATACACTCCAACTTCATGATTCCCTTCTCAACCTTCTCCTTGATTAAATGATACTTTATCTCAATGTGATTTGTCCTTGAGTGATGGATGATATTTTTGCTAAGATTTATAGCACTTGAGTTATCACACTGGATTCTGATTAGATATTTCACTTCAATGCCCATATCATCAAGTTTTTGCTTCATCCACAATAACTATGTGCAAGCTTGAGTGGCGGCAATATACTCAGCATCTACGGTGATCAATGAAATGAAATCTTTCTTCTTTATTATCCCAGAAATACACAATACACCAAGATAGAAAGCACCTCCTGACGTTGATTTCTTGCCATCTGCCGAACCGGCCCAATCTACATCAGTATATCCCAATAACTCCTACTAAAATTTGTCACTATATATCAAGACGAAATTCACTATGCCCTTGATGTAAATAAGTGATATTTTCATTACAAGCATATGTATTTCCAATCATTGACATTTCAAACTCACTTTTCATGAATTTGGAAAATTTTTTGCACTGAGCTTAATCTGATCCCCAAAATATTATGTCATTGACATAAACCTGTAGTATCATCCTTTGATTATGGTTGTTTCTGAAATAGAGATTGTAATCAACTCCACCACGCTGGAAACCAAGCTTCTTCAAGTACTGATCAAGACTGGAGGACCATGTTATTGGTACTTGTTTCAGCCCATATAATTCTTTCTTCAGTATATAAACCTTGTTCACATCCTCATGAATAAAAAAACTATCTAGATGCTCGATACACACTTCTTCCTCCATAACCCCATTCAGAAATGTAGATTTGACATCCATCTGGAACACTTTGAACTTTCGTTGCACTGCAATGCCTAGGAATAATCTGATTGTTTCTAGCCATGCAACCTGTGAAAATTTATTATCGACATCAATTCACTCTATTTGGGAGTATAATTTTCCCACTAGTCATTCTTTGTTTTGAATCAATGTTCCATCTTCATTCAACTTATTGTGAAAGACCCATTTAGTCCTGATGATATTCTTATCAGATGGCCTCGAAAAAATATCCCATATCTGATTATTTTTTCAATCATGATCATCCACTTATGCTCCTCCTTTGTTTCTTTCTTCCTCATCACATTTATCATGAAATTTCTCACTGTTTCATTGTTCAGTGGCATCATTTCTTTTAGATACTTTTCTGAGATTCTTGTTGAAACATGCTAGAAATTCTATTTCAGCTTCTTTGTATCCTGAAAACAGTCAGCTGATACCATATTGTTAGAACAAAATAGATGAATATGAAATACATGATTTTTTCTACCTATCCCACAATATGTCTTCTTGATCAGAAACACTCATCCTTTATATCCCATTAATATCTTTCATCTGATTAGGATATAGAGATCTCCCCTTATGTTACACAACACTTCCTGTGGTTAGACCCATATACATCCTTCTTCTGTTGCATCATTGATTCTCATCTTCCACTTATCATTGATCCATTAACAAAATCTCTCAGCCTACTGAGTAGAAACTCAGTGTAGGAAATAAGATACAAAGTTAACAACGCAATCACTCCCTATTGTGCTCTGTTACACCCTTTCTTCTTCACCTTTTGTACCTGATTTGAGACAATTGAAACTCTGGAGCACATCACTTATCCACTTTTCATCTTTAGATGCCACATCCCCTTGGATAGTATCTCCATAAAACCTAAAACACTTGAATCATATATTAATAGAATTGATATACATAAGGAGAGGGGAATGTTTCTACAATCCTCAAGAAGAAGACTATGGATGATCCTGATGGGTCAACCCATTGATTATATCTTGTTGCGCATCACACTCCTTCCTTTCTTCTTCTAACTTCCTAGACAACTTCAAATTCTCTGGCCATATGACTAAGCATTCATTACCCAAATGCTGATCCTTTTTCTGATTTGTAGATTCTACAGGCTTGGCATTTTTCACAATTTGGGGTTTAATCCCACTTATACACATTTCTATCTTTTATGTTCAACTAATACTCCACTTCCCTTGATTCATTCTCTGGGTAGGAATATTTTTACATGTCATCTTTTCATTCTTATTCCACCATTGCAGGGGTCTTTCTCTTTCCTCCACTTCTAGTTGTGGAACTCGACATGAAAAAATTCCAATGCATTCTTTGGACATATTTTTTTATCAAATATTCAATTCATGCCACCTTTTCTTATTGTAGTTGATTCTTCCCTTGAATTTACATTCTTTTTAATCACAATTGGGGCATCTCCTCCCTTTTTCATCTAGGATTTCTCACATCCATTCCAGGGGTGTTTTTGTGGCTGTAATAGAGTGGGTGATTGATACACCATCCATTAAGCACCTAGTGATTCCCCTAGGACTGAAAACCTATTTTTTATATTAACACTTTGTCGTCCAATTCAATATTTCTCATTATACAACAGTAAAGTGAAGAATCTAAATTTTTACTCCTTTTCCTTTCTCTCTTTCTTCTTACTGCAATGTCTTTCCAAATTCCCATGATCAAAACATATAAAACATCTAATATTAAATTCATACAACATTTCATCATTTCTCAACCGAGATGTTGATGAATCTTGAGCTCCTCTTATGATATTGAGCTTCTGAGATTTATTACACATACTCATTGTGTGACCCTTTATTCCACAGTAATAGCATCTGATGAATGTTTTCCTCTAGGAGACTCTTCTCTCTGATTTATCATGACGCTTCTTCTTATTCTTATATTTAGTACAGTTTCTATTTTTACAACTTGAGATGTATTCCAGGGCCTCTGAACAGAATCATGATATGTGTCCACGAATCCCACATAAATATCACATGTCGTCACTATTTTTTTTAACTGTCCTCTTAGGCCTATCTCCAGCACTGAAACTATTTTCTCCACTTCCATAACTGTTCACAGCTTGCATTCTATCATGAACAAGAGGGGATTCATCAAATCTAATCCCAGTTTTTTCCAAACTATATGGTCTTTGATCTGAGAAAATATGTTTTTGTTTCTCTTCAGGAATACAATATTTGTTCTTCATTATTTCCTCACTTGTTGAAGGATAATCGAATAATAAGTGTAGTGCATAATTAAATTTTTTTTCCTTTCCCTTTTGATATCTCCATTTCATTCTTGGATGATTCTATCTCTTCCTCCAATTGTTTAATCTTCTTATCTCTTGATTCAAGTTGATCATTGAGTTCTTTTATGATATTCTTCCCACTACTCATCTCATATTGTAGTTCTCTTTTGATCTTTTCAACCATGTCACTTGTCTCCTTCACTTTCACTTTTTATTCTTCAATAGAATTAGAACAACATGAATTCTCTTTTTGTATCCATTTATTCTTCTGAACTAGTTCAGATAGCTATATAGAAATATCAATATTTATGGATTTAAAATTTTTAATCTCATCTGAGTTCAGATTCATTCCCTTGACATCATCTATTATTTTTCTATATTTGCAGATCTCTTTCGTAGTTATTCATCATGAGAGTCATTCTTCTCCCTCAGATCAGTAGCAACATCAATAAGCCTTTGACTCAAACCTCTTAGCTTGTTGATCTTAGTTTCCAGTGCTTGGATCCAAATATATTTAGATTTAATTTGATCAGTTAATTTATGATCTAATTCATTGTCTTTGTTGGAAACAACCACTTTTGAACTTCTGGGAGTTTCTTCATCATCAGTAGATCCAAAATCACTTGGCATGTCATGTTCTTCACTCATTCCTTCTAAATCATTGGATGAGTAAGTATTTTCACTATATACATTATCCAAATCATTATTATCTTAATTATTTTATTCTTTCAACAGAATCACACTCTTTCTGTTGATACTTCCACATTGGGTAATTTCACAAGAATTCTACTTCTTCTATGAAGTTCTTCCCTTTTACATGGTACACCATGATAAGAGAAGAATGGATCTTTAACTTGATCAATCGACTGAACCAAGTAAGAGAAAATAATTCTGATAAAATAAACCTACCCTTTGATACCAATTTTTGTAACCAAAATGGTCCTAGTTACCCAAAGGGGGGGTGAATCAGGGTATGGATATTCTATTTCAAAATTCTTCTTGCCCCACTGGATCTTGACCTCTATATTATAAGGGTCACTTTGTTTTCTATTATGTGTTTATGTTGATCACATATATTTATATTTATCTGATGGTTATTCTTTAGATACAATGCAGGGTAGCAACCAGGCAGACACATAGATTTTTTCTTGGTTCACCCTCACTGGGCTACGTCCAAGGAGCATACAACAATGATGTGCCAATGTACCAAATCCACTAAAGCTCACTGCCAATGATGTTCAAGCTAGATCACTTTTATGCACATGATCACTTCCATTACAATTTTTAGGGTTAGCTCATTGCTTTCCCAAGGGTCACTCTTTGCTCCTCTCTCTCTTGATCACTTCCAGTTGAATGAATAACCATCTTCCTCTTCCTTTTCTCACTGCACTTGGAAGGGATCCACTCACAGTTTATATACCTTTAGGTATCTTCATTATCACTAATGAATGAATCCTCCACTATATGTAGATGATATATTGATGTCCAAATTTCATCAACTAATGAATACCCCCTTTCCCCCTAAACAATGGGAAGTTTCTTTGGAAATACCTTCGTCAAGTACCCTACATCGTGAGGCTCCAAATTTTTTGAATCTCAAACAAGCCTTCGCAATGATCTTTCCTTTTCATGAAGCTCACACCTTCACAGAGCTCTGGCCATCGTGAAACTCAAGTCATCACAGAGATACTTCCCTTGCGAAGCTCACTGAGCCAATGCGGAGCATGCAACTTTCGTGGAGCTAGAATAGCCGTTGTGAAGCTCCTTCCTTTCGCGAAGCACACTGCCTTCGTGAACCACATTCGTGAGCCGAGAAAAAATGATTTTCTTTAAAAACTCTCTATTTATACCAAGGAGATCAAGGATTATTTATTGGTTATTTCACTGACCCTCGAACCTTCCACGTGAATTCAACGCCACATCAGCTCAAACCGCGAAGCTTTGAAATTCCTGCTGAAATTCTCTCAAAATCATGAAGTGCCACGGAGATTTTCCGATCACGGAGCTCGTTGTAATTATGGAGCATCCCTTCAATTCCTTTGCGCCTTCTCTGCAAATATCTACTCGCAATTCCCTTAATCACCGCAATGCTCTTCAACTCTTCCATTCACGAAGCTTGTTGTAATCGTGAAGAATCACCGTCAACATTCTTCTAGTTTTTTCGAAATCCAATCCATAAAGCCTATCTTCGTGAAACTCAAGCCTTTTAAATATTTTTATGAGATATTTAAGGAAATGTATATTTCAAAATGCTCACCAAACTCCAAATTTTGGACCCCAAAAATTTGGAAAACACTGGGAAATAGAGCCTCCTTATATATGTTCTTTTTGTACCGCCTCTAAATCGTCCATTCCTTTGTCATGGTTCTTTATCAACCTGGATTGTCAAAAACATCTCTAGAACTTGAAAATTTACCATGGAAACCTGCTTTTTCAACAAACACAATCAACCTAAAAATGATTCAATGCAACCTTGAGGGGTTTTTTTCCAACAGAGTTCATCAACAATGGACAATACACATTCCTAAAATCTATAGGGGCATCCCTGAATCCTCTATCAACTTACTCTTTATCCTTATATTAATCTTCCACCTCTTATTTGCTCTTATAAGAAGTTGGTGATGAACAAAATTTTTTAGGGTTCGAGGAGGAATAAATATTTTTACATTCATAGGATAGGGAAAATATATTTGAGCCCGCTGATGAGATGGTTATTTGTTGAGGCTCATGGAGGGGAATAAGGGAATTCTCACTCATGATTTTTTCATTTTCTAGAGAGTCAAAGACTTCTCAACTTCCAACAAGTTCATTTTCTATAACTGATACCATATAATTCACTGAACAACCACATGAACTTAAATCAATCCCATCAATATGATTGATGGGAAGAACATAATCGACACTGATATTTTTGAAGTGATTATTTGGGGTCATTGCTAGACCATTTATGGTGTTTATTCAAGCAACATTGTCGATATTGGGTTGTTTCTCTTACCTATTATAGAATATTGTAACAACATATTGTGATTTTTAGGATTTATATGGGGACTTATCACCATGAAATGTCCCAATTTGACCATTAATGTAATATTTGAGGCATTGGTGGTGATGAGGGAGTGAACATGTTCTAATGTAGCCAATGCCTTCCCAGTATAACATTGAAGGCTATATCTTTTCAAAAAATTAAGAATTATGAGTTAGATATGAGATCCTTGAACTAAGGCCTGAGATTTATATCACTGAGTGGTATCTCCTCACTCTTATTATAACACTATAACATTATAGTGGAGGGGGAAAACTGGGACTCATTATAACACAGCTGATTGAGTGTTCAGACCAAACTAATTTTGACACCTGATCCATTGTCAATGAATACATGTTGGATAACAATATAATTAATCATACCATATACATACAAAGGTTTGGTGTGTCCTTGAATAAGGGAATCTTTATCATGTTGTGTGAAGGAGATTATCATGTGGAATTTTACAGGTTCTGTCTCTACGAGATATAATTAGATAGTAGAAACTTTAGTATAAAATTCTTGAGGACTTGATCAAGCCTCAATGATTTCTTCTCAATGTTCTTTTGATAGACTCAACACATCTAGGATTGGAAACATGGATGACACCGGGGGTAACTTCTTTAAAATTTCATACTTCTGGTCCAAAGTCCAATGCTTCCCATAATAAGGATTCTCTTTAATTTTAACATTAGGAACTGAAGTAGTTGATTTAGGTGGTCCAGCCTTTGGAATAAGAGTTTAAGGTACTCATTTCCTTGGTGGATTATATTGATTAGGTCTTCCTGTTTGCCAAGGTTGATTGGGTGGTAGTATCTCTTCTAGTAAATATTCTAGAACTATGGAGTTAGAAAAAACTCTAGCTAGTGTGGGGGATAATTATTGATCCTTCTAATCTCATTTGATGGATCTCCTTTGAGTTTCTACTACATAAATGGTCTAAGTGAGGACATGACCAGATTATTGACTTCTGTCTTAACCACTTCTTCCCCTGTATCCTTGACTCTGGAGGCCTCTTACCCCAACTCCTCAATTGGTTGTAGGGAATTCAGGTTCGTAGTCACACTTATCATATGAAAAGGGATCCATTTAGTGGATAACATAAATAAAACCAAAGATCAACTCTTCATCTGACGTAGTCTTCACTTGTGAGGTTGATTCTTGTTACATAGTTTTGTGGGATGGTGCTTGTGTTTTTGGGACTAAAGGCAAGAAGTTCAATTGAGTTAAATCCCTATTTAGACTTGATACAATTTTATTTTCCTTTTCTTTCTTCTTTTTTCTCTATCCATGTCATTTTTTAGAAGAATGACCTATCGAAGACGGAGCTATTGATGGATTTGGTTGTGACATAACAGAAGCGGTCAGAGGTATAATTGGCTATTTCAACTATTCTTAGATGATATAATGGGTCTTATTGATAGTCTTTGTGACAATAAATTAATTTAAATTATTCATTCCATTTCTATTCAATTATTTCCATTCAATATCCTCCTCTAGATCGGTGAAAAAACAAAAGCTCACTGAACAATTGGTTTACCCAAATTGACCTACCCGGAGTCCATAATCTTCTGTAGATTGTCTTTGAAAATGAAACATCTCTAGATGTTGTTCCCAAACTCTCTATTTAAGGGGAAATAATTTGTAATATATTCATTATCATCCTGGGGGGATTCTTGGGATTTGTAAACTTGACCAAATTGTGTTCTAATTTTGAGATGAAGTATCTAGAGACTTGGTTATTTCAAAAAGAATAAAATGTGTTCTTGATTTCCCTAAAATGTTTCTGCCACTTCTCCCTTTTCTCATATTGATGAGGTTGGGGTTTTTACCATCACATAGGATAGGGAACGATATAATTTATTGAAGGATTTAGAGAAGGAGTGGGTGCAGGGGACTACTTAAGTGTAACCGTGGTGGCCTCCAATTTTCCCATTATCTTTCCTTGAGAAGATGGGATTACTCGATTCATAGCCTTGTTTTGTGTAATGGAGTATTTCACTCATGTAGAAACAATAGAATGTTCCAAAAAACTAAATTAAATTTCACAGGGATGGGTGGTGTGCATTATTTATCACAAACATTCTCTACACAGATGGAAAACAAGTCTTCATTAGGAAGCTATAGGTTTGGGGAATATGTCAACACTTTCATCTAAGCGATGAAATCTGATACCCTCTCATTCTACCATTGTTTTTAGTTTGAGAGGTCAATGACTATTATCTTCTGTAGTTTTGATCTTAATTGGAAGAGAAAATTCTGAGGGAGATCTTCCCACCCTATAATTGTCTAAGCCGGTAAGCTGGTATACCATAAAAAGGATGGTCCCTTAGTGATTGTATGAATACCCTGAGTATCACTACCGCTACGTTTTTAGGGGTCCTCATAATGGGATCATAGTGGGATAAAAAAGTAATCAAATGCTTCTTAAAGTCTCTTGAGCTATTTAAAATTGAAAATGTAGGGATCCTAAATTTTGGTGGGGGAAGAGTTGTATCAACCCATTTGGGGTAAATCATATTATCCAGCTATACCGATGCATGACATTCCTACATGACTTCCAATTGATTCATTATAAACTCAATAGTATTGATGAGGCCTTGAGTAATGTATGAATAAGAAATATCTTAAACTGGGGTTGTAATAGGTAGATCTAATTGTGGATGCCCTATTGGTATCTATTGTTGGTAACCTATAAGGGCCAGCCTATAAGGATGCACTTATCTTTTTTCTAGTTCGGTAACCAATAAAGGGAACTCATGATCTATTGTTGTTTGATCCAAGTATATTGGTTGTTGGTTCCACATGTTGAGAGACTATTATGTCTCCATTTTGGTTGTTTTAGTGAACCCTCTTGTTATGAATGCATACACCTCCTTAAATCATTTCAGTGTGTAATTCATTATGAACTAAAACTTCATTCTCCTTCTCATCTGTATTGTCCTTGTGTTCTATAGAATCTATAGGGGTAGTTTTAATGACATTCACTAATGAATAATGCATTGTAGGTTCTTTATTAGTCTCTCTAAGAGACCACCTTTTTTTCCCTCTAGGAGGCATTGTTCTCTCCTTCACTAATTATCTTGGATCCATTTTATGGACAGTGATCCGAAGGGAATTGGTATAAAAAAATTTCATGAATACTCCCAATGAGGATACCCAATCACATACTGGATTATACTACCAAGACTAACTTATTAATTTTATGAAGTAATATTCAATCCTTGGATGGGTTCATTATTCGACTTTCACTTGAACCATTCCCTTTTGGAGACCATTACGATGTATGTGACATTTGTGCTATCTGACAATTGACTCCCTTAGGAGGTATGCATGCTTGATATTCTAGAATGCCTGATAAAATAGTCCTTCAATGACTTTATCTCTTTTGGATCGACTTCAATGAGAGTCGGTAAAGGCCTATTTTTATTAAGCATTTATTTAGTTGTGAATAGAGTCCTTTTTTTAAGATAGTCTGAAGTCATGACATTGTTCTGTGCCATCATTAGAGGCCTTTACTGATTGGAGAGTGTGGTGAAATATAATTCTCTATGTTCACCCTGTATTTTTATTTGAACACTTTATGGGGTACTTTTGATCAAATTATCCAATTATTTTAACATTATTAGGAATTCCTTCTAGGGGACTCCATGCTACTTTCCCAATTTTGGATGTCATGAAACCAGGAGAGCTTCCAAGTCAATTTGAAATTCCATCCCTTCTATTACCTTAACTAAAGTATGATACACTCAGTAGTGTAATAATTTTTCTCTCATGTGATAAGTAGTGTTCCAAATATTCAGGTAGATGTCGTGCACACAATCTTTTGAAAACACTTTTGTAATGTAGAACCGAGGAGTTGCAATGACACGAACATAACTGTAACATCAAATTTAGTAAAAAAATCTCATGTTTAATGGGTCTTGTACATCTTTATCCATAGGATCCTTGACCTGGTCTAACCAAAGTGGATTATTCCCTATAAACTTATCATAAGCACCAATATTGGTGGGTACCTCCTATGATATGATAGAAGACAGGTGATCCAAGGGTGGTTCAGAGAGTGATTGTCCCCTTGGGATGTCTTCCAATTGGGAAAGGATTTTACTTGTAAATGAAAAGGCATCATACATGACTGGACTCATTTTCCCAAGTTACTCATGATAAGAGGTCTTTCTAATCATTAAATATCTAAGGGGAGGACCCTCTTGATGAATCAAAACCCAACATCGAAGAGAACTTTAACGGTTAATGCCATACCTTAGATAACTACCATTATAGATTAAAATATGACTACTAGAATAATACCTATATTATATATCCATGGGATGAACATTAGGGTGGATGGTAGTAATAGATAGACCCTCTCACTGTTTGATCTTATGGCCAAGTATACGGTTGAGGTGACTGTTGTCCAGATATGGGCTCTTGAACTCGATCAGATTATAAACATGAAGCAAGCCTTCATGGTGAAGCATCTAAGTAAGTCCTTTAGAATTACTACAGTTATACATGTATTTTGGTAATGAGATCGTAGAATCTTGAGCTGACATAGATAAAATTCTGAGGGCTTCAAGAATTCAATCATTTAGTATAGCAGGATCATAGATTGTCTCTTCATTTTCCAGCCATCTCTAGTGAGTCTTATTTCTTGATTTCTTATTATGAACAACTGGGGCCACTAACTAGGAAAATGATTTCTAGGTATGGAATATTGTTTGACTATCTCCCATATTATTTTTGAAACATTCTAGTAGGCTTTTTGAACATTTCCAGAGGCTTGTACCTGCCTGAGAGTGACCACATAATAAGGTGTGTTTTCCTCACCACCCTCATGTATGGGAGAAGAGGGGTGTGTCTCCTCTAGGGCGACATGATGTTGAGTCAACCTAATTATAGGAATAATGTTTTTTATTCTCCCCTATACCACCAATGTCATTGTTATGTTATCCTGTAAGTTCTGTAGAATTTGGACAGGAATTTGTACCTAAAATTTCACCATTTTCAATATGTGATTGGTGATTTTAGTGGCTAGAATAGGGATATATTCCAATTTCATTGTTGGAGTATGGGTGTGTGCCTCCTCTTATCCTCTGTTTCTTACCAGTGTATATTTACAATACTCATATGCGGGGACATAGATTTGAGTATGCCCCATTTTCATTTTTTTGGACTTTCTAGTTGATTTCCCTAGATACTGCTAGATGAAATGATTGGAAGGCTTGATGAATGTAGGTAGGTTTGTGTGCCTGTTTGTGTTTTTTCACCAAACATGGCTGATTATATTCTTTGGAAACTTCCAGATGAGGTTACCGATGGGATTGATTATTTTGGGTAGGAATTTGTGTATGCTCACATATTGCCACCAAATTTGACTGGTGGGATTTCTAGGTGTGGGAAAGTGTTTGTTCATGCTTGATTTGTTCCATCACATTTGGTTGGTGGGATTATCTGGAAGATTCCATATAAGTTTGCTGGTAGGATTGATTAGAACAGGTAGGTGTATGTTACTACTCTCTGTTTTCTGCCAAATGATATTGGTGGGTTTCTCTGGAGGGTGTAGAGATGTGGCCCTACTCCCTATTGATTGGTTAATGCCTCAGGCAGGCCATCTTGTGTACCCAGGTCTGGATGACCTAGGACAGACTAATGATTAAAGTACCATCATCATGTTGAGGGTTCATTGTCGCACATCATTGGTGGGAGCGACTACTGGAAGGAGAACTTTGTAAGGACCTATGGGTCTTCTAGGAAAGGTCATTGGTTTCCTCTTAGTCAACTTCCCTAAGATAAGGGAGGAGTTAATAATTACATCATAGGGATAAGAATTAGAAATGTTTAGAGACAATTATCAGCATCATATGCTTCATGATCATCGGACATCTCTAAGTGGATGATTGGCGGGGTTTCACAATTTGGAGGGCCTGGTAGGAAGCCTCTATTTTCAGGATAGTACCATTCTAGTGGTAGTCTTAGATCAGTGTGTTTGAGACCCAACATTGAAGATTTTGGGTTAGCGATGGTGTCCTTTGCTTGGATGAAAACCCAAAACATATTGTATACATGGTGTATGTTTGTGATAGCTAGTGTGACATCATTTGGATTAATGGGATACCTTTTTCGGAAGTGCCTGAAATATGTTTGACAAACACAAATAATAAAACCCTGTCTAAGAAACATCTCAATAAATGAACACATAAATTATTGATTGTCTATTCTAGTCCACTTTCATTTTAAAATATAAGGGGGCCCAAATGGTGGGTGACACCATTATCTTGGTTAGGGATTCATGTTGGGTTTTCCATTTTGGTTTCATCTCCAAATTACACATGGGGTTGGAATGGCATTTTCTGGTGTTTGTGGAAGAACCTTCACATAAGACACATACACCAATGCCCCTTTTAGGTAGTTTCCAATTGATTTTAATCATGGAACCAGAAAAACCCAATGGTTCATATATCCATGATGAATCATGGACCTATTTTCCAAAGGCATGTTATCATTGATAAGCTTGTAAAAAGATACTAAATAACTCACATTGGTCGAGGTGATGGGATATCAGGCTCATCACACCCTTTTGGGGGGAATTATTTCCTACTCCAAGAATATCTTATAGATGTAAGATATGTTTGTGAATCCTTCATTAATTCCCAAGTATAAAGTAATACACCCTTGAATTAATAGTCTATTTTTAGAATGCATAAAAATTATACTAAACCAAATGTATATGAGGTTCTTCATAAATCAATATATACATATGTATCTGAGTTTTTTCATAAATGGAACCCTTTTATGAATGTATTAAAGATTATTTTGTCCATTATTATTATGATGTTGGTTTTAAGCCGCACAGTGGGGTGCTTTGGATTTTATCATCATCCAAGGAGACGGGAGATGTAATAATGTTGGGATCGAACCCAAGAGATGGGATTACTATGTATCCTAATGAAAGTAATCAGAACCCACGTAGTTCGGTGACACTTAATAGGATATATCATACCTTTTATGGTCATGTGATAAGAACCAAACCATAAAGTTTATCATCACATGACAAGGACATCTATGTGAAATGTTCCTAATAGAGGTTTGGTGTGTGACTTATACTGAAGCATACTAGAGAACATATAAGGGATATGGACTCCTAGGTTGAATAAGACCCTACTAGGAACATGTTCTGAAGAGAACTAATCTTGGTTTATAAGTCGGATTTGGGCCACATGAAGGATTCTTAAATGTCCCATTTGGATGGAAATAAAATGTCATGTATTTCAGTTTTGAGGACCCATGCCTATGGAGTCCCTATAAAGGATTTTCTCATAGGGAATGAGACCCATTAAGAGGATTGAGTTATGGATTACATTTTATAGGAGGATTCCATGTGGTTGTGTATGATTGGGGATTATATATAATAGGAGGCCAAAGTGTATTGAATCATGTAGATGTAATGACCACAACCAACCTCTAAACCCACATGAGTCTTGCTCAGTATGAATGACAAGAAGAAGTGGAAGATCCAAGAAACCACACAATCTAATTTTTATATTGGTGGATGGATGCTCGATCCCAAAGGGAAATAGAGAGGGATTTGAATGTGCATGTATCCCCTTTTATTTTGTTAATCAGTATAGTCATATATGATGATCCATATGGCTACGACCTATGTCACACCCGTTTTTTCTTCTTCTTTTCATGTCATGGTTTTGATCCGGTTCATTGAAAATATCAATCCTTTTCTTGGGTTTTGGGTGAGATTAATTTTGGTTTTTTAACTTCCATATGTGTCTAATCACCATAATTTGGGTTCCACATTACTTTTTAGGTGCTTTTTGGAGAAAGGGTGGTTACTTCATGATTTGGGTCAACCGTGAGCTCATTTCCAATTTTAAAAACCAAATTTGATTATTTTATAACTCCTTTGTTTTTCAACATTTTTCACCCATTAAACTTCATAAATTTTCCCCATGGACATATTAAAACCAAAATATTCTTTTGGACCCCTTAAGAATTCATAATCATGGTGAATTAGGGTTACTTATTTATGTAATGGGCCGGCCCATGGGCCCATTTCCAGTTTAAAAAAATTCCTTCTTTTATATCTAATTTAATTTTTAATATTTGTAGGTGATTATACCTCAAAATTGAATAAAATACCCCTATCCACACCCTCATTATCTGTTTTAACTATTTTAAGCTCATATGAGTCGTGGATTAGGGAACAGTTCTCAAAGTCTATCAAATATTCCAAAATCACAAAGGTAAATTCTTTCATACATAAATCATTACATTCATACTAATTTCCCCACAAATCATCTTTTTCGGGTTCTTGTAGACCTTGGGAGACTCTAAAAGTTGTTTCAAGCCATTAAATTTTCTCTATGGTTGCAGATCTAATGAAAGATGTAGAGTTTTCAAGTTGAAAAGGTCAGATTCCTTCTCCTTTCTCCTCCCTCTTCTTCCTCCTTTCATTATTTCTTGGTTTTATAATCTCCATAATTCATGATTGACCTAGATTTTCTGATATCCTATTATTTTTATGGGGTTTTTGTTCATTTGAGTCTGTTTTTCATAGGTTTAGGGTTTGTAAACCCTCAGATGGTGATATTAGGTGTGAGTTTCCATTAAGCCAAGGATTTGAGGTTGGATATCACTTGCACATGACTTTATCATTTAAGATTCATCATTTTCTTATTTTTTTTAATCTGATATATATATATATATATTATTATATTTCATCCATTTTATAATTTTATTTGTGGGAAAAATGATTGTTTAATCATTTCTTTATGAAAGGTAGTGTTGTTTTGTCATAAAAGCGCACACCAAGTGTCTATTTAAATGTTCCACTATCTTTCAAAACTATTTTGTGAGGTTTAAAACCTGTTTTATAGTATTTGGAATATTTTATAGTATCTTGTATAAAATATGGCATTAAATTGGTGTTTTATTCTTTTTCAAGTGCTTAAAATAAATAGTTTTGTTTAAAAGGGCATGTCATGTGTTCGGTAAATTGCCCAGTTGGCTTTTATGGGTAATGTTTTATTTAAAATTTATTTGTTTGGATTTATAAATGAATTGGGATAATTATAAATAGTATTTTGGGTCATCATATGGATTTCCAATTTGGATTTGGTTTTACAAACAAATGGGTTTTTGTTTACAACATTTTTTGGCCCGAGTTGTTGGAAAATGACCCATTTCACATCCTTATAAAAATGGTTGTGTTTTGAATATGTAACATGAATGTTTTTTGTGATTTATGAATGTTTTTTTTATGTAAATGGTGTGTATACACCTCCTTAATAAAATTTATATTCATACCTTGGTTAAATGATAGTTTTGAGAGAGTCTTAAAGGCCCCTTTGGAATTTGTTTTCTTTTTTAAAAAATGGTTTCTATGTGTATTTCATGTTCTATCTTTAGGGACAATTTTATGGTCCTTGAAAATTATTTATTAATTGGTTTTGGGGCTTCCAAAACTGGTTTTTTATGTTATTGATGGGTTTTTTTCCTTAAAAATCATTTTTTGAATGGTTTTTATGTGCAAGGCCTCGTTATACTCCTTGAAATTGTTTTACAAATCTTTTTAGTGGTTTATTGATTCGTGAAAGAAATGTGAAGCATGTTTGTGGTATGTTTGTGTGATTATAGTTTTGTAATGGAATTTTGATGTCTAATGTGTATTTGATAATATGTTTAACTTTATTGAGCACAAAAGGGACTCCCAGGTATCTAGGTGGGCAGGCGTGTACTTGTATGCTAGTGATTCCATGGGGTTTGGCCCCTGTTTCACGTAGAAAGATTGATTATGAAAACACTAACTAAACAATGATGATGTTGTTGTTGGGGTACCACTAGGTTATGTGTATTCTCCCAACTAGTGGCTTGTGTGTATGAGAACAGATATTTATTACGGCCACTTTCACTAAAATACGAGGTACCTGGGGCTCACAACTAACTAGTGCGTAGTGGTGTTCCTGTGACTTGTGCTCATTGGATATTTTGTACTAACCATTGGCATACGATATGTTTTGTTTTTAAATTCAGTAGTGTGTGTGATTTATTTAAAATTGTAAATTCTTTAAAGCAGCCCTCTTGAAAACTATTTTCATTTTAAAGTTGCACCTCTTTGAAAATTGTTTCTAGCATTCTTGTTTATAAAAAATGAAAGTTTTTGTCTCGTAATTTTTTTATATAGCATGGGAACTCATTTGGATAATAAACCATTATATATTGCATTTAAAACTTTAAATTGATGTTTCTTTTATTTTAAATAATGTTCATTGGGAAAAGAATATCGGGCTAACCTACTGAGTTTTAATACTCATGCTTGTAGTCTTCTTCTATTTTTATCCCTTGTGCAGGTTTCAGCTTGATTTTGATTGCCTTGGGAGATGTGTGATCATTATATTGGTGAGTGACCAGAAGGGTCACATGGAGTTAGTTTTTTATCAGGCTTGGTCAGACGAGTTGTTGGTTTATTTATACTTTCAGCTTCTTGTACAAATAAAGTGCAGTTCAGTTTTTATATAAATGTATTTTGGGATGTCCTTTTCTTTCTGCTATTTATTTGATTGTTCATATATGGTTAAAATTGTTCCCCTATGTACTATAATGATACCATTGGTTCTTGTATTCATCTTGGTAGGATCGGTAATGCCTATCGGGACTTTTCGCGGGCTGGCCCTTCTGACCAGTTCAGGTTTGACTCAGGCGGGTTTGTGACAAAATGGTATCAGATGATGTCAGCTCTTAGCAGACCTTTTTTTAGAGATCCCTTGTTATTTTTGGTATGTCAAGTTATATGGAGTAGGATTTTTGGGACTTTATGGGTAAGTGCGGGAAGAGTGTCTCAAACTTTCGCTCGTTCAGATCCTCAGGTTTCTATGGGAAGTCCAGTTTTATTAGTGTATTTTGTTCTTGTTGATTGTTTTGTGTTGGGATATGAAAAGGGGGTCTAACTAATGGCCTTTGTGAGCTCAAAGGGTCTAGAAATCCATGTTGAGCTGGGGAATGGTCTTAATAAGTCTATCCTTGTTAGTGTTGTGTTTGACATATGGATGCCAACCATATGGTCAAGTCACCCACCGACACTAGTTCCCTTTTGTGGGTTTCTTGGACCTTTCTTGAATTCTGAATTTTTTTTCAAAATCATTGTGTGAGAATTATAGAAATATGTTTTAAAGGAAGGATTGGATTTTGTAAAAGTGGAAAAGTGGTTTTCAAAAATTAAATATATGAATGGTTTTGGGAAGTTTTTGTTTTTTTAAAATAAATTTTTGGGAGGAAGTGGAAATGATTTAACAGGATTGGATTTTCCCTAATCTAAACTTGTGGTTTGTTGAAATAAAATGTTTGGAAAGTGTAGATCATTTAAAAGTAATTATGAAACTTTTTTTAAATGGAGTTTTTTGGGCTGTTGAAATTTGTTTCAATCTGATAAATTAGTTTTTGAAATTTGGTTTTGAGCGGCTGGTGTTTTTTTAAAGGGGTTTTGGCCTTTGTGGTTGTCAGATTAAAAAAATATACCTCGCTGAATTTTAGAAAATGTGAAGGGTTTTTTGGGGTAGCTTGGTTGTTTTAAAAGTTGTTAAAGATTAAAAGGGGTAGTTTTTTAAGAAAATGGTTCTTGATGAAGTGTGGTTTGTTTTGTGAAATATGAAAAGGGTTTTTTGACATGGTGGTTGGTGTTCCTTTTGAAGGTACATGATTTTTGGAATGACGTTGTTTTTTTTAGCCATTGGTGTTTTCATGGGTTCTCAAATTCATGGTTTTATTGATATCTGGAAGGATGGAATATATGGAATGTTGGTTGGGTGCCTAGGGTGGCATAGAAATGTTCATGTGGGTGAGACTTTATGAGACACCTTTAGTGAGTGTGGAAACCCATCAAGTTAGTTTGTTTTTCAAAAAATAATTGAGAAAAAAAATTAGGGCCTTTGTTTATAAACAAATTGTTATGTGGTAAGTTTTTTTCTATGTCGTAGAATAGTTGTTTATTCAGTAAGCTTACTTATGATCAATAATTCATACTCTTGTTGTATCTTGAGATGAGATCTTGTTGTTGGCTCGGTTTTGGAGTAATGCTCATTGGGTTTCTAAAGATGTGTTTGATGTTGTGATGTGACCATGGATATTTCTCTGTTGGAAATCATTCCTATTGATCAACCAAAAGATTCATTTAAAAGGTTAAATTAACCTCTTCGGATGATGCCTCAGCCTGGTTTTTGGAATAGAGATCTGTTTGGGATTGATTTAAAGTGCTTGCATGTCGTGATAATTCTTTTGGACATAGCAGTTGTGTTGAGTGATATTCAGGTGTTTCACTGTATTCTTTGTCCATTCTGCCAATCATTCGGATTGAGATATAATTTTGATATGTATATATGAGTTCCTATTTATATGAAGTTGTTTTGTTGATCATGTGAGTTTTTTTAGTTTTGTGAACCTTAGCACTATGACTATGGTGCAACAGATGCTTCAAGAATCAGGGCTCTAGCCATAGGCCTCAGAGTGATGTTTTTCACATAGTTAGGAAATATCTAGAGGTGTTGGGAGGAAGAACAGGATCCTTCCTCCACCATTGTGGTATGGTAGTTTCTATGCCTCTTGTTGGGAAAAATCCCTCAAGGCTTCAATGAATCATTTTTGAGGTGATAGTGTTTGTTGACAAAGTGGACATCTGTGTTGAGGTTGTTGACAAAGAAAACCATGATATAAAATTTGTTGACAAAGGGTATTTCATTGTGGGATGTCGAGTTCAAGAGCTGTGGTTAACGATAAATGTTTGATTCCAGAACTTCGACAAAGGAATCGATGATCTGGAGGTGGTACAAAAAGAATAGATACCAAGTGGCGCCGTTTTCTAGTGTTTGCCAAATTTTTGGGCCTGAAAATCGACAAATGGAGAAAAGTGTTTTTGGAAAAGTGACTTGAACACCGAGTTCTTAGAGGATAGGAAACTTGCTCTCCATATGTTTTTGAAGATCAGATCATCAAAATATGGCAAAGGGATAAGGGTCGCACAAGTATGGGTGTGGTCGCGCAGGTGACTTGCGCGCCACGAAGAGACTTGTGCACCGATGCCTAGGAGGATTGAAAACTTGTGTGCCTGTTGTTTTTCAAGATCAGAATATCAAAATATGGAAAAGGAAAGAGGGTTGCATAGGTATTTAGTTTGGTCGCACAACTGACTTGCAGGGGAAGAGACATGTGCGCCGAGACTTGCACGCCGAGGGGTGACTTGCACGCCACTGCATAGGTTGACCAAATTCTTATAAATACTAGACCACCCCTCCTCATTTTTAACGGAGTTTGACACTTTGAAAAATCATATCTCTCATTTCGCAGGTGTGGTGGTCACGCAAGTGGTGGTGGGTCGCGCAAGTGGGACTTGCGTGCCTGATTTGAAAAAGCGTGGTTGTTGTTAGTTGCGCGCCGATATTGGTTTGGGCATAAAGGGAAGTGCGTCGTGCAAGTTTGGAATTGAATAATCTTGTGTTGTGTAAGTGTCTAAGGTGGACTTGAATTCCAGTTGTGACTTGCGTGCCGATACTTGCGCACCGGATTTGACTTGCGCGCCAAGTAAGGTTATTCCCCAACAGTGTTTTCGGGCTGCGTGGAAGCTGGAAGGTTACCCGATACCTTCGGTGCAAAGAGAGATTCATCTATAGGTGAAACTTGGACATTAACAGATCATCTAAATACAAAGGATTATGTATTCATTAGTGATAATAAAGAGACCTACAGGTCCATAAACTGTGAGTGGATCCTTTCCAGAGTAGTGAGCAAAAGAATAGGAAGAAGGTGATCCTCTCCACCAGTAGTGATCCAGAGAGAGAGAAATAGGGAGTGACCTTTGGGAAAGCAATGAGCTGACCATAAACCTTTTAAAGGAAGTGAGCCTGGGACAGAGTGACTATTTCCGAACCTTTGTATCCACATCTAGTGAAGTTTAGTGGAATTTGGTATGACTGGAAACTTGTAGGCGTATGCTCCATGGACGTATCCCAGTGAGGGTGAACCAAGTAAAAATCTATGTGTCTGCATGCTTACTTCCCTGCATTGCATTTAAAGCATCATCATCACATAAAGAAGAAAATAAGTGATCATAATGAACACACAAGTTCAAACAAAGTGACCATTGTAATAAAGAGGTCAAGATCCAGTGGGGCAGGAAGAACATTGAAAAAGAATATCCATACCCTAATTCAATCCCCCTATTAGGGTATATAGGCCCCTATTGGTCCTAAAACCTCTATTGTGGTTCCTCGTTTCTGTGAATTTATCTTTGTCTTAATAATCGTGGTGGAATTACCCATCACAGAGTGTCTTTGGTCATGCCTTCATAGATGTGGGTTTTCGATCAATGCACATGTGTGGACCACCTGAGAAAATAGTGTGCAGTCTTGGTGTTACCTGTTCATAGGTAGAGAGTGTTGGGTAGTTCCTTTTTTTCTTTTTTAGTTTTACTGGCCTAATTATTGGGTCCCCTTCCCTCCCCTCCTTTAGTGGTGGGGGTCTAGATCCGTGATGAATGTGTTGGCCCAGTTCTTGTCCCCTCCGTTTGGGAGTGGGTGGTATAGATGTTCATTTTTTGACCCTATTAACATGGGTTTTTAGGATTTTGTGGGAGAGTTCTGGTGGTCTTGGATAAGTGATTCCCAATTCTAATTAATGTTTAATTCTTGTTTGTTCATTTCATGTTGGGTTCTAATGGTGGGGAGAACCACCACGGGTCTCGTTCATTTGTTTCCTCCTAAGAACTTATCTAGTAAATGTTTTTTCTTAAGGGTGGGGTGTCATTTCTTTAATCTACTGGAATATTTGCTTTTTTAGTGAAGTATGGTTTTTTGGTGATCTTTGGGTTCATTGGTAGAAGGCCCAACAATCAAGATCTTGGCTTGGTTGTGGAGGTGGTTTCTTGATCTTTATGTTGATTCTCCGTAAGTGGTTGTGAGTTGGTGTTTTGTTTGGGAAGGAGTATTAAGTTAGATAAATGGTGAATGATATTTTCTTAGATTTAGATACTGGATTATATTGATAAGTAATCCTTAGGTTTTGTTCTATCAGTTGAAAATCATTATGGCTTTCCGGGGGTGGAAAGATTTAATGTTGGGGAGAATTGTCAGACCCGTTTTTTCTTTTCATGTCATGGTTTTGATCTGGTTCATTGAAAATCCCAATACTTTTCTTGGGTGTTGTGTGAGATTAATTTTGATTTTTTAACTTCCATATATGTCTAATCACCCTATTTTGGGTTCCCCATTTCTTTTTTAGGTGTTTTTGGAGAAAGGGTGGTCACTTCATGATTTGGCCCAACCGTGAGCCCACACTACGGGAAAAAAGGGCATTTGCGACGGGTTATTTGCGACGGGAATAAATCCCGTCGCAAATAGTCCTGTTAAAAACTTATTTGCGACGGGGTTATTTTCCCGTCGCAAATAAGTAGCCTTTTGCGACGGGACAGCTTTCCCCGTCGCAAAAGGACTGGCGCGGTTTGCGCGCCAAATCGCGGGAAACTTATTTGCGACGGGGGAATATTCCCGTCACAAATAACCGGCGGCGGTAAAAGGTATTTGCGACGGGAATATTCCCCTGTCGTAAATAGTATGTCGGCAGGTGGTTATTTGCGACGGGTCCCGTCGCAAATAACTATTTACCCGTTGACCGTAATAAATGTTGGCTAAGGTATTTGTGACGGGTACCGTCGCAAATAATACTATTTGCGATGGGATACCCGTCGCAAATAATCTAACCTATAAATACCCCCATCCGTTTTTTCATTTCATTCTCATTCTCTATCTTCTCCTTCTCTCAAAATTATATTTCTAGATTTCAGTTTTTCTCCAGTTTAATTTTTTTTCTCCGGAGCTGATATTAAAGTTTTGAAGAACGATCAGAGCAGATCAATTTTCAAGGTATTTATGTTCATTTTAATTTAATATTTATTTTTAATTTTTTATTAGTTTCAATTATTCTTAATTAGTTGTAATTTAATTATGTTTACATTGTCTTATTACTTAATAAATTTAAATTATTAGTATTGTTCATAGTTAATGGTAATTAGGAATAATTAGTAATAATTTTTAATAATTAAGAATAAATATTAATAATTAGTAATAAATACCAATAATTAGGAATAATAACATTATTATATTATTAGTCTATTTTATTATTAATATTAAAATAATATAATTTTTTATATATATACAGTTCTCTTTTCATCTGTGTGTTTCTGTCTTCACATGTATTATTTGTATGTGGAGATAGAAAACGCACAGATGAAAGAAGAACTGTATATAAATTAGAAAATTATATTATTTTAATATTAATAATAAAATATATTAATAATGTTATTATTTGTAATTATTGGTAATTATTCCTAATTATTGATAATTATTCATTTAATTACTAATAATTAGGAACAGTTATCAATAATTATCAATAATTAAGAATAATTAGTAATAATTAGTAATAATTACCAATAATTAGTAATAATTAGTAATAATTATCAATAATTTGTAATAATTACCAATAATTAGTAATAATTACCAATAAGTAGTAATAATTACCAATAAGTAGTAATAATTACCAATAATTAGTAATACTTACCAATAATTAACAATAATTAGTAATAATTAGTAATAATTACCAATAATTACCAATAATTAGTAATAATTAGGAATAATTAGTAATAATTAGGAATAATTAGTAATAATTAGTAATAATTAGTAATAATTAGTAATAATTAGTAATAATTAGTAATAATTAGGAATAATTAGTAATAATTAGGAATAATTAGTAATAATTAGGAATAATTGGTAATAATTAGTAATAATTAGTAATAATTAGTAATAATTAGTAATAATTAGTAATAATTAGTAATAAGTAGTAATAATTAGGAATAATTAGGAATAATTAGGAATAATTAGGAATAATTAGGAATAATTAGTAATAATTACCAATAATTAGGAATAATTTGGAATAATTACCAATAATTACCAATAATTAGTAATAATTAGCAATAATTACCAAAAATTAGGAAAAATTAGGAAAAATTAGGAAAAATTAGGAAAAATTAGGAAAAATTAGGAATAATTAGGAATAATTACCAATAATTAGTAATAATTAGTAATAATTAGTAATAATTACCAATAATTAGTATTAATTACCAATAATTAGAAATAATTACCTATAATTAGTATTAATTACCAATAATTAGTATTAATTACCAATAATTAGTAATAATTACCAATAATTAGTAAGAATTAGAAATAATTACCAATAATTAGTAAAAATTAACAATAATTAGTAATAATTAGTAATAATTACCAATAATTAGTAATAATTACCAATAATTAGTAATAATTACCAATAATTAGTAATAATTAGTAATAATTAACAATAATTAGTAATAATTACCAATAATTACCAATAATTAGTAATAATTAACAATACTTACCAATAATTAACAATAATTGCCAATAATTACCAATAATTGCCAATAATTACCAATAATTAGTAATAATTAACAATAATTACCAATAATTACCAATAATTGCCAATAATTAGTAATAATTGCCAATAATTAGTAATAATTGCCAATAATTACCAATAATTGGTAATAATTACTAATAATTTCCAATAATTAGTAATAATTAATAATAAATATTATTAATTACCAATAATTAGTAATAATTGCCAATAATTAGTAATAATTGCCAATAATTACCAATAATTGGTAATAATTACTAATAATTTCCAATAATTAGTAATAATTAATAATAAATATTAATAATTACCAATAATTAGTAATAATTATTAATAATTAGTAATAATTACTCATAATTAGTAATAATTACTAATAATTAGTAATAATTAGTAATAATTAGTAATAATTAACAATAATTAACAATAATTACTAATAATTAGTAATAATTAGTAATAATTAGTAATAATTAGGAATAATTAGTAATAATTACCAATAATTAGTATTAATTAACAATAATTAGTAATAATTACCTATAATGAGTAATAATTACCAATAATTAGTAATAATTATTATTAATTACCAATAATTAGTATTAATTACCAATAATTAGTATTAATTACCAATAATTAGTATTAATTACCAATAATTAGTAATAATTACCAATAATTCGTAATAATTAACAATAATTACCAACAATTACCAATAATTACCAATAATTACCAATAATTACCAATAATTAGTAATAATTAATAATAAATATTAATAATTACCAATAATTAGTAATAATTACTAACAATTAGTAATAATTACTAATAATTAGTAATAATTACTAATAATTAGTAATAATTACTAATAATTAGTAATAATTACTAATAATTAGTAATAATTACTAATAATTAGTAATAATTAGTAATAATTAACAATAATTAACAATAATTACGAATAATTAGTAATAATTAGTAATAATTAGGAATAATTACTATTAATTTCCAATAATAAATATTAATTAACAATAATTAGTAATAATTACCAATAATTAGTAATAATTACCAATAATTAGTAATAATTATTATTAATTACCAATAATTAGTATTAATTACCAATAATTAGTATTAATTGCCAATAATTAGTAATAATTACCAATAATTCGTAATAATTAACAATATTTACCAATAATTACCAATAATTACCAATAATTACCAATAATTACCAATAATTAGTAATAATTAATAATAAATATTAATAATTACCAATAATTAGTAATAATTATTAATAATTAGTAATAATTACTCATAATTTGTAATAATTACTAATAATTACTAATAATTACTAATAATTGACAATAATTAACAATAATTAGTAATAATTAGTAATAATTAGTAATAATTAGTAATAATTAGGAATAATTAGTATTAATTACCAATAATTAGTATTAATTAACAATACTTAGTATTAATTACCAATAATTAGTAATAATTCCCAATAATTAGTAATAATTATTATTAATTACCAATAATTAGTATTAATTACCAATAATTAGTATTAATTACCAATAATTAGTATTAATTATCAATAATTAGTAAAAATTGCCAATAATTCGTAATAATTAACAATATTTACCAATAATTACCAATAATTACCAATAATTACCAATAATTACCAATAATTAGTAATAATTACCAATAATTACCAATAATTGGTATTAATTACCAATAATTGGTATTAATTATATATATTAATGTTTATGAAAAAATTATATTAGTATTATTAAAATAATAAAAAATCAATATAATATTAAAATATCAATATTTGTAACATGTTTTGCTTTATTCTCAATATATTCAATCTTTACTTGAGTGTTTTTTCTAACAAATTATTCAAAACCAGTAATGCTTTTATATTTTATAGAGAAATATGGAACAATGAGGTCGTCAATAATCATTATTAGGTGACCACATATGGATAAATCAACGTAGAAATCCAAACGGTTCTGATTTAAATCCAGTATATGTTGAGGGTGTGGAGACTTTTTTATCATTTGTGGCATCAAATTCAGAATTTTTTTCAGAAGGCAAAATAAAATGCCCTTGCAGAAAATGTGCATTGAGAACGTTTGACACGTTTGACAAAGTGGGAGAACATCTCTTGCGTTTTGGTTTTCAACCAGATTATGTTTTTTGGTATCAACACGGTGAACGAAGTTCCATAGCAGGTGATACCAACTTGATTCCGGATCCATCCCGGTTTCAAGATTTAGTACATGATGTTGCAGGTTCATCTGTTCAACATACAGAAACTCCGGCTGATATAGCTTCAAATCCTGAGTTGGCACCGTCTGAATTTTATGAGTTGTTGAAATCTGCTGAGGATGCATTATATCTTGGCTGCAAGATGAGAAAATTAGAAGCAGTTACAAAATTTATGGCTATCAAATCAGATAACGGAATGTCAAACACCTGTTTTGACCAGATATTTTCTTTGCTGAAAACACTGTTACCCGAAGGAAATGTTTTACCTGCAAATTACTATGAGAGTAAGAGGCTGGTTCGAAATTTGGGACTTACTTGTCAGAAGATTCATGCATGTTCAAATGTCTGCATTTTATATTCTGGGGAAAATGAGTCGTTGGATAGTTGTCCTACATGTGGGAAACTGAGATATAAAGAAGGACAACACGGGAAGTCTGGTTTGATTCCTGTAAAACAGTTGAGATATTTTCCGCTTACATCCAGACTTCAGCGTTTATTCATTTCTAAGAATACAGCGACAATGATGTCATGGCATAAAGAGAATATTTCAACCGATAAAAGCTTGAATCATCCAGCCGATGGTGATTCATTGAAATATTTTGATAGAGTGCATCCATCCTTTTCTTTAGAAGCTAGAAATGTTCGACTGGGCCTTTCCACTGATGGTTTCTGTCCGTTTGGATCTTATGGTAGTCAATATTCATGTTGGCCTGTTTTTTTAACTCCGTACAATTTACCTCCATGGATGTTGATGAAAGATCCATATATCTTTTTGACTTTACTAATTCCAGGACATCCGAAGAAAAATATTGATGTTTATTTGAAGCCATTGATTGATGAATTAAATTTATTGTGGAGTACTGGTGTCAGTACATATGATGTTGCAACGAAACAGAATTTCATACTGAGAGCAGCATTGATGTGGACAATAAGTGACTTCCCAGCTTATGGGATGTTATCTGGCTGGAGTACACATGGTCAGAAATCATGTCCTTACTGTATGGGAGATAACAAAGCATTTATGCTCATTCATGGAAAGAAACCTTGTTATTTTGACTGTCATCGCAGATTTCTTCCAGCTGATCATCCTTTTCGCAGAAACATATCTCATTTCAAAAAGTAACAGTTGAAAGGGATGGACCTCCAAAAATGCTATCAGGTTCGGAGTTAAAATCAGTTGTATTTTCATTACCTCCCATCACTTTTGGTCCCACAATAAACCAACTGAAAATTTCTGGTTTTGGGAAAGAACAAAATTGGATTAAACATAGCATATTTTGGGATTTGCCATATCGGTCTGATCTGTTGGTCCGACACATGTTAGATGTCATGCATATTGAGAAGAACTGTTTTGATAATTTGTTTCATACAGTTTTGGATACGTCAGGAAATAGCAAAGACAATGTAAATGCACGTTAAGATCTTGCCCAAATTTGCAGGCGTCCAGAATTGGAACTATTTGAGAATGTCAGAACAGAAAGGTTACTGAAACCAAAAGCAGCTTATACACTGTCTAAAGAAAACCGTTTATTATTTTGTCAGTGGATTGCAGATTTGAGACTTCCAGATGGTTGTGCTTCTAATTTTGGTAGATGTGTACAGAATGGTCATATTACTGGATTAAAAAGTCATGATTGTCATGTTATAATGGAGAGACTTCTACCCATTGGATTAAGAGGTCTGTTGAATTCTGTGATTTGGGATTCCATAACTGACATGTCTCATTTTTTTCGGGAAATTTGTGCGACTACGGCAGATTATGATGCTCTAGGCAAACTTGAAAAAGATGTTGTTGTAATTATATGTAAACTGGAAAAAATATTTCCGCCGTCTTTCTTCGACTCAATGGAACATTTGATGTTACATTTGCCATATGAAGCCAAATGTGGAGGTCCGGTACAGTTTCAATGGATGTACCCATTTGAAAGATGCATGCAAAAATTGAAAAGAAAAGTACGTAACAAAGCATCTGTTGAAGGATCTATTACAGAAGCTTATGTGCAAGAGGAAATATCTTTTTCTGCTCCCATTATTTTGAATCTGAGTATCCTTCAAAACACAACTGAATGGGACGGAACGAGAGGAATATTGATGAAATTGACAGTCAATTATCTATTTCATCCAGTCAGAGCTTGGTTTTGGTGGAGTTTATGAACGCTGGCTTTTAGATGATGAACATCAGAGAGCTCATACATATGTTCTGCTCAACTGTGAAGAGATGACATCAGTTGTACTATAAGTGTTTATATCACTTATTCTATCATTTATGTTACAATAAATAACTTTGGTTTTTATAGGTTGTATGATAATCATATCAAGAAAAAAATTCCACAAATTACAGCAGCTGCTCTCGAAGAACATCGAATGAAAAATTTCTCTCAGTGGTTTCAAAAACTGGTAACATATATTCTTTATCTTTTAGAAACTCATTCAATGTATAGTTTACTATATTGATAATTATTTCACAAATTTTCAGGTGTCTCGACATGCTGATAAAATTGAAAAATGGCTGTGTGTATTGAGTAACCCACCTTCCAAACTTGTTAAAACTTATAATGCATATGTGGTGAATGGATTTCGATTCCACACACATGCATATGGGGAATCGAAAAAAACAATGAACAGTGGAGTTAGCTTGAGAGGATCTCATCATCGAGAAAATGAAGTTTACTTTTATGGAATACTTGATGAAATCATTGAACTATGTTATCTTGGACAACATTACATAACCATATTCAAATGTCGGTGGTTGGATACAGAGAGAGGTGTGCGTGTTCATCCGACTCATGGAATCATCGATATTAAATGTAAAAGTGTTCTCGTAGTAAATGAACCATTCTTATTGGCTCAACAGGCATATCAAGTTTATTATGCAAAGTACTGTGAAACATCAAGAGACTTGACTGATTGGTGGAGTATAATAAAAATCAAAATTCGAGACAATCAGTTTAGTCGAAGTGAATGTGCTTTCACTGATGTTCAAAGAATTGAAGTTTTTCAAAAGAGTACTCAAAATCAATCTTTTTTACAAAGAGACATGAGTATCGATGACGACACCCCACATTTAAGAGTCGGTGATGACGATGATGTTAATGATGTCACATATGAATTTGAAATGGTAAGAGATGAAGCAACTGTAACTCGAATGGATATCGATGATGTTGAGGAGGAATATGAGGATGACATTGACATATATGAAGATGATGATGAAGATGAACACTGATAGCATTCCATGGTATTTATATACAATCATAATATGTATATATGTATATATAATAGTAATTATCAATTATTTGATAACATTAACATTTTCTGTTTCAGATGGACGAGGCCACATTTCGTGAGTTGACGGATGCTGACCTGCCTTTCGATGCGGATGAGTTGCTGGCAGATGACCCTCAGCCTGCAGGCACTCCAGGGAGTACACGGAGGGGGCGCGGTCTTGCACGATTGATGATTCCTGGCCCCGTCCCCGAGCGACATCCACGTCTTGGGTTTGATCCGTGCACCCGGAGGTGTGATAACCTGTGTGATAACCTGTGGATTTGACTAAGATTTCATTAATCTATTCACATAATAAATGTTTATTATTTTTTCAGTTTTCCGCATATAGCAGTCGGACAGGGCAGCGCTATTTTGCGCAACTATTTCTCTCAGCCGTGGTCCACATGGGAGCAGATTCCCATTGATGTGCAGCAGGCCATGTTCGGCCATTGGTTGGTACGTACGTAAATAAATAATTTTTATTTTGAAAATTATTTCATTTCTAACTTGATATTTTTATTTATTTGTAGGGTTTATGGTATCCGATCGAGGATACCATGCGTGACGCCATCCACGAGGCATGGGAGGTGGCCATGCGTGATCGCCTTCGTCAGTTTTTGCACAATTTAAGAAAAGTTGCGATGAAGAAAGCAGGAGTGTCAGATTTTGAGGAGTCATGTAGAGCACACCGACTAGAGTATATTTCATCCCATGTATGGGATGGATTATGTGCGCACTAGTTGAGTGGTGCCTTTTAGAGGAGATCATCGGTGGGGAGGCAGAATCGGGGGAGACAGGAGGTGACTCATCGAGCTGGGAGTCGTTCTTTCATTACTCATAGACAGCATCTGGTACGTACATTATTTATAAATATTTTATATAACTATAAATATTAACAGTTTATTTTTTATTCTTATAGGCTGTCGAGCACCCCGATATTACAGAGTACGACGTATATCGAAGGATTTATAGTGATCCTGCTACTAGGGAGCTCATAGGTGATTGTCAGCATCACATCCTGGTCAGTATTATTTGTTTTCAAGTTTAAAAATTAACTGCATATAATATATTCACAATTTTAATTTTAAATTGCAACTATAGGAGTCATATGAGGCCGCAGCATCACAGGCCCGGCCTGAGAGTCAGGCCTAGTCATCAGATTAGACCACTGCCCATCAGTTTGATGAGGCGGCATGGATGCAGGCCACCCAGTATGCCTTCGAGAAGGGCCGGGTAGTTGGTATCGGCTCTCGACTGACTCCCGGAGATTATTATGGCAGTGCTGCGATGTCGGCGTCCAGCTCGAGAGGAGCTCGTGCATCTTCTTCTACTACACAGTATGAGGATCAGTTGCGATCTCAGACTGCACAGATAGAGAGTCTCCGACAAGAGCAGGAGCAGATGCGTCAGCAGCATGAGGAGGAGCGTCGACGCCAGCAGCAGTTGTACGAGGAGCAGACGAGTCGGTGGCAGCAGCAGCATCAGGAGCAGATGGAGTACATGCGCCGACTCACTCATGCTTTAGGGATGGAGTTTCCTCCACCACCATCTGCAGATCCCCCACCTCCCCCCCTCCTTCAGATTAGAGTTTGTATTTATGTTATAAAATTTGGGAAATCAAAATATTTTTTTTCTATTCTTAGTTTTTGTCTCATTATAAAATATTAATAATATTATATTTTTAAATAACAATATTAATATGAATAATAATATTATTTATATTTTATAATATTAAAATATATATATATATATTAAAATTTTAAAATATTATAATTTAATTATATTTTTTGTAATACTTGAATTATTTTAATATTTGAATGTAAAATAATTCTATTATTTTTATATTAATTAAAATAACTTATTAATATTTTTTTATTTATGAATTATAATTCTAATATTAATATATTAATTAAAATATTTGAATGTAAAATAATTCTATTATTTTTATATTAATTAAAATAACTTATTAATATTTTTTAATTTATGAATTATAATTCTAATATTATTATATTAATTAAATCATTTATTAATATTCTATTATTTTTTATTTTTGAATTATAATTCTATTATTATTATATTAATTAAAATAATTAATTATTTTTATTTGTGAATTATAATTCTATTATTATATTAATTAAAATAATTTATTAATAATTTATTTTTTTATTTTTTTATAGTATTTGCGACGGGATACTATGCCCGTCGCAAATACTAGTATTATTAATAGTTTTTTATTTTTTTTTAAATAGTTTTTGCGACGGATCTCGTCGCAAATACTAGTATTATTAATAGTTTTTTATTTTTTTAAAAAAATAGTTTTTGCGACGGTACCGTCGTAAAAAGTATTTGCGACGGGACCCGTCGCAAATATTATTTTAAAAGTTTTTTACAAAAATACGGAATACTATTTGCGACGGGGAGAATGATCGTCACAAAAAAAGGCATTAGCGACGGGCCCGTCGCAAATAAGTGTTGTTGCGACGCCATTTTCAGCAACGGGCTATTTGCAACGGGCCCCCGTCGCAAATGCCCCGTCGCAAATACCTGTTTTTCTAGTAGTGCCATTTCCAGTTTTAAAAATAAAATTGATTCTTTTATAAATCCTTTGTTTTTTAACATTTTCAGCCATTAAACTTCATAAAATTCTTCCACTAACATATTAAAACCACAATATCCTTTTGGATCCCTTATGAATTCATAATCATGGTGAATTCGGGTTACTTATTTAGGTAATGGGCCAGCCCATGGGCCCATTTCTAGTTTTAAAAAAATAAATTGATTCTTTTATATCTAATTCAATGTTTTATATTTTTTGGTGATTCTACCTCCCACTCGAAACCGATACCCTTATCCTCACTCCCATTATCGAGTTTACTTATTTGGAGCTCATATGAGTTGCAGATTTGGGAACACTTCTCAATGTCTCTCAAATCATCCAGAATCACGAAGGTAAATTATTTCATCCATAAATAATTCCATTCATACTATTTTTCCCAAAAATCATCTTTTTTTGGTTCTCCCAGACCTAAGGAGACTCTCCAAGAAGTCTAAATCCATTACCTTGTCTCTATGGGTGTAGATCTAATGGAAGACGAAGAGTTTTCAAGTTGAAAAGGTGAGATTCCTTCTCCTTTCTCCTCCCTCTTCTTCCTCCTTTCATTATTTCTTAGTTTTTTAATCTCTACTAGTCATGATCGACCTATTTTTATGATATCCTATGATTTTTTTTGGGTCTGGTCGTCATAGGTTTAGGGTTTGTAAACCCTTCGATGGTGATATTGGGTGTGCGTTTCCATTAAGCCAAGGATTTGAGGTAGGATATCCCTTTAACATGCCTTTATCATTTAAGTTTCATCATTTCATTATTCTTTTAATCTGATATATATGTCTATTATTATCTTTCAGCCATTTTATTATTTTCTTGTTGTGAAAAATGATTGTTTAATCCTTGTTTTATGAAAGGTAGTGTTGTTTTGTCATAAAAGCGCACACCAAGTGTTTGTTTAAATGTTTCACTATCTTTCAAAACTATTTTTTGAGGTTTAAACCCTGTTTTATGGTATTTTGAATATGTTACAGTATCTTTTAACAGATATGGCATGCAATTGGTGTTTTATTCTTTGTCAAGTGCTTAAAATAAATAATTTTGTTTAAAAGGGAATGTCATGTGTTCAATAAATTTTCCGGTTGGCTTTTATGTGTTATGTTTGATTTAAAATTTATTTGTTCTAATTTATAAATGATTTGGAAGAATTATAAATGGTATTTTGGTTCCTCATATGTCTTTTCAATTTGTATTTGGTTTTACTAACAAATGGGTTTTGGTTTACTACATGTTTTGGCCCGAGTTGTCGGAAAATGTCCCATTTCACATCCTAATGAAAATGATTTTGTTTTGAAAATGTAACCTGAATGTTTTAAGTGATCTATGAATGTTTTTTTTCGCTTTAAATGGTGTTTATACACCTCCATAATAAAATTAAAATATATACCTTGGTCAAATGATAGTTCTGAGAAAGGCTTAAAGGCCCGTTTGGCATTTGTTTTTTTGTAAAAATGGTTTCCATGCGTATTTCATGTTCTATATTTTGGGAAAATTTCATGGTCCTTGAAAATGATTTATTAATTGGTTTTGGGGATGAAAAATCTGGTTTTTTATGTTATTTATCAGGTTTTGTCCTTAAAAGATCATTTTAATGGATTTTATGTGCAAGGCCTTGTTATACTCCTTGAAATTGTTTTACGAATCTTTTTAGTGGTTTATTCATTCTTGAAATAAATGTGAAGCATGTTTGTGGGATATTTGTGTGTTAATGGTTTGTTAATTTAATTTTTATGTGGAAAGTGTATTTGATAATATGTGTAACTTGATTGAGCACAAAAGGGACTCCTAGGTATCTATGTGGGCAGGCGTGTACTAGTATGCTAGTGATTCCATGGGGTTTGGCCACGGTTTCATGTAGAAAGTTTGACGATGAAAACACTAACTAAACTATGATGATGATGTTTTTGAAGGACCAATAGGTTATGGGTATGCTCACTACTAGTGTCTTCTGTGCACGATAACAGGTATTTATTATGGTTACTTTCACCGAGATATGATGTACCTGGGGCTCACAACTAACTAGTGCCTAGGGATGTTCTCGTGACTTGTGCTCATTGGATATTTCGTACTCACCATTTGAATAAGTTTTGTTTGGTTGGTAAATTAATTAGTGTGCATGATTTATTTAAAATTTTAAATTATTTAAATTATCCCTCTTGAAAACTATTTTCATTTTGAAGTTCCACCTCTTTGAAAATCATTTCTAGTATTCTTGTTTATAAAACATGTTTGTTTTTGTCACGTAATTTTTTTATATAGAATGGGACCTCATTTGGAAAACATACCATTATATATTGTATTTAAAACATAAAATTTATGTTTCTTTTATTTTAAAGAAATTTCATTGGGAATAGAATATTTGGATAACCTACTGGGTTTTAATACTCACACCTATAGTCTTCTTCTGTTTTAGGCCCTTGTGCAGGTTTCAGCTTGATTTTGATATCCTTGGGCGACATGTGATCATTATTTTAGATAGTTACCATAAAGGTCACATGGAGTTAGTTGGTTATCAGGTTTGGTCAGATGAGTTGTTGGTTTAGTTGTACTTTCAGTTTCTTGTACAAATAATGTTTTGTTCAGTTTTTATATCAATGTATTTTGGGATATCCATTTATTTCTTTTGTTTGTTTGATTGTTAATATATGGGAAAAATAGTTCCCTTGTGTACTCTAATGATTACTTTGGTTCTTTTCTCCATCCTGGGAGGATCGGGAATGCCTATGGGGACTTTTCGCGGGCTGGCCCTTGGAACCAGTTCAGGGTTGACTCAGGCTGGTTCATGACAACCTGGGCATGAAAAGAGGAGAAAAGGTTACAACTCCAATAATAAATACTAGGGGACTACTTCATTAGGGATTTCATGTGGTTGGATACATGGCTTTGAGGATACACACCTACGGAGTCCCTTTAAAGGAAGGTGAGAGTAAGATACAAAAAAATAATCTCTTCCAAAAAATGCATCTCACTATGCATATGTCATGATTATAGCTAACCTCTAAGCTCACGTGAGTCATGTTCGAATGCATGAAACAAGAGGAAGTGGAATATACTGCAAACCACATGAGCCTCGTTCCACTATTGGAAGAGTCTTGGGAGACAATGGAAGAAGAAAGGGATTTTATGTGCATGTTCACTTCTATCGTTGTATCCTAGATAGTCATGTTTGACTACATGTATGGATAAAACCCATGGGAATTGATAAAGAGGAAATAGTTAAGAATGAGAGGTCATACAAAAAAGACAAAGGGATTACTCTATGAGGGATGCTCAAGTCTAGGTTCCATAGAATATAGGAAGATATGACATTAACCCTCAAAGGTAAAATCAAGTGTGAACCTACTCCTCCCCACCTAGAACCAAAGGTCCTCGGTCTTAGATACAACTAGGAAATGATGTGGTACAAAACCTAGTATATGAGATACAGAGTCCCCTAAATCCTCCCCCAATGTTGGGGTACTTATGACTATGGGAATGCATATATAAACGCACTCCGATGACCATACCCATTAAGTGGGGTAGGTTTGGGGAACCTATAACTATAGGAATTAATTTATGAATAGGAGACACACTGGTATGTATCTTACCATGGTTTCACAAATATGGTGTTTTCATTCGAGGTTTTAATTTTCCCTCCCTAAAAATGGATCCAAAGGAAGAGGAGCCATACCATTAGTGGCTAAGAATATGGCTCAGAGGTTTCTTGTGCAGGTGAAGGATGAGCAAGCTAAGAAAGTATCATGTAGAGTAATCTGAGGTGGTCCATAAGAGATTCATACAGGTATCCATACCTAAGCTAAATATGATTTGGAAATAGACCACCTCAGACACAAAACTTGGGTAAGGTTCTACTCTATGATCCATGGTTTTTCTCAGGTGTCCCTAGAAGGATCTCGTATAGGCCACAGTTTTGGGATGGGGCCTTCATGCTAGTCCTTGTTAACTAGATAGGAAATTGTTCCTCGTGTAGGTGTTGTGTATTTTATAACTTGGAAGGGTTTTAATTCCATTATCCCCTATAATTCACTCTTCTATCATGTTTTGGATAGATACCTGAAAGGTTTCTAAGGTCCTGGGTGAAACACAAGGGAGAGAAGAGTATTGAGATTTCTTCAGGATTTTCCATCATGAAAATGAGGAGCCCCATGGTCATATTCATTGGAAAATATGGGACCCTAGGAGAAGGTGTTGGCTCATAGAGGTATTTTGCGCAGGATAATGCATAGGTGTTCCTTGTGTGGTGTCACTAGGTGTCCCAGTTGTGTGGGCCTATGTAGCACTACTGGATGCACAAGTCAACCCTGTGCGTTGATGCAGCTTTAGGGGGACTTGTGTGAAGGGATTTGGTGAAGTATGTAACCCTTATAATTCTTATATTTTTTTCTTTTATTCTCCTTAAGGTAGTTCCAATTTATACCATTTCATTTATTTGACAAAATAGAGTGTTAATAATGTTTCTTGGACTCATTCATGCTAATAATAATAGGATTATATATTTAAATGTAAATACTTAACTGAATCAAAAAAAGAAGGAATATCAAAGGCTATCTTTCATTATATACAAGGATGAAGGAATGAAAAAAATTGAACTTATAGGGAACCTAAGATCTAAAGTTAAATATCCAAAATCCACGTTGAAGAAGTCTCATAAAGGCTAGAATAAGTAAAGTAAAGAGATAACAAATCTTTTTTAAAAGGGTTTTAGGATACAAGTGAAAGGGGTGGGTTTCATTCAACGATGATCTATACTTTATTTTTTTCATAATCTTATATATTTACAATTTAAAAAACTTTAAATAGAAAGATAAGATCCATTTTAGCGATTAAGAAACTGGGGAGGAGTCCCTTTTTCTTTGGCTTGAGTCCGGACATCAATAATAAAAATTTCTTTATTAATTTGGTCACAATTTCTTATGTTAAGATATTTCGTTAGATGCGATTATACCCCATTTTATATTTTTTTCATTTTTACATATTTTTTTGGATAAATATAATTCTATATTCATATCATGTTTATATGTGACAAAATAAGAATAGTCTGGCAGTAATGTATCTACTAATTACTGATATATGTATAGAAGTTAGTGAATTACACTTTAATTACTCTAGAATACCTTCACCTTATTAGGATTTTACTAAGTTATTGAATGATAACATATTGTAGATATGTCATGAAAAGTTTATTATTTATTAAAAATCACATGGGAAAATGGATAAATCAACAATGATGATTTCTTAATCAATAATCATGTCCACTATCAATCTTAGGTGAGAGACAATTGATTATGGATTATTTCATTAATCTATCAATAAGATTAGGAACTAGTCATTTTTATGAAAAGTATAGTAGTAAAATTGGTAATCCAACACCTAAAACAATCACTAAATCTATCTCTTGATAGTAATTACTATTTTAAATTTATCTTATTTTTTCAAAAACAATTCAAATCAAACCCCATTTTTTATAATTGTGACAACATGATTTTTCACCCATCCTTATTGAAAAACATTATTCCCGATTATATTATTCTTTAAACAATATGTTTCAATTAATTTTTGAATACCCAATGATAGGTTATTAAGAGTTCATATTAAATATAATTTAAAATTATAATATGAAAGTGGTTAAATTTAAATACATGTGTAATATTAATGTTAATTTATTTATGTAATATCCAAAAGCAATGTATAATTATAAGATTTTAATGATTTTTTACTTATAAAATGATTATAAATGTATATATCATATATAAATTTATGAATTATTAAATTATTTAGTTTATTTATAGCTTTATTTGATTCATGAATATAAAGTAATTATATGATGAATAAATGTATTCTTTAGTTTAAATTTTTTAAATTGTTAATTATAAATTTTAGACATTTTATATTATGGGTTGTATGCTAGGTACGACATCAGATTTAGTTACATTCAATAAGGAATATGATTTTTTTTGTGTCATAAACTCAATATTCATGGTTTTTTATGATTTATATATATTTTGTATTGATATTATATTATAATTAATGTAACTATTTAGTATTGATCAAATTATAGTTGGAATTTTGGTTGGACTTCTCACTAGTTTGGGATATTACACTCTTTCTAGAAAAGTGGGGGTTGACTACCTATCACACCATACATTCACTTTTGTAGATTTTTGTTTTGTATTATTATAATTATTTATATAAAAGGGTTTCATGTACCTTATATATGAGATATATTTAGATATAACTATACTTTATTTTTTGCTATGTTACACATAGCATAATTTTAATAACATGTTATAATTCTAATATGATTTAGAATATATTAATTAAGTTAAAGGTAAAGGATACAACAACTAAATTTTTAGATACATACATACATATATATATGTATATATATTTGTGTGTGTGTGTGGGGATACATCAAATGATATATGAAGATATTAAAAACCATTAAATTACTGAGTGTTACTTTCCTTCCAAAGAAAAAACCATGTAAGACATTGATCATCCAAATGGGTAGATTTGTGAAATAGTTGGGTGCCCATGGATTATCTTGTGTAATAAAATTAGTATATGGGTGAACCTAATAGGATTGGATGCCTATCGATGGAATTATATTTAAGTTACACTTAGTTATGAATCCCTAAATGTTGGGATAATAGTTGAATAGAGTTGGAATAATCCATATGAAAATTTTAAGAAGGGATTTTTCCACTCAACTATCCAAGAGTTGTATATTATATGATTGAAAATATTTTATATATGAATATCAAATAAATGAGAGTAATTATAAAATAGACACAAAGACTCAATGAAAAATAAATCTTTTTATAATAATATATATGATAAAAATTATAAAGGGTTCATCATTTTAGACAGATAATGTTTAATTAAATCCATTATTAAATGATTTTAAAGGATCATACTCATATGATAAATCCATATTATATAGAAAAAAAATTGTATCATCATCAACATTGAATTTAAGATTAATTTTTGAAAAGAATCTCAACGAAATAAAATTCTTATATAAGAATTGTAACATAATAATAATTCTCAAAATGAAGAAAAATTCTTTATATTGGAATATAAACTCCATAAGAAATAACTTAAAGATGAATCTAGTCAAGAAAGGAAATATACTTTTATTAATCATAGTAAACACTCACTTTATATGTCTATATCTATTCTTGTTTCTATGGACACCAAGATTCAAAAATAGCATGATAATATTGATACTTTTAGGATGACAGATAACCCAAAGTGGTTTTATCAATTACAAGCTAGGAATAAGAGATATAGGGTTTATAAATCACTCTTTTGGTGTATTATATCTAAATATTCTATAATCCTAACTCATTTAATCAATATTAATGGGTAACAAGTAACATAGAGACCAGGGTCACGATATAGGCTTAATATAGATACATAATTTATTGTACAATCATGGTCAGAAAGGATCCAATAGTTCATTATTAAATATAATATGAATGTGTTCAATAAATGTTTACATTATCTCTTAAATATGTTTATGATTACTTAGTGGTGCATGGGATATCTAAGCTCGAGTTTGATGATTATTTTACATAAAGAGATGGGTAAAATTTGTGTCTATTAGAAGAAAAATAAACCATGTGTAGATTCTATATAAACTTATCTAAAACTGAATGGGATAAATTTTATAGAAACATTTCCAATATAGAATGTATTGAAATTGGATATATATAACTAACTAGAACACCTAAATGTTATAATTAATTTCAGGAATTTTCTACATTTTTTATTAATATTATAGAAATTAGTCTTTCTATTTTAAAGGGTATATGACACCAACTGTATAAATTTTACTTTTTGTAAATATATAGAAATAAAAAAATTAAAGAAGAATTATTGGATAGGGATTGAATTTTTCATTTAATCATTGAATTAAAGGGTTTTAAAATAAGTAATTTGGATGTATTCCTTCAAATATCAAATAGATTAAAATAAATGATGAGCATTTATATCATTTTCAATCTTATTTATGAAAATACATAGATTGTAAATAAATATTTTATTGTAATAAAACAAGATGATGTTTTTTATATGCATGTTTTATGATTCATCCAGCTCTACATAATGTTTTGAAAAAAAATGATAAAGGATGCTTTATAAAGGATAAAAGTGTTTTATCTAAGTTATTTTTCAAAATATAAGAGAAAGAGTTCCTTCCGCCCATTGGTGGTATATTTTAATGAATAATGATTTTATTTTCATTGATATTACTCAAAACTTGTAAAAATATCATATAAGATAGGGTTATTTGTTAAATATTTTAAATAATTGAAATAAATTTTATTTTATAACATGAATTATTATTTTTTTTCTACTAGTATAGTTAAAATTGAATGTTTCTTTATATCTTAAATTTTTTTAGGATATAGTGACAACAATAGATTTTAATGTAAATATTTTCATTTAAATTAGGTTCCAAAATATCTCAAAGAAATGTAAAATGGAAATTTTATAATATGTATATGTTATCAATCTTATAAATAAAAATTAACTCCATAATAATATAATTCATTCACAACATAATATTTGATTTTATGAATTAAAAATGTCTTAATATTATGTTCAAAAACTTAAACATGAGGATCCTGAATCATAATATCACCATTATAAATATGATATTTCTTTATATATTTTTACCCATTTAAAGGATTTTTTAGATGGTATTTATCATATGGTCAAATAAATATGTGGCAATAATTACAAAGTGATCTAATGAGTTTAAAAAAAATCTTAAAAATTTAACAAATTTAAGGCCTATTTAGTGGTCTTTTCAAATGAGATATGATAAGACTAGATATTATGTATGATTTATTATTAATTAAATGATTTTAATAATTCAAAATTGTATTATGTTATACTAATGGTAGTATCTACCTAACATTGGTTCATATTGGCTATATATTTTACATAAAGTCAAATAATAATTGACATATCATTGTATAAATTTGATATTATCCTTTATCAGTGGTCATAAGATATATTTATAGGTCATGATAAAATTTTTAGATAAGTGTGTGATAGTTTTATTATAGAGATATATAATTTTCCCTTAAGTTACAAAATAATTTTTTTGTACTTGATAACCCACCATGTATAGCATATAGAGTGACATATATTATTCCTTTTGTATACTAAGGATGTATATTTCATATTGAATACCCATAACCAAATGTTAATAAGATACCTATCATGAGAACCTTCATACTTTGATCCCATTCTTATCCTCGCCCTAAGTTTGAGCCAATCATTGGGTGTTTGTATATGTTATTGATCATGTTATTCCTTGAGTTTAACTAAGTTGGTAATTTTCCTCTCATATATCAAGTATGAAATCTAGGCCCTTGGTTGAGATAAAATTAAGAAGTGTATTACCATACCTATATAGGTGAGATATGATGTTCTTATCTTTTTATATGTGGGACATTTGATGTTATCATCAATCTAGGATAATTAAATGTGATGCGACAATTTTTTTGTTAGAATATACTTGAATAATTAATAAGATATTAATAGGAAAGATGTGATTGGCATATTTTAGGTATATTGGTCAATATATGTCTTGGAAAAAGGTATTATATGATTATGCATGATTTATATTGTATGTAAAACCCATATTATTTATATTATTTAATGTCATTTTTAATGTATATTGATAATAACTTGATTACATTTAATGAAGTGTGAATTCCATGGGATATGTGGAATTATCCTTATATGGAATTATCCTTCATATATCATTATTATTTATAATGCAATAATTATAAGGAAAATATGAATATTGATAAATAATTTTATTAATTTAATATGGAATATATTTTAGGGGACTTATGGATAAGGAAAGATGGGTTGTGAATTTATTATGGTCAAATTTTGTAGATTTATATAAATAATAAATTTATTTGACCACGTGAAGTTATATCGGCCCACCATGAAGTTTTTAATAGAGGGTAGTAAATATTAGAGGAATTATAGAGAATTATAATTGAATTTATAATTTTTTTCATTTAATGAATTTGTTTTAAATGATAAATTAATTATGGTGAAGAATTTGGTTTGAAATAGAAAACTAGACCTCCCATATTTTGATACAATATAGATCTATTTCTTTAATATCATAAGAGAACTCTATAAAATAATTTTTTTGGTAATGGATGTTGTAAAAAAGTTTGAATTGAGGATATATAATTATTCATAATTATCAATTAATGTAATCATAAATATTCAACTATTTTATATGGATTATTTAAATTGTTCTCTAATGCACCAATTTCATAAATCCCTAAATCTTGATGTTCATTAATTTAAGGAACCAAACCAGGAGCTTATGCAATTTGGAATGGGAAATGATAATGAAAAAAATGGTTAATTCCACTAATTTGAGGTTGTATACTATGTTATATTGAGTTTCATAGAAACCATGGAAAAATAGAATGGGTAGTTCCATTTAAGTAAAAAGTGATACCAATTTTTCATGTATTGTTCCTATGTCATTTTGAAGGAGGGTTTCTTATTTTAATTTATGATCTATGAATTATTGATTAATCTTGATGATTGGTCTTGGTGTTGCATTATTTTAATATCATTAGACTTAAAATATATATAAATTCTAAGAATGCATATTTAGGTAGGTGGATATGATCAATTCCGATCTTGGTATAGTATTTATGTGGATTTTTTATGGATTTATAAATATTGATTATTTATGAATGATTTGTGATAATTTTTTATATATGGATTTTTGAATAATTATTTGATAAAAATATTTATTTCTTGAAAATTATAATTTTTGATATCCATCAAGAGATGTATCAAATTGAGGGTTTTAAAAAAATAATGAAATGATTTCAAATGATGGTGTTGATAAATGAATTTTAACTTTGGGTTTTATTTTCATATATCACTTAAAATATTTTTTCTCAATGATGTTTCCTTGGATATTATTATAAAACTTATTTTTTGAAAAAATATCGGAAAATGTTTTATTATTATTTTTAATAAACATTTCATTATATTTTCATAGGTGGTTTTGTTTTGATTGGAAATATTATGATATCAAAAAAACTAAAGTTTTACTATAAGGATCAAATCATGTAAATACTCATTTTAAATTATGAGGAGAGATATATTTATTACCTTTTGTTTTTTATTGGGTTTGAATCATGTATGAACTTATATTTATTAGGGGTCAAAATAAAAAAAACCTCATGTTGAATCATGATAGTTGAGTTAAGTAAATACAATAATTTTTTGTAAAATAATGATACTATTAATCAGGGAATATCAGATTGAGAACACTGTAATTTTTTATATTACTATCATCTGTTCATAATATATTTATAACATTGGATATTATTTAATTTTGATTGAACTATAATATAGTTCTTATTTTTAAATACCTTTTACCTAGTTCTTATTTTTAAAAACATTTTTTCTTATTTCCTATTCTAATAATAAGTTATTAGTTGGAAAAAAATAGATAAACTATTTTTTGGTTTATGACATAGAAAAAATAAATTGGAATTTCATTTTTAGATTTATTTGGGAAATCCTACTGAGTTTATACTCAACCCTATATATATGAAAAAATAATACGTCATTCATTTTCAATGGTGAATAATACATCTAAATGGGGGGTATGGAAGGTAGAGTTAGTGTTTTGGGATTGTGAAGTCTCAGGCCCAATTCACTATAATGTAACAGAACCTATGGTCTACATGGACTCAAGTGTTCATCTTTGTATATCAGAGTCTACCAACTAGAAGCAATGGTGTGTGGTGGTATAGTTAAGACACTATACCCCACAAAAATATTCAATATTGAGACCAAGACTCCCCATTAAATCTAATTATTTTAATTAGTGTGAATAATATGTGTCAAACAAAGAAGATATTAATGTCGAGGCTACTAAGATATTCCCTTATGCTTTAGATGTCCCAAAACTCTACTCCTCAGGTGTGGGCTATATAGTATGTAACTAGACAGATCAATGGGCCTGATCTATAGCCTGACCACCCTAATAAGGTATTCTTTTTTGGAACTACACATCATAATTCTAGCTTCCTCGTTCCCATCCACCAACTCAGACTGTACGTCCTATGGTACTCTATCTCCTAGATTGACATGGTTATATAAGTCATACTCTGTAACTCGGGGTTGGTGATGATCCTCCCTCACTAGGAATTAGTGTAAAGTTCCCATAAAATACCTTTACATGGCCCATTCTTCTATATGATTAGCGCACTATAGATTTTCTACTATAATTGGGGTTAATATAACCCTACCTTCCACATTTATGACACACCATATAACTATTGGTACATACACTCTGACTGCCACTTCCATCAAGAGAAGTCTCTAGGTGATGATTCTTATAAATCAATAGTGAACTTCCTAGACTAAGTGTTAAACCACCACACTTTGTAACTTAAGCTTCCCATAAATTATTCTCATAGATAATTTCATAGTTTTCTATCTCAAAGAAGGTAGATAGTTGGAACATGATCACCTTAGATTAAATATAATACATAAGCACATTATTAAAATGATTCACCCAGGATAGCTCATCACCAGCAAGAGTGGGTGTGTTATAGCTCAGTAAAGTGAGTGGGGGTATTCCATGATATACATATTACCCTACTATAGGTGTATTAATTCCATATATCTATCATCTCTCAGGGCCACTGGAGAAAATTAATCATAGAAACTATTCTAGAAATCCCTCCAAACCAAGACCTAATACTAATCAGCCAACCTAATAACATCCCACTAATGTTTGGAATATACACAAATAATATATGATGTGTTCTTAGCCCTCCATTACCGAGGAATATTTAGATTCTCAATGATTGTTATCATAGTCTCTATCCATGACTCAGTAGTTTGGGTATTTTCTTCCCCCAAAAAAATAAGGCGGGTGATGTTGTTGGAACTTCCTTATCAATTATGATATAGTCAATGATGTTTGTGGAGCTCCCTTCATATACTTCAATTGCTATAAAAAACTCTATCTAAGATTATCATCAGTTCTGAGTCTAGAAATAGTATGTGGTACTATGGGAGGTTGTTCTAGTGGCACTACTAGCAGTACCATAGGTGGCTCAGGTCCCACTTCCTTAGTAGAAATGTTTATTCCTTCTTCCTTGTGCCTGACCCAAGTTCATTATGAAGGAATATATACAATTTCAATAACACATCTCAGAACAAGATAAAATGTAGAAAACAATATACTTAGAAAAATGGATAGGCTCACGTCCTAAATACCAGATATATTCTAGTCAAATACACATTTCTATGGTCAAGTTATAAGGTGAGATTTTATGTTTTAATCATAATGGTTTAGTTATATGCGGTTTCAAATAGAATTTATAGAGGAAATAACTCTTTAGGTTGAAATTAACAACCCATATTAACAAAAACCAATTCCTTTAATAGCTATAATTTAGTATGATTTTGTGTATATATAATAGTTCAGTTATATTAATCCCTATTAACATGTTATAAAGACATCATCTTTATAATTTACAATTTGAATTATATGTATCTATAACCAAAATTTTTCTTCTGGTAATAGAATATGACAAATCCATATACAATGGTTCTTTTTTATAGATCATCATTCCAAATTTATTAAGGCACAAAATTTATAAATTATAATTAGAAACCCATTTAACTTTAACAAAGTAAAAATTTCAGCCTATGAAACCAAGGTTTGACAACATTAGTTATGTGAAAATTAGTTAAGCAAGGTTTCCTCATCAAGTTATGCGGGAAAATTCTATTTAGGTTGATGTAGTAACTTTAAGTAACAAATTATTTTCTATTTTACCTACATGAAATGTTAGAAATTTCAAGCATAGAATCAATTAAAATACCAAAGGTAATAAGAAATTCAAGAAGAAAAAACAATGAGATATGCATGGCATGGAATAAATATGACATATAAATCTCTATGTGCCTATAATTATTCATGAGCTAATGACCCCTTAACGTATCAGTGCAAGGTAAAAAAATCATAATCATAACAAACTTCATAATTCAAGTGTGTCTTCCAACCGAAAAAATAGTATAGTTGTAACAGGAATAATCCAAAAAAATAAGTCCCATCTCGGGAAACTAGGGTTTTCTCTCAAATGTGGGATAGATAATCTCAGGCATAGGTTCATTACCAAATTACAAGACTTCCTAGTCTCCTTTCTACCAACCCAAAATAGTAAGGAAAAAGAAAAAACCCTTTGATACCACTTTATTTTGTATCGGACTTATTTCACTCATATGTGTCTAAACATGATGTCAACATGGCCTCAATCATGCCTCCCCATATTTTAGAGGTTATAGACCAGTAGTGAGGGTGTATGGTGGTGTGGTGAGGAGACTATACTCTCTTTATCAGAGTGTAGTACAATGATAAATAAAAATAATGAAATGATATAAAACTTATAGTAAATTAGTGTAAATAAAACATCAAGACAATATATAAAAGACATAAATATCAACATGATCATATACATATGATGATTTTATGAGATAATATTAATATGAAACAAGAATACATTGTAGCGTTCATACATCAATTCTATTACAACAAAAGAAACCAAAATATCAAAAATAAATATCTCCATGAGAATTTTTGAGTATTGTTTCATTCCACTAATACCAACCCCAAAAGAGATCATGCACCCATAGCTGAGTTCTTACCATTATTCTTACCTGTATCTATGAAATTTTTCTAGGTACCAAATGGTGGGCCAAATAGGGTGAGTAAAACTATGTAGGTCACCACTAATTTGGTATAATGAGAATCTAGTATGTGAGTATAAAATGTAGCAATGTCTAGGTATAATAAATGTCATGTAGTAAAGTACACAGAAAACCATGTTGCGCACAGTCTCTTCATAGGATACATGGCCGACCATGCCAACTTTGGCCAAATATTGATATCACTAACTAATTAACCTTTTAATTTGGATAAGGAACTGAGGAAGATAGATAATGAATCTAAATATAATAATCACAATGGTTACACAAGATACCCATGTCATCCATGACTTATAAATTTTAGCCCACATAGAGTAATCAACTGAGATGTTATGTTATATGGGTTTTAGTATAATCCAAGGGGTGAACCCTTAGCATTCCACCCTAAATTTTTCTAATTGAGGTTAAGGAAAAATCATACGGTAATATCAAGAAAATAATGAGATAATCCAAGGTAGTCTATGTATAATGACATCAAGATGAATCAAAGGTGGTAATATAAAGAAATATAATTTTCCATAGTATGAAGGTGAATTATCATTAACATACAAAGGCATCCAAAATATTATACATTGACTAAATCCAATTTTGTTCTACCACTTGGAATTTACATTAATTAATTGATTCGCATCATGTGAGTTCACTCAAGGTATTCCAAGTTAGTTATCCAAGGCTCACTCAAGGAAAGACACACTTATAAGGTGTCATAAAGTTATATAACAATAGTCCAGAATAATATAAGTGATCAATGTGTCCATTGAAGTATCCATTTCATTTAAAAAATAAATATATTAATTTGCTAATTCCATTTACAAGTGGTAAGACAAACTCACCCAAGGGGTGTTTTAGTTAAATGAAAATAATGGTTGTCAAGGGAATTTAAAAAAACACATTATGGGGTGGTTTGAGTTAAGTTCGTCAATCTCCAATAGTTTCCAAGGGTTTCTTGGAGAAACTAGGTCAGTGTATAGGGGTATAATTAAAATAATTACACATTTTATAGGCATCACAGAGAAATTCCATCATGAAAAATGACGACACAAGTTATATATATCATTAATTTTAGGGAAAATTAATAGATAACATACCTTAGACCTATTTAAGACTCCTCATCTGGTATTGGTCTCATATTTGGGAGGTAATGGGAGCAATTGTGAAGCCAAAAAAATCCCTAAATATAGGTTATATTATCTCACATTGAGATAATGCCCAAGATGGTGAAGAAAACTAAGAAAAGAAGAAATATGAGTGCTAGACTTACCGAGGGAGTTACAATGTGATGGATGATGAAGGACTCAATGTCTGAATGATATATTTACACTAAAATTCTTAAGAAGGGGAAGAGGGATAGATATTAGTGGTTAGCTATGAAAATCAAGAAGGATAAAGAAATAAAATATATTTAAGGGAAATCAGGGAAAATGGTAATTTTCCAGAACATTTAATAGGGTACATGGTTTACCCACACGGTTGGAAAAACTATACACCAACCATGTGATCTCTGATATCCTGAGGCCCCCATCTTGCATGGTCTACGAACACTTTTAGATAATTTTTGAAAAAATCATGCATTTATCATTGTTCAAAGCCTACAACCCATATGATCAACATATATGGTTAGAAAAATCATGTGCAAACCATACATGGTGCACCAATAATAAATTATAGGTTTTTTATATTTTACATAACCTTCTAGGGATACATGGTTCAGGTGCATAGTTAGTGCAAGTTATGTGTTAAATGTGTGTCTCACCCTATTTCTTTAGAAAATATTAATCTGGGCCCTAAACCTTATCAAAAGCTCCCAAAATATCCTTTGATCCCTTAGGAACTTCTATTTGGGTAAAACAATAGTATTTTGATAGAAAAAAATGTTCCATACCTCAAGTAATATTTAGGATCTTACACCCTCCCTTCCTTAAGAAAAATCATCCCTATGTTTCACTTTCAAGGGTTATCGAGCTGCATATCAGAACAAATATGGCCACTAATCATGTAAATTAGACACTCATACCCACATATCCTTTTATACATGGTTATGATTCCATAATAACTAAACCATAAGAACTATCTTTACTCTAAGATATTTCATTCTATGATAAAAAATATTAAATGGATACTCCTCAAAAGAATATTTTTCTTCTAGTAAATTCTACTTAGGATCAAAGACACATGACATGTCACGGTAATAATGGTGGAATTCAGAACAATGTAAGGAATTTTTAATAACCATGTACTAATGAGGAAGTGTGATCTGATATGATACTAACCTAAACCTCTCTAAGATCTCAAAAGTCTTGTTGAATCTATGTGAAAAGTTACCCTTCCTTTGAATCCATTGATGACCAAACCTATGAGACACTCTCAAGAAAACATGATATCGTAGGTTTAACTCTAATGTTCTGTGATAATGATCAGTATAAACTTATACCTATATTGATTCATAGCCATATGTTTCCTGAATATCTATACCCACTATAATGTATCCTGAATGAGATGTGGTGAAAGTATCACTACCTCCCCTACTTCCAACAAACACATAGACAAATGACATAGCCTACCATGGATTGACTCTTATGGATCCATTTATATAGTTTCTTGAATGTTATTATAGGAAAACTCAAAAATAAACAAGTAATTTTACCAAGAGTCTCTATAATCAAGGACGCATGCTTTATCACCAACCTCTAGAGTTTTATGTGGGGGATGAAATATTCTTTATAGTCATTCATATGTTGTTTGATCAATATATTTGAAGGAAAGGTAAGTTTTCTCCTAGATTTATCAAGACTTTTGATATCTTTGAGTGGGTCAGGCCAGTATAATATCATATATCCATTCTTCAGTGGTATGGGTCTATGAAAAATGTATTCTATATTTCTCTTCTCAGATATTATTACTATGACCCATCTTATGTCTTTAATCCTAAGGAGGTTTATTTGGAATTGAATGTTTCTTTTGAGGTGTACCTAGTTCATATTTTTTATCATTGAATGAAGGAACTTTGAGGCATGAGTTTTCCTCTAGTTCAAGTGATATGGACTCATAGCCATGTATAGTATGAAAGATGACAACAATAGTCCTATGAACATTCTCAATGGATAGATTTGTTCTCATATATTGATCATCCACCCTCAGAAGTATAACTTTGATATGAGTTGTCTTAGGGAGGGTAGGTTGTAAGATTGGGTATTTTCCTTGAGGTACAAACCATTTCTTTCCTTTTAAAAACATATTTTTTTACCTAAATAGAAGTTCCCAAGAGATTCAAGTAGGTTTCAAGATCTTTCAGGAATGTTAGGTCTTAAAGTAAGGGTATTTAAACATATAGGGTAAGACACACAATTATCACATAGTTTAAACCAACCATTTACCTCAACCTTGCATCCTTAGAAGGGAGGATCATGATTTGATAAAACATACATGTATAGGTTATAAAAAAAGAAAAACATATAGTTTATTAGGTTCAAGTACTCACCTAGACCATGTAGGGTGTGGTATCTAAACAATACTAAATGCATGGTTTGGGAATGTTTTATATAATTGTGTTCTTAGACCATGTGATATGGGAGCTTCTAGATAGTGGAGATCACAGGGTTGGATCCTTGTTTGGCCAACCGTACATCAAAATTGTGTTCCCTAATAAAAGTACTATGAAATTACTTTTCCCCTCCTTTACCTTAAATCTATTTTCTTTCTTCCTCCTTCTCCATTTACACAACTAGCTGATGGTAGCGCTCCCTCTTCTCCATTCAATTATTTTTTGGGGAAATCTCTCATTTGGACTCTGATTCCATTTATGTTCATCATGTTGGAATACCCTCTGTAATTCTATCACTCCTATTGCTTCTGTTCTTGGTTTTCTTCATAATATTGGTTTTTATCTCTATGTAAGCTAATATGTAATTTTTAGGAATTTTTTCTAGTTCCTAATTTCTCTCATTCTATCCCAAATTTATGGCTAATATTGGATGATGAGTCTTTAATGAGGCTAAGTTAGGTCTTCTATTACCTTTCCAAAAAAGTATTGATGTTTATAACTTGTTTCATTGTGCCACATGACATATATTATGAATTATTCCCCTAAAATGTGTAATTATTTTAATTTAAATCCCAAACCTAGACCTAGATTATCTAAGATAACCTTTTAAATTGTTAGAGGTTGGAGGCCTCAACTCGAACTACCCCCTTAATGTGTTTTTAAAATTTAATTAAAGCTCATTTTTTCCATTTAACCAAAACACCCCCGGGTGCGTTTTTTTAACACATATAAACTAAATAAAAAAATTAATAAATTGAATTATTAAATGTTATACATACTTCACTTGTCCATTTTGTCACATATATTATACATGACTATCATTATGGATCTTGATGAAACTTTATAGGTGCGGCCTACCTTGATTGAGCCTTAAATTACAGACCTAGAATTTCTTAGGTGAACTCATAGGATTACAAACAATTAATTTACCAAAATTCAAAGTCATATACCAAGCACCTATTTGGTAAATTTACTAGATTTGTGAATTCTTTGGTCTAACATCAGTGATTCACCTTAATACTTTGGAAAATTAGAACACCTTAGATTATCTCCTTGGATTCATCTTGAGGTCTTCAAACATGGACTACCTTGGATTATATCCTAGTATTATAATAAATTCTTTCTTTATATTACCATGTATTTATTTCTTAGGCTTTGTTAGAAATTTTTAGAGTGGAATACTAATGGTTCACTCCTTAGATTAATCTCAAACCCATATAGCTAAACATCTTGATTGATCACTCTGAAGGGGATTGGTTTTCTAAGTCATGGATGTCATGGGTATCCTAGATATCCTATGTGATTATTATACTAGGACTCCTATTCTATATTAACTGGGTATATGGATGAATTAAAAGTCAATATTCTCAGAGATATCCATCTTAGGATGAATCTGGTAGGGTCATACAGGTATCCCATGAGGAGCCTAATCTCAACATGGTATTCTACTTACTTTACTACATGAAATTTATCATAACTATACACTGCTACATTTTATACTCACAAACTAAATTTTCATTAGGCATTGTTCATGATGGACTTCTAATTTTTACTCACACCCTATATAGGTCACTATTTTTTACCCTAATAGATTTCATGTATGCATGTAAGGATAAAGGGAATCACCCAGCTATGGATTCTTGATCTCTTTTGGGGTTTAGAGAAGAGGATTGAGCCAATACTCAATATTATCATAGAGGTAGTTATTTTTGCAATTTTGGTTTGTTTTTGTTGTATTAGTATTGATATATGCATACTACCATGTCTTACTATATCATATTTTTATTAGCTTATGAAATAATCATTTTTATATAGTCATGTGACAGTTTGTATATGTTATATATTATCTGTATGGTTTATTCTCACTTCTCTACTACTATTTTATATCAATTATTTATTATTATTTACAAATATGTTTCACTCTGATAAAGAGGGTATAATCTCCCCAGCATACCATTACACACCCTTACTACTAGTTAGAAGACTCTATAATATGGGTAGGTGTTCTTCGGGCCATGTGGCCTTTGGGATCATTTACATATGACTGAACTGATACTACAGAATAACAAGGATTTATTTACTTTATTTTACACATCAATATAATTATTTTGTAAAATATTTATATTTTTTAGTTTATAAAACTATTAGTTTTCCCATTAAAGGTTTCTAAATTAGTGGTTTCTATAAAAAAGACATTTTCATCCACTTTAAATTGTTATATTTTTTATTTATTTTGATGGAAATCTTTCCCCAATAATTTATTTTAATATCCCTTGGCACTAGTTGTCAGCCACTATAAATATTAAAGCATACTTAAGTTTATTGGGAATTACAACATGAATTCATAGATTTAGTTAATTGATTCTAGTCATTACATGATACTTTTGGGGGACATAGATATATATATACACGTATTCAATAACAATGACTCTAGAGTAATTTGAAACATTAGTTGAATTAACTCTATTCTAGCATTTTCTCTTTTCATATAATTATGAATTTGAAAATTTATAATTGTTGTCGATACTATGAATCCCCATGGGATTACACAAAATTTTCTCTAAATAATAATTACTTTTTTATATTTTTTGTAAAAAAATGAGATTTTAATGATAGATTATATATGATTATTTTTGGGACAATATCCAAAAATCAGTTTTGGATATAATTTTACAAGTTATTACATGTGATGTGGCATGATGTGGAATGTGAATAAATTTCATGTGAATTTATTTCAATTGAGATATTAATGGGTTCATATGAACTAAAACACATGATATAGATGAATTCAAGTACATGAAACTGTTTAGTTCTTATATTTGTTAACACAGATTATGTTTTGCATTAATGGTGTTAATGTGGAAACATAGTGACATAGATAATATAGTGGGGATGTTGTTGTATTTTGTGGTGATATGACTAGTATCGTTAAAATAAAATTTTACATCATTCATAAAATTACAAAATATCCATTATGATTCACAAACTATAAAATCTATCATATGATGATTTTAAAACGAGTTTGAGAAATATTTTAGTGTTAAACAGTTTCATTTATGGGTTGGTTGAACATTATAAAATGTTTATAATGTATTTTATTATTTAAATATTTTAAAAATGTTTAAATTAATAATAGGATCACAAATTCCAAACATGTAGTGACCTATAGTATTTCATTAAACCATTCAAATGTTTTTATTTAGTATTTTATGTGGTGTCTGTTGAGGCTTTTATATGAAAGTAGTTTTTTAGATTCTCTATCATATTATATTAAATATAATATATTAATTTTTAATCTATGTTCATGAAATCATTAAGAATATTTGATATCTAATAAAATAATTCCTATATGGGACATCTATCATTGTGGTTTAACTCAAGATGATGGGTTTTCCTTAACTTGGGTTTAATTAATGAATAGGATTTGGGCCATAAATTAAGATTATCCATGTATTTCAAGTACAAATACTAGAAAACCTAAACAAATTTAATTTAATCATTCTTAACCCTTTCAATTTGGGTTATCTTTCATTTCAATAAACCCTGATTAGGATAGTGATAGATTTTAGAATTGGATCGGTTTGTTCTTTGTGAGTAATATTCAAAAAAACCAAGTGAAAACATAGAATTTGACGATTGAAAATCTTAACATTTGGAAGGGAATATTATTTTAGTTATACTTAATTATTTATGATATTTAGATTTAAAACTGTTTTTTCTGAATTTTTTTTGGAGTACATCGTTTCTCATGACCTTCTTCTTTCTGAATTTTCATTACAATATTTAGTTTAAAAAATTTTCAATAATAACCTATGAAATTTATTGGCATGTTGATGGCTGGTTGGATGGTTGAATTTAGACATGAACCACCTCTTACTCTATCTCATATATCTCATGACCCTATGAGTGTAAAAGAATTTTTTTCATGACTGAGGATGTTTCATGGTGTGATTGACTCTCTAGTCATGGATCCATTCACATTCTCTCTCATCTCTTACAAATCATAGTGAATGAATAAAGAAGGGTCTCCAAAACTCATGGTGCCTGAAAGAAGGTGACATATATAGTGGGGGTGGAATTCTAGGTTTCTTGGATGATGGCCTATCACAGTGGATGTTGAAGAATCTCCGGGCTTCTTGGGCAGTGTGTAATGATTTTAGCGTGAGGAAATAATAGTGGTGTGAGGTGGTGTAACACTGTATGGTGTGGCAATATGAAGGTGAGGCCAGTGGTGATGACTAGGAAAAAGATAATTAGAATAGACTAGGGTTTCACCACATGGTAATTAATTAGGTTTTTTCCCCTATCATTATATTATTCAAGTATCTAATATAAGAATTATCACCAAATGGAAAGTAGATCTAGTGGGTCGATCCCAACCAACAGGCTAGAGTGGGACATCTTTAAGATGGATGGTATGCATGAGATTACCAGCTAGGCTAGCCCCACATGGAACTCAAATAAAAAAACGACCATATGACCCAAAATGTTGGGAATGTTTTCCCAACTTGAACGGTGGCATGTAGGATGTCCTTCTCCTCTAGGTAGGGTAGTGGGGCTGAGTCGAGTCCATATCGATACATCCCAACACATGAGTGTGTTACATGAAGTGTTATATTCTCGTTCCACTCCTAATCATTCATGGAAAAGATTCAAACTCCTATGAAACATTTTTATCCATATCACAGATCCATATGAAACCCCATAGGGGTCTCCACCTAGACTAACACTTTCCTTTTTACATGTCTTTCACACCAGTTTATCTTTGTGTCAAATTTACACAAGTAAATGCCCAATATTGAGCGTTTTACTTCTATAACCCAATTTTATGATTATTTTAGAAATTCAAGACCATATCAAGGGTAATTTTTGTAACACCCAAATATTTTAAAATAACAACATTGTGTTCGATTCCATATACAATGTGCAACACAGATCTCAAATAACCAATGAAATATATTATTTAAATATGACCATCATGACCTAGCCATTAAATTAGTGGTTATGAATAGAAATAAATAAATTATAAAAATCATATGTTTTACACGTGTATAATATAAGTTTATTGGTTATCAATTGACTATATACTAAAATAAAAATCATTTGAAAGTAAAAGATTTTTTTTTCAATAAAAAATATCTTTATGAGTGAAATGTGTTTTTATCTTACAAAATTAAATTAATCACTATTAGTGAATTATTTTACTGAAATTTAAATATAATATGTTTAATAAAATTTTTAATCATTAATTTAATATTTTTTCTAAGAATGTGATAAGTAAAAAAAATCATTTTTAGGCTAAAACACTATTTTTTTTAAGTTTGGTTATGTCACGTTTTACGCACTTATTTTAAAATTAATTATTTCCAATTTTAGAAAGTGTATTTGAAAAAAATTAATATAATTTTATTAATAATATTATCAAAATTATCTAATAGTTAGTTTTTGAGGATTTTATGAAAAGATTATTTTTTTCATGAATAGTGAAAAATATTAATTTTTATTCAAGACTCCCTCATCATTTAAACAATTTACAAAGATAAATTTTTTCAAAATTGTTTTAAAAGGAAAATATGTTAAATTATATTATAATTAATAAAATTTATATCGTTTAAATCAATTATATATATAAATTTTAAATAAAAACTTTCTTTAATTAAAAAACCAATTCTTTAGAAAACTGTATTTTTTCCACGCTTATCCGTTTAATTTTAAATAAAAATATTCCACTTCTATGAAATGAATTTGGTAAAATGCATTCCATATTTTTAATAATCATAGTTATTATTGGTTAATAAGTTCAACTAAATTTTGGTTCATAAAGAATAGTAAAAATTGTAAAAATTAGTTATCATGATTATGGTTAAAACAGGGTTTTGTGCATTACATATGCCTTTGATAAATTAATTTTCCACAAACATTAGACTTTTATTTGAAAAATTGGATTTTATATTTTGAATAATTAGGTCCAAATTATCTAATAATTCTTATTTATATATACCCTCAAGTGATAAATTACCTTGGTAAATAAAAAATCTATTTACCATGGTGAAAACTAAAATGATAAAAGTAAGTAACCTTAGATGTTGAGGGAGTAATATGTTTAAAATATGTTTATTTTTTTGGAGGTACGTATTTACCATATATTCCCTCCACTTCTTTATTTATCAATTTTTGAGGCACTTGAGTTTAAAGTGACATCCCATTATTAATTAGTTTTGGGTATTTACAAAAATTCAACTCCACCACAATTATAAAAGTGCACCTACTACCATTACTTATTCACACCTATTAATAAATTTATCTTGACCAAACCTTGAAAATATCACTCCCCAACATATTTTTTACACGTTCTAGTGTGGTTGGTTTTCTTTAAAGACCGACCTTAGGGTTCTTAATGAGAGACCCAAATGAGGTTTTTCAAATAGAAGGTAATTGTCTTAACTAATCTCTTTATTTTTTACTTCTTCTCTAACCACCTTAATTAATGTGTTAAAAATTATAATATAATAACACCAATATCTACCATATACTGAGATATTATTATATTGATGTTATAACCTATATCTATATCATCTTCTATTGTCACCTCTCATGGTTGGATATAATGATGTATTTAATGTATATATATATGATATTTATGAAATAATTGTACTTCTATAAATATAATATCACATATACCTTTTTACCTTCTAATCCATTGTAAAATCATAACGTCGCTCATGTGTATATGTGGACTACCCCCACCACGAATCGATGTGATTCGTTTTTCATTTAATTTTTAAATGGATGGTAATAAGGATGGATTTTATGAACACGTATGATAGATATGATATAATAATGATTCTGGAAAGGTGAATTATTGTTTAAATGTTTTCATTACACCCATAAAAAAATTAAAAAGGTGTTCCTGCATAAGTATGGCCCACTCCCCCTATGAATGGTGTAACTAATTCTCCAATATATAACTTTTATGGAATATTATAAATAATTATATAATGAATATATATCATATTTATATCATGTTAAAAAAAATAGATGATGGAAACATGATCATTGTATAAGGATTGAAAATAGAAAAGCAAAACATATATGGAAAATGAAGTCGTTAATACCCAAAATAGCACTTTAAACAAATAATTTCTAATAAATTGGTGATAAAATATTATAAGTAAATAATATAAGTTATGATACACATGATTATTTTTATTTAATATATTTATAATAAATATTTATTTATTAAATAATAGGTTCAGACTTATACGAAGGAATTCAAACCAGAGGTAAGTAATTCTATCTCAAATTACTTCCATTAACGCATATTTTAATTTTATGCACCAATTTATATTATTTGTGTATACACTTCCCCTTTTACATGTTATATCATTAATCCTTAATAGTTCATAGTATTTTATGTATAAATTAATATTATCTCATCCAAAGGAATTTGACTTGAAAGTTACCATGTGACAAGTATTTTATAACTCAATTTATTTTCATTGGGTTGTGTTATATATTAATTGTCTTTGAAATTATAAAATTATGTATATAATGAAATTTAATTTTTTATTTTGTATTTCCACATGTTTTATTGGGATTTATATTTGACATAGAGAATAAATTCATTGATTAATTCTCAGTTCAAAAGTACAGTCTTTATAAGGGATTTCATCTTAATTTACACTCCACTGAGATATATTTTTTATTATGCACCTATTCAATTTTATATGGTGTATATACATACCCCTTTTCATGTTACATCATGAATCATTTATAATTCATGATATTTTAAGTTTCAATTCAAATTAATTTATCGAAGGGGATTTTACATAAAAGTTACCAAGTGGTAAGTTATTTCGTAACTATATTTCTTTTCATTGGGTTATATCACTTATTAATTGAATTTGATATTATATGATTATGTGTGTAATTAATTTTGATTATTTTATGTTTTATTTAAACTTTTTTATATTTATTTACGTTTGATACACAAAATAAATTCATTAATTAACTCTCACTTCAATTGTATGATCTTTTTAAGAAATTTCATCTCAATTTTCACACTATTGAGTAATATTTGGTATTATAAATCTATTTATGTCTATAAGGTGTATCTAATTTCCATTTAATATGTTATATCATGAATATATTTATATTCATTATACTTAATTTTTCATTTGAATTTATTTCTTTCGTGGGTAATATGATTCAAAATTTACCAACACAAAAGGGTTTCTGCTTCAATCTCATTTTAATGAGTATTGTTTATGATAGAATTTACATTGAAGGAAATTATTTGATTTTTGTCAAATAAACCCCATTTATTTTCTTCTCCTCCAGTTATTAATGAAATTTTCAAGAAATATTAACATTTTTTCAATTTGGTACTTAAAATTATTGAGAAAGTATTTTTAGGAAAAGCCAAAATTATTTCTCTTTTTAATAGAAAATTCTTATTCTATCATATCCATATTCTCCTTAAAATATTTTAATGAATATTTTTATTATTTTCCAATGATTTATTAAATTCATTTTTACTTGTTTTTTTTTCTTTGTAAATGTTTTAAAGGTAATATTCTTATTATTTTATGAACAATGTGCTTTTTGGAGTTTTTATCAAAAAAGTAAATAAAATCATTATTTAACCATACTTAGCATGGATGGAATACTCCCGACATCAAGACCAGTCGTTACTTTAAATATTTATTTTCAAGTTTATAAGGTTATTTTTAATGAAGGTGTTTTTTAATATTTAGATTTTTTTTAGCTTTTAATAGTGATTTTTAAAGTGAAAAGGGTATTTTCCCTCAGATTGTTTTTTATGATCTTTATATGGTATTTCTATTTATAAATAACAACATACCCTTATTTTACTTATACTCCACTGGGGATAATATATAATGATACCATATGTATTCTTTCTCTAGATGATTTATTATTAGTTTGACCAGGGAAAGTATTGACATTCAATTTTTTGATTATTTTTTATTCATTAAATTTACCATGAAAAATTCAATTTCTTACGATCATTAGACATTAAAATTACCTTAAATATATATATTCTATATCATTTATATTATTATTTCTTAAATTTTAAATAATCTACAAACATGTTGTTTTAAATTGAAATTTATTATATTTATTGGGTAAATATTTATGCTTCATATTCTTCATTCAATACGTCAATTGTTTTTTACCTAAAGATTATAATTTTTATTTTAAAAAAATTAATGGGTGAGTGACAACCCGAAAAAGAACTAGAAAAAATAAAATATTAAATCATGAAATATATTATCAAACCATTTTATAAAAAACTAAAGAAGTTGAGATTCCAAACTTTATATAGGCTCTATTCAATAGAGCTTACTTGCATACCTAAATCAACATTAATGAGGGGTAGGCCATATTGTCCCAGATCTTATTGTATTCCTCCAAACGTACATTCCTCTCATTAAATCGATGCGAAAATAATATGTTTCTATTTATTTATATAATAATAATTATCATAATTAAGATCTACTAGAATCATTCTTTCAAATTTTTTGGCACCATCCTCTTACAAAACGCTGATTAGAAAAGAATCTTCCATATTCTCTTCCTTAGAGTGAAGAAGAAGCTCCAAGGAATTTGTTATCTGGTTTTACTTCTTTATTTTATCTTTTAGAACACCCACATATAATTCCATATCTTGAAATAGAGCATTTTTTCTATCATATTTATCTTCCCTAACCTCATTACAAGGGGGGATGATTACTCCTCATGAATAATGAGATCTTAGACTACTCTTGGGATAGGAGACAAAGGATATTTCTTTCTCTCTACCACAATTAGATTTGGCTTACTAGAGGATATAGTTTACATAGGTTAGGGTAAATTGGGGTAGTATTTATATTTTCTTGTTATTTTTCCTTTGTTGACACAAATAATCTATTGATAAGGCATCTTATTTATAAATTAAATAAATCATTTTTTATATGAGAAATGCAATAGACATGTACTGACAGGTGGGGAAGAGAATTATATAGCCCCATGATTCATCAATAGGTATTGTGAGACATATCAATAACCTAGCATTAAATGGTTTTTTGTGTAAACCTACCCATCTATTTAACTATCTTTGTATAATTCTTTGATAGTATAACTATCATGATGTTTGAAACCATTACATCCAACATTAAAAATTTACTTCTTTGATAATTTAGTTATTATTATCCATGAAATTTTTTTTATTGATATTATTCCTTCATTCATGCAAATGCTCAATTTATTGATTAAATGGTACGTATTTTTAGTTAATTACCTTTTAATGTTGATTATTACTTATTTATTCTTGATATATTTTGTTGTACACATACCCTTACTAATAATTTGATCTCACCCACTTCTTATGTTTGCTTTCCCTATAATTCCATGAAATGTATCATGATTGATAAGTATGGATAAGATAAAGGGAATAGTTGTGTTTAGAATGAAAATATAATGTTGTAATTTTTGTTTTAAAATGTAATTTTAAATTCAATTATTTATCTAGTTTTCCAAGACTACTAAACTATTTGGTACTTTGGGTTATGATCACTTTAATCTTATAAAAATGTGATAAAGTAACAATAGATTCTACATTACTAGAGTTGGGGTATTTATAGTTCGTATTATAGAATGTTTAGTAGAAAACATGGGAACTAGATTTAGGAAAATATGGATAAGGGGATATATCCCAATTAATGACTTTGAGGGTAATTATAAGTATAGGATAACATCCTAATGTCTTAGAGCGGTAGATATTATGTGGTTTTCCTAGTAATTCATCTCATTTTGGATATTATAAGTTTATGTTTCAATAGGATAGTGGTATTTAGGGGCAATAAATCTGAAAAGGGTAGATTGGGATTTAACTTTACTTTCACCTAGTTCATGACAATGATCCCTACTCAACACCAAGTTTGACACTCTCGATGGATATGATTGGGTTAATTAAAAATTTCCTTTATGGACCATCAGGAAGGATTTGAATTGATTATTAAAATGAATCAACTAGGTTAAACCTAGGTTTTCTTATATTGAAAATATGATTTCATGATTTAGACATACTATAAATGATTATATAGTTTTCAACTATGATTATTTTTTATCATGTGATTCTTTTTCGTTTTATTCAATGTTTTGAACCCAAAAGAATCATATTAAAATTTTATATGATGTAAATTGTGATGATTATGATAAAACAAATAGTATGATGACTGGAGTGAAATATTTCATGATTATTCCTAATCAGTTAACATGATACATTATTAACAACCTACACCTTACAAAATTCTTGCACACACTAAGGAAGAGAAAATGAAGTTAATTAATAGATTGGGTGGTGGAGACCATAAAGGAAAGAAGGATAAATTTCCTTCATGTAAAAATTATGGAAGGAGACACCCAAGATAAGGACTCAAAGGAACCTGAAACTATTTTATTTGTATAAAAGAAGGGAATATATCAATGAATTGTTGAGGAAAAGTGAGGATTTAAATGGGTAGAAATTAATTTCATCCTGGATATCCATTTATAGTACATTGTCTTTAATATGGAGGAAGTATGAATTATTTGAGTTAGTATATTTTTTTAAAGGTTAACTCATAGACCAAGTAATGTACTATGATATACCAATAATTGATGTAAAAGGGTTGAAATATTAATATATTGGAATTCAAGAATGATGTTGTATGAGTATTTTTATTAATGGTATTTTGGTTATAAAAATCTTGAAACATTGTAGGATTGTGTTACTTTTTTTGTAAGAATATATTTATTCAACTAAGATAAACTTAATATTTATGGATACCATCATGGGTTTATGAGTTTAAGTTTAATTATAAGTTCAATTTCATTTACACCACTTTGGAGGTTTTAGGTAATTGAATTTATAGGTGATTAATGAAATTTTGGGAGTTGTTTTATTAGCTTGAGGTATATGTAACCCTTAGGTTCAACATGAAGCATTATTTGATGAATAATTCTACTTTCATAAGTTTAATGGTATTAATAACCTTTAGGTTTAATATGATCATTGATGTTGAGTTAATAATAGTCAATTAAAATTATTTTATTTTTTGAAAAAAATTAATCTATATTGAAAACCTTAGTGTTTAAAAATTGATTTGATGATTAATGTTATTTATGAGGATGTTCATCATATTTTTTTGGTAATTTTATAATATTTTTATTAATATATTTTTAGGAATATGACAACCTACATGTAGGGAGATAACCCATTGCAACTGGAATGGCTACAGGGATAAATCTCACAACTGAAGAGTGATTAGGGTGTAGTGACTACCATTGGCCTACGTGATGTTATGATTGATATGAAATTATTTTTAATTAAATAATTTTATGGATAAATATGAATTTGAACATTGGGTGTTATTGTTAAGGTTTATAGATAAATGTATTATACTGTATAAATTATGAAAAACCATTATGGTTTTGCTAAATATTTATGACATTTGGAAGGGAATTTAATTATTTTATGAATCTTATGATATATTAAAAGTTAATTTTTGTTCCTCAACCATAAAAATTCATATTTTATATTCATTTCATGGATTAATAGATGAATTATAAATTGATTAAAGTACAACTAAATGATTAAATTTTTATTATGAAATAAAAACCAATCAAATAAGAATATTTTTGGGTATTCTCTATATTAATATAAAAATAATTCCTCAACTCTAAAAAAAGGTTATGAAACAAAATGATTATCCTAGTACCTTCATTTTAATAAATTGATGATATTTTTTATATCTCTTGGGTTTATGGTTTTATAGTCATTAAGTTTTTTATGATCATTAACTTTCTCATGATCAATGATCTTTGTCACTCTCCGTCATTATTTGTGCATTATTATTTTCCTACATGCCCATATTTTCAATTCCCACTAATTGTTTCCTATATGAAAACCATGTTTTGTATTATTCTAGATGACCTTCATAATTCCCATTATCGTTAATCAAGAGGAAGTTTTATCAAAAAAATTAACAATGTAATATTTCAACAATGGTATTTCTAGAGATAAACCCCTGGATAATGATTTGAAATAAGGAGGATTCAATTTACTTATGGTAATAATAATTTAAAACCTGAATATTTTAAAAGAAGAACATTGTGTTTGATAGTGCATATGACACACAACACCAAGCTTAAATGACTCGCAAGATATTTTATTTAAATATGACTGTTACAACCAAGTCATTAAATTGGAAAATATGAATATGAGTAACGATATTATAAAAATAATATGGTTTACACATATATAAAATAAATTAATCATTTATTAATTAATTATAAATGAAAAAAAATCATTACAAATAAAATTAAATTCTTTTCAAAAAAATTGTATGCACTTTCTTTTCATCTTAATAAATTAAATTAATCACTATTATTGAATAATTTTAATGAAATTTAAATATTATTTATTAAATTAATTAATTTTCATTCATATAATATTTTTTAAAAGCATGGGATAAAAAAAATCCAGTTTTATCCATAAAAAATATATCTTTCAAAAGAGTAGTTTTGTCTGGTTCTGTGCACATATTTTAATATTAATTTTCACCACTTTTAGAAAATTTATTTGAAAAATTGAACTTATTTTTTGTGATAAAAATTTTTAAATTATATTAGATTAATGTTTGAATAATTTTATGACAAGAATAAATTTTATGAATAGTGAAAAATACTATTTTTTATTTAAAACTATTTCTTCATTTAGTCAATTTAGAAAGTTCGATTTTATTTTAAAATTATTTTAAAAGTGATATTAGTAAAATTATTTTATTATTAATCCAAAATATATCATTAGAATAAATTTCATTTTAAAATTTGATATAAAAACTTTGTATACTTAAGAAAACTTTTCTTTGGAAAACCACATTTTCATCACACTTTCAAGATAAAGTTTTAATATAAATTATACTAGTTCAATGATTTTAAATGGAATAAATATTTGAAATAAAAGTAATTAATACTACTTAACATTTTAAACTTAAATTTTAGTCTTAATTAATAGTAAAACCAATAAAAATTAATTACCATGATTAAGGTTAAAAAAGGGTTTTTCACATTACATACAAATGTGTAAAAATTAATTTTCCGCACATATAGAACTTTTATATAATAAATTTTATTTTATATTTAGAATAATTAGGTCAAAATTATTTAATAAAATTCATTAATTTATATTATTAAATGATAAATTACCTTGGTAAATAAAAAACTAGTTACTATGGTGAAATCTAAAATGGTAAAATTAAGTGACTTTAGAATTTAAGAAAATTAAAAGTTTATTTATTTACGGTGGAGGTGTGTCTTAGAAATATATTCCATCCACTCATTTATTTATCAATTTTGGAGGAACTTGAGTAGATAGTAACTTCCCATTATTGAATAGTTTTGGGTATTTACAAAAATACCACTCCTAAATTATAAAAGAACACCTCTTCACCTCACTTATTCACACATTTTAAGTCATTTATCTTAACAAAACCTAGAAAAAAATATCTCCCCAACAACCTTATCCACGTTCTAGTGCAGTTGGTCTTCCAAAAAGACCAACCCTATAGACCTTAATAAGAGATCCAAGTGATGTTTTTCTGTGATAATGTAATTGTCTTCACTAATATATTTCTTTTTTTAATTCTTATCTTACCTACTTAATTCATGTATTAAAATTTATAATATAATAACACTGTTACCTAACATATACTAAGATGTTATTATATTGGTGGAATAACCAATATCCATATCATATTCCATCACCACCTCTAACATTTGAATATAATTATGGATTTAATGTATATATATGATATTTATGAAAAAATTATATATCTAGAATTATAATATCACATCTAACTTATTTCCTTCCAATCTGTGGGGAAAGAATAATGTTGCACTTGCGTATGTCTGGACTACCGCATCCATGTAGCAATGCCATCCATTTTTTTTATTTTATTTTGATATGCATGGTAATATGGATGGATTTTATGAACATATATTATGTATATGATATTATAATGATTATGTAATGTTCAATTAGTATTTAACTTTCTTTTCTTTTATCCATCAACAAAATCAAAATATTGTTCATGCATATGTGCGGCCTACGGTCTCCCTGAATATTGTAACTCATTTCTCTATATCTAAATTTTATATACTGTTATAAATACTTATATCATATATATATATTATTTTTATATAAAATTTAACATTCTAGAGTTAATGGAAACATTATCAAAGTATATGGAATAAAACTAACAAACCAAAACATATATTAAAAATAAAGCAGTTAATAACTGAAATAGTGGTTTTAACAAAGAATTGTTTATAAATGGGAGATAAAATATTATAAGTAATTAATTCAAGGTTTTATACACATGAGTTTATTTTTAATATATTTATAATAAATCTATATTTATTATATAGGAGGTTCATACACATTGAAGGAAGTCAAACCTATGGTAAGGAATTTCATCAAAATTTCCTTTCATTAAGGAATATTTTAATGTTTTCCCAAAATTTATTTTAAATAGTTTATACCCTACCCCTTTTTTATGTCATATCATTAATCCTTCATAATTAATTATATTTTAAGTCCCAATTTGTATTATTTCATCCAAGGGAGTTTGACTTGAATGTTAAGAAGTTGTAAGTGTTTCATAATTCAATTTTTTCATTGGGTTATATTACTTATTCATTGTATTTGATACTCTAAGACTATGTGTGTAATGAATTTTGATTATTTTATGTTTTATTTAAACTTTTTTTATGTCTATTTAAATTTGATAAAAAATTCTCACTTCCATGGTATGATATTTGTAAGGGATTTCATCTCAATTTATGCTCTATTGATACATATTTGTAATTATACACCTATTACCATTTATATGGTGTATATACTGCCCATTTTTCATGTTATTTCATGAATCCTACATAATTTATAGTATTTTAGGTTTCAATTCGAATTAATTAATCTAAGGGTATTTGAAAAAGATAGATACCTAGTGGTAACGGTTTTCATAACTCAATTTCTTCCATTGGGTTATATTACTAATTAATTGACTTTGCTATTCTAAGATTATGTATGTAATAAATATTGATTATTTTATGTTTTATTTAAACTTTTTTAATATGTATTTATATTTTATACAAATAATCTATTCATTTATTAATTCTCACTTTAACGGTATGATCTTCCAAAGAAATTTTTTATCGATTTCCACACCAATGAGACATATTTGGTATTATACACCTATTTATTTTTATGAGGTGAATATAATACCCCTTTGATATGTTATATCATGAATATATTTATATTCACATCATTTAATATTTTTTTGAAGTTATTTATTTTATGGTTTTATGATTCAAAAGTTACCAAAGCAGTGAGGGTTTATTATTCAATCTCATTTTATGTAGAATTGTTTATGATTGAATTTCCATTAAAGGAAATTATTTGATATTTGTCTAATAAAACCCATTAATTTTATTATCCTCTGTATATTCATGAAAATTTCATGTAATAGTACTATTATACTCTCTTTGGTACTTAAAATGATTGATAATTGTTTTTTAATAAAAGATAACTTTATTTGTCTTTTCAGTCAAAAATGATTTTTATTAAATATCTATATTTTCCTTAAAATGTTTTAAAGAAAACTTTGAATATTATAAAATGACTTATTAATTTCATTTTACCCATGTTTATATTATCAAAAAAAACTAAAAGGAATCCTCTTGTAATTTTTTAAATAGTGTACCTTTTAAATTTTTACCAAAAATGTGAAGAGAATATTTTTTTAACATAATTGACATGAATGAAATATTACTATTATCATGAATTCTCATCAATTTCAAGGTTAATTTACATGTTTACAATTTTATTTTCAAATAAAATTTTTTTCCTAATAGTTTAGATGTTTTCAATCTTTACAAGTGATTTTCAAATTAAAAGGGATATTTTCCTCATGAATTTTTTTATTAACCTTCATATAATATTTATATTCATAAAAAAATAAACATTTATTTTATTTATAATAAAATGGGTATATTCAATAATTACACCTTCTTTATTCTTTCTCTAGATGGTTCATGACCATTTTTACTAGGTAAAATATTGACATTCACTTTCCTTATTAATTTTGTATTCATTAACTTTCCCTTAAAATATTAACTTTCATATAACCATTAGAAATTAAATTTTCCATAAATATCCATATTATTTATCATGGATATCCTTACTTCTTAAAATATGAATCATTTCTACATATGGTGTTTTACATTGAATTTTTATTTGATTGAATGTGTAAATTTTGATATTCTGTATATTTTATTCAATATAGACATTTATTGATAAGGCATATTGTTCATAAATTAAATTTATCATTCGATATATGAGGATTGTATTAGACATATAGTGATGTTGGGGCCTGAAATTATATATCCCTTATATTCTTTGACAAGTCTCATCATGAAAATAAATAATCTATCATTAAATGCTTTCTTGGTGTATATCTACCCATTGATTAAACTGTCTTAGCACAAGGATTTAATGTTATTGATATTACCTTACAATATTGATTATGCCTTATTTATTCATGATAGATTCCACTATATGAATATCCTTACTCAACATTTGACCTCACCACTTTATGATATTTCATTTCTATAGGATTATAGTAAATGTGTTATGATTGATATCCAAGGATATGATAATGGGAATAGTGTTATTATCAATGAAAATACTATGTTGTATTTTAAGTTTTCAAATGTGTCATGAAATTAAATTATGTATCTAGTTTACAATGAATAAAAATATATTTAGTCCTTTGAGATGTGATCACTTATATATTATGCCTAAGTAATAAGTTTACCACTAAATCTACTATACTGGAGTTAGGTTATTTACAATTTGCGTAGATTGAGTTAGTTAGATCTATTGGGCCAGGGGCTAGGTTTAATAAATATGATCCGATATGATATGGGGTTCAAAACTACCCAACTGATGTGTCAACAATAGGTCTTAGGTATTCCATTTGATTTATAGAGTTTGGTATTACCCAAAAAACTCATGAAATCATTCCTCATATTCAGAAAGGGGTTCAGTACTCTCTTGGCCTTAATAATATTTGGGTCCCATATACAACTGATTGAATTAGGAACTCCCCCAAAGATGGAGAAAGTGTTCTCCATATATATATTTTTTTACTCCATTAATCATTGATCTCTATTCAATAAGGATTGGGTCCTTCATTAGGGTTGTCACACCCCACCTAACACACATACTTTGATAAGGTTCGTGTCCCCCACTAAAAATTCCATATGGTGACATGGGCTTGATAGAACAAGGTATCATAGATTCCTTAGGTTTCTTATGGTACTAAATCCTTGCGTAGATGGTTTGGGAATTTCAGGATATTAATTTTTTTCCTTATACCCTATCCTTTAAGAATATATAGAGTTTTTACATGTATTTGTCCTTTAGTTTGGGTTATGATCTAGCTTATGTTTTATTTACTCCTCCTTGTTTTTTAGGAATTCTACTTGGTGTGTTTATACACAACCTTTTATAAGAATTTAGCATGAATGTGGTGTGAGTGCAGATGATGGACAATTTTTAAGTGATTTTGTTGGATATCGAATTATTAAAACAAAATTTTAGTAATGAAAATAGGTTTTAGTTTTAGTCATTATACAAATTAAAATTTAGTGCATAAAAGAATTTCCCTAATATTGATGGACACTAAGGAGGTCTCTCCTCCTGAAGAAGGGGAGGGACCTCCACCGCTGATGAGGAATCCTAGAAATATCCTGACTTTCCCTTCTTTAACTATAATTTCATTCACCCATTCAACTCAGGTCTTGATTTTACATAAAGTCCCAGAAATGTTCAATGGATTCCCAGAACTCATGATCTCACACTCAGAGTTCACTAACGCATCAGCTCTTCCGAATTTGACATTGATAGTATGATTCCAACAATGATGGCCATCAATGGATTATTTCGACCATCATATCTTCTACTCTAGGGGATTACAGAAGCGTGCAATTACTTGGGTGATATCCCTTATAGATACAATGAGCCCCTTTTATTCCTCCTCCGGTGGAACTTCAACTTTCACATAAATAATGACACCCCAAAAATTATGTCCTAGAACCAAATCTATTTTCCACCCAGTCACTCTAATAATTTTTGTTGAGGATGATGTCTCAATACTAGTGACAGAATTTGTTTGGATCACTGTTGGGGAGGAGTTTCTCTATAATTAGGCTATTTTATTTTAATCAGGAAGTGACTTATATTCTTAGTGAAAAATATTGGGCTATCAAATAGAGGAATTTAGGCATATGATAATCAAAAACCCAATGGGGTGTGTGTCCAGTGGTAGATATGTGAAGTATGCTCCTGCTATTTCTATGATTAAACAAGCTCAAAATTTATACAGTAGTGATTTGGAGGAAGATATTATTGGTTCACATGATAATAGGGAGTCATCGAAGGGAGATATATCTATTGGATTTTCAGTGGATAAATTGGCTCCAGATGAAATCGTCAAAGAAATTAACTATCAGAAGGGGGAAAGGATTCTTATTCAAGAATCAGCTGGTTCTAAAATGGCCACCTATTATGCCCAGATGGTGGAAGGTAAGGGTAGAGATTTTATAGATTTGTCTGGTTATAGGCTAAGGGAATGGTAAGATCATGATGCATCCTCCAAGGAAGAAGGAGCACTAGCATGCCTTAATTCATTTCCAACCATTAATGTTGGATATCCACTACAAGGGTATCCAGGATCCCTACATCCAAATGCTTCTAGTTATGTCCATATTGAAAATGTTGTGTCTATTAGAATTATGGAACGAGAAGAATATTCTCATTCCAAGAATAAGTTGAACACATGAGTTAATTATTTAAATAGGTTCCATATGTTAAGTGGTCGAGGGTTGGCTAACTTAGATGCAGAAATATGGGAATCAGCTAAGTCAAAAAATATTAAGAAGACCATTTCATATAAATGGTCTAAAGTGGTTCTTGGGGACTTGGTCCACAACGTTCAGAATATTTTGAGTGATAACGGAGCAGACTCCAATTTTTATTCATAGTGGGAAGATTATCATACATTGATGACTGTTGGGTGTGGCTCTAGGAGTGGAAAGCCAGAAAATTCCCCTGGAAATTTTTCAAGTAATAAAAAGAAAAAAGCCAAGATGTGAAAACACTACTTCAACCTTCTAAAGAATATGGCCAATAGATCATCTTATAGATTAAAGATAATGTAGTAAAAGGATAGAATGAACCCAGTGGAAGTTTATAGTGTTATTATAGGAGGGCCAGCAACACCTCCTAGTGATGATCATGTTGGACTGGTGCTTCTTCTTCATTCGAACGAATATCTGTTTGACAAAGATTTCAACATCAATGTTTCAAAGGCGGGTGTAGATAGAATTTAGGAAATATCGATCAGATTTCATCTTAATAGATACCAATTTGATTGGATCAAAAAGTAAGACCGGATATTAGCATGTCACATAAATGAGGGTAAAATTAATTTAGATGAATATATCCATATTTAGGATAGGATGACCAATCATTTTGAAGATCTTTTCAAGAGTAATCTGGATATGCAGGAAAATTTGAAACAATGGGGGGTTTAAAGGGTGAGTAACTCTAATAATATTTGTTTTTTTCAATGATTTTATTCTTTCCTTCAATGTTAAACAAACATTAATCTTGGCATATTTGGTTTCCCACTTTATCCTAAAAAGTCATTGGGTATTAAAAATATTAATTTAGTAGGAGGTAGTTTCATTTATCTTTGGATCAATATAATCCCCCCTAACCTAGAAATGTACTCATATTTTTTATCATACTTAACATAAATAATCAAGAATATATGGTTTTTCTTATATAATATTAACAAATTCCATGTCTTGTGGTTGTACTTGATGAAACTGTATGATTATGCATGGTGTTTGGAGATAGTTATAGTGGATCCTTATATAGAGATATGTGTGTTTAATGATGATCATAATAGATCCATTTATAGACTAATTAGAAGATTAATTTTTATTAAAATTATAAGAGGGAGAAACACCAGATAAGTCAAGAAGGTCTAAATATATATAGAATAAGCACATCCTCAACCACAACAATATTAAAATCTTGGTTCAATGAGCCTAATGAAGAAAAAATAAAGAGTGGGAATGAATCATTTACTTTGTTATCCATAGTTTCCACCACCTAATTTCCCTCACAACATGTGTGTTGGATCCCTGCATTATAGTTAATAATATTTAATCATTATTGAATGGTATAAGTAATGGACTATTAAGCTATAAAAGAAGCTTGTATATAATTTACAATCAAATCATAATATTATTCAACCACAAAAAGAAAGATATTCCTATCTCCACTAAGAGAGAGACTACTAAGAAAGGCTCTAGATTCAGATAAAAGTGAATTAACTTCACAATAGGACACATTGAATGCAAAAAATAACAAAACCACACTTAACACAAATAATTATCCAACCACACATGATTTCATTATAACAAGAGCAATATGTGTTGAGTTTCAAACTAGAGACTAGTGGGGACCAACATACCCAATGGTGGAAATTATTGTTTCCATTTTTCATGGAATTATGAAATCCAAAATAGAATTCCTGTAGTTTATTATTATTTAGAATCATTGAAATGTAAAAAATTAGTTAAATCAACATAATCTTTAAGAATTGGAAGTTCCAATATTTGGAATTACTCCTGGATTCATTATGATCCTCCTAGATGAACCAAAAGCTAACTTCTCAGTCCACTTTATTAGTAGTTCCATTATCTGAGTTGATACTAATACCTTCAAACCATAGTGAAATGAAGTGAAAAATTATTCAAAATGGAGATAATACCCTATCAGTTCCCAAGAAATGACTATAAAAATTCCTCTCATTCTTCACTAAATAATAGGTTCTATTTTGACCCAACTTTTGAATAGATGAAATAGTGGAATTTTGAAGATATAATAACTATTTTACATTAGAAAATGTTTTCCTTATATATTGAATGATAAAGAGCATGTCAAATGATAAATTTATATTTAGATGGAATAGTTTTATCCCCATACACTCTACCCCACAGATCATCTCCACTTGAAACATGCTATAGATTTTTATAGTATTTAGTGTTAAAGAACCTCATAATATAAGAAGATAAGTGGAAATCTTCATCATCATGATCAACCATATGGATGATTTTTAAGACATATTTTGTTCCATTGGGAGGAAAAATTCAGTAAATTTGGGAATATTAATGGTTTCTCTAAAATTGATGTTCATAGTATGATAGTATATAAAGAAAAGAGATCGCCCGACCCAGTTATCATTTCATAAAATAACATCCTTGTGACCTAAATCCCACCATAAGGGATCTAGTAAAACAAAATGGTCCATTGAGACTTTTCCATAATGATGCTGATGAAAGTGGAATGTAATATCTCACATGGTAGGTTTTACCATACTTGTTTCTAGAAAATATATCCCATAATTAATATCATACAATAACATCAAATGTAATTTCTTTCATGAATGGTGTGTATGATATTTCATGTAATTCTTGAAGCAATTATCTCTTCATCAATGTGTTTAGAAATACATTTGAAGCTAGTAGATTGGGATTTACCATCATGGAGGGAGTCTAAAAAATATATATTGATAGAATTTTCAATGAGGAAATGAACACCCTTGGAGACTCTAAAGGAGGAAATAACAATCATGGGAATAGAGGTGAGGAAAACGTTGATGAGAGTAATATTTCAACTAAAATAAAGGAATGGTGTCTTCTATATAGTGATCCTACCCATAATTCTTTGAAACATATGTTTAGAGAAGAAAATTTAGATTCGTATAGATGATAGAAGGTTACTAAAATAATCCATGGGGAAGAATTTACAAGATAAACACATCCAGTTCTCAATGTCAATAGATCAGTTATCTAAACAAGGATTGGAAGTGTACACATTGATATTGGATTTCCTTAGTTATTTCCTTCTCCATTTATTATTTTCGCTTAGAATATATTTTAATCTTATAACCAACTATTTTCTTCTATTACAAAAAATAATCATATCATCAGAAAAAAAAATGGGAGATACCAAGGGATCCTTACATACCTTTAAATGGAAGAATAAAACTAAGGGAGAGAGAATTAGATATGTTTCTATTAAGAGAATCCTGGGCTAGAATAAATAATTTAGTGGATATGGTATATCTCTATAAAATACATCTAGTATATTTGAAGAAGCTGAACTTCCTTCCCATAGAAGAATTAGAGAACTTTAAAAAAAAATCTAAAACAAAATATCATAAAACCATTCTTAAACACCCTACTATTGTATGATATTAATAATTAATCTCCACTAGACAATTTCATATGATTTTTCAATGTCCACCTTAACTTTGATGGTAGAACAGATCACCTTCTTATTAATTTCATGAATCATTTCTTAAACCAATTTTTTATATCCTTGAATTTTATTAATAATTAAAAATCCATGTTGTTCATTTAATACCAAATTGGGTTGGAGAGTTGAAATTCTATCCTTGATTATTTTAGCTTGTATTTTTTAAGTGAAGTGCAAAAAAATAAGGGGAAGAGCTAACCAAACGATGTAAGGTGATTATCTTTTGGAATGAGGATAAGGTAAATTTAAAACGCAACTATAAATAAATGATATCCTAAACATTAATTAGGAAAATATCTATTGATGTACTGTTAGATAATATACCAATATTACATGAAAAACACACTAAGAAATCCATTCAGACATAGGTCACTATTCTGGTTATAAATTTTCAAATAATTCAAAGTCTCATCTTCATATTTATAGGATTCAACACAAGTATTAATTTTTTTATAAATTGAGTGGGTATTTTTTCTAAATAAAATAACATGTTTATCCTCTATAGAATGGCATCCAGAACTATTTAGTCCCATCTTAGAAATAAAATTATGAAATTAATTGACTTCCTTTGTGGATAAGATGTAGAGGTCAATAATGAATGATCCATCCTACAATTTTAGATTATGATTACCAGTAAACCCCATTTATATTATCCATTAATGAAATTAGTCATACTTTCTATATCTTTTAATCCATCTGAAAAAGGAACTTTTATTTGAATTTATTTCCACGTCTAGTAATTAGTCAACCATGACCTTCCACTTATTTGTGAGAGCTATAAAAACAAATTCCTTCCAAGAATATTGTCGGATGATTTCTAAAATATTTATATAATTTTTTTAAATATTTAATTATGTTAATATTAGAGTAATGATTTTTAGATCACTATTTAAAATAACCTTTAAGATCTCTGAGTTTACTATAGATGATATCCCATTATTCTATATGCATGGGGTCATCCCATGAATTCCACACTATCATTAAGAAATCCTTTTTCTGAATCCATCACTTGAAGATATAAATTTTTTTCATCATCAAACCCTTTAAAATTGGTTAATAGTAGATAGTGAACTAAAAGAGTTCTAGATAAGTGGGAGACTGAATAGTTCAAAAATCATGATATCACTTACAGGTTATAATGAAACCTGGAATGTTTAATCCAAATAATTTTATTAACTTCATTATTATTTCAACAAGTGAACTTATATCTAGATAATCCCAATTCAATTATATTTTTTACACCCAATAAATTATTAATTTCAAGCATGGGATTCATGGAGTAACGACAACCACCAATTTTCTCAGAATTATCTTGAATGTTGTTGAAGTTCATACTAATAAACTTGGATAATAATTCTAGTTTAATGGTAAAAGGTATTCCAAGAGGGTTTCACAGTACCTAAATCCAATTGTAAGTTTATTTTTTCTAGAAGTTTTTAATTTATTATTTGTATAGTTAAAGAATTTATAATCATTTTCAATGTTAAAAGGCCCATGGGGTCACATATAAAGGTTGTGAAAATGAGGATTTTTTTAGTATATATTTTATTTCAAAAAATAATAGATTTTATATGATATCTTATCTAAAATGGTTTAAATTATATTTAAGAGTTTTTAGTATAGTTTAAAAATTATATGTTGGGTTTAAAAGTATTTAACAACAATTTTTAAATAAATTTTATGAAATATAGAAACCCAAATCCAATATCAAAATATGCTTGATAAATGAATTCATACACACTTTAAATGTTGAAACCTATATACCTTACATCATAGATGGTTATCTCATTTATTTTAATCATATGTTCTTTATGGAAATCACAAAAGAGGTAGATGAATTCCATACCTTCTATAGAGGTATACATAGGTTGTGTTGTATCACTCTTTATATGTGAATGATACTCTCATTACCCATGACATGCTAGTACCTTGAAAAGGAAAAGATTGAAGAATAAGTGAAATAAATATCAAGGGAATTTTATTAAAGAATAAAAAAGTGGGAATAAAAACATATAATGGAAATAGGATCCTTTATAAATCGCTTAAGGATGCTCCTCAAGTGAAATTTCATTTACTCATGCATTATAATACATTAGTAAATTCCACTCATCTAGTTCAAGAAACCATTGCATAAATACATCAAACACCCTTTCATTTCATCATTTAAAATGGTTCATTTATGATATCCAATGTGAATAAGATTCAAGTGTCAACTCTTTAACACTCTACTTTATTATATGAATAATAACATATACAAATTAATTATACTATGAGATTTATTAACATTATAATTATTTTATTCATAAAATATGTATAACAAAAGAAAACTCAATATAATATCCCCTTATAGTAAAATAAGATAATACTAAAACCACGAAATATCATATACCCTCAGTTTTAACATGTCATACCATATGAAATATTAATATCTTTCCCTATGATATAGGACAAAACACAATATATTTGTAAAGGATTTAAGGAAAAGTTCTTATAATCTCCCACTTACTCTAAATCCTCATTGATGTTTTGTCATTTCACCTTATATTATATCATATAAAATAACTTATGTAACCATGTCCAAAAATATTTTAAATATATTCCATATTTTGGAAGGTTTTCATTAACATCACCATGTATCACATCATATGAAATAACTTGTGAATACCCACATAAAATACTTTTGGACAAACTCTAAAGCAATTTTAGAGTCAATTGATGAGTCAAACTCAATCCTCATTCAATCATCCAAAAATTATAACCTCACAGTACATTATAGGATTGATAAAAATACAAATAATATGATCTATAAATGTAACCAATGTATGGGTTCAAGAAAATCATAAATACTACTCAATCTACAATGGTATCTAGAAAGATATTTATCAAACACATGTATCTCTATACATGTGTCCACCGACAACATCATATGAAACAATGAATTTTTATATGATCCCTTTTTATAATGCATTGAGTGACCTTGGGACAAAGATTATGTAAATCATATATATCATACTCAAACTGTCTTGATTCTCTAAGTATAGACTGATTGGGTTGGTGAACACATCACATTAAATTCACCTTTATAAATGAGAACATCACATGTCCCTCACCTGAATAGATAATAACATCATATGTACTATATAGGTGTTGATATATGATTCTTTTTTTTATCTCAATCAAGGGACCAAATTCCATATTCATTATATGAGAGGTAAAATACCATCATAGTTGATCTCCAGCCAAAGACATGGCTAGCAACGTTGCCAACATCCTTAATTAGATCAACCTCAAGGATTGATTAATAAAGCTATGAAACTATAAAGGTTATCATGAAAGGTAATTCTATAACCTATGGTATTGGCGAATACAAATATTATATAATTTCCCCTAGTATACCAAATACATAGAGTATGACACTCTATGGTATATATAGTGGGCTATCCAGTACAAAAAAACATATTTTGTGCCTCAAGAGATTATTTTGTATCTTAATGTAATAATAAAACACTACTAACCTTAACGTTTCTTCAAACTATAATAATACACGATGAACATCAGTTAGGGATAATTCAATTTCATACTTTCATAGGTCAATTATCAATACCCTTCACAAAATTTATTTCAAAATACACATATATGCATCCAATGTGAAAGAATGATAAAGTAGAGATTGATCTATGTATATAATGATACGTTTTATGTTATTAAAATATTTTAAGAAGAATTAAAAATCCATACAAAAGTACCTATATAAAATATTATATATGATAGAAATCCATATAATACTTATGTTTGTTTCACTTTCATGGATTTTTCCAACTCATTACTTCTAAATATATTTATATCCACATCTCTATATAACCATCTAATAAAACCCTCCTACTAAATTTCTTATTTATTAACATTTATGAAGTAATTTATTTTGAATAACAGTGAGAATTAAGAATCTTATTCCTAATGTTTAACTCATTAAAAAAATTCAAACTTCTTAAATCCATGATATCAAATTTTATGTTGCCAACTTTTGTTGTCTATGTATAACACTTTTTAAGTACATAAACATTATTATTAAAACCTATTACATCAATATTTTCCTGGAAATATTTTAGAACATAATTTAACTATTTCAATTCTATATTTACCAACACATCATAAACTCTTTTTAGATAAAGTGACATTCACGTTTTTATGATAACTACAAATTAACTATTTACATTTCTATTTACCACTGTATATGAAACTCTTTCAGGATATTAAGTAAAATTACCATTGAATTTTTTCAAGAATTATCTTTTATTTATTAACTTTGAACTTCTCAAAGTCCAAATATACTACCACTGTCCTCTTAGACACTATATTCTTCTTAGAATATAATTTTAGGATACAAAAACTCTTTTATATAAGAAATAACAATTATTTCCTTTTAGTATTAATATTTATCAAATAAATTATTGAATCAATTTCAAAGGTATAATTTTATTTTATTGAATTTTTTTATTTAAAAGCTTGTTATTATTTAAAATATTCCTCTGACGGGTGGTGGGATCACATCCCTCACATTTTAACAAATATCAGGATAAACTCATTTGTCTTGGATAAAAAAATTATAACATTATATTTTTCTAAAATCATGTTATAGATTATCATAAATAATAAACCATAGGTATTTAATCAATTATCTCTTAATGTTCATAAAAAATATATTTTAACAAAAAGCATATCTTATCATACAACATAAATAAGATAAATATACACCTCATTTAATTTGATCCATCTAATCTATTATATTCATTTGTATTATAAACATTTATGTAGTAACTCTTCTTCATAACAAGAATTAAAACTAAAATATTTATCTATTATTACCTTGATTTTTAACTCTGGTATATTTATAATATTTTTAAAGTATAAATTTTGTATCATATACAATTCAAACCCAAATAATTGATTTTTATAACATCGATACCTAACATTGATATTCCAGGGAGTTTATTAATCTCCTTTAGGTACTCTAAATAATTCTATATTATGTAATAATTATTCCTTATTTTCTAATAAGTCATTTATATTTAAATGACTTTAGTTGGATACTTGAAGAAGTATTGTTGGACACACCAACTACATTTTATTCTTTTGATTTGAATTTTTACCCACTTGTACTTTCAATACAGAACCGAAACCCAAACATAATAATACCTAGTTCATTTTTTTTCAAAACATTGAAAAAAAAGGTTAATAATTTCTGGAAATCATTCACAATGTCAGAACATTTCCATTAGTGATAATCGAATGAATTCCTTAACCAACATAACCCTTAAGGAAACATTAAATCTCTATATATAATTTATACACTATAAAAAACATTAATTTAGCAAATTTGTTTTAAAATATTTCTAATTTTTAAATTTAATGACATTTTCAAGAAATGTTGCTAATTTAGCAACCTTTTTTAGGAAACATTGCTAAATTAGAGACATTTTTAGGAAATGCCACTAATTTAGCCACGTATTGACTGAAACATCACTAATTTAGAAGATTGTTTTAGGAAATGTCCCTAATGTAATGATGTTTTTAAGGAAATGTCACCAATATAGTGAAGTTTTTTCAGGAAATGTTACAAATTTAATTATATTTTTCAGGAGACATCGCTAAAAACATATTTATTTATATAACTCATATTATCACATCAATGTAAATATATATTTAGATATATACATATATTTATAAACACACACACACATAAATATAATTATATAAATACATATATACATATATTTATATATAAAAACACATATAAATTTTAAATTTAGTCAAGTTTTTGAGTAATCATGGCTATTATAGTGACATTTTTACCAGTGTTTTAAAACATGATAAATTATATATATATATATATACACACACACATACACACACACACACCAATATATATAAACATATATATATATATATAATATAAACATATATATATATATGTTAATATAAACATAAGATATTTATAAAATATAAACATATAATATATATATAATATAAACATATGATATATATAAAATATAATCATATATATATAATATAAAATATAAACATATAGATATATAATATATGTATGTATGTATGTATGTATGATATAATAATATATATATGTATATGTATATATGATATAATCATATATATATAATATAAAATATAAACATATTTGTAAAATATAAACATATATATATATATATAATATTATATAAGAATATATAAATATATATAAACATAAAACATAATATATATATATATATATATATATATTAATATATGTGTATTAATATATACAATTATATATATATATATATATTATTGATTTTTTAAATAGTTTAGAATATAAACATACCATATATATAAATATAAACATATATATTTAATATATATATATACAATAAAATATAAACATATAGATATATAAACACACACACACACATATATATTTAATAAAATATAAACATATATGTAAAATATAAACGTATATATATATATAATATAAACTTATATTTATAAACATAAAATATAAAATAAAAACATATATATATATATATTAATTTATGTATATTAATATATAAAATTATATATATAATATTAATTTTTAAAATTGTTTAAAATATAAACATATATACATATATATTAATATAAACATATATAAAATATGAAATATAAACATATATGTAAAATAAAAACCTATATATATATAATATAAACTTATATATATATAAACATTAAATATAAAATATATATATATATTAATATGTGTAAATTAATATATAAAATTATATATATATATATATAATATTAAAATATTAATTAGTTTAATTTAATTATATATATATAATATAATATGATTTTATATTCAAAAAACTAATGGTTGAGTTGGTCATACATGTTGTGTGTTCCTTTATTGTTGTGATTTAATTCCATGAAGAGCCTTATTTTTTCAAATTGTGGTGGATGTTGAGGCGGTATACGTGCAACATGCGGCTTAATTTGAGGCAAGGGGATGAGGAACTGGACAGGGAGGTGGCGGGTGCCGGATGGATTGGGGGAACTGGATGTAGGATGGGGTAGGGTCGGGGGTGCACTAGATGCGGGCGGGACTGGGCTGGACGAGGGAGGGGCTAGGAGCACTGGAGGGGGGATGGGTTGGGGGAACTGGAGGGTTCGAGGATGGAGAAATTGGGATGGGTTGGAAGGCACTGGAGGAGGCAAAAATGGGGGCACTAGAGTGGGGAGGGGTTGGGGAGGGGGACGGGACACAGGATGAGTGGTAGTACATTTATTTTATTGTTAAAAAAATTATAAAATTTCAATCAAAAGAATATAAATTTCAAAAAAATACCAGTTTTTGAAGACATTGTCAAACCATGTACCATTTTCTAATGTTTTTAAAAAAATTAGTAAACATCAATAATTTAGAGACATTTATTTACCGACGTTTCTAAAAAATATCAAAAAATGAGGTGTCTCTAAATAGAAATGTTTATAAACATCACTAATTTAGAAATGTTTATTTACCAACGTTTCTCAAAAACATCAGGAAATGAGTTGTCACTAATTAGGGACCTTTATAAATGCCTCTAAATTAGAAACAACTCATTTTCTGACATTTTTTTACAAACATTGATAAATAAAATAGCGATGTTTTAAAATATCGCTAATGTAAAAAAACACTGCTAATTGAGTTTTTTTGTAGTGTATATATCTAATAATATTGAATAAATGATAAGAGACAAAAATTCATTTGGTCATCTTATACCCAATTCATTTGAGACCCTGGGTGAATCATTTTATGCAACATATAAGAATCTATAATCCAGTTTTAAAGAACTTCATTATTAGTTTTAGTCAGTAAGTCAATAATATAACATATATAATCTCTATTACTTTTCATTAGTTCCCAATATAAGGAGTTTCTTACTCTTATATTATCCTTTTCAAGTATTAGTCTCAATGATAAATTTTATGATAAAGATGTTATCTTAGTATTATAGAATATTTTCTCATATGAGTATTAGGTTTCATGTTTTTTCATAAAGGGATTCTAATGAAATTACCCCACTAAAAATGATTACCCTATACATAATATACATTTAGTGATCCAAGACCCATATTCCATCAATTCTTACACCGTTTTGATCATGAGAAATAACCTATGACTCTATCTAGTAAATAATAATTTTCTGTCATAATATATATGACTCTTGAATAGTTGATTGGATAACTCTATATCAAAATCCATTATATATATAAACTCAATTCTATTCCTATAGTATTATAATCGTTATGGTTTCCCAACTAAGTTTAATCCAAAGAAAATTAAAAAAACAAGTCACCTAACCATTATTTTTAACATAATATATGTTTTCCATACACAAGATAATTAATGGGAACCTAGCCATTTGGGTCACCCTTAATGAATGGTTGAGGTCTTGACAAGTGTTAATTTAGAAGGAATCTCACACTAATTATTTAATGGGTTTTTAATAAACCACCATATTATCTCATTTTATTCCATTTATATGCATTAATTATTTTATTTACTTAGTTTTTAATCTCATTCCCTTCCTTAAAATCAAAATGATTGAACCATATTGATATTAAACTCTTTACACAGCTCATACCTTGTGTTATTAACCCAAATTAAAATATAATTATATTCACACACATCCAAATTCATCCTATGAATAAGGTATATGAATAAATTTCATATGAAGACTTAAAATTATATGAAATCAATAATATCAACATGAGTATGACTGGATCCACTGATTGTCAATCCCCACTTTTCTAGAATAAATCATAAGTCTCCAGGTTAGTTTGAAGTCCTACCAAAAATCCCTCTACCTAGAGATACATTAATCAAGATATATATTAATCCCATAATAATTCTAACAACTAATTTGGATAATGAAAAATTATCCACTTAATTTAAGCTCATAAATAAATATATACTCAATTCATGGTAGATTAAAACTAAATTTAATATCATACGTGGCTTGTAACTCCTTATATGCATGTATTATAGTCTCGAGAAGCAGTTTACAATTAAACTAAAGAATACACATATTTATAATACAAACAATATATAAATATTAATAAGGAAAAGAATAACTTTTAAATAAATGATTAATTCACATATCTAAACATGAAATAAATATTTATGAACAATTCATAAATAACGATAATTATAATCACTTTATAGTTTAGTTATTCATTATGGAAATTCTTTAAGCATGAATATAAACACTTTAAATTAATTTACTAACATTAACTCTTTCATATTAATCATTATATGGAATTTATCTTTAAATATATGTTTTTTCATGAAATATAAACATTAGATATTTTTCTTTCTATTATAAATACATTTTACAAAATATAAATTTCACATATTATTATTATTTAAACATTTTATCAAATAATTAATAAAAACTCATTTTTAGGTGGTTTAAATAATATTTTAAATAAGTCCATTAATTTAAACAATTCAAATTAATAATTATGAATTATTCATAATTTAGTTCTAAACTCTTTTATATTTAGTCTTATCATGTAATTTGTAAAACACTCTATAAATTACACTTATAATTTCTAAATAAACACTTTATTTCATAATATAAGGTATGGAATATAACATAAAAGTCATTTTTATATTAACGCTTAATATTGTGGAATATATATTAATAAATGTATCATAAACATTTAATTAATTAATTATAAACATATTATAATTAATTAATTTATGAATACATTTATAAATTAAAAAATATTTCAAAATACCTTTAGCTATAATTTATATACAATTTATATATTATATAATTCAATTCATAATTTAATTTTAAGAAAAATAAGTTTTCTATACTAATCGTATTTAATGATTTAGGCCAACTCATAGAAACTAATTAAATGGAAATGGTGTTTAAATATTTTAAGAGGAATTAGTCATATTTTATGATTTACAGTGTTCTCACTTAATGTGATAAGTGGTGTATATAAGGTTTTTTATTTTTATAAAAAAATTTAAAAAATAAAAAATATCAATAGTAAAACCCTTATGTGTCAATAGTAAAAAACTTACATATAAAATCATATTTTATAATTTACATGGATGTTACTGAGGAAATATAATGTCATGTTTTAAAAACCATAGTGCATTGTTATCATTGAATACGACATCATGATTTCAAACACTACAACCCATATAAAACCAAGGTATTTGTACTGAGTCATTGGATACATTATCTCATATCTTAAGCTGCAACTCAATCGGTTTGAAAAAATATATAATCATATTAAATGATAGGGAATATAATGGGAAATATGAACTCAAAAAGTTAATTTTCAATATGATTTTACAAATAAAAAATCTTTTTAAGATTTAATACCACTATGGGGATTAAAAGGATCTAATAATACTTTCTAAAAATAGTGGAAGTAATAGAGAAACCCAAATCAAAGATTGAATATGCAAGATAAATTAACTAATTCATACTGTAAATAAAGAAACCTATAACCCTTACATAATTTATGGTTATTAAATTTGTCTTCACCCTATGTTCTTAATGAATATCACAAGAGATATATGAGAATGAGATCCCTCTTCTGGAGGTATCCAAGGATTGTGTTGTATCACTCATCATACAAGAAAGATCCACTCATCACCCATACCATTCTAGTGCCTTATGAAATAACATGTTGAAAGGGAAGATAGCTACATTATTTATGGAGTTTGGGTAGGAATATATGAGAAAGAACATGACCATCGCATGAAATCGGGATCCTTATTTAATCACTTGAGTATGCTCCTTATGTGAACTTTCATCCACTTAGGACATAAAATGTAAGAGTAAATTCCACTTGTCTGGTTCATATAAGTATTTTATAAATACATTAAATTCCCATGTATTTCATCTTTTTAAATGGTTTTCTTACGATATCCTATGTGTAAGAGATTAAAGTGTTAACTATTTAACACTCCACTTCCTTAGATTATTCATAACAGTTCTAAATGAAAAATATCATACGATTCATTGGTACTAAAATTCCTTTAGTCAAAAAATATGACTAACCAAGGCAGGATGTATACAATATAACTATATCCTAAAATATGGTATGCCTAAAACAAGGTAATATCACAAACCCTTAATTTCTATATATTTTACCATATGGAATGTTTATATTATATTAAATACCTTGGACCTAGTGTCCCAGAGTTAGTGGTTACATAATTACATTGGTACTAAATACAAGGAACTACATCCTGAAGGACTGAATAGTTTTGTAGTAATTTAATAATATATACATTCTTGAACATTATATTAAATTTGAAAACATAAAATCCAAAGTATAATTTTCTTTGAGAATACCATTATTTTATTTATAATATCCTTGCATATCAATCATAATACACTTCCTAGCATCCTATAGAAAGGAAACATGAGAAAGGTGTGATATCTAATGCTTAGTAAGGGTATGAGTATAGTGTAATCTATCATTAATAAATAAGTAATAATAAATATTTAAAGATAAATAACTGAAACACATGTAATTTAGTTAATAACTTGAGCATGATGAATAACATGTAAGGAATAATGATGATCAAATAATTCCATATAAATAATGACATGATCTTGAAATATATCCATAGATGTTCTAACTAATAAAATAATAACATGGACATTAATAGCTAATATCATAATTTTGGAGTTAACAATTTAAGAAATCATAACCTTACCATCATGGCCTTGTGAAAATACATATTACATAAATGGTTAAGGCCTCGGCCAAAAACTCAAGATTGTTTATCTCATGAGACCTACTGATGCATCGAGGGGCTATAGAGGGCCCCTCCCCTTACATTCTATGACCCATAAATTCCTCATATAAAAATTGAGAAATACTATAAACATAAAAATTTTAATTGAAAAACTAGAATATGAAATTTTAATAATTTCTCCAATCAAAAAACATAATCATAAACCATCCAGAGTAATATAGAGAATGGAATCAAAATAGTGCTTCTACAGTCAAACTGTTCATAAACAAACTGAAAGAATAAAAATGATGGTATAATTACAATATATTAAAGGTGTATCATAAATAAAATAAGGATATTTTTCATAGATAAATATAAATACCATAAAAATATCCCTATCCTTATTCTTGAGGAAAATAACCTTTTTAGTTTGAAATTAACTTTTAAAAAATAAAATTTTTCAATAAATTAGGTAAATATTTTTTTTTGAATATATCATTGGAAAATTTTGTATGGAGAATCAAATCATTGATTATTTATGATGGTGGAAAATTTCATTCATGTTGTATACGTTAAAAACACATTCTATTCACACTTTTGTAAGAAAAGTCAAAAGGAACCTTCTTTGGAAAAGGAGGAAAAGATTAATTTTAATTTTTTTTAAATACAATCATGGGTAAAAATGACTTTAAAAATCCTAGGATAATATTTAAAACATTCTTGAAAACATTTTTTGAAAACATGTATAGGAAATAAAAAGCATTTTCGACCGAAAGGAGAAATAACGTTGGAATTTCATAAATTCATTTTATCTATATTTTTAAGTAAGAAAGAGAGTAAATGGTAATATTACTTGAAACTTTCTTGAATAATCATATAGTAAGAAAATTTTTATTTTTTTAATATATAAATATCAAATAATTCTCCTATTGGTGACTTAAACATAGACAATCTCCAACAATGATGAGATTGTGAAATAAACTCTTACAACTTAGGTAAATATTGTATAATAACCCATTTGAAATAAGTAACATCAAATGAAACTTTAAAAACCATGAAGATAAATATATTAATTATATAAAATATCAAGGGATGTTATATACACCATAAAATATAAATAATTGGTTAATATGGCATATGTCTCACAGTAGTAAAAGTGAGACGAGAAACACTTACCTTAGGTATGATTTCCATTGTATGTGTTCAAACCTCCTCTATAATAACTAAATATTTATTATAAATATATTAAATAACTATACCCATATATATCATAATAGATATTATTTAATTATAACTATTTATCACCCATTTATTAACAATTCTTTTTTAAAATTATTGTTTCGGGTAATAAATGTTTCATTTTTCATTTATGTTTTTGTTTGGTAGTTTCATTCCTTCTACTTTGATCATGGTTACATAATATATAAAATTTTAATAATTATATAAATATAATACATATTAATTATATAAATATTTAGAATAGTCTATAAAATTTAGAGATCAAAAAAATACTTACACCGTTCATGGAGATGGTAGGTCATCTGTATGAATGAACATTATTTTCATTTTTTTAATAGATTGAATGAAAGGAAGGTAAAAATAGTTCATCATTAAATATTAATTTTTATATATTATAAAAAATATTTATTCATTAAATATATTCTTATTACCATCCATTTCAAAATAAAAAGAAAAACATGTCACATCGCTCTGTGGAGTCGGTAGTCTACAGGTGAGCATGAGTGACGTTATCATTTCCCAACAGATTGAAAGGTGAGAAGGTCGATGTGATGTTATAATTACATAATTATAATTATTTCATAAATATAATATGTATTTATATATATATATATATATATATATTATATCCATCATTATATCCAGTCATGATAGGTGATGATGGAAAATGAATTACATCAGTTCATGAGGTGATAGTCCGTCGTACAAATGATCGACAGTTTTGTTTCCCATTTAATGGAAGAGGAGATAGATATAGGTTTTTACATTAATGAAATATTATATCAGTATATGGAAGATACTTATGTTATTATTTTATCTTATTTTATGATTATTTTATGTATTTATTTGAAGAAAAAAAATGAAGATTCTTGGTTGAGAATAATACCTCTTCTTCGAACAACCTCTTTATGTTTATACCTAAGGCCTTCTTAAAAATATTTTTTGATAAAAAAAATAGAATATATTTAATAGGGAGGTATTTAATGAATATATTTGGGTGCGTATTGACCCAAACAAAGTTATTTCTATATGTGGATTGGATAGAAGAGGGGTGTTCTTTTCTTTGTTGGGGAGAGGATGCACTTAGAATTTTTGAAAATAATAAAATGAAACCACATTTTACACATTCCAAAAGGCTTAAAAAATGATCATTCTTGAACCTTATATGATATAAGTTAAAAACAACTCCATAAAATATAAATTATATAGGTTTATAGGTCATTTTATCTCTTATATTTTTAGTTTAAACCACCAGTAAACACATTTTAACCTTAACTATGGTAATTAATTTTTATTATTTTTACTATTCATTATGAAAAAAAATATTAAGATGAACTTCTTAAATAATATTAATTATTATTATTATTAATAATATATAAACCATTTTTTCTAATTCAAATCACATAATTCGAAAAAATTAATTTAAAATTTAACCGACAAGCATGATGAGAAAACTCTTTTCCAAATATAAGTTTTCCTAAGTATAGAACGTTTCTATATCAAAATTAAACATTAAATTTATTACAATGATCTAAATTGGAATAATTATAATATAATTTTATTAATTTTACTTATAAAATAATTTTTAATTCAAACGGAACTATGTAAATTCTTTAAATGAAAAGGCATTTTTTAATAAAAACCAGTATTTTTACTATTCAAAAAAAATTAATTTTTTTAGAAAATTATAAAATATAAAATCTAAGATAATTTTAACAAAATGATTTAAAAAATGAATTTAATTTTCTAGATAAATTATCTAAAAGTGTTAAATAGTAATTTTAAAATCAATACACAAGACGCGATGAAACCACTTTTTAGACGAAAAAACACAGTTTTTATGCTTAAAACTTGGTTCATTATTATCCCATGCATAGAAAAACTATTAGACTAATTAAAATATAAATTTACTCAATAAATAATATATAAATTTTATTAAAATCTTTAACAACTAGTGAATGATTTGATTTATTAATTTAAAAACACATTGTGCGCATAAAAATAGTTTTCTAGAGAGACATTTTTTTACTTTCAAATGTTTTTTATTTTTATTTTTAAATGATTGATAACTAATGAATTTATTTTATATATTTGTAAACCATATAATTTTCATAATTTAGTTATTCTAATTTATACCTATTAATCCAACTGTTAGGCGATAACTATCACATTAAATAGTAATATTTTAATAGTATATTTTGGTTTGTTTTAAACTCAATGTTGAGTGTAATGCAAACTATCAAATAAATAAAATATATTTAAAGCGTATTAAATTATAAAATATCATGGTGTTATAATTATACAATAAAATATACAGAAAAAGTTATATATATAATTTATATAATGATTAGTTCCTTTAGTAGATACATATGATGTAATCTAAATAATGCATAAAGTCTATGAATGTCATGATTGATCCCCACTAGAACCCCTACTAAGCATGTATTAAAGATAGTGTGACACCAAATTCCCTCCTCCAATAGGATATGGGTTTGTGACTATCACTAATGGTATAGAACACACATATGTGTTAATTACCATTATAAATACCAATAATAAAGAATGAACAACTAATCAAGTCTATAACATAATAAATAAACCAATACCATAATTCATCTAAGGTATTATATAAACGAAAAGTTCCAAATGAAATATTATGAGATAAATCATATGGTAGAAACTCCATGATCACCCACTAACATTTTCAACCACCATGAGATATTAATGTATATCATGTTCTCTAAACTTATTCTACTAATAAGAAAATATATGTATAGGGGTGAGCATAAAAATATACTTTATATCATACTACCCAAAGACTCTCATGAAAATTTGGAAGAAGTATACTAATGCCTCAGGGAAAAAAAGTGAAACTAACTTTTTACCTAACCCGGTCAACTAATTCCCATCCTCACCAAGGCTCAGTCACCTAATATCTCACAAAAGTATATGAATTAAATAATCCTAAAAATATATAAGGATGTTACCTCTCATCCACTTAACCACTAAAATATTCACCCTCATACCCCAACATCTTATTTTTGGGTGCTACCATCCCTTCCATGTATACATAACTATATAACCACATATCCACATAACCACAACCATATATACATAACCACATACCGAAATCTCAAGACTACATTTCTACACATCACAACCACATAACGATAAGGTTACATAAACATGAAGTACATTATACTTGTGACCTCCTCTTTCCATGTACACACCCACTGTGCACCCACATCACTACTATATAACAATAGATATATCAAAACATGTTGTAAGTCTAGAAGAAAGTGTAGGGAAGTGGGAGTAGTTATCCATACATATCATTTACAACCTATATATTGGTGTTACACCCAGAACCCAAAACCACATATGGGTGTGAGTCATGTTACCCAACTCAGGTGTTGATCCATAAGAAATAAAAAACAATAGAATTAATATATATATATATATATATACATAATCACATTCTAAGGGTATTGTTCTACATAATACATGTTTTAACAACTACAACTATCATCATCACACATCAACAATGCTTCCACATCTATCCATAACAAAAACCAATTCCATCATCACCATAAAATATCCTCAATATCCACACAACTTCTCATTAATCATTTTTAACCTATTTAATTTTCATTATTCTTTATTTAAATACATATTTATTTTCATATTTAGCATTACCTTCTGTATTACATTATTTATAAAATAAACATATCCTACCACTATAGTTATAAATATTTCCATTTCTTAGTCACTAATTCAATTTATCTCATATTAATCTTCCTATTAAAAATATAATTACTTTTATAGATATACTTCATTTCAATATCCATCACTTTATCATGCTTCATTTATAATTTTCAGAATACATTAACCAATTGAATTTATTTCACTTTGTTAACTAATTAATTTTGTTATTTTTTTATTCCAATACCATTTATATTATCACATCCCTTTCACATTAATCATTCTTTACATAGTTATCATTCTTCCTTGTAAAAAAACATTGTTACCATTCAATGTTTCAAGGAAATTAAGGCATGAACACATCTACCTTTAAAAATAATGTATTAAAAAATTATCCATTCACCACAACACCACCATAGTCATACCTCAATAAAAACAACCAAAATACATCATACAAACTAGCTCCACATAAATTCCCCCATGTTTATAACATCATAATTCCTTTTAAAATCAATCATGTGTAACCACTGACATGAAAAAACATTCTATTAACCCCTCTCAAATGTAACAATCGACCATACTAAGATGATTCTAACCAGAACATTAAAAATATTAGTATAGTAAACAATATCAAACTATATTTATTCATGATTCAATTCTCACTAAAAATCCATACATAAAAAATAACACATATCAATTAACATATTCCAAATTTCCATATCCAATTTTTTCATTATTTAAATTGTTATTCAATTATGAATATAATTAATCATATTAAAACAATAAAAATAATATCACAAAAACATTATAAGAAACTATACTAGGAAAATCTCAGATTAAATAGAAAAAAATCAATATTATATACCAATAACATTGAAATCATAGTAAATACAACGAGAAAAATTTCTACTTTCAATTTCCTAGTTTAGTTATTATTTTATTTGGGGTCAATTCCAACTCCAAACCCAATGAAAAAAATCATGATAATTATACATTTAACACATAATATAGAAGAGATAAATCTTGAATCATGTACCACAAATATACATTTCACAATCATTAAACAATAAAATGGAAGAACCAATGATCAAACATTTCCCAATACACAAAGATTCCCTATAAAACCTAAGATATAAAATATATTTTCCATGTGAAGCAATGATATTAGGATCTACCACCTATATGGAAGATCTTCATGAACAATACTTTGGTCAACTAGTGTTCAATATAGAATATATATAACCTAAATAGAGAATGATTGGTCTAAATTTATATTATAAAACTTGAGTGTTGAGTATTTAGCAGGGGTCGTGTGAATTGGACAAAAGGGCATGCACTTTTTTAGCACATTCATGCACCAACTCTACTCATCCTAATCTTCATAACTAGAGAGTTATAGGGGATCATAAAAAAATGGCACTAGTATAAGAATTTTTTTGGTGTCATATACTCTCAGGTAGATAATCACATGCGGTCATGCTAATCTAGAAGGGGCTATGCTAAATCCCCATAAAGGGTGTTTTATAACCACTCAAACCTTAAACTTTATAAATGATAATGGATTTCATCACATCCATTTTGGGATCTAAAAATAGAAAAACTCAACCTTCAACCTCTAAACTTCCACCAATCTCCTCCTCATCACCCCAAAGACATCCAAACACAATGTAAAGGGTATAGGAAAATTTATTTTTCTATATTAGATACTTCTCAAATGATTCTATTCCTTGGGAATAAAAACAGAACCTATAAATATAATAACCAAAACATAATAATCATAACCATATGAGATAGCTATAAAATATAAATCTCATCATCACCAAAATCATAACTAGATTCTAAAAGTATAAACACCTCAAACACATCATCACAATATCATACTAGTATTAAAAAGGAACACCCCAATAAAATAAACGCAAAAATCTCATAAGTTAATCAAGAATCAAACATAAAAAAACTCAAGATGCTAAACATGCATCAAAAACTCATGTTTCACATACACTCTTCTATACCAATGTGTCGACACAAGTCACAAACCAATAAAACGGTTTACCCAAGAAATGCCTTCTTCCGATGACCCTGAATCTCAATAGACTGATCTATGAATGTCCCATCATCCTCAATATCCAAATCACACAAAATGAATATGGTGTATCAATTACGTAAGTTCCAATTGATATGTTATCATGATTACAATGTCCAACACCTCAAAGGGCCCAAAAATTAAGAGTAATCTCACTACCTTGACTAAAATTCTACAACCCATGATAAAGAGAAACCTTCAGGAACACATGATCCCCATCAATTAACTTAGTAGGTCTCCTATAATAATTAGTATAAGACTTATAATATTCTTGTGTATATTTTATCCACTCATGGATTTACTAAACCTTCTCTATCATTCTCTACACTAAATTAGGTCCAAGAATCATTGACTCTCAAACCTAGTTAAATTACAATATAAATCTATAGATATTCTCACATAACACTTTTATTGGATCCATACCCATAGAAGATTGATAACTATTTGTATAAGAAAACATAACCAAAGTATGGTGTTTAACCCTTGAAAATACAAAGTCTAAAATAAATGCATGCAACATATCTTTAACTGTCAGGATAGTCCACTCAGTTTGACCATACTTATGAGGATGTAACATAGTGATAAGACATAATTGAGATCCAAAAGAATGATGAATATATTTCCACACATAGGAGGTAAAACGAGGATCCAAATTATATATGATCATTCTCATAACCCTGTGAAGTGATACGATCTCTTCCATGTACTATATCTATAAAAAATCCACTATACTCAAGTCTGTGATTACTAAGAAATGATCCAACTTAATCGACTAATCCACACACACCTAGAAAACATAACATACTCTCTTAAATTGAGGTAAATTTATAACAAAATTTACTAAGATATCCTTCCACTTAAACTTTCGAATATATAATAGTTTTGTCAGACCTACTGGAACATGATACTTAGAATTTACCTTCTAGACAACCATAAACCTATATAAGAACATAGAAACTGACCTCATCATCCACATCCACCAAAACCGACTCCTAAAATAAAGATATATTTTATATATAATAGGATTCTCTATTAGTGGTGTGCGATGAAACTCATTAATAACTACCTCTTCCATCATCAGGGGATAAAAGATATTATTACTTAATAACAATCGACTTTGATCATCTAATAACCATCCCTCATGACCATCTTGATGGATGACATAATATCACCACACCTCTACATCAATATCTCCCAAATGAGACTCCTCCACTTTTTGTATTAAGGATGACTACACTATCATTTGATATAAGAAACAACTACCACAAACATTCTCTACATCAAGATTCAAATGATAAAGATCCTCTATCATCATCCACACATATATATACTCTTGATCAATATCTCTTTGATTCTTCATGCTCAATGAATTAGATACTACATTAACATTCCCTAGATTATAAGAGATCTCAATATCATAATCCTATATTAACTCTATCAACCACCACTGGTATAGATTTAAATTACATTAATAGAAAATATATCACATGATCTTGTGATCCATAAAGGTAAAAAATACTCTCCGATAAGATAGTATCTCAAAAACTTAAAGGAAAACTCAACTATTATAATCTCAAGATTATCGGTAGCATAGTTACATTCATGGGATCATAAATTTTGATACACATAAGAGGACACTTCCATCTATTTTATTAGGAAAAACCCCAAAACATGTAATAATCACCATAAAAACCTTAAAAAATACCCCCCCCCCCCGCCTTTGAAAATTGAAGAATAGAAGAACTAACCAACTTATCCTTATGACACTCCAATGCTGCTTGTAAATAATCATACTATACAAACGTTTGGTCCTTTCTAGTCAATGGTGTCAAAGAAGCAACAATATGAGAGAAAATATACATGAACCTCTTATAATAGCTTGAAATAATAAGGAAATTGAAAAATTATGCAACATTCATAAGATCCACCCAAGAAAAAAAACTACCCCAATATTTGAAGGACCTATTGTTATACCCCACTAAGATAGAACACAACCAATAAAATGAACCTATCACATCCAAAACTTACACTTGGATAGATTCCTATAGATTTGATGTCAATGAATGAATTATAAAATGATCCTTAGATGCTCAGTATGATCCTCATTAGACATTGAATACATGAGGATATAATCAATGAAAACTACCACCAAGTGATTAGTGAACTCATAAAATACTAAGTTCCACAGTCCCATGAAAATAGTCACGTCATTCATGGAACCAAAAAGAATTACCATGAACTCATAGTATTTCTAAAGATATGTAAAGGTATTATTTAATATATTTTCCTCCTTCACCCTCATTTTATGATACTCAGATAGTATATTGATCTTCAAGAACAAAATTTCACCCTTTAACTGATCAAATAAGTCATATATCATTAGGAGGGGATAAAATTGCTTCACCGTCACTTGATTTAAGTAGCAGTAATTGAGGCGTAACCATAAAGAGGTGTCCTTCTTTATTTAAAGTAATAGAGAACCCCAAGAAGACAAATTGGGCTGAATGAAACCTTTCTACAATAGAACATTGATCTAAATCTATAAGTCTTACAAATATGAAGGTTCCATTCTATATAGAGACATACATATTGAAGATAAATTAATTAGTAACTTTATCCCAAACTAGATGTCAAATATAGGCGTAATGTCACAACATCTTTCAGAAATACATTAGGTAACTCCTCTACAAATCTTGGAATACTATTGTCTAGACCACCCCTAAACCCAATTTTAAATTTGAAAACTGAGAAGAAATACTATCCAAAAACCCTAATCCATCTAATACACTCTCTTAATAATGAACATTTTACACTCACCTTATACATAAAAAAACAACTCACCTTCAAAAATATCAATAACATCCTACATCAAATCCACTCAATCAATTCCAAGGATAACATCATATAGTTGTATCTATAAACAAAGCAAATATCTTGACGAATTGTGATTACCAATAATCAAATTACAATCTTAACACACTTAATTCAAGCGATATTAACCTCCAAATAGTGTAATAAACACTAATGGATTTAGAATACACCCTGCATTGAGTCCCAAAGATCAAACCAAGGTGGGTGTTATGAAAGTGTGTGAAGATTTAATGTTAATAAAGGCATACAAAAAGTTACATGATAAATAAATAGTACCTAAAACAACATATGGCTTACCTAGATCTGAAAACTCCATGGAATTCATCTAGTCATTCCTAGATCCACTGATTTTCAGACTTTAATGGTGACCACCATCATTTCCTCTCTCATCCATGTATCCCTGGGTATGAAAAATGTTATTGGTTTGTCCAATTCTTGTTCCATCTCCTTTATATATCCCAAAATATAATTGATCCTATTGTTTTTTGCTGATAAGAACTTCAAGAAAACTGCTAAAAATGCTATACCTTATGGATTTCCATCTCTACACTAACTTCCATGTAAAGTTATAAATTAAAACTTTTTGTGGTTATAACCTACACAAGAAAAAAATACCATTCCAAAACACATGGTAGAGGTTTAATAATTTTAAGCTCTGAAGAAACTATATGAGGAGGGGTGAGACCGACTCCTTTTTTATCAAAACTTCTACTTCATAGATAACCAAGAACAGTAATCAAGATCTATTCCCTTCAAAAAATTCTTACAACCTTCCTCTAAAGATTAAATACACTATGCTATAATATTATCCATTACTTTTTCCTTCACCATAACATCTAGGTACACCGACAGTATAATTGGGATAACCTGGAACTAAATCTATGGATATAACTATTAGGTTTTGTAGGATCTAAAGACACTCATTAAAAAAAATGGAAGAAAATAAATAAACTGAAACTAAGATAAACCATTAAATAATAACTTAAAACCTGTATATTATAGATAAAGAAATGGGGATATGTTCCTTACACTATTGATCACAATAGAAAAAATCTTCATCCATGCTTGATGAAGATCATATTAGAATAATCTGAAAGAAATCCCTCCTATGTGATGTATCCAAGGGCCAAGATAACAATGTAAACAGTTTGGGTGTGATTCTCTTTTTATCATAAAAATCTAGTGATACTCATGGAAAATAAAGAACAAGAAGAGATCTACATGAGGGAGTGAGTCATTAAAGGCTTAGAAAAGCATATTAAATCACTATATCATGGTGATATCCTATTTATATATCCTATGAGAACACTCCTCGGGTGCGCATGTCTTCACTCATGTGTTATAACACATGATTAAATCTAATTCAACTAATCTATCATCAACATATGAATGCATCTCCCATGTGATTTATCTTATGAAAAACTTAGTTAAATGATATATACATGGAATGTATTTTCAAATATTAACCTTTAATATTCATATTTACATTCTAAATTGTAGAACATACATACAATATATCCCAATTATACATTATTATTGATAATTCCACAACATTATATAATTATAACCATGCTTTATGATATGCAAGATTTAGGGAATATTTCCTTCAATCTCCCACTTGCACTAAATCCTAATATTCATTGTTCCATTTCACATTATATTGTATCATATATAATGACTTTTTAAATCATATCAAAAACACATTTTGTATATCATTTGAAACACTTTGGCAGAGTTATCATTAACTTCACCATGTATTATATCATATGCAATACCTTGTGAATTATTATCCAAAACTCTTTTGGATAAACTACAAAAAAACATTAAGAGAAATTATAAGAGGAAAAATAAGTACCCATTACCTCAACCAAAAAGTGACCCCATAAGACTTTATATCATCAAAAACAAATATAAACCACCAAATCCATAAATGTATGCAAAGAGAGACAACAACAAAAGAATCAATGTTACTCAATCTACAAAGGGATATGGAATGATCTCCATCAAAAATATGTATATATATACCTATGTCCACCAGATATATCATATAAAATCATTCATTCTCATATGATCCATTTTTATAAGACTTCGAGTAAACATGGGACATAGAGTGTGTAAATCACGTATAGTCAACTCATACGTTCTCTATTTTCCGAATATAGCCTGATGAGGTTGATGAATGCATCAAATGAAATTCAGCTTTATGGATGGTCACATTTCTTACCCCTTACCCAAATATAAACTAGTTTTTATACTTATTATACTAGAGGAAAAATATCATCTTATTTAAGTTCCAACCAAAGACATGTTTGGAAACATACCCAACAATCCCTTGATTAACTATGCCATGAAGTTTTTGTAAGAAATGTATCAAATTATAAAGGATATCATACTAGGTATATCGCTATCCTTAGGTAGTGTGGACTCTAAATGTGAACAATATATCTCTGGTATACCAAATATATTGTGTACGCCACTCCTTGTGGTATACTTCATGGGTTAGCTAACGCACAAATCCTGTTTTGTGCCTCATAAGCCTATTTTAAATACCAATACGAGAATTATACTCATATTAATCATAAAATTTCATCATAACCTATAATTTTCAAAAATGAAAATTGATTATAGATAACTCAAAGTTGTAATTTGGGAGGAAAATTATCATTACACTTAATGAAATATATATCAATATATACATATATACAGCCAATGTGAAAGAATAATAAAATTGAGATTAACTTTTAGTAAAATATGATACATGTTATATTCTTAAACTCATTTATGAACATTAAAAAACCCATACATAAGAATATATATAAAATATAATATATGATAGACTTTTAGGTCCACCTTATGTTTACTATAATTTAAGGTGTTTTTTTAACTCATCACATATATGTGTAATTACTACCACATCCATTTGTAACCTTATGATAAAACCCTCCCATTAAAAAATTTTAGTGAGAAAAATATATAAAGTTATTCAGTTTGAATAATGGAGAGACTTGGGAATAATATTCCTAAGGTTAAACTCTTTGAACATATTCATACACCTTAACACCACAATATCAAATTTTATAATGTTAAAACTTATTTTGTTTACTTAGAACTATTTCTAATTACATAATCATGATTATTGTAACCCTTTCCATAAAATATTTTCTATAGAATATTTTTAAAAAAATTACATTAAGACTTAAACAACACATTATAAACTCTTTTAGGATTAGGTGAAATTTAATTTTAATTTTGGTTGAATAATATTTATTTGTTAAATTTTATCTTCCATAAGACCAAAAAATATCCTACAAGACTCTTAAACAATATATTCTCTTTAGAATATCTTATTTAGATACACAAACGCATTTGATTTTAGGAAATAACACTATTTCCTTTTAGTGGGAATATTTAACAAACTAACTAATGAATCCATATCTTATATGATATTCTACGAGTTTAGATAATTTTCATGAAAATAATATTATTACTTAAAATATTCCATTGATGGGGATGGATTCTCAATTACTTATACTTTAACAAACATCTGGATAAATTATTTTATCCTTGTCAAAACATTTTTCATCCTTATCTTCTTCTATAAACATGTTAAAGAATACGATTAATCGAAAACCATGTTTATTGAACCCATAATCTCATATTTTCATAAAAATTATTTGATAATAAAAAAATACCTTATTATATAAGATAAATGGGGTGAAAATATACATTCTTTAATTAGATCCATCTAATATTGATATATAACATTGAATTAAAATCATTGATGTATGAATTATTTTCTCCATAAAATGAATTAAAACTATAAGATATATCAATTCTTCCCTTGAGGTTAAACTCTATTTAATAAAGACATTTTTAAAGTATATATTTGGTATCACATACCTATAAAAATTAAAGAATTAGTTTCTATAACATTGGTACTTTACATGTAAATTCCATTAAATTTCACAAACCCCTTCACGTATCTTAAAAATTATTTCCTATAGAATCATTATCCCTTTCATTACTAAAAACACTAGGCTTCAATGACCTTAAATAGATGCTAAAATAAATATTTTTCAGCTTTAAAACTCAATTTTATTATTTTAGTTTTAATTGTTACCCACTTATATAGTTTATACAACACTACAACCTAGATATTGTATACCTATATCATATATTCTCAGAAACTTGTGGATATTGAAAAAATGTTTCTTAAACTAAATTAAGTTTTCAAAAAATGAATTTCTAAATGAGGACAAGCCTTATAGGTGACCTTCATTCTCACCTAGTAATTGGCATACTCAATCACATTGGGTATATAAGTACAGAATAAAGTTCCTCGGATCATTTTTTATTTAATTCCTTTGAAACCATATGTGAATCCATCTATACTTATCATAAGAATCTATATTTTAAGTGTTAAACAACCTCAATAGTTTGGTTACTCGAGGGGTAGTTTTTATAACACATAGTGTTTTTTTAAGAACAATTATTAAGTTTGTGCCATTCTATGATGTTTCTTACATTAGGCTTGTAATTTTAAATGGATGGACACAATGATTATACTTTATAATTATGATAATATTCATCTACAATATAATATTTTATGATATGTGTATCATGTTTTACAACATTAAATAACAAATTTTATTAAATTTGATCCCACTAAAATGATAGTCCTTTTAAACTCATAATATCCATTAATGGGATAAGATCTATATTTCACTAAAAATGAGTCAACTTTAGTGTTATTCTAACCACTTAGTTATTTAGGTAGGTAATCCTTTCAATCATATCATAAATATATCTTATATAGTTTATTGGATAACCCTTTTCCCAAATCCATTTTATAGATATAAGATCAATTGTATTCATATAGTGTCTTATCTCATAAAGGTTCGCAACTAAGCATAACCCAAATCTCATAACAAGATTTTATTTCCTAACTCTTATGAATAACCATTTACACCATACCTGATATAAGATAATCCATGGCCACCTAGGTTTTTCATGAACCTACCTGGTTGTATGTTCGAGGTGTAGATATGTGTTTACTTTTGAAGTAATTTAAACAATAGTATTTTTAATAGGATTTAATCTCACTATATAATCTCATGTTATTCCCTTTACATGTATGTATGATTCTAATGATTTAGTTTAGAATCATATTCCTCCCACAAACATAATATATAGAAACCATATTGATATGTTACTCTTTACACAACTCATAGCTTGTGTTACTAACACAAATTAAAAATATAACTCTATTCATATAGATCCAAATGAATTTAATGCATAAGGTACGTGAAACTCTTTCATTTAAAGACTTATAATTATATAAAAACAGGAGTCCTTGTATGATTATGTCTGGAGCCACAGATAGTAAATATTCACTTTTCTACTTAAGGCATAAGCCTTAAGGCTAGTAAAAATTCTCACCCAAAGTCCCTTTACCCAAGGATTGAGATCTGAATTATAATATAACTATAACATATAATATGTAAAAAAACGTAATCAATGACATAATTCATGTTTATAACTCAATCCAATCCAAATTTTAGTTACCTAGCATGTAACTACTTATATGCATGTATGGAAATTTGTACAATATGATTGTCAATTTAAACAAAATCAAACAGAAAAATTAATAATAAATAAATTATACATATGAATAAAGAAGAAAATAACTTTTAAATAAATAAAAAATTGACATATTTAAACTTGATAAAAACATTTATGAACAATTCCTAAATATATCTAAAAACACTTTTTAATTATTTATTTAATATGGACAATTCATAGTCTTGAGTAAAAATAAACATTTTATATTTATTCCCAATATAAACTCTTTCATATTATTCATTATATGACCTTTACTTAAATATATGATACTAAATGAAATATAAATATTTTATATTTCAATTATTTTATATAAATAATTTATATAATCAAAATATCATATATTAAAATTATTTAAACATTGATGAAATAAATCATCAAAAATCACTTTGATGTGTTTTAAATAATGTTTACTAATAATACCATTAATTTAAATAATTCATATTGATTTATTGTGAATAATTCATAATTTAAATGTAAAAACTATTGTATTTTTTTCATATTTTATATTTTAAGAACTATTTATAAATAACTCTTATATTTTCTAAATAAAAAATTTACTTATAAATTATAAGGCATTCAATATAAAAGGTTAAACGTATTTCAATATTAATATTTTCTGGATATTTATTTAATAAGTGTTTATTTAATTAATTATAAACATTTTATAATTAATTAATTTATAAACACCTTTATAAATTAAAAAATATCCCAAAATATATTTTTCTATAATTGATAAATAACATATAAATTATATAACTCAATTCATATTTGAATTTTAGGAAAATTCATTTTTCCATTTTTAAATCCTATGTATGATTAAAACCAATCAATTCAAATTTCATGGGATTAAAAATGTGGGATGGTTAGCCTATTATTACAAAGATATTATCTAAGGATATAGTATCTCATGTGAGAATGACTTCAGATTCCTAAAGCCAATATGATATTAAACATGTGTGGTCAGGAACCTTCATAGGACTAACTTGCGCATATCAGGTTAGATTAAATCGATTCATATGGGTCATTTAAGGTGATAAATCACATTATAGGACCTTTGTGAGATGAGATTCATACAAAATGGCATGAATTCCATTAAAATTATCGTTGTGTGACATAAATACAGTATTATTATTACATGTGTTATGGCCCATGTAAGAATAATCTAGAACTCATGTATGATTAAACTAATGTTGGTGACACCTATTTAGGATTAAACCTGGCATGTCATAATATTAATTCAATTTATCCCATTTAAAATTAACCATGTAGTTCATTTTTTAGGATAGAAATTGGACAAAAGTATGATTAACCTATTAGGCATATATGATATCACTATATCATAAAGAAGCTACTACACAATGTTTTTGTAGAAAACAAGAAAAATTCATCTTAAAATTTATTTCATGAATTAAACCACATGAAATGGATTTGATACCACTATTAGGTAGTTATAACACCTTCTCTCATATGAAAATTTCCAAATTTTCATTTATATGAACCTATCAAAGCACTTCACTTCCTCAACTCCTTGGGCTTGCAGCTCTTTACATCACAATGGAGCTCTTGGGTGATGAGTCATAATTTATCATCGTTCATATGCAAGAGTTCCCTTGAATTGGTAAATTCTTTAATATTTTCTTTGATACCACTATTGGGTTTCGTAGCATCTAAAAACACTCATTAAACATAGTGTAAGAAATAAATAAACATAAACATAGATCAACTATGTCAAAATACCTAAAAACTTGTGTATTGTAAATGAAGATACTATTTTGCATACAATACACCAGTGAACATAATAGAAACCATATGTATCCATGATTGATGAAGACTATAATGGAGGAATATAAAATATATCCTTCCTCTATGGTTTATCTGTAGGAGGAAATAATTACATGAATAGTTTGGGTGAGACTCTGCTTCCATCATGACATGCTTATAACACCCTAAACCTATACACTAGGATCTAGTGATAAAAAATAAAATTTACATATTTACTTTGATACCAACTTAAGATACCAAAACATAAACTTCCTTAATTACATTTTCAAAATAAAAAAACAACTCACTTACATCTCGATAAAAAATTATGTTCAGAGTTTTAGAGAGTTAAGAAAACCCATTACTTAACAAAAATTGTATCTTTCTCATCCAATGGATATTTTCCCATTATACCTAGGATTTCTTATCCAATAACAAGCCTTCAACCTCTACCAAAAAAATTCCCACACATGATACCCCTGTAGTAATATCATACATAGTACTATTTTTTATAACCTAGGGACATAGAAACATAAGAACGGTGATATCAAACACTCAATAACATCAAACAAAGGTATAATATATCTAAGATCATAATTGAGAATAAGATGATAATATAGGTATTAGAGAATAAAAAAATACTTGGATATAACATAATATAGTCATAACCAAAAAAGAATATTGTAGTTTATTTTTAATTCCATAGATCAAAAATTCCATAAAACAATCCCGTAAAAAATATTAGAAGAACAATCATGAATATTTATTTGGAAAGCATAAGAACTCCTGAAAAAAAATATTTTATTTAAAAATTAACTATTTACCTTTATAAGCTCATAAAATTTCCTTATATTATAAAGCCATTTTATTATCAAAATATTTCCATTAAGTATCATAGAAATCATAGAAAACCCATGCAGAGATCTTGGGACATTATCCTTACAACCACCCTTACATAGGAATACCTTCACTACAGATTCAAACTTGTCTCTTCATGAGAAAATATCATTAACCAATGCATTCGATGGTTATATCAGACCCACCTATCATAATAAAAAAATTTCCAAGAATTATAACAAGAATAAAACTCATAGGAGTTTTCAATTTCATAATAAAACTCATAAAAACATTAATCATTCCTTCAATGATTAATTAGCACCTAAAAAAGAAACAGGTTTCATGAAAAAATCCGTAAAATATCATTATAATATATCAAGATAAATAGATTAGATGAAATCATTATAAAATATACCCATAAATGCACAAGAATCCTTAAAAGGTGTAAGAATGTATTAATAAAACCTTTATGAAATAATTTGAAATATAATTCAAAAAATAAGAATAAATATCCTTTTCTTCTCGTAACCCTATATAAAATAAAAAATTAATAGAAAAATGAGAAAAAGATTATCTTTGAAAAACCATCAAAAAATGGAAAATTAAATATATAATTATGAAATTTCATGGTGGTGGTAAAATAAATTTATTTCATATATGGTAAAAACATTCATTTTCACTTTTATAAAGAGAGACAAAATAGACCCATGCATAAAATGTTAAAAAGGTCCCTTTTAAAAAAAATTAAAATAAAGTGAGGTATAGTTGAAAATGAACTTTAAAAATATTTTTTGTATAAATAATAACATTCTATAAATGTTTCAGATAACACATACATGAAATATAAAGAGTTTAAAACATTTAAATTAAGGTTTTAAAGAAAATGCCTTATGACTTCTAAAATAAAAATCCATTTTGAATGAAAAATCTTGGAGATGAACTTAAAATTACATGATTATAAATATTTTCATGATATTATATGTCAAAGCAGTAGTATATACACCATATAAATGAATATATATACATAAATAAAAACATGTATCAAGGAAAGAAGTTTTAGATTAGTAACCCTTAAAACATTGGTAAAGCTTGAATAAAAAATCCATTGAATTAATGAACTTAATATGATTCTATAAAACCCATGATTTCTAGTAAATAATATGAAAAAAATAATATTTTAATAATTAAACCACATAAAATAAATCGTAGTTTGAAATATAAAACATGTCTCAAGGAATTGAATATTAAGACCATGAACCATTATAAATAATGTATCATTTGAAGTAAAAAAAAATAAATGATGTGATTATGTAAAACAAATTTAAATACACATAAAACAAATTTAAATACAACAAAAACAATCATAGATCATAAAACACATAATCTTGGTATAACATAGTCAATGAATAAGTCATACAACCCAATGAAAGGAAATTGAGTTCAAACCCTCTTTACATTAAACTTCCACTTAGACAGATGTGCTCCAACCTCTAGTTTAATACACATGTTTTCTATATATGTTCTGATTTGGTGGTTTAGGTCCCTATAACTTGGTAATGGTTTCATCATCTCTATAAATTAAATATTTTATAATTATCATGTTTAAAAATTTAACATAATTTTATAATAATCTATGTAAAGAGGTCATTAAAATGAAATACATTGTTTCATGGAGATGGTAGTCTGTAATTACACTAGAGTAACATTTCATTTTTCTAATGGATACAAAAGAAATAAATTAGAAACTTTTTAACTTTATATAAATATAATAATATTATAAATGAAACCTTCCAATCTGGGATTCACTTAACATGTTCCCCGAGCCGATGGGTCACATGGCCTCAAGCGCCCCTCCTCATGCTCCAGAGGCTACCGACTAGAAGAGAGGGTGTAAAGGTGGTACAATGGGGTGACTATACCATCAAGTCAGAGTATCACAGTTGATAAAACCAATAATAATCAATAATAATTTATATATATTAATACAGGATCAATAAATTGTGGAAGCATAAACAAATAATTGAATAAGTAAGTAGTGAAGGAAATAAAAAACTGAAAAACTCATAATATAATCAGAAGACTCTATGGTAGTATTTGATACTTGGTTGTATGAAAAGATGCAACACAAAAAGGGAGTAGAGAAATACAAACATTCTATAAAATAATACAAAAAGAAAAAATCTGATCCATAAGCATCCCGAGCTAAATCCTGGTCCTCTTCTCTTAAGATCCAACTGCAAAGAGGCAAGTCAACAACATATAGAAGGAATATTTCCCTTGTCCATACCTTTATTCAAACAATATTCTTGGGTTCAAAGGGTAGCCTAAGTATAGAGTGAGATCAAAAATTTAGTAGGACACCACCAATGTTGTCTACATGTAGTCTGAGTAGTCACTACTTGAAAAATGACCAATAGTCAGAGACATATGTCCACAATTTAATTGGTATGTGGGTATAGGTTAAAATATAGAAATTTTTATTTAAATACCATGGATTTAGAATAGATATACCCAAAGTAATATCATTTCACATGAAAACAACATCCCTTAGTTTTTATCCTCACTCGGGGATTTCCTCTCCCACTCACCCACTAGCTGAATCCCTCTCTTGAATCCCTTATCCTCTTATCATCACTTGACTAATTTTTCCCTCATATGAACCTCTTCAGATTCATTTTTATGGTTCTTCCACCACTAAATGTCCCCTGTGTTTAAGAATCCTCCATTCATGGATTCTCTATTCATAGTTTCTTCATTAATAGCTTCTTTATTTGTGGTTCCTCCATACCTTGTGCGTTCTTCCCCTCCCCCATACCCTTCATTAGTAATTCCTCCTCCATTAGATGTGTCATCTGGTGCTTCCCCTATTCGCGATATAGTTCCCCATCCTCCTCACAATTGAAATTACCCTACCTAACTCTTGATATCATGAAGAACCTAATCGATTCCCTACTCTCATGAAATCAAATCATGCAAAAGAACCCTACCCCTCCCTTACTCCCTTCTCTCGCACATAGGGTTACTCGCTCCTTGATCTCATAGATGAACTCTTCTAGAAAATTTATACAACTCAAATCACTGTAATACAGTACTTTTCAACACAATAGGTGAGTTCCCTTTTTTCTTATATTTTACCACTATTGAATTTTGCATCTAATTAAAAAATTATATACTTATTCCTATTGCATACTATATATTTTGGGTTTTTCATATTTGGAATACTATATATTTGGTTTTTTCATATTTTACATATTTTATATGAAAACTTCATAAGTTTTATATTAATTTTACATATGTTTTATATGAATGATGCATATCAACTATAGTAATATTATATATTAATATGAAAAAATATCTATCTTTTAATAGTTACCCATATCATAATGCATCCTCATCTACCATTAATTTATTTCTAAAAAAAATATTGAGATATTCATTTTAAATTATTTATGTCTTTAATATTGTAATTTGTATTTTCATAATCATAGATATATAATAGATTCCACAGAGGAATCTAGTTTAAATTATTATTATAAAAGGTATTTAAATTTTAAATCCTTTGTTTTACTTTTATTATAATGTTTTAAAATATTAGCATCTTTCTATTTTATTTTTAATACATGAGGAATCACTCATTAAATAAAATTTCATTGAGGTCAACATGGTGGAGTTTATATAAATGGGGATCTCCTTGAAAAATAATGGAGGATTATTATTATTATTTTCCCTGTTCATTACCATCTCTTCTTTCTTATTTATAAGTTCCTTAAGGGCTCAAATTTTTTAATTTATTATAGATTTTATTTTTAAAATCATAATGGTGTAGAAGTTTTATAATTTATTCCTTTAGTTTTTTTCTTATATTTTTTTTATATTCTAAGCCTAATGACATGTCGTTGTTATTTTTTTTGAAAATTAAATAATTTTATTTTCAATTGGAATAAAAAATAATTTTTAAATTTTAAATTTAGTCAATCATAACCTTTCATTTTTTGTATTGTGGTTATCATATAGGGGGATATTGTTTGGATAAAACCCATATTTTTTCCATATTTTTTTCTAAAAATCACAAAACATTTAATTTGGGAATGAATTAATATCAAATAATTATTTGATTTTTTTATGTGTAGAGTTATAGAATGAAATTATAATGTCCTTTAATGTTTTAAAATGTACTAATGGTCTGATATATTATATTTCTATGTTGAATAACAACCTATACACAATTGTGTGTTGTGGTAGTGAGTTGTATTGAAAACAACAGACTATCCATTTTGAAGTTAAATTCATGAAATAATGGAAGGATACATCGGGTGTTGTTTTGACTGGTTTAATAAAATAAAAAACCAATAATTATTGTTTTTTACCATGGATTTTTATAAATATGAAACAATTATTAGAAAAAATTCATTAGATACACGAGAGAGATTATTTTTTTAATCATTTTAATGTTTCGAGCAACCTCTTTCTAAGAGTGGATCTGATTTTATTTTCATTAGGGAGATTTTCATTGAGATTTCACTAGTGATGTTTCCATTGTAAAAGATATAATTATTTTATCTTTTAATTATTATTTGTATAATTATTGAGATCAAATAGATCTGGGATAGATCCTAATTTTTATGATCAATCATGATCAAGGGCTACTGGTGATAGGAGGATAGAGTTCATCTGATCCATTGAGAGCAAAAACTTTAATGCTTAGTATTAAATTTTTTATTTATTAGACCAGTCGAAGAATTTTTTTTCATGGAGAATAGAGTGTAAAAGGACTAGATATTGATATATACCAATGGGTTTTCAGTCGAGGAATATCTTGTTTAATAATTTATATACCTTGTCTTAGGTTATGAAGCACAAGTGACATAGTTATAAAAGTAAAGGGATTAATAGCTATATTTTTTTATTAATTGTTATCCTTTAGGGATATTTGAGTTGTTACCCAATACATTATTCATTTTTTTTATATTTCATTATATTTATAATTTCAATTCTTGACATTATATTTGATGAATGATTTTTTAATTTCCAATAGTTTTATTTTCCTTAGATTTATACTGTACTCTATTGTACTGTAATTTGATGAGATGAGTATATCATCTAGTCGGCATAAAAAAGACAAGGATGACTATTTTTTGTTTTTTGTTTTACAATTCTCACCCCATTATAGTTTCATATAATATCACATATAAACCAATAAAATAAAATTTTCTGTAAACTAAAATGGAAAAAAAAAATTAGTTTTATTTCAATAAAAACGATTGAAATATACTTTTTCATTATCACATTAGAGATAAAAATATTTTTAACCATTAAATTAATTATGTTTCACTTATTATAAACAAAACACACACTATATCATTTTGAGATATTTTTTACCCCTTTTAATAAAATCACTCAAGTGGTTATAGTCCTGAAGTATATACTTCATCCATGTTTGCAACTAGGTCTCTTAAGCTAAAACCATATTGTATTATTTTTACAAAACTAGTTAACAAGAGTTGTATTTATAGGTATAATTCCAATATCCTAGATAAAGAATCATATTCTTACTTCATCTTTTGAAAAATCAAAATCTATAATAAACTCATACTCTTCATTATAATATATTACCACTGGTTTCATAGATCACTTTTTTCACTAAACTCCTCTATTAATGGAAAAAATTCATATCATGATTGTAGCTTTAGATAATTCTTATTTGACTGATATCATGTTCAATATACCCCCTCATAACTAGTTTATCTGATCCTCTAAAAAAGTAACATATCCTTTTAATACCTAAAGAAATTAAATGTGGTCTTTATAACCAACAAATGTTTCTCTCTTAGGCCTTCTTGATATATAACAACAATGCGCAAGTAAAAGGAAACATCATTCCTATTACATAGCATGGCATAAATATAGGCCAATATCTAAGTCATAAGGTATTATACACATTCAATCTCTCTCTACATGTCTTTGAGGGAACATTTCCTTATAGATATTTATGTCATGTGATACAAGTGATAACCCGATCTTGGATTGTTCTATATTTTACCTTTTCAAATCCTTGACAATATATATAACATGAAATAGTCAATACATCCTCCTGGATTTATTATAGTATATCCTATTCTCTAGAACTTGAGTTGCAAAATTATTTCATTCATTGGAGAAATATTTTTCCACTTAAACTTAACTAACTATGTTACTAATATATTTTTTCCATATTTTATCAATATATTTCACTTATAAAACAATATATCTCCCAAAAATAACACATAGAAACATAGAAAAAAGTTATCATACAATAATTCAGTAACTAAATTGATCCATAAATTTATTTTTATAGTTTTTATATAATCAAAGTAGCTATTATGGAAAGAAAATAAAACACACTCTACCACTAATTAAAATAACATAACAAATAAAATAATGTAAAATCTAGTTCAGAAAAAAAAAACTACAGCCACTGGAAGCTTAATCACTCCTCAATTTATAGCACAAACCATATCTGGAAAATCTATAACATAGACTCCTCAATAATTAGTCTCTAACCAAGATAATAAAAATATATATATTCACCCCACAATAAATCAATACCATCCACCCAATTTATCATGCCAACTGTATCAAGCCTCAAACATAATTCCCTAGGTAAAATCACTAATATTGGTTTCAACATTCGCTATACTTTCTTAGAATATGAACTATTATATATATTATGAGGACATACCCGACCCAATGGATATCAACCTTGCCTATATGATTTTACCATTTTCTATGTATTTCCATGATCCATAAAATAATTAGAAAACTTAATGTCATTATAAGATAATGTCGTGTAAATCACCTCATTATATAAATGCATACGTGTTTCTTAAACAACAAATTCTATAGGCTTAGTCTTAAAATAATTTAAATTATCCCATTCCCAAGTGATATTTTTTGAAATAATAAATATATTTTCCATAGCCTTATCTGGATCCTTCTTTGATTCTATAAAAACTTACATGTTCTTCATATACACAGAGGGAATAATACATGGAAAGAAAATTATAAGGATATTTTCAAACCATAACCTTCTTACCAACCCCTATGACACCCACTGGTGTTAAATAAATAACCTATCCATGGAATTATTATCCCTTTACAATATTATTATTATAAGTAACACTAGATCTTATATCATGATTAACCTATTTAAGAGTAGTCATGACCAACTTAGGATGATCTAGACATGAAAATAAGGCATATCGGTTTCTAACCTGCATTTTCCCCATTTGGATTAGAATTGAATATGTAAATTATTCAATATTCCTAATTAGAACACCATTCATAGATTTTAAATTAGTATCATTTTGAGATTTAATCATATTTAATAGTATATATGAGTATAAACCCACAAAACCTAGACTAATTTCTTCTTTACTATCACTGGAATTCATAAATTTCCCTTTATGTAGATTATATGGATCCACCACTATTTCACTCCCTGTGGACCATGGATCATCCTTCCCCTTCAACTCCCCAAAATAGCTATAATTAATGACCATATAATTATGCTACTTTCTCTTATAATAATCAAACATAATTTATTTTATATATTCACTTCGATTAGAATAATCAACTACAAAAGTAATATTATTACATGTGAATCCCTTTATATAGGAATATTTAGACTTGTAAATCTTCTAATATGTATCTTCTTCCATGAAGATACATTGACATGGTATTGCTTATGTGCATATACCTTTATATGGATATAGAATTTTTCATTTTTCTAGACAAAATACATTTCAAATTGAAACTATTTAACCCACTCTATGGATTTCTATTCATCCTTAATATATTTTTATTATTATCCATAGATTTATATAAAAAGACTTTCCCTATATCATTAAAAACTACTATATCTAGAATACTATTTTTTGGGCATTTTTAAATAACATTAACATCTGACAATAAACCATTTTCTGAAGTCTTTTACTCTAATAGAATTATCCTTTTCCATTATATTGAATCCTAAGAAATATATCCTCTGTAACATTCTAATAAAAGTGTCTAATATTTTTATCTATAATATTTGGAATTCCTAGGATGAAAAAAATCTGAAATATCATACTATTGGAATTATTTGGTACCACAACATCATTATTTTAGATTTTACTTTTGTTTATTTAAAAAAATAGAAAATACTTCTATTCCATGCAATTTTCTCATATTTGGAATGAAAGTAGAAATAATTGGTTAGATCACCAATTTGGAAGAGGTTTCCACTTGTTCACCTACCATTGGTGATGACTCTTACGCCCTTTTAATTCTTGAAAATTCATGATTTTTTCTTAAAAAACTTCATTTTCATCATCACATAATTGGTTCACACATAATCAATTAAGTTTAGTCCCTTATACTTTGAGTACATATTTTCATTTTTACCATTGATTTTTTATCTATGTAGTTCCAACTCTCTTTATTTTTAAAGATATATCATTTCTTAATGTAATTTCTACTCATCATGACTTTTAATATTGACAAAAAAATGTGTGCCACCAATCATATATAAGGGAAATATTAGGGATGGAATCGAGGATTTAACTCTCTTATATGATTTCAATTAAACTTCTATAATGATTTATTTTTCTTCCATCATCCCCTTCTGAATTCCCATTCCTTTTTCATTATAGGAAATCTATTTAGGAATACTGGCCATGATTTCTTTAACACAGTGACCCTATTGGTCATACATAGGATAAAATTCTTAAAAAAGAACATAATTATTATATTTTTATAGATCTAATGAATATTTATTCATAGTCTTATTTCCTTGAAAATTTATTTTTTAATTCTCATAATTTCTCCCCCTAAATTCATGAATTCTCCTTAGTAATGAAATGTTGAAGTATAATGAGTAATATTTGTTCCAATAAATCCCATAATACCAATAGTAAAATATGAATTTATTTATTCCATATTGATAATAGTCACATCTATTGTATTGTTTTTTTAGTTTGAAAATTATAAGCCTATATTTTTTTTAGGGATACTGACATTATAGAGATATTATTCTCTTTTTTTATGTATAAGAGGGTTTCTCATTAATCCTCATGTCCCATATATGTCCAGATTTTTAATTTGAACTGGTATAGTTATAAACAAATGTTTTATTCAGATATTTACCAGAAAATGGTTTAACCTTATATTTTGAGCTCATTGGTTTGATATAATTTCATGAATATTTATTAACTATTATATCCTTCTAGGTGGATTGAGACTTTATTCTCCCTGGATTCAGTATCTAATTTCTTGGTGGCTTTTTATTCTATTTCATTTATGTTTCTTTATCCTGGTGATGGTGAGATCAATGGTGTTCCAATTCTATTTTATTTATATGTTGACAGCAGTGATAATGGTATGTCAGGTAGATATCCTTTCACTAAATGAATTTTTAAGGTTTGTGATACCAACATATACTATGCTCATGGCCTTTATACAGAGTTATGTTAAAGATAATTCTTGTTTATTTTTGTTCTTAAATTGCTTTACATTTATGGTTTCTATCAAAATTGATATAATTTACCAATTATCAAATTAGGATAAAATTGACGGTCTCGCCTAAAGTTATGTGCTAGTTTTTTACATTCCCTCTTATTTAATTATGTTCCTTCTGTTATCATAGTAGTTTCCTTCCATCATTTGGTGTGTTTTCATTATAATGGCTTGGCTATTATTATCCAAAATGATAAAATTTACAAATAAATAAATTTAAATACTTTGGATGTTCTATGTTTAATATATGATATGTGATTTTTTGTTTCCTTCTCTTATATAGTTTTTTTTTTGTTTCTTTGTTACTCATAATAATATCCAAACAAAATCTGGTGCCTTTATTATCATTGATGATATTTGTATAAAATGATTTAACCATTCATATTAAAGGTAATTTATTATCAACTTCTAATATAATTTTGTTGATAATTTGATGTAATGTTTTATTCATGTATATTCATGTAAATGAGTAAGTTAATCATCTATATTTATTTTATATATGATAAAACATGTTGGTTTCCTAATGATTATTATATGATCAAACTATGATGGTGTACTATGGTGGATATGTAGTATTATGGTCTAACTTATAGGTTCCTATAAGTACTAATAGATATTTCAATGATCTATTCCTTTTTTATATTTTCATTGTTGGTATGAGTCATATGCCTCTTTATTAAAACATTTTATATTTCATATATGTTTCTCATTCCTTTTTTATGCTATATTTTTAACTTTATAAAATGTTATTATTACTTTTTTACAAGTAGTTTTCAAGTGAAAGTGATGATGAGAAAAGGTCCATGTTCCATCGGATGGAAGAGGAAGTGGTAAACTTACAGGGATCTACAGCTAGATATAAAAATATCTATTTGATGTATAAGAAAGAACATATTGGATAAAGGAACAGTCTACATAAAGAATGAAATTCAAAGGCTTCAATGTATTCTTGGGATGTTTTTCATCCTAGCTAAAGTAGATGAGTTCATTCTTGAATTTTTTTATTCCTTAAATGACTTAAGATATATTATTTTAGTTTTTTTACTATTAACTAAGTTTCTTCAATTAAAGTTTGTATCTATGGTTATTTGTGGTCAGTTTCTTATTACTCATAGTTCTTAGTAATCTTATTATTTATTTCATGCATGATGCTCTTTATTATTTATTTCTCACTCTGTCATCATCGCACATGGATGTACCTAAGTTTAGATATTTAATATTCCTGAAAATTCATGTTGTAAATATAATAATATTATTCCCAGCTATATTTGAGTTTCCTGGGTCTACATTTCCACCCTATTACTCTTATGATTTTTTATTCTAGGATATCTCATTTTCACATGTTATGTATTACCATTATTTTGACACCACTTATTGAAAACTATTTTTAGCATTTATCACTTATGATAAGAAGTTATAAAAAATAAGTGGCATTTGTTCTATTTCTAAAAAACACTTGCACTTAAATGAATAATTTAATTGGGGAGAGAATAAGATATCAGTGAGGAGGAATAATTTTAAAAGAAAATATATAGATTTTTCCAATTATTCCATGTGAGTATATGTGAGAGAATGCTATTGAAACTAGATAACCCTAATGTTAATAAATGTGAAAAAATATCAAAAGATTACATGTTATTATTTTCCTATACAGGATGGAATTATTTTTTTAAATAGAATTAATTCCCTTCATATTTAGTATTATATTATATTATTTTAATGATATAATGATGACGCACAATCCCATTCAAAATCATTCCCATTTTAGTGATTGTCTAATGAACCACTATAACATCTTTTACTTTCTGTGGGTACTAAACTAGAGCATGTGATTAATTAGCTAGCCCATGAAGTTGCTAAGAAACATATATCCATTGAAGGAGATATGGTGGTTCCACCATCGGATAACTAATGGTTCAACTACCCCAAAGTTTTGCTTATATGGATTCACATTATCTTTTTACATAATTCTTTTGATTTGGATTTCTTCTTATGGATATGGGTAAATAAATTTTTTTACTTCATCTATTTGTTTTGTTTCTTCAGAAAAAACCATAGTTATAACTGATTTATAGGATCAATATGGATTTGACTCATGAATTATGGAAAAATCTGGGTTTATTATTCCCATACTTATCATCACGTAAGATCTTACCCTATATTTCCTTCTCCTTTGGATATTTTATCCACTGGAAGTGAATGTGTAACATTTTTCATGGAATTCAATCAGTTTTTTTATAGTAACAGAACCCTACCACTCTATGAAGTTGTGAGTTAGGTAAATAATTTAAGTATCCAAGCATTAACTAAGAGGAAATTAAGTAGTTTTTCCCTGTTATTTTGTTCTTGTTGTTTTTTATTGAATATGGGAACTTTTATTCAAGAGTGAAATATTTGAAGAACACATCCAATAAGGGATTGTGGGTTGGGTCCATAAGGGAAGAACAAACCAAGGATTCTGAATTGCTAGTGTGAATGGAAGCCAAGTCAAGTGAGTCCATTATAGGGGCATTCAAATGGATATGATGGTTCATATATGGTGTAATTATTTATCTTTGAGTCTTAGTTTTATCTTTTATGTAATCACACTTATGGAATTGTATGTTGAAAATATAAATATTTTCTTTTTCACTATTATAAATGAACTTACTCAAAATAATGAAAACATTTTTGTATGCTAAGATTCCCAAAATGTTTTTTCTAGAAATTGCAGGCTATATTCTCTAATAGAAGCTATGCCAATAGCTCTAGTTCCATGGTGGAAACTATGTCTATAAGTATAATGCTAAGGTTTCTAGTGTGGCACTAGAGCTATAGCCAAAATTTCAAACCATGGATATAGCTTTCAATGTAATAAACTATATACATAGTTGAAAATAGTGGATATAGGTCTATTCCTATTGTGGAAAACATAGTTATAGGTCTATAGTCATGGTTTAGAACTGTGGATATAACTGTGGTTTTATTTCCACTCCAATAAGAGCCATGATTTCCCAAACTCTGGGTTTTAGCGGTAGACGTAGTTTTAGAACCAATTGACATGGTTATAAATAGTTCATATAGCATAAATTTTTAATAGTGAGTGATTGTAATTAAACAGTGTATAGGTATAATAGAATAATAAATCAATACTGAAATAAATAACTAGGCCACTCAGGTTCCTAAAGGAAACATGATGGCTTTGCCTACTTCGGCTCATTTTCGGGAGTAGTATCTGAAAAGTTACTATATATATATGTTATTAATTATATAAAAAAAGTTTAAAATTATACTTCATACACCTATATAAACAAATTATGTGAAGATGTAAGTTTCCATATAGTTGGAATACTAGTGTCGGATGGACCGGAGCATAACTCAGACATCCATAACTAGTCCAACGAGTCTAAATTCTCTTTCAATATGGTACATGCCCTTTATCCTAATAGAGTAAGAGATGTCATGATTCAAAACATGGTATGGAAACTGAGCCACCATGGAAACACTATAATAATGGAACATGTCCCCTTAGCCCAATGTCTATATTGTATCACTAGTGTGAGATTCCATACTTTACACCTGATGTAAGGAATGTAATCATCCAATATGATCAACACCACTTACCATCGTACAAAGCCTCTATAAAGGTGTATACATTTATATTATAATACATGAGGCAAAAATATCATGATACTTATTATCAAGACCATATATATATTTAAGAAAGACATATAACCATTTTTATCATAATACATAAGGCATAACCTCTTATGCATGTCATTAACCATGTTAAATTCTATTTAAAACATTACAATTCATATGAATCATTTTATAATGCATAAAAAGTGAATGTCCTGACCATACCTTGGGGACATTCCATTTAAAAACAATTGATTCAATTTACCAAAACATGAAAAATTCACTTATAAGGCTCAAGGGGTCAATGGAGAAGTGACATGGGAAAAAAGTCAAAATCCAACTTGGGTAATTCAAACGATAAATGGTCAAAAAACCTAATAGGTGACTTGGGTTCCATTTTATACTCATGTATCAAGAGAAAATTCAATTAAATACTAATCCATTATCTCATTAGGAGTTCCAATCATTTTGTACCAATTTTCCATAATGGCCAATTCTACATGTCACACCCATGGGGTGGTCATATATAGTATGTGCAAACTCTAACCTACAAAACAAGATTCAATAAACATGTATCTAGGTAAAAGATTCAATTAAACATGAAAGAATAAACATAAAGGGGATGTTCAACAAATATAGGAATAGTTTGTAACTATGATATGAAAAAACTCAATGTGAAAACATCGGGACCAACTACCTTAAGGACTTAGACAATTCCATTCCTCACATCAGCCTCAGATTTGAAGTAGGATAGAAGATATATGACAAACGGTATAATGCCATAAAAATGAGGAAAATGTTCTTGAACCTAAATAGTAAAATTTATGTAAATATAAACTTTGATAGGAATTGAGAGACTAGGGGAGCCTACCGATGTAGATCCAATGCCTCAGACGGATTGTAGATCGGACACCAAATGAGAGTTCTAGCTTAATGCCTTGCTTTAAGAGTTTTGAGCTAAAATAGAAGGAAGAACCTTTGGATGGATGATATTAAAAGGAGAATAAGAAAAAATAAAAGGTAAATAGTTTTAAGTGGATAGAAAATGGACTTTTCACCCAATATGTGGGGTCGCACGGTTTAGGTGCACGGTTTTTAAAACCATGTGAAAATTGTGCCTAGTTGTCTGTAGAGAAGAGAACCTCGCAATGTTTGGTGCACAGTTTGACTAACCATGCAAAACCTATGAAAATAAACTTTATCCCATGTCTTCAACCAACTGCGTGGCCATGCACCCTGGGTCACACTATTTCAGACAAACCGTGTAGCCCAGTCGGTTTTTCCCATTTCGGAGGTCTGGGCTCCAAATGAGCCACGGACGCACCCAAGATCATCGTCATGTGATTAAACATAAATATTTGGTCCATTTAAGGAAATTAAAATTGAAAAAATAATGACACATACCTTCATTTAAAAGAATTTTCAATATAATAAATATCATATTTATTCATTAAGTTCAACCCTATAACTATCAATGTGGTACGGTAATGAAAAATAAAAGGTGTCGTTCATGAGAACAGTTGTTCGCTTGTATACAAGAACTGCCTTTCCATTTTCTAATGGATAATAGGTAAAAATCTGTATAATATTTTATATTTTAATAATCATAATTATGTTATAAATATCATACATATTCATTAATTATATCATTTTTAGTATCCATGTGATATGGTGATGAAAAATGATTTACATTGCAATATAGAGGTTGTAGTTTGTACCTATGTGTGAGCAATGATTTCATTTTCTATATAATGTGAAGGATATAGAAAAATTTTATACCAAAAACATAAGAAAAATTAATTATATTTAATATACATATTTCATTATATTATTATAGTTATAAAAGATTTGACAAAGGTGCAAGATGAAGAAACTTGAAATAAATCGGTAGAGACAATTAACTTTTCTTTTGATATCCTCCTTTCAATAGAACTTACGACATCTAGAGGATATGTTTATGGTTACGCCATGGGAATCATAATGTGATATGTTATGTTTTAGGGGGTTTTCTGAATAAGTTTTACTGAAAACAAAATTCATATTTTCCTTTTAAAATATTAGATTAAACCAATTTTTATAAGAAATAAGTAATGGTGTTTTCATAAATATTAAGACTTTAAGGTCATTGAAAATAATTTTAAAAATTAAATGTATCTCAAAAATGTACCATGGATTAAATTTTAAATGATTTTCCATCATACATGTCATCTTATAATATTTTTATTATCTTTAAAACAATTAATAAAGTGTCATTTACCATTAAATATATTTAAATTAATTTTTAAGACTATTCACATAATTTGACTTTAAAGACATTAATATAAGAATGGAGTTAAAATATAAACATTTAAATAATAAATTATCCTTAATAAGTATCTATAAAATTCATTTAACAAAAAAAGTCATCCAAACATAATAACTTTCAATGTTTTTAAAATCATTAAGATGATTTTTCTACATCTTGCACAAGCATTGTGTCAACGTTGAGTAAGAATTTTAGATCATTATAATATTTTTAAAATAAAAATGGATTTAATAACATGAATAAAATTTCATACCCATAATTTTAATTATCTATATTCATACAAAAATTATTTTTCCCTTATCATTACCATAAAAATATATTTAAAATATTAAGTGAGTGAGAGTGACATTTTTGTAAGTATTATATCTTAATATAAAAAATGAATTTTGTTATTAAGGAAAGTAAGTCCAAATTTGAAAATAAAAATGGCATTTAAGATAAATTTTACGTCAATAAAGGACTCACACACTCGTTTAAATAATATTTTTTCATATTTTAAGGCATTAACCCTTGATTTAATAATTTTACCTTATTTTACCCTTACTATGGTAACTTTATTTTTACCTTGGGAACTTATTCTTATGACTAAAAATGACATTAACCAAATTAATTAATTTTAATATGTTTATTACAACTATTAAATCCATTTTTTGTGATTAAATTTTTAAAATTGGTGGAAATTAATTCTAATATAAGTACTTATTTAGGCCAAAGATTCTTGAGTAGTGGTTCTTCCCATGATTTTATTTACTTATTATTAAATTCGTAAAGGTTATTTTACATTATATTCATTCCAAAAATAGATGTAATCACTGAACTACCACATTAAATGTGACACCTAGAAAATCCATTTTCTTATTTATATTAATGCGTATAATTTATCCCTTTAGTTCAATGTTTCCCGAAGTAAAATTATAGGTTTTTTATAAATTTTTATGGTTTGAGTGGTTTAGTAACATAGTTTAGGAAATCATTAAATATAAACCGTGTGATTTGGGTTGATTTGGACAATGGTGACCATATGGTCACTGTATGGTTTGGTAAATTGTGAGAGTAAATTGTGTGACCTACTCTATTTTGGGAATTATTTTTCATTTATAGTTTTTTTTTATTTGGGGAGTCTCCCAAAATCTCTCCTCACTCATACAACATTACCTAAGAACCTCCAAAATTCATATCTTCCTCTTACAAACCACACCAAGGTGGAATTGGTGGGATTTCTTGGTGGGATTTTATCCACATCGAAAGGTCAGGTATTCTCCTTCCCTATTATCTAAGTTTCTTCCAATTTATCCCATATTCACTAACCCAAATGGACATAGTTTGATGATTTTATTTTTCCAGGATTTATGTATTGGTATTTTTTCTTTCTAAGGTTTGTGATCTATCTTATGATAGCTATTCTAGTGGTTTCCATTGAAGATAGCATGGTTTCATATCTTGAGGTATTTTTTTCTGTTATATTACTTTTTATTGAAGTGTTACTTAAATATTAATACTATAAAAGTGTTTTTTATATAAAATAATGATTTATATGATTCATAGATTGTGTTATTATAGGTTTTTCATTCTTTTTTGGGGTTTTCCCTTTGAAAAAATTTTAATTTTCATATTCAAATGACACTTTGTTTTCAAATGGTATTTTATATATTTTAAGTATTTAATAAAATTATATTTGTAGTTTTCTGTAATAAAAATTATTAGTTCATGTTTATTTGGGATCATTTTCATTTATAAAGTAGAGTGTTACATAGTTTAAAGAGGTCTACTTATTTTAAAAAGGGTGTTTTTATGGATTAAATGGGGTTGTTTTATTTTAAAAAAAATTGTTATCCCTTTATGGGAATGTATTTAACGTCATGATCGTTTAGTGATTCCCTTCATTTGTTTATGACTATGATTTTGTATAATTTTTTTCCATTGTATTTATAATTTTTCCAAAGTGGTTTTCAAAAATGTATTTCCAAAGGTGTAGTTCTTGGTTTCAAGGAAAAGGCATGTTTGGAATTTTGTGTGAAAGGTGAATTTTATTGCATAATGCTTACACCATAGATGATTCATAATATAATAACTTGTTTATGACTAGGTGAATCTATTAATAGTTATAAAAATTGTGATTTATTTTTATATTATTTGGGTTTGGGTTTCGGGTTTGAATGGGGTGTGTTTGAGGTGTAAAGTATTTGGTTATTGTATTTTATTTCCTTTGGGATATGTGATTGTCATGTGAGTGAAATTATATTAATAGCATACTACTTTTTTTAGTTATGACATGAGGAATATTAGGACAATAAATGGAGAATTGAGGGATTTTATGTATTCAAGTTGATATTTATGCACTCATTAGTAACTCCCGCCCGAATGGCCCAAAGGCCTTCTTTTTTATTTTATTATGGATAATCCCCCTTTTAAGGGTTGAAGGGGAACCCGTACATGACCCAAAGACCCAAGGTACAAGGCCCGAATGACTCGCAATACATGACCCGAAGGCCCAGAGGCATACCATGCCCAATACATGACCCGTAGGCCCAGCCCACTTGAAATGCCCCTCCCCAGCTTCTGTGTCATTGATCATCTAGCTCCCCACCTTGCATTTCTGATCGGCTAGAATTTCCCCATACAAATATGCATGTTTCCTGGTCCTGATGGTGGTTTCCATTCACTATCATTCTTCTAATTTGGTTAACTCTATATATGGTGTTTTCTACTCATATTGCTCTGATCCACTTCTGGGGCTTATTCAGTGTGAACTAGGCTACTCCATGGTCTTTGTGGCCCTAAGGTTATGTGGCCTAAAGTCCTTTGATGACTTGAATACCCTTGAGACCCGTAGGCCTAAACCGGTGGCCTGAATGACAATTTGGTGAATAGTTCTGGCTGTTACCATACTGAACAGTAGCTGCTACAGTACTCGGAAATTCGCCTCCACCCGGTTTTGAACCTCGGTCTCTTGGATGCCAAGAAGGATCCCTTACCACTCGGGTACATGCTCGTGGGCCATTAGTAACTCCAAGTTGAATTCTATGACTAGTATAGGGGTGTTACTAATGAGACCTATAAAAGTTGTTTGTGTGATGGGTTGTGAGACTGTTAACATGTCGGTAGTTGGCTATACTTTTTTTGCATCTTTCACTTGTCCCATTAGACTATGTGGTACCTTACTCATGATGTGAATCTTATTTCATTTCTCTTTTTTGTTTATTGTAATGTGAGTTACTTATCTCTCATTTGATTCTACTTCAATATATGTGTTATTAATGATTGAACATTATTTTTGAAGGGATTTCCATGTGTTATTATTTTAATTTTTTTATGAATATTTATGTATTTTTATTTATTATGTTTTCCCCTTTCCTCTTTACTCATATTTTAATAGTATGTGTGCTAAATTTTTAAAAGCGAGAAAATAGTATCATTGTTTTAAATTCAAGATATTGTGAATTTCTTTTAAAAAATTTAAACTATGTGAGTGTTTGTTTTCAAAATGGGTTTTTTTTTAAAAAAATAAAGGTTTAATTATTTCATTTTTAAATTCATGTTGATTTTAAAAGGTAATGGTTGTTTTTTGAAATTATGTTTACTTGCTATGTCATTTATAAGATTTTTTTTATAAATGGTGTGTCTTAAGAAATGATATAAAGTATTTTTGGTTTTATTTCTATTTTTTGTGTACAAAATGAAGATTTATTTTTCTATAAATTTAAAACTAGTAAACTTGGTTTCTTTATAAAATGAAGGTAATGAACTCATGGTGGTCACATAATAGATTCTTTGTCACACCCTACATATACACATTAGTGGCTAGGTAGTATCTATATTTTCTCCAAGTTATTAGGTTAAGGCTTTTAGGTTGGTTTTCTACCACTCTCAATTGGTAAGTGGGTAATGTAGGTTATGTTGGTTACTCAAGGGTCATATGGTGATTTAGGGGTTTGTATTCCAAGTTTAATGGACCAGTGAGTCATGTGGTGTATCATACTCTCTAAACTCAAGCTTTTTTTAGCTTTGCTTCTTTATTTTGGTTTTCAAAATATTTATCAAAAATTGTTTCATTTATGTGATAAAAAATTTTGGAAAAATATTTGGGTATCATTTATTTTTTTATTCCATGTTTGTATGTATTTATTTTAGAATTTATTATTCAATTTGGTACAAATTTACGAATCATAGAGACTTCATTTTAGTTCTTGGTTAGAACTAGATATTGATACAAGTTTTACTTGAGGGTGAAATCAATCACACATGTTCACATGTGATACCTTGGGCTTTGTTTCCAACTTGGGGTGATTGGTATTGCACCTCAATCCTTGGGGCGGAACAACTCAAGTGACAAGTTGGGTTGACTAGGGCCAGTTCACTACAAAACTACATTATAGGCCTCTTATTATTTGTTTTTTTGATGGTAGATATCAGTTAATACCAATGGAAACTAAGTATCAGGTGCGGAGGAGTGCTTGGCTAGCACATCCTCATGACAAACCTCAAGTTTCCATGTTTTTTTAAGAGCTTTCTTTTGAATTCGGGATAAATGGTTATTTTTTCATGAGATATTTTAATTTGGTTTTATATTAATTGTATGTTATAATATACCTCTATAATACATATTTTAAAATTCTTAGTTTCAAAGTTAAACTGGAGGTAATCTAGGGGAGTATAGGTAAGGTATATGGTCTATCAAACCATGCATGGGCCACGCAATCCGTTCTAGAAAACTGCTAGTGGAACTCACACAGTTGGTTCATGGTCTAAAAAATTGTTCAACAAAACCATGCAAAATGGATACATTTTTGTAAATCCCCCCACCCTTTAATTATTTTATCCCATATTGTGTATGATGAAGATTTTTTGTAAGTAACCAAGTGACTCTTATGGAGTTTTAAATCTTGTTTGATTAAATTTTAAAAGAAATGTTTTATGCTATCGTATTTATGTTATATTTGAAATCCATTTTTTGTTCTTGAGTTGCTCTGGTGAAATTGTTTTTAACTCTTTCACAAATTATTTTTTTGGATCAAATGATGTGGGGTCGTACAGTTTTCAAGGAAAACAATTTTTAATAACCTGAGATTTTGGACCCTTTAAATCAATACAATCTTCAATAGCTTATGTCACACACAATACCAAACTAATGAATCACAATAATAAAAAAAACTTTGACATATTAAAATTACATGAAGAATACAATCATTAGTATATGAAAATATAATAACCAATTAAAATAATTATATATTGTTATTTTTCTTCCCTTTAGAAGATCCATTTAAAAAAGGTATTTTATTTTTCATTAATAAATTAAATTTAACATGGCCAAAATTTTATTATAATAGGTAAAATTAAAATTTATAAATTAATATTTCAATATTCGATTATATAGAAATTTATATGAAATAAGATTAAAAAAAACATTTTAAAAAGGATATTTTTTTAATAAAATAATTTTTCATTATATATTTTCTCCATTTAAAAAAATTATAAATTTAGGGACATTAATTTGAAAAAAAATAACTTCATTTTTGAATAAAAATGTCAATATTATTTTAGTATGAATTTTTTATATTTTAATAAAATAATTGATTTTTAGGTGAATATATAAAAAATACTAATTTTGTTAATATAGCCTCTTTTATGACATTATCATAACATAATAATGCCTTAAAATTTTTTTAAAAAAATTATTAAAAAATATATTAAATAAATAATTTAACAATACTATTTTGAATTTATAAAAATCATGTTTAATGTTTTGGAAACTTAAGTAATATTTTACTTTAAAATCTATTTTTATTCACTAATATTAAAAATTAGTTTTCATCAATTGGATAAATTAAATATAAAAAATGGATTCCATATTTAAGATCAGAATTTTTATATTATTTAATAAGTATAATATTATTGTTAGGCATAAAATTATGAATACTAAGATTAATTTTAAGGTCTATGATAATGGTGAATGTGTTATTTTCAATGAATTTTTTTATTAAAATTGTGTAATTTTTATTTAATAAATTTAATTTATCTATTTTATATAATTAATATCATATTTTTTTACACATATATAAAAATATATTATCCCTAATATATTTGTTAATAAATTATATATACGATTAAGAATACTTAATAGTGAAAACAAATAAAATTGTATAAAATAATTTTTCTATATATTAATTATTTTAATTTAAAAGATAATTTTATATTATTTAAAAATATAATTAGATTATATGGATCATAATTTTTGATTCATTACACCAAAATTTAGTAATTAAGGTTATCTTATATTTTTATTAAATCAAAAATTACTTGGGTGAAAATGAGTAACCACAGTAAAAACAAGAAAAAAGAAAAAAGAAAAAAATAAGGATAAATGACTTAAAACATGTTTTCAACACGTTTTAAACAAAATATAGGATTTATAAACCTTATGTCACCCCATAATCCAATATTTCCCACTTTTGGAAACATTTACCGTTGAATAGTGTCATTCCATTATTGAAAAACAACGGATGTTAAAATATTCCCTTTTCCTCCCTTATAAAAGGGGATCACTTCATCCCTCTCAAAGTTACGCATCCCCATAAAAATTTCCTTGAACCCCTATCCAATTTTCCTCTCTTAAAATTAATTTTCAGGACTTAAATTCCTCAGTCACCATAATTTATCCTTTGTGCTTTATTTCCAAGGAGACTTTCAGGGGAAACTTTGGGGTCTTAAAGTTAGTATTGCTTAATCTTTATCTTTTTATTCTTAAACATTCTATTATAAAACTACCATATATATAGTAATATAATGAGATTGGTTTCATTATTATACTAATTTTTTATTATATTAATTTAAAAACCCCTTTTTTCTTTCCATCCACTAAGAAAAACAAAAGAACATCGATCATACATATGTGAGGACTACTACCTCCATGAGATGACGTATTTTGTTTTCCATAATCACCTAAAATAAATGAATTTAAAAATGTATTTATAGTAAAAAATAATTTTTTTATGAAACTATAAAAATTATATAAATATAAATTTGTACATTTGATAAGTGATAATAACATTAAATGGTCAAAGTAAACATAACCACCTAAAATGAACATATTAGAGTGCATTTCCAAATCAGAGTTCATTTTATAAAAACCTACATTACTATATAAATTTTATAATAATATAATAATAAAGTAAATACACTCATATAATTATGAGAGATTATGAGGTTACTTTAGAGAACATTTAACTGTGTTCAACATACAAAATTTGTTACATAAAAATTTCCCAAACCACCTCAAATGACTAACATAAGAAAACATTTTATAATAAAAAATAGTATTTGATAATAAATTTTCCTTAGTAAATAAAATATATATATGAATAATATTATTAATAAGTTATCTAATAAACTTAATTTTATTATTTAGGAAGTTGATTTCATGTGCAGAGTGAATTAGGAACAAAGTAAGGGTTTACTATAACTCGAATTTTCATTCATTGAGTTACAAACTTTCTTATGAAAATATATAGATCCAAGTTTTCTTCATTCTACATAAAAAATAATTTGTAGTTTAAATTATCCTTATTTTTTTTGGTTTTAGAATTCTTCCTTATAATCTTTTTATTAAATTGTTTTACCGAAAATATTATGTTACTTGTAAGGATTTATTGTCTCAATTCCCTTTTATTAAGGCATACATTCATGTTTAGAAAATAATCTTATTTGACATGGTATAACCAATTCCCATTAAATTATTTCATAAAAAATAATCCTTAATCATGTGTCTTAAAATTTCATTTCATAATTACTCATTCACATCCTTTCAATCCAGTTACAACTCAAGTTATAAGGGGTTTTTATCTAAAACTTTCTTCTTTGAGATGTGTTAATAATATACACCTAATTATGTTTATATGGTCTATATGATACCTATTTTATTTATTATTACATAAAATATCCATAATTAATGTTATTATGTGTTCAATTTTGTAACATCCCGGTTCTAGAAGCCACCCAGAAGTGCCCCCATACCTGGTTGGTCACATGGCATCAAACACATTTCCCCGAACGCTAGAGGTTGCTGACTAGAACCGAGGGTATTGGATGTGATAGTGGGGAAACTATGCCATCATTAGCAGAGTACATAGTGGATGTAAATACATACATACAAGAGCGGAAGTAGTAATAATGACATACATCAGTAACAGCAGAAAACTGAAAGAATAAACTGGAGTACATATATAAAATGATGCATGATACATATGTCTAGGAAAACTTCCAAACAAGTCACAATGATGAAATACAATAGTTCTAAACCAAAGTGAAATAGAAATCAGATAAACTCCTCAGTATCGCAAGCCATATCTTGGTCCCAAGATCTCCATCTCCGCAGCATATCATGTACCTGAAGTATAGGGGTGCTTACCATTATCTATACCTACAACAATATAATCTTTTTGGGAAAAAAATAATATCCCAAACAGGGTGTGAGACTAAATCCTAGTAGGAAACCACCTGAAGATTTGTGCCTAATATTCCGTGAATATATGGTAGGTAAAAGTGTAGAAAATAGTAAACAGGAAAGTGATCGGTAGTAAACAATCCACAGTTTCAATATCAAGAAACAGCGAAACAAACAACTAAACCTCATACAGGTAACCCTCTAGGTAGTGCACTCAGCCTAACCCCTATGGTTCCATCATAAGAATATATAAAGACTCTATGAGGAAGCGCTCACAGTCAATTACCCTTATAGTCAAAGGTAAAGCAAGACTCTCTGAGGAAGCTCACACAGTCAATTCCCCGTATAGTCTAAGGTATTCAAGGACTCTCTGAGTAATCTTACACGGTCAATTCCCCTTATGGCCCCAAGTTCTAGGACTCTCTGAGGAAGCTCACACAGTCAATTCCCCTAATATCCCAGGTTGTTCGATTAAAACAAATACTCTCTGAGGAAGCTCACATGGTCAATCCCCATATAGTATAAAGAAATCAAGGACTCTATGAGGAAACTCACTCGGTCAATTCCCCTTATAGCCCCAAGTGGTCCTTGGCTCTCTGAGGATGCTCACTCGGTCAATCCCCCTTATATCCTAATGTTCTCAAAGACTCTATGAGGAAGCTCACTTGGTCAGTTCCCATTATAGTCTACTACACCAGGTTCTCACGGCCTTGTGTAGGTCAACAGGAATAGCAGTGCGATATGGACAAATTAAGCCTACAGAACTACTTGGATAATAGTCTATAGAAAATCAACCATGTCAGAATACAAACTCTCCATCCTATAGCAACAGGCATGGAAAACAGGAAAGGTAGTTGAACTGGCTAAACATGACCAAACGGCCGTAAACAGAACATGCAAGGGAAAAACATCCAAAGCAAAGAAATCAACCCTATTCATATCCAAATAACCTCTACATAAGCATGCAAGCATAGCAGGAAATCAAAAGGGTAAAACAGTAAACACGCAATACCCCGTTCAAGGGTATTGGTGGAATTTTCACATAATACTCAATGACTTTGAACGGAAAGTCACAAACCATCTACCTCAAAGGTTTTGAAGAAAACCCCAACAAACAAATAACTCACAAGAAACTGAGTTGATTCCCCAAGAACCTGCCTTAGATCTCCTCTCCTGACAAGACTAAGACCAAAACTCATTAAATTTGTCATCCACACACTTATATCTACCCATAACAGGTGTATATCTAAGAAATTGAGAGAATAAGTGTAGAAGAAACCTCGAACTGCTCCAGCCACTACAAACGTACATCAGCCTCCCTCTCCCAAGTCTCGTTCTGTACTCATCTGTGCTGCCATAGCACTCGTACCAGAGGAACAGACCGGCCATGGAGAACCTTCGTACTTCAATCAAAAATCCAGATAGGGTTCTCCTCGAAAGATGCATCCACTTCCAACTCAACCTCCTCTGGTTGGAAAACATGAGACGGGTCTAAAAAGTAACCTTGAAGCTGAGAGATGTGGAAAACGTCCTAAATAGTCTGGTACCTCTGAGGTATCTACAAAAAATAGGCCACTTTCCCAACTCTCTCCAACACCTCAAATGGCCCGACATACCTTGGTGAAAGCTTACCCTGCCTCTTAATCCTTCTATGCCCCAACCTCAGTGTGACATGTAGAAAAACCCGATCTATAACCTCGAAATCCGGAGGTCTTCTCCACTGATCAGCAAAAGACTTCTGTTGAGACTGTGCAGTATCCATCCTCTTCTGAGTCAACTCTATCTTATCTATGGTCTCCTAAACAATACGAGGTCCTAGAAAAGATACCTCTCCTGCCTCCATCCAAAATAAGGGTGATCGGAATGGCCTACCCTACAAAACCTCAAAAGGTGCCATCTGAATAGTTTCTTGAAAACTATTGTTGTAGGCAAACTCCACAAGAGGTATATGCTTCTCCCAAGAACCTCCAAAATCTATAATGCATGCTCAGAGCATATCCTCAAGCACCTGAATTGTACGTTCAGACTGATTATATGTCTAGGGGTGGTAAGTTATACTCAAAAGTACCAATCTACCCAAAGCCTTCTAAAGCCCTTCCCAGACCCAAGAAGTAAAACGTGCATCCCTGTCTGAAAAAATGTAGTGTAGAACTCCATGCAGATGTACAATCTCTTGGATGTACAACCTTCCCGACTCATCAGCATTGAAGGTCTCCTTGATCGAAAAGAAGTGAGCGACCTTCATTAGTCTGTCACTGACAACCCAAAATCCTTCATTCCCTCAAGGAGACCTCATCAAAACGGTCATGAAGTCCATCATGACATCATTCCACTTCAACTCAAGAATGGGTAGCTGCTGTAAAATCCATGCTGGTTGCTGGTGCTCCTCCTTCACCTGTTGACAAGTGGAACACCTCATAAAGAAACCAGTAACGTCTCTCTTCATACATGGCTACAAATACTGATGGTGTAGATCACGATACACCTTAGTGATGCCAGGATGAACTTCCGAAACTAAGGAATGAAAATCCCACATCAACTCCTCAAGTATGTCTGTTGGCACCCATACACGCCCCTAGAAACACAAGATCTCATCCTATCCTATGGTCCATCCAGTAATAGGTTCCTTTATTGAAACACTCTCCCTTAGGACTAGGCCTTCAAAATATGATAGCTACCTCATTCGAACTCGATCAATAAGAGTAGAGGTAACATGTAACAAAGATAGAAAAGTATGACATGTCTGTCATGAACCTCCAAATGCATCTAAGAGAATGGAGCCATAAGCTGTCACTCATTTATGGCCTCCTGAACTGCTTGTATCTGAGTTCTCATGCTCAACACATCAGCCACCACGTTTCCCTTCCTAGATGTATAGGCAAGCTCAATGTCAAAGTAATGTAGGTACTCAACCCACTTGATCTATCTCAAATTCAGATCACGCTGTGTGAAGATGTACTTGAGACTCTTGTGGTCGGTGAAAACCAACAAATGCTCTCCCAGAAGATAATGTCTCCAATAGCACTGGTCATGAACAACAGTTGCTAACTCCAGATCATGCGTTGGGTAAATAATCTCATGTGGCCTCAACTGCCGAGACCCGTACGCAACGACTCCATCTCCCTACATAAGCACAGATCCCAGCTTGATACCTGACACATCACAGTAAACAGTATAGCTCTTTCCCGGATCTAGAAAGACTAGTATCGGTGCTGAATTCAACCTCCCTTTCAGCTCTTGAAGGGCTGACTCACGAGAATCTGACCATGAGAACTTTGCACCTTTATTAATCAGACATGTAAATGGTTCTGCTAAGCATTAAAACTCCTATATGAAGCATCTGTAGTATCCAGCCAGCCCTAGAAATCTCTGCACCTTGAAGACATTCTTTGGCTGCTTCCAGGAGACTATTGCTCTCACTTTCTCTGGGTCTACTGACACTCCTGTCTCTGAGATGACATGACCCAATAAGTGAATATGATCCATCCAAAAGTGACATTTTGAGAGCATATCATATAACTTATGCTCTCTTAGTGTACTCAAAATGATATCAAGATGGGTATAATGGTCATGTCGAGTGTGAGAGTATGCCAAGATATCATCCACAAAAACAACCACGACGGAATCCAAGTATGGATGGAACACTTGATTCATCAATGCCATGAAAACTACAGGCGCATTCATGAGACTGAACAGAATAACCATATACTCGTATAGACCATACCTTCTCTGGAAGGTTGTAAGAGGTATATCATATGGTCTAACACACAAATGATGATAACCGGACCTCAAGTAAATCTTCGAGAACGCCCAGGATCCACGAATATGATCAAAGAGATCATCAATACTCAGTAAGATATATCGGTTCTTGACCGTCAACTGGTTCAGCTTCCGATAATCCACAAAAAGCCTAAGGGTATCATCTGCCTTCTTCATAAATAAGCTAGGCGAATCCCAAGGATAAGTACTGGGTCAGATGAAACCATTTTCCTGAAACTCCCCCAACTGCTTCTTGAGCTTCTACAACTCTAGTGCAGCCATCCTATAAAGAGGAATAGACATAGGTGACTCTCCTGGAACAAGCTCAATATAAAAGTTTGCCTCACGCTCCAGAGGAAAACCCGAAAATTCCTCTGGAAAGACATCTCTAAAATGATCCGCCGCTGGAGGATAGTATAACTGTGAAGTCCCCTAGTCATCCAGATATAGACTAGAAATCTGGGCTATAACTCCTCCCAACCCATGATGCTTTAGACCCTCTCTACTTGCCTGGACATCCCATTCTCCATTATAAAGAAAAGATTCACCTTCTGTTCATGTGAAACTCACCCTGCGATGATAACAGTCGACGACTTCCTAGAATGGAACTAACCAGTCCATCCTAAGAATGACATCAGAGCCTGTCATCTCTAGGACATAGAGGTCACGTAGAAAGTGACATCCACCAACCTCTAGTGGGAACTCCTTGCACTAACGTACACTATCCATATTAGTCCCCAATGGAGTGTCTAGCATCAAGATATTGGAAGAAGAAAAGATGAAGAGCCCAAGGCTCTCCACAATAGAAACATATATAAATCTATGGGAATCCCATGTATCGAAAAGAGCAAAAGGTAAAACCGAGGCTACTAAGTTCGTACCTCAAACTGTGGAGGGTCTGGGAACCTGCTCCTACTAGGACTGCTCCACTGCAAAAGTATGGACTATGTTGCGGCCCTATGACCCTGCCTGACTGCTCTAAGATGATCCACCATGTTGTAGCTGAAGAACCGACGACTGACTACCATGGCCACGACCTCCACCTCAGCCCGAACAGCTGAAAGAACTCCTACTCCTATACTGGTGAGAAACCGGTGGCACTGATCCTAAACATGGGGTCATAGAAGAACCCCTGTCACTAGATGATGGTGAGAAGAACTGACAAAAGTGCTAAAGATGGCTCATCTTGTTGCAAGATCGGCACTCCACTAGGTCTCTCGGGCAATGTGACCTCATATTCCCGCTTCTCCCACACTGGTAGCACACCACCTATCTACCAGAAGATGAATCCCGCCTGCTCTAATCTCCTCATGCAACCTCTCTATGGCGCTTCCTGCTATCAGCTGGCGGAGCACTAACTTTGAATGTCGAACCATCCTAGCTCACAGCTCCAAAATCCCTCTAATTATGCTCTATGATCAGCGCCTGGTTGATTATAGAGGATATCAAAGTCAACCTAAAGATGTTCACCTGAGATCATATGTCGTGCCTCAGACCATCCTGAAACTTCCATGCAAGTAAAAACTCATCACCTCCTGGAATAGGCATGAAACGCTGTAGAACTGTGAAGCAAGAGGAATACTCCATAACAGTAATATTACCCTTCTCCAGACTCATGAACTCTCGGGCTCGATCATCATTCAAGGTCTCCAGATAGAAGTAATCATAGAAGATGCACCGAAACTCTTCTCAAGCAATATTCTGCTGGCAGCCTGCCTGTGAGATCACATCCCACCACCTCTTAGAAGAGTGTCAGAGCATGTAGGTAGGAAGCTTCACCATCTTCTCTGGAGGTATATTCAGATACTCAAAAATCTTCAGTGTGGATTCTATCCATGACTCTGCGGCCTAAGGTTCTTTATCCTTTGAGAAAGTAGGAGGATTCTACTGCTAGAAGACCTGCATCAAATCAGCCAACAATGGGGAAGGAGGTGGTGCTCACTGAAAGGTCTGCATCATCATCATAAAGCCCTCCTTGAGTTGTGCATCCACACCTATGTCAGGTACAATGGCTAGTGCCAAGGCTGGCACAAGTGGAGGATCTGCAGGTAATCCATGATCATCCATGTCTGGTGTCTGATCAATGTCTGGAAACTGGCACACAACCGGAGGACGTCTCGGTGGAATGAATCTGCAAGGTCAAGAATACACCATAGATAAAGGTTATCAAGGGCTTAAAACAAGGAGTGTAAGAAGCGAACAGGAGAAAGAAAGCATTCAAGTTTTACAAAACATGACTACACGGCGTGTATATTTCCTACACGGCGTGTTCCCTTAATTCATTTACATGGGCATGTAATCCTGCCTAAACTGGTCGTGTAACACCCCAAAAACATGGCGTGTTGTCTTAACACATAGCATGTACTTGAATCCTCTTCCCCTGCCCGAGTCCTTATATACGGTTAAGCCACACGACTATCCTAAAACAAGACTACACGGTGTGTTCATGGTAGACATGGCGTGTACTAGAAAATCTTCACCTAGCCTATGTTGTTACTGACATGTTCGGACACACGGCTCACACTATATTGCATGTTCTGAAGGAACACAGCATGTTCGTGAAGGGGTAACACCGACCCGTGTTGTTCATGACACGGTCGGATACCTGGGTCAGACTACACAGTGTGCTCAACATGGATATGGCGTGCATAGCTTAAGATCTTATCTGTCTGTGTTGTTGGTTACACAGGCAGACACAGCGTGTTCGTCTGGTACACGGCGTGTTCCAACCGGAGCTTCCCCATCCCGTGTCTCGGCCCACACGGCCTATGACACGGTTAGAGGCTACACGGTCTGTACGTAAAGTAAACGACATGTACTTAAGAAAAATAGTTTCTTCCTAAACATAATAACACATGGAGTGTACTTTACACTACACGGCATGTATTCTAGGTTTTTTCAGATAGTAAGCCTCAGAAACTACTCTAGAACCCAGAAAACACTAAAACGAACATTGAAAGTGCCAAATTATGAACTGTGAGGGCCCATACTCCCCACGAATAAAATTCTGGCATCTTATACATGTTATAAAAAAGAAAACAGAGCAGTGATCCACGAAATTCTGGTCCATGAGGGCCCATAACATCTCAAGAACCAAAGTTTGGCATCCATTGAAGCAAAACTTTACACAAAACAATACCCTATCAAACAACATGTATTATTATCAAGGCATATATCACAACAGAAAGAATATTCTATACAATGTCAATCACAATAACATAAAATCACTAATGTATCTTAGATGACAAGGCAAGAAAGCATGACATGTGATTTCTAGAAATTTCCAATATGATGAATGAGATGGAATAAATCCATCTCATCGGGCTGAGACAGAAATAGAACCTCAATAACATCAAAAGTAATAACACAAAACATGTGAGTCACCCAACAGTGAAAATAAGATCAATCGTAAACTTGCAAAACCAGAAGAAATTACAATAAACGAGGTAGATTGGCCTATCCCTGTACATGGGTTAGCTACTCTTGGGCACAACATATTACCAAGTACTTATTCCTTCATATCCTTGACTAAAGGATCCAAATAGTAAATCAAGTTAAAATAATCCTCTGATACCAATTTGTAACGTCCCGGTTTTGGAAGCCACACGGACCCCCCCCCCCCCCCCGTACCCGGTTGGTCACATGGCCTCAAGCGCATTTCCCTGAACCCTAGAGGTTTCCGAATAGAAGTGAGGGCCTTGGGTGTGATAGTGGGGAAACTATACCCTCATTGGTACATTACACAATGAAAGTAAATAAATACCAACAAGAGAGGAAGTAGTAATAATGACATACAACAGTAATAGCAAAAAACTAAAAGTATAAACTAGAGAACATATATAAAATTATGCATGTTACATATGTCTAGGAAAACTGCCAAACAAGTCACAATACTGAAATACAACAGTGCTAAACCAAATTGCAAAAGAAATCAGACAAAATCCTCAGCATCGCAATCCATAGCTTGGTCCAATTCTCTCCAGCTCCACAGCATATCAAGTACCTGAAGTAGAAGGGTGCTTGACCTTATCTATACATGCAACAAATATAATCTATTTGGGCCCAAAATCATATCCCAAATAGGGTGTGAGACTAAATCCCTCTAGGAAACCACCTGAATATTTTTTCCTAATATTCAGTGAATATATGGTAGGTTAAATTTCCGAAAACAGTAAACAGGAAAGTGCTCGGTAGTAAACAATCCACAGTTTTAATATCAAGCAACAGCGAAAAAAACAACTAAACCTCGTACAGGTAACCCTATGGGCAGTGCACTCAGCCTAAACCTTATGGTTCAATCATAAGAATATATAAAGGATCTCTAAGGAAGTTCTCGTAGTCAATTACCCTTATAGTCAAAGGAAAATCAAGACACTCTGAGGAATCCCACACAGTCAATTCCCCATATAGTCTAAGGTAATCAAGGACTCTCTAAGGAAGCTTACACGGTCAATTATCCTTATAGATCCAAGGTCTAGGAGTCTCTGAGGAATCTCACAAGGTCAATTCCCCTTATATCCTAGGTCATTAGATTAAAACAAAGACTCTCTGAGGAAGCTCATGTGGTTAATCCCCTTATAGTCTAAAGCAATCAAGGACTCTCTGAGGAAGCTCACTCGGTCAATTCCCCTTATATCCCCAAGTGGTCCTAGACTCTATGATGATGATCACTCAATCAATAACCCTTATATCCTAATGTTATAAAAGACTGTCTGAGGAAGATCACTCGGTTAATTCCCCTTATAGTCTATTACACCAGGTTCTCACGGCCCTGTGTAGGTCAACGAGCATAGAAGTGCGATATGGCCAAAGTAAACCTACAGAACTACTTGGATAAAAGTCTACAAAAAATCAAGCATGTCAGAATAAAAACTCTCCATCCTAAAAAAACGGGCATGGAAAATAGGCAAGGCAGCCAAATTGGCTAAACATGACCAAATGGTCATAAATAGAACATGCAAGGGAAAAACATCCAAAGCATAGAAATCAACCCTATTCATATCTAAATAACCTCTACACAAAGCATACAATCATAGAGGGAAATCAATAGGGGTAATACGGTACACACGCAATACCCCGTTCAAGGGTATTGGTGTTATCTGAACATAATACTCAAAGACTTTGAACGGAAAGGCACAAACCACCTACCTCAAAGGTTTTGATGAAAACCCCAACATACAAAGAACACAAAACAAAATTGGGTTGATTCTCCAAGAACCCACCTTAGATCTCTTCTCCTAATAAGACCAAGACTAAAACTCATCAAAATTGTCATCAACACACTTAGATCTACCCATAACGGGCATAGATATAAGAAATCGAGAGAAGTGGAGAAGTAGATCTAAGTAGATCTTAGAAACCGAACAAGAACAAATAGGAATGTCTATATACCTCAAGAATTCGGCTTCGATTCTCCTAGAGAAACCTTTGGATCACTTCTAGAATGATGGGATAACCATGTTTGACCTTAGGAGAAGAAAAATCCTGAGTTATGGATACATAAGAGGAATAACGAACCACTTAGAGGACAAAACATGTGAGATCCACTTTTTTAGGATCTCACTTAAGTGCCCGCACAGTTTTCCCACACTGTTCAACAAGTCGTGTGCTAACCGTGCATTAGCCACTACCTCGGCAGACCCTCCACGCATGGTTTGGCCACATAGTTAGATAAACCATGTGTTAACTATGTGTTAGCCACTACCTTGGTAGACCCTCCACACACAGTTTGGACGCATGGTTAGACAAACTGTCTGTCGCCCGTGCGACTTCCCCTTTGCCTCAAAACTTAATTCAATTTTCTCCCGACTCTATCATTCATAACCCTTAACTTTATAACCCTGAAAATCATCAATCAAGGGTCATTTACCTAGAATTAAGGTTCTGGTTCTTACAAATTTCATCCTCTATCTCATTTAAGGGGCTTGATTTAAATGTTACTCAAGTCATAACAGATTTCCTGACTCAAATTTTTCCTCCTTGAGCCATATATTCTCTACATGGTTATGAACTTATAATCACCTTTTATCCATAATTTCCTTATTCTAAATTTTTTTCACTTATTCTTTGGGTAAGCTACTTCGTTTCATTTGTATCATTTTCTTAGATGAAATACCTTCTAAAATTAAATTTTAAATTGGAAATAATAACTCTCATTCTTTCCAAAGGATCTTTTTGTAACACCCAAGTAATTTAATTATAATTTTATGTACATTAAGTTATAAATAATAATAATTTAAAATTAAGTGTCTAAAATTAATAATAATACTTATAAATAATTATAATTTATAGCTTTCAAATTAATTAATTAACGTTCTAAAAAATAAATACTAATTTTACACTATTATTTTGTGTAAAAGAATATTTTAATATGAATATATATATTTTATCAATTGATTATTTTATAAAATATTTTTGAGAATAATATATATATTAACTAATATAATTATTTTGATAAATACTAAATTATTTTATGAATATATTCACTATTAATATAACACCCCAATATTTCATGGTAAATTTCTTCTTAAATAATTTCAATTCTTAGATAGCTTATAGTGCATGCAACACTAAGTCATTGTGAAAAAAAACTTTTTCATATGAGACAGTTATAAAATAGTCATTAAATATAATTTTTCTACTTTTTTTATTTGAATTTCGAAAATCAGACATACACAGTTGCATTCAGAATGAAAATTAGAGTCTGATAGGATCAAGTCAATTTTTGGTGAATAGTAAATTACCCTTATGAATACTAATGTTAGCCTTATATATACTAATGTTACCTTTATGAATAGTAATATGACCCTTATGAATATTAACCTCACCAATGAAGGTATAAATAAAATTGAGGAACCGTATAATGAGAGTGAATATTTTAAAAATTAATAATTAAGTGTTGGTATTTTTGTGAGCAGTAAATATTTAATTACAATTTTGTAATTAATAAATTTATTTAAAAGAAAAATAATTTTCATAAAATTTATTCCTAAATAAATATTCTTTTTCCTATGATTTTAGGATAATTTAATGATACCTTAGATAAGTTTTCATGGTGTTATAAAATTATTTATAATTTTAAAATCTCTATTTTTCAATTAAATAATGATTTAAATTAAAAATTAAATTTCTCATAATTATAGAATTATTTTCATAAAATGGAGTTCATTTTTTTATTCTATGTGTCTAAAAATGGTTATGGTGAATTTTTGATATTTTTCAGAAATACATGATTTTTTGGTTAATATTAAAATACTATAATTTATGGTATAGTACATTTTAAGATAAATACACTATTCCTTGAATCATGGATGATCTATGAAATAGGTATTTAGAAATAACATGAAATTATTACTATTATTTTTCACAATAATAAATACTATTTCTTATCTTGAGAAAAATAATAAAATAATAAATAAAATATTGAGAAATCACTCCTCTCTTCCACTATAAAAACCACCCCTCACCCTAATCTCCTACTAACTCCTCTAAGCCATGATAATTCTAAATGTTCTTCCAAAAAACACTTTCGTAGTCCCTCCCCACATCCAGGATATCTTGTTCATTCCAACAGACCAAAACCCATACCCTTAAGAAGATTCTCAAGGATGTGTATTCAAGAGGTAAATCTGCATCCTTTTTCTTTCAATTTCAGTTCAAGTTCCTTTCTTTTGTTATACTCTACTCACCTTATCTATAAAAATTATATTGATAACTACCATATCATCTATATGATATAATTATATCATTTTAATGTAATAACCTTTATCAATCTCTTAATTCTAAATATTTCATTTTATAAATGAAATCATCATCTGGGAGGTGCCAAATTGCAACCTTTATGGACGACGATGTTTCATTATTCGATTTCTTCTTCAATACTTTTCATGAAACCATTTTTATGGTTAACAAATATTATAAAATATATATTATATATTATTTAAAGATTATGGAAGCATAATTTAAACATGATATAAAATAATAGAATGAAACTAGTTCATTGTGATCGAAAAACCATCGTAAAAATATAAACGATTATCACTAAATGTATTATCTATTGATTCATCATCATACCATGTAACCAAATGATATATATAACAATTTAAACTTAATTATTTTCATTAATAAAATATAAGATCAATTCTTCATAATTATATCCATTCCACAAGAACTCCATCACTAATATTCAACTGAACCGATCATGAAATCAAAGAAACGAACACTCCAGAACGATGGAATTCAATATTATAACTTATCAATAAGGACATAAATGAACTTAATAGAAATATAATGAATTGAATATATATATATATAATTTTATTAATTTATTAATTTATTTATTTAATTTTATTATCCAAGACGTTAAGGTCAAGTGGAGAATACATTTGGACTTAAGGTAAGAGTTTTCTCATCTCACTTTCATTTTTGTGAGATATTCCTTATTCACCACTTTTTCTTATGTATGGTGTATTTATACTTCTAATTTATGTATCATATCGTAAATCCATTTATTTTCATTTTATTTAATTTATCATTTTATGATTATTAATTTTGGGGCATATGATTCGATTGATTACAATGTGGTAAGGGGTGCCACCCGAACCTTCATTTTTTCCCATTGGTTTATTCCTTCAATATCTTTACCCAAATGTAATTCTTATTTATTTTTGGGTAAATATTATATATTATTATTTTATTCTACAAAATCATATATTTAGATCAATTAATCATTCATTTATGTGGATTATATGCTTTAAAATAGTTTCATATCTTAATTTTTTCTGATAAACAGTCCTGATTCAAGGGAACTTCTTGAATTCTTACCCATTTTCAAGTTTATATATAATATGTTTCAAGACATAATTATTTTTTTAAAATCACACATTTTATCATGAAAACATATCATGGTAAATTTCTAGTTCTATGAAAACAATAATGTCATTTTTATTTAAAATCTTTTTCATATTTTCCTTAAAATGTACAAAAATGTTTTATTTCAACAGCTTCATTGAAAAATATTTCTACATGATTTCACTTTAGTGGGACAACATTTATGCCTCAAATATAATTTCAATGTATTTACCTTTTCTTTTCTGGTAAAAACATATTTAAAATCTTATTTCACAAAAAAATAAAAAGGGTTTTCCAAAATAAAAAGGGTTTTCTCATCTCATATTTAATACCATAAAATTTAAAGCTTCTTCACCACTTATTACTTGCATGTGGTGTATAAAAATCCATTTGATATATCAAATATTAAGTATTCTTATTCTTATGATATTATAAATAATTAATAATTAAATGTTTCAAAGTGGTATGGGATAGTTCGGAATGTTAAATGTTGATTTTTCTCAAGAGTTTATCAATGATTTAATTGGAGTAGTTTTATCTGTGATTGTGATTAAAATAATTAAAAGTGTTATGGGAAACTTTAATCTAAATATATATTTTATTATTCATATTAGTAATTCGTTGTACTTAGAAAGTGATGGGTGGGGCCTATTATATCACCTCGATACATTCGTAGGTCTCATGAGACAAAAAAGAATTAGGTTTTGGCCAGGGCTCGGCCCTAGTATTTGAAAAATTCTGGGCCTAGGACTCAATGATAGTTATATGTTGTCTGGAATATTCATTCCCTCATTATTATATTAGTAATTTATAAATCATGTGATTATTCGACTAGTATTATATCCATGGTAAAGTTTCACGTTATAAGTTATATGGATTTACATACTCAGCTTTCATTTCTTCCAAATTATGCTCACGATTATTTATAAAGGAATGTGTTTTTAGTTATTCATCATTCCTAATGTTTATTTTTATGATAAATTCATTCTTATTACTTACCCTTACTAAGAATATGAGCTCACCCCTTTCTTATTTTTCCTTTACCAAGTTTATGAAGAAGAAAACACTGATTAAGATTTCAAAGATGAAGTTAATTTCATATTGTATCATGTTTTGTTTGATTTTGACATTGTATTATGGTTATAATTAATTTTATATGGACTAAAAATAGCTAAAATGATCAGTCCTTTTGGATTCCATTCCTTGTAATCATTCCATTGTATTAAAATAATGAACCGGCTCTGGGCTTCTAGGGATGGGGTGTTATAGTCTGTATCATAAGAAGTTTAGTAGAATCCTAGGGAACTGTATTTAGAAAACTTAGATTAGGGATCACAACACTATGATATAAATTAGGGATAAGTATAGAATAACATCATAGAATTTTGTTAAGGTAGATATTATATGGGTATTCCTATAAATACAACTCTTTCAAGATACTACAAGTGGATATGGATTCGGAAAAATGTACTTAGGAGTAATAACTCTAACAAGGTGTTCCGTTCTTGACTTGAGGTAACTAGGTACATGAAAACTAGCCTTACTGCACACCTTCATTGACACTACCAAGGGATATGATTAAGATAATTCACATTTTTCTTACATACTATTATGAAAGATTTATGCTTCCAACGTAACCAAAGTATATGGTTCTAGTATTTATGATGCATAAATTTATCTTATGTGTTATAAAATGTTTGGAGTTGTAGAGAGTTCATAATTTTATGAGATAATATAATATATATCATTGTTTATAAATGACACCTAGGAGAATAAATAAAAACTCCACCAATATACGTGATGAAAAGAGTAAGATTGATCATATCTTTCATGTTCTTAATACAAAATATCAAAGGGAAGTAATCTCTAAGGTATCCTCATCATATGAAAAAATATTATCATGTGTAAATAAGATATGTAAATTATTATATGAATCTTATGTAATTGAATGGAATCAAGAGAAAAAAAGGATGGAAGAGAAAACAATAGAAAAAGGGAAGAAGGGAATTAAGGGTTTCCAACACATGATGACTGTATAAAGGATCACCATGGAAAATGATTGAAGGGAATGGGAGTTTGTTATACGTGTCGAGAAAAAGGACACCAAGTTTGTGTTTAAAATGTTTCCAATGTACAAGTCTTCAACTATGGGGATATGGGACACTATGTGAATCAATATCCAAAGCATCAAAGAAATATACCCCAAACGATAACATTTGATACTCATCAAGTAATTATACTACCAGAGATAAAGAGGAATAATTAATATCTCTATTTAGGAATTATGTCATATTATTATTTTATCAGTAATGTACTGGTCATATGAATTATGGGATATATGAGGATTGTACTATAGTAATTTTTGATTAATGATTTGAGACCATATTTCTAATGGTACCAAGAAAATATATTCAGTAGAAAGTTAAAATTTTTGGAAATCACATGACTGAGGGAAAGACAATACTTAATATATTTCTAATGTTAAGATAAATATGAAGAAATTATTGATTTGGATAAGTACTGACTACCTTGGAATTGATTATTGGATTGTCCAAAATTTGCATATTTTTTTATCAATGGAGTTTACAACTATTTTAGATTTAAATAATATATCAAATAACATGTATCTTACTTAAGGAATATGAAAGAATGCATGTTTCCAATAAGATTTTATGGTAATTCAAATTATTTCCATATTTTATGAGGATATTTGATGAATTTATTCATATTTTTAGAATGTAAAAATTTAGATCTGCTTCATATTGATTAAGGGGTAATGATAAGTTCATATTGGAAATTTAGTGACCTCCTTTCTAAAGTTTTGGATCATTATATTTTTTAATGTTTAATTATTTATGGATGGTTTAAGTTTCTCATTATATGAGGTTTTAGAGGATAATGTATTACTTCACCACATAACGCAACCTGTTCTAAGAGATGAAGTATTGACACTTCAAGATGCAGTCAAATGATAAGATTGTGTTTATGAAATAGAAACGTATATGTATACTCTTATAGATTGGAATAATTTCTCAAATCAAGGAAAATAATCTTAAATAAAATATTGTTCTATTATCATAATATTATATAGTATCAATGAATTTTTTTTCATTACATTTATTTTATAGTTTTTCAGTAATCAACATTCTTCTGAACATGTTCTCTATCACTTTATATCAGAACTTCATAGATTTATTTTTCTTCTAGGTCTATGTTTTTACTTCTAACTAATGTCACCCCATTTTAGAGCATAATTTTTATGGTGACCTCCTCATTTAGCTTAACCTATTTTAAGAGGATACTTTATTAACCCTATTTCTGATGTGGGTTTCCCACAAGGGAATTATCAATTATCAACCATTAATATTCAAAGTGTTATTTTGAATTGTGAGGATGCAATTATTTTGAGAGGAGAATAATGTAACACCCCAGTAATTTGTTTTATAATTTTAAATAAATTAAGTTATGAAAAATAATATTTCAAAATTAAGTGTTTTAATTAATAATAATATTTATAAATAATTATAATTTATAGATTTAAAATTAATTTATTAATGTTCTAAAAAAATAATATTTTACACTATTATTTTGTGTAAAAGAATATTTTAATATGAATATATGTATTTGATCAACTGATTATTTAGTTAAATATTTTAAAGAATAATATATATATTGAATATTATAATTATTTTGATAAATACTAAATCATGTTTTGAATATATTCACTATTAATAGAACATCCTAATATTTCATTGTATGTATCTTCTTAAACAATTTCAATTTATTAGATAGCTAATAATGCATGCAACACTAAGTCTCTAGGGAAAAACGTTTTTATAGGAGATAGTTATAACCTAGCCATTAAACTTGATTTTTTCACTTATGTTATTTAAATTTCAAAAAATAGACATACATGGTTGCGTTCAGTAATATATTTTGAGTCTGATATGATCAACTCAGTTTTTGGTGAATAGTAACTACCCTTATAAATAGTAATGTTAACCCTATGAATAGTAATGTTGACCTTATGAATTGTAATATGAACCCTTTGAATAGTAACCTCACACATGTAGGTATAAATAAAATTTATGATCCTTATAAATGAGAGTGAATATTTTAAAATTTAATAATTATTTGTTGGTAATTTTGTGTGAAAAAAATATTTAATTACAATTTTATATTTAATAAATTTATTTAAAAGAAAAATAATTTTCTATAAAAATTATTCCAAAATAAATATTTTTTTCCAATGATTTTAAGATAATTTAATGAGACCTTGGATAATTTTTTAGGGTGTTATAAAATTAGTTATAATTTTAAAATCAATATTTTTTAAGAAAATAATAATTTAAATTAAAAATTATATTTCTCATATTTATAGAATTATTTTCATAAAATGGAGTTCATTTCTAGATTCGACACATCAAAAAATGGTTAGGATTAATTTTTGAGATTTTTCTGAAATACATGAATTTTTTGTGAATATTAAAATATTGTAATTTACGGTACAATTCATTATAAGATAAATACACTATTCCTTACATCATGGATGATGTAAGAAAAATTTAGTTCTAAGTCACCTTCATGCATAACTATTTTTGGTCCCAATATTCAATACTATTCCTTGTCTTGAAAAAAATAATAAAATAATGAATAAAATATTGGGAAATCACTCCTCTCTTCCACTATAAAACCCACCCCTCACCCTCCCCCCCCCCCCCCCTCTCCTCCTCACTCCTATAAGCCTTGAATATTCTCAAAGTTCTTCCAAATACTATTAAATACTCCCTCCCCACGTCCAGGTTCTCTTGGTCATTCCAAAATATCAAAATCCCTTCCCTTAAAGAGATTCTTAAGGAGGTGTATTCAAGAGGTAAATCCAAATCCTTCTTCTTTCAATTTCATTTCAAGTTCCTCTATTTTGTTATCCTCTACTCACCTCCTCTTTCCAAATGATCTTGATAACTCCAGTATAATCTATATAATATAATTCTATCATTTTAATTTAATAATCATTATCAATATCTTTTTTCTCTCTCTTTTGTTTCATAAATGAAATCATCATCCGAGAGGTGCCAAATTACAACCTTCATGGACGATGAAGTTTCGTTCTTCAATTTCTTCTTCAAGGTTTTTCATGAAACCATTTTTATGGTTTAACTAGATTATAAAATATCTATTATATCTTATTTAATTATTCTGTAACAATCATTTATAAATGGTATTAAATAATAGAACAAAACTAGTTTTTTGTGATCGAAAAATCATCGTAAAAATCTCAACGATTATCACTAAATGTATTATCTATTCATTCATCATCATACCATGTAATCAAATGATATATATAACTATTTAAAATTATTTGTGTTTATTAATAATATATAATATTAATTATTTATAATTATATTCATTCCATGAGAACTCCATTACTTATAATCAAGTGAACCGATCAAGAAATCAAGGAAACGAACACTCCAGAACAATGGAATTCAATTTTATAACTTATCAATAAGGACATAAATGAACATAATAGAACTATAATGAATCATATATATATATATATATAATTTTCTTAATTAATTAATTAATTAATGGATTTAATTTGGTAATTCATGAAGATAAGGTCAAGTGTAGAATACATTCAGATATATGGTAAGGGTTTTCCCATATCACTTCATTTTTTGTGAAATATTCCTTATTCACCACAATTTAATTAATATGGTGTGTTTAAACTGACCATTGATGTATCATATCATGAATCCCTTTATTTTAATGGTATTAAATGTATCATTTTATGATTATTAATTTTTGGGCATATGATTCCATTGATTACAAAGTGGTAAGGGGTTCCACCTGAACCTTCATTTTTTCTTCAGGTTATTCCTTCACTATCCTTACCCAAATGTTATTATTGTTTCTTTTTTTTTATATATTATATATTTTGTTTTTATTTTCCAAAATTGTATATTCATATCATTTCATATTTCATTTATGGGGATTTTATTTTTAAAAATAGTTTCCGTTCGTAATTCTTCCCGATTAACAGGCCCGATTCTAGGAAACTTCTCGAATTATTACTCATTTTCAACTTCACTATATAATATATATTAATCCATCATTGTTTTTGAAAAATCACAAATTTTATCATGAAAAAATATATAATGTTTCATTTCTGGTTTTATGAAAACAAACATGTCATTCCGCTTTAAAATCTCTTTAATATTTTCCTCAAGCTGTACTAAAATGTTTTATTTCCAAATCTTCATTAAAATGTCTTTTTACATGATTTCACTAAAGTGGGAAAACATTTATGAATAAAATATAATTTAAATTACTTTAAATTTTATGATCTAGGATTAACATTTTAATAATCTGATTTTTTGAAAAATAAAAATAATTTTCCAAACAAACTCTTTTTTCCAAAATAAAAGGGGTTTTCTCCTCTCACTTTTAATTCTATAAGATTTACGACTTGTTCACTACTTTCTGCTTTCATGTGATATATTTAAATCCCATTTATATATAAATTCATGAGTCTTATTATTATTATGATATTATATTTAATTAAGAATTAAATGTTTTAAAGTGGTATGAGACACTTTGGAATATTTAATGATGATTTTTCTCATGAGTTTGTCACTAATTTAATAAGAGTACATACATATATGATTATGATTGAAATATTTCAAAGTGGTATGGGACAATTTGAGCTAAAGATATATTTTATTAGACATATGAGGAATTCATTGGATTTATCAGGTGATGGGTGGAGCCCTCTATACCCCCTCGATGCATCGGTAGGTCTCATGAGAAAAAAATAAATTGGGTTTTGGTTGAGGCCTTGACCTAGTATTTTCAAAAGTCTTGGTCAAGGCCTTGAAAATAGGTTTATGATGTTTGTCATATTCATTACCTCATTATTATATTATTAATTTATAAATCATGTGATTATTCTACTAATAAAATATCCATGGTAAAGATTCATGTGATCAATTATATGGCTTTACTTACTCAGCTTTCATTTATGCCATATTATGCTCTAGTTTATTTATAAAGGAATGTGTTATTAGTTATTCACCATGCCAAATCTTTATGTTTATGATAACTTCATTCTTATTACTTACCCTTACTGAGAATCTTATCTCACCCCTTTCTTATGTTTCGTTTCCTCGTATTATGAAGACGAAAACATTGAATAAGCTTTCAAGGATATAGTTTATTTCATATTGTATCATGTTTTCTTCTTTTTCTAATGTATTATGGGTATCATTAATGTAATATGGTCTCCCAATATTGTTTAATTTATTGGTCCTTTGGGATTTCATTCCTTGTAATCATGTCAATGGGTTAAAATATTTCATCGGCTCTGGGATTCTAGGGCTAGGGCAGTACAGTTGGTATCAGTGAAATTTTAGTAGAAACCATGGGAACTAGACTTAGAAAACATAGATTATGGAGCACAACACTAATATAGGCATTTAGGATGAGTATAGAATAAAATCATAGAATTTTTGTAAGGCAGAGATTATGTGGGAATTCCTAGAAATACATCCTTATCTAGATAATACATGTGGATATGGTTCTGGTATATATGTACCAAAGAGTAACAACTCCAACAAGGTGTTCTAAGCCTAACACGATATAACACCCCGACCCCTCTAGATTGGAGATGGTGCATTATTTGTTATATTTTCATGGTTAGAAGGAATTAAAATCCTGAAGGAACGGCCAGTTTAGTAGTATTAATGAAACTAGATACATATATGTAACTCAAATTACATTGGAAAAGGTTAAAAAATACAATACATAACAAAAACTAAAAACTGCAACCACATGAACTCAATAATTGATATCCTCTTCATCACCTGTTGAAGGTAAGAAATTAAAGGGGTGATCTAAAATTCTTAGTAAGGGTTACAAATACCGGAATCATGAATCAATAATAACTGAATTCCAATCAATTTGACATAATCAATATGGAAATGTTAATAAATGAAAAACTCACGCCATTAATAAACTAAGAATTAAACTGCATCCATAGGTTTTTTCATAGTGAAAACCTCATTGGATAGTAATAACTAATATTGAATAAAGATAATTCTTATTAATTTGATGTCATGTATCTATAACATGATACCATAATACCATAAAAAATGTTTAGTTCTGTGGGTAGAAACCCGTCTTATTTTTGTAAACATACTCGAAGGGTTTGTCGCCAATTTATTTGTCTCATGAGACCTACCGATGCATCGAGGGGCTGTAGCGGCCCCCACCCACCGCTTAATTTCCAAATCATTATTCATACATAAATTCAACATAATGGAAATATTACTTTACATTATTTCTATAGAATAGAGGATACAGATTCATCAATATTTCCACATTCAAAACAACATTCAAAATAAATACCATTTGTAAAATGGTATACGGCTTAGAAAATAATCATATCCATGATATGAGAATATGTAAATTTAAATGGAATATAATTTAAATTGAAAATTTATCTTAAATGGGTAGTAGGTACACTACATAAGAAAGAGTAGGTGCACAATACTAAGCAAGTCACAATGAAGTGAAAATTGAGACAAATCTCGTTACCACATTGTAATCAATTGATTCGTATGACCAAAAGTTAATAACCACCAAATGAATCAAAAAATAACATGAATATAAGTATAATAATGATAATATATATCAAATGGTAGTACAAATATACCACATATAATAAATAAGAGGTGAACAATGGAAATCGCACAGAATTGAAAGTTAGATGAGAAAACCCCTTACAAACATTTCGCCATAGTAACAAGTGTTCTTACGAGGGATTAATGAGAGGTAAAGGGGTATCCAATTATTTATAAATCATAATGAACGTATTGTGGGAGGTGGAAAAACATACCCCATAATTAGGTATTAAAAATATAAGTGCACAACATACGGTATATTATTGAACAAAAGTGAGAGAGAGGATCCCTTATCTTCTGCTTGAAGGTGTTCTTGATTATTCTTAATGAATTGAATAATAAAATTTAGCTTCATTAATTAATATTTCCAAAACCTCATCAACATGTAATTGATATTCTAAAACATTATTAGGTTTATTAATGGCCTTTTTGATGGGTTTAAGATATTCAATTTTATTGTTTTGGTAGCATTTTTTTCTTTGGTTTTCATGATCTATTTACTTGTATTCATGAATGGATGTTTGTTTGAAATGTGGTTAAACATCCAGAAATTTTAATATAAATTATTAGTTAAATTAAATATATATAAATTATCTTATAATGATTCTGGTTATATACCATGAGGATGACTCATTCGGTGATTTAAAAATAAACACTTGGATTTGGCTTGGCAGCTTTGTGCACAATAAACTTGTTTTGTCTTATTATTCCATATTATGAATGTATAAGGATTCCAGAACAATAAACATGGTAAAATACATATAGTATGATCTGGTTAAACCATTTAAAAAGGTTTCATGTCCAGTAATGAATATAGTAATGCAAATTGAAAACCCTTCTTCCTTGAGTGTGATAAATTAACACATCTCGGACGGTGTTTGCATTTATTGTATAAAAGGAGGAGAAAAAGAGAGATTATGATGAAATATTCAACTAGAATAATGAAAATACAGTACATGTAAGGTACTAGAATTATCATGGAATTTTGATGAGGTGAGGTGATAAGATATAAACAAAATAATAAAACATGTAAAAGAATTTGAAAGAAAATAGAAGAGAGGTTCACCTCTTGAGTACTGCTCCTTGAGAAATTCCTTAAGACCATTGTTTTTGGTCTTTTGGTGAGACAAGAAGGTTTTTGACATGAGGGAGGAGGTTAAGGATCTATTTGAGTATAATTTAGGCAATTCTTAAATCTTGAGTAGTGTGTGAGGAATAGGGGTGAGGGGTGGTTTATATAGTGGAGGGGAGAGGGGATTTCTCTATTTTATAATCATTAATTTATTATTTATCCACACGATAAGAAATAGTGAGTCTTCCATGACCAAGAATAGTAATTTTATCATGTTAATCCAAATCAATTGGGCTTACATCAGTATAAAATCATACATGACTCTACAATTAGTGTATTTATCTTATTTTGTAAATTATGGTATTTTACTATTCATCAAAAATTCAAGTATTTCAGAAAAATACCAAAAATTCACCCAAACCATTTTTCGATGTGTATAATCCAAAAATGAAGTCTGTTTTTTAAATATAATTTTCTAAATATGATTAATTAAATATTTAATTAAAATAATTATTTAATCAAAAAATATAAACACTTAAATTATTCATCTTCATTTTTAAGGTGCCTAAATTTATTTATACATTCATGGGTGTGGATACCATTCATAAGAGTCATATTAATATTCATAAGGGTAAATTACTTTTCATAAGGGTATATTACAATTCATAAGGGTATGTTACTATTCATGAAAAAAATAAGTTAATTCTATCATACTCTAAATATCATCCTGAACACAATTGTGTATGTCAGATATTTAAAATTTAAATCACAGAGCTTGAAAATTTAAGTTTAGTGACTAGGTTATGGCTATCTCTTATTAGTAACTAAGTTTTGTTCCACAGAGGCTCAGTGATTCCTGAAATATAAGCTATCTAATGAATATAGTGTATTTAAGAGAAACATACCATAAAATGTTTGGGGTGCTAAACTTGAGGTAACCTGGTATATGACAATAGTCCTTACTATGCACCTTCATTGACACTCCTGGGAGATATGCATAGGATAATTCACATTTTTTTTCATACCATTATGAAGGATTTATGCTTCCAAAGTAACCAAAGTATATGGTTCTAAGATTTACGATGCATAAATATATGTTATGTGTTATACCCTGTATAGAGTTATAGAAATTTCATAATTTTATGAGGTAATGTAGTATATAACATTGTTTAGAAATGGAGCCTTTTATAAAGAATGATAACTCCACCAATACACGTGATGAAAAGAGTAAGAAGGATCATATATTTCATGTCCTTAAGCCAGAATTTTGAAGGTAAATAGTTTCCAAAGTATCCTCATCATCTGAGGAAATAGTATCATGTGTTAACAAGGTATGTAAAGAATTATCCGGGTCATAAGTCTTTGATAGGAAGCAAGAGAATAAAAGGATGTAAGAGGAAAATATAGAAAAAGGTAAGAATGAAATGAAGGGTTTTCCCGCATGTGATAACTAGGTTAAGAATCGCCCTAGAAAATACTTTAAGGGAATGAGAGTTTGTTATAAGTGTGAAGAAAAGGGTCACCAAGTTCATATTTTCAAGGGTAAGAAAAAGGTTTCTAATGTATAATTCATAAACTATGAGGAAGTGGGACACTATGTGAATCAATGTCCCAAGCGTCAAAAAAATACACCCCAAATGATGCATTTGGACAATGATAAAGTTATTCTTCTACTGGAGATAAAGTGGAATAATTAATATGTCTCTTCCAGAATTATGTCATTTGAAAATTTTATTAGTAATGTACTGGTCCTAAAATTATAGAATATATGAGTATTGTACTATAGTACTTTTTGATTAAGTCTTTGAGACCATATGTTGAATGGTACCGAGAAAAGATATTCATTAGAAAGTTAAAATTTTTGGAAATCACATGATTGAGGGAAATATAACCCTTAATATATTTCTCATGTTGAGATAATGATGAATAAATTATTTATTTGGATAGGTACTGACTACCTTGGAACTCATTATTTACTTGTCGATAATTGGTATATGATATCATCGATGGAGTTTACAATACTTTTTGATTTAAGGAATATATCCAATAACATATATCCTACTTAAGGAATATATAATAATTCATGTTTCCAATAATATTTTATAGTAAGTTGAGTTATTACCATATTTCAAGAGGATATATAATGATTTCATTCACAGGTTTGGAATGGGAAAATTTAGAGCTGCTTTATATTGATTAAGGGATAATGATATGTTCATCTTGGAAATTTAGTGACCTCATTTATAAAGTGTTGGATCATTACATTTTGTAATTTTTAACCATTTATGAATGGTTTAAGTTGTTAATTATATGAGGTTTTAAAGTATAATGTATTACTTTACTACATGATGTGACCTATGCTAAGAGATGAGGTATAGACAGTTCAAGGCGTAATCAAAGGATAGGATTGTGTTTGTGAAATAGAAACTTATATTTAACCTCTTATAGATTAGAATAATTCCTCAACTTAAGGAAAATATTCTTAAATAAAGTTTTTTCCTATTATCATAATATTATATAGTATAGATTAATTTTTATTCATTACTTTATTTTATAGTTTTGTAGTAATAAACATCCATCTAAACATGTTCTCTATCACTTTCCATCAGAAATTAATAGCTTGATTTTTCTTCCATGTCCATGTTTTTACTTCCAAATAATGTCACCCCATTCGAAAGCATAATTTTGGTGGTGAACACATCATTTCCCTTAATCTCTTTCAAGAGGATATTTTATTAAACCTATTTTCTATGTGGGTTTCCCACAAGGGAATTTTCAAGTATCAACATTTAACTTTTGAAGTGGAATATAGAATTTCGAGAATGCAATTCTGTTGAGGGGGAATAATGTAACACCCAAGTAATTTGTTTTATAATTTTAAATATATTAATTTATGATAAATAATAATTTAAAATTACTTGTTTTAATTAATAATAATTCTTATAAATAATTATAATTTATAGCTTTCAAATTAATTAATTAATGTTCCAAAAAAACAAATACTATTTTTCACTGTTATTTTGTGTAAAATAATATATTAATATGAATATATGTATTTGATAAATTGATTATTTAATAAAATATTTTAAAGTCTAAAATATATATTGACTATTATAATTATTTTGATAAATACTATGTAATGTTATGAATATATTCACAATTAATATAACAGCCCAATATTTCATGGTATATTTCTTCTTAAATAATTTCAATTAATTTGATCGCTTATAATTCATACAAAACTGAGTCTCTAGGAAACAAAACTTTGTTATAAGAGATAGTTATAACCTATCCATTAAACATACTTTTTTTACTTCTATGATTTGAATTTCGAAAAACTGACATACACCATTGCATTCTATAATATATTTAGAGTCTCATAGGATCACCTCAATTTTTGGTGAATAGTAACTTACCCTTATAAGTAGTAATGTTACCCTTATGAATATTAATTTTACCCTTATAAATATTAATATGACCCTTATGAATAGTAATCTCACCCATGTAGGTACTAATAAAATTTTGGAACCTTATAAATGAGATTTAATATTTTAAAAACTAATAATTATGTGTTGGTATTTTTGTGAGCAATAAATATTTAATTACAATTTTATAATTAATAAATTTATTTCATATAATATTTATTTTAATAAAACTTATGCATAAAACAATATTTTGTTTTCCTATGATTTTATGATAATTTAATGAGACCTTAAATAATTTTTTATGGTGTTATAAAATTTGTTATAATTTTAAAATCTGTATTTTTGGAGTAAATAATGATTTAAATTAGAAATTAAATTTCTCATATTTCTAGAATTGTTTTCATAAAATGGAGTTCATTTAGGGATTCTACAAGTATAAAAATGGTTACGGTGAATTTTTATACTTTTGTGAAATATTTGAATTTTTGGTGAATATTAAAATACGGTAATCTACAATATAATAAATTATAAGATAAATACATTATTTTTTGCATAAAGGATGATTTATGCATCCATTAATTTGAAATCACATGAAATTATTACTATTTTTTGTCACAATAATCAATACTATTTCTTTTCTTGAGTAAAATGATAAAATAATGAATAAAATATTGAGGATCACTAATCTCTTCCACTTTAAAAACCACCCCACACCCCCCTCTCTTACTAACTCCTCTAAGCATTGAAGCTTCTAAAAGTTCTGAAAAATACTCTTCCCTAGTCCCTCCCCACATTCAGAAGCTCTTGGTCCTTCCAAAATACCAAAAACCCTTTTTTTAGAAGATTCTCAAGGAGGTGTATTCAAGAGGTAAATGCACATCCTTTTTCTTTCAATTTCATTTCAAGTTCCTTTATTTTGTTATCCTCTTCTCACCTCCTATATCCAAATTATCTAGATAACTCTATTATCATGTATATACTATAATTATATCATTCCAATGTAATAATAATTATCAATATCTTTATTCTCTCTTTTATTTTTAAAAATGAAATCATTGTCTGGGAGGTGCCAAATTAAAGCCTTCGTGGACGACGAAGTCTCGTTCTTTAATTTCATCTTCAAGAATTGTCATGAAATAGTTTTTATGGTTGAACTAGATTATAAAATATCAATTATATATTATTTAATGATTCTTTAACCATCATTTATATATGATATTAAATAATATAACTAAACTAGTTCGTTGTGATCGAAAACCCGTTATAGAAATCAAAATGATTATCACTAAATGTATTATCCACTAATTCATAATCATAATATGTAACCAAATGATATATATATAACCATTTAATATTCTATATGTTCATTAATAGTTTATAAGATCAATTCTGTATAATTATATCCAATCCAGAAGAACTTCATTACTTATAATCAAGTGAATTGATCATAAAATCAAGGAAACGAACACTCAAGAACGACAGAAGTACATCTTATAACTTATAAATAAAGACATAAATGAACTTAATATAACTATAATGAATAAAATTTATATTTATAATTTTATTAATTAGTTAATTAATGGATTTAATTTTATTATCTCGTACATTAAGTTCAAGTGAAGAAAACATTCGGACATTAGGTAAGGGTTTTCTCATCTCACTTCCATTTTTGTGAGATATTACTCACTCTCCAATATTTATTTTGTATGGTGTATGTATATTTCCCATTAATGAATCATATCATGAATCAATTTATTTTTATTTTATTAAATTTTTTATTTTATGATTATTAATTTTGGGGCATATGATTCGATTGATTACAAAGTGGTAAGGGGTTCCACCCGAACCTTCATTTTTCCTCTGGGTTATTAATTCCCTATCCTTATAAAAATGTAATTATTATTTATTTTTGATTATATATTATATATTATGTTTTTATTTAACAAAATAATATATTCAGGCTATTTCATATTTCATTTATGGGGATTAAAATCATTTCCCTTCTTAATTCGTCCCGATTAACAGGCCTGATTTAAGGGAACTTCTCGAATTCTTACCCATTTTCAATTTTAATATATAATATGTATTAACCCATAATTGTTTCTTTAAAATCACAAATTTTATCATGAAAAACTATCATGGTTCATATCAGGTTTTATGAAAACAAAAATTTCATTCCTCTTTAAAATATTTTTAATATATTCCTTAAACTGCACTAAAATGTTTTAATTGTTAAATATTCATTAAAAACTCTTTTTAAATTATTTCACTTCATATAGAAAACATTTATGCCTCAAATATAATTTTAAAGTATTTACCTCTTATTTTCTAGGATAAACATGTTTACAATATTATTTTATGAAAAATAAAAATAGTTTTTCAAAAGAACTCTTCTTTCCAAAATAAATGGGGTTTTCTCATATTACTTTTAATTTTATAATATTTATGACTTGTTCACCAATTATTACTTTCATGTGGTGTATGTAAATACCTTTGATATATCAAATAATTAGTCTTATTATTTTTATTATATTATTTGGAACTAATAATAAAATGTTTCAAAGTGGTATGGGACACTTTGGAATGTTTAATGATTCTTTTATTCAAGAGTTTATCAAATATTTAATTAAAGTATTTTCATCTATAATTATGATTCAATTATTTAAAATTGGTATGGGAATCTTTGATCTAAATATATATTTTATTAGACATATGATGAATTAATTGTTCTTAGAAAGTGATGGGTAGGGGCTGCTATATCCCCTCGATGCATCAGTATGTCTCATGAGACAAAACAGAATTGGTTTTTGGCCAATCCATTGCCCTACTACTTTCAAAATTCTTGGTTGAGGCCTTGAAAACAGGTTTATAAAGTCCAGAATATGCATTCCCTCATTATTATATTATTAATTTATAAATCATGTGATTATTCTACTAGTATAATATCCATGATAAAGTTTTATCTGATCAGTTATATGGCTTTACATACTCAGCATTAATTTCTAAAAAATTATGCTCAATTTTATTTATAAAGGCCTTTGTTTTCATCTATTTACCATGCCTAATGTCTGTGTTTATGATAACATCCTTATTATTACTTACCCTTACTAATCTTCTAAGATCACCCATTTCTTATGTTTCCTCTCCTAGTTTATGAAGATGAAAACTTTGAATAAGATTTCAAGGATGTAGTTTGTTTAATATTGTATCATATTTTGTTTTGTTTTTAAAATTTATTATGCATATCATTAATATAATATGGACTCCCATGACTGTTAAACTGATCGGTCCTGCATGATTACATTCCTTGTAATCATTCCAATTTATTAAATAATGCATTGGTTCTAGGATTCAAGGTTCAAGGAATTACAGTCTGTATCATAGGAAGTTTAGTAGAAACCTTGGGAACTATATTTAGAAAACATAGATTAGGGATCATAATGATAAGATATACATTGAGGATAATTATTAAAGAAAATAATATAATTTTGGTAAGGTAGAGATTATGTGGGTATTCCTAGCAATACATCTCTGTCTAGATACTATAAGTGGGCATGGTTCTGGAATAGATATACCTATGAGTAACAACTCTGAAAATATGTTGCAGGCTTGACTCGAGATAACCTGGTACACAACAATAGGCCATACTGTGCACCTAGTTTGACACTCCATAGGGATATTCTTAGGATAATTCACAATTTTCTTACATACCATTATTAAGGATTTATGCTTCCAAAGTAACCAAAGTATATGATTCTGGGATTTAAAATTCATAAATTTATGTTATGTGTTATACAGTGTTTAGATTTATAGAAATTTCATAATTTTATGAGCTAATCTAGTATATATCATTTTTTAGAAACGTCACCTAGGAGAAGGAATGAGAACTCCACCAATGCAAGTGATGAAAATAGTATGAATGATCATATCTTTCAAGGTATTAAGCCCAAATTTTGAAGGGAAATATTCTCCAATATGTCCTCATCATGTGAGGAAATAGTATCATGTATTAACAAGGTATGTAAATAATTCTCTGAGTCCTATGGATTTGATGGGAAGCAATATAAGGAAAGGATGGAAGGGAAAAATATGGATAAAGGGAAGAAGGGAATTAAGGGTTTTCTCATATGTGATAACTTTGGAATGAATCACCCTAGAAAATGCTTTAAGGGAATGAGAGTTAGTTATAAGTGTGGAGAAAAAGGACACCAAGTTCATGTTTTCAAGGGTAAGAAATTGATTTCTAATGTATAATTATTCAATTGTGAGTAGATTGGACACTATGTGAAGCAATGTCCCAAGTTTCAAAAAAATATACCTCAAATGATGCTATTGGATAATGATTATGTTATTCTACTGCCAAGTATGAAGGGGAGTAGTTAATATGACTATTTAGGAATTATGTCATCTAAATATTTTATTAGTAATGTGATGGTTATAATAATAATGAAATAGATGAGTATTTTACTACAATACTTTTCTATTAAGGATTTTAGACCATATGTTGAATGGTACCAATACAAGATATTTAATATAAAGTTAAAATTTTTAGAAAACATATGATTGAGGGAAGGAAAACCCTTAATATATTTCTAATTTTGAGATAATGATGAAGAAATGAATGATTTGGATAAGTACTCACTACCTTGGAATTGATTATTGACTTGTTGACAAGTGGTATACGCTATCATAAATGGATTTTATAACACGTTTGGATTTAAGTAATGTATCCAATAACATGTATATTACTTAATGAATATGGAAAAATTCATGTTTCCAAAAATATTTTAAGGTATTTTGAGTTACTACCATATTTTTAGAGGATATATGATGAAGTTATTCTCATGTTTGTAATGAGAAAATTTAGAGCTGCTTCATATTGATTAAGGGCAAATGATAAGTTCATCCTGAAAATTCAGTGACCTCTTTTCTAAAGTGTTGGATCATTATATTTTAAAATTTTTAAAATTTTATGAATGGTTTAATTTTTTTCATTATATTAGGTTTTAGAGGATAATGTATAACTTCACCGCATGATGGAACTTGTTCTAAGAGATGAAGTATAGATAGTTCAAGGAATAATTAAAGGATAAGATTTTGTTTATGAAATCGAAACTTATATTTATACTCTTATAGATTGGAATAATTCCTCAACTCATGTAAAAGATTCGTAAATAAAATTTTGTCCTATTATCATAATATTATATTGTATTAATGATTTTTTTCATTACAGTGGTATATAATTTTTTAGTAATCAGCATTCATATAAACACGTTATCTATCACTTTCTATCAGAACATAATAGTTTAATATTTCTTTCATGTCCATGTTTTTACTTAAAACTAATTTCACCCCATTCAAAAGCATAATTTTTGTGGTGACCACCACATTTATCTTAACCTCTTTTAAGAGGAAATTTTATTAACACTATTTCCAATGTGGGTTTCCCACAAGGGAATTTTCAAGTATCAACCTTTATCTTTCAAAGTGAAATTAATAATTGCGAGCATGGAATTCTATTGAGGGGGGAATAATATAACACCGCAGCTATTTGTTTTATAATTATAAATACATTAATTTATGAGAAATAATAATTTTAAATTTAGTGTTTTAATTAAAAATAATACTTATAAATAATTATAATTTATATATATCAAAATAATTAATTAATTTTCTAAAAAAATAAATACTATTTTTTACTATTCTTTTATGTAAAAGAATATTTTAATATAAATATATGTATTTGATCAATTTATTATTTAATTAAATATTTTAAAGAATAATATATATATATTGACTATTATAATAATTTTGATAAATACTAAATTATGACACAAATATGTTCACTATTAATCTAATACCCCAATATTTCAGGGTAAGTTTCTTTTTAAATAATTTCAATTCATTAGATAGGTTATAATGCATGAAAAACTAAGTCTCTATGTAACAAAACTTTGTTATAGGAGATTGTTATAACCTATCCATTCAAGTTACATTTTCCACTTCTATGATTTGAATTTTGAAAAACAGATATACACAATTGCATTCAGTAAGATATTTAGAGTCTTATAGGATCACCTCAATTTTTGGTGAATAGTATCTTACCCGTATGAATAGTAATTTTACCCTTATGAATAGTAATATGACCCTTATTAATAATAACCTCACTCATATAGGTATAAATAAAATTTAGGAACCTTATAAATGAGAGTGAATGTATTAATAAATAATAATTAAGTGTTGGTTTTTTGTGAGAAATGAATATTTAATTAAAATTTTATAATTTATAAATTTATTTAAGAGAAATTTAATTTTCATAAAATGTATTCATAAATAAATATTCTTTCCCCAGTGATTTTAGGATAATTTAAGGAGTCCTTAGATAATTATCTAGGGTGTCATAAAATTAGTTGTAATTTTAAAATCTGTATTTTTTAGTAAATAATGATTTAAATTAAAAATTAAATTTCTCATATTTAGAGAATTATTTTCATAAAATTTAGTTCATTTTTTGATTCTAAATGTCAAAAAAAATTAGGGTTAATTTTTTATATTTTTCTGAAATACTTGAATTTTTTGTAAATATAAAAATATGGTAATCTATGGTATAATGCATTATAAGATAAATACCCTATTCCTTGAATTATGGATGATGTAATCCACCATTATTTAGAACTCACATAAACCTATTACTTTTTTGGGTCACATTAGTCAATACTATTTCTTGTCTTGAGAAAAATAATAAAATAATGATTAAAATATTGAGAAATCCCTCCTCTCTTCCACTATAAAAACTACACATCACCCCCTCTCTTCCTCACTCCTATAATCCTTGATGCTTCTCAAATTTATACCCAAATACTCTTACCTAGTCCATCCCCATGTCAAGAAGATATTGGTATTCCCAAAATACCAAAACCCCTTCCCTTACGAAGATTCTCAAGGAGATGTATTCAAGAGGTAAATCCTCATACTTTTTCTTTTAATTTCATTTTTATATTCCTTTATTTTGTTATCGTTTACTCATATATTATATACAAATGATCTAGATAACTTCATAATAAAATATATACTATAATTATATTATTTAAATGTTATAACTATTATCAATCTCTTTATTATCTCTCTTTTATTTTATAAACGAAATCATCGATGAGGAGGTGACAAATTACAACTCTCGTGGACGACGAAGTTTAGTTCTTCAATTTGTTATTAAAGTATTGTCAGGACACCATTTTTATCATTTAAACAGATTATAAAATATCTATTGTATATTATTTAATGATTCTGGAACTATCATTTATACATGATATTAAATAATAGAACAAAACTAGATCATTTTGATCGATAAACCGTTGATAAATCTAAACTATTATCACTAAATGTATTATCTATTGATTCCTCATCATACCATGTAACCAAATGATATATATAAAAATTTAAAATTATTTATGTGGATTAATAATATATAATATCAATTCTATATAATTATATCCATTCCATAATAACTCCATTACTTATAATCAAGTGAATCGATCATGAAATCTAGGAAACAAACACTCCAAAATAATGGAATTCAATCTTATAACTTAGCAATAAGGACATAAATGAACTTAACAGAACTATAATGAATCAAATATATATACATAATGTTATTAATTAATTTATTAATTTATTTAATTTTATTATCCAGTACTTTAAGTTCAAGTGCAGAATACATTCGGACATAATGTAAGGGTTTTCTCATCTCACTTCCATTTTTGTGAGATATTCTTTATTCGCCATTATTTCTTATGTATGGTGTATTTATATTTCCCATTTATGTATCATATAATTAATAACTTTATTTTCATGGAATTAAATGTATCATTTGATGATTATTAATTTTGGGTCATATGATTCGATTGATTACAAAGTGGTAAGGAGTTCCACCCAAACCTTTATTTTACCTTCAGGTTATTCCTTCACTATCCTTACCCAAATGTAATTATTATTATTTTTTGTGTACATATTCTATGTTCTATTTATATATTCCAAAATCATATATTCATATCATTTCAACTTTTATTTATTGGAATTATATGTTTTAATATAGTTTCCCATCTTAATTCTTCCTAAGAAATAATCATAATTCAAGGGAACTTCTTGAATTCTTGCCCATTTTCAAGTTAACTATATAATATGTATTAAAATATCATTATTTTTGTAAAATAAAAAATTTTATTATGAAAAAAATATCTCGGTTCATTTATGGTATTATGAAAATAAATATGTCATTCCTCTTTAAAATCTCTTTAATATTTTTCTTAAACTGCACTAAAATGTTTTATTTCTAAAGCTTCATTAAAATCTCTTTTAACATGATTTAACTTTAGTGGGAAAAAATTTATGAATCAAATATAATTTCAATGTATTTCTATTTTTTCTGGGATAAACATGTTTACAATTTGATTTTACAAAAAATAAAAAATTGTTTTTCCAAAGAACTCTTCTTTCCAAAATAAAAGGGGTTTTCTCATCTCACTTTTAATTATATAAGATTTACCACTTTTTCACTACTTATTAATTTATTGTGGTGTATTTAAATCCCTTTTATATATCAAATATTGAGTCTGATTATTCTTATGAGATTATATGGAATTAATAAATAATTTTTTTAAAGTGGTATCGAACACTTTGGAATGTTTAATGATGATTTTCCTCGAGAGTTTATCAATGATTTAATTAGAGTATTTTCATATATGATTAGGATTAAAATATTTCAAAGTGGTAAGGGAAAAATTTATCTAATTATATATTTATTAGACATGTGATAAATTAATTGGACGTTTTAAGTGATGGGTGGGGCTCTTTATAGCCCCTCGATGCATCGGTGGATCTCATGAGACAAAATAGAATTAGTTTTTGGTCGAGTCCTTTCCCTAGTATTTTCAAAAGTCTTGGTCGAGGCCTCAACGATAGGTTTATGATGTCTGAAATATTAATTCCCTCATTATTATATTAGTAATTTATAAATCATGTGATTATTAGACCAGTATAATATCCATGGTAAATTTTCATGTGATCAGTTATATGGCTTTACTTACTCAGCTTTCATTTCTGACATATTATGCTCAAGTTTATTTATAAAGGAATATGTTTTTAGTTATTCAACATGCCTAATGTTTAGTTTTGGGATAACTTTCTTATTATTACTTACCCTTACTGATCATCAAAGATCACCCCTTTCTTAAGTTTCCTTAACCCAGGTTATGAAGACGAAAAATTTGAATAAGCTTTCAAGGATGCAGTTTATTTCATATTGTATCATGTTTTGATTTATTTTTCCAATGTATTATGGGTATCATTAATGTAATATGGTCTCCCAATACTACTAAACTGATCAGTACTTTGTGATTTCATTTCTTGTAATCATGCCAATGTATTAAAATAATGCACCGGCTCTGGGATTCTAGGATCGGGGAATTGCACTTTCTCCTCCATATCCATATTTTTCTTACAGTCAACGTTTTCTTCTATTTTTATAGAACCAAAATATGGATTATTTCATGTGATCCTTTTACTTATCATCACCACCTTTCAAATGGAATTTTTTTCTCTATTTATGATGTGGGTTTTTAATAATTGTGTTTCACAATATTAAAATGTTTTATGTATCATGGATATATTTCTTATATTACACTCCACATTTTATCTATACAATATATGTCTTTTTAAATACTCTATTATTTGATATTTCTTAAAAATTAATATTTCATTATATCTCAAAGATTTTAATTCTTTCCTTTTCAAAATTAATTTTCAAAATAAATTTAAAACTTTTTCACTTAGAATTTATTTATAAAAATAAGAAAATAAAAGTTTAAAAAAATCACAATAATGGATTTCTCATCATTTTGAAGAAAATTTCCCAGGTTTTTTGGTTTAATAATGTCAGTTATTTTTTATTATTCTATGAGTTTTATTTGAAATGGTTTTTTGTGGAAAAGTTTTTTTTCATCATGATTTTCAAATAAAAAATATACTATTATTCTAAAAAATTTCTTCATCTACTAGTTGATTTTTACCTATCTTTTAAAAAATTAGAAATTTTAAATATACATAAGATATATAATACATTACTGAATTTTTATTTCCAAATCATCTTCTATGTATAACTAAAATTTTTCTTCTAATTCATTTCCTCTGTTAATACCATACTTTTGATTCCTATGATTGAAGGGTGTTAACCAAGATTTTATATGTAGATTTATTGGGGAAATTATTTACTAAATGGTATACATTTTATTTTTTTTGTGTAAATACCATATACATTATCATTTTAGTTTAATTTAATTTACCTATAAAGTTACTTAATATCTTTTGATATCCATTTATTTCCCCTGGGTTTATCATTTTATGATTATTAATGGAAATGTGAATGATTTCTTTATGTGATTTCATTTTAAATGGATTTGAAACCAATTTTATTTCCATGGTTTATTTATGATCTAATTAATCCTGGATTAAAAGTTGAACTCATACATTTGTAAGACTATGAGTGGGGTAATATATCATTCTTCAATGCATTGGATAAGGATTTATATATCATGAGATAATGATGCATGAACATAGTTGGATTTTTCACAATATAAAAGGTTAGGAATACCAAGATTTTTTTACCACATAAAAGTGTGTATTTTTATGGATTTTTTTCATAGTTTTTATATGTTTATGTTTTTTAGAGTCATATGATTATTCTTATAACTATTTTGTTCTAGTATGGCTCGTTTTTATTGAATCATGTTTCCAAACATCCTAGATTAATTTTTATTATTATGTAATGTCAAATTCCATAAATCTTGTTTTATGATAGAAGATTTATTGGGTTTTATTTCATTAAATATTTTTATTATACACATATTATCATATTATTCTCACTTGTGATATTTGATTGTTATCGCTAATTTTTACTCTTATTAAGCATAAAATCTTATCCCTTTCCTATGTTTCCATTTCTATGGGTTATGAAGATAATAAAAGTATGAAATGTATAGAAGAGTACCTTTTGTAGAGAATTATTTGGAGATGTTGAAGAATTATTATGGATTAAATAGTTTCTTTTATAGTGTAAAAAAAATTAATTAGTTGAAAAATAAATGAGGTTTTTTAGTTAATGTTTTTCCCTAATTTTCTAAAACACTAAAACTAAAAGATCATGGATATGTATTATAATGAAATATTTTATTTAAGTCATGTAATTGAGATGGTCTCATCCATGGGGAGTCATAAATTTCATGGGTTTTAATTTGGGTAAAATTATTAAAATGGGTTTGGGACCCTATTAGTTTTCAAAGACTAAAGGATTTTGGCATGTGTAGTTCAAATGGGGAAATGGTTTTCAAGAATTGGCTTTCCATTCATTTATAGTTTTTAAATGTTTTAATGTTTTTGAAATAGAACCCTTAAGGGGGTTTTTATGAACCCGTATGGTATTTTAAACAAGAAATAAGGCCTTATTAGTTGCTTTTGAAATTATATTGTAAAGAGTGTTCATAATATTATTTGATTTAACTTGTGATTCTATATCCCTTGTCTTGGACTTGGGATAGTTCTATGAAATGTTGTTTTTTTTTTGTGATGATTTAGAATGCTATATCAAAAAGGGAATTAAAATTTCAAGAAGGAAATTTCTTGAGTAGTTTTTCTAGTGACCCAGATGTTGTCTTCCTTGTCTCTGAATCTACCCAGACTCTTGATGGAGTGGCAGATCCTTTTTCTTCTTAGTTTGTGGATCATGTGTGATGGTTTCTAAATTATCATCCACTAGTATTTAGTGGTGATGAAGGATCATTGGTGGTGTAATAAGGGATATATAAGGTTAAATAGATCTTTGAGTCATTAGAAACTCTAGGAACCTCTAGGCTGAGGTAAAACACTCCTTTGTTTGAAGGTTTATTTTTGTATTAGTGGATGCACAATACCCATGCCCAACCGTTTGAGGCATTATCCTGTGGATATTTCAAGGTAATCTTTTTCCAATATTTTTATCCCAAGGAAGTGATAATTTAAAATTTCATGGAATTATTGAGTGTTCATCTGGGTGATCATTCTATCAAATACTTTTTGAATGTTTCAATGGACTTTCCCCTTTCTCTTTTATGTTTTTTTTAAAGGATTCAAAAATGGACTAGTTCGTTACTAAGGGAATTTTTTTAGATCTTATCTATTTGGTGTTTTATTATATCATGAATACCTTTGTGGAATTTATGTACAAGTACATCATCATTGAGAAATTGTTGGTAGGGAAACCTATGAAAGTAAATTCCTGAACCTCATCGGGTTTCAGTGAAGATGATCTGGATAATATAGAGTAGAAGTTATTAGTGTGATTCCATTGTGGTGAGTTCGGGAATGTTCGGCCCTCTTTTATAATAGCTCTGAAGACCTACTATCAGTGTTTCTATTATGATCACATTTTGAGGTTTCTTAAACTAAATTTATGTTAGAATAATAATTTTTGAACCCATATTTTATTAATGTAGTGGTATGTAGTATTTCAACCATGGGAGAATCAAAATATGTTTTTGTGATTTTAGGTGTGTTCTTTTTTATGCAATACATTTCTTTTAGACATTAATATATCTCTTTTATACACCCCACATATTTTTTTTAAATTAATTAATTATTTTCATCTTTTGTTCTAGTATTTTAAGATATTCTTTCCATATTTATTTTCATTTCTTTTTATCCCTTATTCGTGATGTGGATCCTAGTTTGAGGATTCTTTAATGGATGACATGGGATCAGATTGGGTGTAGTATTGGGTATTATCTAGGGTAATGGGGATAATATTTTGTTTGGTGGGTAGACTTTGAGATCTACCAATTTGATATTTTCTTTCAGGATCACTATGATTGGGTGTTCCACAAATGTTTCCATGAGTTACCCTTTTTGTATTTTTTAACCTGATGTTAGAGATATCTCATTAATTAATGAGGTATTTTGACATTTAGGGTGTTTATCTATATTTTTGGAGGGTGTTACCTTGGTTATATATTCTATTAACCTTTTTGGGTTTCTTATGGGTGTTATTTTTTATTTTTTTATTTGGGTATCTATGGGAAACAGAATCTTTTTTCTTCCACTAGTGAGTTGTGGAAGCATGTATTATTTGGAGATAATCATTCCTTTGAGTGCTGCTATATGGTTTTTCACTATTCTAGATTAGTTATAAATAATGGGTAAACATAAGGATGGTCTCTATGTGTTTCCATTGTTTATGGTATTTTTCTTCCAATCTATTTTTGGTTATGTCAGGCTATTACTTAATTATCGTGTGACCTCAGATGTTCTAGAGGTGTCATATTTTGTTTCCTTTAGTCTGGTTTAGAACTCATAAATTACTTTTGGGTGTTAATATGTTCATTTTTTGGAGTCCCCAAATTCAAAGTAGACCACAAGAGTGGTTATACCAACATTTATTTTGTGAAGAATATGATTTTATGATTTATATTACTTTAGGTGTTGGTGGATATTAAATCTTTTTTAGTAGTTTTCAGAAAGAGTGGGACTATAATATCCCATTTTCATGGTCTCACATTTGGGATGTTGGACTCATAGTTGGGTCCTTTATTTCAGTGAGTTGTTCATGACCTATCCTTTGAATTTTTTTCTCACCAAATTTTTTAGGGTGAAAAGTGGTTTGGTGTGTAGAATTATAACACCCAAAAATTTAATTTTCTTATTTATGTTTATGTAATTAATTTAAACCTTAATATTTGGGTTTATAATGGTTAATTTTTGGGATTTTGGTAACTTCTATAGGGCCTCACAATTTAGGTTCATGGTTTAGGAAACCATTAAATGGAAACAATGCAACTTGGGTGGTTTTGGATAGTAGAGATCACATGGTCACTGCATGTTTTGGTAAATAGTATGAGTAAAACTTGCAACATACTCATGTTTAGGAATTTTTTTTAGAGAGTTATTTTTATTATTAGATTATCCCAAACTCTCCATTAACACAAACTTATTTACTTAGGCACCTCCCAAACGCCTCTCTTCCACATTCAAGCCCTTTCATGGCGTATTTGGAGTGATTTATTGGTGGGATTTCATATGAATTGAAAGTTTGGGTCTTATCATTACATATTCTATAAGTTTCTTCAAATTTATCTCATCTTCCCTAACCCAAATGACCATGGTTGGAAGATTTTGGTTTTCTAGGGTTGATTTATTTGGGGGTTTGGTTTCTAATGGTTATGATCCATCTAAGGAGACTTATTTTGGTGGTTTCCATTGAAGACAACTCGGTTTCAACTCTTTAGATAGTTTTTTCTATTCTATTTCATTTTGATAAATATTTCCTTCAATACATGATTCTTTAAAAGTGTTTTTTAACTCAAATAATTATGTAGATAATACATAGTTTATGTTATCAAAGTTTCTCCATGGTTTTTTGTTTTTTCCTTTAGAAAAATGGGTAATATTCATAGTCCAATGACACTTTTTTTAAATGGAATTTTATAAATTTTAAGTGTTTAAAAAAATTCCATGGATAGTTTTACATAAGAAAAATGATTAGTTCATGGTAATATGGGCTAATTTGGATTTATAAAATGGAGTGTTACTTTGTTTAAAGAGTTTATTATTTTAAAAAGGGATGTTTTTTATTTAATGTGGGTTGTTTTGTATTAAATAGGTTTTCTTTATCTTTTTAAGGTGATTTATTTAATAATGTGGTGGTTTAGTGATTTACTTTATTTGATTGAGACTATGATATTGTATCATTGTGTGTTACCTTGAAATTTTACTTTCTTTTTCAAAAGTGGCTTGAAAAAGTTGTTTCAGAAGGTTTAGTTCTTAGTTTCAAGGAAAAAGGCTCATTTGGTATCTTATATGAAATGTGAATTTTATTACTTAATATTTACACCATAGTTGATCCCTAATGATATAAGTTGTTTAGTATTTTGTGTATGTGTTAGTAATTATATGAATTATGATTAATGTTTATTCAGTTTGAGTTTGGGATTAGATTTGAAGAGAGTATATTATGATTGAAAAGTATTTTATTACTTTGTTTTATTTAATTTTGTCTATGTGATTATCATATGATTGAAATTGGATAAATAGAATCTCTCATCCATTATCTATGACTTGATGAACCCTAGGATACTAAGTGGGGAGTCCAGGGATGTTAGAAATCTAATTTGATATTTACACAGTGGATAATATCCCCTAGTGAATGTTATTACCTAGATAGGGGTGACACTGATGAGACTAGTGAGAGTAATTCAAGTGAAATTTTTTGTGATCATTAACCTTTTAGTTTTTAGTTCCACTTTTTTACATCTGGTACTTTTCCCATTAGTCCCTAGGGTACTTGAATCTTGATATGAATATTTTTTTATACCTCTTTTATTTTATAATGTGAGTTACATACCTCTTGTTTCATCCTACTTTAATGTATAAGTTTTTTATGATTGAGAATTATTTTTTTAAGGATTTCCTTGGGTGATAATTTTCGTTTGTTTATGAATATATCTAGATTTTTCTTTATTACATTTTCCCCTTTTCTCCTTACTTCTATTTGAATATTTTTTGTGTGTACTAAATTTTAAAAAATCGGAAAAGAGGGTGGTTGTTTTAAATTCATGATGTTATGAATTTTTTTGTAAAACATTTTATAACATGTGAGGGTTTGTTTTCAAAAGGGATGTTTTAAATAAAAAGATAAGGATTAAATTGTATTATTTTGAAATAATTTTTTTTTAAAATTTAATGATTTGTTTTTTAAATGAAATTACCTTGGTAAGTCTTTTTTGGGGTATGTTTCATAAATGATGTGTCTTAAGAAATGATATAAATTATTATTGGTTTTATTTCCATTTTGTGTAAAGAAAATGAAAAGTTATTTTATATTAATTTTGAACTATAAAACTTGGTTTCTATATAAAAGGAATGTAATGGACCCCTGGTCATATCCAACTAGACTTTGGCTCACATGCAACATATTTTTGTTCGTGGGTATATAATATTCATGTTTTCTTTAAGTTATCAGGTTATATCTTGTGGATTAGTTTTCTACCACTCTATATTTGATATTAGGTGATATTGGTTTTGGTGGTGATTCAAGAGTCACATGACAATGTTGGTGTTTTTCTCCCAAGATTGCTGGATCGATGGTTTATGTGGTGTATCGACCTCTCTGACCTCTTTCTTTGTTTTAACTTTGTTTCCTTATTTTGGTTTGTCAAAGATATGTAAAAAGTGGTTTAATTTATCTGAGAAAAAAAATTTGGGATATTTTTTTTATTTCATTTAATTTTTTTCCATGATTGGTTATTATTATTTTATGACTTCTTATTTAATTTGGAAATGTTATCCAATGCATAAAGAGTTTATACCTAATTCCCTATTAGTACCCTTTTTTATCCTAGTTTTTGATGATAGTAAAATTATTCCCACATGTTCACTTGTTATAACCTATAACTTTTCCCCAACCTAGGGTGATCATTAATATGCCCTAGGAATTTTTCGGGAATAGATGGGGTGAAAATTTTAGTCGACTCGGGCCAGTTAACTATATTAAAGGTAAAGAATCAAAAATATTTTTTTAGAATAAAATATAACCAATGTTAAAAAAAGTCAAGTATGTGTTTCCAAAAATCAAAATAATTTTTTAAAATTTTTTATTATACTCTTTAAATATGTATTATGTTCATACAAAGGTTTGATAAATTTTTAATTAAAACATACATCATAATGATGTTATACAAGTTGTGGTATTTTTCAAAGAAAATATTTTCACTACCCACCAAAATATAAAACTTTTAAAAAAATACAAATAAATATCCCCAATGTTTTGACATGATGAATTCAAAAATTAAGTTAATTTAATCAAATTATAATTCTAAAATTCACAAATTTTTATTTTAAATGAAAATAAAAAAAATAAAGAAATACTGCTTTTATAGAAAATAGATCTTTTAAAACATTATGGGTTTTTAACATTATTTCATATAATTTACCAAATATTGTTAATTTTTTTTTTCCATTGTATAATAATAATTTATTGATGTTTGTATTTAAATTTAATAAAGTATTATATACAATAGTTTGATGTTTGATAAATCATATGTTATTAAACAAGATATTTACTTAAAGTCTCAGGTTATTATATTCTCCCTCCATTAAATAAATTGTGTCTTTTCAATTTTTATCTCATTTATGATGTAAAAGGGTTTAAAACATTTTTATAATCAATTACAATAAGTGTAATGTGACATAAAAACCCAATAATTTTAAAGGATCCCTAAAAATGAGACCTTAAATCAAAGTGAAAGATAATGAATGTGGAGTGAAAGTTAAATATACAAGTGGAAATAAATTCCTTCTAATTAAGATCAATAACATTTTCCTTTGAAAATGACATTAATTTCTATGTTAAGATAATAAAAATTATCATTTCCTTAATATTTATTAAACAATGTATTAACTATCGTGAGGCTTGTAGTTATGAATGAGTTTCAGAAAGCATGTCTTGATAGCTAAGAAATATTTTCCATATAATACTCAATAGATGTATATTATACTTGATTAAGTTTAGGAATAATTTTACCATAAAGATATATAATATTAGAAACTATACTTACTTTATTTCTTTCCATTCTATAAGATTAATATCATCACTAAATTGTGTGTTTCAATCCGTTTTCACCTATATTTCATCTCAGATTCCAAGATGAATTTTTCATGCATAAAGTACAAAAATAAATTATTAATGGATCAAAATATATACAAAATAATGAAAAGTTATTCCTATTATCTATATTCACGTACCAAAACCAAAAAGGTTAGAAAAAGTTATGAAAATATCAAATATGAATAAACCTTACTATGATGAAATAATACATTAATATCTAAAAAATTAACAATAAAAACCAAATTTAACTTAAATCCTTCCATAAATCCCTAAAAACTCTTCAAAACATTCAAGAACAAATTTGAAACCCAAATATTAGAAATATTTGAAAATATATCCTTCTAAAGTAAACATACCATCTATTTTAAAATAACACAAACAACTTATAAAGTCACACACCAACAATATATATTCCCTAATCCTATATTTTCCAAAATATTCAAATATTATACTTAAATAACCTGAATCACCATAAATACATAAAAATAATATATACTTTCAAAATTTAATCAATGTTTATTCCTCAATAAATATCAATCAGTTTTTCATAAAATCTCACATTAAATAATAATTCCTCATTTAACTTAGTTATTATAAGGTTTCTAAATATATAATGAACTTATTAAAAAATAAATTTAACCACCTAATCAAAAAATAAATGTTTTTAATTTGATGTTTATCTATACAATAAAACATATGTTCCTAAAATGTAATGACCCTTTATCTTAATTAACTATAATTACCACAACACTAAAGATCTCATTAACCCTAAACATTATATTTACCATAAAAATATTATCACAAACATAATAAAATTATTATACAATAACCTTAATAATAAATCACATTATTAACCGAAGGGTTATATAAACCATAATCATCCATGAAAACCCAAAAAAACTCTCCCGAAATGTTCTAAATTATCTTAAATTCCCATCACATTAAACCTAAAAAAGGTATTTATACCTTTGAACTTATGATCAAACTTAAACGTATTAACCCATAATGGTATCCACAACTCTTTAATTATCCTAATTTTATAAATTTTTATCCTATAAGGTTTTATAAACCCTTTCTATGATACCAAATGTAACGCATCAAGATTGTATCCCAAGATCCAGTGTTAAAAACATACTCTTTACATATTATCTTTGATACTAACTGAAGTGAAACAAACATAAAAATTCATAATTTCCTTTGCTAAATGAAAATTATATTTTTATTTCATTTTTAATATCTTCTTTATGGGTGATTAATAACCTAGACAACATGCATGAACCAAAAGATCCAAAGATAACAAAAATCAAAAATCAAAATTCGAAGGATTCACAGCTCCTGAGAAGATTACATCTGAGACCCACCTGAGTTAGCCTTTAGTCAAGTTTTCATCCATCCAAAAACTACCTACTATAAAGATATTAACACATAAAGAACCATCTCCTACCATAGGGTCATCCTCATCAATATAAAACCATCATCATCATCACAACCCAACATCAAGAATGTCGGTGGACGCAACCATACCCACCTCTAGTGAAATGTGAAAGACAAAAACTAGAAACCCTTCAACCTTTCCACCACTATGGGAATCTCCCTATATAAAAAAATTTTCAACAATAAAAATGCAGATAAAAAACATAACCTACAAATAGCATCATCTTCATCAAGGCTCTCCTATGAGAAACCATGGTGATGGGGAAGACCAAAATAATCATTCTAAAAATTATCGAGAAGAAAGAAGATAGAACCAAACTTATTAAAATTAATTCCCACTCAAAATAACCACCAAAACCCCCCTCATAGAACAATGCACTAAACCAAATGGGAATGTGGCCTTGAACCAGGGGGGCCAAGAAAGATTTCAGTAGATAGAGATTCATTAGAGGTCCACTCAATACACCCTACAATGAACATCTTTCAAATCATGCCTCTAACAAGAACCTCCATAACCTGAATCAAAGAAGATGTAATATGTGCCTTCTGGAGAACCTCTGATCAAATAATCAACACCTATCAAAGCCTCCTAAATCCACTGAATAAAAAAAAAGTTATGCTGGACTCACCCAACAACATATATAATTTATACGAACTATAACATTAATAAAAAATATATTATCATTCACTTTCATCGTAAAACTCATAAAAACATTCATCATCCCTTCGTAGCTTAATTAACCCATGAAAAAGAAATGGGTTTCAGGAAAATTTCCATAAAATATCATCATAATAAATCCATAGAAATAAAATGGATAGAATCATTATAAAATATCACAATTAAATCATAATAATCACTAAAGTATGTTGATATATATGAAAAACACCTTTATAAAATCATTTTAAATATAATTTGAAAAATAAGATGAAATGTCCTTTTATTTTGATAACCATTTAAAAACTAAAAATTTATAGAATAATCGGAAAACTATTTATTTGGTACTCCATGGAAACATTGAAAATAATATTAATAATTAACAAATAACATGGTGTGAGGAAATTTTTTTCATTCCATATACATTGAAGAAACATTCTTTTCACACTTTTATAAAGAGATTAAAAATTGACCCATGAAGAAAATTTTGACAAGATTATGTTTTAAACATTATATAAGAAATTAAAATATAGTTGAAAATTAAATTTGACAATATTTAAATTATAAACAGAAACATTCTCGAAACATTTAAAATAACATGTACATGAAAGATAAAGAGTATAAACCATTTAAAATAAGGTTTTAATGAAAAATACGTTGCATCTCTTAAAATAGAAAAAACCTTTTAAAATATATAACTTAAAATAACATGATTATAAAGAGGTTAATGATATTATATGTCAAATAGGTAGTATATACACAATATAAATGAATATATATTCATCAATCAAAACATGTCTCAAAGAAAAAAATTTAATATGAGAAACACTTACAAATTTTGCAATGATATAATCAAAAATACATTGAATGATGGAAAATAATTTGATTATATAAAACCCATTATTTATATTAGATAGTATGTAAAAAAACATTCATGTGTAAGTAATTCCATCATATAAAATAAATCATGGAATAAAACATGAAACATGTCTCGTATAATTGAATATTGAGACCAAAAACCGTTAAAAGGTTATAACATTTGAAGTAGGAATAAATTAATGGAGTTATCATTTGAAACAAATGTAAATAAAAATAAAAAAATTAGAAATACAATATAAAAATTCATAGGTCATCCCACATAATCTAGGTGTAACATAGTCAATGAAAAAGTGATATGACCTAATGAGAGGAAATTTAGTTAAAAATCCCCTTACCTCATACTTATACTTAGTCGGCATGATCTAAGATTCCATGTGATAAATAAACACTATTATAAATCTATATTAGAACTATTTTTATATTTATCTTACTTTATACCATTCACTTATAATTTCTTATTACTCATTTGGTAGTAATTATTTCTTAAAATCAATGTTTATGTGTTAATTGTCTCGTTTCCTATACATGTTTTAATTAGATTGTTCTGGTCCTTTAACCTTGTTCAAGGTTTCAAAATATAAAAAAAAATATTAAAGAATTTATAATGATCATTTCTATATATTAAATATTATTTTATAACCATCCATATAAAGTGGTAATGAAAAATTAAATACATTGTTTCATTGAGTTGGTAATCCGTACATACACATGAGCAATGTTTTAATTTTTCTAATGGATGAAAAAATAAATAAATTACATAAATGTTTAAATATAAATACTAATTAAAAGATATTAAATATCATATTTAATAATAAAATCCATTCTTATGTCCATCCAAGTGAGACAGTAATGGAAAACAAAATGTGTCGTTTATGGAGGCGGTAATTCGAACGTATGCATTGGCAACTTTTCCATTTTATAATAGAAGGAGGGTAAAAAGTTAGATATTATCTTATATTTAAATAATAATAATTATGTCATAATTATCATAGATATTCATTAATTTTATCATTTTAACTGTCCATGTGAGGCGGTGATGAAAAACAAAACACATCGCTTTGTCGAGGCTGTATTTCGCACGAGCGGTATTTTCATTTTCCATAGGATGGAAAGGAGATGGAAAATATTTATAAAATCAACATAATAAAATTTTAGAATATTAAATATACTTATTTAATCATATTATTTTGGTTATAAAATATTTTAATGAGGTATAATTGGAAATAAATTTGAAATAAATTTGAAAACACAATTACCACTTCTTTTGATATCTTCTATTTGATTGAACATAAGACCTTTGGAGGAGAAGTTTATGGTCACACCAAGGTCTTGGAAATTTGGTTTCAGAAGTTTAGGGATGGATTTAAGAATAATTTTGATATAAAACTAAACTCATTTGTGCCTTTTAAAATTTTGGATTATTTCTTTTTTTCTTGGAAGAAATCAATTGTGTTTTCGTAAATAGTATGTCTTTAAGGGTCTTGAAAGTAATTTTAAAAATAAAAATTGGCTCAAAAAAGGAAAATAGAAGATATTTTAAACTATTTAATATCCTATTTCTCTTATTATATTATTTTTAATGTTTTCTAAATCAATTAATAAAATATTTTTAACATTAAACATCATAAAATTCATTTTCAAAACTATTCACATAATTTAACTTTAAAGACGCCAATATAACAATGGAGTTCAAATAAAAAAACATGAATCGTAATTTAAACATAATAATTATATATAAAATTAGTTTAAAACCATAATTATTCCAAACTTTGTCACTTTTAATGGTTTTAAAATCATTTACTTGATAACTCTAATACTTTCACAAGTGTTGTATTCATGCTGCATTAGCATTTTAGATAATTATACAACTATTTAAAATTATAAGTAAATTAATAACATAAATATAATTTCATAATAACAATTATAGTCATATAGATTCATTTAGAGTTTATTTTTATCCTTATCATTACCATAAAACTAAATTTAAAATATTAAGTTAGAGATTGTGACATTTTTATAAATATTTTATCGTAATATAAAAAGGAAAGTCATTCTCAAGGAAGGTAAATCCAAATATGAAAAAAATAGACATAATATAAGGGGCTCTAGAAAGACCTCATCCACTCATTTTGACAGAATATTTTGTGATTTTTTTATACTTTATCACTTGATTTAACACTTTTATCATATTTTATATTTACCGTGGTACCTCCATTTTTACCTCAAAAACTTATTTTTGTGACTAAAAATAAAATAAACCATATTAAATAATTTTAATGTGATGATTTAAAATATTTAATACATTTTTAAAGATTAATTTTCATTGATTATCATAAATTAATAATAATATAGTCACATAAGATGCACAAAATCCATTTTCAGAAAAAAAAAATTATTTTTATCTATAAAAATGAATTTATACATATTTAGGAAAAAGATTATTTAATAATGGTGTTTATCATGAATTTATTATATTTTTATTAAATAATTTTTTTACAATTGAACCATTCCAAAAAATATTAAATCCCTAACCTACCTCATTAAATGTAAAGAATCAAAAATAGATTTTTATGAAAATAAAATATAACTTAGGTTCTAAAAATTCAAGCATTAGATTCCAAATTCAAAATAATATTTTTAAAAGATTTATTATACTTCTTAAATACATATATTTTTTACTCAAAGTTTTTATAATTTTTTTAATTCGATATTACATCATAATTATTTCATAAAAGGTATGGTATTTGTAAAAATAGTATTTTCACTATTCACCCAAAAAGCAACCTTATAATAAAAATCCCAAAAAATCCCCCTAAGATAATTTTGAAATTATAAATTAAAATATTAATTTCATTTCATCAAATTTAAATTCTATAATTCATAAATTTACCTTTTAATTGAAAATAAAAAATACAAATAAACCACTTTTATAAAAAATGATCCTTTTAAAATTTATGGGTTTATAACCTTATTTCATATCATTTACCAAATAGTGTTAATTTATTTATTTGCTCATTTTATACTCATTATGTATTGATGTTTACCTTTTATTTTAATAAATTATTATACACATTATTTTGGTTTTGCATAAAGAATGAATTATTCAATAAGATATTTATATAAATTAATACATACTAAAATATTAGGGTGTTGCAATGATAGTTCCTCTCATGGAAAAGAAGGAAGAAGAAGATAGTTGCAAGAGGAATGGATCCAGGTGAGTCCTGGTAAATCTTGTATAATCACCACCTCATAATGATAGTCTATTCAGATATTATTTGAGGACACTCCTCAGGTTCGCATGCATTTACTCATGTGTTATAAAACATGAGTAAATGGAATTTGGTCGATCTGGAACAAAATATGTAAATGAATATCCCATAATTTTCATATTAAAAATACTTAGTTTATGTGAAAAATCATATTTATTGTTAACATTTAACATTTTGTTTGACAGTATCAATTTTAGTACATGTCAAATGATATATCTCAATCATACATTACGATTGATAAGACAACATTATGATATAAGTATCCCCATGCTTTACAATATATAGGATTTAGGGAATATATCCTTCTATAATACATACTCTAAATGCCACACACTAAAATCTTCATCAAGAATAAGGTTCTAATCATAATGAAGAAGATCCTTGAAATGAATTCCAAACACCTTCATATTGGAGCTTCCTTTCTAGAGAGAACAAAACTCTTACATCTACGAACACTTCATCATTCCAGAAAAGAACCCAACCTGAAACTAATCATGATACATTTCCCATGATATCTATAATTACTCATGATAACTGAGAAAAAAATCGACCATCTATGAGAAATTCCCCACAAAAATTGGATGGATAATGGAATCCAAAACATCTTCCTAGAATGGGTCAAACTAAAAGTGATATCCAGCTCCTTTATCCACCTCTATGAATCCTATAAAAATCATTCTCATCAAAATAAACTCTAAAATGATCTGATGGAGCATACCACTACATTTCATCAGCTTAAAACTCATGAGGACTTCAACTATGAACCATGTTCATAAGAATGATAAGGAATTTGGAATATAATGAGATCATTTATTTGAATTCTTCTTTTTAACTTCCTCAACTTTTTAATTTTCTTAAATAAAATCATAGGGGTCTAATATCAAGTCTCATATTTTATCTATCTTTCCTATATCACATGCTAAATTCACCTGATATTATTTCCCTTCCAAATCCAAGTAAACCCCACTTGTTCCAAACTCAAAAATCAATCATAAATCTCATCCAAAATCATTAATTCAACTATTTCAAGACCTAACCCCACTGAAAACCCTTCTATAATAGTAGTGAATACAATTCTGAACCTTGAATCCCTTCTCCAAAAGTCCATGGGATGGATACTATCAATGAAGGTATAAAATATGTATATTGGTGGAATTACCCCCATAAATCCATATAATAAGGAAGGATCCACTAATAAAATTCATAATATAATAAATAAACCAATCCCATAATTCATGTAATTTCATACATAAACTAAAAAATCCAAATTAAATAATATGAGATAACTCTTATGTTAGAAACATCAAGAACACCGACTAACACCAATAAACACTACGAGCAAGTAAGGTCCTACCCATTCACCAACCTGTTTAAGTAAACATAATATATATAGATATATATAGATATATAGGGAGGGAAAGAGAGGTGGTGGTGGACATACAAGTATACTTATTAAGATCCTCCCTAAAACCTACCACGCAAATGTGGAAGAAGTATAGTTATGCCTTGGTTAATAAACACTAAAACCAAATTTTTACCTTATCAGGTCAACTAATTCCCATCCTCACCAAATATTGCTCAACCAATATCAAACATAAGTATAGTAACATAATAATCAATAAAATATATAAGGAAGGTTCCCCATATCAACTTCCCCCACTGAACTAGTCAACCTCAGACCCCAACATATTACTTTTCAATACTACCATCCCTTCCATGTCCACATAACTACATAACCACATGAACACATATCCACATAAACATATCCATAATCACATAACCATATACCACATCACCACCATATTAATTCATATAAAAACCATATAACGGTAGATTTATGTAAACATAAAGGACATCAACCTTGCACCCTCCTCTTTCTATGTACCCCCACCACACCATGAATCCACATCAAAATCATATGATACCAGACCCTTCACAGACTATATAATTTCTTGAAGAGAGATAGAGGAATGGGGAGTAGTCATACTTTTGTATCTTATACAATCTAAATATTAGGGGTACACACATAACTAAAAATAACATATAAATGATAGTCACATTATCGAATTTTGTGGAAATGTGTAATAAATAAGAAAAATTACAATAAAAATAAATGAATACACACAAGACCATCCTAAGTTTCTTAAAATGCATAATACTCAACTCAAAAACTATAAATATCATCTTTTCACATCAAAAACACTACCACCTCTAGAAACAACATAAACCATTACCATCATCACCACACAATAGACATACAACCTTAGATTAATAATATCCATCCCATTTTATATTTATTAATCATTAATTAAATAAATATTCATTTCAAACATTAAAATGACCATCCATATTATTTTAGTTGCACTATAATTATATTCTACAACTAAAATTATATGTAATTCCATTTCTTATTTACTAGTTTAATTTATTATATATCATATATTTTCCACTACATAGTAAAACCAATTTTATATATAATAAAACTAGATACACCCTAATAGGGGGAGAATCAGTGTGATGGTCGAACTAAAATTTTTCTTTAAGCTGTTTAACTTTATTTTAGGATCTTGTTCCCACAATGGTATGAACTATATTCAACCTATATTACTTGATCACACAATCACGAAAAATATCATAGATATGAAGTATTTTAAAGCATGCATAGAATGGATAGATTTTACTTGCTCCGCCATAAAGGGCTACATCCGAGGAGAATACACCAATGATTTTTTAATATTCCAAAATCAACTAATATTCATGAGTTATATGGATACAATGTTTCAACCATGGTCACTCTATGTCAGGAACACTACCTTTAAAATGTATAGGGTTTATTTACTCCTCGCACAAGGAACACTGTCTCTTACACACTTCCATGGAATACTTTTATTAAGGATATTTCGTGGTTTATAGACCTTTAGTTTGGTTCAACGGATAAGAAACATGATGGTATATCTCTGTTCAGCACAAGACTCTACTTGCATCATAACTTTTTATTTAGTTCTATATTTCCCTTATTTTACATTGTAATCTTTTACTATGTGAGATGATATTAACTCACAAATTATAGAGTTAAATATTTTTATTCCATAATACAATCTAAGTATCACATCTACAAATGAGGATAATTATACACTAGAATTGTCTTATTTCCCTTTATATGTTTTCAATTCTAAATATAACAAAAGGAACTCGCTCTTATTCCTCAAAGATCACTCTAGAACCCCAAATTTACTCTTTGATCAGTAAAATACCCAATATATTGATTCCGTTAAAAATAATAATAAGAATTTACCTAGAAACACTATTCAGTGAAAAAAATATGATTGTATAACCTTGTTCATGTAACCTTGGGTGCATGACTCTAGGAACATAACATCAATCATGGGACCTTTGGTGTGTATCCTTGAGAATTAGACAGATGTCATGTAACCTTGATCATGAGACTCCTCCTGAGATTATGGTTTCATAATCTGGTTCACATAAGCCAGATAATGTAATCCATGTCGTGCAACTCCAATCACAGGACCATGATTTCTTACCTCTCCTAATTCACATAGATCTCCTTATGAATTTTGTATACATGATCCACATATTCACACTTCCTTCATTCCACCTATCCTAATAATCTTCTCCAGGTTAAAATATTAATTTAAATCAACTCTTCCAAATGATGCGAATAGTGTGGTATTTATAGGAAAATTCAACTATCTTAATCTCCAAAAAATTGGCAGTCCATTAGTTCCATCAGCTTGGGATTTTTTGCTTCACCCAATAAGTCCCCATGAAATCATATGACTCAAGATCTTATAGGTCACATAACCATACACATTTTATGATTAACTAATTTCATGACCTTTATCGCATAACACCTGTCATGGGAGACAATCCATGCAACTATATTTTATATGAAATATACATAATCACATGAAAACACTATCAAAACCATCATGTCTTACTTCTTTTGATCAAAGGTCTCTATCAAATAATGACATGTTTATGTGATTAGATGATCACATCATGCTTAAGTGGCCACTTAACTTGCATCCTAACTTAAATACAAAAATGTGGTTCTCCCAAAACAATGTCTTTGACTACATATTTTCTACCCATTATTGTAATATCTCCTCGTGTTTATGTGATCACATGACTTGGTCACAAATATCCTCCATCACAAAACTCCTTCTGCAAAATCCTTCCATCACGGTATAACCCCCTTTATGTGATTTTTGTGACTATGACTCCTACTGTGTTCTTCTATATGTGATGTGCCTAACTTCATTAACATTATATTCTTTAACTGTCATGATCTCACAATCCATTTAATCATATCAGTTCAAATGATTTGTATGATATTATGACATCGTATGAACCTTTATCACTTATGCAATTTGAGTTCCTTTCCTCTGGATTTTAATCCCAAAAATTTGACAAACACTATAATGTGATCCCACTTTAAATTTCTTGTTTTTTGATTCCCAATTGATGCTTTGTACAATTATAGTCATTTTCCAGATTATCTTATGATTAGTTTCTTAAAAAATAAACTTGGTTCTTGATATAAAAAGATATCAGAGTTTTATTTGAATTCATCCAAACAAATTCCTCATGAATTATACAATATCTAGCAATGAATTAATAATTTACCAATATCTATCCATACTAATTGATATAGTGATTGAAAAAAAATCCAATACCAAACATAGGTAGGGGTCTAACATTCTTACCCTTTTTATTTTTTATCAATATTATCATAAATTTATCCTTATATAGATATTCAAAGTTCATATACAAAATATCACCAATGTTTCATGGTTATGGATTCATGATTCTATGATTTTCTACCCCTTTATCATAAAAATGAAAATGGTTATATAAAACAAATTTTACCTTCACATTATCCTCATTAAGGAATCATAAAATATATCCTTTTCTATAACTCACCCTTTCTCATAGAATATCATACGGGATTCCTTTATCTATCACTTTACTCCCCACTTAAACAATAATCTCATTTAAATTAATTTATAAAGAACTTCAGAAACTAGTGGGGGAACATTGTTCTCTTTTAACAACTGAAATCCATATATAAAGATAGTTTTATTCCCCTTTGTGATCCAATTAACATGTTCATATTAAAACTTTCTTCTCGTTTCCACTATTTAAACTTGGACCCAATTATTTCTTTTATTAATGGACACTAATTATATATTTTCAGTGAGTTAAATTACCTCTTGGAAAGTATTCATACAAAAATATTCTAAACCTACTAATAAAGAACTCATTATATTAATCAAGAGTTTATTTCAACAGACACAAATTTTATCCATGTCACTCACTTACTTTAACAGATTTTAGGAGCATGAATTTTTTTCTTTTGTAAATAATAATGTTATCTGAATCACACTAATACCAAATAATCAATGACTAATAAATTAAAGAAAATATTGTGAGATATAACACATATTAATCAAACTAACACCATTTGTTAAAGATAACTACATCATACCACTTGGTACGCATAGTCTTCAACTCTTCACATAACTCATTTTTTAGATAAGTCTAAACTACCTAGAGTGTTTTCACCAACTCTCTATGAATATATATAGCCTTTGTATGATAGAGATTATTGATACTAATTGATAAAATAATTCCATAGGTTTAATTACTCTTTATAACGGGGGACTTCTTACTGCGAATGATATTTATCATCCAGTGGCTACTTGGTATCCTAAAAATATTTAACTAATATCATATTGTTAAAAAAATAAATACACATGAAATAAATGAATGATACTTCTTCCCTGCCAATTTATCTTCTCTTGGTGGTCTAATACCACTTTAACTATGGCTTGATTCCAATGGTTTAATATTCACACTACAAAAAAACTGTAATTTAGCGATTTTTTTAGCGACTTTGTTTAGAAAACCTCACTAATTTACCAAAGTTTTCTAAAAATGTCACTAATCTAGCGACGTTTCCTCATAAATGTCCCTAAATTAGCAAAATTTTCTTCATAAACGTCACTAAATTAGAGATGTTTCTTTAGAAACACCACAAATCAGTCATGTTTTTCATGAAATGTTGCTATAAATATATATTTATTTATATAGCCCATTTCCATGAATTGATGTAAATATATAAATATATATATATTAATATGTATAAATAGTGACACATATATATAAACATATATATATAATTATATATATTTATATATATCTAAAAAACACATAAATATATATATATATATACATATATTTATATATAACAACACATATATTTTTTAAATTTAGTCATGTTTTTAAGAAAACGTGTCTATTTTAGTGATATTTTTCCAGTGTATTAAAACGTGGATAATTATATTTATGTGTGTGTGTGAGCACATATATATTTATAAACACACACGCATGTATATATATATATATATATAAACATATATATTAATATAAACATATAATATATATAAAATACATACATACATATATAAAAACATATATATATATATAATATAAACATATATATAAACATAAAATATAAACATATGTATTTATATATAATATAAACATATATATATAATATAACATATAAACATATATATAAAATAATATAAACATATATATATACAAATAAAATTTAAAATATAAACATATAAACATATATATTAATATATGTATATTAATATATATATATATAATATTAATTTTCTAATAATGAAATCTATTTTTATATAAAACATTATACAATTAAATATTTTAAATTTAGTCATGTTTTTAAGAAAACGTTGCTATTTTAGTGGAATTTTTACCAGTGTCTTAAAACGTGACTAATTATGTGTGTGTCTTTATATATATATAGTTTTGTGTGTGTATAAATTTATAATTACAATTATATATATGTACACATATTTATACACATATATATATATATAATATAAACACACACACACACATATATATAAAATAAACATATAAATAAACATAAAAAGTGAACTTATATATGTGATATAAAATATAATATAAACACACACACACACAAACACACACACTCACACATATATATATATATTATTAATTTTTTACATTCTGATATAAAATATATATATCACATAATACAAATAAAAAATAAAACAACCAATAGGTGAGTTAGTTAGGATTTCTATAGGGGGTGTGGGCTGTTCCTTGTTTGATTATGTGTAGAGTCTAATTTTTATAATCCCTTCGACGTGGGGTAGGGTAGCTGGATACGGGAGAGATAGGGTGGGGGTAGGGTACACGGGAGGGAGGTTTGGGAATGGGAGAGGGAGGGGAGTGGTAAGCTAGCGGGATACAAGAGGTGCATAGAGGGGGTCCAGGAATGGAAGGTAGGGTGTGTGGGAGTGTTAGGGGATAGGAAGGAGTAATGAATAGGAGGGGTCGGTGGCTAGTGGGAATGGGAGGGGGTAGTGGCGAGAATGGGAAGGGGAAGTGAGTGGGGTGGATTTTATCATCTCCAATTCCCTGAAATAATGGAACATCCATTAGCAGTCCAGGATGTTGACACCTAGAATTTTTTCCATGCGTTGAAATATGGTAATGGATTGAAACGAAGGGTATATTGGTCTTGAATTAAAACACATTTCTACAGATTCTCCCTCTCTCCAATCAAAAAAATCTCCTCTAAACAATTTATAATATTATATTATGTATTAAAAAAATAATAAACTATATGATATGTTTTAAAACCGAATATATATTTAAATGAGATTATATTTATCTTATATAAAAAATATATTACACTTTACTAAAAAATTACCAAATAATATGTGTTCAATTTTTTGATTAATTGAGTAAAATGAATATATTTTTGTTAATATTTTTAAGTGAATACATATTTTTAAAACATTTTAATATTAAAGAGTTTATTTTATTTTAAACCTGATTATATTTTTAATTGAAATATATATTTTTTTGTTTAAAAAAATGTGTAACATCTTTTAAAAAGGATTAAAAATAAATATGTGATAAAAATAGAATTTTTAATCATTTATGAGAAAATTAATAGATTTTATTCCATATCTTTAAATTCATAGATTTTTTTTAATGCAAGAAAGAATTTTGAGTTTATTGTATTGTAAATATAATTATTATTTTAAATCAAAGGAAATATTTTTGTAAAAAAGGTTTATGCCATTTCAAAAAGACATAATAATTTGTCTTTAAAAAATAGTTTTTTTACAAAACTTCACTATAAAGTTTCTATTTGAATCATTAAAATTTTTAAGAAGACTTTCATTGAGTTATCTATTTGACTTTTTTAGTGAAATTTTTCAATGAAGATCAGTGTAAGTTTCTAATTCACACTGGAATGTTCCAGAGGAAGTTTCGTAGGAATTTTTGGTTGAAGTTCCACTGAAACTTTCTATTAATAGATTTATAATTTTTATTAGTATAGATGTTAAATAAAATATATTTCATATATTATAAATAATTTCATTTAATATAAATATGTTTATTAAAATTTAATTTTTATTAATATATTCTATAGTTTTATAAATATATACTTTTGTTATATTATGGAAAATCCATTGAAACTTCATTTGGAAATTCTACTGGAACCTCCACTGGAACCTCCAGAGAAACCTCCATTGGAACCTCCACTGGAACGTCCACTGGAACCTCCACTGAAATGTCCACTAGAAAATCCACTAGAACCTAGAACCTCCACTGGAACCTCCACTGGAACCTCCACAGGAACGTCCACTAGAATGTCCACTGAAAATTTCATGGGAACCTCCACTGAAACTTCATCTTAATAGATTTAAAATTGTTATTAGTATAGATGTTGAATAAAATATATTACATATCTTATATATAATTTCATTTAATATAAATATGTTTATTAAAATTTAATTTTTATTAATATATTATATAGTTTTACAAATATATACTTTTGCTATATTGTAGAACATCTATTGAAACTTCATTTGGAAATTCCACTGGAAATTCCACTAGAACCTCCACTAGAACATCCACTGGAACTTCCACTGGAACCTGCACTAGAACGTTCATTGAATGCTACACTGAAACTTCCACTAGAACTTGGAAGCTCTACTAAAACTTCCATGGGAACCTCCACTAGAAAATCCACTTAATAGATTTATAATTTTTATTAGTATATATTTTGAAAAAATATAATACATATATTATATATAATTTTATTTAGTATAAATATATGTATTAAAATTTAATTTTTATTAATATATTCTAAAATTTTATAAATATATACTTTTTTTATTGTGGAGCATCCATTGAAACTTCATTTGGAAATTCCACTGGAACCTCCACTGGAACATAAACTGGAACCTCTATTGGAACTTCCACTGAAACCTCCACTGGAACATCCACTGAAACCTCTATTGTAACTCCCACTACAACCTCCAATAGAATCTGGAACCTCTACTAGAACTTCCACTAGAACCTCCACTCAAACCTCCACTGAAACCTCTACTGGAACGTCCACTAAAACCTCCACTGTAACGTCCACTAGAACCTAGAACCTCCACTGGAACCTTCACTAGAACGTCCACTAGAACGTCCACTGAAACTTCCACTAGAACGTCCACTAGAAGTTCTACTGGAACCTGAAACCTCCACTGGAACCTCCACTAGAACCTCCATTAGAACCTCCACCGAAACGGGAACCTTCATTGAAACTTCCATTGGAACCTCCCATAGAACTTCCACTGGAACCACCGCTGGAACTTCCATTTGAACCTTTTCTGGAACTTCCTAAATATGTACATTTAATTAACATTTTTACTCAGGTATTGTATAAATTTTTAAATGATAAATTAAATTATTTTTATAAAATTTATGTAAAAAATTTAATTCATATTATATGTAATTTAATTTAATATAAATACCATAATTAAAATTTAATTTACATTTTCACATTTTATTTTTTATTTTTATTTTTATAATGGGAATACTTCATTGACATTTTTCCCTTTAAATAAAAATGTGATTTTTTCTTCAAATTGGTATTTTTATTTTTAGTTCCATTATAAAGTATATTATTTTTATGCCTTTAAAAATTTATAGCATAAAAATTTTTATACATTTATAAAATAATGATTTTCTCTTTATTTGAAAATTTTTTCTTATTTTCAAAAAAAAAATTAGAAAATTTTTTAATGTATTAATGTCATGTTATATTTTTCAAAGTGCGTATTTTAAAATTTTTTCATAAATTTTTTTTTAACTTGAAAAGATTTATAGTTGTTTACAAAATTATTTAAGAAATAGAAAATTAAAGTGTTTTAAAAAAATAGGTAATTTATAGGAAATTTATATTTTTCATTGTTATTGTTTTTTTATAAATTGATATGTTTTAATTAGTAATTTATATCACTATTTTTTGTATTTATGTTTTTTATATGTTTACGTTTTGAATAATGTTTTTTATGTTTTTTTATATCAGTGTTTTTTATATGTTTTTTATATATTATTTGTTTTAAATTTATAGAGTTTTTTATAGCATTTAAAATAGCATTTTATTATTCTAAATTTTTATTTTTTGAAAAGTTTTTTTATACTTTTTAGATATGTTTTTTTAATGGGTAACATTTTTTTATAATGTATTATAGTTGTAGGACATTGATAAAAGTGGAGGGTAGAGATGGTTTTTTGTAAAAATTATGACAATCTGTTTTTTTCTTAAATTTACACTTGGAAGGTTGTTATTTTTTTTAAACATGCGTCAATATCTAAGGTGTACTGGATTTTCCAGTAAACCTAGTAATAGGAGGCTATGTTAGTCCATGAGTGGGGTGGGGGAGAGATCCCAGGTAGGGGGTATTACAAACACCATAAAAAAATATGCATCATTTTAAAAAAAATACCAGAAAAAAATAAATGTTGGTAAATGGGAGTGGGCAGTGAGCGGGGTATGGGTGGCTAACGAGAATGGGATGGTGCAATGGTGGGATACATGAGGGGGAAGGGGTCTGGGAATGGAATGTAGGGGGTCAAATAGAGGGAGAGGGGAGTGGGGGGAATGGGTGGGGGAATGGGAGGGGTAGTGGCAGGATACAGGGGGTCTAGGAGGGGGAGGGGAAGTGGCAGGAAGGACGAGAGGTAGAAGCAAATGGGAGCAGTCAGCAGCTAGTGGGAAGGTTCTGGGAGAGGGATGGTGGGGAGTGGTATGGGCAAGAGGGATCATTGAATGGTATGAGTTGGTGACTATGAGAAATGGGAGGGGGCAGTGGTGGGATACAAGAGGGGATCTAGGAATGGAAAGTAGGTGGATGGGAGGGAGCAGTGAATGGGAGGGGTCGATGGCTAGTAGGAATGGGAGAGAGATGTGGCAGGAATGGGAGGGGGCATTGAGTGGGGTGGGGGGAGCCTGGGTGGGGGTATTACAAACACCAGAAAAAAAAATATATGTATCATTTTAAAAAATACAATGAATAATAAACGACGGTGAACAGAAGTAGGCAAATTTGGGTCAAGGGGTTTTTTTATTTTTTATTTAATTTAATGGGGTTACTTTTTTTATTTAGATTTATGGGTGTATCTAGGGCCAAATCGATTTGCGCTTTGGAAAAATCCCCAAAGCGCCAATTGATTTGGGACTTTGGGTTTTTTTTCAAAATACCCACACTACCCTCCTACCCATCATATATATATTATATAATTATAATAAAAATATAATAAATATAACAAATATATTTATAATAAATATAACTACTAAAATAAATGTAATAAATTTAAAATTAAATTTATTATAAAGTAAATTTATAATTATATTTATTATATAATCAATATAAATATAATATATAATTATAATAATTATAGAATTATTATAATAAATATAAATATAATCATTATACTAATTAAATAATTTTAATAAATATACAATTACTAATATAATAAATAAATAATTATAATAAATATATAATTATAATAATTATATAATTATAATATTTATACTAATTCTATAATTATTATAATTATATAATTATATAATTATTATAATTATAATAATTCTATAATCATATATTTATTATATGTATAATATTTATAACAAATTTATTTATTATAATAAATATAATTACTAAAATAAATACAATAAATATACAATTATTATATTTATAAGTATATATTTATTATAATCATATAATTAATATAATTAGAATTATATAATTATAATAAATTTATAATTATAAATAAAATAAGTATAATAAGTATATAATTATGATAAATATATAATAATAATAACTATATAAATATAATAATTATACAATTATAATAATTATAAAATTATAAATATAATTAATAAAAAAATAGATTAATTATATAATTTTAATGAATAATTAATTATAATAAATAGTTAATTATAATAAATGTATAATAAAATGAATATATAAATATAATAAAAATGAAATTACAATAATTTATATAATTATAAATATAACAAATCCATAATTATAAATAATATATAATTATAATAAATATCTAATTACAATAATTATATAATATTTAATAAGGTTTATTTATATAAAGATAAATAATTTTTATAATTTTTATTTAAATATAAATTTATAAATTTTAAATTTATGGTTTAATTATATATAATTATTTATAAATTTATATATAATTATTTAAATACATAAATAAACCATATTAAATTTATTTATAAATATATATATATATATATATACATTATTAAAATTATTTATATTTATTATATTTATTATCATATATTATAATTATGTATTTATTATAATATTATAATTATGTATTAAATTTATAATTATGTATTATAATACATAAATAAACCATATTAAATTTATTTATAAATTATTTATAAAAAACAAAAAAATATATTTAAAATTATTATTTTTATTTTTTGTTTTGTTTTGTTTATATATAATTTTTTTAATTTAATTTTTTTTATTTGTTTTGTTTTAGAATTTAGTTTTGTTTTTTTTTTGTTTAGATATATAATTTTTATTTGTTTGTTTTGTTTTGTTTTGTTTTTATTTAGAATTGTTATTTTTATTTTTTATTTTGTTATGTTTATATATATATATATAATTTCATTTTACTTGTTTTCTGGTTCTCTTTTTCCTGCACAGTATATTTTGCATCTCTGATGCGGGATTCTGTTTCATGTACGCAAATTTGAAAGATGATAAAACGTAAACTATAAGAACAATATAAATGAAACTTTAAACACTGATTAAACATGTAAGAAAGAGTTGAAAACAAAAACAAATTAATAAAAAATATTGATAATAAATAATTCATAACCTTTCAAAACCGCCTACTTGAAACATAAAAATGTTTCAAGTGCGCGGATTTGAAAGACTATAAAACATAAACTATAATACCAATATAAATGAAACTTTAAACATTGATTAAACATATAAGAAAGAGTTGAAAACAAAAACAAATTAATAAAAAATGTTGATAATAAATAATTTATAAGCTTTCAAAACAACCTAGTTGAAACTTAAAAATGTTTCAAGTACACAACTTTGAGAGGCTATAAAAAGTAAATAGTAATACCATTATAAATGAAACATGAAACATTGATTAAACATATAAGAAATACTCGAAGAAAAAAAGAATTTCATTAAAAATGATGACCAAAATTAATTTATAAGCCTTCAAAACCACCTACTTGAAACTTAAAAATGTTTCAAGTACACGGCTTTGAAAGACTGTAAATCGTAAACTGGATATGAAGAAAGGTTGAAGCCACCTTTCGTTAAGGGCATCCTTGCCACACGGGTTTTCTGAAAATTTGATATCCAATTCACTGCAAGAAAGGCTAGAAGGTCCACATAAACACACCATGTTTGGACCTTCTGACCTTTCTTGCAGAGAATTGGATATCAAAATTTATACTCGATATGAAGAAAGGTCACAGCCGCCTTTCGTTTTGGGGGGAATACCACCAAAGCATCCTACATATAGCTTAACCGTTCAATTCAGTTTCATTAAATCCAGACAGCCCCTCATTTTTAATGAAATTAGTTTTGTCTTTGAATATTTCTTATATGTTTAATCAATGTTTCAAGTTTCATTTAAATTACTTTGTATATACTATAAATTTTATTTCCTAATTATTTGTCTAAATAACATTAATTTATCTAAATAAATAGGGGTTTTAACATATATATCATGGAATATGAATAAATTAACGTTGATGGCCCCCACTACCACAACGTGGTGTCTGAATCTCGCATCCTCCCCGTGTCTGACGTATGTGTCGCTCTGGTGTCCTAGCAGCAGGATCCTCCGCTTCTGGTGCATCTGGTGCCTCCTCATGATGCTGTGTAGAGGGATAATCAAAATCATGTGTGGATGACTGCCCAAAATCATATGTGGATGACGGCCCAAAATCATGAGTGGAGCCATATGGTCCTGGGGATATTAAAAATGGTATAAATGGCATACTGAATAAGTCCTCGCTGGGAGGAGACGGGGCCGCCACAAGCTGTGTCTCCTGATCTAGCTCATAGTCCATAGTAGTCATCGGAGATGATAGATGTGGTATATAAGTGTCTCCCTGCTATACAAGCTCATCAATAAGCTGGGTCGGATCATCTCTATGTGGTGCTACCATATTTGTTGGAGGTGCTCTCGGATGTCTATCTCGCTACCTCTTCCCCTCCTGAGGTACTCGTCTCTGTCTCCCAACTGGTGGCGTTGGTGGCGGTGCATCATCATCAGCAGGCATAGCAAGGACATCATCACCCTCAGGAGATCCAGCTGGAGGATATGGATCCGGTTATACCTGTGGCTCCTCATCATAAAAACGGTCAAGTATCATCCGGAGATGATCGTAGAGAGCCAATACATCTTGATGAACTATGTCTCGTCTAATATATGCCTCCTCCTGAGGATGTGTGATATGTTAAATATGATCAATGTTGCCTGTCTGTAAATTAAATGACATTAAAATTAATACCATAAAAGGGTTAAACAAATATAATATACCTTAATAAACATACCATCTGCTGAATGTCAATCCTCTGACATGTAAGATGCATGATGGTATGATGTCGATACCAGTCTGCATAATCCCCTAGGGCAGATTACTGATACTATGTTGTGGGATATCCATATCAAGAAATACCATACCGGGAACGCGCGTCCCACAGCCCAATATGAGATGCATGAAACTGTCTTCAGTTCGTCGACTGTCTACCGGTAAGTACAATTGAATGAAACCCATCAGGTTGTCCTGGTGCCATTGGGATATGCTTTATATAACTGAACTGGTGCATGACCTGTTCTGGCTAGTGCCACTCAATTATATGTAAGTGGATGAGTGGCATCACTGCAGCACGATCTCTAATCATAGTTGTGTAGTACGGTGGAAGTGACGCATAGACATAACCTGTATATGGAGTCTATGAAACCTGAAATGTAAACTCAAAAAGTAAGTGAAATGTTAGCAAGATAATGTTAGTAATATTGAATTTAAATAACTTAAAATAGTGATAAAAACATATTGTTCTATAAAAAATTATTGCTTGACTTACATCAGCTGGCACTAATGCATCGAATATCTGTCGAAAGTTGTGCACACTATGTCTCGGTGTGTGTGCATGCTTCTGAGACTGAATCCACCCAGTTGCAAAAGAGTAATATACAGTAAGTTTATAAAAAAACAGAAATACTAAATAAATGAATGTAATGAAGTAAACATACCATCGTCCCTGAGGAAAATCCTGAAATAGCTCTGCTGCAAGTGGTGTGATAGCTCGAGGAGCGATGCGTGGAAAACGCTCCCAGGCCCACATCTGTACTAAATCCATACAACCTACAATCTATTGTGCATATTCCTGATAACTGGTACAAAGGGATCTGTACAGATGTGCTAATATAGTGTATCACCAACTATATGTAGCAGTCTCATCAAGATCCTCAAGTAATGGGAGGTACAACATGTGTACCAAAAGGGTGGAGTAGTCGACGCATAACATTCCTCCGAGCAGTTGCAGAATATATGCACGTGTGTGCCTAATAAGCATCTCCTCATCTATGTCATTAGGAATGACATTGAAATTCTCATCAATACAATTCATGTTCAATCATGAACCCACAAAGACACCTCATACACCAATGACATCAATGCCTGATTGTCACTATATGATGGCAGCCCAGTTGCCACTAGTGGCACCCGTAACTACATGTCCATGGATGGGAAAACCAAGCATGTAGGTGACATCCTCTAAAGTAATGGTTATCTCCCCTTTCAAGAGATGAAAATTGTTTGTCTCTGGCTGCCATCTCTCAACCAATGTCGCAATCAAATGATGGTCAATAGTCTTGAATATACACATAGAAACTCCATAAAATCATGCATGTCTAAGGTATGGAAAAATAGATTCTGAGGGCGCATCATGATGATAATGATGTGATCTCTGAACAGCAAGTTGTCGAATAGGTCATCGTGCCAACACAAGACCCGACACATGAATCACCTGGCCAAATAATAGTGGTTTCTCCATCTAAATGTACAAATAGTAAAACATTAATTTCATGTTAGACATAACATTTATCATTTAAGGTATGATATTTATCATGTAATGTATGAAAGAAGCGTGTAATGAGTTAAATAAATTAATTTATGGGTGAGTTATTGACTTATCTACAAGTTGATGTCAGACATAAGTTAGTTTCAATTCCCTAAGACCCACCTTTTTGAACAAGGATTAAGGCATCAAATTAATATTTTCTCCCAAATCACAAAAAAAAATCATTTTATTAGTTTCTCCTATTTGGTGTTAAATAAAAAATGTTACAAGGTGCTTAAAATTTAGTGATATCTTCATTAAAAGAATGACACTACACTCATTAAGAATGATGGTATCTAATTTCTTCCGATATTCATTATTATCTAAAAACATCTTGACAAATTCAGAATATGATGAAATTTTATCCAAGTCTTTAAAAACCAACATATCAATGCTAATGGTTTTAATTATTTTCAAGAATATCAATTATTTAGGTTCAGCACTCTATTTAACACTTTTTGAGAAAATGATGAGAGGGGAATAATGTTTGAAATAGGTTTATTGCTCAGCTTCTCCTCAAATGTAGCTTTATTATTGAATTTTTTTAACTATTCCAACTTCATTTTCCTTGGATCTTTGTATTTTTTAGGTGTGGGTTTATCACACTTTTCAGGTTGGACCTTGTTGTCCTGATTTCTATACTTGTCATTTTCTAGGCTAGTAGTCTCAGATTATATTATATACTCAATTTATTCTTCACTAGTATTTACTCTAGCTGATTCTTAGATTCTGTTAAATCCTCGATCTTACATTTTCTATATTTAAAAATTTCTTATTATTTTTCTAAAACAACAACCATTTATTTAAATTTTGATGATATATATTCACTATGAATGCTTTAAAAACTCATAAATGGACAAATATTGATTACACGTACAATGTGTTTACAGTAACTGATGAAGTACAAATAACATTTTAACCATTAGATGATTTCCCTATGTGTGTATGGAAACGTGTCTTCATATGACCCTCCTGGAGGCATATGTGGCACCTCCATCCAGGTATCTGTTCACGAGTCCAATCCATCATATTTCGAATACGAGTCGACTTTGGCCTCCCTTTAGGTTGAAGTCTACTGTTGTTTTGTAGAAGCGTGGGTGTGTCATAAGAGAGACGAAAATTTTGATATTCCTTGACTAGAATCCACGGAGTATTATAGCAGGAGTTGATACTTTTGAGTCGATAAACTAGATCAAAAAAATTACCCCAAGATACGTGTACGTAACCACATGCTGCAATCACATGGACACAAGTATATCTCAATGCTTGAAACTTTCCACATTCAAAGTAATGCTTCTCCAATAAAACAACTCAGATACAACCGTTGCTACAAGACACAGCATCATCGGGCTCAGTGACCTCAAATCGTTTCTCTGGACGATTAAATGCGGTGACATGATAAGTTTCAGCTTCCTGAAGAACTGTATCTAGATCGCGCTGGAAATGGTGTCTATAGCACATCCCTCTGTTTAAGAAATCTTCAAATTTCTTTCCCCATTCTAGAAAATACTTGACACTATGATAGAAGGCCTATTGTACCAAACCTATAATTTATATTTAAGTTAGTATACTAATAGTATATTATAATTCTACTTTTCTGAGAAACATATAATCAAATATTCATATTTACCTGTGATTGGTAATTTTCAAACTCCCTTGAAAACTCCATTTATGCATTCTACGATATTGGTCGTCATATGGCCATATATCCTCCCATCATCATATGCCAAAGACCATTTCTGTTTTAGAATTTTCATCATGTGATCATAAACTTCTGGATTAACTCTATGGATATCTTGAAGACGCTCCTCCATTCTTTGTTGTTGAGGCTCGAATGCTATCATACAAGAAATAATCTAAATAGATATGATCATAACTATGATAGGAATTTTTAACAGGAAAAAAGGACATTCATACCAATTTTTAATATTTCTTTCTTCATCGACTGATTCTTGAATCTTCTTTCATAAATTTATAGAAACGTGTCGAATACAGTATCGATGATGGGAATAGGGTGTTCTCCATGAAATTCCCTCAGATTGTACTGCCTCCTTAATTGCACGATGACGATCTAAGATAAGGCAAATCCCTTCTACGCCTGTAACAAACTCTCGAATACATGCCAGAAACCAACTCCATGATGAGAAGTTCTCTTTCTCCACAATTTCAAATGCCAAAGGTAGAGGGGCTCAATTTCAATCTTTTGTGTTAACAATCAATAAAGTTCATGTATACTTTCCATACAGAAATGTGTCATCTATTTGTATAAACTGCTTGAAATGTCTAAACGCCGCCACACATGGTAAAAATGCCTAAAATAGTCTATCAAAAACAACCATTGGCTGATCAACTTGGTTGTATTGGTTAACATATTCAGTAGTATGTAACTAATATATCACTTGATTATTGTGGTGTAAAATCTCAAAAATTAGTAGTAAAACTCAATTAGAGTCATCCCAATCACCGTACACTTTCACAATATTCTTTTGTCTTGCTCCACAAGTTTGTGTTATTTACCCAAAAATAGTAAGTTAAATATATTCATACATATACACATGCATCATATGTATGAGGTACATGAACACTTCATGTAAAATCATAGAGTTATATGAAATTGAAAAACTCGACATGAATAATCCTAGAGCGATAGATAGCCAACCCCATTCACTTTCCTAGAAAAGGAAAGCCTCCAGGAAAGTAGGTGGTCCAACCCAAAACCCCTCTATCCGAGGATACTTTACTCATGAAATCATTTCAGTTCATGAAAACTCTAATACTAAATATGCAAAAAATATATTCAACTACTAAATTCAAGTTCTTAACTTCAATTACAAACTATGGTCAAGGTAGATGACAAACTAAATTCATTATCATACTTAGAATGTAATGCAAAAATATATTATATAAAAAATTCATAATATAACTACTTCTCTAAATACTATAACTACTTCGCTAAATACTGTAACTACTTCACTAAATACTATAACTACTTCGCTAAATATTATAACTACTTCACTAATTATAGTAACTACTTCGCTAACTATCGTAACTACTTCTCTAATTACTATAACAACTTCACTAATTAGACATCATTAGTTACATAATTAGACTTCATTAAGTACCTAATTAGACTTCATTAAGTACCTAATTATACTTCATTAACTACCTAATTAGATTACCTAATTAGATTTAATTAATTAACTTAACTAATTTGAATTGATTAACTACATAATTAGAATTAATTAACTAATTATTTACAATTAATTAACTAACTAATTACAATTAATTAGGTAATTATTATAATTAATTAATTAACTAATTACAATTAATTACCTGCCTATTTTGACTTAATTAACTTCACTAATTTAAATTAATGAAGTAATTAATTAAAATTAATTAACTACCTAATTTTAATTGAATAATTAACTAATTACAATTAATTAACTAATTACAATTAATTAACTAATTATAATTAATTAACTAATTAGAATTAATGAAGTAACTAATTATAATTAATTAACCAACTGATTAGAATTAATTAATTAACTGATTAGAATTAATTAATTATCTAATTATAATTAATTAATTAACTGATTAGAATTAATTAATTAACTAGTTAGAATTACTTACTTAACTAATTTGAATTAATTAACTTCACTAATTAAAATTAAATAACTACCTAATTTGAATTAATTAACTTAAATAATTTAAATTGATTACTTAACAAATTACAATTAAGTAACTAATTACAAATAATTAACTAATTTTAATTAATTAACTAATTTTAATTAATTAACTAATTATAATTGATTACTTAACTAATTAGAATTGATTAACTAACTAATTACAATTCATTAATTAAACAATTAGAATTCACTAATTAACTAATTATATTTAATTAATTAACTAATTATAATTACTTACTTAACTAAATAGAATTAATTAGTTAACTAATTAGAATTAATTAATTAACTAAAGTGAATTAATAAAGTAACTAATTACAATTAATTAACTAATTTGAATTGATTAACTAATTAGAATTTATTACTTAACTAATTATAATTGATTAACTAACTAATTAGAATTCATTAATTAACAAATCAGAATTCACTAATTAACTAATTAAATTTACTTAGTCAACTAATTAGAATTAATTAGTTAACTAATTAGAATTAATTAATTAACTAATTTGAATCAATAAAGTAACTAATTACAATTAATTAACTAATTTGAATTTATTAACTAATTATAATTGATTACTTAACTAATTATAATTGATTAACTAACTAATTATAATTCATTAATTAACCAATTAGAATTCACTATTTAACTAATTAGATTTAATTAATTAACTAATTATAATTACTTACTTAACTAATTAGAATTAATTAGTTAACTAATTAGAATTAATTAATTAACTAACTAGAATTAATAAAGTAACTAATTACAATTAATTAACTACCTAATTTGAATTGATTAATTAACTAATTACAATTAATTAACTAATTACAATTAATTAAATAATTACAATTAAATAACTACCTAATTAGAATTAATTACTTAACTAATTAGAATTGATTAATTAACAAATTACAATTCATTAACTTAACTAATTATAATTACTATCTTAACTAATTATAATTAATTAGTTAACTAATTATAATTATTTAGTTAACTAATTAAAATTAATTAAATAACTATTTTGAATTAATTAACTACTTAATTTTAATTAATTTACTTCACTAATTTGAATTAATTAATTAACTAATTAAAATGCATTAATTAAATAATTAGAATTAATTAACTAATTAGATTAACTAAACAATTAAATAAAAAATTGAAAATATTACATAAATGTAAATGAAAAGTTACCTCAAATTTGCGGGAAGGTAGCTACGCAACAGATAGAGTCTGGGAAGGAGATTGGGAATACGGAATTGGGAAGGAGGCAGAGAGATTGGGAAGGGGAGGGGAATGAGGAGTGTGGGAAGATGGGTGTGGGGGTGTGGGGGGGTTGGTTTCTATAGGTTGGGAAAGAAGATCAGCGCCACTTGAAGTGGCAGTGATCGCTTTATTGGTAAATGATTAGCACCACTTCAAATGGCGTTGATGCCTTCACGGCTGAAATCAGCCTAGCGCCACTTGAAGTGGTGCTAGAGAGCCCCATTTCCCTAAATATTTATAACCCTAAACCCATTTTAATAAAAAAAACCTCATACGCCCAAGTTTTCCACAGAAGTGGGTAATGAGCGGGGTGTGGGTGGCTAGCGGGAATGGGATGGGGAGTGGCAGGATATAGGAGGGGGCAGAGAGGGGGTCCGGGAATGGATGGTAGGGGGTTCGGGAGAGGGAGGGGAAGTGGTAAGGGATGTTAAGGAGTAGTGAATGGGAGGGGTTGGTGGCCAGAGTTAATGGGAGGAGGAAGTTGCAGGATACAGGAGGGGGTGGGGATCTAATAATGGAAGGTTGGGGTCCGGGAGAGGTATGCGGAGTGGCGGGGGGAGGTAGAGAGTAGTGAATGGGAGGTGTCGATGGGTAGTGTAAATGGGAGGTTAATGTGGTGGGAATGAGAGGGGGGAAATGAGTGGGATGGGGGAGAGAGCCGAAGTGGGGGTATTACAAACACTAGAAAAATATGCATCAATATAAAAAAAATTCCAAATAAATAAACATCGGTAAACGGGAGTGGGATGTGAGTGGGGTAAAGGTAGCTGGTGGGAGTGGGATAGGGACAGCGGTGGAATACAAGAGGGGGAAGGAGGGGGTCTGATAATGGAAGGTAGGGGTCCAGGAGAGGGAGGGAGGAGGGGTGGGGGTGGGTGGGAGAAAGGGAAAGGCGGTGGTGGGATACAGGAGGGGGCATTGAGGGGGTTTTTGAGAGGTAGGGGGATTGGTTTGGGATGAGAGGGGTAAATGAATAGTGGGAATATGAGGGAAAAGTGTTGGAAATGGGAGGTTTCAGTGAGTAGGGTGGGGGAGAGAGCTCTGGTGGTGGTATTACAGACACCAAAAAAACAAGAATCATTTAAAAAAATAGCAAAAAAAAATTCGGTAAATGTGAGTGGGCAGTGAGTAGGGTATGGGAAGCTGGCAAGAATGGGAGGGAAAAGTGGTGGGATATAGGAGGGGGTGGGGAGGGGTCTGTGAATGGAAGGTGGGGGGATCTGAAAGAGGGAGGGGAGTGGTAGGGGATGATAGGAAGCAGTTAATGGGAGGGGTCGACAACTAGCGGAAATGGGATGGGGTTAGTGAGCGGGGAGGGGGAGAGAGCGCGGGTGGGGTGTATTACAAACGACAAATTTTTTAATATGGGTTTTATGAAAAAAAAAATTGGGAAAAGGGGTTAGGGTTTCGATATTTTTAAAAATGGGTTTGGGATGCGTGAATGGCGTTCACGCATCCTTCCGTGGCGAAGGATGCGTGAATGCCGTTCACGCATCCTCTCGAGAGGAGGGATGTGTGAACGGGGTTCACGCATCTCACAGAGAGCTCAAATACTCCTCAAAATGTATAACTATTAATTATAAACTAATACACTTAATGTAAAAATTAAGAAATATTAATAAATATCAATTAAATAATAGAAAATATTGAAATAATGTTAATAATTATTAATAAATATTCATGAATAATAGATATTCATTAGATAATTATTAATAGAATGGCTTGAGTATTCTCTAACATATATTGAGAAATATATAATCTTAGCATCTTTCACTCACTCACATTATCTCAACATGTTGTAGTTAAACATCTATTTCTATAAAGATCCTCATATGGTTCCATTTGTATTCAAAAGTGGAAACTATTATTATATATGAATTCCACTAATAAATGTTGTCGATCACAATATCTCTTGAAATAGATCAAGAAATATATTAGCTGATCTAAAGACTTTTGATAGTTTAACTTAGTTGTTTCTTGATATGTGTGATTCCCACGTGAGTTGTCATATGTTAACAATGTAATATTGTAATTTTCATGTGTTGTTTATTATCCTAAAATGATGATATACTGAGATTGACTCTGATTGATTTTTTACTCATGTGGGCAAGGATTTGTTTTGTTTTTGGGTGAGAATTTTTTATGCCAGTGGGAAAAATTTGTTAGGCCTAAGGGAGAAGACTTGGTTATGCATGATTTATATGGGGAAAAAGACTTCGGAGTAGTCATAATGGGACTGGACCTGAGTCATCTTGGGACCATAATGAAATAGTTAGGCGGTATAGCCCTTACAGAATACCGAGTAGCCCTTCTATCCAGTCTTCATTTTGTGGGGGTCCATTACTGGGATGCTATTAGAGAGAATTTACTAGGGATTCCTCCTAATATGATAATTTATTTAGAGATTGATCTATTGTACGATGAATGTAATATATCAATTCCATAATATCATATATAAACAACTTGGTTTAAATTGTTGAAAGTGAAGATTAAGGATCTGGAGGTGAAGAGATTTATTTGACCAATCACTTCTCCTTGTTGTTCTCTTATCCAATCCTCAAAGAAGAGATATTGTAGTATTCATTTATTTGTGTAATACTAGTAGTCGAATAATGTCACAATGAAAGCCGTTCACACATCTTTTCCCGCGAAAGGATGCATGAGCGGCATTCACGCATCCTTTAGCTGGTCAGCAAAGGATGCGTGAACGTCGTTCACGCATTACTTCCTGGGTTCGGGATGCATGAACGGCGTTCACGCATCCCTCACCGCGGAAGGATGCGTGAATGTCGTTCATGCATCCCAAACCCATTTTTAAAAATATCGGAACCCTAACCCCTTTTCCCAAATTTTTTTTTCATAAAACCCATATTAAAAAATTACTCATTACAAACAGTAGAAAAAATATTCATCATTTTAAAAAAAACACTATAAAAAATAAACATCGGTAAATGATGTGTGATTTATTGACATGATAGGGTGGGAGGTAAGTGATAGGCTAGCGGGATATGGGAGGGGGAAGAAGTGGACACTAAATGGGAGGGGTCGATGGCTAGAAGAAATAGGAGGGGTAGTGATCGGGGTGGGGGGGATCCTAGGTGGGTGGTATTATAAACACCAAAAAAATATCCATTTTTTTAAACACCAGAAAAATATGCATCATTTAAAAAAATTACCAAAAGTAAATAAACATCGATAAATGAGGTATAATATACCTACTTGATATGGAGGGAGTGGAGTGGTAGGATAGAAGGATACCAGAAGGGTAGGAATGGGTAGTAAATGGGAGGGTTCAGTGGCTATTGGGAATTAGATGGGTGCAGTGAGCGGTGTGGGAGAGAGTATAATTTTTATAATCCCTTTGATGTGGTGCAGGGTAGATGGGTATGGGGGAGGGAGGGAGGGAGTTTGGAAATGGGAGTCATAGGGTGGTGTAGGAGAGGGAGGGAGGGGGTTGTAGGCTAGATGGAATGGGAGGGGACAGTGAGAGTGGTGGGTGTAGAGTCTAATTTTTATAATCCCTTTGAAGTGGGGTGGGGTAGCTAGGTACAAGAGACAGAGGTAGGGGCGGGGTACTCGGGAGGGGGGTTTGGGAATGGGAGGGGTGTGTCATTTTAGGAGAGGGAGGGAGGGGACTGGTAGGATAGCTGGATAAGGGAAGGGTAGGAGTGTGTACTGAGCAGGGTGTGTTCGGCTAGGGGAATGTGAGAGGGTATTGGCAGGATACATGAGGTGGAAGGCAGGGGGTCTGGGAATGGAAGGGGTCTGAGAGAGGGAGGGGAGTAGTAGGGGATGGTAGGGAGTAGTGAATGGGAAGGGTCTGAATATAACGGGAATGGTAGGTGTAGTGAGTAGGGTGGGAGGAGAGATCCCAGGTGTGGGGTATTACAAATGCCAGAAAAAATATGCATCATTTTATAAATAAATTACAAGAAAAAAGTAAACAGCGGTAAATGAGGTATAATTTAATAATGTCAGAAGGAGGGAGGGGATTGGTAGCATAGAGGGATATGGGAGGGGAGGGAATGGAAGGGGCTATGAGTGGGGGTGGGGGAGAGAGCTCGGGTGGGGTGTATTACAAACACAAAAAAAATATGCATCATTTAAAAAAATTATAAGAAAAAAATAAATATTGCTAAATAAGGTATGATTTACCGATGTGAGAGAAAGGGAGGGAGGAGAGTGGTAGGCTAGCTAGATACGGGAGGGTTGGGAGTGGGCATTGAGTGGGGTGTGGAAAGCTAGCGGGAATGGGAGGCGGTGCAGTGAAGGGTTCAATAGCTAGTCAAAAAGGGATGGGGTAGTGAGCACGGTGGGGGTAGAGATCTCGAGTGGGGGGTAATAAAACACCAAAAAAATATGCATCATTTTAAATAAAATTACCAGAAAAAAATAAATTTTGGTACAGAAGGTATCATTTACCGATGCAAGATGGAGGGATGGTAGTGGTAGGCCAGTAGGATATGGGAGGGGGAAGGAGTGGGCAGTGAGCTAGGTTCAGGTGGCTAGGAGGAATGGGATGGGGCAGTGGTGGGATACAGGAGCGGGTAGGGAGGGGGTCTGTAAAATCCCATGAGTTTGAACCGGGTTAAAACATGAATGTTTCTGAAATTCCTCTTTTTCGGTTTATCAACGGGTCGTTATTTTTAAACCAAGTACCAAAATTTTATTCTGAGTGTTGGAACACCTAAAGATTCCATTTTTTTGAACTTTGATTTATGTTTTGAGGAAAAGCGGAAGTCATACGGGCGGCGCACGGTTTGTCTAACTGTGCGGCCAAACTGTGTGTAGTTGAAGTTTTGAGGCAGTTGCTAATGCATGGTAAGTGAAAAATTTGTCTAACCGTGTGGCCTAACCATGTGAGGACCGTTTTCCGAGGTAGTAGCTAACGCACGGTTAGCACACGGTTTGTCTAACCGTGTGAGCAAATCGTGCATGCACTTAAGTGAGATCCTAAAAAAGTGGATCTCACATGTTCTTGCCCCTAGATGGTTCATTTTTCCTCTTAAGCATCCAGAACTCAGGATCACCCTCCCTTGAAGGTAGGAGAACCTCTCCCAAGCGTTATGGAGGTAATCCAAAGGCTTCTCTTGGCTAATCGAAGTCGAATTCTTGAGATCAGTAGATGTTCTTATTCATTATTGTTCGGTTTCTTAGATCTACTTAGATCTACATCTCCTCTTATCTTGGTTTCTTAGATCTATGCCCTTTATTAGTAATTATAAGTGTGTGTATGACAAGTATGATGATTTTTGGTCTTGGTCTTGCTAGGATAAGGGATCTAAGGTGGTTTCTTGAAGAATCAACATGTTTCTATTGAGTGTTCTTCGTTCATTGTGGTTTTCGTCAAAACCCCGAGGTAGGGTCCCAAATCTCTATCACTTTATATGATAATTTGAGATCTTTTTGATAAATTTAGAATTTTATTTTCCTTGATTATGATACGTTGATGCATGTATGTTTTGATGTTATTAAATAATGTCGTCCACATGAAATAAATGAGGACTTGATCATGTGTTGATTTTAAGCATGGTTTCTAATTTAGTAAAGTGATATGATTAAATGGTTGAATGATTTGAATGGGAAGAATGAGTAATAGGGTAATTAATGGTATAATTAATTATCAAGTCATGAGTTGGAATGAAATTATGGCTTTTACTGATTATTGGGAATATTGAATATTTGACATGTTCAATATATAATTTGGAAACTGGTAATAATTAATGGACGGATTAATTATTATATGTTAAATGGTAAATGGTTAACTAATTTGTGATTGGTTAAAGAGATAATATTTAATTAATTAATTAATTAATTAATTAATTTTCATGCATTAAATTACGATTGTGAATTGATTTTTTGTTATGATTGTTTTCCAGGAGTACTTTTGATGCCTATTAGTTTTCCATGCCTTAAGTTGTCTTGGATGGAGTTATTTGAAAATATGATATGTTGTGTGAGATGGTTTCTAAATATCTTGGCTTTTTTTATCATGTTATGTGATGATCATAGGGTGCTTGTGGATTGTTAAAGTCCTGGATGAATCGCTGTTTGAGTGGACGGGTTCAGGCTTGTTAAGAAATTTGGTTAATTAAGTTTTGACTTATCAGAAGAGAATTTTGTGTTATTAATTAGTTGTTTAATTAATTAAAGGTTTTATCTTGTGGTGTTAGACATGGTATTATACACCAATGATAAATTTATATGTATGATTGATGAATGGGTTGTGAGACAATGAATGAGGCTTCAAATACTCAAAGGGGGTTAGACATGGCATTTGACACCAATGATAGATGTATATGTATATTTGATAAATGGGTTGTGAGACAAGGACTGATGCTCCAAATACTCACGGGGCTCTACACATGGTGTTCTACACCCAGCTTGCAAGCGAATATTATTTTATGGCACAGGGACTGATTCTCCAAAAACCCATGGGTTGTGAGACATGGAATGATGCTTTGAATACTCACAAGGGTGCTCAACATGATGTTCAATGCCCATTAATTAACATTGGATTGTGGGTCCAATTTTTCGTGTAAGAAATTAAGTAATGGGAAATGAAATCATTTGTGACATAATGATTTTTGATTTGATTATGAGAAAAGGTTCAGACTTATTAATGAATTGGGTGAATCAATGTTAGTGGATGGACCCAGGAACGAATTTATATTTTAGTGGATGGTCTCATACTTAGTATATGAAAGATTAAATTGAATAAATTATGAAACATTATCCAAGAAAAAGCACAAGATTGGATCCGGTCTTTACTTTGAGTACTTAGATGGTCCTTAGAGACATCTTTGGGGAGTTACTTATAAGGGGGATGTCGGGCGTAGGCCGAATCTCAAGACTTTCATAATAGGATTTGAGTAATTAGTAAATGAAAAATTATTATGTAATGATTGTTTAGTATGCATGAAAAATGAATAATACAGGTTCAGACACCAGCTGAGGGCTGAATAAGGTACTTGGGTATATAGTTACATTGTACTGCTTACTTTATTTATGCATGCCATCACATGTTTTAAATTATTATTTTTCTAAATTTCTGGAATTACGGTAGACACCGGTGGTCCCGGTCTACTGTGATTTATATATCACACCCTACTCGGGCCGCCATTGCACTGGGTACCTGAGTAGATTATATTTTGTTGCAGGATTATGTTGTTTGCATTTACATGGGAGATAGGAGTAGAGGACCGATCGGATGCTCGGGATGCTCGAGGAAACCGCCCTTGGGGATTTGAGTCATTAATTATTTTTTTCTATATTGGAATATAAAGCATGTTTTTTTCACTGTTTTCTATTTTGTATCATTAGAATGTCATGCATGCATCTGCTGTAAAATTTGTAATTGGACATTTGTTTTGTACAAGAATTATAAAATCGGGTTTCCGCTTCTTTATCATTTATTATACAGTTTCCACTATTTATTGCCTTTTTCAATTTTTGAACACTAAAAAGAGGGTATAGTCTCCCCAATGACTTTCCTTAGACCCTTGTTTCTAGTCGGAAGCCTCTGGCATAAGGGGAGAAGCGCTTGAGGTTATGTGGTGACCGGTTCGGCCACCGGTCCAGGGGTGAGCTAGGTCGGGACGTTACAAAGTGGTATTATATGTTTATGTTTCCTTTATTTTCCTTTGTCTTACTGTTTTGGGGTTGGTAGATAGGAGACTATAAATGCGTCAGTGCTTGGGTTAATAGTCGTGATTGGGAATGATAACCTCATGTACAGGAAATGACCAAGTGTCCATGGAAGGGAATTGATGTTTATACTGTTAGAGGTTACTGTTGAGATGATTTCACCTTGAGTGACTGGTGTATTTTCCATTATTTATTGATTTTGATAATTTTGAAAAGAATAATTTTCTTTTCCTGATATGTCAAGTAAGTTTCATACATGAATCATCTTAGGCACTTAGAAATTCACATTTCATGCATATAACATGCCATGTAGTAGCATTAGTAGGATGCCTTCTAATTTGGATTGTGTTCCTTTGGTGTAATGCCATGTTTGATCTTCTTTATCATGACTCTCTAGATAGCATGTTTTGGTGATAGATTTAACATGCTTGAATGATTATATTCCATACTACCTTAATTATCAGCATGTTTTGTTGTTGTTCCATGATTTTGTGTTGTATCAAGCTGTTGTGTTATTGCTTATGTTAACATGTTAGAGATTTTTAGGATAGGTGAAAAGGGTGTTAAAGGTAAAATATGAAATAAATGTTGATTGTGTTAAATGGGAGCCAAAATACAGCGATAAGGTGTATGGGCGCCTTATCTACTGGTAGGTGGTCACCCATATAATTTGGACCATTAGGCTGATGATGTTAATTTCTGAATTGACATTGGTATCAATTAATGACAGACAATTTTCAATCCATGGAGTGTATGGGCGCTTCATGAATTGGGAAATGATGACTCATATTAATTGTGATGACTTGATGCCTTGTGAAATGCTTATAAATTTGAAAGATGTTTAATGTTGATCTGAAATCAAATGGCTAGCTTCCAAAATGCAACTGGACCCAAGTAGGTCAGTTGGGGGGTGCTGTTATGGGATGACCCGTTTGGGTGTTTGGAATTTTTAATACATGTATGTTTTCTATTGGGTTTCTTTATAGAGAACTCAGGTTAGTTAAAATGACATCCTCATAGGTCGCCTTATCTTCTTAAAAGGAATTTATTTTGATAAGTTTCCTGAAAATGACAGGCTGTCAACTAACATAAATTTTTTAAAAAGGGAGTTTGTGAGACTTGTCTATTTTTCCCTTGGGGAATTTTGAAAACGTTACTTTGATGTTTTGATTAAATATTTTATGATTAAATATTAAAAGTGATTAAATATAAGAGGCTTAGAAATGGAACCTATTGTGGTGTCCACTGTTTAAAACCCTCATGTAAAGGGTAGTTCGGACTTCTCTCGAGTTGCCTTGGAACAGAAGCATGAGTACTTTCTATAGGCGTTATTCTCCTTAGCAATGGCCTTATGTTCGACTTTCGAGTCTAGTGACTTGTTTGGCGTGACCCGGTTTATAGTTGACACTTATTCTTTGTAAGGGGCTAACATGTGTCTGCAGCGCCCTCAGAACTTAAATGCCTTGATAGCGCTAGGGATTTTCTCACTCTTTTGGTGTTGTTTGGGTGCCATTGTCCTAGGTAGGACTTGTAGTTTCCAAGGATGCCCTTGTTTAAATGGGTGGTGATGTGTTTCTTGACCTTGTTATGGGCTTGATAATCGAGAAATTCTCTTTTTCAGCTGGTTAGATGTGCCTCGGTCAAGGTTGGATACTTTGTTGTTTGTTTGACCCTTCCTTCTTAATAATGGATGACTGGTTATAGAGTCATCCGGGAAAATGGTCATATGAGTCAATATGACTCCGTAATAAGTATTTTTGTATTGTTTATTATGGTATCGGGTCAACTCCATATAGAGTGACTTGAGAGTTAAAGAATCAGTTTCATTTCAATACATTGAATGGTTTTTGAAAGACCTGGGTGTTGTGACACGCCAATCTTGTTGTTAATCTAGCATGCTAGTGAGCGGATGATCTTTTCATGAGATGTATTGGGAAATCCTTAGGTGGGTATTGTCACTTTTTTCTCGATGAACGTGTTGGAAGGTGATACCTATCTTTTAGAACAGAGTTGTTCGGTAATGGTTTGGGTGATCTTCCTCATGACCTCAGTTTTCTCTTAGTGTGCACTTCTGGACACGTCGTCAGATAAAGGGGGAATGTGGCTTTTGGTTCCACGACGTCTTTCGAGGGAAGAATGTGAAACATGTTCTATTGATTGATTTAGATTCAACCATTTATGTTGACAAGGGCCTTCTAATGACCTTAGATATTAGATCTGTTTCGATGTTTAAGCTTTAGAGTAATCTTTGGATCTAGTTGTAAAGGATTATCCACTAGGTTTGTGAAGGGGTAACGGTTTTTTTGGAATTGTGAATGCAACACGTCACTTATAACAAGATTAAATGACCTTTGCAGGTCGGTTGTTTTAGTAGTGGTCCCCAATAGCTTCTCAAGGATCAGAAGTTTTTTTAAGGTGGGTATAATGTAAAATCTTGTGTGTTTGAACCGGGTTAAAACACGAATGTTTTTGAAATCCCTTTTTTTAGTTTATCAACGGGTCATTATTTTTAAACCGAGCTCTGGAATTTTATTCCGAGTGTTGGAACACCTAAAGATGTCATTTTTTTGAACTTTGATTGATGTTTTTAGGAAAAGGGGAAGTCGCACGGGCGGCACACGGTTTGTTTAACCGTGCGGCCAAACCATGTGTAGTTGAAGTTTTGAGACAGTTTCTAACGCACGGTTAGTGCAAGGTTTGTCTAACCATGTGTCCTAACCGTGCGAGGAGCGTTTTCCAAGGTAGTAGCTAACACACGGTTAGCGCACGGTTTTTCTAACCGTGCAATAAAACCGTGTGGGCACTTAAGTGAGATCCAAAAGAAGTGGATCTCACACGTTTTTGCCCCTAGATGGCTCATTTTTTCTCTTAAGCAGACATAACTCGGGATCACCCTCCCTTGAAGGTAGTAGAACCTCTCCCAAGAATTTTGTATGTGATTTTAAGGCTTCTCTTGGAAAATCGAAGCCAAATTCTTGAATTAGGTATATGTTCTTCTTCGTTCTTGTTCAGTTTCTTAGATCTAATTAAATCTAGATCTCCTCTTCTCTTGGTTTCTTATATCTATGCCCGTTATGAGTAAATCTAAGTCTATGGATGAAAAGTATGATGATTTTTGGTCTTGGTCTTTTTAGGAGAAGTGATCTAAGGCGGGTTCTTGAAGAATCAACATGTTTCTCTTGAGTGTTCTTTGTTCGTTGTGGTTTTCGTCAAAACCCAAAGGTAGGGTTCCAAATCCCTATCACTTTATATGAGAATTTGAGCTCCTTTTGATAAATTGAGAATGTGAGTTTCCTTGATTATGATATGTTGATTCATGGAACTTTTGGTGTTATTAAATAATGCCACCCACGTGAGATAAATGAGGACTTGATCATGTGTTGATTTTAAGAATGGGGTTATAATTTAGTAAAGTGATATGATTAAATAGTTTAATGATTTGAATGGGAAGAATGAGTAATAGGGTAATTAATGGTATAATTAATTAATAATTCATGAGTTGGAATGAAATTGTGTCTTTTACTGATTATTGGGAATATTGAATATTTGACATGTTCAGTATATAATTTGTAAACTGGTAATAATTAATGGATGGATTAATTATTACATGTTAAATAGTAAATGGTTAACTAATTGATGATTGGTTAAAGTGATGATATTTAATTAATTAATTATTTAATTAATTAGTTTTCAGGAATTAAATTAAGATTGTGAATTGATTGTTTGTTACGATTGTTAGCATGGAGTACTTTTGATGTGTATTAGTTTTCCAATCCTTAAGTTGTCTTGGACGGAGTTGTTTGAAAATATGATATGGTGTGTGAGATGGTTTCTAAATATCTTGGCTTTGTTCAGCATGTTATGTGATGATTATGGGGTGCTTGTAGATTATTAAAGTCCTTAACGAATCACTATTTGAGTGGATGGGTTCAGGATTGTTCAGGAATTTGGTTAATTAAGTGTTGACTTATCTGAAGAAAATTTTCTGTTGTTAATTAGTTTTTGAGTTAATTAAAATTTTGGTTTTGTGGTGTTAGACATGGTATTCTACACCAATGATAAATTTATATGTATGATTGATGAATGGGTTGTGAGACAAGGGTTGGGGCTCCAAATACCCACAGGGGATTAGACATGGTGTTTGACACCAATGATAGATGTATATGTATGTTAGATAAATGGGTTTTGAGACAAGGACTGATGCTCAAAATGATCACGGGGTGCTAGACATGGCGTTATACACCCAGCTTGCAAGCGAATATTCATTTATGGGATAGGGACTGATGCTCCAAATACTCATGGGTTGTGAGACAAGGACTGATTCTATGAATACTCAAGAGGGTGCTAGACATGATGTTCTACACCCATTAATTAACATTGGACTGTGGGTCCAATTGTTCCTACTTGAAATGAAGTGATGGGAAATGAAAGCGTTTGTGACATAATGATTTTTTATTTGATTATGAGAAAAGGTTCAGACTTATTAATGAATTAGGTGAATCACTATTAGTGGATGAACCCAGGAACAAATTTCTATTTTATTGGACAGGCTCAGACTTAGTATATGAAAGATTAAATTGAATAACTTATGACGTGTTATCCAATACGAAGCACAATCTTGGATCTGGTCTTTACTTTGAGTAATTATATGGTCCTTAGATACATCTATGGGGAGTGACTTATACAGTTGATGTCAGGCATAGGCCGAATCTCAAGGATTTCATAATAAGATTTGATTAATTGGTAAATAAAAAATGATTATTTAATGATTCTTGAGTATGCATGATAAATGAAAAATGCAGGTTCAGACACCAGCTGAGGGCTGAAGCAGGTACTTGGGTATATAGTTTCATTGTACTGCTCACTTTATTTATGCATGTCATCACATGTTTTAAATTATTTTTTTTAATGTCTCGAATTGGGGTAGACACCAGTGGTCTCAGCCTTCTGAGATTTATATCTCACACCCTAATCAGGACACCATTGCACTGGGTACCTGAGTAGATTATATTTTAATGCAGGATTATGTTGTTTTCATTTACTTGGGAGATAGGAGTAGAGGATCGAGTGGATGCTCGGGATGCTCAAGGATACTGCCCTTGGGGCTTTGAATCATTAATTATTTATTTCTATATTGGAATGTAAAGCATGCTATTATGATCACTATTTTCTATTTTGTATCATTAGAATGTCATGCATGCATCTGTTGTAAAATTCGGCATTGGCCATTTGTTTTGTACAAGATTTATAAAATCTGGTTTCTGTTGCTTTATCATTTATTATTCCATTTCCTCTATTTATTTCCTTTTTCTATTTTTGAACACTAAAAAGAGGGTATAGTCTCCCCACTGACTATCCTTAGACCCTCGCTGATAGTCGTCAGCCTCTGGCATAAGGGGAGACATGCTTGAGGTCATGTGGTGACTGGTCTGGCCCCTGGTCCAGGGGTGATCCAGGTCGGTATGTTACAAGGTCTGAGAATAAAAGGTGGAGGGGTCCAAGAGAGGGAGTGGAGGTAGGGGAGTGGTATGCTAGCATGATATGAGACGGATAGGAGTGGTAATTGAGCGAGGTGCGAGGGGGAGTAGTGAAGGGGTAGGTAGCTAGTGGTAATGGGAGGCGTGAAGTGGTATGTGGCTAGTGGGAATGGGAGGGGTAGTGATCGGGGTGTAGCTATTATAAACACCAGAAAAAATATACATCATTTAAAAAAATCCAGAAAAAAAATAAATTCAAAAAATTTCCAAAAAATATTTTAAAAAAGGTATGATTTACCAAAATGAGAGGGAGTAAGGGGAGTTATAGACTAGGGAGATATGGTAGGGGTGGTAGTGGGTAGTGAGTGGGGTGAGGGCGGCTAGCTGGAATGGGAGGGAGACAATGGTGGGATATTGGAGGGGGCAGTGAGGGGGTCTGGGAATGGGAGGGGGAGGGTAGTCCATGAGAGGGGGCGAGGGGAGTGGTAGGATAGCGGGATATAGGAGGTGCGGTAGTGGGTAGTGAGCGGGGTGCAGGGTGGGTAGTGAGCGGGGTGTTTTTAAGGGGTAGGCGACTATTGGGAAGGGAGGGGGTCAGTGAGTTGGGAGGGGGAGAGGCCGAGTGGGGGTATTTTAAACACTAGAAAAACTGTGCATCATTTAAAAAAATACCAAAAATAAAATAAAATAATGATATTTATAAAAAACATCAGTAAAGAAGGTTTGATTTACGAGCATGAGTGGGAGGTAGGGGAGTGGTAGACTAGCATGATACAGGAAGGGCAGGAGTTGGTAGTGAGTGAGGTGTGGGCGGTAAGAAAAAATGTGAGGGGGAATTGGAGAGATACAGGAGGGGCAGGGAGGGGTCTAGGAATGGGAGGGGGAGGGGTCTAGGAGAGGGATGGAGGGGTGGTAGGATAACAGGATACAAGGAGGGTGGGAGTGGGTAGTGATCATGGTGTGGGGGGATGGGAGGGAGGAGTAAAGGGGTAGGCGGCTAGCAAGAATAGGAGTCGTGAAGGGGTAGGAAGTTATCGATAATGGGAGGGGGTAGTGAATGGGGTGGGGGAGAGACCCCGGGTGGGGGTATTTCAAACACTAGAAAAAATATGCATCATCTTAAAAAAATCACCAGGTGAAAATAAATTAATGATGTTTCTAAAAAGCATCGATAAACAAGGTATGATTTACTGACATTTTTTTACCAACGTCATTAAAAATGTTGGTAAATGAGGTGCCATTAAATAGAAATCTTTAAAAACATAACTAATTTAGATATGTTTATTTACCAATGTTTCTTAAAAAATTCAGTAAATTTGGTGTCTATAAATAGAAACGTTTATAAACATCTCTAAATTAGCGACACCTCATTTACTGATGTTTTTAAGTATCATTAGTTAATGAATTAGCTACATTTTAAAACATATCTAATGAAAAAATGTGTCGATACTGAGCATTTTTTATAGTGTTAATTTTACTTTGAAACAGTAGATTATTCAAATATATATTTGACATCTCTTCAAATTCATATCAAAATCTTTATCTTATAATCTTCTTTTTCCATAGCATGCAACTTCCATGTACTAATTTGAAAAAATAAAGTGGTTATTTAAAACCATTTTTTAAGTTTAACACCATATATAAGTTTTAATAATTATGACTCATCTTGTCACATGTATATCCTTTCTTATTATGCACATGTTCCCTTTCATCACACACAAACACCATGTATAGTATCTCCCCCTGAAGCCTATATCACTTCCAACATATATTAAAAATAGTTAAATGTAGGGGGACTATAGTGCCTCTAAAATCCTAAAAATAGAGTATTTTTTGTCATGAAGGACCATCCCTTTGCTTCCAACTTTTCTCCTAACTTTCATTGTGATCTATATTTTCACAACACCACTTACACAGCTTTATCATTAGCTAACTTCTTTAAAACCATACTTTATTATCTTAGGATTCTTCTCAATTTCAATCAAGGAAATTTAATTTTTTTCATTTTTGTCTTCCTACCTAATTGTAGATGATCTCTCCAGTTGATTAATCATTCTATCCACACAAGATTAGTATTTATATTTTGTAAAGGTTATACAAGATTATTCTTCTTCATAGATAAAATATCAAACCCATGTGTAAAATTTTTATTCATTGATGCTCCTTTTATCTTCTTCTCATTCTTCCTCTTCTATTGGATGGATCTTTATCTTACCTTTACTTCATTCCTTATTTCCTAACATGTAAATACACCAAGTCTTTATTCATTTGTTATTATCTTATCAATTATACAAGTTACCTTGACCTTTTTAACTTGAAATGAGCCTTTTAAGTTGTGTATATTCTTATTACTCACATATTGAGTAGCTTCTACCTTTTCTTCTAGGTCTATTTATGTTATTTCCAAGAGGGTTGTTTCAAGTGAAACCTATTAAGTGTTTGGTACTCATTATGTTTAGCTCATTGTTTTTTATCTATAATAGTGAACCTGTTTTCTAGATTAATGAGTCTCTTTCTAGGATAATCTATTTCAACATTTTCCCCAAGAGTGGAACTTCTACTCATGAATTCATTTTTCTTCCACTTTCTAAAATTCATTTCCATATCCCCAAGGTTAGTATTGATAAAACATCTCTCATTAAAAACATATCCCATTTCATCATTTCTCAGTTGGCATGTTGGTGTGGTCGGTGTTCTTCTTCTAGTATTAAACCCACATGCTTCTCGATGCATACTCATGGTGTGATCGAGTCTTCCAAAATATTAGCATTACACGGATACCTTACTCTGAGAGACTTTACTTTCATATTTTTTAGGAAAATTTTTCTTATTTTCATATTTATAAATATTCTTCATTTTATTTTTTTTATTTCATATTTGTAACCTTATATTCTTCACTCAAAGATACTAATTTTTATAGAAAATACATCCTCAAATTTCCCTTAGAAAAACATAGATTTCTCTCAAGATACCCAATCTTCTATTCTTTCTACTCCAGCTGATATTATATCTACTTTAATTTGACACTGGCTTCATTTCTATATTTTCTTCTCTACTTAAGAGGTTCCTTAAGAGTAATGACACTCGCTTTAAACTCTTTTCTATATTCATTTTATTTTTTATATCATTTGGAATTTTTTTAAGTAGATCACTCTTCACTTTCATTTTAACATCCACATTATGTAGTTTAGTATTTACATCCACCTCTAATTGTATTATCCTAGTATTCCCTATACACATATCTTTAATGATTTTATAGAACACTGCCAATTTTATATCCCACTGAAACACCTTCTCTTTTAATTATTGGATTCATTCTTAATATTAGCATACACTATATCTAAATTGATGACCAAACATCATAGCCACTTATAAAATTTTCATAGTTCTTATCATAAATAATAGGTTCATCATTACCACTAATCCATTATGTAAAAAAATTTATACTCAAAGAGACCATTTTAAATGGGTCCTTAAAGTTTTTATTTTCAATAATTTCATCCTTTATAGAATCTATTAGTTTAATCTATTCTTCAACTAAATCCTTTAAATTTTAAATCACTTTAGGTTTATCTTCAATTTTATATTTTATCTTCACTACTTATTTGGAACTCACCTAACTAGATAAATGATCAAATAAATATTTCTAAATTTGGTCCATCTCTTCTTCAAGATCATCCACATATTCGTAATATTATTTCAAGAGACCTCCAATCTTTTTATTTTTCATTATTTGATTTTTTTTAAATTATTAAATAGCACCTTCAATCTCTACTTGAAGGTCAAGAACACCATCATGTTATTTATTCTCCAGATAGAAATCATAATTTCTTGATTCATATGATACTTATACAACATGGTTAGAATAAATTTAAATATTATAGTTAGAATAATTCACCTCGATTTCAGAACATGACCTTAAAATATTCTCCTTCTTATTATTTTTCTTCTTATTTAATTTTTTCAAAAGGATCTCTTCACCAATCAGTTTCACTAGATTCTAATTATTCTAGTTTTGAAACCTTCTCCTAAGGTTAACATAGAAACATGACTTGTCTCTCTAGTGTATTCATAAATATCTCCCAAATTATTTCAAATTTCATAAGTCGTAGTATAATGATTAGTTTTATTATAAATATCATAAGAAAAAGATAAATTTATAATCTTCCATATTAAAGAATTACCCAATCTCTCATTGTGATTTATTATGTCAGAATATATTTGGATATACTTCATAACCTCTTCACTACAAGACTACATAAGAATGAGAATTTCTTTACACCATCCAACAAATCCAAGTCCATAAAAAATTGGAGGCTTCATCATAAAATCCAAGCTCACAAATCCAAAAACTGATTTTGAGTTTGAACACTGACTCTAATCATCACTCTGATGCCACTTGTAGCAACCAGAGACACCTTAAAAGGGTGTGGATAAGGGTGATGTTCAAATTAAACCTTTTATTTAATCCATTTGACTCACTTTAAGTATATTGTTTCCATGTTTTTAGGGAATATGTTTAAAAAATATTTCTTAATTGAAAAATCACCAAAACAATCATAGATATGCAGGAAAGAAAATCTTACACAGAACACACACGTTTTACTTGGTTTTCCACAAAGGACTACATCTAAATATCATAAAATTTTGATGTTTTGATGTTCCAGAATCCGTTAATGTTCACTAGTTCTATAAATATAATGTTTTAAACATGGTCACTCTGTGTCAGGTGCTCTGCCTTTTTAATTTTTAGAGTTAGGTCACTCCTCACCCAAGTAACACTACCTATTCTTTACTTCCACACACTACTTTAGTGAAGTATCTTCCACATTTTATAAGCTTGTAGGTCTTTACATCTGATAAAAAACATGATAGTTTTTATTTTTCAGCATAAGACTCTACTTACATCACAACCCATGATTTGATGATCTATTTCCCTTATTTTTCACTTCAATCTTATAATATGATAAATGAGATTAACTCCTCCATCAGAGGGTTAAATATTTATCTCCCACAAAATAAATATCATCGTCACTTCTTCTCCTGATGAGGATAATTCTGCACTGAAATTTTCATATTTTTCTCAATCCACTTCCACTTCCAAATATCACAGAAACACTCACTATTCTTCCTTATGGATCATTATAAAACCCCAGATGCACTCTTTCATCTCTAGAATACCCACTGAATGAATTTATATGAAAATATGTGTTAGTATTTACCTAGAAATGGTATTCATTATAAAACGTGTATCATGTAATATCAGCTGTGTAACCTTGAGTGCAATACCCAAGGTGTGTAACCTCGAGTATGAGACCACTGGTTCTTACCCTCATATGCAATACCACTGTCACGTAACCTTGATCAATAAACTCTTCCAAATATTATGGTCACATAACATAGTTTTCATAATCCTGGTTATGTAACCTGGTCATGTGACCCTAATCAGAAAACTCTGATCATGTGACCTCATTCATGAAACCTATTCTTATTCATACAGATATCTTTACACACTTCACCTATGTGGTCCATATATTTGAACTTTTTTCCTTCCAAACAATGTAAAAAAATAGGTATTTATAGGTAGTTTCACTGAAATTAATCTATGTAAAAAGAGGTTGTCCATCCAATCTACTACCTTAGTCGTTTTTACTCCACCTAATAAGAACGACAATGATTACATGTCTCGTTATTTTTCAGTTCACATAATTAAATCCCTTTTGTGATTCATTGATTGCATAACCTCTATTGCCTGGGGACTATCATGACAGTTAATCCACATAACTCTGTTGTATAAGAAATATATGTAATCTCTGAAAAACACAAAAAATACCAACGTATCTTACTTATTGAAATTGAAAGTCTCTATCAAAAACCATCCTATTTATGTGATTTCATGATCACTTCATGATTATGCATCAACTTAGCTTACCAATTTACATCAATACACAAACATTTTTCACACAACACTCCATAATTTCTAGTGTATTTTTATTCCCATGATCATAAATTATCCTCATTTTTATATGATCTCATGACTTCATCACAGATCTACACCATCATGAAACAATTTCTACAAAATCCATCCATAATTTCTAGTGTGAATCTATTAATGTAATCTGTTTGACCACATTGCCTTATCCATTCATCCATATGTGAAGTCCCTAACTCCGTTCACATGATTTTCTTGAACTTTCATGATCATTTGATCTATTTGAGCTTATAAAATTGCATGATCCTTATGATCTTATGTTATGACATGATAAGTATAAAATTATGAAATTTTATAAAACTTTATCTCTTATGTTATTTGAATTACTTTCTTCTAGATTTTAAGCCCAAAAATTTAGCAAACACTGGAAATTTATACCATTTTAAATTCCTGTTCCATTCATACTTGTTGATACTTTGTACTAATACGGTCCTCTTCTATACCAAATTCCAATCAGCTCCCCAAACCACAAAACTGATTATTTATATTCAAATATATCAAGGTTTAATTTTTATTTCTCTACACAAATACCTCCAAGAATTTACAAAATCCAGCAATGAATTTATCATCTACCAATACTCTATCCATACTACATGATACACTGATTAACAATAAATCTGATGCCAAATATAGGTTTGGGTCCAATAATATTTATACCTCTTATCAACATTAATAAATTTATCATGATTTTATTTTCATTTATAGTATACAGTATCCCATTAAATATCATTCACCATTATTTAATAATTCATTTAATTATTCATTCATTCCAACACCATTTATATTATTGCATCCCTTAACCCTTAATCATTCATTAATTTGTTTCCATTATATATTTCTAGAAAACTAGCACAAAAACACACCTGCCTCTAAACATGAAACATCAACAAATGAGATATCCATCACAACATAGCTGTGATCATACCATAATAGAAATAACTGCATCGTATCATTCCAGTCTCCTACATATTAATTACACCAATTTTGTAACATCATCATTCATTTCCACATCAACCATGTCAAACCATCACCATAACAAAAAAATACATTTCCCCTTCTCAACTACAAAAACCAACCATACTAATATTTTTCTCATTAAACAATCCATTCATAACAATAAAATCATGAATCAAATAGATTCCATATTTCCAAATCTACTTCCTTTTCCATATTTAAATTATTATTTAATTTTTAATATGATGAATCATATCAAAAAAATAATACTAATATCACAAAAACATGATAAGATATCAACCTAGAAAAAATATATAATCAAAACAAAGGAAATCAATATCATATATCAATATCATGGAAATCATAATAACTATAATGTGAATTCTTTACCTTTATAATTTCTTAGTCTAGTTATTATCTTATTTAAGATCAATTTCAACTCCTTGTCTAATGACCATAAAAAATGATAATTACATATTTAATACATAATATATAAGTGAGAGATCTTGAATCCCCTACCTTAAATAGATATTTCACAATCACTGCATGAGAATGAGGAATAACTAATGATCAAACAATACCCAACAATCAAGGATTCCTTGAAAAACCTCATATCAAGAATAAATCACCCACACAAAGTGATAAGATTAAGATCCACCACTAATTTGAAATATCACAAAGAATGAGCCTATGGTCACCAAGTGTTGAAGAGATAATATATAAAATATAAAGAGAGAATGAGATATTTGAATTAATTATGTGTCGGCTATCAGGTATATGTCATGGGAAATTAAAATGGGATTATACACCTTTCTAGAAATTTTACCCACTGACTCAACTCATAATAACCTTTATAACAGGAGAGATATTGGGGGCATGAAAAAATAACATAGTTTTGTTAAAATTTTAGTTTTAATACACTCTTTAGTATAGAACCGCACGGGGTCATGCTAATCTAGAATGGTTCAGGCCAAATCTCTATAAAAAGTGTTGAAAAGACGCACATAATTAGTGAGAATTCACTAATAGGGTGTGAATCAGTGATTTCAATTAATTTTTATGTTTTATACATAAAAACCTCTGTTTCTTATTAAAGTGAATAATTTGATCACTAGAAAACTCATCCAAACATAAATATATAAGGAACGATATATTTTTATAAGGTTCACTACTCAAAATTAATATATATTCCATGGAATGGTCAAGATTAAGATGAAAAAAATATAGTTCACTAGTTTCATCATATGTATTATATAATAGCATGGTTTATACTTTAATCATGCTACACAATAGTTACCCAACTGCATAATTTTATCTTACACTGATTAAAAGATATAGAAACTGGTTTCAATAATAAGAGAGTCATAAAATGAACAATACTTTCATTGAGTTATCTCAATGTTGTATCTTCCTTTTCTTATCCTGCTTACAAAACAACAAGTCTCTTTTTCTCTACTTCTTCTCTCACTCCTATATAATCTCTATATTTTTTTCTCTTTAATGAATATTTTTTATTTTCATTATAAAAAAAATATATATATTTCTATATTAGCAATAGAAATCATTATGTTTAAATTCAAATTTTAAATTCAAATTCAAACTACCAACTTCCATCAACCGAAATAAACTTTATTTTCATAGAAGTGGAAAATATAATTATATAGAAGTAGAAAATTTGAATTCAAATTTGAATTTCAGATAGTTAATTGTTTCCAAATTATTCTAAAATTCCTATAATTCAAATATGATCCCTTGGATCATCCCAAAATATTAAATCACCTAAGAATTAATTTAGGTGTCGCTTGGATGATTTTTGTTCTGAAGTGAGTCATCCAACTCCCCTAACAACATTTTTATATATATTTTTTGAAACTAAAATTTAATTTCATCAAACTAAAACTTCTCCTAAATCTAGAACCCTATTTATAATGCCAAAATGAATCATATGAAATCCTTGAATGACTCTTATGCAAGATCGAAATAAATATTATATTGTACCTTTACCTCTAGAATGACTCTTGTGGATTCTAGAATGTCTCTTATGTAAGATTTAAATGACTATTATAAATTATGGAAATTTCCAAATTTCAAGATCCAATCTTCAGAGTTACCCTAACACTGAGTAAAAATACTCTTATTAATACAAGGTGTATTTTTTAAATTTTCCAAAATTTCTTCTATCTACTCAGGGTTACTCTTACATTTTAGTAAGATCACTCTTATGTATCCCATTATTTACTATTTTTTTAGCGATATTCTCAAAAATAAATCTTACGAATGCATATAATAAATTCATTCCTTTTATAAATATCAATTCCAGTCTCTAGAGTTTCCTTTACTTGTATAGATAAATCTATTTCCTTGGATTGTTTTTTCAAACTATAGCTCAGATTGATCCTTATGAATACAGTACAATGAATCTTATGAATCTGGTAATTATCCAATTTTCTTATTCATGTATTTTCAACTCCAATAACCTTCATAATTATTCCAAACACCTAAAAAATATTCCAATCACTTATGAACTCTTTAATATCCTTCACCTCACATAATAAATATTATTGTCTATGAGATTGAATATGAATTATGTATTGAAAATAAAATCCAATACCATAAACATATCCACTTATTATTATTTATCTTATCATCTCAAAAAACTCTCATTGGGTCTCAACATTCTCCCCCAAGGTCACAAGCACTTCATATCTCAAAAACTTTTTAAAATGTGGTCTCAGCAATCTCCCCCTTTGGATTTTATTAGAAACCATTGAATATAAATTTCATTTAAAAACAAGATATTTAGCAATGAATCTTCATTCAACCATTATAATCCTACTTGAGAAAAATAAATATGGGAAACAAAAATATTGAATAATAAAATAATTTAGTCCATAAAAAGTGAATTGTATACACTCTTTCATGTTATTTGATACAACTTGATTCCAATTAAAAATAACTATTTTTCAACTTCACAAATCTGTACATTAGACTGGTATATAAAAAATTTTAAAAAATATGCTCACCAAACATGTTATTACAATTCTCAACCAATATAACGTCATAGCCCACCCTTTTCAATAAATATCACTAAATACATTCTCCCCCTAAATAAGAGATATATCCACAATTATTTTAAACACATACCCATTGATTATCCAAAAAATTAATTTTCCCCCCTTTGTAAACACACTAAGTGATAAATATAAAGAGATATTTTTGTTGCCTTCCAACTTAAAAACAAAAATCCAAAGAGCAGGTGAGATTGGGGACAATTCCACCATACCTTAGTCTTGAGAGGAATGAGGTTGAACTCCCATCATCAACCTAAATCATTTAAATGTATCAATTGGAAGTGTTTTTGTAAAGACTCAAAAAATTCGAGGGAAATTTTTTCTTAATTTTCTTTGGAATTTTACAAGAGCGTGGTTTCTGACAGCGCCTGATTCCGAGGCCCGGTGTGCCCAGAATCAATTTCCGAAGTTTGGCTTGGGTATGTTCAGTGAACGAACGAGCGGGAATTTCTAACTTTTGAACTGGTGCCCGGAATCAAATTCTAAGGGCACCGATGGAACCGTAGCGCCGGTTTTTGCTTAGGAATGCCTTTCCTGGAGTTGCGTTTGCTTGGGAGCAGTTGTTTAATAAGGTTGTGGTTTAAGTGTAAAGAAAAATAAAATTTGTGTTACAAATTTTATTTATCTTCTTAAGTGGTTATATCCTAAGTGTGGAAGTTGGGGTGGAATCACAAGTTCCTAACTAACCAAGTGAGGATTAAGGTGAGGTGGGGCTCACACGAGCCCCAACCCTTCACCTTCCCCTTAACTCTCTTCTACCCCCCTTAAACTCCCTTGCACTTAATGTGCCAAAACCCCTCAAATTCCTAACTCCTTAAACTCCTTAACTCCCTTGAACCCCCCCAATTAAATGTGACTCTTCACTTCCACCTTCATTAATTTTGGAGCCTCTCCACCCATTAATGAAGGATGTAACTTAATGAATTTGAATTATTTTGAATTCATTAAGCTAACACTATAATAAGGTGTGTTGTTTTATTGTTTGGGGTTGGCTAAATCTTTGTGATAGAGTCATGGAAGGATTGAAGAGAATTCCACCCTCGACGAAGAACACGAAGGACATCTCCAAACATGGAACAACGTCTTCTCGACGAAGAATGCATTTTCCAAAGAAGAACGTGAAGTTTCCAACTTCGATCCCTTCTTGGATGCCTCCTTCCCACTCCTTCCGGAATAAAGAAGGGAGCGCCTTTCACGAAGAACGCCGACATCGTCAACGGCTTCTCTTTTCCGATGTCGATGAATCGCCGCCGCCTTTCCGCGACTTCGTCAACACATAACGAAAAGCGAGGTAGGGGTTTGTTGTTGCTTTAATTAATTATTTTCCGTTCTTGGTTCAAGCATGACAAACTTGAGGATGAACGTTTAAGTGTTATCGTCTAACGAGAGGGGGACCGGACCGCACAAACACGGCCGAACCCCCCTCCTTTGTTCTTGAATGTTTCTTGCGGATGAAACGAGATAGCGTGGTGCCGTCGCACCACGCGGGAATCACACGGAAATTATTGCGCGGCGCCGTCGCGCCGCGCCGTGGAAAGAATTATCATGAACGCAACGTCGTCGCGCCGCGTCGAAGGAGACCGAAGACGCCGCGGCCAGAGCGGGGCCGCGGCGGAGGGGCGCGGTGCCGTCGCACCGCGCCGGATGACGAAGGCCGCGTCCGGTTCCGGGCCGCGGCGGATCGTGATGACCGGCGGCCAGCCGGGCCGCCGGTGCCGGAAGACGGAAGAGGACCGGCCCTTGCTGGTCCTGTTAACAAGAAGTCGGTCGGCCAGGTCGGGCCGGCCGGGTTGGTGGAAACCGGGGGAATTTAATTCCCCCGGGCAGTTATTTGGCCCCCCATTATGAGGGGGGCCGGTTTCACAAAGGGGGGGCAGGCGACCCCCCGTTTCCAGCAAGCTCGGCCTTCGGCCAAGCTGGCAGCGCGCCCAGCGCGCTGCCTTGCGCCGAACCGGCGCGCCTGGCCGGTTCGCCGCGCCGCGCCGGGTCGGGCCGGGCTGTGCCGAGCCGTGTCGACCCCGTCCGGGGTGGGTCGACCCAGTTCGGGCCATCCGGGGGGTCTCGGGCCGGGACGGCCCGGGCCCGAAACCCCCATTACCGAGCGGTTTGGTCAAATGCCCGTATCTTGGGCTACGGGCCTCCAAACGACTCGCCGTCAGCGGCAACGCGATCCTTGGATCGAGACGGTCGTTTCGGTATACTATACTCATGGTGCACCTTCCTTTTCGGGAGCCTACGTGGTTAAAACTCCGTAGTTAAGCATGCTTGACCTAGAGTAGTGATCAGGATGGGTGACCTCCTGGGAAGTTTCCCAGGGTGGGTGTGAGACGGAAAGGCCAATAAATAACAGACCAGGCGTCCGATTGACGCACCGTCTGTTTCGTTGAATTCCTCTAAGTGAGATGGATCTTTTGGCTTACTCCACTCGAGGTTTGGATGCCGACGGAGTGCGGTCAGGTTGGATCGCACCGAAATCCAACCAGGCCCCTGGAACGAAAAAGCCAATAATTCTCAGACCGGGCGTCCGATTGACGCGCCGTCTATTGCGTTGAGTTCCTGTTGACGATACGGAAATTTTGGATACATCAACTCTAGACTTTGTGACAGTTGATGTATCAGCCTCTCGGCTCGTGGAGCGGACCCTCCGAATGAGCTTGCTGTGTGCGGGAACCCTAGTGCTGGCTGCGACTGTGACTACTGCTACTGCTACTGCTACTGTGAATACGACGACGACAGTACAGAGATCCTGTGTGGATTCGACGACGACGACTACAGCACTCAGCGATCCTATGTGGATCAGTGCTACAGGTCCTGTGTGGGCCCGATCCTGTGTGGGTCTGATCCTGTGTGGGTCCTTGCGCTCAGCGGTCCTGTGTGAACCAGCGCCTACAGGTCCTGTGTGGGCCCGATCCTGTGTGGGTCTTTGCGGGGGTTAGTTACCTATCGATCCTTCGTGGGTCCGACGACTTAGATGGATCAGTGATCATATTTATCGTCCTTTGAAGAAGTATACCTGTGTGAGCTGAATCCAGTTGCTTTCCTGTGTGGATTGTGTTATGCTATCCTGTGTGGATTTCGTTTTGCTTTCCTGTGTGGAATACGTTTACTTTCCTGTGTGGACTGAGTTGTACTTGGGCTCGGAGGATGGAGCGTGTTGGAATTGATGACTTAGGTATATGTATGGGCATATACCTAAGCAGTGTCGGTTGTTACTTCGTGATTGTACCTTTCTTTGTGATTTATCCTTTGTGGATTCTGAGAGACATTCAGGGGTCTCGGGGTCCCTACTAAGTAGCTTATACTCACCCCTGCACGGGCTATGCCCGCACTACGTTGTGTTGGTTGCAGACGACGGACAGTGTTGATCTTGGCTGAGGCTTGCAGAGCAGGATGGTACCTGGAGGTGGACCACTAGGCGGGACGTGTTCGGAGCGGATGACGGGACCCATGGAGAAGTGGAGCTATCTGTACCCACCCTTCAGGTGGGATTTCCAGTGGACAGCTCGGTGTAGCGGCTTTTACCTTTCAGTTGCTGTTTTCCCTTTCGAGTTGTACTTTACTTTCAGTTTGGGTTTGTATACTGGCCCATTTACTTTTCCTCACTTTCAGTTGTACTCTGCTTTTTCTTAGTGTTTACTTTCCGCTTGCTTGCTCTGTGGTGTTTGTTTACTTTACAAAGGCAATGCCTTCCCTTTTTACCGGGATTTACGCCTTGGTGCTAGTCGCCAGCCCCTGGCCTATGGAAGGCGGGCTTGGGGTAGTCACGGCACGGACCCCGAGGGCGGGTCGTGACAAATTGGTATCAGAGGAGTTTGGTTCTACCGCTAACTCTGATCTTTTCTATGTGAAGCAATAATGTTTAGCGTATTGAGTGTGGTTATCAGTCCAGGGAGTCCAGTGTTGGTGCGGCGGCCGACGTATCCGTACACCAGGACCCTGACTTCTGATTTCCGACTTAATGCACGAAAACATTGATTGCGTGTGTGTTTCAATGTTTTCTTTGTGATTACTTATATCAGCTCACCAGGTATACTGTTTGACCGTGGCGCACCTGTTTCCTATTCAGGATGGCCCCACCATGGCAGCCAGCTAGGGTTCCGAGAGTCGAGTGTGATGACAGCCCACCGAGCGACGAGGCCTCAGTGCAGGGCCCTTTGACAGCAGTGGCACCGGCGGTAGCACTACCCGCCGAGCCACCGATACTTCCAGCACCAGTCGCTGACGATGCACGCTGCCTCAGCGCACTGCATGAGTTTCAGCGCCAGCGACCACCCAGGTTTCGCGGGGAGACGGATCCCCAGGCAGTAGAGGACTGGCTGGAGGCAGTGGTACGTGTGTTTAGGCTAGTGAGGACACCAGCAGACCTCATGGTGATCCTCGCTACGAGCCTACTACACGCAGCAGCAGGACGATGGTGGAGCTTGATGCTCCAAGTGCACGATGAGGCATCTCTACTTTGGATGGACTTTGAGAGCATCTTCCGCTCGGAGTTCGTCCCAGCCACCCTTCGTGCGGTGCGTATCCAGGAGCTTCTTCAGCTGCTGCAGGGCAGCATGACGATCGCTCAGTACTCGGCGAGATTTACCGATCTCTCGCGCTACTTGACCGACATGGTACGGGACCCATTCTTTCGGGCCCGGACCTTCGATCAGGGTTTGAGACACGAGATCAGGGCATCGCTTATCTCCCTCAGCATACCGACTCGGACAGGAGTACTGGAGCGGGCCCTTCTGATCGAGAGCTTCCTTGCTGAGTCTACACCAGCGCAGCGACCCACCGCAGGGCGACACGTGGCAGAGTCATCTGCAGCAGGCAGTCGACGGATGACTCAGGGGTCCAGACAGACCAGACCTTCAGGCAGACGACCTCAGGACACTAGCTCAGCAGTGCGGGGCACACAGCGCGGAGCCAGTCTTTCGAGTGGAAGACAGTGCTATGCATGCGGCGGGCAAGGCCACATGGCTCGTGACTGCCCGACCCGCCATGCAGAGGAGCAGCAGACGGTTGAGGAACCACCTAGGCAGAGGCAGAGGTTCGACCATGGCAGTCCGCAGGGAGCAGGAGGACGAGGCAGAGGAGCTAGCCGAGCAGCAGGTGGTGGGCGACGCTTCGAGGCTCTACCACCACCACCACCAGGAGGTCCACCCCGACCTCAGGGGAGAGCACAGCTTCAGGCAGCTGAAGCTTACCATCATGGAGCTCCGGAAGCGGGTGGACTAGTGCGGGAATAGCTCCAGGCATAGAGGTCTTTTCCCATAATGCCTCTAGCTTCGTAGTTTGTGTTGCCTTGTGTCCTTGTACTTTAAGTTGAAGTAATAAAAGACACTTGCCTTAGTGACTTTTGTTTTCTTGTCTTTGTTTGTCTTTACTAAGAGGTGCTGGTTAAAAACTGTTGACTTGACCCTCATTTGCGATATTCTTACTGGAGGAAACCCAGTGACCACACACTGATGCCGACAGTGTGACTGAACCCTTGGAGGCGAGAGTAACGGTTGGATCTCTTGGTAGCAGCGTCGAGGCCTTACGACGTCATCCATGCCATGAATTAACTAATCATGACGGGATTGACAGTATTAGGCAAGGAACGTGGTTCATCCAGGGGATGAGACCGTATTTCACTTTTCGGCAAAGGAGAAATCTTTTTAGCTAGCCTCTTTGCAGATATCCTTCGTGGATAGAGATGGACCAGCCTTCCTCCAGTCTCTCACAGTCACGCCTCCTCTACTACAGCAGGCCAGAGAGGCACAGCGTGAGGCCGATGACTGTGAGACATGGCGTGCACAGATATCCTCGGGACAGACATCTGATGGTTTCTCCCTTGGAGCAGAGCACGACATCCTTTTCAGAGGACGTACCATGGTACCAGTCGCTTTGCGAGAGGAGGTGCTGAGAGAGTTTCACACTTATCCTTTGGCGGTACATCCTGGAGTGGTGAAGATGTACCAGGATCTCAGACGACAGCACTGGTGGCCGGGCATGAAGAAGGTTGTAGCAGAGTTCGTTTCTCGATGCCTCACCTGCCAACAGGTGAAGGCAGAGCATCAGGTACCAGCAGGCTTGGTACAGCCCTTGGAGGTTCCGGAGTGGAAGTGGGACGGCATATCTATGGACTTCGTGACTGGACTTCCACGCACTTCCAGAGGTCACGACTCCATCTGGGTGATTGTTGACCGACTCTCCAAGTCGGCACACTTCTTACCCATTAGAGTGCAGGGCTCATTGGAGAGCTTAGGACGTCTCTACGTTCAGGAGATTGTGTGGCTCCACGGCGTGCCATCATCTATCGTCTCCGATCGAGATGCTCTCTTCACTTTCCGGCTTTGGAAGGGGTTACAGGAGGCGTTCGGGATGAAGCTACGTCTGAGCACAGCCTTTCACCCTCAGACGGATGGTCAGACGGAGAGGACCATTCAGACTCTCGAGGACATGCTCCGCGCATGTGTCCTCGACTTTGGTCGTAGCTAGGAGGACCACCTACCCTTGGTGGAGTTTGCGTACAACAACAGCTACCACTCCACCATCGGGATGGCACCGTACGAGGCATTGTACGGCCGACCTTGTAGATCTCCTTTGTGTTGGACAGACCCTGGGGAGTCAGCACTTGTGGGACCGGAGATGGTCCAGGCCACGACAGAGAAGGTCCAGGTCATCCAGGAGCGGATGAGGACAGCTCAGAGCCGGCAGAAGTCATACGCTGATAGGAGGCGGAGGCCACTGGAGTTCGAGGATGGTGACCACGTCTTCTTGCGGGTCTCACCTCGACGTGGTATTCAGAGATTTGGCCGAGGCGGAAAGTTATCTCCGCGCTTCATCGGACCCTTCCAGGTCCTCAGCAGGATTGGTGAGGTGGCTTATCGCCTGGATCTACCACCTCAGTTGCACCGGGTGCACGACGTCTTCCACGTGTCTCAGATGAGGAGATACGTGCACGACCCGACGCACATCATTGACCATGGGGAGATTGACGGTGACGATGGGGCGACTTTTACGGAGGTCCCGGTGGAGGTAGAGGATCGATAGGAGCAGGTCCTACGTGGGCGATCGATTCCTCTTGTGCGCATCAGATGGCAGCACGGTAACCTCCAGGAGAGCACATGGGAGCGGGAGGCTCAGATGCGTGCTCAGTACCCTCATTTGTTTCCCTAGTTTTTGATGTATCTTTACGGGGACGTAAAGCCCTGAGGTGAGAGTAACGTAAAGACCCATAAAATTCAAGGGAAATTTTTTCTTAATTTTCTTTGGAATTTTACAAGAACGCGGTTTCTGACAGCGCCTGATTCCGAGGCCCGGTGTGCCCAGAATCAATTTCTGAAGTTTGGCTTGGGTACGTTCAGTGAACGAACGAGCGGGAATTTCTAACTTTTGAACCGGTGCCCGGAATCAAATTCCGAGGGCACCGATGGAACCGTAGCGCCGGTTTTTGCTTAGGAATGCCTTTCCTGGAGTTGCGTTTGCTTGGGAGAAGTTGTTTAATAAGGTTGTGGTTTAAGTGTAAAGAAAAATAAAATTTGTGTTACAAATTTTATTTATCTTCTTAAGTGGTTATATCCTATGTGTGGAAGTTGGGGTGGAATCACAAGTTCCTAACTAACCAAGTGAGGATTAAGGTGCGGTGGGGCCCACACGAGCCCCAACCCTTCACCTTACCCTTAACTCTCTTCTACCCCCCTTAAACTCCCTTGCACTTAATGTGCCAAAACCCCTCAAATTCCTAACTCCTTAAACTCCTTAACTCCCTTGAACCCCCCCCCCCCCCCCAATTAAATGTGACTCTTCACTTCCACCTTCATTAATTTTGGAGCCTCTCCACCCATTAATGAAGGATGTAACTTAATGAATTTGAATTATTTTGAATTCATTAAGCTAACACTATAATAAGGTGTGTTGTTTTATTGTTTGGGGTTGGCTAAATCTTTGTGATAGAGTCATGGAAGGATTGAAGAGAATTCCACCCTCGACGAAGAACACGAAGGACATCTCCAAACATGGCACAACGTCTTCTCGACGAAGAATGCCTTTTCCAAAGAAGAACGTGAAGTTTCCAACTTCGATCCCTTCTTGGATGCCTCCTTCCCACTCCTTCCGGAATAAAGAAGGGAGCGCCTTTCACGAAGAATGCCGACATCGTCAACGGCTTCTCTTTTCCGATGTCGATGAATCGCCGCCACCTTTCCGCGACTTCGTCAACACATAACGAAAAGCGAGGTAGGGGTTTGTTGTTGCTTTAATTAATTATTTTCCGTTCTTGGTTCAAGCATGACAAGCTTGAGGATGAACGTTTAAGTGTTATCGTCTAACGAGAGGGGGACCGGACCGCACAAACACGGCCGAACCCCCCTCCTTTGTTCTTGAATGTTTCTTGCGGATGAAACGAGATAGCGTGGTGCCATCGCACCACGCGGGAATCACACGGAAATTATTGCGCGGCGCCGTCGCGCCGCGCCGTGGAAAGAATTATCATGAACGCGACGCCGTCGCGCCGCGTCGAAGGACACCGAAGACGCCGCGGCCGGAGCGGGGCCGCGGCGGAGGGGCGCGGTGCCGTCGCACCGCGCCAGATGACGAAGGCCGCGGCCGGTTCCGGGCCGCGGCGGATCGTGATGACCGGCGGCCAGCCGGGCCGCCGGTGCCGGAAGACGGAAGAGGACCGTCCCTTGCTGGTCCTGTTAACAAGAAGTCGGTCGGCCAGGTCGGGCCGGCCGGGTTGGTGGAAACCGGGGGAATTTAATTCCCCCGGGCAGTTATTTGGCCCCCCATTATGAGGGGGGCCGGTTTCACAAAGGGGGGGCAGGCGACCCCCCGTTTCAAGCAAGCTCGGCCTTCGGCCCAGCTGGTAGCGCACCCAGCGCGCTGCCTTGCGCCGAACTGGCGCGCCTGGTCGGTTCGCCGCGCCGGGCCACGCCGGGTCGGGCCGCGCCGCGCCGGGCCGGGCCGGGCTGTGTCGGGCCGTGTCGACCCCGTCTGGGGCGGGTCGACCCGGTTCGGGCCATCCGGGGGGTCTCGGGCCGGGACGGCCCGGGCCCGAAACCCCCATTACTGAGCGGTTTGGTCAAATGCTCGTATCTTGGGCTACGGGCCTCCAAACGACTCACCGTCAGCGGCAACGCGATCCTTGGATCGAGACGGTCGTTTCGGTATACTATACTCAAGGTGCACCTTCCTTTTCGGGAGCCTACGTGGTTAAAACTCCGTAGTTAAGCGTGCTTGGCCTAGAGTAGTGATCAGGATGGGTGACCTCCTGGGAAGTTTCCCAGGGTGGGTGTGAGACGGAAAGGCCAATAAATAACAGACCAGGCGTCCGATTGACGCACCGTCTGTTTCGTTGAATTCCTCTAAGTGAGATGGATCTTTTGGCTTACTCCACTCGATGTTTGGATGCCGACGGAGTGCGGTCGGGTTGGATCGCACCGAAATCCAACCAGGCCCCTGGAATGAAAAGGCCAATAATTCTCAGACCGGGCGTCCGATTGACGCGCCGTCTGTTGCGTTGAGTTCCTATTGACGATAAGGAACTTTTGGATACATCAACTCTAGACTTTGTGACAGTTGATGTATCCGCCTCTCGGCTCGTGGAGCGGACCCTCCGAATGAGCTTGCTGTGTGCGGGAACCCTAGTGCTGGCTGCGACTGTGACTACTGCTACTGTTACTGCTACTGTGAATACGACGACGACATTACAGAGATCCTGTGTGGATTCGACGACGATGACTACAGCACTCAGCGATCCTACGTGGATCAGTGATACAGGTCCTGTGTGGGCCCGATCCTGTGTGGGTCTGATCCTGTGTGGGTCCTTGCGCTCAGCGGTCCTGTGTGAACCAGCGCCTACAGGTCCTGTGTGGGCCCGATCCTGTGTGGGTCTTTGCGGGGGTTAGTTACCTATCGATCCTTCGTGGGTCCGACGACTTAGATGGATCAGTGATCATCTTTATCGTCCTTTGAAGAAGTATACCTGTGTGAGATGAATCCAGTTGCTTTCCTGTGTGGATTGTGTTGTGCTATCCTGTGTGGATTTTGTTTTGCTTTCCTGTGTGGAATACGTTTGCTTTCCTGTGTGGACTGAGTTGTACTTGGGCTCGGAGGATGGAGCGTGTTGGAATTGATGACTTAGGTATATGTATGGGCATATACCTAAGCAGTGTCGGTTGTTACTTCGTGATTGTACCTTTCTTTGTGATTTATCCTTTGTGGATTTTGAGAGACATTCAGGGGTCTCGGGGTCCCTACTGAGTAGCTTATACTCACCCCTGCAGGGGATATGCCCGCACTACGTTGTGTTGGCTGCAGACGACGGACAGCGTTGATCTTGGCTGAGGCTTGCAGAGCAGGACGGTACCTGGAGGTGGACCACTAGGCAGGACGTGTTCGGAGCGGACGACGGGACCCGTGGAGCAGTGGAGCTATCTGTACCCACCCTTCAGGTGGGATTTCCAGTGGACAGCTCGGTGTAGCGGCTTTTACCTTTCAGTTGTTGTTTTCCCTTTAGAGTTGTACTTTACTTTCAGTTTGGGTTTGTATACTGGCCCATTTACTTTTCCTTACTTTCAGTTGTACTCTGCTTTTGCTTAGTGTTTACTTTCCACTTGCTTGCTCTATGGTGTTTGTTTACTTTACAAAGGCAATGCCTTCCCTTTTTACCGGGATTTATGCCTTGGTGCTAGTCGCCAGCCCCTGGCCTATGGAAGGCGGGCTTGGGGTAGTCACGGCACGGACCCCGAGGGCGGGTCGTGACAGTTTTAGTGAATATATCTATTATTTTATCCTTTATTTGAACAAATTCCAACTTCAACGCATTTATCTCCACAATATCTTTATTGAAAATATATTTTATATCAATATATTTTGAATATGAATATGGAACCATAATTCTTAGTATATTTATGGCACTCTGATTATCATGGACCACTAGTAGTGGAAACATCACTTCCACCTTGATATCTTCCAGCTGAGTCCCCATGTACATTAATTGGGTTGTGGATATATTTATAACCACATATTCCACTTCAATGGTACTCAATTTTACTAAACTTTGTTTTTTTTGTTCCAATATTCACACCTTTCATTGAAAAAGAAAACTCCACTAGATGTTGGCTTTCAATCGTCAACATTTCCAGCCCAATCCACATCTAAATTTTCAAACTAATTAAATTTTTCCCTATTGTCATATTTAAATCAATGGTATTTTATGCCTTTAATATATTTGATAATTCTCTTTCCAGTAATTAAATGAGACTATTTTGGTTCACTTTTATACTCGGTATATAATGTAACAACATATACAATATTTTCTCTTGAATCTATAAAGTATATAAAATGTCCTATTAGATTCTAGAATTCCCTTAAGATAATTTTTTAAAATTTTCATCCTTATAAAATTGGGTTCCCACTAAAATTGATGTAGAAACCTGATTTGAATCCCCCATTACAAACTTATTTATAATTTCTCAAGCATATTTCTCTTGATAAAGAAAGATATGAACTTCCCCTTGAGAAATTTATAAACACAAAAATTACCTCATTTCTTAAATCATGGAAATTTTAAAAAAATTATTCATCTATAAAGAAAACTATTGCCAAACTTCTTCTTTATTTCCAAAAAATGATATTATCTATATATACAATAATAATAAATGATACCACTTCATTATATTCAATGAATATGTTATTGTACACTCTTTCTTGGAATTTAACTACTCCAAGAAAGTATCTAACTTAAAAACCATGATATGGAGCTTTGTTTAACCCATATAGAGACTTCTCTAACCTAGAAACATAATATTCGTCTTTTTCAAACATGAAACTTCTAGATTTTACAATAGATTCTTCCTCTTATAACTCTCTATTTATGATGGAATACTTGACATCCATTTGGAAAATATTGTATTACCTTTCTACAGGAATATCAAGAAATGTCATAATGGTCTCCAGTATAGAAACTGATGCAAAGGTCTTATCAATATCAATTCCTTCTATAAGGACCCATCCTTAAACATTACTTAATATTGAATTAAATGGATAATTCACATTGACGATCTTTTCAAGTTTAGAGTTTTAGAGAATTAGGTTATAACATTTAAATAACAACATGAATATTACCTGTAGAAAATTCTACTTAGTATCCATTTTTTCATAAAATAAAAACTCTTGAAAAAAAGATTCATATCTAGTTCCATGTTTTAGACAGCATGACCTTTCCTTGATCCCATCCTTGACCCTTATTCATCTTTAAGTCCTGTTGAAAATATTTCAAAAACTTGGGATGAGCATAAAAAGCTCAGTAAGGGATATAAAATGAGGTATGAAAACATTTTCCCATCAATAAATACAAAACAATGAAACCATACTTTTCAATCATAACATACCCCATGAAATCATAAGATTTATGAATAACACACAAAAATAATAAATCATAAAGGTAACTTACATCATAAATATCATAATTATATTGTAGCTATCACAACTAAAGAGGGAGTCACATTTGGAATACCCATCATAGTATATTCCCTAAATATCTTTGGAGAAACATTAACATTTACCTCTTTCACGTTACCCAATGCATTGGAGAGCTATCTCGGGCTCACCTGCCCTAGGTTTATCACGGAACCACCCATATGCATAAATAATTCCCAAGAACCATAACATATTCATAACACATAAAACAAAAATAAAGAAAAGATAACATTTATGTATTTCAATCACAATATATCATTTCAAAATATTGACAAAATCAAATCTTTTATCAAACCATTTTCAAAACCATTTAAAATATTAAATAAAGAGATTTTTGGATCAAAGTGTCACATACCACTTTGAAGATTTTGAAAGAAATTTCAATTTCAAAACATTCATGTCTATATGAATAAATCCTTAAAACCATTTTTAAAACATGGACATTAATGTGAAATATTTAGAAGAATAAACCTTTTAAACATTGAAAAATATATTTTAGTCAAAATGAGAGATCTTAGAATAAAAATAATTGAGGAATAACATTATATCAAAACTTAATAATATCATGAGAATAAAGGTATTCTTGATATAATATTCCAAAGGAAAGTATATACATCATATAAGAGTGAATTGGTGCATATCAACAATGAAGTCTCAATGGAAATGTATATTGAGATGAAATCCCTTATAAAGATGGTATCCTTAGATTAAGGATAAATCAATTACATAATTATGTGTGAAAAATATAAATATATCCAATATAAGTGGATATTATGTGTAAAACAATCATATGTTATTCACACATATTCATAGCATGACATAATCAAGAAGTATATTTTTAACCCAAAAATTGAAATTGGGTTAAGAAAGTTTTCTTATGGAAATTCGACAGCCTAACGGCGTCACTTTAAAATTCATAAAATAAGTTGATGAGAGAGAAAAGGATATATCATCACTTGTATGTAAAATTTACATCAATAAGGATATATAAGAACATATCCCAATATAATAATATGTAAATTAAAAGTCATAACAAAAATAAGTCTTTTTAAAAGATGAGGGTGAAAGGTTCCCTTACCAATTTGGTAACTTACGAAACATACACCCCATGAAAGAAAGATCACATAATGAATATCTAAATACCCATAAATTAAAGTATATTACATAAGAAATACAATAATGGGTAGTACATCCACCACAAAAAGGAAATAGTGGCTAATATAGCATGAATCTCACAGGAATAAAAAGTGAGATGAAAAACCCTTACCACGTTGTAATCAATCGAGTCGTATGAGAAAAAGTTAATAACCACCAAATGAATCAATGAATACCATGAATATAAATAGAATAATTATAATGTATCAAATGGTAATAAAAATACACCACATGCAATAAATAAGTTTTGAATAATGGAAATCTCATGGAATTAAAAGTGAGATAAGAAATCTCTTACCTCATGTCCAACTTGACTCGTATGTTCCATGTTCTTCCTTTAATTTGGGTAACTCCCTTTGGTTTTAACCAAAACGACTTCTTGAAGGTCCTTTTGCCTAAGGTAATGATTCTAGGAGGAGGAGAGGGTTTTAGGGAGCTTAATTGGGCAGAGTTTGGATGATCCAAAAGGATTGAGAGGTGTGAGGAATTGGTTATAAGTGAGGGAATTTTATAAGGGAGGGGAGGGGATCTTTATAAAAGTTTGAAACAATTATTTTATTATAACCTCATCTTCAGTTTCAAAAGGTCAAATAATTTTTAAAGTCAAACTTAAGATGACTAATATTAGAAATTAAATCATCCAATAAGAATTGGATAGGTTTTGGATATTTTTTTAAAATTTATAATCTTATTTACTTAAATCATTTATTAATGAGGTAAATATTTCATCATTATTGTGTAATAAATAATTTAATTTATTTGATTTCCAAAAATTATGAAAAAATATATCATGATGTAGGAAATATTTTTATATTTACAAAGAATATTTATAGTTGAAAAGATAACTTATATAACCCAATGTAAAAATTGATTTACTAAAAAATATTTGTTTATGTCATTTTTGTTTTTACTTTAAATTAATTAATGCAAAGTGTAATTATTACTCCCATGTGGCTCCATGGGGTCCCCAATTTGACCCAGGTATGCCCATGGTCGGCTATTTATCCGGAAATAGGATTAGGACACATGTTAGGGTAATATAATATTATTATAATATTATATTTTGCCCTTATTTACTATATTTACCCTTTATTCATGGTAAATAAAATATTTACTGAAGTAAATATTTAAAATGTATAAAAATAAAAGTTAACTATTTACAAAATTTGGACCTAATGATTCCAAATATGGAATCCATTTTTCTAAATTCAAAACACATAAGTGGTAGAAATTAGTTTAAAATTAATTCCCTCTATCAAAATAAAAAGCGTGTTTTTAAGAAATAATAATTATCAAAAGATTGGCACTCGTTTATGTCCAATTTCAAAGTGAAATTAATTCCAATGTCCAACATTGGATTAAATGCTAAAAATATATTTTAATTAAAATTTATAACCAATTAAAAATATAATCTAACCATATAAATAAATTAGATTAAAAGGCACTTTTGAATTAAAATACAGTATTTTTCACTATTCATTAAAAATGAACTTTATCAGAAAAATACCAAAATTTACCAAAAGTAAATTTTGATGTCCCAAATCTAAATAAGAATTTTATTTTGTCAAATAGAACATATAAAAATGACCAAAACTATATTTAAATAAGGTTCTCCATCAAAAGGCGGTAAATCCATCTTTTAAAGAATATTAGAGTATTTTTGCTTAGATTTGTTCACGTTTTAAGCCTCTAACTTTTATTGGATAAATGTAAAAACATTTAAAAAACATGTATAATCATATTTTAGTTAGATATATTTATTACTTCTATTATAAAGGTTAGGCTTTAACTACCATTTAAAATAATAATATTATATTATTAGTGTGCAATGTAAGATTTCAAAGAAACTCGTTGTTGCATATCAGGTACTCCATTGAACATAGAGTCCCCTTTAAAGTAAAATTAATATTTAATTCACAAATATTAATAAATATGAAAATTTTCATGTTCTTTATTTACCTGGTATGTTACACCTTCAACCCATGGGTACCCATTTCACACATTTTGTGCCTTGTTTCTTATAACTTCTCTTCTTTCATTCAGATTGTTTCGAAACACCCACTTTATTCAGAATTTTTTTTGTTAGTTTAGATAATAATTACCAATATTAATTATTCTCAAAATGATCTAATAATTTATTCATAGCATCAATCCACTCAAGATTCTCCAAATCCTCTTCTACATTTCTTGGTTTAACTTGAGAAAAAGGGGAGGTATGTATTATTTTCCCCAAATTTATTCTAGTCGGAACACATTTTACTTGTTCTAAAACAATATTTTGGACCTACACTTGATTTATAATTATTTTATGAGACTAGAAAGGTTATTATTTATCACTTTTAATAGCTTAATTGTCTTCTTAAACCTACACTTCTTATGAACTGTATATAGTTTTAATAACATCACCACGATTTTCAATAAAAAATACTTCATCATCATCACTTGAGGAACTTTGTTCATGATGTGTGATTTAATTATTTCTGTATTTTATCACATTTACATTATAAATATACACACTCTTCCATGTATATTTATTATAATAGTGATATCCTCTTCTATTTATAGGATAACTAAGGAAGATTGTAGCATCTCCTCTCTAATAAAACTTCCAAAGATCTTAACCTTTCACTTTTATTATATAAAGTATTCTAAACACCCTTAAATATTTAAGACTTGGGGACAAATTATAAAAAATATCAAATAGTGATATTTCTATGTTTTTTCTATATAAACAATGGTTTTTATTTTTAAATGCTACATCAATTTCTTATATCCATAAATATAGAGAAATATCAATCTCGATCATCATGATATGAGCCATATCCACCCAAATTATGTTATTATGTTAAACAAAACCATTTTATTGTGGTGTTTATGGTGCACTTAGTTCATATTTAATACCTTAATTATCAATATATACTTAAAATATTACTCTAGTATATTCTAAAAAAGTATCTATATGGACCGTTTTAAAAGAGAAACCACACTCAATCTCAAAACTCCTTCTGAGCTTCTTGAAAAATTTTAGAGTATTAAAATTTTAATCCATAAACATATCATAGGTTATATTATTAAATTCATCAATAAATAAAATAAAATATTTATCTTAATTTATTTATTTCTTCCTCACATGTCTACAAATTTCTGAATGAATAATCTATGGTGGTTGAGATACTTGAATCTCTACATTCATGTATATAGAGTTGAAAATATTTCCCTTTTGACATGTCTATAACATATAGTTTGTATCTCTCTTTAGCATAGGTACATCATGAACAATCTCTCATTTGGAAAGCTTATTTATTTTCTTTTGGCTAAGATGACCAATCCTTTGATGCCATAATTTATTTTATTCATTTAAGATTTAGTACCATGAATTTTCAGTGTCACCAACCTAAAACAATTTTCCACACGTTTTATACACTCATGTAAATACACACCCATATTTTTGAAGCTCCTTTTCCATCACAGAGTCTAAACAAATAAAAAGGGAAATTATATAGAATAAATTGATTCATCCATTGAATAAAACATAAAAAATTGACAAAGGCGTGAACAAGGGTTCTTTTCCATTTGGGTCGCACAAGTTCCCTCATAGTCGCGCAAGTAAACTTGCGCGCTGCATAATGGTCACACAGGTGACTTGCACACCCTCTTTGAAATTTCACCCAGTGTCTTTCTAGCCTATAAATACCCCTGTGGGCCCCCACATTTTGAGGACGAAAAAAAATTCCAGAACCTCATATTTGAGCTCTCGGCGCCCTAGTCTCTTATCAAAGCTTCCGAACACTTCTAAGGTAATTTATTACCTAGAACGGAAGATCTAAAGAGGGGGAGGAAGGTCTAAGTGTTTAAATTCATCAACACTTGTGTGCCCTTGTGGCCATCCCTTAGGGTAAATGGCCAAACTTGTGGGCCTCCCTACTCCTTCCACATAACTTGCGCGCTTCTCTTCTGGAAGTTTCCAGGGTTAGTATAAAAGGCTTGCGCTAAGCCTCACCCAAATTCTACCCTAAGGATTGGCCGGAGCGCAAGTACCCATGTGTCGCGCAAGTATACTTGCGCGACCAGGACATGCGTGCCCACATAGTACTTGCGCACCCCTATCTTTTTGGGTGTCATTCCTGCTCATTTCACCCCTTTTACACCTATCCACCTCTCCTCTTCGAGATTAAGCCTTCAGAACTCTCTCCAAATCCATTTATGGCATGATTTCTTTGTTGTCTTCCTTATTTGAAATGAATTTTGTGGAACATCTCTAAAAACCTAGTGATTTACATATCTTTACATCACTAAATTTAGAGATTTTATTCATTAAACCTCATCCTTTAAGAGGAGAGAATCCTTAACCTGGGCCTCCTTTTAGGAGTAAGCCCCAGTCCAAATTTTCATTAATTTGGGCATCCTCCTTAGGAGTTTGCCCCAGTCATAATTCCCTTAACCTGGGCTTCCTTTTCAGGAGTAAGCCCCAGTCTCAAAGTTCCCAAAATCTATGCATCCTCCTTATAAGTAATCCCCAACCATAATTCTCTTAACCTGGGATTCCATTTAAGGAGTAAGCCTCAGTCTTAAATATGGGAATCCTCTTTAAGAGTAAGCCCCAAGTCCCTTAATTTTTCAAGTCCCTTAACCTGGGTCTCCTTCTCAGGAGTAAGCCCTAGTCATAATTTCTATTAACCAGTCCTAATTTACTTTTGATCTGGGCTTCCTTATCAGGAGTAAAACCCAATCATAAGTCCTCTCCTAACTTGAGATTTTTCCTTAGGAGTAAGCCCCAAGATTAGAGTATTCAAATCTCCATAAAGTACATATAACTTTATGGACCCTATTTCTGGATTTCTTCCCTAAAGTAAATCTTAATCTTCAACTGTTTGGGTAGTCATACATACATAATCCCCACATCATTTCTTATGATTTCATCTTTCATGGCACAATTGTCTGGTTTTACCAATACCTATTGTTTCTCACACCGAGCATGACTCACGTGAGCTTAGAGTGTAAAAGTAATTATGACATCTTTCTTTGAGCCATCAATCATAAGCATCATACACCCTTACTCTAACTACGTGGGTTCTGATTACTTTTCTAATCAAAGGATAAGTAGGTAGCCCATCTGTGGTTATGATCCCAAATCTCAAATAATCCATGTCCTTCTGAATGACAATAAACTTCAAGTGCCCCACTCAGTGTATTTAAAACCAGTATGATCATCATAATGACCAAGAGACTTTTATATATTGAAGGATACCATTGACTAAAAATCTTTAAAAAATATAGATGATTCTATATCAACGAATAACCTTGAATACATAAAAAAGATTCTCTAAATTTCCTAAATATTTAATCATTGATTTTCAGATCTAAATGAAAGCTCATTTTATACTTGGTAATGTAATAAGGATTCAAGATCATAACTTAAATCTATAAAGAGAGTCCCGGAGTAGACAATAATTCCCCTCAAAAAGGTGTGATGAGTCTGACCTCCCATCCTCTCGACCAATGAAAATTCCTAAGCCTCATCTGTCCACAAATAATGAGCGCCTACCTTTGGAAAGTATTTCCAAATGGATATGGAATCATTGGATGTTTCCAGTTCTATGAACAAACCCGTTAGAAACCGATTGGAATTTTTGAACCTTCAATCAATGAGGTCATCCCCAATTCTAGAGGAAACAAAAAATGGTGAACCCAACATGAATCCTTAACCAAGTTAAAGTGATGTTTTACCTATTTGTTAGGTCCCTATTTAAACTCAATGAGAGGGCCAACAAATCAATCAATAACATATGTGCTCATCCAAAAGATGTAGCAGCCAAACTTATCTTGATTATGTTTGTTATATCAAATAGGAACTCTTTTCCAAGATCTTATGCATTATGAGAATGGCTTTTTCTAAGCTCACATCTATGAATACCTCTTCTGGGAAAACCTCTGCTATGAATGCATCTGCTGCTACTCCTACTGGATCATCGTCCGCTCTGAGGATGACATAACCTACTCAGCGTCTTCAACGCTGGGTATCTAATTTACTAGTTAAGGAGTATCGTCAAAACGGTACCATTCCAACTTTGGAGGCTGCTCGACAATCCCTCCAAATGAACAATTCACCCTAGTCATCCGGACAGCGACAACCAGTGATCAAGATGCAGGCGGTGCTAACCACCATCTCCAACTGTTTCGGGTCATTATCCCCAGAATGCAATCACCATTCACTCTCGTATTCTAGGGAGTTGAATGAGCATGTCCCTCATGGCCTTAATTCAAGGAGACAGGAGTCCTTCCCTAGGGCTCCCATCAACAATCGCCGCCAGATTCGTGCGACAGTGAGCCCTCAACATGATGAGGGTGTCATCTCCAGGAATTTGGCTCAGGTTCCTCGAACCCGATCAGGCAAGACGAACCACCAGAGGCAACAACTGGTTAACAGTGAGTAGGTTCTTATCTCTGTCGTTTCTGGAGAATTCTACAAACCAAACTTGGTGGAAAGCAACGAGCGGGAACACACACCCATCCGTTTTAATCCTGTTGTTCAGCAGACTCATTTGGTAGCATCACGCCAATCCCGCTAGGCAATTCTAGTGGAGTACTATAGACAGGAACATACACCTGTTTATAAATCATCAACTAGTCAGCAGGCTCGTCTGACTACATACGATGAAGCCCGCCAACCCAATGTGTTGATAACTGGTAAACAGGCACATACACCTGCTTACACTCATCAATCCTGCCAGCAGCCTTGTCTTTTAGTGTTGAATGAGGCTTTTCAACCAAGTTCAGTGGAGTGCAATCAACAGGCAAATACACCTGCTAGTATTGATCAATCTTACCAACAGTCTCGTTTGGTAGCATTTGGAGAAGTCAGTCGGAAAGCTCCGGTGACAAACAGGAGGCAGACTTAACTCTCTTCCCCCACACTTGAGTACTGTCAGGATTCATTGACAGGAAAAGGAGGACAGGAGCAGGAACAAACACCTAATCCAAGCACGGAATGGACGTATATCCCCGTTCCGGCAGCTGAGGTCACCAAGCATATTCTATCAATGGTGAAAGAGCAAAAGCAAATATATGCTCATATCCTGGATGCCTGCCAGGATATTATAACAACTTCAGCAGCATCTCGGGGAAAGACACATAAATCTATCCCTACCAGTGGAGTGATACATAAACAATTCACTCCGTAACAGACACACCCAACGGTTCCAGTCCAAGAGGGTTGTGGGGAATACTCCCCCAGATCATACGGACAACCAAGTCAGGCACATACACCTAGTTTGAGCATAGATAATCAGCCTAACCTGGTCATTTATTCTGAGAAGGCACATACACCTACCAAATTAAGTAAGAAGGCGTCTAAGAAGAAGACCCGCCCAGCACAGTCAAGAAATCAAGGGCCAATCTGTAATAAGGCCTTACTTGATGCTAGAGTTCTTGATGCACTCAGACAACTATCTATTGCAACTCAAGATTCTTCTCTCTCAGTTCCCAATAGTGGGAACATTAATTCTGATGGTCTGCATCAGATACTTCCTCATGAAGGCTTGCTTCATGACAAGTCGGTCGATCTCGAAGTTTCATCTTCATATTAGAGCCACAAAAACCCTCTGTGTGGTCAGAAGACCAAGGATAAAAATGTTTCATATTTTGTTGTAACCCACCATGGTGGTCCTCCCCATGATGATGAATTTGGATGTGAAATTCATCTCCGTAGTAGTAATTCGCATTATCTAGAAAATTATTCAGAAGACAATATAGTGATGAGAAAGCCCTCTTATCTTGAGGCACTTAAAAATGTGAAGCCAGTCATGTCTGATGCTTTACCATTAGCAGGTGAAATACTTTCTCAACCAGAAGATAGCCTAGGGTGTAGGTCATTCTCCAAACCACCCCTAAGTCATGCATCTTCTAGTTTGATCAGTGATTTCTCTACCAATCCTATTGAAAGTAATAGGGAAGCATCAGCTCTAGTCTAATCAGGTAGAATAGTATTCATGAAATGATAAAAAGGAAATATTGAATATGAGAAAACAACAGGAAAAAGGTGAAGTTCCAGTCATGTTTTGTCTTCTGGATGACTCTCAGTATGACATTCCAGAGATGTTGACAGAAGATGGAATTCATGATATTCGTCTCAACATATGGAAAACTCTTTGTTAGTTGAAAAATAAAATATTATCTTATGATGAATATGAAAATCATGTCAAGATAATAGAAGGGTTACAATGCCAAATTGATTTGGCATCTCTCTCAGTTTCTCAATATCCGAAGGCTAAAAAACAGCAGAGAGACCATCAACGTTCATGCCTTGGCACACTAAGAAGATTTTTCCTATTAATTGCCAATTCCCCATATGGTATTCATATCAGGGGATGGGGTGTTCATGGAGCACTACATTTCACTGTGATCTCCAGTCAGAAAATCCCTCCAAAAATGGTCTCATGCAATGTTATTGCCCATGGCCGGCCACAGTCAATGGGTTTTGTTTGTAATCAAAAGCTTGCCAAAGAATAGGCGTCAACTAGTTCCTCTCAAAATCAAGCATACAGAGAATAAGTTTTTGAATTACTCCTGAATCAAGCAAACAAGAATATTGAACAGGACTCTTTTTTGGAGCAAGCACATCATCAAGTGACAGAAGTGTCAAAAATCATCCAACGGTCTTTTGAGCCAAGTGATAAAAGTGGATGCATGTTGATGCATCCAGCTAATTTCCGGACTAAGGTCTACAAGATCAGGAGAGCTTTCAAGAATTTATTAGATATAGAATGTCAAGAACCACCCTAGCTTTCCAGATTGGGGACTCTTTTTACCCAACCCTCATAATCAACAAATAGGATTCGAGGAGTTGAGAAAAGATAGCAGGAACAGCCCCAGTCCACCGGACTGGGGACTTTTTCAAATCCTCAATCCCTCCCTCAGAGAAAGTCAGTCTTCTTTCGATTGGGGAAGAAGCCTCAAGAGGAATGAAGAACCAAATTATCAAGATATTCCCTCCAAATTACGATTCTTCAAGCAGTTCCTGAGGGATCGAATCAACAAAAGGCAATGTCTCATCAAGGACATGGAAGAAGACAATATCGCAGAAATGCCAATAAAAGGGATGCAATGAATTATGCATCAACAAATGTCATCAATGTGTTAGTTTCTGATCCATTAGATGAGTCTCACTCGAAGGGATCAGATGAAGAGGTTCCTGCTCAAGAAGTTGTACGCACAAACACAAATGAAGAAGGTGTGTGTACATGAAATCAAAAGATTACTCAGAACCTAGGAAATCCTTCAAGTAAACCACTTCCCCCTCTCTGAAAGGGATCTAAAATGGGAAAGTAAAGAATCAGGTTACATACCATTCCTTTGGAGAAGTCCAATCGCTCTCACTAGAGAAAAGATTTGCACAAAAAGAGGAAGAAATGAAGGAATTGAGGAGGATGAATGAAGAACTACTTCAGGGTAGTCTTCTTCCTAAGCGTGATGAAGTCATTCAGTCAAAGGAATTTGTTGTAGCTACTGATATGGATCAAGAATATCCTCCTTTATCAGTACACCCTCACAGGTCTAATCCTACGGGTCAAGTCCAACAACAATCGGCAGTGCTGCCATTGGTTGCAGTACCAGCTGCCACATCTGTACCAGCTCCAGTCATTTCACCTGTTTAGGTCCAAGCTCAATCGGATGTTTCTCAAAAGTAAATAACTACTATTGAGTCATTAACAGCTCGGTTGGAAGCTATGGAGGAAAGCGTGCTCCGTTTCAACCAGAGAAGAGAGATTACCCTGAATGGGTTGATGCAATTCATCCCCCATAAAATTTTTCAAGTACCACATTCCCAAAAATTAATGGTTTGGGAGACCCAGAGCAACACTTAACACATTTTGTTTCTAGTTGCGATCCTATGATGGGAACCCTTCAGCAACAAGAAGCAGTTAAACTCAGGTGTTTTGTACAGTCATTACATGGACCTGCTTTTGTTTGGTACATAAGATTGCAATCCCGGTCAATTACCGGATGGGAGGATCTTCATCAACAATTTATTCTTCAATTCATCTCAACGTTGCCAAAGACAACAGTTTTTTATCTTACAAACTGTAAGCAAAGGGAGAATGAAAGGGTCTCATATTTCATTGCTCGCTGGAAGGGATTAACATATTCCCTAAGCTTACCACTCCCTCAAGTGGAATTGTTGCCAATCTGTGTGGCGAATTTACATGATGAGTTGCGCACACTGCTGATCCCTGTGAATTACATAGGAGGGTTTTGAGACCTTACTTCAATCACTGAATAGATTGAAGATTTTATTATAAAGACTAAGGATAAAGCTCGTGTGATTCCATCAGCTCAAGGAAGGAGAATGGGTGAAGTAGAGACTACTACAGTTATGCTTAAACAAGGACCTGTACCTGCTTCTACTTCAAAAACTTCATCTTCTCTAAGGGATCCACCTCCTGAGTTCCCAAAATAGAGGTCATTTCTTCAATATGATCAAAGAGATCAAAGATGAAAAAAAATTGAGGATTTGAAAATCAAAGTTTACTCTTTCCAAAATAAACAATTTCCTGGTTATTTTATTTCGGCTCTGGAAAATAATTTGGTTCAATTGCCAAGGCCCAAGAGGCCAAACAAGGAAGGAGATGAATATCGTCCCAACTATTGCCCGTTTCATCAAATTTCGGGGCATCCCATTCAGGAGTGTATTTTTTTCAAGGACCACTTACAAAAAATGGTCGATTTGGGACAAGTCAAACTGAAAGGTTCTTCAGCTTAGGTAGCATGTGTTACTGCTACAGTTCCAGAGGAGGAAGGAGAGTGGAAAGAAGTTAAAAACAAAAATGCACAAAAATATGATGATTGGATGGTCATAAAGATGATCAACCTAACTCGTGCTTTTTTGCGAACACAATTGAAGAAACCAATTGTGCCTTCTGCCATGAATGTCGCAGCAAAACCCTCTTCATTAGAGGGAAAATCCTCAAAGAAATGGCATAATTCAAAGAAAGAAGAAGAATCATAAGAAGATGAGTATGTGTTAAATCCTAAGTTGTCTTTGACTCTGGAAGATTTCATGCCATCTACTTCAAATCCACGGGCATCGCCCCACAAAACGACATAGCCTAAACAGGTTAATCAGGCAGATTCTTCATCGGATGAAGATTTGATCTTCGGTTCTGTTAATATGATTCAATTAAGAGATTCGTATGCCAGTCACAGTTTCGATTTTGAGGAGCCTGGGTTCCCTGTATCAAATAGAGGAATCAGAGGAAGTTCCAAAGGCATAGGATACAGGGGAAGACGTGGATCTTTCAGAGGCCACTATTCCAATTCTACCCCTGCAAGAACTGTGTATGTGGAAGAAACTCGTGGTAGAGCCCTTCAACGAGCTCAACAAGAATAATAAAGTTCCTCCACACAAGGAAAACTCAGACCTGTCACAATTATTCTGGAAGATCGGTTGAAGGTTCCATCTTCTTCCTCTCAGCAAGTAAATAGACCTAATCAGTCCAATCTCCCAAATCTAGGAATATTACCAACCCCTATCCCGGTACAAGATGCATCAACTTCCAAAGCATCAATTTCCAAGGCACCTGCTAAACCACATGTTCCTATTGGGAAATGTAGACCTTTGGATCAAAAGTATGTTGTATTGAAACACTTGGCCCAAATACCGGCCAAGTTATCAATTCTGGATGCTTTGAATTTATCAAAGGATCTTTAGGAGGCACTCATCGAGGCTTTGTCAAGTCCTCATGAGTTTGGGACTGAAATTGCTGCAGCTGAAGTCTACCATGTAGAGAATAAATCTGCAGAATTCCATGCAGTAATATCTTTTACTAATGAAGATGATGTCATGCATGGACATATTAGACCTTTGTAATTATCTGGAAAGGTCAATGGTGTAGACATTCGAAGAGCTTTCATTGATAATGGTTCATGAGTCAACATCATTCCCATTCGTACACTTCGTCGATTGGGCCTCATGGAATCAGATTTATCTTCTTCAACTATGATGTTACAAGGATATGATAAAAATTAACAAGAACCATAGGGTGAGATTACACTCAGAACTCAGTTTGGAGATCTTGTATCCAATTCATATTTCATGGTTGTTGATCAAGACTCAGCCTTCAACATCTTGCTTGGAAGACCCTGGCTACATCAACATGCGGTTATCCCTTCATCATACCATTAATGTCTCAAATATTGTTTCGATGGTCAAGTTGGGACATTTTATGGTGATAAGGCCTCGTTTAATACAAGTTAATCTCAATACATTGAGGCGGAATTTTATTACATGAAGGGAAATGATAAATCCACAACAAAGGAGATTACCAAAGTTAATGATCCATATGGTTTGGAAAATATTCCAGTAAACCCAATAGCACATGTGAGAACAGATTATGTATTTCCTATCAGTCAAATTGACAGGATTGAGCTAAATCAAAATACTCTTATGGAAACCTCCATAATGTCAATCACGACAATCAAGCCAGACAACATGGGAGAAAGTGGTGATCCACCATGCAATGATGAAAGCTCAGATGGAGATGTCTTCATTTCATCTACTAAAATCCAGCAAGTCTATACTTTGACAACCAGGCCAGAATAAGTTATAGCAATGTTAGAGGTCAACGATGATGTCGATTCTCAATCCATCATCTCCTCTTTATTACCCAAAGAAGACCCTTCATCATCAATCGGGTCGGAAATGGAAGCTTCTTCTTCATGATGTGCAAATTTTAACGTCTCTTCTGATAATGAAATTTCTGCTTCATCATCTACTATGCAAGTAGAAACAGAATAAATAAAACATGTTGAAGAAGAAGAGGAAGATCTCAGGTATGCTCCTTCAGTATTTGAAGAGGGTATCTCTACTACCGTGGATGAACTTAGAGAAATAAATATGGGTACAAAAGAAGATCCACGCTCCACTTTAATTAGTGCGGCTATGACTCTTGAAGAGCAAGAGATGTATATTTCCTTTTTAAATAAAAATCAAGATATATTTGCTTGGAACTATATAGAGATTCCAGGACTTGATCCTGATGTTTCCACTCATCATTTGGGTTTTCCAAAAGAACATCGAGGATTCAAACAAGCTGCTAGAAGAACACACCCAACCTATGCTTCCAAAATTGAGGCTGAATTGGATAATCTTATCAAAGATAACTTTGTCAGAGAAGTTCAATATCCCAATTGGTTGGATAATATTGTCCCAGTGAAAAAGAAGAATGGGAAAATTGTATTTTTCATTGATTTCAGGGATCTTAATCGGCATTGTTCTGAGGATGATTTTCTAGTTCCGGTCACAGAACTATTAATTGATGAAATAATTGGATATGAATCACTCTCCTTCATGGATGGATATTCTGGATATAATCAAATCTTAATGTCTCTAGAAGAGGAGGAATCTACAGCCTTCAGAGCCCCTCAGGGTGTGTTTTTCTATCGGGTAATGCCCTTCGGCCTAAAGAATCCAGGCGCAAAATATCTGTGTGCCATGCATCATATCTTCAAACCCTTTTTATGGAAGTTTGTTGAATGTTATGTGGACGATTTTGTGGTCAAATCTAGGAAACATTCTAATCACTTTTATGATTTGGAAGTCCTATTACACAAACTTCGGCAACATAATTTGAAGATGAACCCCTTAAAATGTGCTTTTCGGGTAACCTCGGGAAAATTTCTCGGATTTGTTGTTGGAAATCATGGTATCGAAGTCAATCCTGAGAAGACAAAGTCAATCCTTGGTATGTCACCTCCTCGAAATCTGAAATAATTGAGAGGACTTCAAGGAAACTTAACCTATATTCGGAATTTCATCGCCAATTTGGCAGGAAAAATTTTACCCTTCACCAAATTGATGAAGAAGGGAGTCACTTACCAGTGGACCGAAGAATGTCAAGAAGCATTCGATATTCTCAGGAATTATCTCTTGAGTCCACCAGTTTTAATTACACCTGTTGAAAAAAGACCACTTATCCTCTATGTGACAGCTTTAGAGCGATCATTGGGTGCCTTTCTTGCTCAGAAGAATGATGTTGGGAATGAAAACAGCCTCTACTATCTCATTCGGACTATGCTTGAAGCAGAAACCCGATATTAAAATATTGATAAGTGCTACCTAGCATTAATCTTTGCAGTTTAGAAGTTGAGACACTACCTACAACATCACGAGGTCCAATTGGTATCTCGCAATAACCTTCCCAAATTCATCCTTAGTCGTCCAATGCTTACAGGACGTCTGGCAAGGTGGACAGTTGACTTGTAGAAATTTGATATTCAATACGTGTCTCAAAAGGAAATAAAGGGACAAGATCTGGCTTATTTCCTTGCTGAACACCCTACAGTGGAAGACACATCTTCAGATATTGAACTCTCTGATGAGGAAGTCTTCTCTATTCAAGAAATTATTCAAACATGGGAAATGTACTTTGATGGTGCTTCCAGAAGTCCAATAAGGAGGAAAATGTAAAATTCTAAATTCAAAAAATTGGATTAGTAATTGTGCTCATTTCTCTAGAAAAGGCATTGTTACCCTATTCCTTCTTATTTTTGGGTGGCGGTACAAATAATGAAGCAGAATACCAAGCTCTCATCGTAGGCTTGGAGTTGGCACTTCAAGCACAATTGAATCACTTAAAGGTGAAAGGTGATTCAGACCTGGTAATCAAACAAGTCAATGGGGATTATTCTATCAGAAAAGAATAACTAATCCCTTTGTATGATTACGTCATAGAGTTAATGACGGAATTCCCTTTGGAACTAACATTTTCTTATGTCCCACGGTCACAAAATGCTCAAGCTGATGCGCTGGCTAATATAGTCATAGCTCTGGCAGATCCAAATCGGGACGAGACAAGCATCAGTATTGCCCACCGTCGTACAATTTGACCTTATGTTCAAACCAGAACAGAGTAAATTAATGAAATTAGTCTCATCTCTGAACCATATGGTCATGTTATAGGATGGATGACACCTATCTGGGAATACCATCAAAATGGAACACTTCCACCTGATAGAGCTGGGAAAGAACAAATATGGCGACGTGTGGTCAATTTTACTCTTTATGACAGCCCAGTTCACCTAGAGAAAATTCTCTACAAGCATGGTTTTGATGGAGTTCTCTTCAGATGCATTTATGGTGAAGAGAAAATGGTTGTCATGAAAGAAGTGCATGCAGGAGTTTGTAGTGCCCACCAGTCTGGACACAGACTGTCTGATCAAATTCGAAGGCTTGGATACTTTTGGACTTCAATGATACAAGATTATATTGATTTCACAAAGAAGTTTCATTCGTTCCAAGTATGTGCCAACTTCATTCATAACCCCCCAGAGTTGCTTCATACAGCTAAATACTCGTGGCCATTTTCCACATGGTGAATTGATGTGGTGGGACCTTATCCTTCAGCTACAGCCAAGTAGTTTAAGTATATTCTTACTGCTACTGACTTCTTTTCCAAATGGTCAGAGGAAATACCTCTCAAAGAATTTAGTTCTAAATGCATTTTTAGCTTAATCAAGTCTAACATCATTACCAGATTTGGTGTCCCTCATACCTTATTGACGGACAATGGCACCAACTTCTGTTCATCCGAGGTGAAGAAGTTGTATCAAGAATACAACATCAAATCCAATCATTCATCTCGGTATCATGCAGCAGCCAATGGACATATAGAAGCCTTTAACAAGACTCTTTCAAACATACTGCCAAATATGGTGGATAAAGATAAGAAGTCATGGCTTGATAAACTCTTTCATGCTTTATGGGCTTATCGAACTACCACCCACACTGTAATGCGGTCAACTCCATATTCATTGGTATATGGAACGGAAGCAGTCTTTCCAATTGAGGTTCAACTACCCTCGCTTAGAGTAGCCATTTATGATCAGTCATCTATAGATGAACAATATAAAAATCAATTGGATGAATTGGAACGGTTAGATGAGAAAAGATTGTGCACCCTGCACCACTTGGAAGTCTATCAGAATCGAATTGCATGAGATTTCAACAAAAAAATTCATATTCGTTCATTCGTTCAGGGAGAATTGGTATTAGTTCTCAGAAATCCAATGATAACAGGAAAGAAACCTCCCAATCTTGAGCCAAAATGGTAAGGACCTTATTCAATACATAAGGTCTACTTCAATGGAGTTTATTCTTTAATCTCAAAGGATGGATAACTCATCACTACTCCAACCAATGATAGATTTCTGAAGAAATATTTTGTATGAACACAAAATAAAGCAAGGGTCCATGCATATGACTTAAACTATTGGAACTTATGTCCAACATGACGTTAAACTGTGACGTCCTAACTACATGACGTTAAATTTTACAGAAGTCCCTTACGTCTGACAAGACGTTAAACTGCATAACCAATGGTCCATGCATACGACCTTAAACTATTTGCACTTTCGTCCAACAAGACGTTAAACTGTGTCCCTTTCATCGTCCTATATGACATTAAACTATACAGCAATGGTCCATGCATATGACCTTAAACTATTCGCCCCATAGTCCAACACGACGTTAATCTGTATCGTCCCTTTTTTGTCCAACATGACATTAAACTGTGAAAAAGTCCCTAATACGTCCAACATGACGTTAAACTGTGTCCTCATTTGTCCTTACTACATGACATTAAACTGCACAGTCCCCTTTTTTGTCCAACATGACATTAAACTATATTGTCCCCATCGTCCTAACTACATGATGCTAAACTATAAATAAATCCCTTCATACGTCTCACATGACGTTAAACTGTATTTTTTTCCTACTACATGACTCTAAACTGTGCAACACCAATATTCCTAACTGCAAGACTTTAAACTAAAAAGTCCCTTCATGTGTCCTACATGACATTAAATTGTGCATTTTTAAAGTTATTTCTACCTCTTATTTCTCACACTGAGTATGATTCACGTGATCTTAGAGAAAACTTCAAATATAACACCCTCTCTAGGCCACTAACCATGCGTAAGTCCCAACACCAGTTTTTTAGGTCATTGTCCCCAAGAACAACTTGATCACTAATTCATTCTTTAATTGAACTACGCAGACTTTGATCCTCACCTTCTAGGCTGGGTACGTAGGCAACTTCCCAAGGTTCAAGCCCAAAACCAATCTCTTCACATCGGTTCACCTCCATCTAATATGATGTTGATTCGTGAAACCGCTCCTAGAATCAATATATTTACATTGGTTTACCTTCATCCTTGTTATACGACATTAAACTGTACAACACTTTTGTCCTGTATGACAATAAACTACAATATTCTTTGATACCCTCACCTAAGAGGGAATCATTATTTACATTGATTTTCAATCATGTTATATTCCAAAGACTATGTGCATACATGGAAATGCCCGAACTTTTTATCTTGGGATTAAACCATCATTTCACTAAAGTCCCCTTTCACCCTTCACATGTACGAACCAAATTTGTACAAAGGGTATTTCTAAAACTACGTGGGCTTGATTCTCATCCTTAAGGGATACGTAGGAACGTTCGAGTGTCCCTCGAATCCATCCCCAAGTCTTTTGGGCCTAACCCCAAATTCCACTTTCAGTCCCCTGGCTGAAAAGTCCCCGTGAAAACACACACTATGTATTTCTTATAATGGTCTGAGTTCTATGACCTTAAACCAAGATTTCTTATACTCTCGTCCCACACAACGTTAAAATGTATTTCAAGAACTACTTATGGCTTGATTCCCATCCTTATGGGATATGTAGTGAAGTCCAATATTTCAATTCAGGATCCAAACACAACATGATTATGGTTAGCATTGATCTGTGTATCTCTGCATACATTGGACAATACCCATAATTATGTATCATAATCTTAAGCTTAAATATTTTCAGATCTTCATAACCCTTCTCTCGACTTCTAGTCACAAAAATGTCAAATTTTTTAGAGTTCTTTTTCCTGACTATGAAACACATGCCCTTAGGCGGTCTTGCATAAGTAGTCTACATAACGGACTTGTCAGCCAAAAGATACTATTATTTGACTATGCAGCCAATGCCCTTAGGCGTCCCTATGTAATTTAACCCCCTAACGGGTTTTTAAATAATGGTAACTTCATTCTTGGGAAGAAAACATCTTTTTTCATTATTGGTCTTATCAAAAGTATGTAAGGATCCGCAAAAAATATACATCCTTAACATATTTGATTCACATCCATTTTCATGATTTGAAAGTATTCAAGTCTATGGTTTATATTTCTCTTCCCTACGTTTGGGTCAGACCTTCGAAGTAGTTACATTCATCCAGTTCTTGGATAATCTTTTTTTTAAATATCTTCTCCATATTAAAGTACCTCTCTCCATATAGAAAACTCTATGCTTTGGAAAATTTGAATCCTCATAAACATACACTAGCATTTTAGAAGTAGAAAAGTAAATTTCTGAGAGTTATTTTTCCTGACTATGCAGCATGTGCCCTTAGGTAGCCTTGCATAAGTAGTCTACATAACGGACCTGTCAGCCAAAAGATACCATTATTTGACTATGCAGCCAATGCCCTTAGGCGGCCCTTCATAATTCAACCCCCAAACGGGTTTGTTAAATATTGGTAACTTCATTCTTGGGAACTACTTATTCTAATTCCTTTTATCCATTTTTCATATCATTCCTTAGATTCAAAATTTCTTAAGTCATCGTTTACATTTTTTCCTTCATACTTGAACATGGTAATATTTTTTCAGATAAATTATCAAGGAATTGAGTCAATGTTAATCCATTCGGTCAAAGATATTTCAACCTTAAACATTATCCTTTTTATGCCCAACGTTCATGACGTTAAACTGCCCACAAAAGACAAGGTAACTATGAACAAAATTCAAGTTCTAGCTCACTAAACATACATTTTGTATGATTTAGGTAATATTGAGCAATTAAATGATTCAAATTTTTTAGGGTTATTTATAATAATCCTAGTAAAAATCAAACTATGCTTATTAGGGCCATTGTCTTAGGTAAAAATATAAAGCAGGTAGCAAAGTGAAATGCGGGCACAAAGGATTGAAAATGAAAGCGTTCTTTCCATTTGATGAACAAGAATTAGAAGGACGTCCACAGATTGGAGTCTCTTATCTTTTCCATGAAATTACACAAGACTGTCAACATAAGTCTTCACTTGACGTAAATCATCTCGAGATTAATCAGTAGCTACTTGAAGCTCATGCACTCGACCAACTTCACTCTTTTCAACCTGATGGAGTGATTTCTTGGCATTTGTGATGGCTTTCATACCACTCGTTTGAGCTCCCTCCAATGAATTTTGATTTGGTCAAGTTCTTCAGTAACAGCATCTAACTGTTGCTGAAGGTGCATTTGCTGGATGACTTTATCTCTAATCTTGTGCTTCAGATCCTTCATCTTGGGATCATATTCAGCCTCATCTCGGGATACCGCATCCTCAAATTCACTAATATTGGCTGGAAACTTCACACTGGTCAGATCTTCACGACACTTTTGCTCCTGCTCCCTTCTTACGATGACTTGCTTCACTACGACATGGATATTTTGATATCCAAAACCGCCAAGTCCCAGTATGAAAAATAGGGACGAAAGTTGAGGTATCTTAGATGATATCTCTTCTAAAGGCCCTTCGAATATGTTTTTTCATATGTTTTTCCATGCCTTGCATCGTGAAAATTGGAATTCCTTCTGTATTTCTGGATCCGACTAAGCATCACTGTCATAGGGGGGAATGTAATCTGGGATTAATTCACTTAAGGAAGTGTCATGTTCTATTCCTTCCCCCCTGACCTGTTCTTCTTCACTTTCAATTCCCGTTGGGGCGGAGGCTGAGGCCTCACCTCCAGATCTAACTACTATAATTGATGGCCCTGTATAATCAATTTAAAGCTTTGGTTAGTTTCAAAGGATAACAAAAGTTAATTGAATGTATTTCAAATTAAGTATAGTCACAAATATTATTATCCCTTACCCAACGGTAGATCAGAAACCCTGAGAAGGCTCCTCCCCATCTTTCCTAGCTTCGACAGGATTTTCAGGATGAGTTTGAGGAAGCTCCACTGGGTTCAGCTCCACTTGTGCTAATGTCTCTGCAATAGTAGGGTTTTATTTACCCCCTTCAGGCATGGGTAGTTCAGCAGCTTGCTCAGATATAACTTCACATTTGAACCGATCATTATTAGACTTGTAATAAGAAGTTATTTTTAATAGGACGTTGGATAACACTCACGTCCATAATCTTCTAAATTACATGGTAATTTAACATGATTTATAAAATCTTCGAAAGATGCGCCAAGTTCCATCATTTCATCTAATGTCATCTCAGAATCCTGGTTAATATCGCTAGTGGGAGCATTGGATGTGTGTCTTTGGTGACCCTCGTCCTGCGGTCCCTCACCTTGGACATCATCTTCATATAAAATCGCGGCATCAGTTTCAATAGCCGCCAAAAGCTCTAATGCAGGAGTTATACCTGAAGTAACACAGAATGGAAGTCAGTCGATGTTTCATTAAACATTTTATGAAGCATTGTTAACATACCAGAAGCAGGTTCTTACTTTATTGCAACAGTAGCAGGAGGGATACTGGGAACAGATGTTGGCTCCTCTCCAGGAGTAGCCAAGTCAGCCTAAATTTGCGACTATTCCACAGCACCCTCCGTGGTCCTCAAAGGAGGATCAATCCTCTCCCTCAGAGGGTAAATTGAAGAATCCCCTGCAATCCCAAGGAAAATGAGCAATATTTCTCATGTTTTAAGACTCATGATTACCCGAAGGACTTACCGCTACTAATGAAGAATTTAGTTTTGGACGTCTTCCTCCGATTCCTTTATCTATTTGGTTTTTGGGGAGTGTCGGCTGTCTCCCTTATAGTCACTTTATTTGGAGAATGGAAGGCCATGTCCAACTCCTCATTCATGGCCTGTTGTCCTGGAGATATCTTGCCTGACTCATGAGCAGATTCTGCAGAATCCCCAATGGCAGTACCATCAGGGATATATTGTGGAAAAGGAACCTCATTAGTTATTTTCTTTTCAAGCTGTAAGATGAAGAAAATTATATCCTTGATTAACAAAGCTTCGACTAAAATCAAGTTGCAAAAAAAATAAGGAAATAAAAATTACATCTTCAGGGGCCACGTAATCATGCCACTCCTCATCAGTCCCCTCAGCGGCACCACAATCTATCATTTCCTTCACCATCTTGGTGATAGGAATGTAATCGTCAATGGAATATATGATCATTTCCAGCTATCTGATGTAAGCCCGCGCTTCATCGGGGTTATTCTTGAAATAGATTTCATTAGAAGCCCGAAGAGTCCCTATTCCAGGGAGATGTAGCCCCTCGCACAAATCTAGCTAGGCAGTTTCAGCACCACAGTATAAAATCTTCCATGTCTGGACAGCCTCTGGCCGTAGATATTCAGTATGTGTACCAGAAAGCTGCGAAGAAGGCCTTACAATCTTCGACTTCAGCTTCTTCCCTTCTCCTGCAATTACTGATAGAGAATAAGAAAATAATACTTGTTTCTCTATAAAGTAATGGTGACTAAATTTCCACAATAAAGTAACTCACCAGGAGTTTATGGAGTGGGTATTTTGATTCTAACTGGAGGATTATATCGGGCACAAGGCCACTTTTCTACTTGTTGTGCCTCATCATCCCCATCTTGGGAATCTGATGAATCAGTCCTAGATGAGGAATCCGCCGAATCAGCTTCATGTGGGGAAGAATCACCTTCATGAGGAAGAGTTTATTTCTCTATAGTCCTCTTCCTTTTCCCCACCTGATAAACTAGATGATTTATCACCCCTCTAGGGTATACTGCTATCCAGTGCTCGACATACCATGTAGTCAAGTTATATGCCTCTCTTTCAACTGGTAGCTCAAACAATGCCCCAGTCTACTCCCTAGATGTCAGCAACCATAGTTACTGGGAAACCATCGGATGTTGCTCTGACTTGACATGCATGGGGGGAGATACAACAGTCTGTTTCAAACACTTGAATTGACGTGAGAATCTATATGGATCATAGGCCTCGCATATAATCTCTCTTTCAATTATGGCGACCATGACACCATCCTTGCAGACCAACATCTATTCCCTCAAATCCAGGCTGGTTGTTCCATCATCAACAAACCGCCCGGTTGTCGTATTTCTATAAGGAAAGAAGTTTAATTCTTTTTACATGCTCAGTCTCACCTTCATGTCATAATCATTGAGAATTAATGGAGAAATTCCAGAGAATGCCTGCACTGATGTCCTGAAAGAACTTCTAGGAATCTATACTTCATTCTATACATTATATGTCCTGAAGTGAGTGGCGATCCATCCCCATAAAACTTGGAATGGTCTCACTATTATCAATGGAGACTTACCCATGAAGACATAGAGTAAGCTCCTATTAATCTTTACTAAAATGGGGGTATCCAACCCAACCATTCTTCCCTCAGCCAACTTTGCCGCAATAACGAAGGTCCCTGGCCTGACGCCTCCCTTCGAGTCCGTGACTGGTAGAAGATAAATGTTGAACCACAATGCCAAGAATCCTTCCAGATGAGTCTTCTTTCGGATCCTCTGATTCACCTCATATCCCCACTTCTCAAATTCTCCTGCTTCCAGAGTCGGCCATAATGTGCCAGGAGCACCCCTCTTCTCTTTTTTGGGGCTGGTGGTAGGACGAGTGGGCTTCTTCTTCTTGGATCTATTCTCCTTGGATCCCTTCTCCTTGGGTCATTTCTCCTTTGATCCCTTCTCCTTCGGCTCCTCATACTTCTCGATAAGAAACATATTCATCCATTCCTCTAGATGAATATCCTTTCTAGAATGAGTTAAGGAGGTCTCTGAACTCTTGAGCTTATGGAAGATTTTAAGTAATTCCCGAGCTAAAGCTGGAGTCTTCTCCGAATCATTTCAAGTCACCTTGGGAGGGATGAATTCATCATACATATCACCCAAAATTAGAGCCCGTGAAATTTTGTGGACATCCCATAGAATGATTCCTACTTCTCCATGATTCATATGTAAATAATTGGTTTCTGGACTCCAATGGCTGAGTATCTCCGGCACGAAGTTATCATGCCTATAAACATATGTTTTCCCAAACCAGATGACTTCATATATCGCAAATCCTTTTAAATCCTCGACAAACTCTGTATAGGTTTGTCGCACCCAGTATGCCCACATCCAGGTTGGCTTCACACCTCCTCCAGGACGGAAGTCCCAACTTCTCTTCCAGCCTTTGGATTGATCCATATGAGAGTTTTGGAAAATTTAGGGATAACAATGTGGGTGCAGCTCAGTCTTATGAGGTTTCAGATCTTGCGTGTAAATTATATGATGCATCATATGGGCCTTCTCCACTGTTCCAGCAATTAGAAATACTCCTCCACCTAAGATATTTGCTGCAGCAAAGTTGGTGTAATTCTGAAACCAAGGAAGTGGGAGATAGTTCTTTACTTCTGGAATGGTAACTTCTCGCAGATGAACATATCCATATAAAGGCAGATAAATGCTCTGGGGGAAGTCACGATGATACTTCTTCAAATACATAGCCAAATCTGGGAGAGTGTTATCGCAGACGGTATAGTAATCATGGCCAATGATGCTCATCATATCATCAATCTGTTTGCTAGCTAGTTCATTATCCATTCTGATTCTCTTGGTAGCCATTGAATCTACACAAAAGTTGAATAAATTAACTCTTAAATGGGTTTATTTTTCAAATAATTTGTGAAGAAATTCAAAAAAATGGAAAAGGCATTAAGGCGCGCAAGTCTAATCTTGGCGCGCAAGTCTAATCTTGGCGCGCAAGTATGGATGTGTCGTGCACATATTATGTGCCACGCATGTTTTTGGCACGCAAGCATAACCGCGCAAGTCCAAATACCTTGAAAGCAGCACAACAGTGAAGAAATAGTGGAAAACAGAGAAACTTGCGCAGCGAAGACAACTTGAGCAGCGAGAGCTCGAAATTCTGAAATTCGGTGCTCTGAGTGGAGAATGACCGCGTATTTATAGGCCAGGCATCACCCCTACGCGCCTAAATCCAGCACGCTCAACACCTGCGCACCACCCTCTGCGCACTCAACACTTGCATGCTACCTTTCCTTTGGTTTTCTTCTTTTCCTCAGAGTCACATCCTCATTTCTTTCGTATCCAAATCTGAGGGGGTACTTTTTTTTATTCTCCTTTTCCGTTATAGAGTCTAAACGAATAAAAAGGGAAATAACTTAGCATAAATTGATTCATCCTTTGAAGAAAACATCAAAAATTGACAATGTAATGAACAAGGTTTCTTTTCCATTTGGGTCGCGCAAGTTCCCTCATAGTGATGCAAGTGCACTTGCGAGCCCCATAATGGTCGTGAAAGTGACTTGCGCGCCCTCTTTGAACTTTCTCCCAGGGTCTCTCTAGCCTATAAATACCCCTATGCCCCCCCCATTTCGAGGATGAAAAAAAATCCAGAACCTCATATTTGAGCTCCTAATGCCCTAGTCTCTTCTCCAAGCTTCTGGACACTTCTAATGTAATTTATTACCTATAACAGAAGATCTAAAGAGGGGGAGGAAGGTCTAATTGTTGAAATTCATCAAAACTTGCAGGCCTAGGTGGCCAGCCCTTAGGGGAAATGGTCACACTTGCGCGTCGCCCTACTCCTTCCACATAACTTGTGCGCTTCCCTTCTGGAAGTTTCCAGGGTTAGTATAAAAGGCTTGAGCAAAGCCTCTCCCAAATTCTACCCTAAGGATTGGCCAATGCGCAAGTACCCATGTGTCATGCAAGTATACTTGCGCGACCAGGACTTGAGCACCCACGCAGTACTTGTGCGCCCCTATCTTTTTGGGTGCCCTTTTTGCCCATTTCACCCCACCTACACCTATCCACCTCTCCTCTTAAAGATTAAGCCTTCAGAACTCTCTCCAAATCCATTTATGGCATGATTTCTTTGTTTGCTTCCTTATCTGAAAAGAATTTTGTGGAACATCTCTCAAAACCTAGTGATTTACACATCTTTACATCACTAAAGTTAGAGAGTTTATTCATTCAAACTCATCCTTTAATAGGAGAGAATCCTTAACCTGGGCCTCCTTTTAGGAGTAATCCCCAGTCCAAATTTTCATTAATTTGGGCATCCTCCTTAGGAGTAATCCCCAGTCATAATTCCCTTAACCTGGGCTTCCTTTTTAGGAGTAATCCTCAGTCTCAAAGTTCCCAAAATCTTGGCATCCTCCTAAGGAGTAATCCCCAACCATAATTCTCTTAACCTGGGATTCCTTTTCAGGAGTAATCCTCAGTCTAAAATTTTGGCATCCTCTTTAAGAGTAAGCCCCATGTCCCTTAATTTTTCAAGTCCCTTAACCTGGGTCTCCTTCTCAGGAGTAAGCCTCAGTCTTAATTTCTCTTAACCAGTCTTAATTTACTTTTGATCTGTGCTTCCTTCTCAGGAGTAAAACCCAATCATAAGTCCTCTCCTAACATGAGATTCTTCCTTAGAAGTAATCCCCAAGATTAGAGTATTCAAATCTCTATAAAGTACATATACATTTATGGACCATGTTCTTGGATTTATTCCCTGAAGTAAATCTTAATCTTCATCTGTTTGGGAATTCATACATACATAAGCCCCACATCATTTCTTATGACTGCATATTTCCTGGAACAATTGTCTGGTTTTACCAATACCTCTTGTTTCACACACCGATCATGACTCACGTGAGATTAGAGTGTAAAAGTAATTATGACATCTTTCTTTGAGACATCAATCATAAGCATCATACTCCCTTACTTGAACTACGTGGGTTCTGATTCCTTTTCTAAACAAAGGATGCATGGGTAGCCCAGAGGAGGGTATGATCCCAACTCTGAAATAATCCATGTCCTTCTGAATGAAAATAAACTTCAAGTGCCCCACTGAGTGGCTTTAAAACCAGTATGGTCATCATAATGACCAAGAGACTTTTATGTATTGAAGGATACCATTGACTAAGAATCTCTAAAAAATAAAGATGATTCTTTATCGATGAAGAACCTCGAATACATATAAAATATTCTCTAAATTTCCTACATATTTAATCATTGATTGTCAGATCTAAAGGAAATATCATTTTATACTTGGTAATGTAATAAGGATTCACAAACATAACTTAAATCTTTAAAGAGAGTCTCGGAGTAGATAATAATTCCCCTTAAAAAGGTGTGATGAGTCTGACCTCCCATCCTCTCAACCAATGCAAATTCCAAAGCCTCATCAATCCATAACTAATGAGTTCCTACCTTTGGAAAGTAGGTCCAAATGGATATGGAATCATTAGATGTTTCTGGTTCTACGAACAAACCCGTTAGAAACTGATTGGAAGGTTTGAACCTTCAATCAATGAGGTCATCCCAAAATCCATAGGAAACAAATATTTTAAACAAATTACCAATAACACATATTTTCATAAATCCACTTCATTACCATCATCGCATAGCTGATATATACTTAACGCATTATATTTATGCCCATCAACATATAAATTGTTCTTGTACTTCAATGTATCCTTTCCAATTAGTGTTGATCCAACTCATTTTATTTTATATGACCCATAATTTTCAAATTTTAATGATCCTTATTTTAAATATTTTTTCATGTGTTAAGAATATCCACTATTTAGAATCCTTGTGCATTCCATTTTTTGATGCTTTAAGTCCAACTTCAACAATAAATTTTTTCTCTTTTACTTTTTCTTTATTATTTTAAGTATTTTGAGTATTAAATTTATTAATAAATTGGTTTGGTAGTATAGTGAGATAATATTTAAAAAAGTGAACAATTTTTTCATATCTTTAATAACCCTCTTCTAATTTTTGAAATTCATTTACATCCTTCAGTCTAGAATTTTTTAGTTTTCATCTAAAATTTTACTTTCATAGTAAAATGAATCCCTCTTAAACCTATCATTAAAAACATTATAGGATCATATAAATATTTTTAATTAAACCAAAAATTTCTTTTTATGTGTCCCAATCCTCCACATTTCCAAAAAAATAACCATAATATTCATATTTACTTATGAAAATAGATTATTGTACAAATGTCGACACCTACTTTTATTCCATCTTTTGGTCATAAATTTTGGATCATTTTTATAAACCATATTTTTTAAACTCACAATACTTTACTTTTTGATCTAGTTTATTTACATCTATTTAAAATCACTATTTTTAGTTGTATTTACATTCAACTTAGTGTTCATAGAATTTCCAGATTTCTGAGAATTATATTGTTTTTCCACAAAAATGACTTTCTTCACTGGTGAATTTAACTAATAATTTCTACCCACACTTAAATGATATTTTTCATAATTTTAGTATGACATTTTCTAGTCAACTTGATCCTTAACATTATATTAATCTTCAATATCTTTTAAAACCTTATTCTTTGATCTTCCACCAGCATCTTGAATTGAATTACAAAAATTAAATTTGTACATATCATATTCCTTTTTAACATTGGTCAAATTTAATTAGGTAGTCTCAAGAACCTTCACCTTTATTTTAACTTTATCTTCCATATCAATGTTTGTAGTCTTCTTTTAGAAAGAAACTTTTTCAGGTCTTCAACCTCTTTTAAAAACCTTGATTCTTTATCAACATGTGTTGAATATTTTTTACCTGAAGATTAATTTTCTTTAATTAAATTTTTTATCCCATTCTACAATTTTGAGATCATTGAAATACATTCCTTCAGTTCTCTCTTAAACATAATCCCCATTTCCACTTTTTCCTCACTCCTAACATCTCAACATTCATCACTTGTTAATTATTCTTCATTTAATTTATAAACCAATATCTTTTTATAAACATCACCAGAAGTTTCAACTTCCTCTACATCTCCAATATTATCACTCTCTTCAAACATTGACAATAATTTTCTATTTTGTATTTAGATAAATTCTTACCCTTCCTTTTTAAATATACATTTATTTATCATTTTTTTAATTCTTGTTCTAGGATCTCCTTAACCTCTCATCCTCACCTTCATTAACTTATTCTTATTTTATCTTTGAATATGTTACTACAAAATTCCCATTATATCCAAAATTTAAACACTTTCGTGGATAATTTACTCTTAAACTTTCTCTTATATCTTATTACACTTTTAGAAATAATAGACAAAATTTTATCACATTTTATTACAATATATTATTCTTATTTAGAATCCTCTTCTTTAATAACTAGTAATATCTTTCACCTTCAAAATTTTAAGGAATTAAAATAAATTTACTTTTCAACATTACTATTTTTTTAATACACTTCCCTTTAATTTATCATATAAATTAGGAATGAAATGTAAATCATCTCAAGGAAGTTTACCTGGATTGTGGTCTTCAAGTGACGATAATTTTGTATCAAATCAGTTAGAGAAAAATTCATAGTAACTTCTCATTAACCATTGAATCCTCTAAATTTTAACAAAAACCTTTGATTATACTCATAATTTAAATTAATCTAGTGAAGAATCCATCTACAGTTTCATTATCATGAATCTTAAGATATTTATAATACAATCACCCAGATATTAATTTGTCTTGGTTCACATTTTCATTTCTTTAATAGACATTTTCTAATTTATCCCATATGTTCTTTGACTTATTGATATTTTTTTCCTTGATAATATTTTTCTATTAAAGAGATAACAATATGGTATTTCAATCACGGTCATTCTTTAAGTTCTTTCTTTATACTGATGTCATAGAATAACCTTTTGTAACATCCCAAGTAAATAAATAATATTACATTTTTATATTTATTAATATTTGTGAATAAAATATTATTTTTACTTTAAAGTGGATGTTATGTTCGATGGTTTACCCAGTATGCAACAACGAGTTTCTTTGAAATCTTACGATGCACACTAATAATATAATAATATTATTGTAAATGGTAGTAAACTCCTAGATGATGTAATGGCAGGAATGAACAGAACTAACTAAAAAGTGATTATATATGTTTTTTAAATATTTTTACATTTATCCAATAAATTTTATAGGCTTAAAATGAAAATGAATCCAATTTTAAGAATAAATATTCTAATATTCTTTAAAAGGCCAATTAACCACCTTTTGATGGTGAACCCTTTTTAAATCTACTTTTTGTCACTTTTATATTTTATATTTGACAAAATAAAATCCTTCTTTAGAATCAAGACATCAAAATTTACTTTGTGTAAATTTTTGTTAATTTCCGATAAAGATCATTTTTAGTGAAAACGTTGTATTTTAATTCAAAAACTCTTTTTAATCTAATTTATTTATATTGTTAGATTATATTTTTAATTGTTTTTAAAGTGTAATTAAAATATATTTGTACTATTTAATCCAATGGTATTCATTTTAATTGATTTTACTTTGAAATTTGACATAAACAAGTGTCAATCTTTTAATAGATATTGTTTCTTAAAAACACGCTATTTGTTTTGACAATGGGAATTGATTATAAAATTAATTAATGAAACTTATATGTTTTGAATTTGATAAAATTGATATAATTTTTGAATTTGGAATATCAAATATATATTAGGGTGAATTTTTGGTATTTTTCTGACAAATGTTCATTTTTAATGAATAGTGAAAAATACTTCATTTTAATTCAAAACTGTCTTTTCATCCAATTTATTTATATAGTTAGATTTTCATTTTAATTGGTTTTAAGTTTTAATTTAATTAGGTTTTTATCATTTAATACAATTTTGGTCATTTTATGTAATTTCACTTTTAAATTGGATGTAAAAACAAATCAATATTTTGATAGATTTTACTTCTTAAAAACTTGTCTTTGGTTTTGACAACGGGAATTATTTTTTAAATTAATTACTGCAATTTTTGTGTTTGGAATTTGGTATAATGGATTCCATATTTGTAATCAGAAGGTCCAAATTATTTAATTAAGACTATTTTGTTTTTTGACATTATGAATAGTAATGACGGTAATTGTCTTTAATTATCGTGATTGATTAGTAATCGGGTAGTTAAGGGTAAAAAAATAATATCATAATAATATAAAATTACTCCAACATGTGTACTAATGCTATTTTTTGTGTCATGTCAGACCATGGGATGCCTTGTGCCAACTTAGGGACCCCATGGAATCACTTTTGGTTGATAGTGACATTTTATCATTTTATTTTTAAAGAAAGGAAAATATAACAAAAGTATGTAACACCTAAGTAAAAAAAAATTAATTTTGTCTAAATAAATGATCTATTAGACTATAAATAGTAATTGGAAATATAAAAATATTTCCTATATCATGGTATTTTTTTTATAATTTTTAGACATTAAATAAATAAATTTATTTATGACACCTTGATGATGCAGTGATTACCTCATTAATGAACGATTTAAATAAAATGAAAGGATAAGGTAAAATATAAGACTTACACTTTTCTAAAACCTATTTTATGGGTGGATTTATAACCCTTATAACCTTATCCTCAAAATATATCATTGTGGGACCTTTAAAATCTAAAACTCATTTTATAATAAAGTAACATTCCAAGACTTTCCAAGAGTGCCCCTCCTCCCTCTTATAAAAGGCCCCCACCTATACCCCCTTACCCATACCTATAAAGCCCTTGGATCATCCAACCTCTGCTCATATTTTCTCTCTACATCCATCTCTTACTCTTAGAAGCCTCACTTTGGGTAGAATTCTTTCCAAGGAATCCTTTGGGGTCAAATCAAAAAGAGTTACCCAATTTCAAGGCAATGTCTTCTATTATGTTCTTTTGTTTTATTTTGCTTCTCCAACCCCCTAACATATTTTTATTCCTTTATTTTTTAACAACACCAGAATCTTAAATATACTAGGATGTTTTTATGAGAATAATTCGAGCTACACTTATACACACCTCCATCTAATGGTTAAGGAACATATTGTTTCTATGGGTGGCGAATTACTACCTCATGAAACGATGATTATTCAATCTTCGGTTAACACCTCTCATGGTGGCCATTATGATGGAACTGTATTTATATATGATATATATTATATTATTTCCCCTCTATGATTCTGTATTTTATATTTAAAACATACCTTTATTCTTTTCATGTTGTGAAAATGCGATAATTTCATATGAGGAAGTGTGGACTACCGCCCCCTCAAGTGATGTGACTCATTCATGAAATACATTGAATGTATAAATAATGAAATTAATGTAATTATGTTACCAATATAAAATATATATTATACTAGAATTATAATATATATGTCTCTCATTTATTTTTAATTCCATTAATACGACCAAGAAATGAAAGTAGCGTTCATGCGTACGCACGGCCTACCGTCTCCATGAACGGTGAATTTCATTTATTTTTATCTCCAAATGTTATGGAATAGTATAAAATGAATATATACTATATATATATGATATTTAAATAATTAATACTATTCTGGAGATGATGTACATAAATTACATGGACAATTCTTTTCAAACAAGTTCATTTTTGACTCATGTACCAAACATCGACAAAAACATCTGATATGAACTCACATAATTAACTAATTATTATAACATTATAATATGTGATATGAATTGAATAATAAACTTTAAAGGAGTTTCTTAAGAAATTATAAATTGACAAAAGTTTATTATTCAGGAATATAAAGAAATGAACAAGACAAGTCGGACTTGAGGTAAGGGATCCTACCTCTCTCTTTCTTTTTAAGTACTCTCTTTTATGTAACTTATTATAAGATCCTCTTTCTTATTTTGGGGGTTGTTATTTTATATTACTCTTACTGTAATATTTATGTTCATATGATGAGATACCCGATTTTATCTCATCAATCCATTTTTGGAAGTTTTAAGTGGTGTTGTTAGGCTGCCGAATTTTCGTAAGGGATTTCTTATCTGACTTTTAATTCCATGAGATTTCTATTGTTCACCAATTATTTATTGAATGTGGTGTATTGTGTACTGAATTTTGATATATATATTATAATTATATTCATGGTATTCTATGATTCATTTTGTTCTTATTATCTTTTGGTCATATGACTCCATTGATTACCACGAGGTAAGGAGTTTTTGTCTCACTTTTTGTTCTCGTGAGATTCATGATACATTTGCCAATATTTCCTTTTGTGTGGTGTATGTACTGACCATTATTTTATTATTTGTGTAATATAATTTAATTTATGGGTGTTTAAATCTTCATTTTATGACCCTTATTTCATGGGGTGTACATTTCGAAAGTTACCCAATTCGGTAAGGGAACCTTTCACCCTCCTCTTTTTAAAAGACTTGTTTTGTTATGTCTTTTAATTTACATATTATTATGTTGGTATATGCTCTTATATATCCTTATTGATGTAAATTTTATGTCCAAGTGATTAGATACCATTTTCTCTCTCATCAAATCATTTTCTAAATTTTAAAGTGACCCTGTTAGGCTGTCGAATTTTTGCAAGGGAACTTTTTACTCAATTTCAATTCTTTGGGTTAAACTTGTACTTCTTGAATATGTCATAATATGAATATGTGTGAATTCATCTGATTTTTTTACACTTTATATCCACTTATATTGGATGTATTTTTATTTGTCACACATAAGTATGTAATTGATTTATCCTTAATCTAAGGATACCGACTTTGTAAGGGACTTCGTCTCAATCTCCTTTCATTAAGGCATATTTTTTTTATACAAAACTTTCTTTTATACAGTGTATAAACCCCTTTGAATTTTACTTTTATTAAAAAGGAATATTTTTATATGAATCGTTTTACTAAACGACAAAAGGGAATGTTTTTGCCTTATGTATGCGGTGACAACGACTTCTCCGCTGTCGTGACCATTATTTGAGTTTTCGATTCCTCTACAAGCCATAACTTCTTTTTAAATGAAAAATAAATACCATGTTTTACTTTTCTTTTATTTTGGTATTGAAAATTGTTTTGATAATTTTTTGATTATATCAATGTGTTTTTGATATCTTGTGTTTGAAATATGGAAATGTTATGTTTTCTTTATGCATGTTTTATGTGATATGATTATGTTATGGTTCTTGGGAATTATTTATTAAGACGGTTGGTTCCGTGATAAACTAAGGGCGGGTGAGCCCGTAATATCTCTCCAATTAATTGGGTAACGCGAAGGAGTTAAATTCTAAGGTTTCTCCGAAGAGATTTAGGGAATATACTGTGATGGGTATTCCAAATGTAACCATGAGGGTTACTCCCCACGTAATAATGTTATAAATGCCTCAAGTTACCTTTATGTATTATTATTTCTATGATTTATTCATAAACCTTATGATTTAAAGAGGTATGTTCAATCACTTATGTTTTATTATTAAAGTATGATTTCATCGATTCTTATGTATACATGGACTAATGTTTTCATTCCTTGTTTTATAACCATTACTGAGCTTTTTATGCTCATCCCAAGTTTTTAAAATGTTTTTTCACAAGACATAAAGTAAAATAGGGTCAAGGATGGGATCAAGGAATTGTAATGATGTCTAAACCATGGAAATATACATGACTCTTTTGTTAAAGAGTTTATATTTTGTGAAAAAAATGGAAACTGAGTAGATGTGTCTACTTTGTAATCTTTGAGATGTAATAGTTGTGTCCTAATTCTCTAAAACTCTAAACCTAAAAATATCCTCAATTTGTATTCTTGAAATAACTCAAGATTATGTAATGTTTTAAGGTCGGGTCCTTATAGTTGGTATCAAAGGTCGGTTTACATAACTTTAGAGGTTATGGTATTCTTTAAGCACAAGTGACATTACCATAATGGTTAGGATTTCAGAAATAGTCATAGATTTTTTTTTGATAAAGTGAATGAGTTTAAGATAATATGAATAATTGTATATTTGTATTTACCCTCCTCATAAGATATTATATGATGAATTTAATGATATTCTCAAACTTACATTTTTGGTTTTTGTAAATGGATGGATCTAGAAGGCACCAAAGTGACAATGGGTTTGATGGAAAATGTGGTGGTTCTCTGACAAAGAGACTGGATGAAATGGGGGATTCAATGAGAAATGTCATTGTTATTCTAAACTAACTATCAGGAGTCATGATCAACCACTTGAACCTTGGTGATTTGTCTAATGCATCATGTACGAGAGAACCAACTCTATGTGGAAGTTCATGTAGTAATTATAAAGGTAACCATTAGGGTTTATATGATCCTTACTTTTGAGGTAATTATGGGTTACTATATGTTATGATGGAAAAAAGAAAGGCATGAGATAATCTTGAGGTTAAATTATGTTATGGTTATTTTTTAATATTTTATCTCTTTTTGGGGAATGTTTTAATAATTATATAGTTTTTGGAAAAAGGAAAACACACAGACCATGTGACAACCCGTCAAGTCAGACAAAGCTGCGGGAATCGAACCCACAACCAAAGTACGACTGGTATTTATCGCCTACCAATGGACTACATTAATTACCTGGTTAGTATGACTTATTAGTTTTATTTAAATGATTTTATAAATCAATAATAAGTTGATTTTTGGTTATCTACTGAAATGATTAACCTATCATGGAGGATATGTGATTAGGTTAATTACTTTTCAGTATGAGACTTTAAGAGTAACTGATGTTATTTAGAGATAAACGTTAAGATTTTACTTGGAAGACTATGTGATTAAAACTTTCAGATATTTGGGTTTCAATCTTAATTTGGTTTACTTTGAATAATTTTATGGACAATTGTTTATCGAATGGTCTTTGTTGAACTTTGGGTTTTGTTGGACAAATTTTGGAGATTAAGAAAAGATTTTCTTTTTATAAAGGATTATCCTTTTTGGGGATAATCTGATCTTGTAATAACCTTTTTGGTTTTGGTTTTGGTCTAAAGACATGGTAAATATATATTTCTCTTTTGTGGATTAGGTGACTCTGTAGAAGTTTATTATAGCACTCTTAGTTTGAACAAGTCATCCTAAATACTCGTCTTTTGGAGAAAATATGAGTTTGTGTAAGAAATCTAGTAAGAGATGAAAGTCTACACGACAAGTAAGTATGTTTCCTTATTATTTAGTTAATATCATAAATAAATTCCTCAATGAAAAGTAACTTAAAACAAAAATGTTGTCTGTTAACTTTTCTTACTGGGGAATCAAATACAGTTTAACCCATCACAAGTTTGTCATTTTCTACTGGTTAACTTGCTCCTAAACATGTTTTCTATCACTCTCCATCAGAACATGACCCCTTGTTTTTTCTTCCATATCCATGTTTTCCTACATGGAATCCTAGTATGGGTTAACTTAGGTTACCTATGTACTTCTCTTTCTTTCTTTTAAAGTGATAGCTTTGCTGACTCTTTTTCCAATGTGGGGCTTTCAATGAAGTTTCCAAGCCCAATTTTAAAATTATGAGGATGCAATTCCCAAAAGGGGGGAAGGATGTAACATCCCAGGAAAATAAATAATATTACATTTTCATATTTTTTTAATATTTGTGAATAAGATATTGTTTTTACTTTAAATGGGATTCTATGTTCGATGGTGTACCCAATACGCAACAAAGAGTTTCTTTGAAATCTTACGATGCACACTAATAATATAATAATATTATTGTAAATGGTAGTAAAATCCTAGCCGATGTAATGGCGGTAATGAACAGAACTAACTAAAAATTGATTATATATGTTTGTTAAATATTTTTACATTTATCCAATAAATTTTAGAGGCTTAAAATGAAAATGAATCCAATTTTAAGAATAAATATTCTAATATTCTTTAAAATGCCAATTAACCGCCTTTTGATGGCGAACCCTTTTTAAATCTGCTTTTTGTTCCTTTTATATTTTATATTTGACAAAATAAAATCCTTCTTTAGAATCAAGACATCAAAATTTAATTTGTATAAATTTTTGTTATTTTCTGATAAAGATCATTTTTAGTAAAAAATATTGTATTTTAATTCAAAACCTCATTTTAATCTAATTTATTTATATTTTTAGATTATATTTTTAATTGGTTTTAAAGTGTAATTAAAATATCTTTTTACCATTTAATACAATGGTGGTTATTTGAATTAATTTCACTTTGGAATCGTACATAAACAAGTGTCAATATTTTAATAGATATTGTTTCTTAAAAACACGCTATTTGTTTTGACAGCATGAATTGATTATAAAATTAATTAATGAAACTTCTATGTTTTTAATTTGTTAAAATTGATATCATTTTTTAATTTGTAATATCAAATATAGTTTAGGGTGAATTTTTGGTATTTTTCTGACAAATGTTCATTTTTAATGAATAGTGAAAAATAATGCATTTTAATTCAAAACTGCATTTTAATCCAATTTATTTATATAGATATATTGTCATTTTAATTATTTTTAAGGGGTAATTTAATTATTTTTTATCATTTAATACAATTTTGGTCATTGGATGTAATTTCACTTTTAAATTGGATGTAAAAAACAAATCAATCTTTTGATAGATTTTACTTCTTAAAAACCAGTCTTTGGTTTTGACAATGGGAATTATTTTTTAAATTAATTACTTCAATTTCTGTGTTTGGAATTTGATAGAATGGATTCCATATTTTGAATAATAATTTCAAAATTATGTAATTAATACTCTTTTGTTTTTGGACATTATGAATAGTAACGATGGTAATTATCTTTAATTATCGTGATTAATTAGTAATTAGGTAGTTAAGGGTAATAAAATAGTATCATGATAATATAAAATGACCCCAAAATGTGTCATAATTCTATTGGTTGTGTCATTTCCTACCATGGTATGCCTTTTTCTGACTTAGGGACCCCATGGAATCACTCTTGATTGATAGTGACATTTTATCAATTTATTTTTAAAGAAAGGAAAATATAAAAAAGTATGTAAGACCTAAGTAAGATAATTTTAAATTTGTCTAAATAAATTATCTCTTAGACTATAAATAGTCATTTGAAAGATAAAACTATTTCATAAATCATGGTATTTTTTTTATAATTTTTGACATTAAATAAATAAATTTATTTATGACACCTTGATGATGCAGTGATTACCTCATTAATGAACGATTTAAATAAAATGAAAAGATAAGGTAAAATATAAGACTTACACTTGTATAAAACCTATTTTATGGGTGGATTTTGAACCCTTATAACCTTATCCTCGAAATATATCATTTTAGGACCTTTAAAATCTGAAACTCATTTTATAATAAAGTAACATTCTAAGACTTTCCAAAAGTGCCCCTCCTCCCTCTTATAAAAGGCCCCCACCTCTACCCACTTACCCACACCTATCAAGCCCTTGTCTCATCCAACCTCTGCTCATATTTTCTCTCCACATACCTCTCTTACTCCTAGGAGCCTCACTTTGGGCAGAATTCTTTCCAAGGAAGCCTTTGGGCTCAAATAAAAAAGAGTTACCCGATTTGAAGGAAATGTCTTCTCTTTTGTTATTTTGTTTTATTTTTCTTCTCCAACCCCATAAACTCTTTTTATTCCATTATTTTGTAACAACACTAGTATCTTCAATATAATAGGATTTTTTATGAGAAGGATTCGAGCTACACTTATACACACCTCCATCTTGTTTCTGTGGGTGGCGAATTACTGCCTCACGAAACGATGATTGTTCAATATTCTGTTAACACCTCTCAGGGTGGCCATTATGATGGAACTGTATTTATATATGATATATATTATATTATGTCCCCTTTATGATTCTGTATTTTATATTTAAAACATATCTTTATGCTTTTCATGTTGTTAAAATGCGATAATTTCATATGAGGAAGTGTGGACTACCGCCCACTCAAGTAATGTGACTCATTCATGAAATACATGGAATGTATAAAGAATGAAATTAATTTACTTATGTGACCAATATAAAATATATATTATACTGTAATTATAATATATATATCACTCATTTATTTTTAATTCCATTAATACGACAAGGAAATGAAAGTAGCATTCATGCGTACGTACGGCCGACCGTCTCAATGAACGGTGCATTTCCTTTATTTTTATCTCCAAATGTTATGGAATAATATAAAATGAATATATACTGGATATATATGATATTTAAATCATTAATACTATTTTGGAGATGATGTACTTATAATTACATGGACAATTGTTTTCAAACAAGTTCATTTTTGACTCATGTACCAAACATCTACAAAAACATCTGATATGAACTCACATAATTAACTAATTATTATAACATTATAATATTTGATATGAATTGAATAATAATCTTTAAATTATGTCCTTAAGAAATTATAAATTGAAAAAAGTTTATTATTCAGGGATATAAATAAACGAACAAGACAAGTCGGACTTCAGGTAAGGGATCCTACCTCTCTCTTTCTTTTTAAGTACTCTCTTTTATGTCACTTATTTTAAGCTCCTCTTTATTATGTTTGGGGATGTTCTTTTATATTCCTATTACTGTAATTTTTATGTTCATATGATGATATACCCTATTTGATCTCATCAATCCATTTTTGGAAGTTTTAAGTGGTGTCGTTAGGCTGCCGAATTTTCATAATGGATTTATTATCTCACTTTTAATTCCATGAGATTTCTATTGTTCGCCACTTATTTATTGCTTGTGATTTATTGTGTACTGAATTTTGATATATATATTATCATTATATTCATGGTATTCTTTGATTCATTTGGTTCTTATTATCTTTTGGTCATACGACTCAATTTATTATCACGAGGTAAGGAGTTTTTATCTCACTTTTTGTTCCCGTGAGATTCATGCTACATTTTCCACTATTTCCTTCTGTGTTGTGTATGTACTACCCATGATTGTATTATTTGGGTAATAAACATTAATTTATGGGTATTTACATCTTCATTTTATGACCCTTCTTTCATGGGGTGTATGTTTCGGAATTTACCCAATTCGGTAAGGGAACCTTTCGCCCTCCTCTTTTTAAAAGACTTATTTTGTTATGTCATTTAATTTACATCTTATTATATTGGGATATGTTCTTCTATATCCTTATTGATGTAAATTTTATGTCCAAGTGATGAGATACCATTTTCTCTCTCATCAACTCATTTTATAAATTTTAAAGTGACGACGTTAGGCTGTCGAATTTTTGTAAGGGAACTTCTTAACTCAATTTCAATTCTTTGGGTTAAACTTGTACTCCTTGAATATGACATTATATGAATATGTGTGAATGCCTGTAATTATTTTACACTTAAAATACACTTATATTGGATGTATTTTTATTTTTCACACATAAGTATGTAATTGATTTGTCCTTAGTCTACGAATACTGACTTTGTAAGGGACTTCGTCATAATCTCCTTTCATTGAGGCATATTTTGTTTTATACACAACTTTCTTTTATACGGTGTATAAACCCCTTTGACTTTTACTTTTATTCAAAAGTAATCTTTTTATAGGAATCTTTTTACTAAAGGAAAAAAGGTAATGTTTGTGTCTTACATATGCGGCGACAATGACTTCTCCGCCGTCGTGACCATTATTTGAGTTTCCGCTTCCTCTACAAGCCATAACTTTTTTTTAATGAAAAATAAATACCATGTTTTACTTTTCTTTTATTTTGGTATTGAAAATTGTTTTTATAATTTTTTGATTATATCAATGTGTTTTTGATATCTTGTGATTGAAATATGAAAATTTTATGTTTCCTTTATACATGTTTTATGTGATACGATTATGTTATGGTTTTTGGGCATTGTTTATTAATACGGGTGGTTCCGTGATAAACTAAGGGCGGGTGAGCCCGTGATAGCTCTCCAATGCATTGGGTAATGTGAAGGAGTTAAACTCTAAGGTTTCTCTAAATAGATTTAGGGAATACACTATGATGGGTATTCTAAACGTAACCATGAGGGTTACTCCCCACGTAAGAATGTTATGAATGCCTCAAGTTACCTTTATGTCTTATTATTTCTATGAGTTATTCATAAACCTTATGATTTCAAGAGTTTTGTTCAAGTGATTATGTTTTATGAGTAAATTATGATTTTATTGATTCTTATGTTTACATGGACTAATGTTTTATTTCCTTGTTTTATAACCCTTACTGAGCTTTTTATGCTCATCCCAAGTTTTTGAAATATTTTTTTACAGGACATAAAGTGGAATAGGGTCAAGGATGGGATCGAGGAAATGTCATGATGTCTAAAACATGGAACTAGACATGACTCTTTTGTTCAAGAGTTTATATTTTGTGAAAAAATGGAAACAGAGTAGATGTGTCTACTTTGTAATCTTTGAGATGTAATAGTTATGTCCTAATTCTCTAAAACTCTAAACCTGAAAAGATATTCAATGTGTATTCTTGAAATAACCCGAGATTATGTAATGTTTTAAGGTCGGGTCCTTATACCTTTAGTACAAGGAGAAAATACATTAGTTTTATAATTAAAAACATCAAGACTAATTGATAACTAATAGTGTATCATTTGATATTTCCATGTGTAATATTTTTTCCTATAAAAAGTTAGAATCTCCTTTTTTAACTAAATTAATGTTGTTGATTGTTTACGAGAAAAAATTAAAAAACTAAATCATTAAACACAAAGGAAACCTTTATCTCCAAACTTCAAAAAATATATCATCAATGAAGAGAACTGGAATCTCAAACCACTTAAAATGAAATAAAAAACCTTTGATTCCCTAGACCCACACTCCCAAATATGATTCTGTAAAAAAATACTTTAAATACTCACTTTGATACCAATTGAAAAATTAAATATATAACCATAATTAATTAAAAATTAAAAAATTATAATTTCATATCTTACATATGAATGATATTTTCAGGTTTAGGTATTTTGAGAATTATATAAAAACATAAACAAAAAGACCCATGTCTTTCTCAACTAATTGTCATTTTCCCACTATATAAGAAACTACTTAATTTATGATGAGACTTCAATGTCTCCAATAACTTTTTTTCACATGTGTTATCCTTATATACATATAATGTGTACTAAATTTATTCATAAATTATGTAAATGAAAACATAATAAGGTGTGAGTTCAAATTATCAGTAAGGGAAAACATACAACTAAGGTAATCATGGTATAAAAATGGAATAAATATTATGGGAGGAGTAAGTAAACAACATGAAGTCATAAGAAACTAAAACTAAGAGCATACTATATTCATGATAATAAAATAAAACATATATATCAATACTACTGATATCATAATAATGAAATTCATAATTTCAGACATCAAAAACATTTTTTCAAGGCCTTTTTCTAAGACATTTACTTGTCATTGAGACTCTAGTCAACTCATCTTACTGAATTGGGTACACGTACACCAAATGACCTAACTTTTTTTGTCTCATGATACCTATTTATTCATCAGGGGAATATATTATTTTGGTCCCCACCCATTACTTGATTAATTCCAATAAATTCACTATAAAAGTCAACAAGACTTTCCATACTATTCCCTAAGGAACCATTGGCTAAATAAAAAAACATAGATATGTTGGGTCGGAAAGAACGGGGAAAAGATGGCAAGAGGGGGGGTGAATTGCCTTTTTAAAAAAAGATTAACAAATTAAAATCAAAGTTGAAATGCAGCGGAAATAAAGAAGGCAAGACACACAAAATTGATAACGGAGTTCGGCCAAAACCCAGCCTACGTCTCCGCTCCCAACTCAACCGTTGAGAGATTCCTACCGCTTGCTTTTCAATGGTTTTAGCAAGAAACCCACTAGGCTTTGAGGTAGCACTAGGACCTATTACAGCTTGCTTTTGGTGGTTAAGCAAGAACCCACTTGCTTTTAATGGTTTAGCAAGAACCCACTAGCCTTTTTAACGGGTGAAGGCTAGCTCACCGAAACACAAGCCTTTTAAAAGGAAAGGCTTGAAGAAACCTCTTCACACCTTAATGGTGGTGTGAAACCCAAAAGAAAGGGGGATGAGAAAAGGGTTTGGGGTTTGTAGGCACAAACCCAATTTTAAGCTCAAAAAGAATATACAATAAAAAACCGTATTTTGAGAAGCCTTGGGCGCCTTTGATTGGATGGAGATGTTGAAGGCTGCTTCCAAGCTTCTTTGGAGGAGCTCCTTGAATGTGGAAGTTGTTGGAGCAAGTTGGGTTCCTTTGGAGGAAGTCGCCGGAGGTTGGCCAAATGATGAGAATTGTGTACGTTGGCTTCACAAGTGTTCCGGTAGGTGTCTGGGGCTTCCTTGGCCTTTATTTATAGGCATGGAACCCTTGGGGAGGCTTCGGAGCCATTGGAGAGGCTTAAAGAGCCGTTGGGAGCCAAGTGGGCCAGCCTGGTCAAACTGCAACGGCTAGTTTGACTGGCTCCACCGGCTGGCCGGTACAGTCCCACCGGCTGGCCGGTGTTTGGAAAGTTGGAGAGGAATTCTGTCCAGGGGCCACCGGCTGGCCGGTGCTGAGGCCACCGGTTGGCCGATGGCAAGACAGTAGCTTGCACTGTGCTGGCTGGGTGCCACCGGCTGGCCGGTGCTTGGCCACCGGTTGGCCGGTGGGGAGGCAGTAGCTCCCCCTTGAGTCTGGGTGCCACCGGCTGGCCGGTGACAGAGCCACCGGCTGACCGGTGGAACCTGGCAGTGGGCAATGCCTCTGCCAGGTCCACCGGCTGGCCGGTGCTATCACACCGGTTGGCCGGTGGACTGAATTTCAGTCCACTTCTTGTCCATTCTTGGGCCATTCCTTTGGCAATCTTTTTCCTATCATCCACAACACTCAAAAACAAGGTTAGACAAATAATAAGGTGATTGTGATCATGAAAATCAAACAACGAGGGGAACGAGAGGTACAACAATCTCCCCCTATTTTGATGATCACAATCACCAAAACAATCAAAGTAAAAACAAAAATAAAAGACATTCTTAAAGGATAATTTGAAAATAAATCAAAGCATGATAGAAAAGATTCTCCCCCAATCAATCAAGAAATTTCTCCCCCTTTGTGATTATCAAAATAGCGTGGGGCATAAAACTTGATTGAGGGAAACTTTGAAAAACAAAAAGAGATTTTAAATCAATTGAAATTTTTGAAATTGAAATGAGAATTTGAATAACAGTTTGAATTGAAAGTTTTAAATCAAAAATTGAATAACAGTTTGAATTGAAAGTTTTAAATCAAAAATTGAATAACAGTTTGAATTGAAAGTTTTAAATCAAAAACCAATTGAATTATGAAATTTGAAACCAAGAGTTGAAATTGAAAGTTTGAATCGAAAAATTTTGAAATTGAAAAGAGAAATGAGAATTTTGAATGAAAAAATTTTTAATTCACAAAAAGGCTTAAAAGAACCTAACTCCCCCTAAATAAAAACAATAAATCACCGGGGAGAGGAAATAAATTTTGGCCCGGAGAGACTCGCAAGAAGGGATTTTTCAATCCATACTTGTCTCATAGCGGGTCTTCTCCTATAAAATTCGTCCGAAAAGAAAAAACTTTTGGGTTGACCATACCGGGCGTTTTTACAATTACATTCATAAATAAGGTGCCCGGGTTTTTTGCAATAATTATAGAATTTAAATTCGGAGCTCCCCCTTACAAAAATAGTGGGTGCATGGGAGGAGGAAGCTCGGTTGGTGTATCCTAGCCCTTGGGTGGTTCTAGATATACGTTGGGAACCTAGGAGATTATTCAAATTTTGTTCCCCTTGGGTGAACTTAGCTAGGGTTTCTCTAAGGTCTTTGATGGTTGATTCCATAGAATCAACATTTGGAAAATTTTGGATTTTGAGGGAGAGTTCCTCCTTCTCTTTGAGAAGTTGGTCTTTTTCGGAGGAAAGTTTTTTGAAAGACTTTTTTAAAGCAACAAATTTTGATGATAAAGCATGAAAACCGTTTTCTAGTTGGTCTCTAGCGTGTGAGAGTTCTTCATAAGAAAGATGATTTAAAGAATTTGAATTTGAAGAACATGAGAAAGAGGAATCGGAAGATGTTACCTCATGGAATGCCATTAGGCATTTTGTACCTTGGTCGCTCGAGGAGGAGGAGGAGGAGGATGAGGTGTCACTCCATGTCGCCTTGAGGACCTTTTTCTTTCCTTTTTCCTTTGGCGTGGCCCGTTTCTTGTTGAGTGGGCAATCGGGCTTGTAATGGCCCTTTTCGCCGCACCCGTAGCATTTTACCTTGGGCTCGGATCTTGTGGTGGGTTCTTGCTTTCGGTGCTTGCGGGATTGCTTCTTCTTCTTGTGCTTCTTCATGAACTTGTGCATTTGGCGGGCGAGATTCTCCATTTCCGAGTCGCCGCTTGAAGAAGATGAAGATGAGGAAGATGAGGATGATGAGGAGGAGCTTACTTCCTTTTGAACCTTGAGGGCAATGTTCTTTGGTGTCTTGATTGGTGTGACCTCCTTTTGAGCTTGCCTCCTCATCGTGATCTCATAAGTCATGAGAGATCCGATGAGCTCCTCTACTGGCATATTTTTGACGTCCTTAGCTTCTTGGATCGCCGTCACCTTAGGTGCCCATGAGCTCGGAAGGACCCATAGGATCTTCTTGACCATTGTTTCTGCAGAAATGTCATCTCCAAGAGATTTTCTACCATTGCACACATCAGTAAATCGAGTAAACATTTCAGAAATTGATTCATTAGGGTGCATGGAAAAAGTCTCAAAATCCTGACGGTACATGTCCAATCGAGTATCCTTTACTTTGTTGGTCCCCTCATGGGTAACCTCCAAAAGTTTCCAGATTTCATGTGAGGAGGTGCATGTGGAAACTTGATTGAACTCATTTTTATCTAACCCGCAATGAAGAGCATTCATGGCTTTGCCATCAAGCTCGAAATTCTTAATATCGGCGGGGGTCTATTTGGATTCGTCGGGGGAAGACAAAGTGTAACCTTGCATGACAATTTTGTAAATAGGATATCCTATGCTTCTTAAAAAAGTGGTCATGCGGGTTTTCCAATAATTATAGTCGGTCCCATCAAAAAATGGAGCCCGACCCAATGAGTAGCCCTCGGGGGCGAAAGAGGTAGATGCCATCACAATGGATCTTTGAATTTGAAACCTTTTAAGGTATTACTCAAATTACCCCTCTGATACCAATTGTTGGGTCGGAAAGAACGGGGAAAAGATGGCAAGAGGGGGGGTGAATTGCCTTTTTTAAAAAAGATTAACAAATTAAAATCAAAGTTGAAATGCAGCGGAAATAAAGAAGGCAAGACACACAAAATTGATAACGGAGTTCGGCCAAAACCCGGCCTACGTCTCCGCTCCCAACTCAACCGTTGAGAGATTCCTACCGCTTGCTTTTCAATGGTTTTAGCAAGAAACCCACTAGGCTTTGAGGTAGCACTAGGACCTATTACAGCTTGCTTTTGGTGGTTAAGCAAGAACCCACTTGCTTTTAATGGTTTAGCAAGAACCCACTAGCCTTTTTAACGGGTGAAGGCTAGCTCACCGAAACACAAGCCTTTTAAAAGGAAAGGCTTGAAGAAACCTCTTCACACCTTAATGGTGGTGTGAAACCCAAAAGAAAGGGGGATGAGAAAAGGGTTTGGGGTTTGTAGGCACAAACCCAATTTTAAGCTCAAAAAGAATATACAATAAAAAACCGTATTTTGAGAAGCCTTGGGCGCCTTTGATTGGATGGAGATGTTGAAGGCTGCTTCCAAGCTTCTTTGGAGGAGCTCCTTGAATGTGGAAGTTGTTGGAGCAAGGTGGGTTCCTTTGGAGGAAGTCGCCGGAGGTTGGCCAAATGATGAGAATTGTGTACGTTGGCTTCACAAGTGTTCCGGTAGGTGTCCGGGGCTTCCTTGGCCTTTATTTATAGGCATGGAACCCTTGGGGAGGCTTCGGAGCCGTTGGAGAGGCTTAAAGAGCCGTTGGGAGCCAAGTGGGCCAGCCTGGTCAAACTGCAACGGCTAGTTTGACTGGCTCCACCGGCTGGCCGGTGTTTGGAAAGTTGGAGAGGAATTCTGTCCAGGGGCCACCGGCTGGCCGGTGCTGAGGCCACCGGTTGGCCGGTGGCAAGATAGTAGCTTGCACTGTACTGGCTGGGTGCCACCGGCTGGCCGGTGCTTGGCCACCGGTTGGCCGGTGGGGAGGCAGTAGCTCCCCCTTGAGTCTGGGTGCCACCGGCTGGCCGGTGACAGAGCCACCGGCTGACCGGTGGAACCTGGCAGTGGGCAATGCCTCTGCCAGGTCCACCGGCTGGCCGGTGGACTGAATTTCAGTCCACTTCTTGTCCATTCTTGGGCCATTCCTTTGGCAATCTTTTGCCTATCATCCACAACACTCAAAAACAAGGTTAGACAAATAATAAGGTGATTGTGATCATGAAAATCAAACAACGAGGGGAACGAGAGGTACAACAAGATATACTTATAATAAAGAATATTGAATATCAATACATAAACAACCTAAATTGTTATTCAATACTCATTAATAATTTTTCCCATATAAACAAAATGGATAATATGATCATAACCCATCCTGAGAAAGAAGTTGAATGATCAAACAGTACATTTTCATACTTAAAATAATTATCCATATTGAAATAAAAATATACAATATACCAATACTTTTCCCCATGTTAATTGAATTAAATTATTTCAAGGTCAACATAATATAACTTTAATTATATAAAATTTCTTGTTCACACTATATAGAGAAATGGGTATATAGATAAGTCAATAAGGGAATAACATGATTATAAGCTATCTATATAAAGAAAGTGTATAGTTTCAAAAGAACATAACCTAAGAAGTAAGGAATATTCATCAAAGGGTTTATGTGGTAGGAATTTATATCCAAGGAAAACAATAATATAATACCAAATTATAAAATCAAAGGGTATAATGTACCTAACTTATATGAAATAAGTTTAAAGAATAAGCATAACTCAATTAATAAAAATTTAGTTATCAAAAATACTTAGTTCTGAGGAAACAACTAAATCAATATAAACTTGATTAAGGGAACATGATTTGGATATTAAATACCATGAATTAAAATAATTATTATAAAAATAAATCCATGTATAGAAAATACACCATAAAAAGTAATCATAGTGTATGAAAATGTATCATTTCTCAAGGAATTAAAATTAAGACCAAGATGACACTTATTGTTTTAGAAACATTGGAATCAAAACCACTTGAAAGATATTTATTGAAATTGAACATAAAATAACAATATTAAATGATAATTTATGAAATGTTATCTAAAATATGTAGTGTATGCACCACAAAAATTAAATTAGGTGCATAATACCAAGAATGTCTCAAAGAGAGGAATTTCAGATGAAAACCCTTACCTTAACCTGCTCTATTCTACAATAGCACCAAACATACTAAAAAATTAAGTTAATTTAATTAAATAAATTCCCAATAACATTATTAAAAAATATAAACATTTAGAATTTTCATTTATAATTATCCTATATATATATATATATTAGATAGTTTTTTCTTATTTTAAACATCGGGTGTAAGTATCTTTTATTGTTTCGAACTAGTTTCATAAAAGTCATGTTTGTATTTATTAGTTTTCTAAATTCCATAACTATGAGATTATATATGATTTTTTAATAGATGTTACAATATAGTTTATAAAGTTATAATTTCATTTCATGTCAATTTTTGTTGTGAACCATGAAGAAGAAACCAGTGATGATCTTTTTTAAAGATTCTTAATGAATGAAAGGTGTTTTCTTAATTAATGAGTTAAATATTGATATAAACTTAAAAAACCAAAAAATATATTTACATATTTATATCATATTAAATCAGTAAATAATTTCTCAAAGTTATCCTTGACAAAAATAAATAGTATTGTTCAAGTATGTAGTTAAACCGACTCAAACAAGAATCTGCCATGATTAATGGATTATTATTAGATGATTTAGTTGTAATATAAATATAATAGAAGAGTAATGGTATTATTTAGGGTTTATTAGTTTTATATATCATAATTTTAAATATTTATAAAGATAATATAAATTATATAAATTTATTACTTAGAAAAAAATAGATCATTTGCCTCTTAGTTCGCTAGTTAAAATATTGAATTGACGATAATTGTTTAGTGATCATATCAATACTAAGATCTAAAAATTTTCATACCAGAACCTTAATGATTTTATAAAAATAATATTTCCTCATTAAACCATTCTAGTGACCATAAATTATGGGTGGTTATGAAAAATGAATTTTCTTTCTTGTGGTGTCAATAGTCTACATGTACGCATGAATGATGATTTTTTTTCTTAAAGGATGAGATAAATGAATATAAAATGATAATAACCTTAATATAGTAAAATAAATGTATATAAATGATACTAATATCATTATATTTGTGTGGATATAATAAATTTTAAAAAATATAAATGAGGATAAAAGGTAAGTAGACGATAATACTCACGTAGAAATTAAATTTTTTTTGGGAGTATCCTTGGAAATAAAGACCTTATGATAAATAATGGTGACTAAAATATTTTTAATGTGGGATAGGGTTATATGAAGATCAAATTGGAATAGTTTAAAGAGGAAATTTGAATGATATGGGAGTCAGGAAGTGGTGTAGATGTTACCCTTTTATAAGTGAGGAGAAGGTTAGTTTTGGGAGTAACCCTTACATTTTCAACAATGTAAGGTTACTATTTGATCGTCAACAGACAAAAAAATGAAAAAAAAGAGGTGTGGATAGTGATTTTATGTTTAAAATTACCTTAAAAACTCATTTTTGGAAAAAATTTGAGTTATTTATTGATTTATTTTTTAATTCTTATCTTTTACCCTAATTTACATTTACCTTAGTAATTAGTTTCTAACCTTAGTAATTAATTTTAATGAAAAATATTAATATTGAATCATTTAACTAATTAAATAAATATAATTTTAAATTTGAAAATAATTTTATCAAATAAAGATTTTAAAGGTTTGAAAAGTTAATTTTAAAATAAACACACTTAATCACGTGAAAACTGTTTTTAGAAAAATAACGTTTTTAAGCATTAAATTTACCTATAAGATAAAATTATCTTGGATACTAATTTTAATGAAATAAATTGATTTATTATAAAAAATAAAGGGTATTAGGATTTCAAGTAAATAAAAAACAAAATCTCCCATGAAAATAATGGATTTAAAGAAAATACTAAAAAGAGTTTTTTTATTAAGCTTTCATTTTAATTAATTCTATAAATGTTAGAAATACGATTTATAAACTCAAATAATATCTTAAAATTCATAATGTTAGTCAATATATACATATTCTATCACCTAAATATTTTTTTAATCTTATATATTATTCTTATATAATGATAAAGTCATAAAAATTGAAAGTGTCATGAAAATAGTATTTTTTTACTAAAAACAAACCTTTTCATAAAATGATTAAAAATCCATAATAAATCAATTTTGAAATAATGAATTTAAAAATTAAGTTCATTTTTATTAATTTAAAATTCTAAAATTTTTAATTTCAGTTTTTTAATAAAATCATAAAATATATTAAACACTATTTATATTTGAAAATGACATTTTCAAATATTTACTATTATTACTCTTATTTTATGTAATTTACCCACTCAATTGATGCTAAAAAAATTAATATGAAAACTAATTTATCATTAATCATATGTTTTTTAAAATTTCTATCATATAAAATGGAAATTTTTAGAAAAATACTTTTCTAAACAATAAGTGATCTTATTAGAAATTTTAAGTAAACTAATCAAATTTCATTAATATTAAAAGTAGCATTTATTTTTAATGAATATATAATTCATAAATCAGTTACTGTTATTCATTCCTTTTAATTCAACATATAGGTTTTAACAATAATACTTAAATATTTATATTTTATCTAAATATGTCGTGATTTTGTTTAAGTTTGGTATTGCATGTGGAGTAACTTGTCGAACACATTGACTTATTTATGGGTAATAATATATTAATATCTTTGGGTGTTACATTATGCCCTTCCCTAAAAAAATTTCCTCTTAATTTTAATTATTACAAATTGAAGAAAGTAGGTGTGGGTATTCTTAACAAATTCATCATTCAGGATATAGCCTCTAATATAAAATCTAGCTTACACTCATAGGTTATATAAAGTTACTTATCTTTCCTCAAATAACATTAATCATTCATAAAATCATATACTCAAGTATGTATATACCTTAATCATATATTCTCTAGAGTATAACTTTACCAAAACTACCTAATTTACCAAGTCACAAAACCACAGTGAAATTTCATACTCTTCTAAAAATTAATTTTATCTTTAATCGTCCAATGGTATTATTCGATACTTCATAACATCACACACTAGAAAATATATACCATAATCTCAAAAATGTTTTTAAATTCACCAAAAATATCATGAATTATAATTATTTACAAGGTTTTAAATGCTACATAAGTTAAATTTTTGAAATTATCCAACCCTAAATTATCTCCAAATTAAATATATACTAAACCTAAAACTTATCCATCCCCCGCACGTGTTTTATTAAGTAGTTATATCCAAAGATATGTGTTTTCTATAAAAAAAATCTCAAGGTTATTGATACTATTTAATATATTATTTAAAACCTTTAATGAAAAAATGTTTGAGAACAACCCTTATATGTTTCACATAATCCTCAACAATATTTAAAATATACCAAAATGTCATCAATAAATATAAATCCATAATAAAAATAGATAAGAGTATCAAGAATTAATTTTTATTATGATATTAATCTCACTACCTTAGGTAAGACTATAAAAATCACTTTTTCCATCATAATAAGAATATACTAAAATTCTTAACCATTTATGAATGCTCCCTTATTTGATTATAAGACATAGTTATTATTAGATAAATACCTTTCTTAGATTCATCTTTGTGATCAGGTCTAGACCAAATACTAAAACCAAAATGGTTGTGATAATATCCAAAATATGAATATGAAAACATAAATATAAATATTTCTTCCCTTATAACACCTTTGTTTTTAACATATGATACTTCTAAATTAACTTATGAATATATTTCTTCTATCATTGGTTATAAATGGCCATTTTTATATTAGGTTCTCTAACCATTTTATATAAATAATTATAAAATCTTTCATAATGATTTGTAAAGAAAATGTGATTAACTAAAGAATATCCCTTAGGAGTGACAATCTAGGTGTGCAGTTTGGTCTCCTTGTCATACACTGGGTAACAATCGAGTTAATACCCAATCCACACTTTTCGGGGTTATTAACCCTAGGTAAATCTATTATAGAGCTTGAATCTACTTATAGTATTTATAAAAGGATGTAATTTATAGGAAAACTATATACTAAATGATTTACCAAAAACTATAGGATGTCATCATATACAAAAACTTATACCTAGGATTTTCATTGAAATTATCTTATCCTAATCCATAAATAAAAGTACATTATTACCATATCATTAGATCATATTATATCCAAAAGGGTTATCTATACCATTGAAATTATGATCATCCTTGACTTATCTACCCCTAGTTTATCTTCAATAAACATCCTAATCTCCAAAGTTATTTAAACCTCTACTTTGATACCAATTGTGATGCCTTTTAATTTCAATCCTAGATCAAATTCCATAAACACATAATTTATAAAATCACTTTGATACCAGCTTTAAAATCCAATATATAACCATCCTTAATTACAAAATAAAAAATTATTAATGTATATATTATATTTTAAGGATCATTTTAGTTTTATAGATTTAGAGAATTATAAAAAAACATAAACTAAAAAAATTCATGTCAATATAAATAGTAGAAAATTTTATTTAGGGAATATAAATAACAAAAATAATAAATCCAAGTAGGTTCAGGGAGGTAAAAAATAATATAAACTATAGGATACATCCCTAACCATAACAATACACTAAGAAGGAATAGAGAATTGGATTGAAAAATAAATGAAGTGATCATTATAAGGACTCAAAGAAGAAAAATAGTTTTAAACCTTATTAACTTCATGTAAAGTGTGTATAACCTCCACCCAATAATTTAGAAGAAGTTTAATTCTCTATATATGGTATCTAATGATCCATGGAATAGATCCATGATTGTGAAGAGAGTTATTAATGATCTAGGATTCGGTTTCCACTGAATCTAGTTGAAGGTCCTTATATAAGAAGATATGAATTAAGAATTGCATTAGCCTCCACTAGTAGAGATTAACCATAATCATAGACATAATAGAAATATTCAATAACCAAACTCCTAGTGTCACATACCACACCACCTATCTATATGATCCCATTCATGAAAGATCCATCAATGTTAAGTTTTAGGCCCGTACTTAGAGGAGTCCATTTAACCCATCTTCTTTTTGAATATGTACTCTCAATGGAGGGGGGAAGTACTAATAGAAAAAAGAAATTTCAAAGAGGGATTCTTATCCATGTACTTTAGTAGGAGCCCAAGTTCCCTCGCCATGCTATGAGATCTTGCGATGAGAGCCATGTGTGAATTGAGAGTACCCTCATGGTGAGCCTTATTCCTAGTGCTCAAAATGCTCCAATAGTCTGCCTGCATAAGAGACACCCTTTATTTCTATTCTTTATTATTATCCCAAAATATAAGGAACCATTTATGAATAAACTCATTAATCATGTCATGATGAGGGTTGAAGCTGAAGCACTCCCCAATCTTCATCTACATTGTGCCCACCCACTCACCTTGGAAGAATAAATGGAATTTGGTTTCTTCCTTGAGATTTCTACAATAAGAGAACTTAAAAGTAAGATAAATACCTTTATTAATGACCTCTTTATCTATAGGGATGTAATAATCCCTAATACACCAGACCAATAAATATAATTTATCATTGATCTCTCAACAAAACTGATATATTTCTCAAATAATGGATATTATTTCCTCTATGTAAGAAACTAATTAATTCTTGAGGAGTCTTAAATGTATCCTATAAATTATTTCACACATTATATACTTCTATATATGTCATGTGCACTAATTTTCTTCATAACATATGGAAATAGAAACATAATAAGGAATGATCTCAAACGATTAATGAGATAAAACATACAACTAAGGTAATCATGGAATAAATATTATGAAAAGAGTAAGTAAACAACATAAAACCATAATAAATTGAAACTAATAGAATTATATAGCCATAAAAATTAATGAAAACATAGGTATCAATAATACTAATCTCATATTGGTGTAATTAATAATGTTGGACATCAAAAATTTGTTTTCAAGGCCATGTTCCAAGATATTTACTTATCATTGAGACCACAGTAAAGACATATTGTTGAATTGGGAATGCATAAACCAAATACCCAAACCTATTTTGTCCAATGAGACATATTGATTCATCGAGAGGCTATAGAATTCTAGCCTCCACCCATCACCTAATTAAGTCCAATGCATTCACCATAAGAGTCAACAATACTTTCATACCATTCCCTAAGGTACATTTGGCAGAATAAAAAGACATGGATATCTATATAATAAATAATATAGGATATAAATATGTGATCAAACCATGTTATCCATAAATAATCATTACCAACATCAATACATTTCCTAATGTTAATAAAATAGATAACATGATCATAACTCATCCTGATAAAGAAAGTGGATGGTCGAACAATAAATAGTCAACTATCCAGTAATTAGTCATATTGGAATAAAAATATATATTATTCCAATAATTTTTCCCATGTTAATAGAATAATATTTTTTCTAGGTAAATACCATCCAATTTGAATTATGAAAAATTTTATCTTCAAACCTATATGTAATGACTTCGGTTTTGTAATATTACACCTTTGAATATTTCTATGTATATATAGATTTTTCCTCAAATTTGGCACAGTGTTTGTGTGTTTCAGGACCCCAAAATCAATATATTACATATATTAATATATATTAAAGCACGTTCATGCATATTTTGATAATAAATGGTTTTCCCGTTGATTGGGAACTTGGATGGGAAATTTGAGATCATGGTTCTTTTTGGAATATGGGATTTACCCTAGGTGCAACATAAATTTTTCCAGTGTTAGACATTCTATGGAAGAAGTACATTGGTGTGTGTGTGTTAATTGAATTAATTTATTAATTTATTTTATTTATTTTATAGCACAAAACCTAGTCCTCCCTTATAAATACCCCATTATGGAGAATCCTCAAGGTTATTTGTATATCCCTAGGATATTATAGTGGAGAAGGGAGCATTCTTCATTTTCCTTAGAAGATCGAGTATTGAAAATGAATGGATTGAGTTGAATAATGTGATAGGAGGAGAATACAATGAAATCATCATATTCATCAATTGATAATTCATTCTCCATAAATGATCGATCCAAACTCAAGGTGGGACTCATTGTTTTTTTGGTTTCAAACACTTAATTTATTTGGAAAGGCATGTATTATTTATCTACTTTGGATTTTGGTGATCATAATTCTTCATATGATCCCAATTATTCATTTAATTATTGAATAATAATTTATCCCTTGTGATCATTTATTTATTCATCTACAAATGGAATCCAGCCTGAACAAAGGCCATGTTCCTTCCTCATGTTTGTGTTTTGTGGTTTTTCCCCTTGTTCTTTATGTGATCATCATCAATAATCCTTGGTCATTTTTTCAATGAATACCCAGGAACCAATCATTTTGAAACTGATATTTGGTGTAATGGTTAGTTTATATGGGTTTGGATTTGGGGTCGAGAGCATGATCAAGGTGTGTTGCAGTGTGATAGGAAGGATCGCATAGATCTAAGGAATATTGGGAGTTCTTTATTTGTGGGTTCTGGCATACAGAAGAGAGGCATGATGGGATTGCTTCGTGAATGAATTCAGGTGGACGGAGTCCATCCACCAATGAAGACAGGGTTCTGTCAACCCCAAATCCATGTTTTATGGTGAGATTCATGGTAGAAATGGTGTTGTAGTAATGGGAGAGTCGTGTGAAGATTTCCTTGATTTCTGTAAAATTCTGACTTATATGGAATGTAGTCTAGGAACACATGTCATGTATTCCCCTTGATGTGGTGGCTATAGTTTTGGGTGAAGATAACTATCACATTCTTTTTATGGACCATACACAATATGTGACCCAATGTTGGTGGATTAGTGTGTACCCTAGTGGTATATGGTCACAAAAAAAGCGAGGCACATGAGAATGGACAGAATACATGGGAATGACCATGTAATGAATCATGGTTAGGATACTTAGACATGGCCAATGTACTTGGGCATGGACAATATATATGGTAATTGGACAAGGTACATTGGCTTGGGCTGGAAGGACATGGGTAGGCCCTGAGTGGCCAAGAAATGATGCGTACAACCTGTACACATCATGTAGTCCCATTTGGACATCTAATCCATATACAAGTGAGGACACAATCAGTTTTCCATGTGAGGTCACATGCCATGTGACCCTAGGTTCATATCGTGTACCTTCCTCAAATACATCCACCTCGTGTATATCCTTCTTTTAGACTCAGATTTGGACCTGTGAGTAGCCTTTCTTGATTATTTTTCCACATAGAACATGATGGTGGCCTTTGTTTTGGAATCAAAGATATTAAACTAAGTGATAAAATCATGAAACTTCTTTCACTAATGCTTGGTTTATGGAAGTGATTGGGCCAGGTTATCAGAGAGATGTCGGGGTTGGACACTCCCCTGTAACACTGGGGCATGTGTCCCCCATACACTTTACATAGGTAAATTTGGTACCCCCCCCCCCCTAATAATATAGAATGGTGTGGTCCCTCTATATACAAATTTTAACTCTCGTGTCTTTGATCTCTGTTAGTTAGAAGTTCCTCCATCCCTTATTTGTGGAGCGCAATAGCATGTAGCATACCCATCCAATCATATTCTTGTGAAGTTGTGCATGGTTTTGGGAATTGGAGATGTATTCTTGGTTTTACAAGTTGACTCATCATTCTTGGTTGGGATAAGGAGATGGAGATCCCCTTTCTCTCTTTCTAGAGTTTCTTTATAAACATATATGTATTTGTTTTTTGTTTCCCTATTGCTTATGGGTTGAGATGAATTTTGTGTCTTTATATTTATCCCTTATTATTTTTTGGACATCCTACTGGGTATGTATATACTCACCCTTGGATGGGATTCACCCAAACGTGTAGTGTCTTATATAGATAATAGATAGATCATAATTTAACTTAGTGGATCTTGTTTTAGAGGAGAATATTTATACCTAGAAGAGCTGAATATGTTTGGTTTTTTACCTTAGATGTTGTGAGTCATTATCTCTTTAGTATATTTTTTTCATTTTTTGTCAGGTTTAGATCTTATTTCAGGTTGTTTGTCTATTTTTTTCCCTATTACTTTACTATTACACTAGTTTACTTTTATACCTTCCTATTTTTTTTCATTCATGGTTTACCCAATAAATATTCAGTATTTTATATTATATTGACACTATTTCACGGATTTTGTTTTGTGCATTCATGCAGGATCATAGGATAAGGCATCCTGTTTCAATATTTCCTACTCAATTCTTGTCCTCGATCACTAGCCTATTGGAGGTGAGCATGGGGTTTCCACACTCATCTTATCATCAGCCAGGCAGGCCTCAATGGGTCGACTAATGATAGATTAGTATCAAAGGTGGTATTTCCCCTAGTTTGGTGTTTAGAGTTTGACCTTATTGTATTGATTGGTTTAGGAACATAAGGAAATGGTGTATGAGTGTATCGAGTATGTATTTTAAGCTAGGTAACCCAATATTAGTGTAGTAGTTGATGTATCTATTCACCAAGACTCTAACTACTTAGTTATTGACCTAAAATACCAAGACACTAGTTGTGGGGAACAAGGGTACATGCATCATATAGGATTATGTATTTTGGATTTCATGTCCTTCTTAAGTAATCACCCCACATATGTTCATCTAACCAGGGTATGTTATAATATATTTTAGGATACCTCTATGATGATATCCAGTTTCGATGTTGATATGGGATCATAATGATGATTAGTTGAGTGATGAGGGCTTACTTTTGGAACATTCCCATGAGGTGTTATGTCCAAGTGGGAATAGAGAAGTGCCACCACCTATTTATTATCAGATAGTTCTAATAGTTCAAGATGATGATGTACAAAGGCTCAGTACGTTACACTAGTTCTAGTAATAGAGACTATCGAGGTTTCACAACAAGCTAGAACCTCATGTAGAATACGATTGGATTGAGTCAGTTATTTGACTTTTCAAGCTTCTTTGGACCCCAGTTGGTCATATGGTTGTTTTGGAAGACAGTCTTCTTCATTAAGTGGCAAGGAACTGGTGGAGTATTATCATGCATACTCATGATGAGACGATGCTCACATGGTTAGAATTCTGTCATCTATTCCATTATGAGTATGACCTTTTTCTTGAGATCTAGATGAATTCAGGAGATTCTTGAGCTACAAAATGGCTATATAATAGTTTCATAGTATGTTTTGAGGTTTAAAAACCTCATGCATCACTCCCTTGATATGGTGTGAGATGGTTTATTCCAGGTATGGAAGTTTAAGTAGGGACTTTACATAGAAATTGTTTCCAATGTAGTCTCCTTGTGAATTCTTACTTATGATGGAGTGCTAGAGTCGGCTCTTGTTACAGAGTTCTTCCTAGTAGAGGAATTCCAGGTGGCTAGAGCCGGAAGTAGTATTCATCAGGATAAGATTTCAATAGTAGCTATAAGGTGATAGACATCAGGGTCTTGGAATAGAAGTCATACCCATGTCTGGACCTAGACATGTGGATATGTGGTGTAGGGATCACAAAAAAAATCTAGTCTTATGGGAGAGGGGTGATGTTATTATTGTGATGTGTGGGGTCACATGTCTCGTTGATTCTTGATTTGAAATGATAATGAGGGTAGGTAGATAGTTCATAGACTTTTATAACAGTGGTAGCATCATGATAAGGGATCCCTTGGGTGTGGTCAGGGAAACCGCATACAGGTGGTACTGATAAAGGAGCAGATGGATCTTCATATAGAGAAGCTTTTGGTGGAGGGAAATGATATGAGATACTTCCACCGCCACCACCTGGCATCCCACACCAGGCTAAGAGTGCTAGTGATCGAGTTCATGGGAAGCTTTAGGATGTGGATGGATATGACTAGGATGATAATGAGATGATTTGAGGTATGATTTGTGCCTTTTTTACTCTTTATATAGTACTTTTAAAAAAACATGCATGAGTCATTCATTTATCTCTATATCCCTCATGAGAGAGCTAAATATTTCCATTGATAATTTATCCTAGAATTTATTCCTATAGGTTCCTATGGGGAGAGATTCTTCTATATCGTGCATATTCCAGTAGTGCGAGTTGTCGTCAATTGAGAGAGTTTTTCATGGGGCCTCTTGGTCATCGCGATGAAACCTTATGACTTTATCTTAGAGATGGAATAGTTTTACATGGTGAATTCCTAGATTTAATTTCATTACAAAAGAGTTAGATTATTTTGTATAGATTGAATGAGATTATTATTTGTGGGTGAGAGATATCTAATGGAATATCAAGCGAGTCTTGCAAGAAGGAACCTACAACCCATCACCCCTCAGTTGGTGAGCTTATACCTTGGTGTAGTGGACTCTTCATACATCTATCCTCTATTGGTAGTTAAAGATTATATATACATATTTATTAAAGTGTATCGAGACTACCACTAATGATGGAGATGCACTTATACATTAAATTTCACCCCATGAACACACCAATATCTTATGCGGCATATTGGATGACCCCTGTCAAGTTATGTGAGTTGAGGGTGTAGTTGAAGGACCTTTGAGAGAAATGTTTTTTAGACTAGGTGTGTCCCCTTGGGAACCTTTAGTTTTTTTCTATAAAAATTTGGATAGGATTTAGATTCTTTATATTGACTATCATCACCTGAATTAGGTAAAAATAAAGAATAATAACTGCTTGTTGAGGATTAATGAACTTTTAGACCATTTTAGATTTGTGTTTTGGTTCTCCAAGATCAATCTCAAGTCTATCTAACATTAGTTTAGGGTTATAGAGGATGATATCCCGAAGATGGAATTCACATATTTCTATAGACACTATGAGTTCTTGGTGATTCTTTTCGGTGTGATGAATTCCCCAGTGATGTCCATGGATCTTATGAACAAGATCTTCCAACCATATTTGGACTGATTTGTAGTTTTATTTATCGATGAAATGCTTATTTACTCTAAATCATATGATAATTCTGTAGACCATTAGAGGATGGTCTTAGAATTACCTCAGCATAACAATCTTTAAGGTAGGCTCTCAAAGTGTCTTTTTTGGATTTGTGAGGTTCAGTTTCTAAGGAATGTCATCTTTGATTATGGTTTATATATGGACATCATCCTTATAGTCTCTGTATCCCAATGGAGCCTCCCTAAAACACTATAAGGTTCTATGTGACTAGATATCCTCTATAGATGTTCTATATTAATTTTCTGAAGGAAAGGAGAATTTCATACTTTTTTAGGGATGGAAAGTTGTTCCAGTCACATTTTACAGGGAGGTATTGATGGATTTTCACCCTTATCCCTTGGTTGTACATATCAAAGTGTAAAATATGTAAAGGTAATTTCATAGTTAATTTTGGTGGGTTGTAATACGGTGGAACTTTTCCAAGTTCATCACTAAGTGTCACACCTATTAGTAGGTAAAGGATGAACATCAAGTTCTAGTAGGTTTGACTCTACCCCTAGAGATCCAAAATGGATATGGGATAGTATATCGATGGATTTTTTTATGGGGACTCCATGAATAGGGATAGTAAATGATCTTATATAGTGATTTTTTTATTGGCTTAAAAAATTATCACACTTTCTATCCAACAGTGAGTAGAGTTTGGATAAGATCTTGGGATAGTTGTGCATGTGTGTGATCCTCTGGCTACATGGGGTACCCATGATGATCATCTCTCACCATGATTCTTGGTTCACATCACATTTGTGGAGAATTCTGTAAGAGGATTTGATAGATAATTGAATTTGTTTTCAAACACTTTCATGGAAAAAAGTGAGAAACCAATCATCAACCACAATAAGAGAGATCATAGCCATTAAAGCACAATTTAATCCTACCAGAAATCATTTCCCTAAACAATTTCCAAGAGATAGAGGTTACCTGAGTGCTTGGATATTCCTTTAACAACTATTCAAAATAAGATTTCATCTTATCCTAGGTATGGATATACTCTTCAATTTTGATCATCTAATTATTAAATCTCCCAACCAGAATCAGGTCCTTATTATCAATTCATGTGTATTTCTCCTCAGTTAAATCCATTTGTATTAACCTACCCATCATTTTGGCTGCTTCAACTTCAGTGTAATTGAGTAACAGGACCTTCTCAACCATTTTTTCTTCTGAACTCATAATCAGATCCAAGTTTGGGTCACCCAAACCTCCTGATTGACGTTGAAAAATGACCTCACCATCCCTCTTCTTGTCATTTTCCTTTTTGGCTGACCGAGCCACCATAGGAGGTGGTAGAGAGGGGTAGTATTTCCTACCCTTCCTCCTCCTGGTACCCCTATTACCCATCAGGCTTGAATCTTCACCTGCAGAAACATTGAAAACAAGATCATTGGACACTTCCACATGAGCTCCATCATATGAGACTGCCTGGTCGAGTCCCAATCCTTCCATTTCAAGACCATCAAAGTTATTCTTAAGCTAAATTGGGGATCGATTTCTTGAATAAGGACCCCCTGAATTACCAGTATGGACCTCCACAACTCTGGTACGTCCCTTCCTACCTGATTGTAACCTCTCATTTCTCTAACTAACCATTGTCGCATATGAAATAGTAGCAATGTCCTCTTATCCACTCACCACCTACACCATAGCAGTAACACTCACATTTGTTCTCTGGTCACAAGGGTCAGACTCTTTTTGGCCAGAGCTCATACACCCTCTGGTATAGGCACTACTAGGATCACAAATACTGGAAGGTCCAGTCAAATCCTTCCTCAACCTACAAAAGATCTTATAAACCTTTGGGTTTTTCTGAATTGCCACTACTTGTTTCCCGTTATCAACATCCCTTATCCTCATGTTAACCTCTAGGACACTATCCTAATGATCCACTGCCAATGATTTCTCATTCCCAAGTTGTGACGAATGATTCACCCCACCCCCTAGAGGATGAATATCCTAGTCACTTTCTTCCTTACTAGATTTCGTTTATTCAAATAGGCCATCTCCATCATATGGATCTGTCTCTATCCCACTATGATGGTCGTTCTTAGCCAGCAATTGAGACCCCCATCGACAAAGCTCCCTCACGTGACCCAAGCACTTACAGACATCACAAAATTCGATCCAGGATTCGTAGACCACTTGTTTCTTATAGTGGTACTCCTCACCAACTATAATCAAAATATATTCGAATGGTACTCTTGATACGTCCATTTCCACACAACCTTGTGGATTCCCCTGATGAAAAAGGGTCTTTGTGTGTCGATCTAAACCCATAAACCAACCAATAAGATTCTTGATCATTCTAATAATAGCAGGATTTTGAAACGGTAGGGGGTATTGGGAAAGCTCACCCAAATTTCCATTAAAGGCTGATCATGCATCATATGAAAATCAAAGGACCATATAAATAAGAAAAACTATAATCCATTGAATTTGGGGGGTGCATTAGACCACACTTTGATTAGTTATGACTCAGATCCAAAAAGAATCATTATATAGAGATTGTCTAGTAGTCCCACTGTCACCCTCTCCAGTAAATTCTAGGAATCAAAGACATACAAGTCAAATGAATCAAATGAAGGGCGGTGATACTTAAACTGAGAAACAAAGGTAATATTCAGAAGATATGAAGATTATGAGAACTCCGCAGTCAAGATCAGGAAATTAGGGAAACCATCCAGAGAATTCTGCACCTTTGGGAAAAGTGAGGTGTGAGGAAACTGAGGAGGGAGGGCAGGGTTCGTGAAGGGGAGGAAGGAGGCAGCCGCTCCTTTAATGGACAGTGGGGGTCCCTCTCCCACCAGTGGGAGAGGGACCGGTGCAGAGGCCACCACTGTCACAATGAGGAAAACCAAGCGAAGTATCTAGGTTTGGGAAGATGTGCTAAGAGCCTATGTGTTGGACTTCAGTTGAATCTGGGACGATCACTTTCCATTAGTAGAGTTCACTTATAATAATAACTATCACACTATTATCTTCATGGAACCTTTTTATAAACTATATAGAAGACCCTATAGGTCATCCATATGCTATAAAATTATTGGAAAGACATCTCTTGTTAGGCTATAGATGATGCAGGTGATGACCAAGAAGGTTTAAGTGAACCTCAATAATATGAGTATAGCCCAATGTCAATATAAATCTTATACAGATTGACGTCACAAGACTTTGGATTTCAATAAGGGAGACCATGTTTTCTTGATAGTCACCCCACAATAGGATTATTGATATTTGGATGGGGGAGCAAGCTATCCCTGAGTTTTATCAAGCTATTCAAGATCCATTAATGGGTTAGTGAGTTTGCATACCGCTAGGCCTTACCCCCTCAGTGGGACCGAGTGTATAACATATTCCATGTTTCATAGCTAAGTAGATACATGAATAACCCTATGAATGTTATTTAATGGGGATATTTGGAAATAAAGGATGGATCCACCATTTTTTAGTACCAGTTAGTGATCGAGGACGATAGGAAAGGACCCCTCATGGATGGACCATCTCTTTAGTTCAACTATTTTTTGAAATATGGGAGCATGAAGGAGAGATATTGGGAGTGTGATAGTCATATGCAGACTCAGTACCCCCACCTTTTATGTACATTTGTCTTTTTTGGGGTGAAAATCCTTGAAGGAGGGAACAATGTAATGACTCTGGTTTTTTAAGATTAGTCCCTTGAATATTTCTATATATGTCTCTGGATTTTTCCTCAGAGTCAATGTGGGGTTTGGGTATCGTAGGACCCCAAAATTAATATATTAAGAATATTAATATATATTAAATCATTCACAAACATCTTTTGAGAATAATAGTTTTTCTAATGATTGAGACCTAGAATGGGAAATCTGAGAGCGTAGTTGTTTCCAAAACATGAGTTTACCCTAGGAATAACATAAAGTTAGTTAGAATTACATGTTCCATGGAAGATGGTCTTTGTTAAGTGCATTAAGTGAATTAATTAGTTTATTTAATTAATTTATTTAATATCCAAAAACCTAATTCTCCCTTATAAATCTTCCATTATGGAAAATCCCTAGGGTTATCTACATAAACCTAGTATATTAGAGAGTATTAGGGAGCGTTCTTTATTGTAGTTGGTGGGTTGAGGATCGATGATGAATGGATCGAGGTGAACCATGTGATGGATGGAGAACATAGTAGAATCATCATCTTCACCACATAAGAATTTATTGTTGACCAAATATTGATCTAAACTCGAGGTAGGAATTTTTATTTTTTGGTTTTACACCATTTTGTATTTGAAAAATCATGGATTATTTATCTACTTTGGTTTCTGGTGATCATTGTTCTTCATATGAGCCTGATTATTTATTTATTTTTTGAATAATTATTTATCCCTTGTGATCATAAATTTTTTTCTCTATGAATGGAATATAACCTAAAAATGGACATGTTCATTCCTCAAAAAAAAAATATGCGATTTTATCCCCTTGTTCTTCATATAGTCGTCGTCGGTAATCCTTGGTTGGCGATTCAATGAATACCCAAGAACCGAATATTGTGCAACCATTGTTTGGTGTGATAGTTCATTTCCATGGGTTTGGATTTGGTATCGAGATCATGATTTAGCTACATTGGGATGTTATGAGTGATATCAGATAGATTGAAGGATAATCAAGAGTAATTTATTCATGGGTTTTGCATATAGAGGATTGACACAATTGGATTGCTTCGTGAGTGGATTGAGGTGGCTGGAATCTAGCCACTGATGATGAATGGGTTCGGTAAACCCTAGATCTACATTATATGTAAATATTTATGTTGGAAATGATAGTGGTGATGGCTTAGGTGACACATATGAATCATTCTTTAATTTTTATAAAATGTTGACAAAATGGTGTGTAGTCCGGGAACACACGCCGTGTAGTCCCCTGACAACAGTGGATAAGTTTTTTGGTTAAGATAAGTATCACACACCGTGTATATCCTGTACACACCATGTGACCCAATACAGGAAGCTTGACATGTACAGTAGTGGTACATGGTAATAGTCATGGCCTGGGTTCCAAGACACAGCCAGTGTACACGGACATGGCCAGTGTACATGATAATGGGCTGAAGTATATGGGCATGGTCCATAAGGACACAGGTACGTTCCAAGCATCCAAGACATGTAATTTTCTACCTATACATGCCTTATTGTACCACATTAATGGAAAATCCATGTGTGAGTGGGGATATATCTAGGTGTCTAGGAGAGTTCACACAGCACGTGACACTAGGTTCATATCATATACCTTCCTTAGGTACTTCCACCTTATATATATCCTTCTTCTAGACTCAAATTTGTGTCTGTGATTATCCTATATAGAGTAGTTTTCTATGTATAAAATGAATGTGGTCTTCATTTTTTTCACCAGAGATATGGTATGTGGTTTTATGAGTGTGACACTTTTTTTAGAGATACTTGGATGATGGTAGTGATCGGGTCAGGTTATCATATAGAATTTGGGGTTTTCATTTCCCCTATCACACCATTGCATGGGTCCCCCATAATCTTTAAATAGGTAGAGTCAGTACTCCTCCCTAATAAAGTAGGGAAAGGGTCCTATATCTATAAATTGGTACTCCCCCATCTTCATGCTCCTTCGGTGATCAGGCCCTCCACAGGAGTTAGTGTTACCATAGTTATGGAGAAAAATAGTGAGAATTAGCCCCCTCTACTAAGATTCTTGTGAAGTTGTGCATGGTTCTAGGCATCAGAGATGGACTCTTGGAGTTCAATTTTGATTCATCATTCTTATTTGGGTTATGGAGATTTTATTTCTCTCTCACATGGGTTTCTTTATGAGCATATATATATCGAGTTTTAGTTTCCAACTTGATTATAGGTTGAACTAACTATTGTATCTATATATTTCTCCATTTTTGTGGCATCCTACTTGATAAGTATATACTCACCCATATATGAGATTCACTCGTATGTGTTGTGACATATGCAGATAACAAATAGATCAGTGGTGACCTTGGTGGACCAGGTTTCAAAGGATAATAGATATACGTAGAAGAGCTAACTGTGTTTAGTAGTCATCCTTGGAGATTGTCAGTTGGGCTCTCTTTTACCTCCCTTTTTCCAATTATTATATGGTCGGGACCTTATTTCTGGTTGGTCAAGTATTTTTTCATATATTACTTTCATACTATGTTTCATTACTTTGATGCTTTTATAGAGTTTGTTTCATGCATGGGTTATGATGCATATAGATTTATCAAACATTTTTATAATTTTCTAACTTATTTTTAATTAAATAGTATAACTGTTTTTTTATTTTTAGTCTATTTTCAAAGTTTTTAATGAATTTTTTTATTTTTAAAATTTTAGTTTATCATATAATTTTTTGTGATTTATTTGTTTTATTAGTTTATATTAATTTTATTTATAATATTTAACACTATATTATTAGTTTTAGTAGTTTAATTAATATGAGTATATTATTAATTCATTAATATTTATTTATATATATATTAATTTTTTTTATTGGTATTATATATTATTGTATATCATTATAAATATTAGTGGTATTAATATTATTATTTTATTAATATTATTATTATAATATTAGATTAATATTTAATAGTGTTACTATTATTATGTATATAAATAATAGTTTTATATAATTACTAATTTTATTATGTTAATATAATAAATTATATATACACACATGTAAATATATATTTATATATTTATATAAATTTATGTTTTAATTATATTTTTTTCTATAAGTAGTATAATTTATTTATAACTTTCATTCTAGTATAATATAATTCAAATTCTATGTTGCCATCTCCTTGTATGGAGTATGTTTGAACTCTCGTATTTTAATAATCACAAACCATGATTCTTTTAGTACTAATGATTCACATGTTGTATAATATAATTTTATATAGTGAGACCATTTTTAGGATAATTTTGCTAAGTATTATGGTGATTCAATGCTAGCCAAGAGTCACTACCAAGACTTGTTATCGTTAGATAAGAGATACCACTAAGACGAGTCACTTCCAGCAAATTCACCACTAGGATTGTTACCACCATAGGAGCTACCACCAGAAGAGTTACCATATGGATGAGCTATCACCATAATCTGATTCACCATCACCACCAGTTTGAGATACTTCCAGATGCTGAGTCACCACCAATATCTTTCTACCATTGTTATCTGAGAACTTTTTCATCAACGACTCAATGGATATTTATATTCTTGGATAATTTGACCAAGTCTTCAAGACTTGGTAAAGTTCAATCCAAAGATTATGGATCTCCTCCAACTGATGCTTCTATATATACAAAAAGTATATCTATCTTCTTGTACATGATACATATGACACCTATAATGTTTACTAACATATCTAAATGTGTGTGATTGGATATATGAATCCTCATGAGCTTATTAATTCATGTTATGTGAAGATCAACGACACATAATCATAGAATCCATTACAGAGATTTATTGAGACACTGACAGAGATAAACTAAAACATTCCTATAGATTTTATATGATTCTCTATTCTACTATAATTTTCCAGAATAAAGCTCAAAAACCTCACCAACACTGATTTGAGAAATTTTAACATTCCAAGAATACCAAAATGAGAATCTCTATATCCTTTATTTCTCCTACTGTTTAGTGTTTCTCTCTTGAGAAGTGTTTTGTTACTCTGTAATAAAACACACACTATCTCCTGCACCTAACTAGAGAATACATGTTATTCTCTCTTTTCATTACATATGTCTTCCCACAGTGTTTTTGGAAGAGGTCCTTGTGTGACCTTTTCTATCTTTACATCCTACAAATAACTATGTAAGTGGTTGTTTAGCCTAGACATCTTGTAACTATTGATTGTTTACCTAGTCCAGGTTGTGGATTTATTTTATTATTATTATAATCTGCTTAACGGTAGATAATTTCCAATTGGAGGGGATTAAGTCTCATCTTAATACTAAGCCTCTTGTTTATTATGTTGTGTTATTATGTTTTATTTTGTTTTTAAAACCAATATTGTTTTTAATTTATAAACAAAACTGTTAATTTGATAATTAATCTTAACTAGTGTTTATATTTGTTTTTTTGTCAAAGTAAATTGATTTCAAAAGCTAAGGTAATCCTGAACATTATTTTAGCCGAGACTTAATCACTCTTTGAATAATATTTTAAAAGGACATATCTTATATATATCTTCTATTTTAATTAACTAAGCAGTTTGTTTTATTAAGGGGTTTTCTTTAAACTTAATCTTTAACAGATTTTTTTATTGGGATCACAATTCTCCCCCCATCTTGAGTTACTCACTCTGACCAACATTTTTTATCATAGGGTTGTTAAAATTAAACATTTTCAACTTTGATTTTAGTTGTATTCTAAAGACCTCAAATTTCTATCAATTTTAAATTTTAGTTCTTTATGGATAATAGGAAAGAAATATCTACTACCAACATACATTATTTTAATGGTACAAATTATTCTCAATGTAAAATCAAAATGAAAATGCATTTAGAAAGTATAGGTTTTGACATTTGGACTATAATAAAAGATCAATATGATATACAACAAACTGCAAGAATTACTTAGAGTGATGGTACAAAATTTTCTTACAATAATAATTGTAAAGCTATGAATGATTTTTTCTATTCCTTGGGGGATGATTAATTTAATTTAATATCTACTTGAGAATTTTATTTTGAAATATGGGATACCTTATCAATTTCACATGAAGGAATATAAAATGTCAAAGAAATGATATTAAATACATACACAATAAAGTATGATAATTTTAAAATGAAATATAATGAACCTATTTCGATATGTATCTTAGGTTCAATGAAATATTGAATACCATGAATTCACTAGTAAAACAAGTGACAGACAAATATCAAGTGATGATATTTCTTAGATTCTTACCAGACAGGTGGAGAGGAACATCTGTGTCAATTTGATAATCTATTTATGTAAGTAAATTACCTACCAAGGAATTTATAGGAAATATGATGACGTATGAAGAAGATACAAAATTCAAAAAAATAGATCAATGAATATAAACCGAAAAAATCATTAGCCTTAAAGACTACTACCCACAAACAAAGAGAAAATGTACAAACTAAAGTTACCGGTGAAGAAGAATCTCTTGATGATAGTGATGAAGAGATGGCACATATGTCCAGACAATTCAATAAATTCTATGGGAAAAATAATTTCTTTAAGAATTATAATTTCAAAAGAAATTATGACAAAAAATAAAGTGTAAAAAGGATTGGAAAAAAGGAAGACACTCAAAATGGAATCACCTACTATGAATGTAAGTGGAAAGGAAACATTAAAGATTATTGTCTAAAATTAAAATATAAAAAGAATTATGAGGATAAGGATAGAAGATACAAGAGAGCCATGAAAGCAACATGGAGTGCCTCCAAATATATCTTTAGTGATTTAGACACTAATCAAGAAGATAATTTTGATAGGGAAAATATGTGATTTGTGGCAAGAACATCATAGGTAAAAATATACTTCATGCTTCTCCAACTTATATTTCAAAATTTTATAAAAATTAAGAAAATTATGATAATGATTAAATCATGATCAGTAAAGATATTTACGATTACTATAACATGCTGGAAGATACCTTTCATGAGATTAAAGATAAATATAAGTTACTTAATTAATAGCATGATTTGTCAGTAAATTTTAAAACCAATATTACTATTGAAAAGGAGAAAATGATCAATTATTTAAAGAGAAAAATGAATTGAAATTGTCAAATGAACAGCTAAATAAAGACATAGAAAGGTTTACCAATGGTAATAAAACTTTAACTCAAATACTATGAAATAAAGTTACTTACAAGTATACAATTGGAATAGGTTATCAACGAGGACAGAGAAAAATTACAAAAACCATATTTACATCAAGTACCAGATCTGAAAATCCATATTATTCTAATACATACTCAATTGGACCTAATAAAGTATTTATTTCTATAATACTACAATCTGTTAATAAGAAAACCATTAGACAATTATGGGTACCAAAATCTCTTATTACTAACATAACTGGACCCAAGAGGATTCGGGTACCGAAATTATTTTTGGCATAAACATTGTTTTATAGGAAACATGTTTGAACATCTCTATATTAATCCTATGGTATCGGGATGGTGCATGTTCCAAACATATTTTTGGTGAGTATTCAAAATTCAATAATTTGATCAAAGTTAAAGGTGGTAATGTCACTTTTGGTGATAATGAAAAATGGAAAATCATCATCCATGTCAAAATTGGTAATTCTAATTCAATATTAATTTCTAAAGTATTGTATTTAGATGGTTTAAAATATAATCTTCCTATTATTTCTCAATTATGTGATGATGTATTTTATGTAAAATTTGAAAAAAAAAATCTCTCATGTTTTTTATGATAAAAATGATAAATGATAATATTTATTCTATTGATTTAAATTCTTCATCTTCTAAAAAAATTTCTTGCTTAAGTGCCTTTCACAATGAATCTTGGATTTGGAATAGGAGATTAGGCCATTGAAATATTTATTCACTTAGAAAGATAACTATGAAAGGATTAGTTAGAGATCTACCAATTCATGAATTCTCAAATGATAGAGTTTTAATCCCTATCAAAAAAGGATAATTTATAAGATTTATTTTAAATCCATGAAAGAAGTTTCAACCTCTCGGTCTCTAGAGTAAGTTCATATGTACCTCTTTAGATCTTCTAGATTTTCTTGTATAAATGGAAAACATTATGTCTAGGTTCTTGTAGATGGATTCTCTAGATACACTTGGGTATATATTTAAGCTCAAAAAATTGAATCATGTTCTTACTTTATTAAGTATTCCAAACATGTAGAAAACCTTAGTGGACTTTGGATCAATATGGTCGAGAATTTGAATATCAAGACTTTGCATCATTTTGTTCTCAAAATGGCTATGATCATAACTTTTTTGCTCCTAGGATACCACAGAAAAATGGTATGGTTGAAAGAATAAATGGGACTCTTCATTAGATACCTAAAATATTCCAAACAAGTATGACTTAGCTATTTACTTTTGGGATGAGGTTTTAAATACATCTTGTTATACTATAAAAAAGATATTAATTAGACCTCTGTTGAAAATAACACCTTATGAGTTATGGAATAATAGACAACCAAAGGTTAATTACATTACAGTTTTTGGTTTCCAAGTTTTTATTCTAAATACAAAGGATAGTTTGGAAAAAATTTCTTCCAAGAATGATGAAGTAATTTTCCTTGGGTATTCAACTTATATTAAAGAATATAGAGTGTTTAATAAGAGATCCAAAATAATAGAATAATATATTCACATAAAATGTGATGAAACGGATCCCAATGAACCTAATAATATCTTCAAAAGCCTTGAGGATTATATTTTAACTCTAAATATAAATTTTAAACCTTCTAAAAGATATGTTAAACAAGCATATAGTTCACCAAATAAACATACATAACCCGAACCAGAATAAAATCTTAATACATCCAACCCTTCTTTTCAAATACCTATTAGGAATCATAGAAAACACCCTTTAGATGTAGTTATATGAAACCTAGATATAGGTATATGGACTAGAGATTCTCTTAGGAATCAAATTGAACACCAAGCCTTCTTATCCCAGCTTAAACCTAAGAACATTAATGATTCCATCAATCATGAATTCTAGGTAATATCAATGCAAGAAGAACTTAATCAATTTGTAAGAAACAATGTTTGGGAATTTATTGATAAACCTAAACACACCATAACTATTATCACTAAGTGGGTATTTCGAAATAAGGATGGCGATTCAGGAAATATATTAAGAAACAAATCCATACTAGTTTCATAAGGTTATAATCAATAAGAATGTATTGATTATGAAGAAAAAAATTCACCTATAGAAAGACTTGAATCCATTAGGATACTGCTTTCCTAGGAAACACATTTGGATTTAAAATTATATCAAATGGATGTTAAAATTATATTCTTAAATGTATTTATAATTAAGGGTGTTTTTGTTGAAAAAACCCTAGGATTTCAAAATCCATATTTTCAAAATTGTATTTTTAATCTAACAAAATATTTATATGGGTTAAAACAAGATCCAAGAGATTTGTATGATAGGATTACCTATTTTATTATTTCAAAAAAAATCAAAAGGTATAGCTGATCCAAATATTTTTAAAAAAATAATTTCAAAAAATGTTTTAATAGTAAAAATATATGTAGATGATATTATGTTTGGATCTACTAAAGATTCTATATGTAATGATTTCTAAAAACTAATGCAAAATGGATTTGAAATGAGTTTAATGGGTGAACCTAGATTCTTTCTAGGATTTGAAATTTTTCACAATAAAGAAAAACTTATCTTAAATTAAAGTAAATATACTAAATATATTCTAAAACTTTTTGGCTTAGTTAACACTAAAAGTAGTGATACTCCCATGAGTAACACCTATAAACTAGATCTTGATGAAGTTAGGAAATCAGTAGATCCAACTAGTTATAGAGGTATGATTGGAAGTCTTTTGTACTTAAATACTAGTTGTCCTGATATTATCTTTTGTGTGTGTATGTGTTCTCTCTTTCAAGAAAATCCAAAGGAGTCACATTTATTAGCAGTCAAAATATTTTTTAAATACCTAAAATATATAAACAATTTAGGATTATTCTATTCAAGAGGATATGCCTTTTATTTAGTACGTTATTCAGATGCTGATTTTTTTGGTTGTAAGTTAGAGAGAAAAATAACATCAAGAACGTGTAATATTTTAGTAAAATCTATAGTATCATGTTGTAGTAAGAAACAAAATTTTGTTGCACTATCCACTACTGAAGTAGAATTCATACTGCAGGAAGTTGTTGTGCACAAATATTTTGAATGAAATATAATTTAATAGACTTTGGATACAAATTTATACATGTTCCTATAAATTGTGATAACACAAGTGTGATAAATATTTCCAAAATTCCATTACATCACTCTAGAACAAAACACATTAATGTGAGACATCACTTTTTGAGATATCATTATCAAAAAAGGTTATATAACTTTAGAATTTATTGGAACTGAACATCATATTGTTGATATATTCATAAATACTTTGAATTATGAGAGATTAAACTATATCAAACATGAATTAGGAATGATAAATTTTGGATGATAAGTCACCATTGATGAGTCATTGTTGATAAGTCGCCATTGATGAGTTATTGTTGATAAGTCACTGTTGATGAGTCTCCATTGATAAGTCACCACTGATGAGTCATAATTGATAAGTCACCATTGATAATTCATTATTGATAAGTCATTGTTCCTTTTTATTACTATTGTTTTATTACTATTTCTATTCTTTTACCGATTAAATTTTTATTGTTTTAAATTTATTATTATTTATTTAGAATTTGTAAATGATAAAACTATTGAGATATAAAATTGATTCACTCCCCTAAAAATCCTTGATCTCCTGAACCCTTTCATTCCACTTGAACCGATCATATTTCTCCCTTGTTCCACATAAACCTTCAACTGATTCAAATGGCCCGTGTGAAGTGAGTAGCAGAGTCAAATCTGAAAGAGATAAGGAAACCCAATAAATGAAAAGTATATGCTAGTAGTTTGGAAATTGTTTCTCAAAACACGCATTTGAAAAAATGAGTTGTCGAAGAAGAAAAAGAAATTGATGCATAATGGCTTACATCTATCAATATGCTAGTATTGAAAGTTATAGAAGAACAGAAATTGATGAACTGGTTCACATCAAATCATCAAGTTTATTATCTGAGGTTAGTCTATGATTTCTACCAAAATGCTAAATTTATTTTCTAAAATAAACAGCATGTGATAAAAAGTTTCATTAATGTAGAATAGATTTATTTCTCTTCAAAGGAATGGGAATGATTCTTAAAAGTAAATCATAATGGATTATATGAGTAATTTTAATGTAGTATTCCATGTGATAGTGCAATATTCAAATATGAGGAGTCTCTCCTACAATTTATTGGAGATGGTACCCTAAGGAGACCTACTGATGCAGAACTTGATGGTGAATGTAAGCTGTTATTAAAGTTTGTGTAGCATGTTTTATGTCTTTAGAAAGGTTATTTTAATACCATATAATATCAGGATGTTTACTTTGTATATATGATTAAACAAGGTAAAATAATCAATCTATATATACTTTTGATAATTCATGTGTATGAGATGTGCAAGAAGAGCTCAAAATCAAACTCCTTAATATATTATAAGATTATATCTACCATCATAGATGATAAGGTATATTTTAATGAAGGATAATAAGCTGAAGATAAGTTTGGTGGTTTTTGTTTACCAAAGACCATTTTTAAAAGGGTTAAATTGAACTGGAATCCATGGAAGAAATGTTGGGTGAGAGATAATGACAAATTGTATAATGATTTCAACCCTATTGATTATTCATTAAGACCTATGGAAAAGGTAGATCCCGGTCTCGAGCCCAATGAGTCGGATGAATACTCCGATAAAGATAGTGGAAAAGTTGAACCACAAGTCGAAGAGGAATAAGAAGTTTTTTCGGTGGAAGTGGGGAGTGATCCATAGATTCCCAAACCTCCTATTAAATTTTCTAAAGAATCTGAAAGCTCACCAAGTTCTCTACCTACCCAAAAATCTCTTTTAGATGAAAATTATGATTTATAAATTAAAGTAACTAGAGAGTTTTGGTTTAAGTTATCTACCTTTAAACATTAAGTGACCATAATGGAAATGAAAATGGCAGTAATGAAAATTATTCAAAGGAAGAAAATGATGTGTAACGGCCCAATATTTAATCAGTGGAATTTATCACTTATTACAGTAATTTTATATAGTATAAATCCTATAAAATCGCTTATCAACCATAATAAAAACATTATAAATGAATAATTAATGAAATAATAATTATTTCTAGAAGATAAGGAACCAATACAAATGAAATAGTAACTTGACGTTAGGAAAAGTAATATGACCCTTATTAATAATAAACTAGCCAAATAAATAGTAACATCATCCATGAAATTATAAATAAAATTTAGGCATCATATAAATGAAATAATTCTTTAATTATATCATATTCTAACTAAATAAATTTTTTAAAAATTATTAATTAATTGTTGGTATTTTTTTAAGTCATAATTATTTAATTATAATTTTATAATTAATTTTATAATTTAAAATAAAATTAATTTTCATAAAATTTATTTATAAATTTATTTTTTTATGTCTCATTATTTTAATATAATTTTGTGAGACCTTAAATATTTTTTCAATCTGCTATAAAATCAGTTATAATTTTAAAATATGTATTTTCTATATAAATGATGATTTAATTTAAATTTTAAATTAATAAAATTTTTAAAATTATTTTCATAAAATTGAGTTCATTTTTTAATTCTACATGTCAAAAAAATTTAGGGTGAATTTTTGGGATTTTTCTGAAATACATGAATTTTTTATAAATAGTAAAATACGGTAACTTATGGGATATATACATTATAAGTTAAATTCACTATTCCTAACATCATGAAGGATGAAAACATCCAAATATAGAATTATACTTAATTATTTTATTATATTTTATGAAAATACTCAAACTATTCATGGCCTTGAGCCAAAATAATAAACTAATTATTAAAATATTTGCAAAACACCCCTCTCCTCCACTATAAATACCACCCCTCACCCCCTCTTCTCCTCAAACCTCTCCAGATTTAATCCTATCCTAAATTACACACAACACTCTTTCCTAGTCCCTCCCCCTCTTACATTATCTCTTGGTCTCATCAAAATACCAAGCCTAGGTTCCTTAAGGAGGATCTCAATAGAATAATTCAAGAGGTAAATCCTCTCTCTTTTTTCTTTTAATTTCCTTTCAATTACATTTCTTGTATTATTCTCTCCTAAAATTCCTTTATCCAAATGGAATTATAACTTTAGTAATTTAAATATAATATAATTAAATCATGTTAATAGAATATCCATCAATAAACCCCCCCTCTCTATCTTTTATTATAAAAATGAAATTGTCGCATGTGAAGTGTCAATTTACCGACATCGTGGGTGATGCACTTTAATTTTCCTTAAAAACCTTCAATTATGATAAGAAACCCATTAATTTTTTAAAAAAATTGTATTTTATAAACATTTTTATATTTTTTATGTAACTTATGTATATAATACTAAATTATAAAAGAAAACGAGTTCACTGTGATCGAAAAACCACCAAAATTAACATAAAATGATCATCATTAACATTTATCTAATGGTTAATCCTCATGGTATATAAAAAATTATTTGTAATATAATTTAATTTTATTAAGGATCATTGATAATAATTCTGTATATTTATCATCATTTTAAAGGAATATCCATTCATGTATACAAATGAACCGATCATGAAAACTGTGAAAACGAACACTCCCGAATGATGAAATTAAACTCTATAACTCTTCCAAAGTCCCATAAAAAATCTTAATAAAATAATAATGAATTATATTCATGTATAATAGGTTCTTTAATTGTTAATTAATGAATCTAATTTCAGTATATTAGACATTAAAGTGAAGAAATCATTTGGACATAAGGTAAAGGGAATTCTCAGACCCAACTCTCTTTCTTTAGGTTTTCCATATTTCACCGCATTTTCGGTATGAATATTCCTTAAATATTATTTCTTCATCATTATATTACCTTTTTTTGTGATATAAATGTTTTCTAATTGAATTTATAACAAACACATTATTTTCCAAAAGAACTCTTCTTTCAAAAAAAAGTCACTTTTTACTTCTCACTCAAGGTTGATGATTCTTATATCAAGTATGTTATTAACTCTTTCATTTTGGAATCCAAAGTTTATGTGGGTATAATTTATGAAATTAAACCCATTCCTTTCCATGGGTTATTTTATGTCCAATATTGATATATTTTTAATGTGTTATACACGATAATGTAAATTTCATGATGTGACGGGTGTGCCCAGAATTATATGGCGCAATGTAAATGTTATGATGTTACAGGTGTGCCCGAAATTATATAGCAATCCAATGCCTTGAGTAATGTGAGTATCTCATGAGAAAAGTGAAATATTCATGAAAATTATGCTATATATTTCCACAATTATGTGTGGTAGTTAACCACTAAGACATGATGTTTCATTTTTTATGAATTTCCATATTCTATGCCTTTGTCTAATGTTTCCTCTCATGATTCTGATTATGATGTTATGATTATGCTCACCCAAATCATATTATTTCATGATATTATATATCCTCTTATAGGGATTTTATCCCACCCCTTTTTTATGTATATTTTTAGTTGACTACTTGTACTAAGGAGAACATAATGAATAATAAGAAGCTATATAAAAAGGAATTAAATAAATTTTTATGTTTTATATTGTAAAAGTTATATAGGGTCCTAGTTTTTCCAAGACACTAATCCTTCAAATCATCATTGTGTAATTTTTTCATCTTCAAAATTATGTAATAGTAATGTAAGAAAAATCAGGGTCTCTATAGTTGGTATTAGAGGATGGTTTAGTTAATTTGGTAATTAGAATTAGAGAACCTATGTGAAAACCAATAGTAAGAGACTAAGAATAAGTAAGCACCCAAGAATATTTGTTTTAGAAAATTATAAACATAAGTATCTTACAAGATATGCCTTTATACTTAATCTCACAAATTAATAAATTATTTATTCATGAATTGTTGACTTAGGTTTTGTTCTAACCTTTTAGATTTTAGAAAACGGTAGGTACTAGGAGAAACCATGCCAAAAACTCGTGCGATCGACAATGCAGTAATTTCCCGAATGACATCTCCATTTATTTTGGAGGTGGAGTTAAAAATTTCATGGTGATTTTTACCCATATATCTCAGTTTATGAATAATAACTTGAATAATGTGAAACATCCACCTTCACCTAAGAGGGAGAAACAGGATATCAAGTGTTTTATATGGAAATGACCATCGACGTTTAGTGGATCTTCTGATCCACTAGTCATGGAAAAGTGGGTAAAGTCAATGGAGAAGATATTTTTTGTTCTTCACTATTCTGAGATGGAAAGTTGACTCTAGTCATTTACCATTTATAATGAGAGATTAATCAATAGTGTTCCCTGATTAAGAACACCAAGCTGATAGACAAAATTGAAGATATGGAGTGGGAAGACTTAAAGATAATGTTTATTGAAAATTATTTCCCTCTAACTCATCATAAAAATAAGGAGAGGGTATTTATATATCTAAATAAAAATAAAGGAGAAACTGTTACAGCCTATGAAGTAAATTTCACAAAGATTACAAGGTATGATTTGGGTATTATTATCAACAAAGATATAAAAAATGATAGATTCTCTAGTGTTTTAAAACCACACCTTTGAAAGAATATTGAAATTTTATACTTTGGGAGTTATGATGAAGTTGTTCAATGTGATCTCAAAGTGGATATGGAGTTTGGAGAATGGTATCATTGCTATGGTAATAAGAAACAAAATATGGAGTTTCAAGATGGAGGCTCTAATGAGAAAGGTGGATAGAAAACTCAACAACCCACATGCCAAAAATGCGGGAAGAGTCATCATAGGAACTACCTCAAAGGGATGGGAAAATGATTCAAATGTGGGAGAGAAGGCCACAAAACTCATGAATATCAAAAAGACATAATGAAATAGGAAAATGTGGTGGAGTAATGGAGATCACCACCCATGGTCCAATGCTATAACTATATAGATCAAGGGAACTATGCAATCCAGTGCACTAAACCTTGAGTCCTCAAGGGTAATCAGCGCCATCAGCCACAAAATCCAAAGGAACATAGGAAGGCTTAGGCCAGAAATACTATGGATGTGGAGAAAGAAAATTAATTTTTATAAGGTACACTTTATATTCACTCAAAAATGGAAAAAGTATTATTTTATTTTGGCTCTACACATTCATCTATATCTTGCAAGTTTTCTAGAACTATTAAATCAAAGCCCCGAAACCTTGAAGTAGAGATATCTATAAAAACACCAAGTATTGAAATTATTGCAACTTAAGTGTAGGATTCTTATCTTATTGAAGTATGTATAAATATTTTTCCAAAAAATATCAAGATACTTCTCTGGGTGCAATTTTTGGCTATATTTGTGATGGATTGGCTCTCATTATATAGAGCACATATAAATTTTCAGGAAAAGGAAATATCTTTTCATATTCCAAATCATCCCATGCTCCTCTACAAATTCAAGGAAGACCATGAATCTTATTTGGTAAATCCTTCAATGGTGTGGGTGTTGATTCCCTATGAAGAATCATACCTTGCTCAAATGGTTGATTCAAAGGAAGTTATCAACCTAGGAGAAATTCCCAACATGAGAGAATACAATTATGTATTTTCTGAAGTGTTTCTTAGACTTCCACTGGATTGTGAGGTAGAGTTATCAATAGAATTCGAACCAGTATATACTCATATCTCAAAGTGTCCTTATAGGATGGCTCCTATCAAACTAGAGGAGTTAAAGAAGAATCTACAAGATCATTTGGAAAAGGGGTTTATACACCCTAGTGCATCACCTTGGGGTGCACCAATGCTCTACTCAAGAAGAATGATGGAACAATGTGGTTTTGGATCGATTATCGGGAACTCAACAAGATCACCATAAAGAAAAAGTATCCTTTTCCAAGGATTGATTACTTGTTTGATCAGTTACACGGATCTTAGTACTACTCAAATGTGGATCTATGTTCTCAATATCATCAAATAAAGGTGAAGAATGAAGATATTTAAAATACTACCTTTCGTACAAGGTATGGGAACTACGAGTTTCTATTTATTCCCTTAGGAATTACTAATTCCCCTACAATATTCATATATTTGATGAATAGAGTCTTTAGACATTATCTCAAAAAAAATTAGTGCTTATTGATGATATTTTCATCTACTCCGAGATAAATCGGGGACATGAGGAACATATAAGTCTTGTGTTGGCGACATTAAGGAAGGAGAAGTTGTATGAAAAGTTCAGAAAGTGTGAATTTGGATGCAGAAAGTCATATTATTGGGACTTGTGATCACAAGTGAGGGTATTTTTGTAAACCCTTCAAAAAAAGGCAATTGAGGAATGGATCAGACCCTCTAGTGTCACATAAATCCATAGTTTTCTTCGATTATCTTGGTACTACCAATATTTTGTGAGAAATTTCTCGCGATTTCAAGCCCAATAACTAAGTTAACAAATAAAGGGGTAAAGTATGTTTGGATGGAAGAATGTGAGGAAAGATTAAAGGACATAAATAGAAGTCTGGTCACTAAATCTATACTCAAATTATCAAAAAGTGGAGAAAGTTTTTTGATGTACAGTGATGCTTCCAAGAAAGGCTTGGGTTGTGTACTCATGAAAAATGTTAATGTGATAGCCTATGAATCATGGCAGTTGAATATCCATGAGTATAACTACCTGACGCATGATCTAGATCTAGCAGCTATAATTTTTTCCTTGAAAATCTATTGGCACTACCTCTATAGTGAGAATTATGAGATATATATTGATCATAAATCCTAAAGTATATATTCAAACCAAAGGAGATAAACAAGCACCAAATGATATGGTTAGATCTAATTAAAGACTAATATTGATATATTCACTATCATATTAGAAAGGTGAATAAGATAGCTGATGCACTAAGAAGAAAATAACATATTAGTCTATCCATTTTGCGGATTGAGAAATACCCTATATTTATGGATATTCAAATGATGAATTTGGAAATCATAACAACATGGAATATATCCTACCTTTACCAAATTATTTTCCAACCATCTATCTAAGAGAATATTAAAGAAGAAAAAAAGGGATGATACTGAGTTGAAAATGAGGGTGAATATAGTAAAGTAAGGGAATCTACAAGAGTTCCATATTGATGATGATGGTGTGATTCGATTTGGAAAGAAGCTTTATGTGCCTTCATTACCTGGGATAAATAATGAGCTATTATAAAATGCACATAGCTTAATATTCATTATCCATCCTGGGAGTACCAAGATGTACCATGATCTCCGAGAACACTTCTGGTGGGACAACATAAAGAAGAATATTTTAAAATATATCTCAAGGTGTTTGATATGTCAAAAAGTTAAAGTAGAGAAACAAAAGTCCAAAGGGATGAAAAAACCATTTTCTATACTCATATGGAAATGGGAGAATGTCAATGTGGACTTCATTACAAGTCTCTCAAAGACATCCAATGGAAATAATGTGATATGGGTTATGGTGGACTGACTCACCAATATTGTCCACTTTATCGCTATTTGGGAAGATCTATCACTTGAACAAATTGTAAAGATATATGTGAAGGAAGTGGTGAGACTGCATGGGGTTCCACTTTCAATTGTCTCTGATCGTGATCCCAGGTCCACATATAAATTCTAGAGGAGTCTTCAACTTTTTTTGAGTACTGAATTAAATTTTAGCACGACCAATCACCCCCAAACTGATGACCAATTTGAAAGGACTATTCATATGATCGAATATATTCTAATATCATCTTCATTAGAATTAAAAGGTGGATGGGATAAGCATCTCCCTTTGGATAAGTTCTCATACAACAATAGCTTCCACTTGAGTGTTTGGATGGATCCATATGAAGCTCAGTATGGAAAGTGATGTAGAACTCCAACCTGTTGGGATGAATTTGGATAAACAATGATAATCAGATCTAATCTTGTGTAATAAATTATAGAGATGGTTCAAGCCATCCAGAAACATGTCAAAGATACTCAAAGTCAGCAAAATAACTATGCTGAAAATCATCGAAGGGACTTGGAGTTTGGCATTGGAAATAAATTATTTCTTTAAATATCACCATGGAAGAGAGTTATGTGGGATGGAAAAAAAGGGAATCTAATCCCAGGGTACATTGGCCCCTTTGATATCCTTGATCTCATAGGATTTACGGCCTATCGTATTTTAGTTCCACTAAATATGTCTCAAGTTCCTGATGTGTTCCACGTATCACTCTTGAGGAAGTACGTACCAGATCCCTCATATATACTAAACTCAAAGGTGGTGTAGCTATAAGATGATATCCCTTATGAGGATCAATGATTATATATTATGGACTATAGATATAAGGTTCTACGGAACAAGAAAACCCACCTTGTAAAGTTACTGTGGAAGAACCATAATTATGAAGAAGCAACTTGGGAACTGGAGGACACGATGAAGGAGAAGTACCCCAACCTGTTTTTGTAAAATGAAATTTTGAGAGAGAAATTTTAGAAGGGGGATGAATCTAACAACCCAATCTTTAATCATTGGAATTTCTCCCTTCTTATAGTAATTTCATACAGTATAAATCTCAAAAAATCACTTATAAACCATAATAAAAACTTAATAAATGAAGAATTAATGAAGTAATAAGTATTTCTAGAAGTTAAGGAATCAATATCGATGAAATAGTAACTTGACCTTATGAATAGTTATATGAACCTTAATAATAATAAACTGTTCAAATGAATAGTAACCTCACCCATGAAAGTATAAAAAAATTGGACATCATATAAATGAAAGAATGGTATAATTATATCATAGTTTAAATAAATACATGTTTTAAAAATTATTAATTAAGTGTTGATATTTTTTATAAGTCTTAATTATTTAATTAAAATTTTATAATTAATTTAATAATTTAAAAGAAAATTAATTTTCTTAAAATTTATTCATAAATTAATATTTTTATGTCTTGTGATTTTAAGATAATTTTATGGGACCTTAAGTAATTTTTTAAAGTGTTATAAAATAAATTATAATTTTAAATGATGATTTTAATTAAAAATTAAATTAATAATATTTAGAAAATTATTTTCCTAAAATAAAGTTCATTTTTTAATTCTATATGTTGAAAAATCATTACGGTGATTTTTTGTTATTTTTCTGAAATATTTGAATTTTATGAATAGTAAAATACGGTAATTTATGGTATATATATATTATAAGTTAAATACACTATTACAAACAGCATGAATAATGTAATCACACAAATCTAAAACAATATTTTATTATATTTTTATATTTTTGATAATTCTCAAACTATTCATATTCTTGATCCAAAATAATAAACTAATGATTAAAATATTGAGAAAACATCCCTATCCTCCACTATAAATACTACCCCTCACCCTCTCTTCTACTCACACCTATAAAGCATTAATCCTTTCCTAAATTCTACCCAATACTCTTTCCTAGTCCCTACAACACTTTTATTAGCTCTTGGACTCATCAAAATACCAATCCTAGGTTCCTTAAGAGGGTCTCAAGAGGAGAATTCAAGAGGTAAATCATCTCTCTCTTTTCTTTTAATTTCCTTTCAATTTAATTTATTTTATTATTATCTCCTAAACTCTCTTTATCTAAATGTAATGATAACTCTAATACTTTTAATATAATATAATTATATCATTTTAATGTAATATCCATCAATAAACCCCTCCCTCTCTCTCTTTTTTTATAAAAATGAAATCGTCACCCGTGATGTGTCAATTTACCAACATCATGGGTGATGCACTTTAATTTTCCTTAAACACCTTCAAGGGTTCTAAAAAACATTAAGTTGTTTAAAAAAATATTATAAATTTTATGTTATAACCCTTTTTATATTTTGTATGTAACTTATAGACATAATACTAAATGATAAAACAAAACGAGTTCGTTGTGATAAAAAAACCACCAAAATTAACCTAAAACGATCATCATTAAATTTTATCTAATGATTCAACCTCTTGGTATATAAAAAAATTCTTTGTAAAATCAGTTAATATTATGTAATATCATTAATAATAATTATGGATATTTCACCTCATTTTACACAAACTTCCATTCACGTATACAAATAAACCAATCATGAAAACTGTGAAAACGAACACTCCCGAGTAATGAAATTAAACTCTATAACTCATAAAAAGTATAATAAAAGAATGTAATAAAACCATAATGAATCATATTCATGTATAAAAGGTCATTTAATTTTTAATTATTGATATAGTACATTAAATAGAAGAAATCATTCAGACGCAAGGTAAGGGGAATTCTCGAACCCAACTCTCTTTCTTTGGCTTCTCCCTCTTTCGCCCCATTTTCAATATGAAAATTAATTAAATATCATTTCTTCATAATTATCTTAACTTTTATGAGATATAAATATTTTCTACTTAAATTTATGACAAACACATTTATTTCCAAAAGAACTCTTCTTTCAAAAAAACTCACCTTTTTACTTCTCACTCGTGGTTAATGATTATTATATCAATTATGTTATTCCATATTTCATTTGGGAATCCAAAGTTTATGAGTATATGATTTATGAAATGAAATTGATTCCTTTCCTTGGGTTATTTTATGTCCATTATTGATATATTTTCTATGTAGAATTCATGATAATTTAAATGTTATGATGTGACAAGTGCGCCCAGAATTATATAGCGCAATGTAAATGTTATGATGTAATGGGTGCACTTGGAATTATATAGTGCTCCAATGCATTGGAAAATGTGATGTATCTCATTATTATAGTTAAATATGCATGAAAATGATTCTATCTTTGTTCACAACTATGTGTGGTAGTTAACCACTAATACATGATGTTTCATTTTTAGGCATTACCACATTCTATGCCTTTATCTAATGTTTCCTTTCATGATTGTGATAATGATGGTATGATTATGCTCACCCAAAGTCATATTGTTTCATGATCTTATCTATCCTTTAACTAGGATTTTATCTCACCCCTTTTTGATGTATATCCTTAGGTGACTACTTGTACTAAGGAGAACACAAGGGAAAATAATAATCTAGAGAAGGAATTAAATAAATGTTTATTTTTTATGTTGTAAAAGTTATGTATGGTATTAGCTTTCCCAAGACACTAAACCTTCAGATCCTCATTGTATAATGATTTCATGTTTGTCTTTAAAATTATGTAATAGAAATGTAAGAAAAATCAGGGTTACTATATAATTACACTGTGGATCTTGTGAAATAAAATGGAAATTAAAGTAAAGATAATGAGGATCATGATGATGGAAAACATATAGTGGAACTGATCATAGAAATGCTCAAAATGTTGAAAGGGTTGATGATCATGGAAATGATCAAAATGGTGATAGTGATAAGAATGTAGATGATCTTGCTGATCCTAATCATGAAGTAATTCAACTACGTCCTTCATCACATGTTGTATCAAGTTCTGCTAGAAATGAGACTCGATCTAAAGACACTGAGATGGTTGTTTTACATCCTATTAATAAAGAAGTTGTGGAAGCTGCAAGTGAGGGGGAGAAGACTCCCAAACCTATTGATCAGTCAGAACAAATGAATAAATTAAAATATGTAGATTAAATGTAGACCAATCGTACAGAACCTGCCTCTTATGTACCTAAAGTTTTTCAATCCTCTCAGGTGCCCATAGAATCACTAATCTTTCCTTATACTTGACTGGAAGTTTGTTATTTTGAATAATGGGAAAAGTATCTAGGTTTTTTTAGACTTGGTTTGGATTATACTGATTTAGATGATGATCATGAGAATCTTGTTAGAAAAGAAGCATCCTTACTGGATCAAATTGATCAAGCTAGGGAGATACATCCTTTCACTCTCATGGAAACAGATAGATCCGCTAAGGTTGAAGTTCCTCATGATAAAAGAAGTCATACTTCTTCTCAAATTGTTATACCTCGGAATATAGTAACTCAAGATGATTTAGATTATTTTCAAAATAATATTCATTCTAACTTGGACTCCTTGAGAAGGAATTTGTTTTTGGATGTTACAACTGTCCTGAACTCTCAACCATCTCCAATTTCCCATCTCAGTGAAGAAATCACTCAGTATTTGGTTCAATTGTTTATCTCTCATATACAACCAAGAGTAAGATTTCATATTCAAGAAATGGAAGTAGGGAATAGAATATTGTCAACATAGGTAGAAATTTTGAAAACTTTAGTAGAGGGTCTAATATCCTATTTTTCAGATCATCTAAATTATATTTCTCAGAAGTTGTAAAACATGAATTTTGCTGCCTCTACATCAACTGTACCTCCTCCTTCTCTAGTGTTAATTTATAAATATCATCTCCAAAAGATTATGAGTGAAGATATCAAAAATGTTATGGGTTATGTGACCACTCATGAGGAACAAATTAGGTAGATACATCATCATGGAGAGAATGTCTCTCAGATGATAAAAGAATATTTCATTAATCTCAGGACCGATAAGGTCATTCTCAAGAAAACGATAAATTATTACTTGTCAAGAATTTATACTAATAATGAGATGTCTGATAATTTTAAATTACTCAAAAATAATTTAATATTCCCCCCAGTGAAAATATTTTTTAAAGAAAAAGTGAGTCAACTAAAGGTTCTCATACTAGCTCTGCAAAGATTCATTGGTGAGAAAATGGATTTCTTTAGTTACATGGAAAGGGGAGGTGATATAATTATGGATTTTATAAACCACATAAAACCCTTCCTCCATATCCATAGTAAATATTTTATTACAAGAGAATTCATTCCTTCTACCATATTTCTTTCCACCACAACCAGAGATCCATTTTGATACAAACCTGCAGTGATAACCCAGCCAAATGGTCTTCTGCCTCCACTCTTTCAACCTATGAGTTTTTCACTAGGTGATGCGATCAGGAACCTTTTAGTAGTTATTATGTGTGATCCACTTCCTCCTGCTACCATAATATCCTCCATTACCACCTATTCTCTAAATTTCACCACTAATGTCTCCTCTCTGGATATAGAAAAGGACAAAGGAAAGAGGAAAGTTGATCAGCTACCAACCTCTAACCATTGAATCTGTTTAGATGCAGTATTTTGATAGGGATACTGTGTTTGTACTCTTAATTATTATCTTTATATACTCAACATCTTTTTTTATCATTTTAAAATAAATATTATTATGTTCTTATACTTTCTTTATTCATATTTTTTTCTTTTTCTTTTTGACAATCTCAAAGAGGGAGATAAAATGGGAATTTATATTCATACAGAGAAATCACCCAAAAAATCTAATTATTTTATTTTTTAAATTTTATTATAAGTTTTTTATATCACTCATATATCCTCTGAAATGATAAGAAGTTTGTATTTAACTTATATAAATATATTATTATTTATTATTACTTATTTAATATGTGTTTTATAACATGACATGTTTTGCGATCATCAAAATGGGGGAGAATGTTGGGATCTCCTTGTATGGAGTATGCTTGACACTATCTTATTTTAAAGAACAAAAACCCTGATTATTTTAGTACTAATGATTCACATGTTGTATGATATCATTTTATATGATAATACCATTTTTATGATAATTTTTTTAAGTATTATGGTGAGTCATTGTTAGCCAAAAGTCACCACCAAGACTTATTATTGTAAGGCAAGAGCTACCGCTGAGGTGAGTCACCACCAGCAGAGTCACCCCCAGGATTGTTACCACTAAAGGAGATACCACCAGAAGATCTATCACCAAAGGAGATACTGTCGGGATGAGCTACCTCCAGGATCTGAGTCACCATCACTGCTAGTTTGAGATACCGCTAGATGCTGAGTCACCGCCATCATCTTGCTACTATTTCTATCTGAGGAATTTGGAGTGAATGACATGATGAATATTTATATTCCTGGATAATTTTACCAAGTATTCATGAATTAGTAAAAGTCGGTTCAAGGATGATGGATCTCCTCCAACTGATACTACTATATATATGCAAAGGACACCTCTCTCTCTATACATGATATATATGACACATACAACATTTACTAACTTACAAAAAAGTGTGTGATTGAATATGTGAATCCTCACTAGCTTATTAATTCATGTTCTATGAAGATCAATGTTACATAAGTATAGAATCCGTTATATAGATTGATTGAGACAGTGATAGAGATCGACTGAAACATTCTAGTAGATTTTCTATGATCCTCTACCCTGCTACAATTTTCCAGAACGAAGATCAAACTCCTCACCAACACTGATTTGAGGACTTTGAACATTCCAAAAATACTAGAATGGTAATCTATATATTCTTTATTTCTCTTACTGTTTATTGTTTCTCTCTTGAGAAGTGTGTTGTTACTATATTATCAAACACAAACTATCTCCTACACCTAACGGAATAATACTTATTATTCTCTCTTTTCTTTACATATGTTTTCTCATAGTGTTTGGGTAAGAGGTCCTTGTGTGACCTATGCTATCTTTACTCCCCATGTATAACTGTGGAAGAGGCTCTTCACCTTGGACAACTTGTTACAATTGATTTTTTACCTAATCCAGGTTGTGGATTTGTTTGATTATTATTATAATCTTCTTGGTAGCAGGTGATTTCCAAGTGGAGGGGATTAAGTCTCATCTTGAGAATATACCTCTTTTTTATTTCACTGTGTTATTATGTTTTGTTTTGTTTTTCAAAACCTATATATTTTTTAATTTATAAAATAAACTATTACTTTGATAATTATTCTAAACTAGTGTCTATATTTGTTTTTTTTTGTCTAATTAAATTGATTTTAAAGGCTAAGGTAATCTTGAACATTATTTTATCTAAGAAATAATCACTCTTTGTGTAATATTTTAAAAGGAAAGATCTTATATCAATCTTCTATTTTGATTAATTAACCAGTATGTTTTATTAAGGGGTTTTTATTTGAACATAATCTTTAACAAAAGGTTTTTTTGGGAACTCAATTCACCCCCTATTAATTTACTCACTCTGACCAATATTATATTATTATTTTTATTATTTTTATTATTTTTATTTAACATTTAATATTTAGATAATTAGGTGTTTTAAATTTTAATAGACTAACAATATAAATAAGTAATCATGGGTTGGAAGCCATCAGAGAAATTATTCATTCAGAACTTGGTTGTATGCATGATAGAATCATCAATTGCGTGAAATTGAATTCTGAATAAATAATTATATTAATTTAAAAATTAATATTTCATGTGTGTTCCTATTAAAACCTAAATGATTGATACCTAATAATTTATATCATGTGAGTGAACCATACATGGATATATTCTTTGACTTTGTGAGAAATGGACCATTGCATTTTACCAAGTGATTTGATTATAAAATGACATGAAAAATATTCATCAAATCAGAGAATGAAATGATGGATGATTTTTGAGAATAATTAGAATGGTTCTAACATCATAAAATGATATATAATATAATTTTGATTAAATTTATAATTGGTGGTAATTAAATGAATAAATATTCAGATGTGATAATTAAATAATTGGCATCACATGCACCTGAATTAACGTCACAACTCTAACACTTTCATCTCTAAATGCTTAATCCATAGATTAATTTAGTTTTCTTAGATAGTTTTAGTAAATTTAAATAATGGTTTTTAAATATTTGTTTCATTTTTAGAACTTTTAGTTACTAATAACATTTAAAACTCATCAACCTGACACTACTACAAAACGGCCAAGGGAAGCACTGCCTTATATCAGCGCTAAGAAAAAACTGCTGATAAAGACACCCTTTATCAGTACTAAAATTTTAGCACTGATAAACAGAAACCTTTATCAATGCTAAAAAAGAGCTGATAAACGGACCCTTTATCAGCACTAGAAAAGCGCTGATAAAGAATCCCTTTATCAGTGCTAAAATGTTAGCGCTGATACAGGAAGGATCTATCAGCACTTTTTAACATTGATAAAGAGGACCATTATCAGGGATAAAAAAGCCCTGATAAAGGTAGTCTTTATAAGCGATTTTTTAGCGCTGATAAAACCATAGTCCATTTTTTTATAAATTCGGTTGCACAGTGCCCTCATATCATTGCGACCTAAAGCTCTCGCGGTACTGGAACCCTGCGACTCCCCTCTGCTTCCCGCTGAGCTTCACGTTGTCGGACCTCCTCCACACTTGAGCTTCTCATTGTCGGACATCCGTCGCCCACTGAGCTTCATGTTGATGTACCTCCGCCTCCCTCGAGCTTCACTTTGCTAGACCTCCACCGCCCACTGAGCTTCGCGTTGCCAGACCTATGCCACCCTCGAGCTTCACGTTGCCGTTCCTCCGCTGCCCACTGAGCTACGCGTTCTGGAACTCCACCACCCTTCGAGCATTGCTTTGCATGGTCAGAAAAATCTATGAACCCTCTTGTAGTGTCTTATCATAGGATGAATGGTTTATTTGTCCCAATGACATGATTTTCCCTAAAAATGATCCAACCTTGAACACCCCCCCAAAACCACCAAAATTTCTCAAAATTCACTCAAAACATATTTAGATAATCTACAAATATAAGGAGACCAAAACAAGGTTCTAGATATACCTGAAATAAGTTAATGATATGTTTAAGGAATGTTTTCCAAATAATTTTTTGATTTTGGGATTTTACTATTGATGATTGTGATGAATACTTTTCTTTATGTTTGGTAGTTGGTACATGGGAGACCTTAGATTTGTGTGTAATCAAATGGGTTCTACTCTAGTTATCCTTGATGTGATCAATTGAGTCTATTTTTGATGTCCCCAAGAGGCCTCGTTTATATTGATTGTCTGGTCACGTAACCAGGTGGTGTTCTATGAGTGAGTCAATTTCCATTAGAACCTATAGGTCAGATATCATCCTATGTTTCTCCATTTAAAATTAGTTTTTTCCCCATAATTATTTTAATGGATTATTTTATGATAATGAGTTACTCCCATTAATTACCTTTATTATTTACTTTTTCTACAGTTTAGTTTTTATCTAACCTTGATTATTTATTTTTTCTTTTATCATTACTCCATTATTATAGGATTTTCTATTAGTATAGTTTTTTTACTATAAATCAAAATGTGGAATCTTTGGGGAATGTTTGACATGGGTTGATTTTCTTTAAAAGTTATTTCTTAATATGTGTGTTTTTATTTTTATAAAAGTAAATTAAGTTAGGAAAATATAATTCCTTGTGAATTTTTTCATTTATAAAAATTGAAATATATATTTTAAAAAATGGTTGACCATAATGTTTTGTTTTTTTAATATATTGAATGGAATTTTTTAATAGATTGAGTGCATCCATGAGTGAGATAAAAACTTGTTTTCATTGATGGAATTGTTGACGTTTCAGTCTTTTGATATCCCGTGATATTAAATGGGAAGCAATCCTTATTTAGTTATTCAACATGGTGTGGTAAGTGATCAACATTAGAAAGAGGGATCCCTCTCGGTTGAAGGATAAATTCATTTCAAAGTTTTATATCATACAATAGGGACATGAACCATGTTTTTTAACTTCATGCAATGAGAAAATTGGAAACACATTTTAATATCTTGTGATTAGGATTATGATAATGTATTTTAAGGTTGAATATATTTTACCAAATTGTCACATGGTTTCATATCTTGTAACTAGAACATATAGTGAGGGTGAGGTAAATTTTCCATACATGGAGTCCCTAAACCATGGGAAATATGGGTAGAGGATGAAAAATTTTTAAGTTAATGATTCATGGACCAAAGGGGTTGTGTCCCAGTATTTTTGGCGTGTCGTGCATGAATAACGACCTGATGTGAGAAGGGGCTTGTGGTGGCTCAACACCACACGAAACAACATATAACTAGGATGTTGGATTTTTAGTTCAAATACATATATCTCAGACTAAAGGGATGGTTTATTCATTTAAAATATCTCTTGAGAAACCTAGTATTGGTGGAAAGATTTATATGATCATCATCAATGGTGATCAATGAGTTTACACTATCAGAGTGATGTTTATGAAAAATTTAAGGTCCTTCACACTTGGATTACAGTTTCACTAGATTCTTCCTAGGTATCATAGATTCCCTTAGATCCAACACGATGTCACCATAAAGTAAGGAATGAAGGATAACCTTTTTCTTTAAGGACAACACCACCCAGTTCTGATGCATTTCTAGGTCATCCAATGCTTGAACCCTATTTTCTTCGAGGGGTTCCCCCCTTCTTTCCTTCATGATATCTAAGTGACTTTGTCTGGAAGTGAAATTTTATGGCATGATATCCATACCACTACACTTTCTAGACTTGCCACCCTTACCTCCATCTCTATCCTTCTCCCTCACTGAGGTTACTGACTACTTCTCTGTAGTGGCCAGACCCCTTCCTAGTAGTGTTTATTCTGTATCCCTTGGCTCTGAGCCTATCATCCATCTCCATATACTTATTTTTCCAAAGAGAACTCCCTCACAAGCCCCCAAGTTTCATTACCCATCCTTCCCCTTCCCCTTTGTATCCTCATCTACCACTCATATGAAGCTTACCAACCAAAAGGTATTATGAACATGTTCAAAATCAAGGGACCTCAATGAGAGATCATCCTCCCACTTCAATAAGTCTAGTAGCTCTAGATCAAATGTCATAGCCCTGTCCTACCCATCATTATTATCTTCATATTTAATGCTCATGGTCTTAGTGACCATGTTAAATTGGACTTCCTCACTATAGAAATCAAAAAGCATAATGTCATTGTTGTTGTTGTCAAATAACACAAAAAACCCTATAATAATCATAGAATTATCCTGGAAGATTAAGTTCCATGGATTTATACACTCTGACCCCTCCAATAGACACAAATGGGTATTTTGTCACAATAAATATGTTGTTGAGACTGTTCAAGATTGGAATAAATTCATCACTACCAAGGTGTCCAACGGTGACACCTCCTTCCTTATGAATTTTGTTTTTGGAAGTTATGACCCTCTTCAAAGGGAATATCTATGGAGTGAACAAAATACCTTTGATCCCAGCCACCATCCATTGTTTGTTGGGGTGAATTTAATGTAATTTCCAACCCAGTGGAAAGGAAATGTAGAAGCCTATTCTAGAGGAAGTTCATCATGGAGTTTGTTTAGTTCATGGCTAGGAAGGGCCTCATTGATCTCAGCTTCTCCGGTGACAGTTTCACCTGGTTCAACAACTATAGGGTCCATCACTGCTTGTAGAGTCTATTGGATAGGTGTATATCCAACATTAAAGCCACTAACCTATTCTCAAATACCATGTTTTTTCATCTTTCTTGGGGTATTTTGATTCAATCCGCCCTCTTGGTTTCCATTTCTTCTTGGCATGATCATCAGGAACGGTTTCACTTCCACCAGCAGTGGGTTAACATCCTAGGGTACCAGGACATGGTTTTTGAAATTTGGAATGAACCCTTGTAGGAGTATCGGGCCACCTTCAACCTCAGTGACCTAACCTCTAACCCCTATTGGTGCGGGTTCTCCCTTTCCTCCTCAGGAACCTTCACCACCTGGGACTACTGTCGAATATGGGCTCCTTCAGAGTATTCTGATAAATGGAATGATACCTTGGGTTTATTGGATTATTAACACCATTTTGAGATTTATGTGTGACTATATACTTATTATATTTTCTTATTATTTCTTACACACCACCACTTGAGTCGAGTAACCTGATTGAAATCCATATTGGTACTTTGGTTCTGATGTGGATATGGTTTTTTATGTGTTTGTGACATGTGTATGTGTGGATATATGGGTATTTAGGCATGATGATATTTAATGTAAGGAAGAGACCTAGGAGTGGTAGATGTATCATTTTTTATTATTCTTGTGTTTGGTCTGGGGTGATTTGAGGAAACTATAATGAATCTAAATTGATTATATTTAATGAAGATGAATAAATACTAATGGTTAGGCTCTATTAATATATATTTTTATAAGGAAGTGGATCTCTTCTACTATATTTGAAAGTATTTTTTTGTGTACTTGGACTATAAATACTAATATTTTAGATTCAAATAGGATGAAGATAAATAAATATTTGATGGATGCTAATCGTTTAACAATGGAGTACGGGAATGGAGTGAAAGAGTTCATCAAGTTTGCAAAGGATCACACAAAGTATCCTTATCAAACCCTTTTTCTATGTTTACGTTGTTGTTATTCTATACTACTTACTCCAGATGAGTTGGAAGAACATTTGATATGTCACTGAATAGATCAGAGTTATAAATGTTGGAATAAACATAGAGAAAAAGTGAATGTATCTACTGGATGGGATAAAACTGCATTTTATGGATCATCATATATGAATACAAATATGGATAATGAAGAAAACCATATGGAGGATGTGATTATAGATGTCAATGATTATGAAGATCGTATTGAGGAAATGATAAAGACAATTGAAGATGAACTCCGTGATTGCCCAAAATTGTTTGAGAAGTTAAAGAGTTGTGTAAAGACGCCATTGTATGTTGGTTGCACTAAGTATATAACATTGTCAGTTGTACTGAAGTTGTATAAATTTAAAGTAGGTAAAGGATGGAGTGATGTCAGTTTTACGGAACTACTTGCTCTCTTGAATGACAAGCTCCCGAAATATAATGAGCTCCCAATCTGGACATATGAAGCTAGACGAATGCTACACTCGATGGGTATGATTTCTGAAAGAATAAATTCCTTCCCAAAAGATTTTATATTGTTTTGAAAGGAGAACAAATCACTTACAGAATGCCCAAAGTCTGGTGCTTCTCAATACAAGAAAGATAAATCCAATCCTACGAAAGTTGTATGGTACTTTCCAATCATTCCAAGGTTTAGGCGTCTATATGGAAGTGAAGAAACTGCAAGACAATTGTCTTGGAATGAAGATAAAATAAATAAAGATGGGAAATTACATCATCTGGCCGACTCTCCTCAATGGAATAAAATTGATCATGAGTATCCTGAATTTGGAAAAGAGCCGAGAAACCTTCGTCTTGCGTTATCTACAGATGGAGTGAATCCTTTTGGTTTTCAAACCAGCACTCATAGTACATGGCATGTTATGTTGGTAAATTATAACTTTCCACCCTGGTTATGCATGAAGTGGAAATTCATCATGTTATCTATGCTTATATCAGGACCAGAACAACCAGGTAATGATATTTATGTTTATCTGGCTCCTTTGATCGAGGATTTGAAGTTACTGCGGGATTTAGGTGTTATGTTGTATGATGTTTATAAAAGTGAATACTTCACATTGAGAGAGATGTTTTATGGGATGATAAATTATTTCACTGCTTATGGAAATTTGTCAGGCTATAGCATTAAAGGAACTCAAAGGGTCTCTCTTTTGTTTAAAATAGACACAATTTTAATTGAAAACAATAACTAACCGATGAAAATCTGAACAAACACATTTGGATTGTCTTGATATTTTATAAGAATGGTCTATGGGTCCTTTTTGATGTGTACGAGTCATCCCTGCCTCAATCTGAGGCACATTTTGTCTGGTACCACTCAAAGGGTCTCTCTTTTGTTTAAAATGAACACAATTTTAAGAGAAAACAATAACTGACCTACAGAAATCAGACCAATCACATTTGGATTGTGTTGATCCTTTAGTAGAACAATTCAAGGGTCCTTTGTGATGTGTAAGAGCCATATCTGCCTCAATCTAAGTCACGGTGTGGCCGGTAGCACTCAAAGGGTCTCTCTTTGGTTTAAAATGCACACAATTTTAAGTGAAAACAACAACTGACCTACGGAAATCTGAACAAACGCATTCTGATTGTCTTGATCTTTTATAATAACGAGACATAGGTCCTTTTTGACATGTACGAGTAAACCCTGCCTCAATCTGAGGCATAGTGTGTCTGGTACCACTCAAAGGGTCTCTCTTTTGTTTAAAATGGACACAATTTTAAGTGAAAACAACAACCGACCTACAGAAATATGAACAAACGCATTCGGATTGTGTTGGTCCTTTAGTAGAATGATCCAAAAGTCCTTTTTGATGTGTACGAGTCATCCCAACCTCAATCTGAGGCACAATGTGGCTGGTATCACTCAAAGGGTCTCTCTTTGGTTTAAAATGGACACAATTTTAAGTGAAAACAACAACTGACCTACGGAAATCCAACCAAACGCATTTGGATTGTCATGATATTTTATAATAACGATCCATGGGTCCTTTTTGACATGTAAGAGTCAACCCCTCCTCAATCTGAGGCACGGTGTGGCCGGTACCACTCAAAGGGTCTCTCTTTTGTTTAAAATGGACACAATATTAAGTGAAAACAACAAATGACCTACAGAAATCTGGCCAAATGCATTAGGATTCTATTTAACTTTTAGGATAATGATCCAAGGGTCCTTTTTGATGTGTAAGAGTCATCCCCGCCTCAATCCGAGGCACATTGTGGCCGCTATCACTCAAATGGTCTCTCTTTGGTTTAAAATGGACACAATTTTATGTGAAAACAACAACTGACCTACAGAAATCAGGTCAAATGAATGCAGATTGTCTTGATATTTTATAATAATGATACATGGGTCCTTTGTGATGTGTAAGATTCAAAACCACCTCAATTTAAGGCACGGTGTGGTCGGTACCACTCAAAGGGTCTCTTTTTTTTAAATGGAGACAATTTTGAGTGAAAACAACAACTGACCTACGGAAATCTCCCCAAACCCATTAGGATTGTTTTTATCCTTTAGGATAATGATCCATGAGTCCTTTTTAATGTGTATGAGTGATCCCCGCCTCAATCTGAGGCATGGTGTGGACGGTACCACTCAAAGGGTCTCTCTTTTGTTTAAAATTGACAAAATTTTAATTAAAAACAACAACTGACCTATGAAAATCTGACCAAACACATTCATATTTCCATTATCCTTTATAAGAACGATTAAAGGGTCCTTATTGATGTGTACGAGTCAACCCCGCCCCAATCTGAGGTACAGTGTGTCCGATATCACTCAAAGGGTCTCTATTTTGTTTAAAATGGACACAATTTTAAGTGAAAACAACAACTAACCTACGGAAATCCAACCAAACGCATTAGGATTGTGTTGATACTTTATAAGAAAAATCCACGGGTCCTTGGTGACATGTACGAGTCAACCCCACCTCAATATGAGGCACGGTGTGGCTAGTATCACTCAAAGGGTCTCTATTTTGTTTAAAATGGACACAATTTTAAGTGAAAACAACAACTGACCTAGGGAAATTCAACCAAATGCATTTAGATTGTATTGATCATTTAGTATAACAATAAATGGGTCCTTTTTGACGTGTACAAGTCAACCCCGCCTCAATACGAGGCACGGTGTGCTGCTATCACTCAAATGGTCTCTCTTTTGTTTAAAGTGGACATAATTTTAATTGAAAACAACAACTGACCTTTGAAAATACAACCAAATGCATCTGTATTGCCTTTATATTTTATAATAATGATCCAAAGGTCCTCAGTGATTTGTAAGATTCAACCCCGTCTCAATCCAAGGCACGGTGTGGCCGATACCACTCAAAGGGTCCCTATTTTGTTTAAAATGGACAAAATTTTAAGTGAAAACAAAAAATGATGTACATAAATTTGACCAGATGCATTTTTATTATGTTGATACATTAGGAGAATAATCCACGAGTCCTTTTGGATGTGTACGAATCATCCCCACTTCAATCTGAGTCACGGTGTGGTCGTTATCACTCAAAGGGTCTCTCTTTTTTTTAATATGGACAAAATTTTAATTGAAAATAAGAACTGACCTATGAAAATCTGACCAAACGCATTTGGATTGCCTTGATATTTTATAAGAACGATACTGGGGTCCTTGGTGACATGTAAGAGTCAACCCTGACTCAATCCGATGCACGGTGTGGCTGGTACCACTTAAAGGGTCTCTATTTTGTTTAAAATGGACACAATTTTAATTGAAAACAACAACTGACTTATAGAAATTTGACCAAACGCATTCGGATTGTGTTGATCCTTTAGGAGAACGATCCACGGGTCCTTTGTGATGTGTATGAGTCATCCCTGCCTCAATCTGAGGCACGGTGTGGCCGCTATCACTCAAAGGGTCTCTCTTTGGTTTAAAATGGACACAATTTTAAGTGAAAACAACAACTGACCAACAGAAATCTGACCAAATCATTTGTATTGTCTTGATATTTTCTAAGAATGATCCATGGGTCCTTTTTGATGTGTAAAGTCAACCCCACCTCAATCTGAGTCACGGTGTGTCTGGTACCACTCAAAGGGTCTCTCTTTTGTTTAAAATGGACATAATTTTAAGTGAAAACAACAACTAACCTACGGAAATCTGAAAAAACGCATTCGGATTGTGTTGATTATTTAGGAGAACGATCCAAGGGTCCTTGGTGACATGTAAGAGTCAAACCTTCCTCAATCCAAGTCACGGTGTGGTCGGTATCACTCAAAGTGTCTCTATTTTGTTTAAAATGGACACAATTTTAAGTGAAAACAACAACAGACCTACGGAAATCCGACCAAATACATTCAGATTCTGTTGATCCTTTAGGAGAACGATACAGGGGTCATTTTTGATGTGTATGAGTCAACCTTTCCATAATCTGAGGCACGGTGTCACCGCTATCACTCAAAGGGTCTCTCTTTTGTTTAAAATCAACACAATTTTTATTGAAAACAACAACTGACCTATGAAAATCTGACCAAACACATTCGTATTTCCTTGATCCTTTATAATAATGATCCAAGGGTCCCTGGTGATGTGTACGAGTCAACCTCGCCTCAATCTAAGGCACTTTGTGGCTGGTACCACTCAAAGGGTCTCTATTTTGTTTAAAATGGAAGCAATTTTCAGTGAAAACAACAACTGACTTACGAAAATTTGACCAATGCATTCGGATTATGTTAAACCTTTAGGATAATGATAAAAGGGTCCTTTGTAATGTGTATGAGTCATCCCCTCCTCAATCTGAGGCACGATGTGGCTGCTATCACTCAAAGGGTCTCTCTTTTGTTTAAAATGGACACAATTTTAATTGAAAACAACAACTGACCTATGAAAATCTGACCAAACGCATTCTAATTGTCTTGATCATTTATAAGAACGATCCATGGGTCCTTTTTGACATTTACGAGTCATACCCACCTCAATCTGAGGCACAGTTTGGCCGGTACCACTCAAAGGGTCTCTCTTTTGTTTAAAATGGACACAATTATAAGTGAAAACAACAACTGACCGACAAAAATTTGACCAAATTCATTATTATTGTGTTTATCATTTAGGATAATGATACACGGGTCATTTTTGATGTTTATGAGTCATATCCACCTCAATATGAGTCACGGTGTGGCCAGTATCACTCAAAGGGTCTCTCTTTGGTTTAAAATGGACATAATTTTAAGTTAAAACAACAACTGACCTACGGAAATCTGACCAAACGCATTCAGATTGTCGTGATGTTTTATAATAAAGATCCATGGGTCCTTTTTGATGTGTAAGAGTCATCTCCGCCTTAATAAGAGGCACGGTGTGTCCAGTACCACTCAAATGGTTTCTTTTTTGTTTAAAATGGACACAATTTTAAGTGAAAACAACAACTGACCTACGGAAATCCAACCAAACACATTCAGATTGTATTGATCCTTTAGGAGAACAATCCATAGGTCCTTTTGATGTTTACGAGTCATCCCCGCTTCAATTTGAGGCACGGTGTGGTCGGTATCACTCAAAGGGTCTCTCTTTGGTTTAAAATGGACACAATTTTAAGTGAAAACAACAACTGACCTACGGAAATCCGACAAAATGCATTCGTATTGTCTTGATATTTTATAAGAACGATCCATGGATCCTTTTTGACATGTATGAGTCAACCCCGCCTCAATCTGAGGCACGGTGTGGCCGGTACCACTCAAAGGGTCTCTCTTTTGTTTAAAATGGACACAATTTTAAGTGAAAACAACAACTAACCTATGGAAATCCGACCAAACACATTTGGATCATGTTAATCCTTTAGGATAACAATCCATGGGTCCTTTTTGACATGTATGATTCATCTCTGTCTCAATCGGAGGCACGGTGTGGCCGGTAGCACTCAAAGGGTCTCTCTTTGGTTTAAAATGGACACAATTTTAAGTGAAAACAACAACTGACCTACAGAAATCCGACCAAACGCATTCGGATTGTGTTGATATTTTATAAGAATGATCTATGGGTCCTTTGGGATGTGTATGATTCAACCCCACCAACCCCCTGGACCGCCCCCCACCCCCCCTGGACACCAACCCACCCCCCTGGACACCCCCCACCCCTCTAGACACCCCCACCCCCTGTAAAGCCCCCCCCCCCCGACACCCTGGACAATAGCCCACCCCCTGGAAAGAACCCCCCCTGACACCCCCATCCCACTGGACACCGCCTACCCCCCTTGTACATCCACCCCAAACCCTTGAAAAGCCCCCCAACACCCTGAATTCTGAATTGAATTCCTTATGTACTTAATTAACTTATGAATTATGTGTTAATGGTGTACAGGTATACTTGTTGTATAGGTATAGTTGGTCTAATTAGCTTTTTATTTATGTGTTAATTTTGTATGGGTATACTTTCTCTAATTAGCTTATTGAGATGCTGAATTTTTTTGAAGGTGTTCGGGTGTGCTGCTGCAGATTTTTTTGTAGCAGCAGAGAGGGCATTTATCAGCACTTTTTTAGTGCTGATAAATGGAGCTTTTATCAGTGCTAAAAGAGCGCTGATAAAACACAAATTTATTTGCACTCTTTTAGTGCTGATAAATGGTTGTTTTATCAGTGCTTTTTTAGCGTTGATAAAGTCCACCTTTATCCGCACATTTTTAGCGCTAATAACGGTTTCCTTTATCAGCACTTTTTTAGTGCTAATAAAGTGCCCCTTTATCAGCACTCAGTAAACACTGATAAAGGGTACCCCTTTATCAACGTCGATATTTACAGTGCTTTTTAGCACTGATAAAGCCCGTTTTGAGCGCTGATAAAGACCGTTTTTGTAGTAGTGTGAACATTATTTCAAGGGTATTTTCCAAGTGTCCACACACATTATCCCTATGGTTTGACCCTACTCATGGCTTATACAATAGTTATTAGGTTAATAAATTTTCAAATTTGGTGTTTCATGATATCATGCACCAGTTTACACTCATGATTTTTAGTATTTTATATTATCTCTATCATGTTTCATAGGTTTTGTTCTGTGTGTGTGTGTAGGTACTTAGGCTAAGTCCGTCCATTTCAATACTTCTTACTAGACACATGTCACTAGACCCTAGACTATTGAGGCAAAATTGGGGTTGTCACACTCATATTATCACTGGCTAGGAAGCCCTGGTGGGTCGGGTTATGAAATTATAGATTAATGGGTATCGGATAAGTCAATACTATAATAACATGATCATAATCCATCAAGAGAAATAAGGTGGATGGTTTCAAAATAATATAACCTAAGAAGTGAGGAATATTCATCAAATTTTTTATGTGGTAAGATTGTATATAAAAAATGATATAATACCATATAATACAGTTAAAGGGTATAATGTACCCAACTTATATGAAATAAGTTCAAAGAATGATCAAAACTCAATGAACAAAAATTGAGTTAACAAAAATCCTCACTACTGGGGAAACAACTGAATCAATGGACACTTGAATAGGGGGAACATGATTTGGATAATAAATCCAATGAGATATAAGGATTAAAATAAAAATATATCCATGGGTATTAAATACACCATTCAAAGGAAACATGGTGCACAAAATATATTATGTCTCAAAGAATTATAATTGAGACCATGAAGACCCTTACAACTTTAGAAACTTCCAAATAAAAACCCCTTAAAAGAGAGGTATTTCAATTGAACTTAGAAGAACATTATTAAAATATAATTCATGATATCATATCTCAAATAGTCTTTATATACACCGTAAAAATGAAATTAGGTGGATAATACCAAACATGTATCAAAGAGATGAATTTGAGATGAAATCCCTTACCTTGTCCTGATATGTTCTTCACTTGAACCAAACATCCTGAATAATTAAATTAATTTTATAAAATACATAACCAATAACCTTATTGATAACTATAACCAGGTGTACTCATAATTTATAATCATTATATATATATATATAATCAACTATATACTTATTTTCAACACCTCATGTAATTAATCTTTTATCGCTTTGAAATAGTTTCATAAAAGTCATGATGGTATCTATTATTTTTTAAAATTACATCACTATTATATAATATAAGGTAATATAATATATGTTACAATATATTTTATAAAGCTATAATTTTATTTCATTTTAGTTTTTCTTAAGAACCATAAAGATAAAATCATCAATGATCATTATTCATTGATTCTTAACAAACTAAATGTGTTTTCTTAATTAATGAGTTAAATGTTGATATAAAATTACTAAAACCAAAAAAAACAAGTCACATATTTATATCATATTACACTATTAACAAATTTCTCATGGTCATACATGGCATAAATGTATATTATTTTTCAAGTAGGTGGTTAAATCAACCTAGACATGAACCTACCATGATTAATAGATGATTATGAGATGGTTTAGTTGTAATATAATTATACCAAAATAATAATGATTTTATTTATTTATTATTAGTGTGATATATCATAATTATAAATAATTATAAAGATAATATAATTTATATAATTCCATTACTAGGAAACAAAAAGATCATTTTCCTCTTAGTTCACTTATTTTAAACGATTGTATTAATGATAATCCTTTGTTGATAATATCATTAATAGGTTATCCAATTTATCCTAAAAAAACCTTAATGATGTCATAAACATCATATTTCCTCATTAAACAATTCTAGGAACCATACATTATGGGTGGTGTTGAAAATAACTTTGTTTCTCGCGGTGGCGGTTGTCTGTATGTGCGCACGAACAACGATTTCATTTTTCTTAATGGATGGGATAGATTAATAGATAATGATAATACCCTTAATATAGTAACATTAAATTATATAAATCATACTAATATATTTATATTTTTGTGTATAGAATAAATTTTAAATAATGTAACTAAGGAGAAAAGCTAATTAGTTGGTAATACTCACGTCGAGGACTATAATTTTTCTTGGAAGCCTCCTTGGAAATAAAGGCCTTATGCTAACTAATGGTGACCATAATTTTTTTAACATGTGAGAAGATTATAGGTTGATAAATTTTATATATTTTCACGATTAAATTATAAGGATATGTGAGTCTTTAAGTGGTGGAAATGTTTCTATTTTATAATTGAGGAGAAGGGTAGTTTTTGCAGTAACCCTTACATTTTCAATAATTTAAGGTAACCAATCAAGTGTTAATGGCCAAAAAATTAACAACAGCGGTGGTTATAGTGAGTGTGGGTGTAAATTAACCTCAATCACTCATTTTTTATAAATATTTGAGTTTTTTAGGTAATTTTTTAACATTTAATTTCTTTCTTAATTTACATTCACCTTCCCAATTAATTTCTAATCATAGCAATTAATTTTAATGAAAATGATAAAGATTATCCCTTTTAACTAATTTGATAAATCTTATTTTAAATTTAAAAATAATTTTATCAAATAAAATTTCTAAATGTATGAAAAGTTAATTGTAAAATAAACACACTTAATCAAGTAAAACTAGTTTTTATAAAAATAATGTTTTTAAGATTTAAATTTAAATATAAGATAAAATTGTATTGGATATAGATTTTAATGGAATAAATTGTTTTAATATAAAACAAACAAAGTTAGTGATTATTTAAACAAAATCCAAAACCAAATCTCCCTTAGCCAAAATTACTTTTTTATTTAAAAAACACTTTTAAGGTAAAAGTGAGAAACCATCCAGTTCAAGCATCAAGAAATATTTCAGAATCATTGAAAAGAAATTTAAGTCTGCTAGACGCATTATCCCTAAGCAGTTTCCAAGAGATAGAGGATACCCGTGTGTCTGGAACACCCTCTAATAAATCTTCAAAGCAGGTCACCATCTTGTCCCAAGCTTGCATGTATTCCTCTTGATTTATCTTACCTTCATTGAATCCCCTTATCAGTATTAGGTCCTGCTTGTTAATTAGTTCTCAAAATGTTAGAAATAGGATTTATTGGATCAAATAATTGTTTAAAATGTGTCATGTTATTACATAGATTTATATTTTATCTTATAAAAGTTTTTTTACACTTATATACCATTATTCTATAATGATTAAGTCTTAAAAAATACAAGCTTCATGAAAAATGTATTTTTAATCAAAAAAATAAACTTTTTAGAAAAACCACAAAAAAATCATTCTTAGTCAATTTTGATATGAGGAATTAAAATATGGATTTATTTTTTTATTAATTTCAAATTACAAAATTTATAAATTTGGTTTCTAAATAAAATCAAAAAATATAATGAAAAATCATTTTTATTATAAAATTAAATTTTCAAATATTAACTATTATTACACTTATTTCATATAGTTTACTAAATAAATTAATTTTAAATAATTATTTTTATCCTACATAATTTTTCATTAAATATATGTTTCTTAAAATAGAAAATTTTATTGCATAAAAGGTAATTTTTTATAAAAACATTATAAACAATAAATGATCTTATTAGTCATTTTCTATAAACTAATTGAATCTAATTCATAATAAAAGTATCCTTTATTTTCTATATACGTATAATTCATAAATATTTTACTCATATTCATTCATTATAATTTAATGTCTAGGTTTTAACAGTCATACATAAATATTTATATTTTATCTAAATATATCATGGTTTCTTTTAAGTTTGATGTTGAGTGTAGAGAAAGTTATCCAACACATTAACTCATTTAAAGGTAATAATATATTAAAATCTTGGGGTGTTACAAGACGAGTGTGAATTCACTGATAGTGGGTTGAATTAGTGAATTCAATTACTTTTTACAATTTCTATAGAAACAACATTTTCCTCCTATTAAAGTGATTAATTTGATCATTTAAAAAAACACCCAATCACACACATGGAAAGCACAATAGATTTTTATAAGATTCATTACTCTAAATGAGTATCTAGTCCTTAGAATAATCTAGATTCACCCAAGAATATATATTCCACTAGTTTCATCATGTGGATTACAAAGTATTAGGTTGTATACTTTATGAATGTTATGAAATAGTCTCTCGAGTGTTTAAAGTGATCCCAAACTGATATAAATATATAGAAATTTATTTCAACAATAACAAAGTCATTAACCAAAAAAGGATTCCATCGAGTTACTTTAGTGTTGTTTCTTAATTTTTTCTACTACTTTTATTGTAATAAGTATCTTTATCTCTACTTATTTTCTATCCTAGATAATATATGTACTTTTTCTAGGTTAATATTTTTTATTTAAAAAATAGAAATATATATATTTCTCTTATAGTAGGAGTAACCTTCATATTCAAATTTAAATTTAAATTCAAATTTTTCTTTTCAACATCCTTAAACCATGATTATCTACCTCTTTATGGAAGTAACAAATATAATTATATCATAGAAGAAAAATCAAATTTCAGACAGTTAACAACTTCCAACTTCTTTTCAATTTAATATAATTAAAATATGAGTTCCGAGATCATCTAAACCTTTTAAATCACCTTATATTTATTTTAGGGTTCCCTAAGTTGAGTCTTGTTCTAATCTGAGTTATCTAAATCACACAACCATAATTTCATATAGTTATTTTTAAACTACTAATTCATTCCATAAAACTCAAGTTTTTTCTCATTATAAAACCCCCTATATAGTATAGAAATTAATATTATGAATTCCTAGAATGAATCGTACACAAGATCAAAATTAATCTTACATTTTCGTTTTAACTATGAATTAAATCTGAAAAATTCTGTATTGACTCTTACGCAAGATCGAAATGAATCTTATAAATTTTGGGATTAACCAAATTTCAAGATCCAGTCTTCTAGGATACCCTTATGGTGACTAAAAAAACTTTTACAAGTATAAGTTAAATGTATAACTTTTCCAAATTTTCAAATATCTTCTCATATTTTCTATTAAATTTCAATAATATCACTCTTACTCATTCTATACTTTTTTATTTTTTTCAATGGTCTTCTCAAAATCACTCTAATAAATACAAGGAATTCATTCATGCCTATTCTAAATATTAGGTATGGTATCCATAGTTACCTTTAAATATATAATTAAATATTTTTCCATTACTAATATTTCCATACTCCATCTCAAATTGACCCTTATGAATATAGTGCAATGACTCTTACAATTCTAGGAATTATCCATTTTTTGGTCCAAATATTATCAACTTAAAAAACACTAATAATTCCTAAAACCTCAAAAAATCATCTAGTTACTTTTCAACTATTTAACATCCTTCACCTCACATAATAAACATACTTTTATCTGAGTTTGAATATGATTTAGATATTGACAACAAAATCCAACACAAAAAACATATCCACTTATTCTTCTTTGATTTAAATACGTTTTTAGATTCTCATCACTAAAAACTATCATTGGGTATTACCACTACATCATATAGTCATAATCACTTTATATATCAACAACTTCTTCAATCATGGTCTCAACATATTTGTTATGATATCTGAGCCCTTAGAATCGTCAAATCATAACAAAATTCACCACACTTGTTGTCACCTTCCATAAGACAAAACTTAACCATAAACCTCCATAATTCTACAAGATTCTCTCCATCACCCCAAAAAAAAGTATAGGACCAATGAAAATCCTTACCTCTATAATGAGGCATTAATGTAAGTGAAATATTGAAACTATATATTAAACCCCATATCACAAGGTAATATATCAGTTATATCGCTCTATGTGATATGATTGGTCGAAGGAATTAAATATGGGTTGTTTCAAGATGATACATGGGATATCCCCTAATGTGGTATAGGATATCTCATCATTTATTTGAAAAAATTTATTTTTACACATATTTTTTCATGTGTTTGGATTCTATATCATTAGATGACATGTTATAATGAGTTTAAATGATTTGTATCCATCGGTAAAGCATTTAAAAATCTATTAGGTCTTACTAAGTGATGCATTATAAATTCTATCACTAATAGAATTTTTACCTTTAACATGGGTATTAGTAAGGGGACCTTAAAATGACGGTTTCTAATAGGGTTAATAGCGATCACCATATGGTGGCCATTACACTGCTCAAAATTTATTAAAACAATTAACCTGCATAAACCCCATTCCCCCTACTTTGGATCCTCCCCCGCACCCTCCCCTTTTACCCATAATTAAGGCCCTCATTAATCTAAAATTAAAACTCTAGAACCCTTGAAATCCCCTTACATGCCTTATTTATAGGAACTATTCCTTCCTATAATGTACAATTTATTTTCAAGAACCCCATGCTCTCATGAAACTCCTCACTATCTGATGACCATCACCCCACATTTTGATCTTTATTTTGGAAATTTTTTGAGTATCAAACCCTAGGGTCATTTATGAAATGTAGGTATAAACAAAATGTAATACTAAATTATTTTATGATTGATTAATTTATTTTTAATAGGTTTTTATTGGTTTTTTGTTATTTTGATTTTGTGTTCCATGTTCTTTTGGAATTTTTGTTGAATAAATTAAATTTTCACAATGAATATACCTCCATTCACTCTTGTATAGGTATGATATTTAATATTATATATTGAATCATTTCTTATGGTGAATTATTTTTATGAAATAGAGTTTTATAGGTAATTAAAAAGCTATTTATTCATAGTAGATAATTTAGGGAAGTAAATGTTTGGTCAAAATCTAGGGATGAATCACTTTTATCCTTAAAATTTTTTAAATACTCATTTTTTTATATGTATATAGAATTTTTTTTTTGTTATGAAGAAATTTTTAATTCATCTTCTCTGAGGGATATATTTTTTCTGATGAACATGGTATATGTTCCATGAATATATAATTTCTATACGAATGGATAAATGTTACATGTCTATAATGATTAAATATTTTATACAATTAATTATTGTATAGCTATGATGAATTATGTTTTTTAGTGAAATTTTTATAAAGATATCTTAACCGAGATATTTTATGAAAATAAATGTTATGTGAGAATAAGTATTATTTCACCAATTTCTAAATGTTATATGTACATAAAAAATAAATGGTTATTTTTATATTAATAATTTTTTTCTTTTGAATGTGTTTTATATTTTTGTAATATGTATGTTCTTTTTCAATTGATAAATGAATAATGCTTACACTGACTAAATATTTTGTAAAACTATGTTTTCTGTACTGAACATGGATCACAGATACAAAATATTTTATATAAATAAATAATACAAGAACAAAATATGTTTTGTGTTTATCATTAATATTTAGAAACTCATAAGATAAAACATTTTATTAAAATCATTGTGACAAATATAAAACATAAGAATATCATGGTACAGAATAAATAACATAAAGAATCATGTAAAATAAAACACAAAGCATTTAAAAATTAAAGGATAAAATACTGAAGCAACATATGATTTTTGGGACAGATAAATAAACTTATAAGTTATGATTGTAGTGACGCATGGATATATGTTATGATTATCATGACACATGATTATCATGATTATTATGACACATTATTATCATGATTATAAGTAATGAGTGTCATGTAAAACACATTATTTTTATGTCACGTCATTATAAGTTATGATTTTTTCTTTGATTTGACTCTTCCAATTTGTTTGAACAAAATTTTGTTTCATTAATTTTGTTTCAAAAACATCATTTTCATGACACATTTATAAATTTTTAATCATTAAAGACTATGATATCTTGTAAAACATGTCATTCATGAAAAATAAAATTTGTGTGTGTGTGTATTATATTAATATCTTTTGATTTTTTTTAAATCATTAATAGTATTTTCTTTGAACAATTCATGATAAGTATAATAAAAATTAGATTTTAAATATATACGTATTTTCTTATCTAATATATTACATATGAGAATAGATATTACAAAAAAATATCTATATTTCTTTTATTGAAATCCATGATCCATATTTTATATTATTATTATAATTTAGTTTTATATTTTATTTCATGATAACACACAATTCATGATGGTTTTGAATTATATAAAAAATAGATAATTAAATATATATATATATATAGTTTATAGTTCATGGATTTTGAAACATATTCAGATCTTATTGAATTTATTTCAATATAGTAATTCAAAAAAAATAAGCATAAGAGATTTGAAATATTTTATTCATTGAAAATATGTTTAATAAAATTATTTTTTGACATAAATTTTTTGAAATTATTCCTTTTTGTAAATATATGGTAAAATTAACAATATTTGTATAAATATAATTTTATGAATTTTTTTTAATTATGAACTCACCTTTCATGAACATATTTATACAAAAAAATTTGTATGATAATTTGTGTTATTAAATATGGATTAATTTATCATATTTGTCCAAAAATAATTTTTTAATATATTTTGTTTAATTATTAACTCAAATATCATGGGAAAAATAATAAAAACTTTTATAAAAAATATAATTGGTATTATATAAGACTTAATTAATCATATTTGGTTATAAATAATTTTGTGATAATTTTATTTTTAAAATATATTATAAAACACATTTTTAAAATTTTGATTGATTTTAATAGAGTTAAAGTTGTTTATTAATTATTTGGTTTTAAAAAAATGGTTTAAAAAGGTCTAATATTTTATCCTTTTTATTTTTATTTGAATTGTGTAATACATTAATGTGATTTAAAATTCGTTATATCTAGTTATTAATATATTTAAAATGTGTAGTATATTATTTTCATATTAACATGTTTATTGTATATGTATAGTAATTTTCTAGTTTTTGTTAAAATATTGTTTATATGTTTCAATTATTTGATTTCTCTAGATAAATATATGGATAGGAGCGTGATTTATCTTCCAGATAGATTTTATGCTGAATATTATAAGTGGACTAAGAAATTTATTGATTTCACCTATTAATTTAAAACTGATTTGATTAGTTTTAGATACAGAAAATGTGAAAAAATATATATTTTAAAATTCGATACTATTAAAGGAAATATATTTCTAAATTCATTTTTGAAAAACTATAATACATGGAAACAATATGGGGAAGAGTTGGCTCCCTCCTGGTAATCTAAAAGTATTTAGATGGATTTTGTTTTGATAATAGTTGATTTGATGAAAATAATTCTCACTAACATGATACATTAGTTTCAACCTAAAGACAGTAACACCATAAATGAATACATTGGATGGAGTAACCCTTATTATTGTGCAGCTATAGAATCATTGAAATTATTTAAAATTATTTTTGATGCATATAGTGAATTTTATCATGGATGAACTAAATTCAGAAAATTTTCATTCATCATTGAAATGTTACACCTTAATACCATGAGTCAGTAGAAATATATCTCATTCGATATGTTAATGGTACTATTGAATAAGGTACTACCTATTAGAGAAAAGATTCCAATGTTATACTATCAATATCACATGTTGATCGACAACCTTGGTTTCACATATGAGACCATTAATGCATGTCACAACGACTGTATATTGTTTAGAAAATAGAATGTGCAACTCAATAGTTTTATTCTTTATTAATCATCCATGTGGAAGGTCAATTATATTAATAAGGTTAGACATATTCTTCCCAATAGGGTGTTTAATCAAGGGAAACAGATCATTTCTAAGTAGATGTGTTACTTCCCATTAAAATAGAGGTTGAAGAGATTCTTCATGTCAACTAAAATTTCTAAACTGATGATATGGAATTCAAAGATAAATAAAGTAGCCGATAAGTAAAATCACATGATAGATTATTTTTCATATAATTAGTTTGATCAAAGACACTTATACTTTTACCAAGATAGTCATAATTTTCAATTGGGTTTGTAAGAAGATAGTTTTAAGCCATCGAGGTCTATGGTTGGTGTGACATTTAATACATGGCCCATTGTGTTGGTTCTATATAACCTTCCCACAAGGTTATGTGTGAAGAAACCATTTTTGTTACTTTTAACTCTGTTCTGTGAACTAAGATAACCTAGTGATAAAATCAATGTCTATATGAAACCATTGATTGATGAGATATAAGAACTTTTGGCAGATGATGTAAAAAAAATTGACTCAACAAATAATGAAATTTTTATACTCTAGGTTGTTATGATATGGACTATTAATGACTTCCCAATACATGCTAACCTATTAGGTTGGAGTCAAAAAGAATAATTCTCTGACATCTATTGCAATAAAAGTAATAAATCAACATGGATTAAGCATAGTAGAAAGTGGGAATACATTGTCCATAGATGGTTTCTTCCTCCACTATAAAAATTTATAAAAGACAGTGTTCCATTTTATGGGAATAGAGGGAACTTTCCAATGATGAAAAATAATGTTTAGGGTTAAAATTGTAGCATAATATGACCAAAAACATTCATACGGTGTATAATTTTATGGAATTATTACCTCAGGCATTGTCTTCCATTCATGCTGAAAATAGAAAGTGCAGTCATGATTGGAAGAAATGATGTATTTTGTTTTAATTAACTTATTGGAAAGATAATATTTTAAGGAACAATTTGGATTTTATGTGAATTAATAAAAATGTGTCTGATAATATAATGTGCACTATTTTTGGTATCAAGGGGAAATCAAATTATAGTAACAATGATCGATGTTATTTTATAGAAATGAGATTGAGAAAACTTTTATATCTACATTTGGGTGAGGGTAATAGGGTATTCATGCATTTTTCATATTACATGATGAGTAAAAAAGAGAAATTTACATTTCTATCAATTTTGAAGATCTTCAAGGTGCTTTATATTATTTCTCTAATATGTATAACCATCACAATATGGTGAGAATGAAATTATAGAGTTTGAAAAGGCATGATAATAATATTTTACTTCAATATTTAATCCTAATTGAAATTCATGATTGTCTTTATCCCCATTTTGTTGAGCCATTGATTGAAGCTTTAAAATTTTTTAGACAGCCTTGTTCAAGGAACCATCGAATGAGAAATTTGAAAATGATGTAGGGTAAGATTGTGTATACACTATTTCACTTGGAGAAACCATTTCCACATTCTTTTTTTTTATTTCATGGTTCAATTGATCATACATTTAATTGTAAAATTCATTGTAGGGTTTTAAAAATTCCACCAAGGGAAGAAAATACCCCCACAATTACTTTATAGATGGAATAAATTACTCCCACAAGTATAGAAAGGTGAATGGACTCAAATCAAGTTATAAATTTCTGAATAAACTTGAAGGAGTTCAAGTTTTCAAAGGATTTTCAGGTGTTCTATGAACCTTCCCCAAGAAAGGTTCACGGACCACTTGGGTTACAAACCAATAGGTACATGGAATGATCTACAAGAAACTGGCTCGTAGGAGCAATGGCCATCAAACCAAGGTATACTGTGAACCATGTCACCCAAGGACTCATGTGCATAAAGACCATCCATTTATCGTACCAAGAACTTATCAGTTCATAGATGAAGTGAACCAGAAGGTTTTTGGGAACTATTATTGGGAACCTAAGCCTTTGAAAAGCTCAGTTGACCGAGTCTTATGCGAGTTAGGATATCTCTTCATGGGCCTCTGCAAATGGTGTTTCTTTCCCAATAGATACAATTTCCCTGATGTTCTATAAAAGGTGCATGGTAGGAAGGACAATGTATGGATGATTAAATATTAAAGGGGACTCAGATTTTGGAAGAAAGAGTTTAGAAAAGATTCCAGCTTCAGTCTTGATTCATCAGTGGAGCCCGAATCGCGAACCAATCTCTCCACAGGTATAGCTGGCAGCGAACCATAAAATAAGAGAATTGTATAATAATAATTGAACTTCAAACCTAATTGGTGAACTATGAACCACATACTTCTCACATATGAATTCCCCACGAATGATAATTTCTTAGACCCTCCTTCAATATGGTGCTCTGCGTAGTGTACCACTATGCGGACTAAACTTGGTGTTGCATACTGCATCAATACATAGATGGAACCCAAAGTGGAATGATGGGATATGTACCACTATGGTATATGGTGATCTATACCCATGCATGCATACCACATTGTTATGTGGATGGCCCCTCTGCCCGCATACCATTATGGTATGCAGAGCCTTCCCCATCCCGTATAAAAAACCAGTACATGGAATGGGGTATTTTTGGGTATTATTTCCTCCAGTTACAACTTCACCCCACCATTACCATCTAGTCCTCCATAATTCCTCTGTGAACTAGTCCTCTGGTATTAGGAAAAATCCTCCTTCAAAGCCACCGGACCTAAATGATTAGACCATCGGGTGCATCAGTGCACCCCTTTGAGTCTACATACCCATGGTAAGTGGAGTCACGAAGGATCTCCCCACAACGGTTTGGGCTTTATGAATTCATGTGGGTCTAAATTCACATGGTAAACTGGATTCCAACCTTATTATTCTGATGTGAAACTCTCTGTTATAGGTATTAAGGGTGATCACTTGCTTTTCCATTCAATTAGGAATAGTGATCAATCAAAGGAGTTATGTTTGCTTCTTATTTTGACAAGGATGAAACTCCTCCCCTTCCTAGAACTTATTTCAGGGACCTCCCACGAAGGTAAGTCTCCAATATTCCAAGGTCAGGACACAAGACCTTTAATTTCATTTCATATGGAAAGGTTCATCGCTCCATCCCCTCGCCCATAGTCACCCCATCCCCTTCCGCTGAGGGCTCTCCCTCTCACACTAATAGGAGAAGAATCATGTTCTTTGTTGAATCTTTGACATCCTCTTGTTTATCATATCGAGCATGACTCACATGGGATTAGAGGTTTGTGATTATTACAACATTCACACATATGAACTATGAGAAATCTTATTCCTAATAAAACCAGGATACGTAGGACACCTACCTGAATGCCAGATCTCAAAAGGGTGACCATCCCAAAGGGTCCACCCAACCATTCCCCCTCAATGGGAAGCTCCCATGCGTAAGCCCCAACCAATCCAAACTACATGGGATCTGATTCCTATCTTGAGGATGCGTAGGAAACCCATCTTATGGGTATGATCCCAACATTAAGTCACCTTCTTTCCCCCTTGGATGACGATAAACTTCAGAGTGCCTTATTATATAGATCAAGTCAGTATCTCCTTCATAGCGTCAAATATATGCATATCTAAGACGGTCTTGAAAATAAAGGGTAGAATGTGGAAAAACTCTTTTTGAATGAACCAAGGTTTCAAGAACATATAAGCACGACTTGAATCTATAATAGAGTCCCAGAACAGATGATAATCCTCCTCTGGAAGGGTATGATGAGTCAGACTTCCCATCTTCTCGACCAATGGAGTCCTTAAGTGTTGTTGGCTGAATCATTAATCAATGAGCGCCTACCTTTGGAAAGAAGCTCCATGAATCATGGATACTAGGGTCGTTGGGTGTTTCTATCTCCACAAATAAACCTGTTAGATACCATCTGAGGAAGTTATACCTGAGGAGGACTTATTGTTCAAGTACTTGACCCCACGCAATCACCCGCTAGGACCGAGTGACTATGGCATCTCCTTCGCAATACAAAAGGGGGTGAATTGTCCAGTCCCTGTAGGGTAAATCCAACCTTCCTTAAAGTATAATGACACAGAATAGGTCAAAACAAAAGGAATGGTGAACTTGATAGCAAACCATCTTCATAAAAAAAAAGCATGGGTGATGAACCTCGTTGTACCATTTTCGCACCACCTGAACTACACCACCTCAGAGGCGGAACAAAAATGGTGAACCCAGCATGAATCATTAACTAATGTGGTTGTCTTACCCCACTTAATCCCCTTCACCCCATAGAAAAAGAAAAGGGGAAGAGGGCCATGATGAATCGCTGAATATGCATATGTTTGAAAGAATTATACTTTGATGAGGTTTTGTAGTTTTTATGTCATATATGTACGTCGCGGGTTCCCGCAGAGAAACCTTAGATCCAAATGAAATCTCGACGACCAACGCAGACACATGCATCAGCGATACCACAAGTGCTCAGGGCCCCAATGAAGAGAAGTACCCCCTTCCCTACCCAGCATATTTAATGTTGGGTATCTAACATGCGGATCAAAGAGTACCACTGAAATGGTACTCTCCCCATGTTGGAGGCCACGATACAATCCCTCTAGTATGCAAAGGTCTACCAACCACCTCCTTTGTCGTAGCTAGCACCCCAGAACATGGTGGCCCTAGTGGCCATTTCAAACCATTTTGGGAGCCTTCCCCCAGAACGTGAGAACAAGTACCTCCTTTGCCAAAGGGAGGAAGATGAAGTCGATGCTGAAAACTTCATCTCAATTGCACAGGGGTCCTACTCCTGGGTCCCCACCATAGAACATCTCTGTTGACACCAGGTGACCAAGCCTCCACCTTCAAAAGAGGACCTTATGCCGAGGGAACTTGCTGAAGTCTAGGAGACCCGGTCCCCTCGGGATGACCGCCAAGGGCAGTGTATATATAATTAGGAACACACTATCACCCCGGTTCCTGAGGTGGAACTCTATCGTACTAACATGGTATAATTTTATGGGTAGACATATGACTTTATCCCTTCCACTCAAGCCCACCACAGAAATAGAGTGGTACAATACGAACACATGAATGTTCTTGCTAATGATCGTCGGTCCCACCATGAAGAAAGAGTGAAAAACTATAGGAATATGCAGATATCTACCAATTAACATCAAGCACATCATCCAAATGGGTCAGAAACTAGCTATACAAAAGCACAAATACTTGCTGACACGTTTCAATATTTCCATTCAAATAAGGTGGCAAGAAAATATTAGCAGAGTCAAATTCCTACATATGCATACAAATCCCGTGAGATGAATACTGTGTAAAGAAATAAGATGAAAATCCCTAATTGTGAATATGAAGTTCACCAGTCAAATACAATGGAAACCAGAGAAGAAAACTGGTGGTAGAGTCGTTCTTATGTCCCAGCATAAGAGAACTGCCAGTATCTACTGGAAACTCATGGAGAACCGGAGTAGTCACAAACTCCTTCTCCAACATTAGAATAAGCCTTCATAATCATTCTAGAAAAATATGTATCTCAACACATCCTGTAAATAATAGAATATCAGACATCGATTTCAGACCGTATTTTCCAAACATGCCAAGATATCATTGCATCAGTGTCAAAGGTGAGAAATTGGGCCCATGACCCGGTTTCCTTGAATGGAATGACTCACGTGTAAAATTATTTAGTAACTCTAGAGCAGTTATTAATCCCTACTCTAGTCTAGGAGTGTTGACGAAAACATCCCATAATACACGAACAACCAGATTGGGAACAGATACTCGTTCCAACTGGGGGACGTCGGTCCAACATGGTGGTCGCTCAAGGGCAGGCATATATTCATGTCAAAACTCAAAATGATCATTGGAATATCCCGATGACTTCACAAGGCCCAAAAATATAAGGACCCATATATGAAGGCCATTACCAACAGCATATGGCCCCAGTTACCCGCAAGAGAGTGCCCAAAAATGAAAGGTACCAAAGGCAACCGGAAAATGAATAGCACATGAACGATCCTTATCTGCTAAAAGCTGGGGTTCTTGACACCCTAAAACATGTATCAATAAAGTCTCAATACCCTACCAATCCATTACCGAATTATTGAAGTGGTAGTAGCAGTTGCGAAGGCCCTCCCTACAATGTCGCTATCAGCAGCTCTGAAGGTCCTCCACAGAGAACACACAGGGGCTCACTCCATGGGATAAGAATGATTGATAATGAGATCATATCTCTATATGCAAATTGGGGTAGCCCTACCCTAGACCTAAATATTATACAAAAAGAAGGTCCTCCCCATGATATCGTCTACCCTGATGGTCCTCCATAGAGTATATGCTGCATATATTATTCTCCCTATAGTCGGACATAAAGTCATGATGGTAGCCCTCTCCATGACAACAGTCATTGCGAAGGCCCTCCCTACAATGAAAGTTGTTTTAAAGGTCCTCCCCATAGTAACGTCAAGCAATGAGAAGGTACTCCCCTCATTGCAGTACATCCTGAAGGCCCTCTTTAGAATGTGCATTGCAGAAATTCTCCCAGCATCCAGGTATCAAGTCATGATGCTAGACCTCTCCATGATGACATTCATTGCAAAGGCCCTCCCCGAAATGACTGTTGTTGTGATGGTCCTCCCCTCAGTGACATCAAGTATCATGAAGGTCCTCACATTACTGTATACCTCCCTAAAGGTCCTCCCAAGGGTATACGCCGCAAATACATTTCCCACGGTTGAGCGTCAAGATGAAATAGTATCCCTCTACATTGAAGCACCAATTGCGAAGGTCCTCCCCGCAATAAAAATTCATACTGGAAGGAAGGTCCTCCCCTTGTCGAAAAAAATGTGAGAAATACCTCCTATGTTGAGGCACTCAGAAAGGATTCAGATATATTGGGAACTCCATATACAATGAGTGATATTATTTCTTGACCAGAGGATGTTCCAGGGCCATGCTCATATTCTGAGCCACCCCCGCACCATTCACATATCAATAAGGCTTCCAAAAGACCGATCACTTGGAACAATATTATTAAGAATCAATCGAGCTGGGTATATCAAGAGGCTTCTAGAAGAACAACAGTAGGATATGTTGCTTATGAGAAGGCAACTAGCTAAGGATAATATACTAGTGATGTACTGAACTACAGCCACTTCTCACTTTGACGTACCAAGAGAGTTGTCTGGGGAATTCACGCATGACATTCACCTCAATATATAGACAACCCTTTTCTAGTTGAAAGAAAAAAAATTACCCTATGAAGGGTATGCGGACCATGTGAACACATTAGGGTAGCATCGCCGTCTAATAGACCAGGAATCTCTCCCATCCACACGATGTCCACAATCATAAAGGATAAATAAAAACCTTGAACTGGCCTACCTCCATGCACTGCATAAGTTGTGTCACCTCATTGGAAACACCCCAACTGAAGTTCAAATTCGAGGATGGGGAGAACAAGGAGATATATACTTCACCCCACATCTCGTCCAACAAACCCCATTAGAAATTACATCCTGCAATTTCACCACCCATGGGTAGCAATAAAGTGAAACCCCTGATCAAGAAAGATGGGATACTCAACAAAAACCATCTTGGAGTAAGTCTCAAAAGCATCAGGACTGAAGAGATCAAGTCATCAAAAAGATTTTGAGTCAAAAACCAAGAACATCCCACAGGCTTCCCTCTTAAGGGAATACAACCAGTAAGTAGTGTCCATGTCTTCAAAAGATCGTAGACTCCGGGCATGCCCAATTCCATACTTGTCCCACACCCACACAATGGTACATGAAATTGAAAAGGTTATAATAGCGGCGGATACCGCCGCAATACAGGAACAACCCCGGCCCATAGGGATGGGAGAATTTTTAAATTAAAATGCCCCCATAAGACCAACAAATCTAGGTCGTAGCGCATCAATAGAAGAATAGAAACAACCCAATTCAGTAGGACTGGGGGAATTTTTACCTCGAATCCCCGCATAGCGGACGTATGTCTTCCACTGTCTAGGAAGAACTATGGACAGATAAGTTACCCATTCCACCCTTTCTCATAGTTTGCACCCTCCAAGATAAAGGCACATTATAAGTTCAGACCAGGGATCCCTTTGGGTCAATATTCACCATGTAACCCAAATAATACCATAGAATGGAAGTAGAAAGTCCAATAAAGGGTGAAAAACCCTTCCTACCATTCAGCACTGGGTACACTACCCCCAATGTGGTATTCCTTAGTGAACGTGGTAAACGTCAACTCCACAGATCTCACAAGAAATGATGCATAGGGAGAGGACACAAAGGAATGTGGTTCCCTCCTAGAGGCATCCCACGCTAAGACTAATGGTGTGCATACCTGGAACCAGAGAGCGATCCTAAATCTTGGTGCCCCCTCAGCTAATCCATCGCTACCTCCCCCGAGAAATCCCAACAAGGATAAGAATAAATCCAAGGTCTCCTATGACCCACTTCCTCCTCTTCCTGAGTATTCATCCCTCACTCTAGAGGAAATTTTTTCCAAGAAATAGGAAGAAATGAAAGAGATTAGGTGAATTAATGTTGAGCTGCATCGAGGGATCTACCTTTTTTGATGTGTTCCCCCTACTAAAAGTCAGAAGGTGCTCCCAAAAGTGGTTCCCTTTCCACAGGCACTTATATCGGTGAATGAAGCTAATATCGGAGGACCGTTCAACCTAGCCACAAAAGGACATCAAGACTCCCCCCACCACTAAGAAGAAATCTGGAATATATCCAGGTAAACCCATAAATGGTACCCCTGGCTGGGTATCAACCCCATATTCCAGTAGCACGGGCAAGTCCAGTTTTGTCTACTACCACACTAGTTCAAGCTCAAGCCCGACAGGATATCCATCATGGTCTCTTGAACATCGTCGAGCAATTAACAGCTCGACTAGAATCCATGGAGGGGTGGCGCACTTTGATACAGCCTGAGCACAAACCCTACCCTGATTGGGTGAGCAATGTTCCGCCACCACCAAACTTCAAAAACCCCATATTCCCAGTATTCAATGGCTTGGAGGACCCAGAATAGAATTTAATTAACTACTCCTCTTACTATGACCCCATTATGGGCACTTAGGAGGTGCAAGAGGTAGTAAAACTGAGGTTCTTCATACGAACCCTACAGGGCTCGGCTTTTGTATGGTATACTAGCCTACCATCCAATTCAATTACAGGCTGGGAGGACCTCTAGTGATAGTTTCTCTTCTAGTACAGTTCAACATTTCCTAAGACGACGGTTAGTGATCTTATGAACTGCAAATAGTGAGAGAAAAAAAGAGTCTCAGACTTCATTTCCAGATGTAAAGGCCTGACATATTTCCCAAACCGGATGCTCCACCAGGATGAGATGCTCTCCATGTGCATTAATAACCTTTGGGATGAATTGCAAACACATCTTATCCCAGTGAAGTACAAAAGTGGGTTTAGAGACTTCTCTTCCATTACCCAAAGGATAGAGGACTCCTTGAAAAGAACCAATCTTAAGTCCCAAGTGGCCCCATCAGCCCCTAGGAAGAGAACGATAAAAGCTTAAGTGGCTTATGTCATGTTTAATCCAACCCCAGAACCAGTTGTGAGGCCCCCACCAAACCGTGTAGGACCCCCTGGATGCAACAAACACCCCCACCTCAGAAATATGAGCGATGGGGTGCTAAAAATCATCTTGAAGAATGAAGAAATAAATTTTACTCATTCCAAGATGACTAGGTCTGTGGGCATTTCATAGTCGCCATGAATTTCAATTTGCTCCGGATACTAGGACCAAAGTTAGTCGATGAAGTGGGTCTCAAAGACCATCCAAATTATTGTCACTATCATCAGATACTAGGAAACACCATCCATGAATGATTCATTTTCAAGGATATCCTAAAAAATATGGCAGATTTAGTGCAAGTTAAGTTGGGCCCTCTTCTAGCACAAGTGGCATATGTTTCCACCTGAGACTCAAGAGAGGAAAAGGAATGGTAAACAGTCACCAGTAAGATGGAAAAAAATTGACAATTGGATAACCCTGAAGAACATCAATCGAGTTCATGGAATCCTCCAGGTGTAGTTAAAACAACCAAATGTTCCCCCAAAATCTCTTGATACAACTCAACCATCCTCCTTAGACCCTGACCCTCTAAAGGATAGAAGGGTAGAAAGCAAGAGCAGGAAGATGGGATGACACCGAAGCTGAAGTCAGTTTTGATACTTTCGGACTTCATGCCAATGGACTTGGTACAATGGGTTCCGCCCCACCAAATGCTACAATGGGTGTTGCCCCACCAAATGGTACAACAAGCACTTCCCCACCAAATGGTACAATGGGAATTTCCCAAACAAATGGTACAATGGGGAGCCACCCCACCAAACTGTACAATGGGAACTATCCCACCAAACGGCACCATCAAAAAGATATAGTCAGACATAAACATTATCAGATCAAGAACTGGTCTTCATCTCCATCAATGTCATTCACTTGAATTACCCCTTCTGGGATGGATACTATGTCCACAAACCCGAGTTTCTCATGCCCAACTAAAGATCCAAAGGAAGAGGCTGTAGAGGTTGGAGGTTTCCTCGAAGGCATGATTATGGTAAGTGTCCAATTCCCGACCACACCATGATTCAAACCGTTGACATTGTGGAAACTCATGGAAGGACCCTCCATCAGATACAAAGAGAATTGGAATGCTTCTTCATCCACATCAGAAGAAATCCAAGCCCAATTATCTTGGAATATCTATCAGGGGAAGAAAAAATATCAAATAGCTCAAGGAATACAGGTGGACTAGTTCAGCCAAATGTGGAAAGGACCGCAGCAGCACCAGCCCCTATTACTGGGGCCGAACCCTCTACGCCTAAATCCCAAACCCTTAAAGTGTATATGAAAGAGAAACACTGATCCAGGAAGTTCCGACCTTTAAATCAAAAGTAGGATATTCTAAATCATATATTTTTAGTATCAGCAAAGTTGTCAGTCCTAGAAGCATTATGTCTATCTGAATATTTTAGGGAGGCACTCATCGAAGAATTACTAAGTTCCCAAGAGTTAGAGGTTGAACTAACAGAAACCAAAGTCTAACAAACAAAGACCAGTCTCGAAGAATTTCACGCCATCATATCCTTTATGGACAAGGATGAAGACACCATCATGCAAGGGCAAATTAAACCCTTATATGTGTCTGAAAAGATAAACAAAATTTATGTCTGGAGGATCTTTATCGACAACGGATCTAGATTTAACCTCCTCCAACTACAAACACTTCGTCAAATGGGCTATGATGAAGATAGCTTGACACCATGCACTAAAACTATGATGGGATATGACAAAACAGAGCATGAATTGTTGGGACGAATCAAGATTAAAACTTGGGTCAGAGATCTTATGTCAGATTCTGAGTTCCTGGTAGTACATTAAAGTACGGCCTTCAATATCCTATTAGGGAGGCCTTGGCTGCATCATCACGCTGCAATTCTGTCATCATACCATCAGTGTGTCAAATATTGCACTAATGGGAAAAACGGGACATTGCATGCCGATAAATCCCATTTTGAGTCTTGTGAGTCACATTATATCGATGCAAGGTTATATGAATCGGAAGAAAAACATCTTTAGGCTGAGGACCTTGGTTGGATAAATTTCTAGAATAGATTGGAAATGGCTCCCTTCGACCCCCTCCAGTAACTTGGGTAAGAGTGTTTATTGCCCATAAACCAAGTTGAATGTACAACTGCAAGTCCAAATGTAGACTCAATTGTATGCATGATCTCTGTTGCGACCACCAAGTCCAAAGACATGGAAAAGTGGACTGACTCCCATGATGTCAGGAAAATCACTATAAAAGTTGCTTTTGGCCTATCCACGGGACCTCAAAATACCCCTACCTCACTCACTAGGGAAAAATATGATCTCTCTCCCTAGATTGGAGAGTTCATCGCAAAAATCCTCTCTCCATCAGAAGAGAAAGAAGATGAAGATGATGATGAAGAAGAAGAAGAAGAAGAATAGGAAGAATACCTCAAAGATTCCCCTCCTACATTTGAAGAAGGTGTATACACCACAATCGATGAACTTAAGGAGAAAAATCTAGGAACCAAAAATGACCCATGTCCCACTTTGATCAGTGTGGCTATGCCTGTCGAGTAGCAAGATCCATATACCTCCTTCCAAAAGAAGAATCAAGATTTGTTTTCCTGGAAGTACAGTAAAATTCCAGGCCTCGATCTTGAGGTTACCACTCATCATCTAGGATTACCAGAAGACCATCGGGGCTATAGGCAGACATCCAGATGGACCCACCTAATGCATGCTACCAAAATAGATGTTGAATTTGACAAGTTGAACAAAGAAAACTTTATACGGGAGGTCCAACATCCGATCTGGCTGGAGAACATAGTCCCTGTCAAAAAGAAGAATGAACAGATTAGAATCTGCATTGAATTTAGAGACATTAACCAACATTTCCCAAAATACGATTTCCCAGTCCTGATTACAGAATTGTTGATTGATGCCACAACAAGATATGAGGATCTCTCTTTCATGGAAGGCTATTATGGATACAATCAAATCTATATGGTCTAAGGAGATGAAGAAGTTACCACTTTTAAGAACCCATAGTGAGTATTTTGTTATAAAGTAATGTCCTTTGGTATGAAAAATTTTGGCACCACATATCAGTGCACCATGCATCGCATCTTCAAGACCTTCTTGGGAAAGTTCGTCGAGTGTTATGTCGATGACCTGGTGGTTAAATCACGAAAGTACTCAAACCACTTGGCTAATCTTGAAACTATCTTCAACAAGTTGTGGCAGCACAGTTTAAAGATGAATCCACTAAAATGTTCTTTTGTCATTACCTTTGGAAAATTCCTCAGCTTTATCATACGCCATCACGGTATTGAATTTGATCTTGATAAGATGAAATCCATCCTTGGAATTTCCCTAAATCACAATTTCACTGGGTTGAGAGGACCCTAGGGGAACCTTTCATACATTCGACGCTTCATTTTCAACCTAGTATCACTATAAGAAATTGACCATTTCATGGAGGTTTTTTTATATGGAGGTGATTTAAACCGTCTCCATATACTTCTGTGGTGGTTTCAAAAAATCACCGCTAAATTGTGTGTTGGAATACAATATGTGGAGGTTTCCCTAATTTAGTGATGGTTTATGGTAATTGTTATAGTGGATGCATTTAGCGGAGGTTTTTTATGGTTTTAGCGGTGGTTTTCTCGGTGAAAATGATTTTTTTAGAGACGGTTCAAAACGCCGCTAAAACAAAGATAAACTCCGTGAAAAAAACATTTTAATTGGGAAAACCACTACTAAAACCAAGATAACCACCATGAAATAAAAAAGGAATATGAAAACTGTGTAACGGCGTTTTTAACCGCTGCTAAATTATTGTTCGTAATGAAGGTTTTAACTGTCGTGGATATAAAAATACCAAAAATTTAGCGGTGGTTAAAACCACCATTAAATATATATTTACAAAAAAAATAGATGATTTTTCAGCCCCAGTACCAGTACCTTGAAAAAAAACCATTCCAATTTCATATTCGCATATATCCCACATCCAAAAGAATACCAAGAGACCAACATTTTTATAAGAATCACATGATAGATACTTGAATAATTGGTTTAGTATAATTTGGGTACATTAAATTTATTCTAAGTACATGAAGTCTCACTTTTGGATATAGTGGTTTCGCAATCAGGGATATCAATTGATCTTGAGTATGTTGATGTATTTGTGTATCTTTCATAATTGAGGAATATAATCGATGGTTGATGTTTTATTGGATTGTATGGGAATTAAAGGAGAATCATTTTGGGGATCACTCACTTAGAATTTCCAATGAACACAGTTACCAAGAATGGATTCACGTTTGATTGTACATACTAGTGTGAGGAAGTTTCCATAGTGTTGAATAAGTGGCTGTTGTCAGCTCTAATCCTAAGAATTCCTGATCCTAACATTGGACATGTAGTGAAATGTGATGCATCTAGTTCTGGATTAGGATATGTTATGATGTAGAGTGAAAAATTAGACACTTTGGGTTTCATCAGCTTTTAACCCACAAGATGAAATACTTTAATCCTGTATTTTAGTTTGTAGTTGTGGTCCATGAATTGAAATGATCATGAGAGAACCTATTGGGAGAGAGATTTGTGGGGTACTTTGGAACCTAGAGTGTATATAATATTTTCTCACTACATGGAAATAATCTTTATCGAATGAATTTCATAGATTACTTGTATATGTTTGACATCGATAAATAGTATTCAACTAGAAATGGAAATGTTGTGGTAAATGAATTGGGATAGAAAATGTAGGAGATGGGAGAACATATTTCATTAGCTGAATAGAAGATCTTATATTTACTGTAATACTAGTTGGTGGGTATATTTTAGGGTTTAGGGGAAGTAATGTGGGTATCCTTAGAGATAATGTGTTCATTGGCTAAACAAGTAGAGACAAGTTAGAATATTGTTCTGGAATATATCATGATGTGTGATAGGTAGGAAGAATGTAAAACTATTTCAGGATTGAATTTTGATATACATGGATTGTTTGTAATTAGTAAAATGGTAATGGTCACATATTCCATGAGAGATGAGTTTATGAGATCCTATAATTCTTTTGAGTGGGATGTTCACCCAGGGCCGACCATGATTTATAATAATGAAAAGTGGATGTTCTGGTGGCCCTCCATAGTAAGATACTTTGAAGGCTTTGTTTCTCATTGATTGAATTGTCCAAAAATTATCACCAAGTGTCAAAGTTGATAGTTAAAGAGGGATTTTCACCCCAAGGCCAGCCTATTTTACCTCATAGTTTTGGTAATTATAATCGAAGTCTATGAGTTGATAGTTGAAGTTATGTATAACCTTTTATCCCCAGATCAATAAGTAGTCAGGAAGGACGATACAAACCATATAGAACATGCTTCGGGATTTTATTATAGATTTTAGCCACCAGATGCATATTTTGGGGAGGTACAAATTCTGATAGTGTAAGACACTCAAGTTTTCAACAGATATTTGTAAATTCTACTATTAATGAAGTTTACAGTCCCTCTACCTTAACAGGATCAAGACACTCAAGTGATCAATAGATATTTTTAAATTATTATTAAAACTATTTTGAATAAGAGTAAATCATAAGTGGTAGTGATCACATGACAACCATAAAACATGAGAAGAAAATACTATAAAAATTGAAGAAATAAGGGATATCAACTAAAAACAAGTTGAAGGGAGTTACGAAACTGGATATTCCTAAGAAAAACTATAACAAGGTTGATTGTTCATCCTTGGGTAACAAAACCTAATAAATTTAGGAAAAATGAATCATAAAAAATGATTCATGACAATAAATAATCGATATATATGGTGCACACCACACTCAAGAAATCAAGACATAAAAGGGAACATCAAAAATCAATAAAATACATAAAATGAAACATGAGAAATCAAGAAAATATTAGGTCATGAAAATGTTTCGTGGAAACTATGTGACACAAATGATACATATACAACCCAATTATTACCATATTTGTCCAACATATCAATAATACAACTAATCATAGTCCGATGATGAACACATCTCATCACCCTTTCCACCTCTATCTCTACTTCCTACTACCACCTGTAAGAACATTATATTGAAAATTAAATACTTTTGAATATTTATATTTAAACTTAAAACAGATAAAAGTTTGAAAACTAAATTATTTTGAATTTTTGGGATTTACCTGCTCACCACCAATCGATGCAATACCACCGGGGGCAGATCTGGTCATCTTCTGATATAAATCAATCAATGCTTTCTGCAAAGTAGATATCTGAGCCCCCTGGTCTTGAACTTTGTTTCATAGAGAAACAATATCTCTATGAGTATATTGGGGTATGGACTGACTAAAACTAGGAGTAGATGTAGTTTCAATCCCTGGTGGACTTCCAAAGACCCATACGGTATGGGTTCCAAACCTATCCCGTGCACTCTACCAAGATGCTCCTTCCCAAGGACTTTAGCAATCGGGTCATCCTAGGAGACTGAGTAGGACTGTGCAGGATTTAAATCCCATAGTTCTTTAATTTTTACCTATAAATAAAATATCAGTCATATTAGAAGAAATATATATTAACATATTAACAACTATTAATAAGTTATTATAATGATATATGAGTTTATACCCCAACTTATTTGGCAGTCTCATTAACAAAACTTCCATCAGATTTTTGGTGAACATTCAACCACACTTCTATTCGGGATGCTTTGTGCCCTAAACTCTGTAACTGCATTAAACAAACATAAATCAAAAATTTAATATATTAAATAAATAATATTGTCTTATAAATATTTATACTAATGAAAATATTACCATAGTATATTGGCTTCTAGAAAAACTCTTTGACCCCGCAGTGTGAGGGATGACTTGCTTATCCTGGATTGATGCATTATTTCTTAAAAGATCCTAAAATAAATAAAATTCAATTTAATAGTAATGTATTCAATGTCATATCCTCTTCATATACATGTATAAATGTAAAATGAGATTAATATAGTAATATATATTTAAATACCATCTACTTCTCATCATAATGTCTGTCAACAAAAACTTTCCATTGCTCTTTGGGTACCCCATCGGGTAGCTTGTCATACATCTGTTGGGTGGTCCACGAAGTATCATTGACATCACCCCACAATATCCATTTAAAGTCTTTCTATTTTTTTCCAAGATTTTTCAATGTCTACTTTCGTGCTATCACATCAGCAATCGTAAAGTGGAAAAACATTTGTACACAGAAATTCATTTTGAAAATATTAATAACATGACATTAAATTACACCATAATGTATTAAAATTAACTTTATTTGGGAATCAAAAACTTCATTTTTTCAACTTACAGTCATATGCCACCAATCATCATATGAAATAGGAAGGGAAACTGGCTTTGTGGCCAGCTGGCCTAAAATATGGCCAAGTAATTCTGCAGCATCATCCGTAGGGACCCCATACGAATCAAATGGGACAACTATCTTCTCTCCTATCAGATTCCATACATCTGAACTTTTTATATTTTTCTCCACACTTGCATTTTTTCCATATTTAATGAACAAACAATTAGTATAAAAAAATTTCAATAAATTTATTCATATTAAAATTTGTACCTATAACAGTCACCCTCCAGTATCCCCACGAAGAACAAGAAATGGCACGCTACTCCCCCACTACTGAGGCTCCTAAAGTGGGAGGTGATGACTGAGCTGCTGAAGGTATTCTCACAAAGGGTGTGAGAGATGTTTTAGAGGGAGATGGTGTAAGGGGAAAGTGGATGGTGGCTCAGATGTTGTAGAGAGGGAGACATATGGATCGTCATCTGTCGTAGTGGTCGATGAAATAGTATATCACTTCCTCCTTGGAATTCCTGTAATTTAATCAAATAAAATTAAGTTCAGAACATATATTTCAAAAAAATTATGCAGAAAAAAAATGATAACAGATTCATAGTACTAACAAACAAAATATACATAACAATGATAATGAATGATTGCACAAATGAAATAAGTGGTTGCTAAATGAATGCATAACTATATGTGCAATCATTTTCTCCTTCAATAATGTTAGTTTCCTACTCCATTAATTCATCCACTTCATTTATCCTTTCTAGAATAATATTTTCAATATCATGATGGATAAATAATTCTACTTCTTGTTTTTGATGAGATTCAATTTTAGAGGTCAAATATTCAACTTCATCACCCATATCATACAAATCTATTTGTTTTACATGAGCAACTACACTTCACCCTTCATCCAAAACATCATTCACATAATATACCATTTTTTTTCTTGCAATGATAAGATGTGTGGATAATGTAGTTTACAATCACCAACATCTATCAAGTGAGATAAGTTTATAGAAGTAAATTGCAAGGAATCTATTTTAACGCCTTTGATAATATTGACCTAATTTCATTTGAATAAACCAACTGAAAAATGCCCATAGTAGTTTAATTCAATAATATCAGTCATCTTTCCATAGTATCCCACTTCAGTAAATGTAAATATACCATTATTCTCTATTTTCAAACCCTCTTCTCGATCGAATGTATGAAATTTAAATCCATTCATGTTGTAAGCGTCGAACTTTCTAACTTGTTTTAGAGGACCTCAAGTAAGAAACTTCAAAAAATTTGACAACTATACTCGAGTATCAGTATTCATGATCTAAAAAACGAAATATACTTTATTATAATTACAAAATATATGTGTCAACCTAATATTCATATTTATTAAAATATTTATGAACTTACACATCATGCAAACCGTTCTACAAGCTCTTTATTAACAACTTTCATTATATATTTCTCATTTCACATTCGGCCTCTCATTAGTCTCTTTGTTTGTATTCTCAAATCTTTAATAAATGGATCTACAATTTCACTATTCAGCAGTACATATCTATGTGCCTGGGATAATTCCATTTCTATCAATGTTATATTTTAGGTCCTCCCAATTGATCGGCCAATAGCAGGAAATATTTTTGATTTCCCATTTATTTTAGATTGATTCGATGATTTTTCAACACGTCCAACTTGATTAAATATTGTCTCAATATCATCCAAGTATATAGAACAAAAGGTAATACACTTCTCTTCCAAATAGCCTTCAGCAATAGAGCTTTCTGGTTGAACTTTATTTCTCACATATGATTTTAAATTCCCAAGATATCTATGAAATAAAATAAACAAAAATAATTATGCATTTAATTAAGTGCCAAAAATTGTTTAATTAACTGAAAAACATATAATAATGTACCTATAAATTGGATACATCCATCGATAATGAATGTGGCATCCTAATTTAGCTTCCTCAACCAAATGCATATTTAAATTCATCATGCCACAAAAAATGATGGAGGAAAGATCATCTCCATTGAACAAAGTGTCAATAAAAACTTCTCCTAAAGGTTGTCAAGATCAAATCAATATAGAGATTTCTCACATAGTTTTTCAAAAAATGTGCAGAATTGGAGTACAACAGTAGTAAATTTTTTAGGTAACAATGTAGGAAATGCCAATGGCAGTAACTACTATAACAAAATATGTGAATCGTGACTTTTAAAACCATGTAACTTATTATTATTTAAGTAAACACACCTAGAGATGTTACTAGAATACCCATTAGATAATTTCACTTGAATTAAAATTTGAAGGAATGTATCTTTATCCCTATTTTTCATTGAAAAAAATTTTGGAGCATACTTTTCATTCTCATTTGGCCAGAGATCAAATTTTATGCTCATTACTTGTAAGTATTTACGAGCATTGAGATGATCCTTTGACTTTCAATGACCATTAAGAAATGTGGATCAAATTATCACAGACATTATTCTCAATATTCATCATATCAATATTATTACACAACAAATTAAATTACCAATATGGAAGTTTGAAGAATATACTTGTTTTAGTTCATTATTACATTCCAATTTCACTTGACGATGCACTTCGAACCCATTTCCCATTATCATTAAAATGATGAGCCTTCCTAAATTTTATTTCAACATTCTCAAGTTTTGTCAATATTTTAGAACTAGTTAACAACTTTGGAGGTAGTCTATAATCAATGAAACCATTAAATTTTGATTTTTATCATCTGAAATCTATGAGATGCATCGAGAAATCTTCGATGGAACAAGAAGCACTATTTTCTAATGTGAGGTATCTGTTTGGGCCCAAAATCAAAGTTACAAACAAGAAAATACAAACCCATGTATGTGTTCCAACTAGATAAATTCCCAAGCCCTGGGAAGTCATTAATGGTCCACATTAATGCAGTATGCATTTTGAACATTTTTTTAGAAGAAGCATCAAATGTCTCAACACCGTTGCTCCATAACTATTGTAATTCTTCAATTAAAGGCTGAAAGTATACATAAATATCATTTCCAGACATTCTTTCTAGGAATAATCATCAAAATGATAAAAGATTTTTTTTTCATACACATCTACAGAGTAAGATTGTAAGGGATCAAAACAAATGTCCAAATGCTATAACTAGTACTCAAAGTCCCAAATGGGTTGAATCCATCGGCATCCAATCCCAATCGAACATTATTTGGATCAGCTGATAAATCTGGATGTAATGAATCAAATTTCTTCCATGATTGTGAATCTCGTGGATGTCGCATTAGCCCATTATTTTTATTATCTACGGAATGCCACTTCATGTGTTCAGCGATTTTTGATGACATGAATAATATTTGCAGTTGAGGATTTAAAGGAAGGTAATGAAAAACCTTTATAGGTGTATTCCTTTTCTTCTTCTTCATGGTATTATATTGATTCAGACTTCCAACATCACCCATTTACTGACATCTATAAGAAGAACATTTTTTTTTAACCCTGACTACTTGAATCCTCTTGCCAATAAAGCATACAATCATTTGGGACACGCATTTATTTTTGTATAATTCAAACCAAGCATGTTAACAACTTTTTTAATATCATAAAAATACTTAGGTATGTTTTCTTTAATAAATGCATCACGCAATAACTCCAATATCATGGAAATTTTCTTATTTGTAATTCCATATAGACATTTGATATGGTTCAACTTCAGCAGAAAAGAAAATTTTGAATATTTCTTACATCCACTATAGAACTCTTGATTTCCATCATCAACTAAATCAGGAAACTTATTTTCCTAAGTGAAGTTTTATTTTACATTATTCTCCATATAATCAATAGGAGGATGCACTGATATGTCACAATCTTGATCCGGTTGTCCAACAGTCTCAAAAACATCCATTGTCACGTTGCTATTTGTAGCACCCTCATCTGGTTGTTCTGATATGTTTTGATGTTGATGGTGGTGTCTTGCAGTAAAAAATGCATAATTTATAAGGTTTTTCATTTCATTTTTCATTATTGAAAATTTTGGGAGCTCATTCTGTGGATTGACATCAGTGCTCAACCTTTTTTTAATGTTCAATTCTCCATTCCAAATCCAACACAAATATTGACCAGGGAATTGATTCAATATTAAATGTTCATAAACTTTATCTCTCTTCAACCATCTTCTAAATTTACATATAGTACATGGAAATATTATTCTCCCTTCAATGTGTCAATTGGAAATTGAAAAATCTAAAAACTCCTCCAAACCCTTAATATACTAAGGTGTGTTCCTTGGTAATGTGATCCAGCTTTTATCCATGTATATCACAATGTGCCTACACAATATTAAAAAAATTAAAACACATAACTATTACTAAATAGGGAAATAGATTCATATATACTAGTTTAAAAAATATATAAATATGTTAAATTAGGTTTTCCTATATAAATACATATGGTAAATAATGAACCCACCCACTAGAAAACCAAATCATGCAAATTAAAAAGATCCATAAAAGAAGAGGAGAACAAGGATCTCATCCCTGTAATTTTTTCTATTTTGTGATACACCAAAATATATGGACAAACTAGTGATTTCATAACTTTTATATTACTAAGGTAAGGGCTTGATAAATCATATAATAATTGAATAGAAGTTAGGAATATGAAATATAAACAAACTCTTACCTTAAGCATGACTCCCTGATTTAGAAAATACATGGGGAACCAAGATGTAGAACATTCCAGGAATCATCATGTGAAAGGATTCATATCTAGGGTAGATTAATCCAAGTCTTATAGAAAGTGGGAGAACCTATTAAATATACCTTTTCAATTTCCATTTAATTTTGTTTCAATTATAGAAAATGGGAGAACCTATTAAATCCATAGTCTTATGGAATTCATATAAAATATTCAATCCCAAAAAAATAGAAATAGGGGTAGTATTAAATATTGTGTCTATTAATAATTTTTGGCTACTTTTTATGTTTTTGGTGGCCTCAAATTAGGACTCAAAGATTTGGGTATGGTCTAGGTCTGAGAATTTTAGAACTCATGGGGTATCATGGTGAAGTGTTATGGGTAGTAACATGTTGTGACCCAACATGTGATTAAATTTTTCAGATCTGGGGTGGATCATGGAACATCAATGGGGGTTGAAACATAATGTGGACCTCTGTCAGAAAGAAATTATAGTTGTCCCTGTGATGTTTCTTTTTAGTATCTAGGTAGATAGGAAAGTATAACATAAAACTGGGACAATTACATGTTTGGGATGATCTTTATATATGATTCATGTAAATATTTTTCCCCATCACCATGATTAGAAAAATAAAAAATTGCATATATCTTATCTGACAGGCATCTGGAGAGACTCTCTATAAGTATTGAGAGATGTTCAAAAAAGATGTGTACTAGTTATCCTCTCCAAATTGTTTAAGAGAACCATTTCATTGTGTTCTTATAAAAATACCTACTAGAAAATTATAAAAAGCTTTTAGATGCCTCATAATTAGGATCCTTGATAGGAAAATAACACATAGATTCCAAAGGGTTTATTGAAAATATTAATAAAAACTAATAACAATTTGGCACCATAGGTACTCTCATAAGAGGAATTCATGAGGTAATAACTTTTGATTAATCATATTTACATGAAAATAAACTTGAGGAGTTAAACATTTTGGTGATATAGATGGATTTGAATCCAGTCCTTGAACAAAAAACACATGATGTATACATTTTATGATCATATTATATCCATTTCACTAAGAAATGTCTTGATGATTAGATCATGGAAATTTGTAGAGTAACCTTTCTTCTAAGGAAGTTCTAAAAAACTAGGAATCGAGAGAACCTAACCATATCTATTATGGTTTTTTAAATCATCATATCTAGGATAGACCCACCCTATCAAAATCATTACTCAAACCAACCCCCATTCCGATAACAAAACCAATAGTTCCAACACTCACCACCCTTATGAAACACCATAAATATCCTTTCAACCAATCTGACCAACAACCCTCTCTCTTACAAAATAAAATGTATGAACCTGCATCCACTAGTGTAAAAAATCAAATTCAGCCACACAAAAATACATATATGTAAGATCATAGTATTGAATTTAAATAGATAATAAAAATGTTGAAAGCATTGTACAAAAATCCATGAAAACCTCTAACAAAAAACATTGCTTATACCCTACGAGGCGCACTGAGGGGAGCCGAGAAGCATCGAGCGGTGGTAGAGGTTAGGACCTGCAGTGGGGAGGTGAGCTAGGGCTTCAGGGGGTCGGTGGAGATGGGCGGCGAGCCACACTGAGGGGTGGTGAGGTGGCGAGGTGTGCTGAGGTGATGTGAGCTAGGGCTTCAGACGTCGTCAGGGGGCCTCATAGGGGTCAGGGGTGAGAAGTTTCGAAACTATAAAAAAATAGTTTAGCAGTGGTTTTTAATAAACCACTTCTAAATAATTTATAAAAAAAATTAGTAGAGTTTTACTAAACTACCGCTAAAAAACCGTCCCAAAAGTCTATTTATGTTGTATTGTAGGTAAATGTTTACCTTTCACCATGATCATAAAGAAAGGAGTTACGTATGAGTGGGGAAAATATTTCCAAGAAGTGTTAGACAATCTCAAAATATATCTCCTAACCCCACTAGTGTTGATGCCTCAAGTTGAGGGGAGACCACTCATTTTGCATGTAATTTCCCTGGAACGAACATTAGGCATCTTCCTCACACAAAATAATAATGCCGATAGAGAAAACTGCCTCTATTACCTCAGCCGAAAAATGATTTATACTAAAACTCAGAATTGAAAAATTGAAAAGAACTGCTTAGCCATAATCTTCATGGATCAAAAACTCAGGTATTACCTGTAGAACCATGAGGTCCACATAGTTTCCTGCTGCAACCCGCTCAAATATATGCTCAATCTTCCCATGATAAATGGGCTCCTATCATGATGGGTAGTCATCCTACAACAGTTTGACATATGATACATGCCCCATAATGCTATAAAAGGATAGGTATTAGAATACTTCATGGAATAACACCCCTCAGAGGAAACAACATCATTAAATGCTAAACCTCTGGATGAATAAGTGTTTTCCGTCTAGGAGGACCCCCAAACATGGGAAATGTACTTCGATGGTGATTCATGAAGCCTGAAAGGGAAAATTATGGAGCATCCCAAGATCAACAAAGTGGGGTTGGGAATTATACTTGAATGCCTTGAAAATTTAGTCTTGCCTTACTCTTTCCTAATTTTGGATGGGTGTACAAATAATGAAGTGGAGTATCAAGCCCTCATTGCAGGCCTAGAACTAGAACTTCATGTTCAAGCCAAACACCTAAAAATAAAGGTTGATTTAGAGATATTCATCAACTAGGTCGGTGGTGACTATACCATTAGGAAAGAAGTATCGATCCCCTTGATGAACCATGTTCAAGAACTGATGGAATAATTACCACCATAAACAATGTTGACTTATGTACCTCGGTCACAAAATTCCCAAGACGATGCTTTGAAAAATGCATCCATAACCTTGGCTGATCCAGAACGGGATGAAATAGTCATTAGCATTTCCCATTGTCGAATGGTCTTACCATTCATCTAGAGTAGTACGAAGGAGTTTGATGAAATCAACCCAATTTATGAGCCTCATTATTACACTGCCAGTTGGATGACACCCATTTCAAATTACCTTCAGAATGGGGAAATCCCACCAAATAGGGTTGGAAGGGAGTAAGTCCGAAGACGGGCAGTGAACTTTGTCTTGTAAAATGGGGTAAACCAAGAAAATGTTCTCTATAAATGAGGCCTTGATGAAGTCCTTCTCAGGTGAATTGATGGAAAATAGACTGCTTCTGTCATGAAATAAGTGCACGCTAGAGCTTGTGGAGCACACCAATCAACAACCAAGATCTCTCACCAAATCTAAAGTCTTGGGTATTACTGGCCCACTATGATACAGGATTGTGAAATATTCATCAGGAAGTGCCATTCCTACCAAGTTCATGCTAATTTCATACACCGACCCCTAGATTTACTTCATACATCTAATTACATTTGGCCATTCAATGCCTGAGGGATGGATGTTGTGGGACCAAATCCTCCCGCCACTACTATAAAATTCAAGTTCATACTCATAGCGACTGACTTATTTTCTAAATGGGATAAATCCATACCCCTTAAAGAAGTTAGGGTGAAAAACATCGTTAGATTTTTGAAGTCCAACATCATTACCAGATTTGGTGTTCCTCATACCATATTGATGGACAATGGCACCAACTTCTCCTCTGCTGAGTTGGAAAAGTTATACCAGGAGTATAGAATTAAAGCCAACCGGTCATCCTTTTGCCACATGGAAACCAACGGGAAAATAGAGGCTTTCAACAAGACCCTATCCAACATACTCCAAAATATGGTTGATAAGGATAAAAAATCATGTCTATACAAGCTCCTTCATGCTTTGTGGTCTTACCAGACCACGACCCGCACTTCCACCCAGGAAACCTTATACTCACTAGTATACGGAGAAGAGTTGGTTTTTCCTATAAAAATTCAAGTTCCATCACTTTGTGTGGACATTTGTGATCAACTTTCCATGGATGAGAAATACCAAAGACGGTTTGATTATTTGGATCAGCTAGACAAAAAAAGGATGCACACTCTGCACCATTTGGAAATCTACCAAAATCGGATTGCATGAGCCTTCAACAAAAAGGTTCACCTTCGATCTTTTAGTGAAGGAGAAATGGTGTTAGTCCTCAGAACCCCGATTTTACTCAGGAAGAATCCCCCAAATCTTGAACCAAAGTGGGAAGGACCATATTTCATACATAGGGTCTATTCTAATAGATCATATGCCCTGATATCAATGGAAAGACATCTCATCACGGATCCCACAAATGCAAAGTTCTTAAATAATTATTTCACGTAGTAATATGCCATGCTAAAATCCAAAACTCTATGACCCTAAACTATGAGTTATAACACCATCATGCCATGGTCCGAACTCTACGAACCTAAACTGTGATCCATTTTACTGACCACATGATGTTAAGTTGTATAGTATTATTCCATACAACATGACATTGAACCATGATTTTATGGTCCAAACTCTATGACCTTAAACTATGAGTCATGGTACTTTCCACATGATGTTAAACTGTAAGGAACTCATCCTTGAAACACGACATTAAACTGCGACTCATGTCCTCACTATAAGACGTTAAACTACGTGGCACAAAGCATCCTAATAATATGATTATAAACTACATGATCTCTCATAGAACTATGTACGTCTTGATTTTTTCCCTCGCAGGATACGTAGAGACACCTCGATCCTCTATTTGGGCCCAGCCCCCACACAAAAAATTCCCCCATCATATTCATCTACCTCCCCACACTTGCGAAGGATAACCTATGTCAACTCCTTATTTCTCACATCAAGTATAACTCATGTGAGCTTAGGATCAGTGATAATGATTCTATTACACAAACAAATTATAGGGAGATATGGTAAACCCAAAACCCATAGAAAATAAAACAAAAATGTCCCTATATATTGACCGAGCTAGATCGGTATAGGGAATGTTCAAAACTATGTGCATCTTAATTCCTGCCCTCACAGGATATGTAGTGACACCCGAATTTGACATCTCGGCCCAGCCATTATCAAAAAGAAGAAAACAAATTCCCTCATGTGCCCCTACACATCAATAAAACATTTGTGGGGAATATTAAGAACTATGGGAGGCTTGATTCTTACCCTCTCAGGATACGTAGTGACACCCGAATTTGGCATCCTAGCCCAGACACCATAAAAAATGCCCCTTTTCCCCCATACATAGGTCATACTTGTATGGGGAGTCCATGAAAGGTCCTAATCTCATGAAAATAAACTATGAAATTATTCAAGAGTTATGCGTGGTCTAGTCCTCGGTGTTAAGAGATCCCACACATCCCCCCCACTCATGAGAAGTCAAAAGATCATGCTTCCCCCAATACATATGAGTCAAACCTATGTGGAAGCTCCAGTAGTTCATGGGTAATCACAATCTGGATATTTTTCACATTTCTAGGCACATCTCTCCCGTTTTTCAAACTCCATAACCTGGGAAAATTTGGATCCCCATAATCATTCAATTCCATCTGAGATGGGAGGCTAGTGTCCTGCAGACACATTTATTTTACTATGCACATCATGCCTCAGAGGCTCTTCATGTGTTGACCACAAAAATGTTTGTCAATCAAAGGTAAATTCGTCCCCAGGAGAGTCCTATCCTATCTCCGTATGGCCAATGGCTTTCATGACCCATGTCATTCCTCATGATTCAAGTTTCCACTGGGACTATGGTTTACACCTTCTGTCATCACTCACATCTAGGTAACACCAGAGAATCCTAATTTCTATTAACTCAAAGTTATTAAATATATTTATGACAGCATGATTTTCCTTACTGCAAGACTCTAAATTGCATAGTATTATGTCCTCATTGTATGACATTAAATTGTGATTCCAAAATCATCCTTGTTGTATGACATTAAACTGCATAACAATGGTTTAAGCCCAACATGCCCTCTAATGTTGATTTTTCTATTCCTAGGTAATGACCTGGAATCCTCTTAATTCCTTATTTCTCACACCGATCATAGATCACATGAGCTTAGGGATCTTATCAAGAGATATAATATGACATTATGGAAAAACAGTCTAGGAATTTGGTCATAGTATCATGACCCTAAAAGGAAAGTCACAGTTTCCTTCCCTGGGAGGAACCCCACGTCCTGACCATACAATGTTAAATGACCAGGTACCCCAAATATGTAACGAATTCCTCACCTAGCATATGAGTCATATCTACATAAGGTACACCTGATTCCATGAGTAAATCATAGCCCAAATATACCCAATATGTACAGACACGCTCTTATCATATGCCAAACTCTGTGCTCTAAGTGATCTTAAATCTACATAACCCTCCAAGGCCATTTGAGATGGAAGGACAGTGTCATGTGGACACCATTATTTAATTATGCACATCATGCCCTGGAGGCTCTGCATATGTTGCCCACAAAAATGGCCGTCATTCAAAGGTAAATTCATCCCAAGCAGAGTCATATCTTATCTCAGTACACCCAATGGCTTCTAAGACTCATTCAATCCCTCCTAATTCAAGGGCCCTCAAAGTCATGGTTTACATTTTCCTCCCTGCACACATCCCAAATATATCATAACATGTGGGACTGATTCATATTTGGTCCCTTTTTAGGTTTCTAAAGAAACCCCATCCATATATGTGAAGTTGATCCGTATACAAAACAAAAGTTCCCCCACTCATTTCTGGGTTTTCCTAAAGAGGTTTAGTTAAAATGACATTTTTTTGCATTCAGGTGCACTCCTTGTCGAAAGTAAATACCGTATTCAGAAAGTTCCCAATCCCCATAATCCTTCATATCTATCAGAGACGGAAGGCCAGTGTTATGAGGGCACATTTTATTGACTATGCACATCATGCCCCAGTGGATCTGCATATGTTTCCCACAAAAATGGTTTTAAATCAAAGGAAAATTCGTCCTTAGGAGAGTCCTTTCCAGCTTTTGTACGCTCAAATTACATTCATGTCCTATCACACCCAGGATTTGGAAAAATATTTGATAACGGCTTACATACCTTCTTCTTTTCAAATTCCCCCAACATAAAAAAGACTTCTAACTGAAGTGACCATTAATCGGCTCTCTATCAAGAAAGTAAAAATCGTGCGGCAGCAGTCGCCCCCTTCAATGCCGACATGAATGTCCCTAATATTTTCAGACACCACTACTCAGGCCAGAAACCCATTGTGGCTCCTAATATCAAATTAAATTTAAAATATTGCATAACCCTACCTGGCCATTGGAAATAGAAGGCCAGTGTCCTATGGACACCTTTGTTTGACTATGTCTATCCTTCCCTAGTGGCTCTGCATATTTTTCCCACAAAAATGGCCATCAATCTAAGGAAAATTTGTCCCTAGGAGAGTCATTTCCTACCTCCATACGCCTAAAATAGCTCTCAATCCTCATGCATGTACAAAATCACAAATCTTGTATCAATAAAAATCCCTAGTCCATGTCTGAAGGATATTAGAATGTTCCTATCAAACGATCCCAATTTAGGGCCCTACCCCATTAATTTTGGTCAAATATGTTCGACCTAAAACATTAGTAATGAGTTTTACTAGTAGGATTGTGAACTACCAGTAAAAAAGACACCATACTTTCCAAATAGAAAATCCATAGAAGGAACCTCTAGGTAAAAGTCGAATATTGGTTCGTTAAAAAAATGTTGAGCCATAAAAAAGAGATGTAAAGATTGTTAGGTTAAAAACCCGCAAAGGGTAGCCTAAGTAAAAGTCAAGTTATGCCCGTTAAGCCTGTGCCAAGCAGGCTTAGGCAAAAATTAGGGTAATAATGAAAAATACATAAAAGTTCATGAGGTATTCCATAAAACCTTAGGAATATACAAACTACGCTCGTTGAGTCTCGTGATTCAAGAAAAAATTAGAGCTCGATTTGATTATTTCATTTTAACTGGTTTCAAATCATTGTTTAAAATTAATACCTGATTGAAATTATGTTCATATGATTGATTATGATAAATTTACTTGACGAGAAAATGAAAAGAAAGAGGATTTAAAGTCAAATCAGTTTCATTAAGTTCAAAAAAAATGGAGGAGCATCCCCAGTTTAGAATCTATCCAAAATTTCAAAAGAAAAAGAAGGGGGATGAGTACATATCATGATTTGGGATGAAACTACAAAAATTATTGATTCTCCCTTTCCAAAAGGATGTCAAGTGATTGTAGCAGGCCATTAATAGTTTTCTACAAAGAAGCTCTCTCCTTTGTTTTAGCCTTGACCGTCAGACGCACCCGCTCTTGAACGACTTTAAGGTCCCACCCCTTCTTCTAGACGGCTTCATAATTGGCACGTGAATATGCCAGTTGATCCCTCAACCTTTCTGCATAGGCTTCTCACTCCCACAACTCTTCCTCTATGGTTTACACAAAATCATGAGCCTTCACCTCCTCAGCTATTAGATGATCAAATTACTCTGAAACATATCGGAAGGTCACCACCTAGTGATGGGAAGAATTGATCTTTTCTAGCTTGTCCTCGCATGAGGAAAGGTCATCCCAGGAAATGACGATTTGGTAGATAAGAAGGTGTAAGTGATGATAATAAAAGCCTCTGAAACCCAGCTTGGTAAATAATTTCTAAAAATTGTCACCCTCATCAGCAAAATTGTCCATAGGTGTCTCCACAGCAAGAGCACATAACTGGTTCCATGCCTACTTTCACACTATCGGGTGCCTCACTGCACCACTAGTACTTTGACCCTCCTCTGCCGCCACATTTATATAAAAAGGAATCATCATCACAGGAGTGGGAAGGGACCTAATAAAGTTCATCCAAGATGGGAGACTCTTTTTTCCCTCATATGGTTCAACTGTTGGATCCGGATGTCGAGGGCTAGCCACGGATTTCGAGGTGATTGGTGATACTCTACTGGTTCCATCCTCATTAAGGTCTTGGGTGGTATTCATAGGAGGGGGTCAGTCTGAATCTCTCCCCAATGAGATAGTTTGTACCGATGAGGCCCCTCCCAGACATTTCTGATGACGAACTGAGCATCTTCTTACCACAAGGGAAGGAACAGTTGGTGTATCCATCATGGTTGTTTTAGGGGCGGAAGTAGAAGGAATAGATGTTGCACTCTTCATGGTAGAAGTAATGTGTGGCATTGTCGTTGGGTTAAGGATGGGGAAGGAAATGGTTAAAGGTTTTTGTACTCTCCGAACTGGTTCTTTTGTCATCTCGTTGGGGTAACAATCCACCCATAGTCGGGCATACTTCAGTGATAAGAAATTGGATTATGTTATGTTAGGAATGATAACTTCCATAGTAGCACCTTCATGCATCATCATTATCTATAATTGGAAAATAACTGTGGGGTGAGACTCTCCCCTTAATTGAATAGTCATAGGTAGTGAATTTAGTTGAAGGCATCTTAATTTCCTAGAAAACTGGTAGGGTAGGTTTGGATCACAAATGACTACTCGATAAAATAAAAACATAAATAGCTTTTATCTAGGGTGTAGAACTAATTACTGAAGAAGATTGTGTTCGATTCAAACTAGAGAGGGAATCCACAAAATTATTTAGATCAGATATAAAGAACAAGGAGGAAAAATTTGACTCAATGGGATATCTAGTCAACAAAAGCAGGAGATGCACAAATCCAATGGTCAACTGATCAAAAATGAAAAATCCAGTTTTAAAACTAAGTAATGAGAAGGGTATTACTTATGAAAATCCCTTAAAAATGGTGGATGGAGCCTCTGAGATCTTAGAGGGGATAGGTAACCCTAATCATAAAATTCTAAGAATAGATGAACCCAATGACATATCCCCTATGAAGCAATATGGTTTCTACTCTCCTATTGGAAAGACCTAATTTCAACATGGAAATAGAGGTGTTATTAGAGAGGAAGAGGCTCGAGTGTTTGAATTAGAGCTACTTATTCATTCTAAGGAAAATATAGAGGCTAAAGTGATTGAAGTTAATTCGAATTAGAATAAAACTAATAAAATTCAAGGAATAATGGTCCAATGTAATCTCAATACCTAGAAATTGATATGGATCAATGCCCAAGACCAAATCCTACTTCATGAGTTCAAAAAATGAAAGATTAACTCAGAAAAATACCTTAATTATTGGAAAAAATAGAAATATTCTTTGAATAAATTGTTAAAGAAAAAGAAAAAAGGACATACTTTCTTTATGAATGGATCTTTCACAAGGTAAAAAGCACTAACTTGTTTAAATTCATTTGGAACAAAGTGGTGAGGTATTATAATGTCAAATATCCTCTAAATTTTTTGTTAAATATTCTAGTTCTCACTCAACCCCTAAAAGTGATTTTATAAAATTAAACATTTTAATATTTAATCACTCAGGGGGGGTATAACTAATTATAGAAGAAGAGTTGATTATTGGGGTATAGAACTAAGGTTAGTTGGAGGAATGATTATCAGGGTGTAGAACTAGTTTTTATCTATTCCTTTGTAATATTGAAATAGTTTAGTAAAATAATCCAGGTTAGGATAGGTAACCAACTTGGTAAGGAGTGGTTCATTATAAGAAAGATTTTAAATATCATGTGATGATCTCTCTTTATGTTTACTGCATACAAAGTGAGGTTGATAGATATCTTCTTGTGGATTAAAACTCTAAAAAACTTCAGAGGTTTAATTTGTAGATAATAATTCATAAAATAAAGTGATAAATAATTCACCACCTCCCCCTCTCAATGATCTCACACAGATCTAGGAACTTCAATTGGTATCATAGCATAGGTTCCCTATAAAGTATCTAACTATCTACTAAGTATGAAGAATATAAATTTAGTGATTAGTTGGGTTGTTCTCGATTTGATGGAAAGAACTACTATAGTTTAAATAATGGTGTGTCACCCTATCTTCTATCTCTTAACCTAGAAGTTAGTGATATTTAAATAGTTGTATTTCCTCCCATTAATGTAGTTGTTATGATATCTATTAATAAGATAAATTTGGAAGTTGATGAAAACTGTCAAAATTCTATTTTGATGGCTCTATCAGAGAATGTTTATACAAAAATTATGGGATTTCCAACTTCCAAATTAATGTGGGATAAGTTGAGAAATAATTATGATGGAAATGAGAAATTCAATGTTGCAAAGTTAAAAAAACAGAGGATAAAGTTTGAATATATTAAAATGGATTATGAAGAAAGTATTGATGAATAATTTACAAGATTAAATGGGATTATTGGAAATATCATAGGTTTCAATAAGAAATAGGAATATTTTACCATCATTAACAAACTAATGAGAAGCTTTCCAGATAGATTTGATGCCAATGTGTCATCTCTAGAAGATCGAGAGGATTTATCTCTGGATGAAATTAATAATAATATAATTATCATATAAGATGATAAAAGAAACAATCGTTAAGAATAATTCTATGGAAGAAATAGCTTTTTAAGATTTGTTAAAATATGATTACAGAGTTAAAAAGTATAAGAAGAATCAAGTGATTCAGATGTTATGGAAGATGAAGAGTACTTTAATATAACCATTGATCTTATTTCTAAGAGATACAAAAAAAAGGAAATTAAAATGGAAAGGTTAAAATATCTCTTAAATTTTGAATTGTATAGATAGTGGTCATTTTGTAACAAGTTTTCCTAAGAATAAGTTTGAAGATTTCAATTCATAAGAAAAATATAAAAAAGTTATAAAAAGATAATTAGATGAAATATAAGAAGAATTTTCTTAGAAAGAAGAATAAAAGTTGGTTAAGAAGAAGAGATATGGATGATTCTTCATCCAACAATGAAGCTTATTTTCATTTCAACTTTATATCTCATGTTAGAATAGAAAGCGATTCATCATATAGTGATGATTATGGATAATAGAGGACATAACATGGGTGGATTCTAAAATAAAATTATGAATAATTTATTATGAAAAATACACAACTCAAGAAGGAAAAGAAGAAGCTAAAGAAATAATTCAAGGAGATAACTTCTTAGAATAGTGATCATATCAAAAAGGAGGTAGCAAACCTTAATGATATTATAGCTTAGAAAATGAATTTGGTTGATCTTTAAAGGAAACTAAAAGGTTTTGAAGAAACATCATCTGAAAATGAGATTCGTAACAATGAAGAAACAATACTTTTTGTGGAATGTAAGTATAATTGGTTGAAGTTGGTTTAATTTTAGAATATAGTAAATGATCATAATGAAAGATTGGATAAGAAAGAGGAATATTTTTATGGGACATAATAAATTTTTCTTATAGAATAAAGTTAGTAAAGAAAGATCATAGAATATTTCACTAAAGTAGTTGTTGTTAAAGGTGAATATTCTCAATGTTGTGAAAATAAGGGTCCACACAATGTTGTTTCTATCTACAATCTCAAGATGCATCTTCTTTTACTAATAATTCAAGTTCAAAATTTAAGATTTAATCTACTAGGACCAAGAAGATTATTGAGAAATAATCTTATACTAAAAAGAGTGGAATACTTCAATAAGATTTCCCCCTAAATAAATACTACCACATTTTGTAAAAATAAAATATCAAAAAACATCATAGAAATACTATTATCAGTATGAATTATCAAGATTCAGAGGTCACTTCTACTGTTGTGGAGTATTCGGGAACAAATCCAACTCATTCTGGTATAATATTTCTCTATCAGGAAAGAGGTATGAATTAAGGGGAGCTTTGAGAAGTATATTAGAAAAAAAAATCAAGAAATAGTGATGAAGAATAAAATAAATTTCTGAAGTTAAATAATTTTAATGCTTTATGTGAGGAATTTGAGAAGCTTAAGAATGTTTACAAAGAACATAATCTCAATAATGTTGATTAAAAAAAGAATCTCGAGAAATTTAAGTAGAGAAATAATGTTGATCAAGGAAAGAAATATGAGTAGTGAAATAAAGAGTGATTAATTATTTATCCATAAGAAATAGTCTAGTTTATAAAGGTAGAGGACGAATAAAATTTTATTAAATAAAAATGAATAAACAAGCCTCACAAGAATAGAATAAAGTTGATAACGAGTTATCAATAGATGGTGGTTTTAATATTAAGAAGAAATGTAAAAGGTGTAAGAAATATGAGCATAGGAAAAAAGATTGTATGAGTATCTTACCATTCCAAGAGGAAAGCATGAAGTGGATGTTACAAACTCAAGGTAACAAAGATGTTATGAAAGATAAAGAAAAAATGATAGCATCATCTTAAGATTCAATAGACGATAAAACATTTATTACTTTGTATGTGAAGGCTGATCACATGGAAGAAACCACATCACATGTTAAAACTAATAATAAGAATAGTAAGTTGAGATTAATAGAAGATACTCAGCCCAAAAATTTCTTCTAATGATCATTGAGGTTTCTCATTATTCCCAATATACTTGTTTATTTGAACAAAATTGTAGGTAATTAAAGCATAAGAACTAGAGAAGATGGATGAGGGTTGTATTAGTTTTATAGCAAGAAGATACATCCATCATGGAATATTATAATCATCATAGATAGATTTTTTTTTCTACCCTTCAGGGGGAGAAAATATGAGATTGATGTATGAGTATCACACTTTATAAAAAAAGTAAAGTTATTATGTTAATAATGATGATATGTGGGGTGATTTTTGTTTATACACTTGAATTATTTTGATGTGTTTGTTAAGATGGTTCTAGGTTTTATCTTAACAACCTTATTCAGTTTACCCATAATATATATATTATGGAATGAGCTAGAGTAAATTATTACATTTAAGAATAATTATGGAAAACATTGAACACATTAATTATATACTATTGTTTTCTACATTGGGATCACCCACATAGACTTATAATTACTTAGTTAAAGGCTCTTTTATAAACTCATGTCATGTTATTCTCCTCTTGAAGAAAGTTATCAAGATTCTGTGAGGAGAGAAGATGTGTTGTGATGATCCCTATGTTACCCTTTATATTTTACTTCCAATTAGGGGGATAAAAAACATAGAGTGAGAAAAGAAAATAAAAATATCATATGGGGGAGAAATCTTTGATAACACATATTGACTTTGAAAATGATTGAAGTTGTATGAAGCTATTGACTACAAACAAAAAGGGGGATTATTGTTCCAAAGTTTGTTGGTATCATTTGTTGTCAATATGTCTATATGTTTTTGTAGAGAAATTTACATAGGAAACGTGGAGATGTTAGAGAGAAGAGTTGTTTCTAAGTTTAGAGTAAAATTATTAAGTCATACAATGTTATACCAAACATCATGATTACTAAAGGTTCTCATGGTTATAGCTTGAGTCCAAAAAAGGATATTGAGAGGGTGTGAAAAGTTCAAGGTATGAAGTACACTAGAATAAGTTGAGAAGATTGAATACCATCGAATTGATGATATTGGATGGAGCTATATAAATTCTGAGTTACAAAGTATATATGCAAGATGATCAGATAAAGGAACTATATAATGTGTATTAGACTATTTTCAAAAGATATAAACTTCTTGTACGAAGATTAAGATTATAAAGTGATGAATTTAAAAATAGTATTAATTATGAAGTTATGAAGTTGGTATAAAATCTGAGATATATAGTTAAATAAGTTCTAGAAAAAGGTTAACTTTTCAATATTATCGGACAGAGGAAACCCATGAATAGAACTTGGTGGAGAAATCTATGAAGCTGCATCAGATGAAGGTTCATTAGATAGACACTCGAAATATCCATCTGAAGGAGTATTTTGATGTCAATGGATAAAGAAATAAGAAATTTTAATAGATAGAGAAAGTCTGTAAAAATTTTAATATAGAGTTGATTTTCATCAGACAGTCAAAGATGATGATCAATAAAGTATCATCAGAAAAACGAGAACCAGACAGAGAAATGTGAATTTGTACCAGACACATTTGAATGACATTTCAATAGACTGAGAATTATGAATTCATCGGATAGGGATATACTGATACCATCAGACATAGGTTTTCTAATAAATTATAATGAGACAAAGAAAATATGTGATTCCATTAAATGGAGAAGGTTGAAGGTGTACTTAATAGAGTCCATCAAATATAGGAGTTCTTATGAAGGAATATCAGAGAGATATGCCTTAATGATTTTAAATCAGATATAGGTTTGTGTATATTTAAAAATATTTTAAGTCTTTAACAATGTAATGATGCTGAGTTATTATATCAATGATCATAAATCAAGATTATATTTGAGGAAGTTTAAATAAATATTTGATGCCAAGTTTTAAGGAAACTTTGGTGATGATATTTGACACCAAAGTTCTGTAAGGTTCAAAGGTGGTTGAAATAAATTGAGTTGAGTGGAAAAATTCAATGTTTTATTTTTGAGAGCTCATACTTTCTATTGGTAATTCAAAGGAAGAGTACCTATATAAAGGGTTGAAGGAATAGTAAGTAAGTACATTGTTGTTTCATGTGAAGGAACAAAATCACTAATGTTTTTGTAAAGCATAGTATAATTTTCTAACTAGATTTTATACTCATTTGACAAAGAGAGCATCAGATGGAAGAGTTTTAGTAGAAGTATTCTGGTCATAGAAATATAGGATAGATGGAGTATTAGATGAAGCATTAGAATTAAACCAGGTTACATTAGAAAGTGAACCACTGGACCATGTTTCACTAGATGGAGTGCATCGCACAGAGCACATCGGAATAATGAGTGCTAGATACAATGCATCAGACAGAGCACATCAAACAGAAGAGAAACAAATAGAGCATACCGAATGGAGTTATATCAGAAAAAAATTTCTAAAGAAGATATCTAGACAAAGTTTTGGATATGTTAGTTTGAGTTTATCCAAGTCCTTTATAGATCATGAGGAATTTTCAAGGTCAAAAAACTCTTAAGAGAGTTTTTGAATATCTTGAAGAATATTTTACATGGGTGAAGGTGATCCAACTTTCTTATTGAGAAAGAACATCTAAATAATAATATCTTTCCATAGTGGATCAGAAAATAAAAATAAATATATTGTAACTCGGATTTAGAACCATTTTTTGAACTTGTGGTTGGGTTGTATAATCAGTTAAGAAGGGAGTGGATACAAGAAGCATAGTTGAAGGGTATAACCAATTGTGGTATAATAATTGATTACTAGGGTTTAGAACTAAGGTATCTAGAGGAACAATTTCTAGGTTTAGAACTAGTTATTTCATGTGACTTAGTAATATTTAAATAATTTAGTAAAAGAATACATGCTGGGGTGGATAACCAACATGGAAAGGAGTGGGTTATTATAATAAACATTTCAAATATTGTGTGTTCACTACAAAACAAAGAGGTCTTAGTGGAGGTTTATTAGTAGTGGTTATTAGAACTGTCTCGAAATAAATTGTATTAAATATAATTTATAATATAGTATAATTTTAATATAACTTCCACTATATGTTTGTTATTTTTTATTTAGCCGTGGTTTTTTATAAACCACCTTTAAATATTTAAAATATACGCTAATTTGACCCCACTCCTCCCCCCTCCACTCCCCACACCCAATCCCCTTGGCCCTGACCCCCCCCCCCCCCCCCCCCGATTCCCTAGGCCTGGATCCCCCTTGTTCCTCAACAACAACCACCCCTCCCCCACCTCTGATCCTCATAACCTCAACCCCCTGCTCCCCGATGATGACTACCCCCCGGATTCCCATGACCCCAACCCCCATTCTTTCTAATGATGACCCCCCTGGTCCCTATGACCCCGACCCCTTCTACTCCCTGATGATGACCCTGTATTACCCCCCTACTCCTCTATGGTGACCCCTAATGGTGGCCCCACTTCTCCTTTTCCTGTTTATTTTAACCCTTGATAATAGCAACAACCCTAACCCCCTTCTACCCAAGACCCCATCCTCCTCCTACTTATGTCTTAACCTGATTCCCCTTTCCCTTGTTTATTTCCCTCTCTCCTCGGCTCAACGAACTTATTCCATGAAATTAGACCATTTTATTATGAGGGTTAATATTTATTCATTTATGTTGTTTATGTTTTTCATGTTGGATTGAATCATTTTTATATTGAATTTGTGTTCTGTCAAATCAAGATCCTACCCTGGTCAATGAAAAAGTTGGGTGATATTTAATTTTGATTGTACTTGTCTGATTAAACATTTATTTCTTTATATATGAATATATAGGAAGAATAGTGAAAATAAAATACCTATGGATAAATTTTGGATTGATTTACCTTGAAAAACACCTTGGTATGGTAAGGGTTTGAATGAATTTTTAGATTATACAATTTTAAACTGATCAGTGGATGGTAGAATAAAATTTTCTTGTCTTGATTGTAAATTCAAGTGATGGTTGAATAGAAATTAAGTATATTATAATTTGATATTGAAATGGTTTCATTCTCGATATGTATGTTGGATTTTTCACGGTGAATCAAATTTTATGGAAAATCAAAATAATGAATATCCTATCAATGAAACACAAAGTAACCCACCAGAGAAGAATTCAGTTTGAAACATGATAAATGGTACGTTATGATTTTTAGAATACAATGTCCAATATTTTAATATATCAACATAACCTTCAGTTGATCCTTATCAGGTTAACTTTCTCAAAACTTAATTGAAATAAAATGAGTTTTATGAATTAGTTTCAGAATGAAACAATAACTATATTAAGGGTGTTCCAAGTATTTAAATTATATTTTCTAATTAAGTTGTATCATATCAAGTGTCTCTAGGAAATTAATGAAAAAATAGTGTTCATGATTTTATAGTTTCTTCATGATGAATTTAGTGAATCTAATATCCCTATATCATTCTATGAGATGAATAAAATCATCAAAAAACTTGGACTTGATTATACAAAGATGCATGAATTCCCTAATTATTTCATGCTTTTCTAGGGAGAAGAGTCTGATAAAGAAGAATGCATAAGATGTCATACAACCAAATGGAATTCAATGAACAAAAATGAGAGTATAAATCAATATAACCCCAATAAGAAAAAGTGGAAGAAAAATCATACAACTGTATTATGTTACTTTCCTCTAAAACCACACTTATAAAGATTATTCATGTTATATAATACTACATATTACATGAAGTATCATGCTCTGGGTATTAAAAATGATGGATTGATCATACATCCAAAATATCCAACATTATGGAAGGTGTTTGATTCATTATATCCATATTTTTATTCAAATCCTATGAATGTATATTTGGGATTGGCTTTTGATGGTTTTAACCATTTTGGTACTTTAAGTACTAATTATAGTATTTAGCTAGTTTTTTTTATCCTCTATAATATACCTCCATGGATGTGTATGAAGAAGACTTCTTTCATTATTTCAATGATTACTCTTAGAAAGAAAATTCCTAAAAATGACATTGATGTATACCTTCAACCTCTAATAAAATAATTTTAATAATTATGGGAAGATAATGTGGAAAAATTTGATGCTTTAATAAGAAAACTATTCGAAATTCATGACACTTTAATTTGTACAATTACATCCTTTTATGGACTTAGAAACTTATAAGGTTGGAACACTCATATTGGTTTGGCTTATCCAGTTTTTAATTTTGATATTGAACCTCAACAATTCACTCATAGTAGAAAATGGATTTTTATATATCATCATTGATTTATTGATGCTTCTCATAAATTCAGGTTTAATAAGACACAATTCAATGGAGATATTGAATTGAGAAATCCACGGAAGGTGTTTTCTGGTTTATAAATATTAGAAAAATTAATGAATGTTACTAAAGAATTTGGAAAATGTAATCAATTTAAAGAAAGTGGAAAAGGGTACGAGGTATAATATCTAAAGTAGCTAGAATAAAATAGTGGAATAAAATGAGTATATTTTTTAAACTTTCTTATTGGTAGTTTAATTTGATATGTCATAATCTTGAAAAAATGCATATTGAGAAGAATATCTGTGAAAATATAATTTTTACATTGATTAATGAGAAGTTTCAATCGATGGATCACCTTAATTCTTGTAAGGATTTAGAATCAATGAATATAAAGCATGGTTTGTGGTAAAATGATAATGGAAAGTATCCTTCATATATTGTTATAATAAAAAATTCTAAGAAAGGTGTATTCCTTTTAACTTTAAGAAACGTAAAATTTCTAGATGGATGTTCAAGTAATATTTCAAGGTGTTTAGACTTAAAACATCAAAATTTACATTGATTGAAAAGACATGGCTCAAATATTATGATAGAATATTTGTTGTCATTGTCATTATATGATACATTACCTGACAAAGTAAATGTGGTTCTAGTTGAGTTGTGTACCTTTTTTAGGGTTCTTTTTAAAAAAACTATAAATCCAACTAATCTTGATAAACTTCAATAAATAATTGTTTTGACACATTTTCATTTGGAGATTTTATTTACACCTTCATTCTTTACAGTCATGATTCGTTTGATTGTTCATTTGGTTGAAGAAGATAAACTTGGTGGACTAGTACACTATTTATGGATGTATCCAATTGAGAGGTACATTAATATTTTTTTATTTTCAATGATGAATTCGATTTTATAAAATCATTACATTAAATTTTTTATTATGTTTCTTTTTTTTCATCAAGTTAATAAGTCATTTGAAATCATAGGTGACGAATAAATCTTGACCAAAAGGCTCTATTACTGAAGGTTACATGGTTGAAGAGTGCTTGATATTCTTTTCTAGGTATTTCAATGGGATTGAGACTGGATTAAATCATATTGGACATGATTATTCCATATCCAGTAATTCTCATTCTAAAAATCACTCATCGGTCTTTTTAACTATTGGATGACCAATTGAAAAGGGGTCAAATTTTACACCGATTGAATTGGAGTTATAACAAGCACATAGATATGTTCCTCTTAATAGTCATATTATTGATCCATTTATTGAATAATTGATATTTTAAACAAAGAGGCAACTAAGGGGTCAATCTTGAAATGATATGGAATTAACAAAAGATGTTAATATGGAGATTATTGAATGGATTTCCCATTGTGTAAGTATATACTCATTTTGATAATATTTACATGTAATTATTTTTACTATGTTAAAATTAATACCTTATATATTCTTATCTAGATAATTAATATTGAAAAAACAAACTAAAATATCAAATGATTTGATGTTTTTGATTCGAGGTCCTATAAGGTAGGCTAACATATTTGATGCCTACAATATTCATGGCTTTAAGTTTCATACAATTTATTAAGAAAAAGATTTGAAAACATAAAATAGCAATGTATTTTCACTTATATAGGTAAGATAATATGGAAAGAATATTGATATAATTGAATTAAACTATCGTGTTCAATTTTTAGTTTTATTTTTCAAATTCAAGTTGATCGACATTGATAGGGGTATAATAAAAGATTTTTTACATATTAATTTTATCAAATTCACTCACTTGATCTATATTGGTGAGTGTTAATATCATGTTTCATTTATCTTGGCTTCGCAATAGAATATGGTTTACTATGTGAAAGATGAAATACATAATGTTTGGAGTGTTGTTATACACTTAATGTGTAGAGAATTTCATGATATGGGTGATGAAGATTAATTAGTACTTTGTGAAGGTAAACCTTATTAACCAAAAAACATTGAACATTTTTTTCCTAATGATGTTGAAACAATAGAACTTACAAGAGAGGGTGAAAATTAAGCACTCATTATAATGGAGGTTGAAAATAATTAATACAATGAACATAAAGATAATTGAGTTTATAAATTGGTAATGAAACTATATTACAATTTCTCATTTATAAGTGTTTAATAAATATATACATTAATCTATTTTTTTCTTTTTTTAAATCTTTTAATTTTTCATTTTTTATACATTTAATGTACCTAAACCATTTGAATTTTTGGAATATCAAGAATAAACAAAAATTGAGATCCTAGCCAATCAACATCTTGGAGCAAACCACCACTACTGTCAGTTTCAGTGGATCTGAGTTATTTTATTTTATAAGAGACTTCTAGTGAGCTAGTAGTTTCCCCTGCTGTTATTAGTAGCCCACCATCTAGTGCACCGTCAGCAAAGGAGTAGTTGGTCACCCCTCTATCTATGGGATATTGTCAAGTTACCATTACCAGTATGTATGTCATTATATAAAAAAACTATATATTTTAATTATTGTTTTCTGAATTTGTCAAAATAGATAAAAATAAAAATATAATGGATATAAATATAAACACGAGTAATGTGTGGGACCTAAAATACTTCAATATTATCATTCCTTTTGATGGGTTAAAGGTTTATACCAGTGATTATGTCGAAATCTATGGAAAAATCTTTTACAACTTGCTTGTAATACAGTGATCTTTCCCATTAATTCTAAATATTGGATGCATATTCCCACATCTTGAAAAATGAGTTCTTTGATAATAAACTAAAGGTAATGTTAATTTAATATTCATTGATAAATTATTTAAACTAAAAAGGTAAATTTATTAATATACTTATAAAGTTTTTTTGTTTTATTTATAGATGTTTTTTCATTTTGATGTCCTAGACTCCATTTCACACCCATGGAATCTGAAAATTTTGGGTAAGAAATGGAGAGATTTAAAATAGTGATAATGGAATGTGTTTAATGACACATCTCTAAGCTCATGAAAAATGGATGAGAAAGTTCCATAAGGCATTTATCATGAGAAGTTGAAAATGTTTGTTGATATTAACATAGATGCATCACATGAGGTAATTTCATATTTTATAGTATATTAATAACATAAACACAATAAAATTAAAATTTCTATTTCTATTTCTATTTTCTTTAGGAATTATCTAAAAAATACTTTGAATCATGAGAAACAAATCATTCCTCATATCACTATGTCTCATCATTTTTTTAGAAAAAGAAAAATATTGGTTTTTATTTTATCCATTATTATTTATATTATTTAATTATAATTCAATTTGTTTTCTAAATTTTATATATATTTTTTTTATAAAGGATAATGAATTAGGTCACTTTTTTGGTCGGATAGATATGTGGCTTAAAGTTTATTGGAAATCCAATGGAAATTTTGTGAATAAACCAACCAAATATTTTGGAGTAAGTACTTTTCATTACTATTTAATGTTATTTCATTCCTATAAAAACGTAATAATGAAAAATAAATTATAAAAACAAACACGCCTTAAACCCAATTAACTGGGTTTAAGGCTTGTTTTTTGTTATAATTTATTTTTCATTATTAGGTTTTTATACCAATGAAATAACATTAAATGTTAATGAAAATTTTATTAATTATATATTATTATAATATTTAGATAATTTAAAAAATAGTTGTTAATGTTGTTTTATTAATAGGTTAAAATTCAAGAAGCCAAGGATGTAAACCATTCACAATCATCATCGATATCCTAAAACGATACAGTTTTAATCATTTTAGGGAAGGAGAATCCTAGGCATGTGTGGGGGATGGGTTTTGGGCCTACTATATAAACTATCGATGTTAGGGTGTTATCATAATTTGATACTACAAACAATGGGGGTTTGGGAAATTCTGTTTATCAAGAGTTAGAAATATAAGTTTCGAGGTTGAAATAAAAAGTAAAAGAACATGACTCTTATAGGAAAACACAAGAACAATGGTGGATGGTAATGGAAAATGATTTAGTTTCTATATTTTAGAGGATGATGGGCATAATCCCCAAAGAAATGTATAGCCTTATATCTCATATTACTAATGTAAATTCTAAACTCTATAGATCATTGACACATTTTCAAATAATACATACAACTTCCATAAATAAAACTAAAATGACACTTTTATATTGAAAACACACACTTCAATTCATACGGACCACATCATGTGTCAGATTAATATGTAGTTGATTCTTACGCGTTGAGAATGAATTATAGATCATTTTCTAATATATTAAAATAATATGAGCTCGTTTTATTGGTTTTTACTATGTGACAAGCGTTTTAATGTGAAATGACACTTATATAGAAAGCACATACTTAGATTCATACCACTCACTTTGTGTGTACGATTGAGGTTCAGTCAATTCTTACACATCACAAATTAATTATGGATCATTTTCCTAAAGTTTGAAAATAATATAATCTCATTTTATCATATTTAACAATGTAACATATGTTTTAAACTAAAATGACACTTTTTTATTGAAAACACACACTTCAATCTATACTGACTACAGCGTATGTTGGATTGATGTGTGGTTGATTCTTACACATAAAAAATGAATTATAGACCATTTTTATAATGATTGAAAGAAATTAAATAATGTTTTCTTGGTTTTGACTATATGATGAGTGTTTAAAATTAAAATGACACTTATATTGAAAACACGCAATTCATGTCATATTGCTCACTTTGTGTGTCTGATTGAGGTGAGGTCAATTTCTGCACATAAAAAATGAATTATGGATTGTTTTTATAAATTTTTAAAGTAATATAAGCTTGTTTTCTCATATTTTACAATGTGATATACTTTTTAAACCAAAATTACATTTTTATACTGAAAACAAACACTTCGAGTAATACCAATCGCATCATGTATCATATTGACAGGTAGTCAATTTATACACATAAAAAATAGATTATGGATCATTTTCCTAAAGTTTGAAAATAATTTGAGATTGTTTTCTTAGTTATGGCAATGTGATAGATGTTTTTAAAGATACCAAAGTCTTCAAAAATGTGGGTCAGGTGGTCAAAACCAAGAAAATGACTTTGTATATTCATAAAATAAAATAAAATTATTGTAGATTTATTTTTGAAATATAGAAACTGACATCACATCATTCTGAGTTACAGTTTTCCTAGGATTATCATAAACGTGTTTTTAGTGTTTTAAAACAATAAAATGTGTGAAATGTTTAAAACCATATAAAACAACCTAATATTGATTTTAAATCATGATACAAACATAGTTTAATTATTTATGATGTTTACGTATAGAAAACACATCAATCTAACATGTTGTGTTCTCAAAATGACTCAATAAAATGTTTTTAAAGTTTCCATAATCTTTAAAAACATGTGTGAGGGGGTAAAAACCATGAAAATGATGTCATATTTCCATAAAATCGTAGTAAAATGACCATAGATTTATTTTTGTAATTTAGAAACTAATAAAACATCATTCCAAGTTATGGTTTTCTCAGGATTCCCATAAATATGTTTTTAGTGTTTTAAAACACTAAAGCATGAATATAGAATTCAAAAACAAATAAAATGACCTAAAGATGATTTCAAAACATGGTAAAACCACCATAAAATTATTTTTTATGTGTACACATAGACATCAAGTCAATCCAATGTGTGGTGTGCCTAGAATGACTCAATAAATAGTTTTTAAAGATGCCAAAGTCTTTAAAAACATGTATGAGGTGGTCAAAACTAATAAAATTACATTAAATAGCCATGAAATCATAGGAAAAATAACATAGATTGGTTTTTTAAATATAGGAACTGATGTAATTTCATTCTGAGTTACGGTTTTCCTTGGATTCCCATAAACATGTTTTTTGTGTTTTAAAACACTAAAATGTGCATGTAATGGTAAAAACCATAGAAAACAACCTCATATTGATGTGAAATCATGGTAAAAACACTATTGAGTTATTTTTTATGTGTATCCATATATAAAAAATCAATTTGATGTGTGGTGTGCTCGGAATGACTCAATAAATAGTTTTTAAAGACTTCAAAGTCTTTGAAAAAGTGTGACAGGGGGACAAAACCTGGAAAATGATGTTGGATATCCATGAAATCATAGTAAAATGATCATATATTTATTTTTGAAATGTAATAACTGACTAAACTTTATTCTGGGTTACGGTTTTCCCAAGATTCCTGTAAACATTTTTTTAGTGTTTTAAAACACTAAAACATGCATGTAATGGTAAAAACCTTATAAAATAGCCTTGTACTGGTGTGAAATCATGATAAAAAAATAGTTTAGTTATTTTTTATTTGTTCGTATAGAAAAAATGTCAATCCAATGTGTGGTGTGCTCATAATGAATCAATACACAATTTTTTAAGATACCAAAGTCTTTAAAAACACGTGTTGGGGGTCAAAACTAGAAAAGTGATGTCAGGTGGCCATTAAATTTGAAGACAATAGATGTAGATTTATTTTTGAAATGTATAAATGGATTGAATCTCATTCTGAGTTATGATTTTTCTAGGATGTCTGTAAACGCATTTTTAGTGTTTAAAACACTAAAATATAAGTATAGCAGTCAATACCATAGAAAACACCTTAGATTCATGTGAAATCATGTATAAACCACTAATAAGTTATTTTTGACATGTATTCATAGACAACACATCAATATGACATACGGTGTGCTTGGAATGATTCAATAAATAATTTTTAAAGATACCAAAGTCTTTAAAAATCCATGTCAGGGGTCAAAACTTGGAAAACAACATTAAATGGCCATGAAATCATGGTACAATTACCATAGATTAATTTTTGAAATGTATTAACTAACATAATTTCATTCTGAGTTATGGTTTTCCTAGGATTCTTATAAACACATTTTTAGAGTTTTAAAACACTAAAACATGTGTGTAACAGGAAAAACCATAGAAAAAGACCTTATATTAATGTAAAATCATGGTAAGAATACCATTGAATTGTTTTTATGTCTATGTGTAGAAAAAATTTCAATCCAACGAGTGTTGTGCTTGTAATAACTAAATAAATAGTTTTTAAAGATGCCAAAGTCTTTAAAAACATGTGAGGGGGTCAATATTAGGAAAATGATATCATATGGCTATAAAATTAGTGGACAGTGGTCGTAGATTTGTTTTTGAAATATTGGTACTAAAAGTATTTCATTTTGAGTAAAAAATTTCTTGAGATGCCTATAAATGAGTTTTTAGTATTTTAAAACACTAAAACATGCATTTAATGGACAAAACCGTATAAAAACCCTCATATTGGTGTGAAATCATGGTGTAACCATCATTGAGTTATTTTTTATGTGTACACATAGACAACACGTCCATATGACATGCAATGTTCTCATAATGACTCAATAAACAATTTTTAAGGATACCAATGTCTTTAAAAATATGTGTGAGGGGGTCAAAACTAAGAAAACAACATTGGATGTGTAATAACCCAAACTACTAGAAATAAAATTTCCCTTGAATTGTTATTAAATGTATTATTATATAATATGGTTATAGAAAATATATGCACTTATTTTGTCTTATTATGCTCATTAGATTTAAAATATTGTTATGTATCATTACCATTGATAATATAGTCATTGAATAGTGATCACATGATTAGTATAAATATAGGGTTTTAACGAATCTAATTATCATAGAAAAAGGAAGTGATGGCATCAACCAATAGGATCACACCCTATGAAGCTCATTTATCATAACCTCTGAGGGAGATAGCATTTTTAGTATTTTCCCTTGATCAATCCCAAGATTATATCCAACAACTTAAGCATGATAAAAACCATTTATAGGAGAAGTTCAAGCTCATCAAGATCACGGCCCAAACCATGTTCATCGAACCACCCCATGAAAGTTCCACCATCACGCACCTTACTCTTAGGTATTTTTCTAGTATATTAAATGGATATGTATCAAGACCCTATAAATATTGATATGTACATTTTTTTATTGAATAATGAATATATTTTCATCCTATTATTGATGATTTTTATTTTAATACAATAAAGCACAAATTGAATTTTTGGTTAATATTAAAATTCAGTTAATAGATTTATAAATTTATGTATTTTTGAAATAAATTATATTTTAATAAAATATTATTATTAAATAATTTTTATCAAATATAAATTATCATATAATTTTTATGAATTCAAATGTAATTTTTATAAGGGTTCGAAAACTGTTACTGTCAAAAACTCGTCATTTTCAATAAATGTCATTTTTTATTTTAAAAGTAAAAATTCGCATATTTAGAAAAAAAAATTAGATAAAATGAATATTATTTTTTATATTAGGACATCAAAATTATCCAATGGATAATTTTTCATAATTTTTTGAGACAGTCGAATTTTCGGGTAAAAATTAAATACCATAAAAATATACTTTGTGTTTTATGACATCACAATGAAACAAAAGTGATGTAATAATTAATATAAATGGGATAAATTACCAAATATATGTTTTCAATTTAAAATAAAATGATAATAAGTTTATTTTAATTATTTTTTTAAGCCATTATGAATCCTCCAAGACTTATAATATATTTTAAGATTTTAAAATCATTTCTCTAAGAGTGTACCCACCTCAAAATCACCAAGGGTAATATTTTAATAATTTATTTCCTTTAACTTCTAAAATAATAAAAATCACTCCCCTTTGGAATAAACTATGGTAAAAAACCATGGTATGGTTTATGGTTTCAGATATTTTATTATGTAGAAGCCAAAACCAAAATAATAAAGAAATCTCTTTATTTTCCTATATAAACCCACCCAAGATCCGATTTATATTCACTAAAAATCCTTTTATCATGAATAAAATCTTCCATACACTCTTTATTATCCTCCCAATGTATCCCCAAGATCTCAAGAAGCACCTCCCAATCCTTTGGAGTCACAAAATCAAGTAAGGGGTCTTCCACTCTCCTCTTTTATCAAGCACTCCTTTTATGTTATGTATTTTACTATTCATTTTCTTATGATGGGATATGATATTCCATATTATCATTAATTTACATTTGATTTATAAATTATGTGATATTACTTTTACTATCATTAAGCCTCTCATGATCCTTTATATACACCTCTTACTATGCTGTAATTTCATAAGGATTCTTTTCTCTATTCATAATTCTTCATTACCTCATGCCTTCTATTTAAAAATTTCTAGTATTGAGATATGATTTTATATATACCTTTTACTTCCCATTTTATTTAAAAATAATTATATTTCCCTTTCTCTCTCATTAAACATTTTTATGAATTTTTAATTAATGTCGTTATGTTGCCAAAATTTCACCATGATTTTCCATGACAAAACAATTATGTAGTGAATGTCATACCCATTATTCTATCAAAGGTATTCACCTTTATGCACATATACTTATTAATTGGGGACTTACATGTATGTATTTCACATTCCTTTATCGTGGAATAAATTTTTATTATGGATTAATTCATTTCATATGATCTATGTGGCACACTTAAGCATGATAATGAAATTATTATGATGGGTGCTCCTAGATAACACTCCAATGCATTGGGTAATGTTTGGTATCATGATAATTTATGTTGTAAAATGGGTTTACTTGATTCCTTTATGTTAATTTTTCTACCATTAAGTCTTGGCGGTTTATCATTGACCTATTTTTATGATTCATTATTTTAAGTTGTTGCCACATTTCACATGTTATGATTATCATGTTATATCATGCCTTATTATTCATGTTCCTTTTATTCCTCATTAATATTCCTATTATCTAGCATGCATCACATATTACATGTTTATTCCCTTACTGGTCTTTATATATCACCCATTTCTTATGTATTTCCCAAGGTTATCCCATGTATTTTTAAGTTCGAATGAGTATTTTGAGCATGTTAAAGAATTTTTCAATAAATCATGTTAAGGAATTTTTTGATAATGTTGTTGTAACCCATGTTCAAGATGTTATTTTATTTACATAATTTACAATTATACTAGACTTACTGATATTTTGGGTTGTATTAAGTGTAATTTTATGTAATAAATAAATTATTAATGTGTAACAAAGAGCATGGTTGTTATAGTTAGTAATAGAGGGAAATTTTAGTTATTTTTTGGATTAGTATTAGAGAACTATAGAGAAAGACTTCGGTATAAGACTAATTATAAGAAAACATCCCTAAATTTTAGTCAGTATATATTAATTTGTTTATCAAGAAAATACATCCATGTCTGGATAATACAAGTGGATGTGGTTCTGGAACAGATGTACCTAGGAGTAACAACTCTGACACAGTGTTATGGGCCTGACTTGGGGTAACCTAGTACATAAAAACGGGCCTTACTATACACCTGGTTTGACACTCCTAGGGGATATACTTTGGTAAATTTATAATCTCATTACGAACCATTATTAAGGGAACAAAAAATATCCATAATAATATATGTTAAGAAATATGTGTTTAATTTTTCATTGGATTACCCTTTATGTGTTTAATTTTTTAAAATAATCATCCCTAATTTTCATTTTATTCGATCTAATGACCGAAAATATGAGAAATCGGGTAAAAAATCAATGCGAAGGGAAATGTGATGACTTCCATAATGAGATACCCAATCCGATGGGAGTAGGAATTGAAAACTTTGTCATGATACTCTCTCAGCTAACTCAGGTTCTGAATAGAAATCTAGATTAGGAAGAGTATCCAAACCCCCTAAGATAGAACAAGCCACAATTTAGAGCTTCATGCAACAAAGGCCTCCTACTTTCAATGGATCATCTTATCCCTTAATCGTGGAGAAATGGATCAACTCCAATGAGAATATCTTATAAACACTTCAATGTTCTAAGAAAAATAATGTTCTTTTGGATATTTATCATATGGAGGGAGAAACTAATCAATGGTGGACATTGATCAATAATATGAATCCTGAGGAAGAGATTGAAGTGGTGGAGTGGAAGAAATTATGGAAAATGTTTTTTGAAAAATATTTTCCTCACACTCTCTGTCTTAAAATGAAAAGGTATTTCCTAGAACTCAAAAAAAAGATGGAGAATATATTTAGGTTTATAAGGAAAACTTCACAAGACTTTCACGATAAACCTATAGCTTTATCATTACCCCTGAATTCAAGGTTGACCTCTTATTTGGTGGGCTAAAACCTAGTCTACGAAAATCCCTGGTGATTCGTGACTTTGATAGATATGAAGAAATTTTTCTATATGCCCACAACGTTTAAATAGATATTAGAGAATATCTAGGGTGTCATGAGGATAATAAGCAGAAAGTAGAGTTTCATTCTAGGGGTCTGATGGAGAAATCTAATGGTGCCAATAAATTCCAATAACCCACTTCTCAAAGGTAGGGAAAAAAGAACCCTAGAAATTTTCTATAGGGGATGAAGAAATTATTTAGGTGTTCGAAGGAAGGACACCTGGATAATGTTTTTGGATAGAAGAAACATGTTAATGCAATGGAGGAAAGGAATGCTCCAGTCAACCCTCAATGCATTGTTCAATGCTTTAACTACAAAGAATATGTTACTTTTCAAATCAATTCCCTAAGCCAAGGGTTATCGAAGACAACCAACAACCTCTAAAAAATAAGGGAGTGATTTTTCCATCACAACCATTGAGGTAGATCCCAACAATGAAGTGGTGATAGGTATGCTAGTTATTTTTTCAAGAATAACGAATGTACTTTTTTATTCTAGTTCTACATATTTCTTCATATCATGAAATTTTAGTAGAACTATTCAAATACCACCATAAATCTTGGAAGTAAATCTATCAATGAAAATGGAAAATGGGGAAATTATTGCATCCTAAGTATATAACTTCTTCCCCGTCACAATTTGTGAACTGAAATTTCCAACAAACATTGTCATGGTAACTTTGGTGTAATTTGATGAAATTTTTTGCATGTATTGGATTTCCCTATATAGAGCCAACATAAATTTTCGTGAGAAGTAAATCACTCACTATATGGAAAATCGACCCCCGATTATATACAAATGAAAGGAGGAGGATGAATCTTCTTTAGAACCATCATCTCAAGCATGGATATTATTTCCCTATGAGAAAGAGTATCTAACTCAAATTATTGAGTCTAAGGAAAGGATCATCCTAGAATACATGCCTATTGTGAGTGAATACATTGATGTGTTTCATAAGGAATTTTCTAGTCTTTCTCCTACCTGAGATTTTGAATTTTTCGATCAAGCTTATACCTAGGGAATTGCTAATATCCAAGACTCTATATATGATGGCTGCTATAAAACTTGAGGAGCTAAAAAGTAACTATAGGAGAATCTGGATAAAGGGTTTATATTCCCAAGTGCTTCACCATGGGGTGCACCAATCCTCTTCATTAAGAAGAAGGATGGGTAAATGTGCCTTTTCATTTATTATCGTGAGCTCAACAATATCATGGTAATGAACAAGTATCATATTCCACGTATTGATGACTTGTTAGATCATCTATGTAGATCACAATACTTATCCAAGGTGGATCTTCAATTGGGATATTATCAAGTAAGGGTGAAGAAGGAAGTTATCCCCAAGAATATTTTCTGTACAAGGTATGGGCACTATAAGTTCATAGTGATGCCATTCAGACTCACGAATTCTCTATCAATATTCATGGATCTTATGAATAGAGTCTTTAGATATTACCTCTAAAAAAATTTGGTAGTCTTTAAAGGTGATATCCTAATATAATCTAAAATAAAGTAGGATCATTAGGAGAATTTGAACATTGTTCTAAATACCTTAAAAAAAGAATCTTTATGCCAAGTACAACAAGTGTGATTTTTGGTTGAAAGAAGTCTCATTCTTAGAAGATATCATCACAATTAATGAGATATTTGTGGATACTTCAAAGAAAATAGCAGTCAAAGGATGGACGAGGCCAACATTTTTTATAGATATTCGTAGTTTCCTTGGGTTAGTTAGGTATTATTAATTATTTATGAGAAATTTATCATGATTTTAGAACCCTCTTACCAAGATAACTCGGAAGGGAGTCAATTTTTCTTGGAATGATGAATGTGAAGAAAGATTCAAGGATTTAAAAAAGGTGACTTATCATTTCCACTATGCTCACACTACCCACAGGTGGGAAACCTTCCATATTATTCAGGGATGCTTCGAAGAAGGAATTAGAATGTGTGTTAATGTAGAATGAAAAAGTCATTGTATATGCCTCAAGGAAGTTAAAAATTCATGATCAAAACTATCTCACGCATGATATGGATTTGGAAGATGTGATCTTTGTGTTGAAAATATAGTGACATTATCTCTATGGGGAGAAGTGTGAAATATATACGGATCACAAATGATTCAAATATATATTCACACATAAAGAGTTGAAAATGTGACAATAAATATTGTTAGATCTAATCAAGGATAATGACTTCTTAAAGAAAGGAAGGAACGTCATAAAGGAATAGGATAGACATGGGAATCATAAAAGAAGGAATATCATCAATCCTTTCACAAATGATTTCTCAATCGTCTCTTATTGAAAGGTTAAAGGATTCTCAAAAAGATGATATGGGAATTTAGAAGAAATTTAAAACTATAAGAAAAGGTAAATCCTAATAGTTAAATGTTAGTGGAGAAGGAATTGTGAGAATTGGGTCAAGACTATGTGTTCCATCAAATTCTAAGTTAAATAAGGATCTATTGGATGATGCACATAGTTCGACTTTCTCCATTCACCCAGGAAACACAAAGGCGTATCTCAGTCTTTGAGAAAACAATTGGTGGGATAACATGAAGAATTAGATTGTTAAATATACATCAAAGTGTCTGGTATGTCAGTAATTTAAGGATGAAAGGAAGAATTCTAAGGGTATGATGAAACCATTACCCATACCAACATAGAAATGGGAAAACATCAACATGTAATTTGTCACCAGACTTTCGAAGACATCCAAAGGAAACAATGTTATCTAGGCTTTTGTGGATCATCTTACAAAGACTGCGCATTTCATTGTGATTTGAGAGTATTTATCATTGGATAAACTTGCGTGGATATACATTAGAGAATTGGTGAGGCTTCATGGAGTACCATTATCAATTGTGTCCGATCGAGATCCAAGATTTACCTCTAAGTTATAGAAATTCTCCAGTATACTCTAAACACTGAGCTAAAATTCAGTACAGAATATCACCCTCAAAATGATAGTCAATCTGAGAAGAATATCCAAACACTTGAGTAAATGTTAAGAGAATTATCAATTGACTTCAAAAGAAGATGGGACCGACATCTTCCTCTAGTTGAGTTCACTTATAACAACAGTTTCCACTCAAGCATCCAAATAGATCCCTATAAAGACCATTATGGGAAGAGGTGCAGAACACGTGTATATTGGGATGAAGTTGGTGAATACAAACTGCTAGGTCCTAAAATGCTTGAGGAAATGGTGGAGAAGGTTAAAACCATTAAGCATCACATCAAATCTACTCAGAGTTGAAAAAATAGATATTCTGAAAGTCGTCGACGAGACCTAGATTTTGATGGTGGAGACATGGTATTCCTCTACATATCTCCATGGAAGAAAGTGACCATATTTCTGAATAAGGGAAACCTTATTCCAAGGTACATCGGCCCTTTTTAGATCATTGATTGCATCATAGCACTCCCACCAAACCTATCTCAAGTACATGATGTATTCATTGCATCCATCTTGAGGAAGTACATACCAAACTCGTCACATGTACTCAATTCATAGGTATTACTATTGGAGAATGAACTTTCCAATGAGGGGCAGCCGGTGAAGATCTTGCATCATAGAGAAAAAGTTCTATGAAATAAGACAATTCACCTTGTCAAAGTCTTATGGAGAAACCAGAAGTTTAAAGAAGAAATGTGGGAATCATAGGAAGTGATGAAGCAGAGTTACCCACATCTATTTTAGTGCGGGAAAAGAAAATTTTGAGGGTGTAATTTAATAAGGGGGGATATTGTAATGACCCAAACTATTATAAATAAAATTTCCCTTGTATTTTTATTAAATTTATTATTATATAATATGGTTATAGAAAACACATTCACTTATTTTGTCTTATTATTCCAATTCTATTTAAAAGACTATTATGTATTATTACCATTGATAATATAGTCCTTGAATAGTGATCACATGATTAGAATAAATATCGGGTTTTAACAAATCCAATTGTCACGGAAAAAGGAAGTGATGACCTCAACTAGTAGGATCATACCCTATGAATCTCATTTATCAGAGCTTCTAAGGAAAATATAATTTATAGTATTTTCTATTGACCAATACCAAACTGATATCTAATAACTTAAGCATAAGAGAAACTGTTTATAAGAGAAGTTCAAGCTCATCAAGATCACGGCCCAAACTGTGTTCGCCGAACAACCCCATTAAAGTCCAACCATCGTACACCTTAATCTTAGAAATTTTTTTGGTGTATTAAAAGTATATGTATCAAGAACCTATAATTATTAATATGTAATTTTTTTTATAGAATAATGAATATATTTTCATCCTATTATTGATGGTTTTTATTTTGATACAATAAATCACAAATTGTATTTTCGGTTAATATTCAAATTTAATTAATCAATTTGTTAATTAAAGGATTTTTAAAATAAATTATATTTTATTAAAATATTTTTATTAAATATTTTTTATCAAATATAAATTATCATATAATTTTTATGAATTCAAATGTAGTTTTTATAAGGGTTTGAAAACTATTATTGTCAAAACCCCATCATTTTCAATAATTGTCGGTCTTTATTTTAAAAGTTTAAATTTATATATTTATAAAATTATTTAGATAAAATGTATATTATTTTTGGAATCAGGACATCAAAATTATCCAACTGTGAATTTTCAATAATTTTCTGAGATGATCAAATTTTCTGGTAACAATTAAATATCTTATAAATATACTTTGTGTTTTATGACATCACAATGACCCAAAAGTGATGTAATAAGTAATATAAATGGTATACACAACCAAATATATGTTTTACCTTTAAAATAATAAGATTTTAAGTTTATTTTATATATTTTAAAATCCATTATGAATCCTCCAATACTTATAATATATTTTAAAATTTTAAAATCATTTCTTCAAGAGTATGACTCACCTACACATCACCAAGGGTAATATTTTAATTATTTCGGCCATTTTTCTTATAAAATAATTAAAACCAACCCCCTTTGGTAGAAACCATGGGTAAAAACCATGGTATGCTTTGTGATTTTGGATATTTAATTATGTAGAATCCAAAACCAAAATAATAAATAAATCTCCCTCTTTTTCTATTTAAACCAACTCAAACTCCCATTTATCTTCTCTAAAACTACTTGGAGCATGACCAAACTCTAATATCCACTCCCTAGAGTCCTCCCAATGGGCTCTCAATCTCTCAAGAAGCACCTCCCAAGCCTTTGGAGTCACACACTCAAGTAAGGGATCTTTAACTCTCCTCTTGTATCAAGCACTCCTTTTATGTTATGTCTTTTACTTTTCATTTCCTTATAATGGGATATGATATTCTATATTCCCCTTAATATCTATTTGATTTATAAATTATGAGATATTTCTTTCACTCTCATTAATCCAACCATGATTCTTTATGTACACTCGTTACCATGCCGAAATTTCCTAAGGATTCTTTTCTCTATTCATGATTCTTCATTACCTTATGCATTCTATTTCCCAATTTCAAATGTTGGGATATTCTTTTACATGTACCTATTAATTCCCATTTTATGTCCAAATAATTAGATAATATTTTATCTCTCATCAACCATTTTTATGAATTTTTAAGTAATGTCTTTATGTTATCGAAATTTCATTGTGATTTTTCATGCTAAAACAATTGTGTAGTAAATACCATACTTATTATTCTATCAAGGGTATTCAACTTTATACAGATATACTTAGTGATTGGGGGCTTACATATATGTATTCCACATTCATTTATCATGTAATAAACTATGATGATTAATGAATCCATGTCGTGTGATCTATACGACACAATTGAGCATGAGAATAAAATGATTATGTTTTATGTACATAGATAGAACTCTAATGAATTAAGTAATGTTTAATATCATGATACGTCATGTTGGGATAGGGGTGTGCCTGATTTTTTTATGGTACTTTTTCCACCATGAAGTATTGGCGGTTTATACTTGATCTATCATTATGATTTGGTGTTTTAAGTTGTTTCCACATTTCCCATGTTATGATCATCATGTTATATCATTCCTTATTATTCATGTTCCTTTTATTCCTCATTGGTATGTCTATTGTCTAATATGTATGACTTATGTTATGTTTATTACCTTACTAGCCTCTATATCTCACCCCTTTCTTATGTATGTCTGAAGGTTATCCCATGTAGTTTTAAGTTTGAAGGATTATTTGAGCATGTTAAATAAGTTATAAATAATTTTTTTGTATCTCATGTTCAAGATGTTATGTTGTGTACTAATTACCAAATACGCTAGACTTACGGATCTTCTAGGTTGTATTTACCATAATTTTATGTAATAAATCCGATCTTTTGGGTCGTATTTAGTATAATTTTATGTAATAAATTAAGTATTAATGTGTAATAAAGTGAATGGTTGTTATAGGATGGCCATGAAATAAGAGTAAAATTATCATATATTTCTTTTTCAAATGTAGGAACCAACAACACGTCATTTCGAGTCACAGTTTTCCTGGGATGCCTGTAAATGAGTTTTTAGTGTTCTAAAACACTAAAACATGTCTGTAATGGTCAAAAACATAGATAACAACCTTATATTGATGTAAAACTATAATAAAACCACCATTTAATTATTTATGATGTGTACGTGTAGACAATATGTCAATCTAACGTGCAATGTTCTTAGAATGACTCGATAAACAGTTTTTAAAGATACCAAAGTCTTTAAAAATGTGTGTGAGGGAGTCAAAACTAAAAAAAAATGTTAGATAGCCATGAAATCATAATAAATTTACCAGGGATTTATTTTTGAAATTTAGGAACCAACGGAATGTCATTCCAAGTTATGGTTTTCTCATGATGCTCGTAAACACGTTTTTAGTGTTTTAAAACACTAAAATATGTGTGTAACAGAAAAAACCATATAAAATGACCCCAATTTGATGTGAAGATCATGGTAAAACTTCCATTTAGTTATTTGTGACTTGTACACTTATACAACAAGTCAATCTGACATGCGGTGTGCTCGAAATGACACAATAAACAATTTTTAAAGATACCAAAGTATTTAAAAACATGCTTCAGGTATGAAAACTTGAAAAATAATGTCATATAGACATGAAATTATATGAAAACGGCCTTATATTGATTTTTTAATTGTGGGAACCAACATAATTTCATTCCTAGCTATAGTTTTCCAGGGATGCCCGTAACTACGCTTTTAGAGTTTTAAAACACTAAAACGTGTGTATGACGGTAAAAAACATAGAAAATGATATCATATTGAAAAAAAATAAGGGTAAGACAACTGTTGAATTATTTTTGACATGTACTCATAAACAACATATCAATATGATATGCAGTATGCTCAAAATGATCCAATAAACAGTTTTTAAAGATACCTAAGTCTTTAAAAATGTTTGTCAAGGGGGTCAAAACTAGGAAAACGATGTTAGATGGTCATGAAATCAGATTTCAATGATTGTAGATTGATTTGTGAAATGTAGAAACCAACAACATTTCATTCTGAGTTACGGGTTTCTTAGGACGCCTATAAACAAGTTTTTAGTGTTTTAAAACACCAAAATGTGTGTGTAACAGTCAAAACTGTAACAAACAACCTCATATTGATGTGAAATCATGAAACAACCACCTTTTTATTATTTTTGAAATATAGTACATGATTCCATATCAAATTCTTTAAAATTTGTTTATTATGTAAATTTCAAGCATACTATTTGTCAATTTAAAAATAGATTAGATTAGTATCTACTTTTCCCTTTTCAGTTTCAAGTGTTGAATCATATCTCAAATAGGTAAGTTTATGTTATCAAATTGTTTTGTATAATATATTATTTGTTTTATGTTAAAATTTATTCTTTTTTATTAAAAAAATTTCATATGTTATGTGTGGCGTCCTGGATATATTATGCGTTTATTCTATTTCACATTTCTTTTCTTAAATGTTTTGGTTTTTATTGTAGGTGACATGTGTCGGCAGTAGGAAGAAGGTTAGCTATTATGATCTATGATATTCTTCAGAAGGCAGTCATGATGGTTCTTAATTTCTATGGTATGTTTAGATATTATCAATGATTCTACTATAATTCTGATTTATTATGTTTAGTTTTAATCTATGTTTTCTTTTTTTTCAGTTGATAAGATGGTGTGATTGGTTCCAATTGATGAGATTATATGGAGATAGATGGATGTAGTTGAGGTCTTGGGATGAACGTATATTGGTAATGGTTTTTTCTTGTTGTAAATATTTTATATGTATATATTGATGAATGAGGTATGTGTTGACTGAGGTTATGATGACTTAGGTTATACATATATGACTATGGATGTAGGATGGTGTATGTATAATGATTTTATTGTGCATTTATGTTTTAGTACATTACATGTCTGATTATATATATATTAAATAACTAAAAATATTATTATTATTTTTAATTTATTTAGTGGAGTTTTATGATAAGCATCGCTAAATATATGCATTAAAATCTATTTAGTAGTGGTTATTATAAAATTCAACTAAATTTAACTGTCTTTAAAGAATATAGTGATGGTTATGTTCATTTCCTTTATTTTCTTTTTGTCTTATTTTTTGAAATAAATAAATCATCACAATATTAATTGAAAATTGATTCTAAATGCTTAAAATATTGCACATATATAAACTGCCCCTAAAAAAGAAGGACCATCATTGAATTATTTTTTACTATGAAATATGGGGACTTTTTCATAACTAACTCTAAACCATGTAGCGGTGGTTTAATGTCATGAACCAACCCAGATTGACCATGAACCGGTCACCCGAGCGGGTCCGCGACATGGCCCGAGAGGCGTTCCTGATCCTCCCGGGCTGGCGAAAAGCGCCAGGGCATCAAAAGAGGTTATGGGAATGATTTCTCCCAATATAAATAAATAAAACAGCAGAAATAATACAGAGCAGCGTAGAATAGATAAACCAAATAAAGTGACTAAACAGGAAAAGAAGAAAAATAAAACTAACCAAACACGACGTCCAAACTAACTCCATGAGACCTCGTGGGTCGCTCTCTGACTCAAAGATCAAGCATCGCCCTAAGCGAGCGCACTCAAGCTAAAGCCTGCACAAACACTAAAAACAGAAAATAACTATAGGCGTGAGTATTAAAACTCAGTAGGCTAGCCTGGTATCTATTCCCAATGCACTACCTTTAAAATAAAAGAAACATAATTTCAAGTTTGAACTACAATCTATAAAAGTATGTTTTTTCCAAACATTTTACAAAAAATCAAAATACGAACCATTTCCCTTAACCATTTCTAAATTTGGGTTCATTTCATTAGTTTCAATAACATTTTAAAAAGGGAAAATGATGTTTACATTTTCAAATTTGTACAAGAGTATTAAACACTTTCATTTTAAAACCATTTTTAGAAACCTAATCAAAAGCAATTTACCACTTTCCAAGGAAAAAAACACCAGAAATGTACAAGGTAAAACACACAGCAAGGGCAATGTAGGTATACATATGAGCATCATAATCACTACTGCAAGAAAAAAAAACCGAGTAGACATGGGTGAACCTAGGAGATCGAGAATAAACCAGAAGACATCAATACGTGAGAAATCATCCTTATCGACATGTCACGATGAAATCAAAACGCACAATACGCTCGACCATCCTCTCTCAGGCAGGTTGGGGGGAAATACCATAGTAATAAACCCAATATATCCACCTACTATGGACCACTGGTCAGTACCATAACCTACCAGTGCAGCAATAATTCTTATAAATTCTCTCAATGTGCCGAATTCCCATGTCTGAAGTGTTTGAAAAGGGGGTGATCCACTGATGTCAGCCGAGCATCCAATCGTATATATATAAAAAGCACAAAAGGCATCACCCTGAGTCACTCCATGGAACAACCTCTTTCCTTTAAACCACTCAAGTACCCGGGAGCCTCTAAGTGCATCCTCCCAAACAATCAATTGCAACCAAGGAATGAGAGTTGTCCTAGGAGGGTTTTTATCAAAACATTTTCATCGCTTTCCATAAAGTGCCAAATGATCATGTAATACATTTCACAATCAATAATCTAAAAAAAAGTAGCACTTCTTTATAAGACCAAACCCAGTTTAAAACCATTAAAAGAACCCCCCAAACTCTACTTCATAGGCTACCAATATTTTTATAAAACCAAACCAAACCATTTTATTTTTCCAAATAAAATTTAAGAACCAACCGGGAAATTTCTCAAAGAACCAAGGTACTTGTTCACACTTCAAAAGAAATATTTTATCATTAAACCAGAACTCTATTTTATATTCCGTGAATTATATTGAAAATCCAAATGAGCATTATTTCAGTATTGGGTGTCCGCTCGTCAAGAGAATATTTCATGTGTCGTGTATAAAATAAACAACACTTTCTTACATTGAGTAATTATAAAAAAGACAATTCTCTAATACTATTTAATGTTTACTAGAATTAATAAAATATTTAATTTGAACAAATAGTGTGTGCAAATAGCAGGAAATAATGTAACTTAAATTTTAGAAGTAGTGCAAAGGGAACCTACCTCGGATACACGACGTGAGGAAACTACGCACGTTTGAAAATGCGTGGCAAAGTCCAATGCCCTACATAATAAATATCAAGGACTCAAAACACATAAATAACCCCATTTAAAGTATATGAAACCAAGTGGCGGGAAGAAACACTCACCTTGAGACTAAAGCGTGACAACGACGGAACTTTAGAAACAAGACACGGCGATGGCGATCACTTGGAAACACCCTGTGCGGGTCCTAAAAATCCTAAACCAACCCATAAAAATCCAACATCAAATAAAGACCATAATCCAACAAGTGAAAGATGATGATGATAATAATAATAATAATAGTAAGATTAAGAATAAGAATAATGTTAACAACAACAACAACAATAATAATAATAATAATAATAACAATAATAAGAATTAAACTAATAATGATAATAATAAGAATAATAAGAATAATAAGAATAACAAGAATAAGAATAATAATAATATTATTAATAATGATAATGATAACAATAATAATAATAATAATAATAACAATAATAACAATAATAATAATAAAACTAATAATGATAATAATAATAATAATAATAATAATAATAACAACAATAAGAAAAGAAAAAAAATAAAATAAATAAAAGAAAAGTTTAACGGGGGCTCACGGCTTGAGGGGGGTGGCCGAAAACAGGGGAGCTGGTAGGCTGGCTATGCGGCGGCGGATAGAGGAAAGGGAGGCCGGCGTGTCGGGTCGCAGTAGGGATAGAGGATGGTGGAGGCCAGACAGGTAGAGATGAGCATAGGAGGCACGAAGTGAGGTTGGCGTTGTATGAGGTGGTGTGGCGGGCAAGGGCCGGACCAGGAGGAGAGCGCGGGGAGTCCTGGATGAAGGCAGAGGGCAGGCGGCGAGGTTGGCAGGCGCTGCTGGCGGGCGGCTAGCGCGTGGCTGGGGCGAGGTCGAGACTCACAGGGGAGCAGGGGGGCGAGTCGGGTGCTGGTTCGCGCCGCACAGAAGGAGGGGTGCGGTCGGGGTGATGAGAAGCTGGGGAGTGGTGCACCGCTGAGATGGAGGGAGGCTTCGCTGCTGGAAGTAGGAGGCCGGGAGCGGCAGGGGGTCGCATTTGATGGTTGTGACGGCGGACAGAGTAAGGGAGGTGTGCTGGTGGGCTTTTGTGGCGGACCAAGAGGAGGGCGAGCAGGAGTCAGGTGCTGCAACCGTGCGCACTGGAGAAAGGCGGAGGCAGGAGAGGGCGTAGTGGGAACAAGGTGAAGTGAGGGATAGTTTCTGCTGCATGAAGAAAAGAGGAGGGTGCAGTTGCGTGGAAGAGAGGAGAAAGGATGAGAAAGGGAAAAAAATAGTTTGCGCTGAAGGAGGGTGGCGGCACACTGAGAAAGAGAAAGCAGGACGGGAGAAAAAAAACATGAGCTAGGGTTAGGGAAAAAAACAAAATAAAAATAAAAATGAAGATTAAACAAAAACAAAAAAAACAAATCAATAAAATGAAATGAAACATTAATTCACATAATAATAATAATAATTGAAATTCAAATATATTAATAATAATATCCAAATGACAATAAAAAAATTTAAATGACACCGCTAACTGACATTTATTAAACCACTATAATTCTTTGAAGAAAAAGAAATGCCACGCAGTTGCCTAAGTGAAGTCGTGCGGCATCGCGCTTCACCCATGCATCCAATGATGTCAAAACCAAAATGCACACTTTTTATACTAATCTCAAAAATTTCATTCGTGACTCAAACCGAACCCCAAAAAAAGAATTTAAGGCCAAGAAAATAATAAAATAAATTAAACACCTTGGTCGGGGTGTGACAATTCTCCCCACCATAACGCTTTCCGCCCCCGAAAATCCACAGCACTATCCAACCGATCGATCAACACCTAAGGATTCCACATGACACGATCCAACCTCTTATCCCAAAGACATCACACTGGCTACCAGCGGGACTTAACCTTATTGCCCGAAATAAATCACCAGCAGAGGGGAGGCCTGGACGGGCTCCCCACCATAAGAACTAAACTAGCATTCGATAACGACTTAAGAGAAACCCCAAAGAGACTCACGGTGGGTCTCCCCACCATAAAGGACTGACCTATTAGCGACCAACCAGAAATCCAACTTAGGCCAGAATTGGACCTTACCCAAGCTATAAAAAGCACAGAAAAAATATTTAAACCACTCACTCTCGTCCGAACGGGATAGGAGTTGATCTGAAAAGTCTGCAAAAACCAAAAACCCCTTACCCCATGGGCGGGGAGGGAGGGCCCAAGGATCGGATCACTGAAACTACGACGTACGACTACTCATGACCCATCACTTTGTGATAAACACAACCCAAAGTCGCAACTGATTCACATGGGTGGCCCACGCAAGGTCACTGATCAGAAACTTGCATCCAAAAGGCACAATTACCGACATTACATGAGGGATAAGTCCATCGCGCACCTTCCGAGAAGAGGAAAATTGCAACGATAGAGGAACCAGAGCAGCAACACCAAAAATTTGTCACCACACAGTAGAGGCACAACCTTAACCAGACTCCTCAAAATTTCATGGGGGTTCCTGACTATGCATTGGATTCACTTCGAGGCCTTTTTCCTGGAGCTCTGATGGATGAAGCATCTCATGTCTCACAGTCAGGTTCTGAAAATCCCTTCATGAAACATACCTCTTTTGATTTGACCAAAGAATAGACAGAAATTCAAAATAAAAGCCACATTGGTATTGAAAACCGGAGTTTATCAAAAGACACACGGCATCCCATGCATGTCAAACCCCAAAACACCATCAGTACAGCTGCAACGATAAAATATCACTTACACTGAAAGGAAAATTACACCAGAAACTTTGAACAAGGATCCAACAGCACATTACTTCTGAGAACTTCCTCTGTGATGCTTTCTTGCAACACCCCGATAGAATTGTCGCAAGTGACCCAAGCATCCACATGCCTTGTAGGGCTTCGGAGCTCTTGGGCACGACGGCTTCTTGTGACCATGCTTTCCACACTGGTAACACACAATAATCTCTCGCTCTGAAGAGGTTGATGAAAGATCATGAGGCCTCTTGATTCCACAACCTACTCCATCCACTTCTATTTGCTTACTCATCTCCTTTCCATAATCTTCACCAGTGCTCATAGGGATCGAAGGAGGGAGAACTACTTCGAGCACTCCTGCCATCGCGGCTTCGACATGAAAAGCTTGTCTCGCCACATCGACAAAAGAAGTTAGGTTGCACTCTGACACCTTCGACTGTAGATCAGGGCGGAGGCCCACCTCGAAATGTCGAGCCTTCATGGGGTCATTCGTGGCATACCCTAAATCATAAGGTACTAGCTCCACAAAGCGCTGGAAATATTCCAACACGGGTCTGTCGCCCTGCTGCAGACAACACATTTCCATCCCCTTTCTCACCCTTTCTTCCTCAGAGAAATACTGACGAATGAACAAATCCTTGCAAAACTCCCAGTTAATCTCTTGTCGGGGCTTGTTCTGAGACACCTACTTCCACCACATCCATGATGAACCTTCAAGCATGAAGGTTGCAAACTTGACCTTCAACGACTCGGGAAACTCAATGAGGTTAAAGTACATTTCAATCTTCCACATCCACTCCTCTGCCACGGAACGGTCTACTTGACAATAGAAGATAGGTGGATCTAGCTTCCGAAACTCCAGCATAAAATCCTTAGGTTGGTCAACCGTACTACGATCACCCATCGAAGCTTAAAAGGGATAACCGTTGGACAAGGAAAAGTCGAAAACCCAATCAAGGCCAACTCAATAAATAAAAATCCTCAAAAACCAACACCACATATATGAAAGGCTCTAAACACAAGAAAAAGAGCCATCATAAAATCAAAACATTTCTTTTGAAAACATATTTAATTTAAAAAGAGATTGGTGGGTTAAACCCTCACCATTGTTATTATTTAGAGTCTCACTCACATGCATGTATCCGTGCCACCCTGGGCATCCATCCACCATACCAGAAATCCATCCACATTTCCAACATACCACTATGAATGTGAGCACTCATAGGAACACCAAGGCCAAAACAAAGAAACTTTATTTTTCCCAAAAAACAAATCATTCATACCACTTCTTTTAAAACAATTCACAAATGAAACATGTCATTTCAAACAACAATTTTTTTTCAAAACTAATATTTTTTCCTGATTCAAAGAACTTTCAGAAGTCATAGCAGACCCAAAACATCTCAAATAGGGAACTAGTGTCGGTGGGCAACTTGACTATATGGTTAGAGGCCATATGTCAATCACGTCACCAACACGAAGAGTCTTTTTGGACCATTTCCCTAGCTCCACATTGCTTGCCAGGCCATGCGGCTTAGGACTATTATCCCAACTCCCTTTGTCGTACCCCAATTGCAAAACATTTCCATAAAAACCCAAATAAAAAAATTAAACCGGACTTCCCATGGAAACCCAAGGGTCAAAACGAGCAAGAGTTCGCGACGCTCTTCTCGCACCTACCCCTCAAGTCCCGAAAATCCTACTCCATCTACCTTGACATCACAAATAACAAAGGGTGCTCTGAAAAGTGAGGTCTTCTAAGAGCTGACCGCCTCTGATACTATTTTGTCACGAACCAACCCTGGTTGACCCTGAACCGGTTACTCGAGCTGGTCCGCGACATGGCCCGAGAGGCATTCCCGGTCCTCCCGGGCTGGCGACAAGTGCCAAGGCATCAACAGAAGCTGTGGGAACGATTTCGCCTAATATAAATAAATAAAACAATAGAAATAATACAGAGTAGTGCATAATAGATAAACCAAATAAAGTGAATAAACAGGAAAAGAAGAAAAATAAAACTGACCAAACACGATGTCTGAACTAACTTTGTGTGACATCGTGGGTCGCTCTCTGACTAAATGATCAAGGGTCGCCCTAGGTGAGCGCACTCAAGCTAAATCCTGCACAAAAACTAAAAACAGAAAATAACTATAGGCGTGAGTATTAAAACTCAGTAGGCTAGCCCGATATCTATTCCCAATGCACTACCTTTAAAATAAAAGAAACATCATTTCAAGTTTGAACTACAGTTTATAAAAGTATGTTTTTCCAAACATTTTACATAAAAACAAAGTACGAACCATTTCCCTTAACCATTTCTAAATTTGGGTTCATTTGATTAGTGTCAATGACATTTTAAAAAGGGAAAGTGATGTTTACATTTTCAAATTTGTAAAAGAGTATTAAACACTTTCATTTAAAAACCATTTTTAGAAACATAATCAAAAGCAATTTACCACTTTCCAAGGAAAAAAAACACCAGAAATGCACAAGGTAAAACACACAGCAAGGGAAATGTAGGTATACATATGAGCATCATAATCACTACTACAAGAAACAAAAACTGAGTAGACATGGGTGAACCTAGGAGATCGAGAATAGACCAGAAGACACTAATACATGAGAAATCATCCTTATCGACATGTCACGATGAAATCAAAATGCGTAATACGCTCGACCATCCTCTCTCAGGCAGGTCGAGGGCAAATCCCATAGTAATAAACCCAATATATCCACCTACTATGGTACATTGGTCAGTACCATAACCTACCAGTGCAGCAATCATTCTTAGAATATTCTCTCAATGTTCCAGATTCCCATGTCTCCAGTGTTTGAAAAGGGGGTGAGCCAACTGATGTCATCTGAGCATCCAATCGTATATATATATAAAGCACAACAGGCATCACCCTGAGTCACTCCATGGAACAACCTCTTGACTTTAAACCACTCAAGTACTTGGGAGCCTCTAAGCGCGGCCTCCCAAACAATAAATTGAAACCAAGGCATGAGATTTTACCTAGGAGTGTTTTTATTAAAAAAAAATTCATCGCTTTCCATAAAGTGCTAAACGGGCATGTAATACATTTCACAATCACTACTCTAAAAAAAGTACCACTTATTTATAATACCAAACCCAGTTTAAAACCATTAAAAGAACCCCCAAAACACTACTTCGTAGGCTGCCAACATTTTTATAAAACCAAACCAAACCATTTTATTTTTCCAAATAAACTTTAAGAACCAACTGGGAAATTTCTCAAAGAACCAACGTACTTGTTCACGCTTCAAAAGAAATATTTTATCATTAAACCAGAACTCTATTTTATATTCCATGAATTATGTTGAAAATCTAAACGGGCATTCTTTCATTATTGGGTTTCCTCTCGTCAAGAGAATATTTCATGTGTTGTGTATAAAATAAACAGCACTTTATTACACTGAGTAATTATAAAAAAATACAATTCTCTAATACTATTTCACGTTTACTAGAATTAATAAAAAATTTAATTTGAACAAATAGTGTGCGCAAACAGCAGGAAATAATGTAAATTAAATTTTAGAAGCAGTGCAAAGGGAACCTACCTCGGATACACGACGTGATGAAACTACGCACGTTCGAAAATTCATAGCAAAGTCCAACGCCCTACATAATAAATATCAAGGACTAAAAACACATACATAACCCCATTTAAAGTATGTGAAACCAAGCGGCGGGAAGAAACACTCACTTTGAGACTAAAGCGCGATGATGATAGAACTTCAGAAACAAGACGCGATGATGGAACTCACTCGGAAACGCCATGCGCGGGGCCTAAAAATCCTAAACCAACCCATAAAAACCCAACATCAACTAAATCCCATAATCCAACAAATGCAAGATGATGATAATAATAATAATAATAGTAATAATAAGAATAAGAATAATGCTAATAACAATAATAATAATAATAATAATAATAACAATAACAAGAATTAAACTAATAATGATAATAATAATAATAATAATATTAATAATATTAATATTAATATTAATATTAATAATAATGATAATGATAACAACAATAATAATAATAATAATAACAATAATAAGAATAAAACTAATAATGATAATAATAAGAATAATAATAAGAATAATAATAATAATAATAACAATAATAATAAGAAAAGAAAAAAAAGAAAAGAAATAAAAGAAAATTTTAAGGAAGGGGGGCTCACGGATTGAGGGGGCTGGCCGAAAACAGGGGAGCCGGTAGGCTGACTGTGTGGCGGCGGACAGAGGAAAGGGAGGCCGACGCGTCGGGTCGCAGTAGGGATATAGGATGGAGTAGGCCTAAAAGGGAGAGATGAGCATAGGAGGCAGGAAGTGAGGTTGGCACTGTATGGGGTGGCGTGGCGGGCAGGGGTCGGACCTGGAGGGGAGCGCGGGGAGTCCTCGATGAAGGCAGAGGGCAAGCGGGGACGTTGGAAGGTGCTGCTGGCGGGCGGCTAGCACGTGGCTGGGGCGAGGTCGAGACTCATAGGGGAGCAGGGGGGCGAGTCGGGTGATGGTTCATGCCGCATAGAAGGAGGGGTGCGGTCGAGGTGATGAGATGTTGGGGAGTGGTGCATCGCTGAGATGGAGGGAGGCTTCGCCACTAGAAGCAGGAGGCCGGGAGCGGTAGTGGGTCACGTTGGATGTGTGCGGCGGCAGACAGGGGAAGGGAGGTGCGCTGGTGGGATGCTGCGGCGGACCGAGAGGAGGGCGAGCAGGAGTCGGGTGCTGCAACCGTTCACACTGGAGAAAGGCGGAGGCAGGAGAGGGTGTCATGGGAAAGAGGTGAACTGAGGGAGAGTTGCTGCTGTGTGAAGAAAAGAGGAGGGAGCAGCCGTGTGGAAGAGAGGAGAAAGGAGGAGAAAGGGAAAAAAAGAGGTTGCGGTGAAGGAGGGTGGCGGCGCGCCGAGAAAGAGAAAGCAGGACGGGAGAAAAAAAAAGAATGAGCTAGGGTTAGGAAAAAAACAAAATAAAAATAAAAATAAAGATTAAGCAAAAACAAAAAAACAAATCAATAAAATGAAATGAAACATTAATTCACATAATAATAATAATAACTGAAACTCAAATAGCTTAATAATAATATCCAAACGACAATAAAAAAAATTAAATGAAACCACTAACTGACATTTATTAAACCACTATAATTCTTTGAAGAAAAAGAAAGGCCACGCAGTTGCCAAAGTGAAGCCGTGTGGCATTGCGCTTCGCCCGTTCATCCAACGACGTCGAACCCAAAACGTGCACTTTTTATCCTAAGCTCAAAAATTTCGTTCACGACTCAAACCGAACCCCAAAAAAATAATTTAAGGCCAAGAAAATAATAAAATAAATTAAACACCTTGGTCGGGGTGCGACATTTAAACTGCTGTATATAGAAAAAAAATGGCTGATAAGCCCTCCCTTTTTTGTAGTGGTTGGTCTCTCTTTATATTTTTTCATATGAATTGAGGTTTAGATATATCTTTGAGTGGATCGGAACTCTAACAAGTTTCGAATATTGAATTCTAAGATAATAATTCATAAAAATAAATTGATCATTGATTCACTCTTTCACTTCTCATTGATCTCACATTGATATGTAAAATTCATTTTTACTGTACTAACATTTATTTTTAATTTACTTGACTTTTAGTTATATGATTTGATATGTGTGGAGCTTGAAAAATAATTGTACATGGTTATTTGTGGCCTTATGAAATTATATATCATATAGTTATATACTAATTTTTTGAATTATGGGTTTTATGTTATTTTTTTAAATATTAGTTGTAAAGTGTATTTGATGTAATATTGTTTTAAATACATTAATTGTGTGTAGTAACTGCCATTTGGAAGTTTCTAGGAGTAATTTAGTAGGATACTATAACGATCATCAAATTGTGGTTGTTATAGGGTGTGCCTTCATGAGAACACATGTTGTTTGGTGATTGTTATAGCCAACAGCGACATGCCAAAAGTAACCTCCATTTGGCATCATTGAATAAGAATGATAGGGTGGTGTGGGGCTCAATGTAAGATATACCAAGTAAAATAACTCCTTAATTGAGAAGAAAATAAAAATTAAAAAAAACTACTAAAACCATCTAATAAAAGAACAAGTCGAAATAAATAAGTAAAATTTTTAAAACAATGTTTGGATAAATTAGAAAATTGAACCATTCCATAAAAATAAAATTATGAAACTTAACAAAAATATTTCAAAAAAATGGATCTATCAATGTCATTACATTTGATATAAAAACTTAAAAAAAGTTTAAATTTTTTTCCATCATTAATGGTCATCTCGATTACTTCAAATTCATTATTTCCTTAGAAAATATTTTGTATTCCAATAATTATTTTTTGGAGTTTCCATCACAGGTACAAATTCATGCTCCCCATAATCCCTTATATCCCCCTTAGATTCACGGCACCATGTTGTGCTCGCTCTTAAGAGATTGGTGTGGGAAGAAATTACGGTAACATAATGATATCATTTCTTTATTTTACTAAAAAATAAAATAATAAAACTTTGACTTACTATTCATTATCCATTTCATAGTGCATTTATAGTAGATAAATCCCATAAGAAATGTGTATTGATTCTTGCTGAATGGATTCACAGAGGATTTCTCACAATTCTAACAAGACGTCATCTTAAATATGCTGAAGGGAAAGTAAACCTACACCCACCACTTATCTATGCACACCTGATAACCCAAGAAGCATGGGATGTGTTTACTGGCTATTGTATGGATGTGTCTCTTTAGGTAAATTGTGGATAGTAATACATTGTTTGACGATATATGTATTTATCACTTTTATTGACAATTTTTTATTTATGAAATAGCAATTGAGTGCTGGAAATAAGAAACGCACAGCAAAACCAGCGTACCCCTACCATAAATCAAGTATGGGGTATGCTTCACTTAAAAAAATGGTACATATTTTAAATCTACCGTAATATTTTTATGTGACTTGAAATAATTCCATCATTATGTTCCTCTGTTTATATTCATATTGATGACTCTAGATCCAAATCCACTTCCATCCCAAGTCATGTGTTATTGAAGGAGGCATGTGTAAATAAATATAGGATACTAATAGATGAAAACACACAAAAAATTTCAAAACCATGTGTAAATATGACATAATAAAAATTGGTTTTCATTTAAATTGCTATTATATAATAATAATCACTTATTTTCCTATATTTTCTATCTGAAATAGTCCAAGAAATCAAAAAAACTTGTACTAGATGAACACATACTATTGGTGGACTTAAAGTGGCCAGAAAAGTATGGTTGTGTCAGAGGTGTAGGTTTTGGGATGACACTCTGAACATATTTTGAGTAAAAAAACAAGAGGAGGATCAAAGTGAAGAAATGAAATGGATAAGAGAAATACTAGCTACCCTTGAAGAAAGATTCCAATGGCAGAGATAGATGGTGAAAAATTTTATGGGGGGAGAAAAGAGAAGAAACAACTCAAGAACAAACACCACGTGGAGATCCCCCCCCCCACCAGCTTTGAGGTGAGTCATTCCCCTCAAAGAGCTATCTTGGCCAAGGTAATCAATGTTCTAATAATTTTTTCTTTGAAATTTTAATCAGACAGACATTGATACCTTTCTTGTATTGATATTCTATAGGGTGATAATAACTATGATTTATATCTATCAATACTCATCCATCACCTTTTAGTGAGGGCTACATTGTTTAATATCCAAAAACAACATGCTACACAATAAACCACTTCCAACAGGGCTTGTGAGAGTGTCTATTAGTGTATCCCATGAGCTGAGTGCTGAGATACCTATTCCAATTGATGATGAATATATTCATACAGTTAAAAAGGATGTTGGAACATTCATCACATGATCATCACATCTTGTAAAAAAACATGTCGACATGGAGGTATTCAATTCTAATTTATTTTTCAAGCTAAACCTTAAACAATTAATGAAAAAAGTTCTCAATCGATGAATGTTATTACATACGAACAAAGATAAGGGGATGAAATTAAAGACCAACTCAAAAACATCTAAAGGATCGACCAACTAATCAATAAGATATACTGAAAGCATCATTACCCTGCTTGTTCTATATTCTCATTTACTAGCATTGAAGGTTCATGTGGATACAAATTTAAAAGATGGTCATAGTAAAATAGTTTATTAAGAAGAAAATATATATATAAAGGATGTTCAAGACTTCATTGGTGTTGATAATGTAAATGAAATCCTCAACTATGACTGGCCAGGCACCTCAGTTATAAATGTATACATGAGGTATGTTTTCATGATTTGATTTTCCAAAAGCTGATATACTGTTTTAATTATAACTAAATAAATTTCATATTTTTGTTAGGCATATATATGAAAAACAATTGAAGGGGTTTTCCCATGAAAAAAATGGACTCATTAGTCCTCACATCACCACTACAGAATAACCAAAAAAAAATACCAAAAAATGATGAAATAATGGCAGGTCTGGTCAAATCATTTGAAAGAAAAATTTTAGATGAAAAACTCTATTCAATACCAATGATGTAGGGGTAAAAATCTACAATTTAATTATATCAAATAAATTTTCATTTCTTTTATTACTTATTCCTTTTTGTGTTTTTAGGTAGCATTGGATGCTCATTGTGATAAATTTAGATACTCCAAAGATTTATTTCCTAGATTCAATGTATGGATATCCAACAAACCATCCACATATGATGGAATTTTTCAATTTTTAAAACACTTCATCCAACATTTTATAACTAAACATCAAGTTATATAATTTACATTATCTTTTAATGAAGATTATGTTATGATAGGCCGGTGCATCAATATCGTGAAAAATAATGAATGAGTTTAGGGGCTAAGCACGATGACCAACACAAGTACTATGATTGGAAAAGTATCAAGGTATATATAATAATATTTCACTATCCAAACACATATCAAAACAAATTACTTATTCTACTCAATGTTTCAGTAGTGTCCAAAACAAACCAATGGAAAAGATTGTGGTTATTATGTTTGTAAATTTATGAGAGAGATCATATTCCATGAACAAAATAGCAACTCTAAAGAGGTGTTTTAGAAGATAATTACTATTTCATTTAAAATATTTATTAATCCTTTTTGTGTTTATATTTTTTCAGTACTATTATGACTGTCAAAAAGTCTCATATTCACAAGTTGATATGGATGTGCTCAGAAATGAATGGGTAGCATACCTGATGGAAGAATGTAAACAAATAACATGAAGATGTGACTTCCATAGATGTAGTGGATTGTTTCATATTTATTTTTAATTTAATTATTTTTAGTATTACTCACATAATAATTGTTTTCGTATATAAATGGATTCCTTTATTTGAGTCGGGGTGGTTTGTTCAAAACTCATCATGCTCATTAGAGATTGGGCTTTGAGGATGCAACTGAGATAATGACAATAAGAAAATGGGTCAATAATATATAAAGTTTAATTCTTAATAGTTATGTAATTAATTAATTTTTTCATCATTTTATCTACTATTTATAAGTTAATTTCCTTATTATTTTTATCTAATACTTATTTAGTGTTTTTACAGATCTTTTGGGAATTCATATTTTCCTTTCAACTATCTGCAACAAGATATAAAAGAGAGAACATGTTAAATGAAAAGTATGACTTATCATTAGTTAAATGAAAATTATGAATTCCCAAAAAAAATTCATCAACGTCTTCCTAAATAGTGTACCAATCACCCGCACCTCAATCTGATACACGGTGTGCTCGGTATGACTCAAAGTGTATGTTTTCGATTTATAATATTCTTTTATCCTTTAAGATTCATGTCTTCTAGACTACCATTATTTTATCCATGGCTCATTATTATGATCTATGATATGCATGTTATGAATTTCTAATGATAATATCACCTTCTAACATCTTTATGCTCATGTTATCCTTATATGATCATTGATATCTATTTTGTTTACACTTATTTAGAATCTATGATCACCATTTCTTATGTTTCATATCCTTATTTTATTAATAATGGTTTTCGAAATTATATGTCTAAGAAGGTTTCTAGTAAATAATAACTTAATGAGAGACTTTTATGAACTAGTTCTTTATTTTTTCATGTTTCCAAAAGCACTAGACCTAAACTATTCTAGCATGGATCATTATGTTATGTAAGGAATATTAATCTACTAAGATGTGATATATATATATATGAAATTTTTGGGTCAATATTGTTGGTATCAGAGCAACCGACCTACTCAAAATCGAGCAAAAAAGAACATGTGACCGGTATCACTCATAGTGTCTCTTTTTATTTAAAATTGACATTAGTTTTAGTAAAAAAAACAAGTGACATGCTGAAAATTGAGAAAATGCATTCAGTTTGTTTTTATATTTTAGTAAAATGGTACATGAGACATTTTTGATGTGTAGGAGTCAAACTCATCTCAATAATACGCACGATGTGACCGGTATGAATCCAAGTGTGTCTTTTTATTTAAAATTGACATTAATTTAAGTAAAAAAGAATAAGTGGCGTACTAAAAATTGATAAAATGCATTTGGATTGTTTTGATACTTTATTACAATGATACATGAGTCATTTTTAACATGTAAGAATCAACCAAACCTCAATATGATGCACAGTGTGACCGGTATGACTAAAAGTGTCTGTTATCAGTTTAAAATTGACAATTTTTGTTTAAAACATTTCACTCACTGAAAACCAAGAAAACGAACTCTGATTGTCTTGATAATTTCGGACAGCAATTCATAAGTCATTTGTGACGTGTATTAAGTAGTCTCACATTAAACTGATGCATGATGCAACTGTTATGACTCATAAGGCGTGTTTCCATTTTGAAATGACATTTTAGTAAAAAAACACAACTGGGTTGCAGAAAATTGATCAAACGTATTCATATTGTTTTGATACTTTAGGACAATGATATATAAGTCATTTGTGATGTTTAGTAATTATTTGTACCTCAATATGATGCACAGTGTGTCCGGTATAACTGAAAGTGTATTTTTTTATTTAAAATTGGCATTAATTTAAGTAAAAAAGAACAAGTGACGTGCTGAAAATTTAGTAAATGCATTCGGATTGTTTTGATATTTTAGGACAATGATCCATGATTTATTTGTGACATGTAGGAGTCAACCGAACCTCAATATGACGCACGTTTTAACCGGTATGACTCCAAGTGTATCTTTTTATTTAAAATTGTTATTAATTTTAGTAAAAAGAACAGGTGACATTGAAAACTGAGAAAACGCATTAGGATTTTTTTATATTTTAGGAAAAACGATCCTTGATTCATTTATGATGTGTAGGAGTCAACCACACCTCAATATGACGTATGGTGTGACCGGTATGACTCCAAGTGTATCTTTTTATTTAAAATTGAAATTAATTTAAGTAAAAAAGAACAAGTGACGTACTGAAAACTGATAAAAAGCATTCAGATTGTTTTGATACTTTAGGAAAATTATCCATGAGTCATTTGTGATGTGTAGGAATCAATCACACCTCAATCTGACGCACAATATGACAGGTATGACTAAAAGTGTCCGTTATTAGTTTAAAATTGACATTTTAATTCAAAACATATCACTCACTAAAAAAAATAAGAAAACGCACTCTAATTGTCTTGATAATTTAGTATAGTGATTCATAAGTCATTTGTGATGTGTATGAAGTATTTTCACATCAAACCGATGCACGATGCGACTGGTATGACTCATAATGCGCGTTTCGAGTTTGAAAAGACATTTTAGTAAAAAAACACAATTGGCGTACGGAAAACTGAGCAAACACATTCGGATTGTTTTGATACTTTAGGACAACGATCTATAAGTAATTTGTGATGTTTTAGAATTAGTTTCACCTCAATACGATGCACGGTGTGACCGGTATGACTCTAAGTGTGTCTTTTTATTTAAAATTAACATTAATTTAAGTAAAAAAGAACAAGTGACATACTGAAGTTGAGAAAACGCATTTGGATACTTTAGAAAAATGATTCATGAGTCATTTGTGATGTGTGGGAATCAACCACACCTCAATCTGACGAATGGTGTGACCAGTATGACTAAAAGTACTTTTTATCAGTTTAAAATTGACATTTTAGTTCAAAGCATGTCACTTATTAAAAACTAAGAAAACGCACTCCAATTGACTTGATAATTTAGGATAATTGTTCATAAGTCATTTTTGATATGTATGAAGCAATCTCACGTCAAACCGAGGAATGAAACGATCGGTATGACTCATAATGCGTGTTTCCAGTTTGAAATGATATTTTAGTAAAAAAACACAATTGGCATACTGAAAACCGAGAAAACACATTCAGATTGTTTTGATACTTTAGGACAATGATCTATAAGTCATTTGTGATGTGTAGGAATCAGTCGTACCTTAATACGACACATGGTGTGACTGATATGTCTCCAAGTGTGTCTTTTTATTTAAAGTTGACATTAATTTTAGTAAAAGAACAAGTGGCATACTCAAAACCGAGCAAACACATCTAGATTATTTTGAGACAACAATTCGTAACTCATTTGTGACGTGTAAGGATCAACTTCACCTCAATAGGGCGCACGGTGTGACCAGTATAACTCGAGATATGTCTTTTTTATTAAATATTGACATTTTATTAATGCGTTTTTTCGTATTAATGTTTAATTTATTTCTTTATAGTATTACTAGTATAATATTTGTTTTCTTATATAGACAGAATGTTTTGCTCAGGTTGAGGTGATTTGTTCTGTAACTGATATTGTGGGCAAACATTTTTGAGAGAAGATCACGGGCGTTAAAAGATGAAATATTAATGTTTTAAAATATTTGTTAGATATAATTGTAAATGTAATTATATAAAACATAGTTTGAAATGTAAATAGAAGTGTTTTTTTTGTATATATCATTGGTGGACATTTCTGTATTAATGATGGCAATTAAATGTATATATCATTGTTTGAAATTACAGGTTGTATATAGATTTGTTTGAAAGTACAGGTTTTTGTTGGGTGTGTTGTTATATTAACAGCACATTGCAGTCGGCTATGCATTTATTAGCGCTAAAAAACACTGATAAAGGGGGTCCTTTATCAGTATTTTTTTTAGCGTGGATAAAAACTCTCATTTATAAGCGCTTTTTTAGCATTGATAAAAGGAGCCCCCTCTATTTGTGTTGTTAAAAGCTTATTTGCATGTTGTTAAAGGGCGTATGTGTAGTAGTGATTGTTTTTAAACTTTAGAACAGCTATTCATAATTCATTTATGATGTGTATGAATTGACTGTACATCAATTTGATGCATGATATGGTTTGTATGATTTGAAGTATGTGTTTTCAATATAGAAGTATAATTTTATTTTAAAACACACGTCACTAGCCATAAAATGAGCAAATGATCTCCAACTGTTTTTAAACTTTAGAACAAAGATCTGTAATTCATTTATGACGTGTAGGAATTGACCGCACGTCAATTCAACACACGATATGAGCGATATGATTCGAAGTACGTGTTGTTAATATAAAAGTATCATTTTATTTTAAAACACATGTCACTAGCCAAAAACGAGCAAACGAACACAAAAAGGTGTTGAATCAACATCTGCATGATCTTTATTAGCCCTACCAAAAGGAATGATAAAAAAGGATTTTATCAGTGCTTTTTTTTTTCAACCACGATTCTTGAATTAAACGTAAATTGTTTTATTAAATGAACAACGATCATATTACAAATCAATGATCATATATCAAATGGACGAACGTATCACAAATAAAAATGAAAGATGCAAATAAGAACATGAAATAGAGAAGCAAACCGCAATAAAAAAAAAAAACTGTTAAAGCGATCAAATCGCAATAAAGAAGTAAAATCATGAAAACAGCGGCCACCCGAAAGTAGGCCACCCGAATGCCCGCAGACTGCGCGTCCGGGATGCGGAACTGAAGGAGACCTCGACCCTCCCACCGCATGCGTCACCTGAATTCGGCTCGCACGCCACCACTACGCTCGTCATCGACCCCTTCACTGTCGGAACGGCTTCACCGCCCACAAAATGCATTAGAAACCCTCAACAGAGTTTAAAAATACTTTTGAAACTAATAATTGCATGCTTTGGGTTTTAGTCCAAAGTTAGCAAATACGATGCCACCTTTATTCAAATTAAAAAAAGCAATTAAAAAATTATAAATATATATGTTTGTATTAATAATATAATTAGGATTTACTTTAAAAATATATTGTTAATTACTTTACACTATTTTTTTATAAAGTTGGGACCGAACCCACTTTTCATTATGAATTCAAACACATCTTTCAATTTGGATAGAGGGACACTCATTAAATATAACTAGGTCAAGTGGCCCATAAATATGATCCGAAGTCCTAGTGGCCCCTAGCATAAGGTCAAGTGGCCCATAAACATGATCCGAAGGCTCAGTGTATCATTATACCTGCATTAGACCCGTGTCATGTTAGCGTCACTGTTTTTTTGTGTCATGTCAATATCATTGTCTGCATCATAAATCCTCACGGGACTTTTCATGATTCATACCCTAATTATTTTGATACAGGATTACGAGGTTTACCACTCATTTGTCACCCCAACTGCAAAACGTGTGTATGAGTTACGCTCAACTCTTAGTGGGGACCCCGACCAAGCCCAGAGCACGTCGCACATTCCCTAACTAGGCAATAGCTTTGAATAGTCATGCGCATAATATGCATAGTATCCAAGTTTGGTGGGACTTGAGCCTACGCTAGTTCCCACGGAGAGCGAGGGGTACAACCAACGGGTACCACTCGACTAACACCCCATGAGCTTTATTAGTTACATTAATAATTATATTCTTTACATCATTATTAAGGTTTATTATTTTAATTATAATAAATATTTTATGTTATAATAAATATATATTAATAATGTAATTATTAACATTTAATTGCAGTAACATAATTAATAATACTTCACAGTAATGTAATTAATAATATAATACTTAAAAGTGAAAATGTTATGTTTTTAAGCAGTAAATTTTGTGGTATTTAAATTAGTGTTTATTTATTATATTTACAATTTTTTTATTTTCAAGAATGTTTTATATATTGTGTCAATTTTTCAAATTTCATTTAGATTATATTTAAATTTAAAATTTATACGCTTTCAAAGATACATATTTGATACACTTTACAGATATCCTTTATGATTTAGTTGCTTGATCACAATGAGACTTGATAAGCTAGATAGTTTTTCTTTTATCATTATTACTTATACTCCTGTTATATATGCACACTGCTTCAGATTAAACGAAAAAACTGGACTTGTTATAGACACCGTTTGTGGTGGCCTACTAAGTGTTATCCCACACCTTGTTCAGACTGTCGTTGGGTACCCAAACAAACTTCATCGATGCAGATAAGGATGGGGGCAAGCACCTGCTCTGGTGCTTGATTATTACACAGGGGCAGGGGAGAACAAGACTAGGCTATGGTTCGTGATGGTATCTAAAGATAGTTTCTTTTTGGTCTTTTTGTACTTTTGATACATGTATTGTACTGAACTTATGTTGCCACGTATTACCTACCTTTTTATAACATGCCATGATCATCAATGTACATGACACTGTTGGATGAGATTACTTGGTTATTTATATGATGGTTGTTTATTTTTTAGCAAATCAATTATTTTATATGCTTCCACTATTGATTGATATGATTATACCATTGTGATACACTAACTATGGAGGTATAGTCTCCCCACTAACTATGGTGGTACAGTCTCTCCAATTACTCAGCATCGACTCACTATATAAACATGTCTACAATGCAGTATAAAATCGAAAAGTTCGATGGAGACAACGACTTCATGCTATGGAGAATAAAAATGAGGGCATTACTTGTCCAGCAAGATCTTATTGATGCCCTATCTGGGCCTACTAAACTCATTACAACTATTAATGAAACTGACCAAACTGTTACAGAATACCAACCTATCCCCCTGACCCTATTGTTAAAGCCCATAGTTCACTGTTACTTTTCTTAGGAGATAAAGTTCTTAGGGAATTGGCCTATGAGTCTACCGTTGTTGGAATATGGATCAAACTAGAAAAACTATACATGACCCTAGTAGGAAGGCTATATAAGAAGCACTGCATGTTCACCTTTAGGAAGAAACTTGATACTTCCATAAAATCTCATCTTGATGAATTCAATAAAGTCATGTTGGACTTAGCCAACATTGTTATTTCAATAGACAATGAGGATCAAACCATTATTCTCCTGATCTCTCTTAACCATAGTTATAGTACGCTGGTTGAGACCATGGTGTATGGTCGAGACTCCTTGACACTAAAAGAAGTCAAGTATGCCCTTCTGTCCAATCACTACTACAAAAAAGGGCTTTATCAGTGCTCAAAACGGGCTTTATCAGCGCTAAAAAAGTGATGTAAAGCTCAGCGCTGATAAAGGGGGTCCCCTTTATCATCGCTAAAAACACGCTGATAAATGTGTTTTTATCAACGCTCTTTTAGCGCTGATAAATGTCCTATCTGCTGTAACAAAAAATTTTGCAGCAGCACACCCAAACAACACCTGCAAAAAATTCAGCATCTCAATAAGTAAGTATACCCATACAAAATTAACACATAAATCATAAGGAAATTACACCAAGTATACCCATACAACAAGTATACCCATACACCATTAATACATAATTTACAAGTTAATTAAATACATAAAGAATTCAATTCAGAATTCAGGGGGTTGGGGGGCTGTTCAGGGGTTTGGGGTGGTTGTCCAAGGGGGGTAGGGGGTGTCCGGGGGGATGGGGGTGTCCGGGGGGATGGGGGTGTCCAGGGGGGTGGGGACGGTCCAGGAGGTTGGGGGGTTGTCCAAGGAGGGTGGGGGTGTCCAGGGGGATGGGGGTGTCTAGGTGGTGGGGTGGTGTCTAGGAGGGGGGGTGTCCAGGTGGGGGGGGGGGGGGCTGTCCATGGGGGTGTCTAGGGGGGTGGGCTGGTGTCCAAGGTGTCAGGGGGGCTTTCCAGGGGGTGGGGGTGTCCGGGGGGGGGGGGGTGGGGGTGGTCCAGGGGGTTGGTGAGGCTGTCCAAGGGGGGTGGGGTGGTGTCCAGGAGGGTGGGATGGGGGTGCCCGAGGGGATAGGGGTGTCCAGGGAGGGTGGGGGTGTCCAGGGGGGTGGGTGCAGTCCAGGAGGTTGGGGGGTTGTCCAAGGGGGGTGGGGTGGTGTCCAAGGAGGGGGGTGTCCAGGTGGGGGGTTGTCTATGGGGTGTCCAGGGGGGTGGGTTGGTGTCCAGGGTGTCGGGGGGGGGGGGAGGGGGGGCTTTCTAGGGGGTGGGGGTGACCGGGGGGTGGGGGCGGTCCAGGGGGTTGGTGGGGTTCTCCAAGGGGGGTGGGGTGGTGTCCGGGAGGGTGGGGGTGGCAGTCCATGGGTGGGGGGTTGTCCAGGGGGTGGGGGTGTCCAGGTGGTGGGGTGGTGTCAAGGAGGGGTGTGGGTGCCCTCCAGGGGGTTGGTGGTTGTCCAGGGGGTGGGGGTGTCCTGGGGGTTGGGGGGCTTTCTAGGGGGTGGGGGTGTCCAGAGGGGTGGGGTGTCCAAGGGGTGGGTTGGTGTCCAGGGGGGTGTGGGGCGGTCCAGGGGGTTGGTGGGGCTGTCCAAGGGGGTGGGGGTGGAGTCGAAGGGGGTGGGGGTGGTTGTCCATGGGGGTGGGGGTGTCCAGGGGGGTGGGGGTGGTGTCCAAGTGGTGGGGTGGTGTCTAGGGGGGTGGGGGCATCCATGGGTTGGGGGGCCACACCATGCCTCGGATTGAGACGAGGTTGACTCATACACGTTTCAAAGGTCCCATGGATCGTTCTCCTAAAGTATCAACACAATCCGAATGTGTTTGGTCAGATTTTTATAGGTCAGTTGTTGTTTTCGCTTAAAATTGTGTCCATTTTAAACAAAAAAAGAGACACTTTGAGTGATATCGGCTACACCGTGCCTCGTATTGAGGCGGGGTTGACTCATAAACGTCACAAAAGAACCATGGATCGTTTTCCTACAGAATCAACACAATCCGAATGCGTTTGTTCAGATTTCTGTAGGTCATTTGTTGTTTTCACTTAAAATTCTGTCCATTTTAAACAAAAGACAAACACTTTGAGTGATACCGGCAACACCGTGCCTCAGATTGAGGCGGGGTTTACTCGTACACTTCAAAAAGGTCCCATGGATTGTTATAATAAAAGATCAACACAATCCAAATGCGTTTGGTCAAATTTCCGTAAGTCAGTTGTTGTTTTCACTTAAAATTGAGTCCATTTTAAACAAAAGACAGACACTTTGAGTGATACCGGCCACATTGTGCCCCAGATTGAGTCAGGATTGACTCTTACACATCACCAAAACACACATGGATCATTATCCTAAAGTATCAACACAATCCTAATGCGTTTGGTCAGATTTTCGTACGTCAGTTGTTGTTTTCACTTAAAATTGTGTCCATTTTAAACAAAAGACAGACACTTTGAGTGATACCGACCACACCGTGCCTCAGATTGAGGAGGTGTTAACTCTTACATGTCACAAAGGACCCATGTATTGTTCTCCTAAAGTATCAACACAATCCAAATGTGTTTGGTTGGATTTTCGTATGTCAGTTGTTGTTTTCACTTAAAATTTTGTCCATTTTAAACGAAAGAGAGACCCTTTGAGTGATACCGGCCACTCTGTGCCTCATATTTAGGAAGGGTTGACTCTTAAATGTCAAAAAGGACCCATGGATCATTTTACTAAAGTATCAACACAATACTAATTCATTTGGTCAGATTTCCGTACGTCAGTTGTTGTTTTAACTTAAAATTCTGTCCATTTTAAACAAAAGAGAGACCATTTGAGTGATACCGGCCACACCGTGCCTCATATTGAGTCAGGGTTGACTCTTACACATCACAAAGTACCCATGTATCATTCTCCTAAAGGATCAACACAATCTGAATGCGCTTGTTCAGATTTGCACAGGTCAGTTGTTGTTGTTTTCACTTAAAATTCTGTCCATTTTAAACAAAAGAGAGACACTTTGAGTGATACCGGAACACTGTGCCTCAGATTGAGGTGGGGTTGAATATTACATGTCAAAAAGGACCCATGGATAGTTCTCCTAAAGGATCAACACAATCTGAATGTGTTTGGTTGGATTTTCATTGGTCAATTGTTGTTTTCACTTAAAATTGTGTCCATTTTAAACAAAAGACAAGCACTTTGAGTGATGCCGGACACACTGTGACTCATATTGATGAATAGTTGACTCGTACACGTCAAAAAGGACTCATGGATCGTTATCCTAAAGGATCAACATAATCTGAATGCGTTTGGTCAGATTTTCGTACGCCAGTTGTTGTTTTCACTTAAAATTCTGTCCATTTTTAACAAAAGAGAGACCCTTTGAGTGATACCGGTCACACTGTGCCTCGGATTGAGGTAGTATTGACTCTTACACATCAAAAAGGACACATTTATAATTCTATTAAAGGATAAACACAATCCGAATGCGTTTGGTCAGATTTCCGTAGGCCAGTTGTTGTTTTCACTTAAAATTCTATCCATTTTAAACAAAAGAGAGACCCTTTGAGTGATACCGGCCACACCGTACCTCGGATTGAGTCGGGGTTGACTCATAAACATCACCAACGCACTCATGGATCATTATACTAAATAATCAACACAATATAAATGTGTTTGGTTGGATTTGCGTACGTCAGTTGTTGTTTTCACTTAAAATTGTGTCCATTTTAAACAAAAGACAGACACTTTGAGTGATACCGGCCACACCGTGCCTTTTATTGAAGAGGGGTTGACTATTAGACATAAAAAGGACCCATGGATCGTTCTCATAAATTATAAACACAATCCTAATGTGTTTGTTTGGATTTCCGTACGTTAGTTGTTGTTTTCACTTAAAATTGTGTCCATTTTAAACAAAAGACAAACACTTTGAGTGATACCGGTGACACCGTGCCTCAGATTGAGGCGGGGTTGACTCTTACACATCAAAAAGGACCCATGTATTGTTCTACTAAATGATCAACACAATCTGAATGTGTTTGGTCGGATTTTCGTACGTTTGTTGTTGTTTTCGCTTAAAATTTTGTCCATTTTAAACAAAAGAGAGACCTTTTGAGTGATACCAGCCACACCATGCCTTGGATTGAGGCAGGGTTTACTCGTACATGTCAAAAAGGACCCATGGATCGTTCTCCTAAAGGATCAACACAATCTGAATGCGTTTGGTTGGATTTTCGTAGGCCAGTTATTGTTTTCACTTAAAATTTTGTCCATTTTAAACAAAAGATAGACACTTTGAGTGATACCGGACACACCGTACCTCATATTGAGTCGGGGTTGACTCATACACGTCACCAACACACCCATGGATCTTTCTCCTAAAGGATCAACACAATCTGAATGCGTTTGGTCATATTTCCGTACGTTCGTTGTTGTTTTCACTTAAAAATATGTCCATTTTAATCAAAAGAGAGACACTTTGAATGGTTCATCATTCTTGCATGTTTCTGGTGCATATCATATGTTAAAATGGAAAAATGATTCATTGGAGAAAGGATGTTTTATTTAATAACAGTTACCATTTTCCTATGAACATTTACATACAACAATGTTTCATCTTTTGATCCCCTTAACCCCTCTCAAAAATGACTGCCAATTGTACATGTCCCCAAGTCAGATCTTCATGCTATTTGTGTACAATCTGCCATCAGGTATGCAGCCCACTCGTTTCTGAACAAATCTATATCGTCTTGTGATTATGAGGCTTTTCGATAGTTAGAGTAGTACTGCAAAATATAAAAATAAATAAATAATAAATAAATTAAATGAAATAGTAGTTGTTTTTGAAAATACCTCTTTAGGGATGCTAGTTTATTGATGAAAAATGATCTATTTCATAAATTTACAAACATAATAGCTGCAATCATTATCATTTGTTTGTTTTGGACACTGTAAAAAAATTTATCATTAGGAGAATAAGTAACTTGTATTGATATGTGTTTGGATAGTGAAATTTTATTATATATACCCAAATATTTGTCCAGACGTAGTACTTGCTCGCATCCTTATGCTTATCCCCTATTCTCATTCCTTTTTTAGACGATAAAGATACACCTCCCTATCATAACATAATCCTCAGTAAAAGATAATATAAATTATAATACTTGATGTTTAGACCTAAAATGTAGGATTTAGTGTCTTACAGATTCACAAACTCCATCATGTGTGGTTGGTTTGATGGATATCCTTGCTTTGAATCCAGAAAATAAATCTTTGGAGTATCCAAGTTCACTGCAATTATCATCCAATATTGCCTAAAAACACAAAAAGGAATAAGTAATAAAATAAGTGAAAATATAATAGATATGATTTAATCTTAGAGTTTTACCACTGCATGGTTGGTATTAGGAAGAGTCTGTCATCTGTAATCTTTCTTTCAAATGTTTTCAACAAGCCGTTTACTATTTCATTCTTTTTTGATGGATCTAATTTCGTTAGATGTGTTGATGTGGTATGAGGACTAACGAGTCCGAATTTTGGCTCATGGAAAAATTCCTTCAACTGTTTTTCATATATATGTCTGTCAAAAATATAAAATGCATTTAGTCATAATTTTCACATTAGATCAGCTTTTAGAAAATCAATTCCTGAAAACATACCTCATATATATATTTACAACTGTGATTCCTAGACAACCATTTTCAAGGATCTCATTTACATTTTCAGCAGCAACGAAATATTGACTTTCCTCTCCGTATATATTCTTTTTGAAAACCACTATATGACTACTACCACCACTTAGCTTCTTATCCACATGAGTCTTCAATGATATTAAATGTGGATAGAGAATAGATGATGTTATTGTGCATTCATTAGCTCCTTGGGATCAGTTGGCCGATCCTTTAGATGGTTTTGATCCGACGTTTGTCACCCCCTTCCCTTTCTCCCTCTATAATATCATTCATTGGTTCAGACCCTTTTTTCATTAATTGTTAAAGGTTTAGCTTGAAAAAAAGGAAATAAATACCTCTTTGTCCGCATGTACTCTTACAAGTTGTGACGACCATGCAATGAATGTCTCAATAGTCATTTAGACCATATGAATGTTATCTTCATCAAGTGGAATAGGTAGCTCTGCATTTGGCTCATGAGCTACAGTAATCGTCACTTTCAGATGATCTTTCGGAAGTGTTCTATTATGTAGCTTGTCATTTGGGATGTTGAACACTGTAGCCCTCGCTACAAGGTGATAGGTGGGTGTTGATAGATATAAATCACAATCATTATCACCCAGTAGAAGATCAGTACAGGAAAAGTATCAATGTTTGTCTGATTCACATTTCATGGGAACAATTATTAGAATATTGATTACCACGACTAAGACAACTCTTTGAGGGGAATAGCTCACCTCAAAGCTGGTGGGGGGTGGGGCGGGATCTTCATGCACTGGTTGTTCTTGAGTTGTGTCTTCTTTTTAATTCCCACCCATAAAAGTTTCTAGAAACTCTCCCTGCCATTGTAATCGTTCCTCAAGAGTTGCTAGTCTTTCGCTCATTTGTTTCAATTTTTCCTCTCTATCATCCCTTTTTTTTTCTCAAAATATACTCTGGGTGTCACCCCAAACCCCTCAACTATGACATGACCGTATTGTTCTGGCTGCTTCAAAGCCGTCGATAATAGGTCTGCATCCGATGCAGGAGTAGCTGATTCCTGTGACTGTCGGATATAGGAAAATAACTAATTATTTTTATGTAATAGTAATTTAAAACAAATATTTTTATCGTCGTGTCATACTTACACATATTTCCCACACTTTTTGTGTGTTCTCATCTACTAGCTTCCCTTCCTTATTCACACATGTCTCCTTCCATAGCACATGAAGTGGGATGGAAGTGTCTTTGGTTTTAGACTCATCAATCTACATATAAATATAGAAAGATAATTATGATGTTGTTTATTGGCACCTAACAATATTACTGTAAATTTAAAATACGTACCATTTTCTTTTCTAGTGAAGCGTACCCCACCCTTGCTTTACGATAGGGGTATGTTGGTTTTGATGCACGTTCCTTATTTTCAGTACAGATTTGTTGTTTCATAAATGAAATATTTATAATCAAAGTTATGAATACACGTATCCTCAAACAACGTATTATCACCCACAATGTACCTGAAACTTCTTATCCCCACGATGGCCAATAAATGCATCCCATGCTTATTGGGATATCAGGTGAGCGTAGACAATGGGTGGGTGCGGGTTTATTTTACCTTTGGAATCTTACAAGTGACATCTTGTTAAAATAGTGCGAAAACCTCGATGAATCCTTCCTACAAGCCTGAGTACATAATCCTTATGTGAATCATCTACTATAAATGTACTCTACAAGAGATTGAGAAGAGTAAGACATTGTTTCATTATTTTATTTTCTAGTAAATTAAATAAATAATATCATAATGTTACCGTAATTTCTTCCCAGATCATAGCCTTCATCCTGGACACAACATGGTGCCATTAATCTATGTCAATCGGCACGCGTTGCCGAGTGACAACTCCAATGTAACTACTAAACATAGCCTTGTTGGGATTCACATGTTGACCTCATGCATTCCATCCGACATAAAATTTGATGCCTTTGCTTTTCGCCTTAAGAACTTTGGCTAACACCGTCACACTATGACACACCTGTGTTTTCTGCGACGTCGGTCCTTCATTCCCGGCCATTTCATCAATATCAACATCATGTATATGTTCATCTGAAATGGTAGAAATAACATGTGCTGATGGTTGTTGGACCTCAACACTAGGAGAAACAACAGGTTCGGAAACTTGTTGTTGCTCTACACTGTGAGCAGTCGTAGTAGGAGCAGGAGCAACCGCAGCAGAAACAGCTTGAGAGACTTGTTCAGCCTCAAGGTTAGGAGCACTAGAACGTGCAGAAGTCATTATCTGCAAAAGTGGTTAAACAATTAATTTAGATTACATAAATTCAGTAATGATAAGATAATAACATGAGATAACACGATCTATATTACAAACAAAATATAACTTATTTATTGAACTCTCTTTCTTTTTTTCAAAGGCTGAAGGGATTTGACACCTCTATCGATTATCCAAATACCTTTATTGTGGTCTCCTCTAACATAAAAAACATCATCTACATTGAGACCATTGTGAAATGATTGCAGCGTACCGCTGAAAGGATCATCCTCAACTGAATTTTCATCGGACCCTTCAGTAGTTTTGGATGATAATAGAATAATCGACCACTTTCGGTTTGCGGGATCTGGAACATAAAAACTTGTACCATTTGTGATGTCATTATAAATTGTTCTTCTTTGTACCCTTCTTTACTAAAATAAACTTTCACAAATCCCCATTCATCTATTTTAACACCACTGTTGTTATCAACCCATTTGCATTGAAAAATCAGCAATTGGAATGTCGTATAATCCAACTCCCATATTTGTTTGATAATGCTAAAGTATGACATATTTTCATATATTGGATTTCTGTACTTACTACCAGAAACATGTATCACTTCAGCCACTAGTGTAACTCCACTATTTTTCATGGTACTATCTTCATCATGTTCATCTGTATAGAATGTATAACCATTAATTACATAACCATTATAAGATAATACATACACACTTGGTCCGGAGGCTAGCCATCAAAGTCGTTCTGAAATTGAATTAGGATTTTCATCCAACTACTTAAAAATATGGTCCTAAAACCATCCTATAAACTAGTGATTATGTGTATTTGATAACCATTTTTCAGCCCTTGATGAATTCAACTGCCTAAGAATTTCTTTGTGAGTTTCAATATATGGAGTAACCTACCAACTGTTATGCAAAACATAAAGGTGGACCTACTCCCGATATGTAATACTGATTGTCATAATATCTCTTCCAGAAATTCCCTCACCCTCAATACATCCAATGTGATGAGATTTTTGGAGACTAATGTTTTCCACATCAGATAGGTATTCGGTACAAAATTCAATGGCTTCCTCAAAAATATATCGCTCCACTATACAACCCTCTGAATGACTTTGATTATTGACATACCCTTTCAAAATCTCTATATACCATTCATTGAGGTACATCCATCTATAGTGAACAGGACCACAAAGTCGAATCTCTCTCACCAAGTGAATCATCAAATGAACCATCATATCAGAGAATGTTGGTGGGAAGAACATTTCTAATTCACATAATATGATGAAAATTTATTTTTCCATAGCTGGAAATTTCGTCGGGTCTAAAACTTTGCTACATATAGATTTGAAAAATAAACAAAGCTTAGTTAACGTATGACGAATATTCTTGGGCAAAATGCAACGTAAATCTATAGGAATTAGATCTTGCATCAAAACATGGCAGTCATGTGATTTCAAACCTTTTAACTTCAAATCATTAATTGACACAATGTTCTTGATATTTGATGAATAACCCTCTGGAACCTTTACATCATTGAAGAAGTTGAAAAACTGATATCTCTCCTCCCTAGAAAGAGTATAAGCAGCTGGAGGAAGAAACATTCGATTTTCACCCTTCACGGGAGCCAACTCTTCTCGTATTCCCATGTCAACCATGTCCAACCTTTCCTTAATTCCATTCTTTGTTTTCCTAGGGGCATTTAGCAACGTTTCGAAAACACTTTCACAAACATTCTTTTTCCACATGCATTATATCAATAAAATGTTTGACGTACAAACAATTCCAGTATGGTAATTCAAAAAAACGATATCTTTTTCCAACCAATTTTTGTAAGGTTTTTCGAAAATGGTTTACCAAAAACAATGTTCACATATTTTACTTTCTCAAACAGCTGATCACCTATTAGTGGAGACGGTGTTGCGTGTTGTTCTGAACTTCCATTGAATGATATCATCCAAGATCGATACTTATGTCGATGAGGTAGAAATCTAAGATATCCTAGAAACACATATTTTGATGAATGTTTCAACCTAATTGATTCTGTATCTTCTTCGCACATGGGACACCCTTGAGTTCCTTTAATTCTATAGCTTGAAAAATTTCCATAAGCAGGGAAATCATTTATTGTCCCATACACCATCGCTCTCAACGTGAAGTATTTACTTTTATAAGCATCATAAAACATAACACCTGAATCCCATAATAACTTCAAATCCTCGATCAAAGGAGCCAGATAAACATCAATATCGTTACCTGGTTGTTTTGGTCTTGATATAAGCATAGATAACATGATTAATTTCTGCTTCATGCATAACCAGGGTGGAATGTTATAATTTACCAACATAACAGGACATGTACTATGAGTGCTGGTTTGAAAACCAAAATTATTCACTCCATTTGTAGATAATGAAAGACGAAGGTTTCTCGGCTCTTTTCCAAATTCAGGATACTCATGATCAATTTTATTCCATTGAGGAGAGTCGGCCAGATGATGTAATTTCCCATCTTTATTTCTTTTATCTGCATGCCATGACAATTGTCTTGCAGTTTCTTTACTTCCACATAGACTCCTAAACCTTGGAATGATTGGAAAGTACCATACAACTTTCATAGGATTGGATTCATCTTTCTTGTATCGAGAAGCTCCACACTTCGGGCATTCTATAAGTGATTTGTTCTCCTTGCGAAATAATATACAGTCTTTCAGGAAGACATGTATTCTTTCAGAAATCATACCCATCAAGCGTAGCATTCGTTTTGCTTCATATGTCTATCTTGGGAGATCATTATCTTCGGGGAGCATGTCATTCAAGAGAGAAAGTAGTTCCGTAAAACTGACATCACTCCATCTGTTGCCTGCTTTCAATTTATACAACTTCAGTACAGCTGACAATGCTGTATATTTAGTGCAACCAGTATACAATGTCATCTTTGCACAACTCTTTAACTTCTCAAACAATTTTGGGAAATCACAGAGTTCATCTTCAATTGTCTTTGTCATTTACTCAATACGATCTTCATCATCATTGACATCTGTAATCACATCCTCCATACGGTCTTCTTCATTATCCATATTTGTATTCATATCTGATGATCCATAAAACACAGTTTTATCCCAGCTAGTAGCTACATTTTCTTTTTCTCCATGTTTATTCCAACATTTGTAACTCTGATCTATTCCGTGACATATCAAATGTTCTTCCAACTCCTCTGGAGTAAGTAGTCTAGAATAACAACAATGTAAACATGGACAAAGGATTTGAGAAGGATCCTTTGCATGATCCTTTGAAAACTTGAAGAACTCTTTCACTCCATTCTCATACTCTATTGTCAAATGATTAGCATCCATCCAATCTTTATTCATCTCCACCCTATTTGAATCTCAAATATTAGTATTTATGGTTCAAGTACACAAAACAAGACTTCCAAATATAGTAGAGAAGAACCACTTCCTTATAAAAATAGAGATTAATAGAGCCGAACCATTTCCAATAAATATTTGTAAATCAACAGAACCAGGATAGACCCCCCATCAAAATCAACACAGTTTCCAAACACAAAGGGGTTCACGGGGATAATCACTTGTGTCATAGATGGTAAAACTCACACGGCATCATCCTCTATGGCTCATCCTCCTCTATCAGTTCAACCCTTCTATGGTCAACTAGTCCATCCTTTTATACCTCACCAACCTAAAATACATATGGATGAAAACCAGTAGCCAACTCTATAAGTAAAGAAAGAATTCTCATAATCTCTACAATATGGAATTCATTAAATATAATTACTTTATATTCATTATAGTTTTCTCAAATCACCCAATTCCAAACACAAGAATAATCAAGAATGATACATCTACCACTCCTAGGTCTCTTCCCTACATTCAATATCATCATGCCTAATATTTTTGGTAAGCTCAAGTTACTTACTTTAAATCATAGGGGGGATAATCACTTGTGTCATAGATGGTCTCCCATGTTATTCCATATGAAAATTTTAACAAATATTATTGACCTATCATCCCATTAAATCCTCATGAGTGTCTAATTCCAAACTCCATATTAAGTGTAATATCAAAAGAATATATATTAATAAATTACCCCACATCCACTTCCCCACTAATCTGGTCATTATCACACTCTAATGGAATATTTCTTATGCTTCAACCCCTTATATATAATCTCATAACTATATATCCACACATAAACATGTCACAAACACATAAAAAACCATATCCACATCACAACCACACATCACATCCTCATCACAGTATGATATCGTGAACATGAAGGACATAAACATCATACTCTCCTCCTACAATGCACAACCCCCACTATGTATCCACATCAAATACACATAATCATGTCAAAAAGATTATATATACACCAAAACCTAAAATCGTTATAGGTTGTATATATACACCCTCTGTGAGCCATTACAACTCATACTAAGTGTGAAGGGGGAGAAGGGAAGAGGGAGTGGTTATATATGTGTTCCCTCTATAACCTAGATATTGAGAAAAACACTCAGAACCAAAGTAACCATATGTATTTCAATAAGGTTACTCGACTCAAGTGGTGGTGTGTAAGAAATAATAAGAAAATATAATAAGTATATAGTCACACATAAATCTTTCCTAAGGGTTTACAGAAAACTAACACTACAAACACCCTCGTCAACCATTGCCTTGTTACTACCACCCTCTTATAACCACTTCCATTATAACGCCACAAATAATCCCTAAAAAATCACTTAAGCATCCATATCAACATTACCAACTTCTAATTTCATTTAACATTATAATTTCTTGGTTTTTTATTACCATATGCATTTCAATTATTAACCATTTTAATGTAAAACCAATCATTAAATCACTACCCACTATAATTCATTCATTAATCATTAATAACATTTATTCTATCTTTAACCATTTATTAAACATAATTATTACAATCATTATCATTAATCATTTAACAAACCATCATTTATCATTTCCAACCCATCACCCAATACTATTTACATTTATTCCAACCATATTCCATGCCAAAAGGAAACTATAACACCACCCAATAACAATTAAATTTTCATGACATAATATACAACTAAACACATTCTAAAATCCATAAAACCGCTTATTTTATGACTAAATAACCATATCATTGCTATTATAACCACACAATAATACATCCACCACTACTGTATTAATAACCACACCACATGCTCCCAACCACATCAATCAACCATCACCCTTATAATCATAGTGATAAATACCCCATACATAGTAGCATGAAAGGGAAAACATATAAGAAATTCACACTAAAAGTACTATGTATGACCATTAACAATTAAAAACATAACAAAAAAACACAAAAACCGAATCAGTATTGTTGTCACATCCTTCCTAAGAAGAAAGTTCAAGAAGAGAATCAAGAACAAGAGAAAATAAATTCACCTTAGAGGAGGAGAGGTAGGGAACCTTCTGCACTACGTCGGGAGGGGAAGGTGAGACGGTCAGAGGTGGAGGTGCATGGGAGGAGCCTCTAACCATTGAGAAATAGATGAGTAGGGTTCGCAGGGAGTATGGTTGAGCAGAGAGAAGGATAAGTAGGGTTTGCGGTGAGGAGGATCCGCCGAAGGGGTTTGAGGGGGAGGATTAGGAGAAGGGCTAGTGGCGGAGGTCCGACAACGCAAATATCAGAGGCGGCGGAGGTCCGGAAACATGAAGATCGAGGGGAAGCGGAGGGGAGTCGCAGGGTTACAGTACTATGAGAGCTTTAGAGTGAGATAAACCAAGGACACTGTGTGACCGATTTTATAGAATATGGGACTACGGTTTTATCATCACTAAAATTTTAGAACTGATACATGGATTCTTTATCAGTGGTTTTTTCTTAGCACTGATATAAGGTGGCGCTTCCCTTGCCCATTTTTGTAGTAGTGAAAGAACATCACTCCAAACCTAAGGTAAAAGGTGAGGTTGAAAGTCTGTTTTCTAGGGGAAGACCTCAAGATAAAATAAAAAAAACAATTTAATAGATATAAAAGTAAAGGCAACAAAGAACCTAGACAAGAACCAAAACTGAAGGGTAATTTTAAAGATAGAAAAGTCACTTGCTTTCAATATGGTAAGCCTGGGAACATTAAGCCTGAATGTATGAAGCTTAAGTGTGAACAAGAGTGCACGCAACACATTGACCGGTCTCTCTTTGTTGACTCTGGTTATGACACTACCGAAGTCTTAAATATTTCCAACCATACACTTGATCATGAGTGGGTCCTTGACTCTGTTTATTCCTTCCATATGTGTCCACACAAATAGTCCTTTTTAGTGTTGGTTGAGAGAGTGGAGGGGGATGTCCTATTAGGAAACAAGAAGAAGTGTAAGGTTGAGTGTATAGGATCTGTCATGTTAGAATTAGATGATCGATCAATCATTACCTTGCTTAATGTAAGGTGGGTTCCCAACCTCTGACACAACTTGATTTCCTTAGGAGTCCTTGATAAAAAAGGATACACTTTTAGATTAGAATCAGGTTCTATTAAGATCTCCAAGGGATCCAGAACCATAATAAGAGGGTCTCTCATGAATGGGTTGTCTGTCTTGGATGGAAAGACCCATTCAAGGAAATTGGGTAGTGTTTATAATACAAACAATGAAAACACTATACTTTGGCATAGATGATTGGGGCATGTAAGCTCCAAAGGGTTAGAAGAACTCAACAAGCAGGGGATGTTGAATGACATTACACCGACAAACCTGCCATTTTGTGAAGACTGTATAATGGGAAAAACTAAGAGGGTTAGTTTCAATAGATCCACCTTTAAAACTGCTGTCCCACTTGAATACATCCATTCAGATTTGTGGGGACCAGCGATGACTACCTCTCATGGTGGAGAATCCTACTTCATCACTTTTATTGATGATTTCTCTAGGAAATTCTGGGTTTAAATATTGAAACATAAATCAGATGTTTTCTAGACCTTTAAAACCTATAATGCTTCGATCAAAAATCAGACCGGAAAGAAAGTTAAGACCATGAGGACAGACAATGGGTTAGAGTAGTTATCTACATACTTAATTGAGCTATGTGAAGCTGAAGGGATCAAAAGGCACAAAACTATTAGGGATACTTCCCAACAGAATGGGCTAGCATAGAGGATGAATAGGACAATCCTAGAACGTATCTGAAGCATGTTTGCATGCTCAGGACTCCCCAAGTCTTTTTGGGTAGAGGCCACCAGCACTATTGTCTACCTTATTAAGAGGTGTCTCTTATCTTCTAACCAGTTTAAAACTCTTGAAGATCTTTGGACTTGAAAACCCCCTTCTTACTCCTACCTAAGGGTTTTCGGTTCCACAACCTATACACATAGTAGGGCTGATAAATTAGAACTGAGAGATCTAAAGTGTATTTTCATTGGTTAACCTAAGGGAGTCAAAGGATATAAACTTTGGGTTGATAAACCTGGATACCAAAAATGAATTATTAGTAGGGATGTGGTCTTTCATGAGTAATCCTCTTCCAAGACCAAGACTGCCCAACTAGGCAGCGATAGTCCAAACCTCTGTAAGTATGATGAACCTGAGTCTTTGGATCATCTTGAGGCTGAAGTTCAGCCTGTTCAACCTTCTTCTTAGCCCACTGATGCGGCTGATTCTAAGACCAGTTATGGTTCATATTCCGATTATGAACCTCTTACCACTTATCAGGACTACCAATTGACCTATGATAGGCAAAGGAGGGTCCCAATACCTCCTGCTAGATTCAACCAATACGATATGGATTCCAATGCCTTTCATGTGGGGCATGATCTCATTGACGATGATACTTAGTCATATAGGCGGTCCTTGAAAGACAAAGAATCCAAGCTATGGGTCTTTGTAATGAATCAAGAAATGCATTCTTTAAATAAGATCCATACATGGAGTGTTGTGAACAAACCAATTAATGCTAAAGTAATTGGTTCCAAATGGATTTTCAAAAGAAAAGAGGATAACACTGAGGGAATAAAAATCAAATTCAAATCTAGGTTATTAGCCAAGGGTTTCCTCCAAAGAGAGGGAATTGATTATTTTGAAATATTCTCCTCAATCGTGAAGCATTCTTCTATTCGGATCTTGTTAGACTATGCTACCTATAATGAATTTCACATTGAGTAGTTAGATGTCAAAACTGTTTTTTTTTACATGGTGACCTGAATGAAAAGATTTATATGTAGCCTCCTGATGGCTATCTTAGTGAATTTAAACCACATCAAGTGTGTCTTATGAATAAATCTCTGTATGGCTTAAAACAAGCCTCAAGACAATGGTACTTGAAATTTGATTCGTTTATACTAGGTAATAAATTCATCAGGAGTCAATATGATGCTTGTGTATATTTCAAAGCAACATAAACCTACATCATTTACCTACTATTGTATGTTGATGATATGATCATCATATGCAAGGATATAAATCTCATTTCTTCTGCCACAACCCAGTTGAAAAATAATTTTGAAATGAAGGACCTGGGTACGAGCAAGCAAATTCTAGGTGTTGAAATCATTAGAGACAAACCCAATAAATTGCTTTATCTTTCTTAGCATGGTTATATTTTAAAAGTTCTCAAGAGGTACATGTTTGAAACTTTAAAACCTATTAATATTTCTCTTACAAAACATTTTAAAGTGTCTTTTACTCAAGCCCCTATAGCTGCAGAAGATATTGAATTCATGTCCAAAACTCATTATGCCAACATGGTTGGAAGTATAATGTATGTTATGATTTGCACACACCCCGACATTTCATTTTCCGTTTGCACCCTTATCAAGTGCATGGCCACACCAGGGAAACCACATTGGCATGCCCTTAAGTGGCTTCTTAGATATCTCTCTTGTACATCTAGTATTTCTTTGTGTTACGGTAGAAATATAGATTCTGATAAACTTATCTGTGGTTATGTGGATGCTAATTATGCTAGAAATGTCGATACCCGTAAATCATTAACCAGTTATGTGTTTAGTGCTTTCAGAGGTGTCATTTCCTGGAAGTGCAACATGCAATTTGTTGTTGCACTTTCAACTACAGAATCTGAATACATAGCTTTGACTGAAGCGGTCAAGGAATCCTTTTGGATCAAAGGTATGACTTCCAAACTTTGTATTTATAGTTCTGCTATTAACGTTTATTTAGATAGTCAGTCAGCAATTCATCTGTCTAAAAACCTAGTTTGTCATGGTAAGTCAAAACACATTAATATTAGGTTACACCTTATAAGAGATGTTGTAGAATCTGGAAATGTGTGTATCAACAAGATACACACTGACATTAACCTAGGTGATAGTTTGACTAAAGCTGTGATTCTGTCTAAGTTTAAGTTTTGTTTAGATTGATTAAACTTGGCACCAGTTCTATGACCCTTAGGTGTAAAAACATCACTAAATTCAATTTAAAATGGTGGATATTTTTGAATTAGGATTGCTTAATTCTTAGTTTTCATATTAAATTTGTTTTATATTTTTTTAATAATGTTTTTATATTTCTTCCATTTAATTAACATTAGCACCATGTTTTTATTATTATGCTAGACTTGGACCTGTTTTATTTCACTTGGGTTGTGCATTTGGCCCATTCGTCTTTGGCCTGGTTACTTGGCTTGGTTGCCCCTGGCAATCCGAGTATGTTTGCCTTGCATTTCTGGTTGTCCATCCGTGTGGACGCCCTTTTGATCATGGTCGTCTTCCTCGCTCTGGATTTTCTGTTGGGGTTGTTCACCACATGCTTTCGTGGAAGCCCTAGATTGAGGGGACCTGTTTGGGGGAACTGCCATTCGTAGGAGGTTTCATCACTCCTCCTTCAACACTTCCCAGGGGAATTCAATCTAGGGTTCTTATCTCCCGATGACAACTATCATCAGCACCTGCAGTGCGTCCCTTTGGAGAGTGGTTCCCGAACCCTAACGTGGTTGTCTCAGAGGTAAGACTCAGGAAGAAGGAGATCATTGCGGTACATCATTGGTGTACCGCTGTTGGTGGAGCACTGGTTTGTTTCCTTCGGCCTCAAGTCATGTAGGTCAGCACCCGAGCGACTCAGATCCAGATCCAGCAGGTGCTTAAAGAGATCAAGATGGATGGGTGTTATTAACCCTGGTATTGTAAGTTGTTTGCAGTTCTTTTATTCTTTTGTCACAGTGTTTCACTTGTTTGTCTTTGTTGTCGTTTTTGCTGCATCGTTCCACTGTAAATTTGGTTTTCTTGTTCATAGTAATAAAATGCATGTGTGTGTGGTATTATTGATGTGAAGTAGGATCCCTAAGGATCCGAAGCACGTAAATCCCTTGTCCATTTTACTTTTCTGCAAGTTCTTGCTTCATCGACGCACATCGCCTGCTTTGTTCTCACTGTTCTGTGGTTGTTCGTTACCTCTATACTGCGACCTTAGAACCACAACAGTACATCTATATGAGGCTCAACATGGTCTTTAGCCTCATCATAATTTTTTGGATCAAAGAAAATGCCATGATAAATCTCATTCATCTAAGAAATCAACTCTAGCAAAGTGCTATGAAAATATGTCTGGTCAAATGCGTCTCTCTTTACTAGATTAGAAATGTGAAGTAGATGACTGATACGCGTATCCTGTGAAAAAAAATTCCATTGTTAAGTAATGCTAATAAAAAATATATTGAACAGTGGAAGGAAGAATGTATACCAACTCATGAAAGCCCCGTTTGTGTCGTGTCAGAAATTTGACTGGGGACCTGTAGTACCAAGACGCATAATCTGGCTGACCACACAAATGAAAACGTATTGTCCCCGCCCCTCGTAACCAGAACTCCTGTCATCTATCCCATAGATCAATATATGTGGCATTGTATCTCCTCCAATCAAAGTCTCTATTCCTTGACATTTTTAGGGAATGCAGTGAAGTTAATTTACTAGGCGGGTCAGGAATAGGCTAAAAAAATCTGAACTATCTCGTAACTCTGTTGGTATGATGCCACTCGACTATATGAAAATGAATCAATGGAATCATGTAGGATCCAATAGAAAGTATAGACGTACAATATGGTGGGATACTCTGGATGGTATCATATATATATGGCATCCATACGTTATAAAACTACTTTCAAGTTTCCAAGAGGATTGCGGGGACCGGGCTGGGTGTTACAAGCTTGGAATTTGGGACAGTTGTTGTGTTGCTGTTTAGCTTTACTTTTGGTATTTACTTTGGAGTTTTCATTATATTTGCAACAATTTTATTTTAAACATGCATGTGGGATGGTTTTGGTTTTCTTTTATATATGTTTTGGAGTTGTTTTGGGGTTGATACATCTTATCTCCCGATCTTATTTACTATAAAAGGGTAATGTCTCCCATTTTGTGAGATTTGTATACCCTTGGTGTTGGTCGTCACCCTAGAACCTACTGGAGGCGGGACTCGGGGGGTCATTATCACTTTTTCTTCATTGTCATCCCAAGAGGGGTATCTTTGGAGGGAGGGGTTGTGACACACAATTAACTGATAATATCATTAATATATAAGAATATAATTTATCATATTTGTATTACATAACATTAAAATTATTATTTTTTTTAATTTTTTTATTTACTTTTTCTAAAATCAATATTGGTTTTATTGAAAAGACAAGATTTTGTATGAATGTTGATCTTTGGAGAATGTATGCTATAATAGTTACGATTTTGTATATTGTTTTTTTTATTAATTGTAAATACCACATTAATATACATATTATGTGCGTAATTTTTGATTAATTGTAAATACCTCATTGTATGAATGTTGATTTGTAGCAGTTGCATGACCTTTATCAGCACTACTAAAAGTGATTATAAATGAGGTTTTTATTGGAGTTTTTTTTGTGGTGATAAAGTGTGCATGATTTTAACATTGCTTAGAACGTCAGTACTTTTTTGTGGTGACATTTTTTTTCTAGAACCTTTAAAGCCCTCATTTGTAACAGCGTTTCGTTTAGGTCTTTGTGTTTGAGTTTTTTCTTCCGATATACACTCCACGTTAAAGAAAAAAGTCATAAAAATCAATTAAAACCATAAAAAACGCATCAAAACGAACAAAATCCTAACAAAAAAAAGTTGAAACATAAAAAAAAACTGAATAAAAAATACAAATAAAATCATATAATAGTTACACAAAATAAATAAACTAAAATTATCATTGAAAAATCATTATAAATAATTAAAAACAGAAATTAGCTACCAACATTCAAATTATATCAAAAATTGTTTCAACCACGATATTTCAACTAAACACAAATTGTTTTATTAAATGAACAACAATCATATTGCAAATCAATGATCGTATATCAAATGGACGAACGTATCACAAATAAAAATGAAATATGAAAATCAGAACATAAAATAGAGAAGTAAACCACAATTAAAAAAAACTGTTAAAGCTATCAAATCGCAATAAAGAAGTAAAATTTTTTGGAGGGCATCTCGTTCATGGTGGAGCGTTCAGACACCATCCGCAGCCTGAAGGACAAGATCCATATCAAGGAAGGCCTTCCTTGTGATCGGTTTAGGCTTCTTTTGGAGGGCAAGGTGGTTGACGATGGGCGTGCCTTGGAAGAATACAACATTCAAAAGGATTCCACCCTCCATGCGATGCTGACGCAGGGGCACCATGTCGAGAGTGCAGATACGCGGCAAGGCAACCGACGACCACTGAAGCTGACGCGAGCGAAGGCGCAGGAGCGACGGTGTCACTGTTGTAAAATTTTATTCATAAAATAAATAGGGGATCCATACGTCCCACCAGCCTCACCCTAGGTCTGGGTTTAGAGACTCTCCGTAGGCAAATTTAGCCGGGGGGGGTCTTTTTTTTTAATGGGGTAGGGTAGATAATATTTAGGGAAATGGGTGCCTTTAGCGCCACTTCAAGTGGCGCTATTCAAAGAAATGAATAGCGCCACTTCAGGTGGTGCTAAACTGTTTTTTTTTGTTTTTTTTTATTTTTTTATATTTATTATGTTATATTTACTATAATTAGATAATTTTTATATTTATTATAATTATTATATTTATAATTATTATATATTCAATATAATATTAATTATAGAATTATAATAAATTTATAATTATAAATATAATAATTATGATAAATATATAAAAATAATAAATATATAAATATAGTAAAAACAAAAATATAATAATTATATAATTATAAATACAGTAAATACAAAAATATAACTATATAAATATAATAAAAGTTATAAATGTAATAAATATAATAAATGTAGTGTAAATGTAATTATATATTTATGTATACATTACATATATATTTTCGCATTGTAAATATGCAATTTTAATTATATATAATGTATAATTAATATATGCCTAGAATAATTATTTATTTTAATTATATATTTATTATATTTAGTGTTATTAGTATATATGTATACATTATATAATTCTATATATATACATTATATATATTTTTTACATTATAAATATGTAATTATAAAAAATATGTAATTATAATTAATATATGCCTATAATAATTATTTATTTTAATTATATATTTATTATATTTAGAGTTATAAGTATATATTTATAATATTTATAATTATAATTATATATTTATTATAATTATATAAATATAAATAGAATAAATATATAATGTATATATAAAGATAGAATAATTTGTAATAATCAAATATTAATAATAAATAATTTGTAATTTAATTAATGACAATTAATTATTTATAACTAATTTATAATTATAATAACTTACAATTATAATAATTTGTAATAGTTACAAATATAATTACTTATAATAATTTGTAATAATTGTATTTTACACATATAACAAATAGTTAAAAAAAAGGAATTTCATAAAAAACGTCGACGAGAACTATTTTTTAGGAAATCAGACACTTATTTGAAACTTAAAAATGTTTCAAATACTTGTCTTTGAAAGACTATAATAGATAAACTATAACACCGATATAGATTAGACTTTAGTCATTGATTAAACATATAATAAATATTTGAAAACATAATGAATTTAATGAAAAATGTTAAGAGAAAATAATTTATAAGATTTCAATTTGAAAGACTATAAAACATAAACTATTACACGGATATAACTGAAACTTTAAACATTGATGAAACATATAATAAATAGTTGAAAACAAAAGGAATTTCCAAAAAAAAATGTTAGTGAAAGATATCATTAATTATTAAATTTAAAATAGAGAACTTTAAAACAGTAGAAGGGTTTTAGATAAAACAGTAAGTGTGTCTTCCTCCACTCTCACTCGGAGGTTTACCACGGACGTCTCTCCTTCGTTGAACGGTATGAACCCAAGGGCGTCAGAATTGGGGGGTTAATTTGGATATGTGACTGATATTTCTGTAAAAATGAGGGGCTGTCCAGATTTAATGAAACTGAATTGAACAGTTAAACTGCATGTAAGACACTGTGGTGGTGTTCCCCCCAAAACGAAAGGCGACTTCAACCTTTCTTGATATCCAGTATAGATTTTGATATCCAATTCACTGCAACAAATACCAGAAATGGTGTGTTTATGTGGAGGTTCTGTTATTTGTTGCAGTAAATATAAGCAGCCATCTTTTTTATCTAAAATAAACCTTCGTTATTAATCAAATAAGATCAAACAATCTAATTATGTCTTCATGCTTCTATAATTTATGTAATTTATGTTGGAATCCTAGTCCCTCCACCAAATCAATATGTTCAAACCATATTGATGTGTAACTCGCTTTACACAACCCACAAGTTTGTGTTATTTACCCAAAAATAGTAAGTCAAACATATTCATACATATCCACATCCATCATATGGATGAGGTACATGAACATGTCATGTAAAAGCATAGAGTTATCTGAACTTGAAAAACTCAACATGAATAAGCCCGGAGCGACAGATAGCCAACCCCATTCACTTTCCTAGACAAGGCAAGCCTCCAGGAAAGTAGGTGGTCTGACCCAAAGCCCCTCTATCTGGGGATACTTTACTCAAGCAAGAATTTCAGTTCATGACAACTCTAACACTTAATATGTAAAAATATATTAAACTACTAAATTCAAGTTCATAACTACAATTACAAACCAAGGTCAAGGTAGATGACAAACTAAATAAATTATCATACTTAGAATGGAATGCAAATATATATTATATAAACAATTCTTATTATAACTACTTTGCTAATTACTGTAACTACTTTGCTAATTACTGTAACTACTTCGCTATTTACTGTAACTACTTCACTATTTACTGTAACTACTTTGCTAATTACTGTAACTACTTCGCTAGTTATACTTCATTACATAACTAATAAGATTCATTAATTAACTAATTAGATTTCATTAACTAAGTATATTTAATTAACTACCTACTTAAATTTAGTTAATTACCTAATTAGTGTTCATTAATTTCCTAATTAAAATTACATAATTAACTAATTAGAATTGATTGCTTAAGTTGAATTAGCTAATTAGAAATCATTAAGTAGCTAATTAGAAGTCATTATGTAGCTAATTAGAAGTCATTAAGTAGCTAATTACAATTATTGAACTCCCTAATTACAATTAATGAACTCCCTAATTACAATTAATTTACTCCCTAATTACAATTAATTAACTCCCTAATTACAATTAATGAACTCCCTAATTAAAATTAATGAACTCCCTAATTACAATTAATTAACTCCCTAATTACAATTAATTAACTCCCTAATTACAATTAATTAACTCCCTAATTACAATTAATAAACTCCCTAATTACAGTTCATTAACTACCTAATTACAGTTCATTAACTCCCTAATTACAGTTCATTAACTCCCTAATTACAGTTCATTAACTCCCTAATTACAGTTCATTAACTCCCTAATTACAGTTCATTAACTCCCTAATTACAGTTCATTAACTCCCTAATTACAGTTCATTAACTCCCTAATTATAGTTCATTAACTCCCTAATTACAGTTCATTAACTCCCTAATTACAGTTCATTAACTCCCTAATTACAGTTCATTAACACCCTAATTACAGTTCATTAACTAACTAATTACAGTTCATTAACGAGCTAATTACAATTCATTAACGAGCTAATTACAATTCATTAACGAGCTAATTACAATTAATTCACCAGCTAATTACAATTAATTAACCCACTAATTACAATTAATTAACTCACTAATTAGAAATCATTAAGTAGCTAATTATAATTAATTAACTAGCAAATGAGAAATCACTAATTACAAATCATTAATTCACTAATTACAAATCATTAATTCACTAATTACAAATCATTAATTCACTAATTACAAATCATTAATTCACTAATTACAAATCATTAATTCACTAATTACAAATCATTAATTCACTAATTATAATTAATTAATTCACTAATTAAAATTAATTACTTCACTAATTAAAATTAATTACTTCACTAATTATAATTAATTACTTCACTAATTATAATTAATTACTTCACTAATTATAATTAATCACTTCACTAATTATAATTAATCACTTCACTAATTACAATTAATCACTTCACTAATTATAATTAATCACTTCACTAATTATAATTAATCACTTCACTAATTATAAATAATTACTTCACTAATTATAATTAATTACTTCACTAATTATAATTAATTACTTCACTAATTACAAATCATTACTTCACTAATTACAAATCATTACTTCACTAATTACAAATCATTAATTCAGTTATTAAAATTAATTAATACACTAATTAGAATTAATTAATACACTAATTAGAATTCATTAATACACTAATTAGAATTCATTAATTGACTAATTAGAATTCATTAATTCACTAATTAGAATTAATCAATTCACTAATTAGAATTAATTAATTCACTAATTAGAATTAATTAATTCACTAATTCGAAATCATTAATTAACTAATTAGAAATCATTAATTACTAATTAGAAATAATTACTTCACTAATTAGAAATCATTACTTCACTAATTATAATTACTTAATTGACTAATTATAATTACTTAATTAACTAATTACAAATCATTAATTGACTAATTACAAATCATTAATTGACTAATTACAAATCATTAATTGACTAATTACAAATCATTAATTGACTAATTACAAATCATTAATTGACTAATTAGAATTAACTAATTACTAATTAGAATTAACTAATTACTAATTAGAATTAACTAATTACTAATTAGAATTAAATAATTACTAATTAGAATTAACTAATTACTAATTACAATTAAATAATTAATAATTACAATTAAATAATTACTAATTACAATTAACTAATTACTAATTACAATTAACTAATTACTAATTACAATTAACTAATTACTAATTACAATTAACTTATTACTAATTACAAGTAACTAATTACAATTAAGTAATTACTAATTACATTTAACTAATTACATTTAACTAATTACAATTAACTAATTACAATTACTTAACTACTTACTATTAATTAACTAATTAAAATTGATTAATTAACTAATTATTATAATTAATTATTAAACTAATTCTATAAAGTAAACAAATGAATTAATAAAAAAATTCCATAATCTAATTACATTAACTAAACAATTAAATAAACAATTTAAAATATTAAACAAATTTAAATAAAAACATACCTCGAATTTGCAGAATTTTGAATCCCCAAAAAACTCCTCGGTTGGATGAGAATGAGGATGAGGGAGAGGGGTTGGATGAGGATTAGGGAGAGGGGGAGGATGAGGATGAGGGAGAGGGGATGAAGAGAGTGAGAGGGAGAAAGAGGAGGGGAGTGGAGTGGAGGGAATGAGGAGAGGAGGAGGGGGGAGAGGGGTTTTATAGGGGTGGGGGAAGATCAGCGCCACTTCAAGTGGCGCTGATCCCTTAGGGATAAAACGATCAGCGCCACTTCAAGTGGCGCTGATCCATTATTACCGGTTTCCCGGTTAGCGCCACTTGAAGTGGTGCTATGGCGTTTTTTGCCATTAGCGCCACCTGAAGTGGCGCTAGAGTGACCCATTTTCTTAAATAAGAAAACGGGTAACCCATTTTGATAAAAAAATGCCCCCCAACGGCAAATTTCCCCTCTCCGTATGTAAATAAATAAGGAGGGATCCACACTTTTTGGATTGGATCGATGAGATGGATATTTTTTTTTGGGGTTTTATAAAAAAAAAATTCGGGAAAGAGGATCAGGTTCCATATTTTTAAAAATGGGTATTGGATGCGTGAACAACGTTCACACATCCTTCCGCGGCTAAGGATGCGTGAACGACATTCATGCGTTCACGCATCCCAGAGAGAGCTCAAATATTTCTCAATATTTATAAATAGTAATTACAAACTAATACACTTAAAATTAAAAATTAAGAAATATTAATAAATATCAATTAAATAATAGAAAATAATGAAATAATGTTAATAATTATTAATAAATATTCATGAATAACAGATATTCATTAAATAATTATTAATAGATATTTTTGGTGCACTGCTCGATTTGGGAAATAATGTCGTCCTCTACCAACTGATCATGATACCACATGAAACAAGAACTTACACACTTATCATCAAGGGTAATCCAAATTTATTTCAGGATGAAGATATTAAATGTGATATGTAACTTTTATTACAATAATCAACCTAAAACTCATGCACTAACTTTAACAAATAGATCAAAAATATTCAAATGAAAAAAAGATTGATAAGTGGCCTTTGAGCGCATTCATACTTGAACTTTTCGCATGTCTTTGATTAATTGAATTACAACCACTTCTTATTCAGTTTATTTTTTTGTTAACAAAGGAAGAGGGATTTAGAAAAACATTCCTCTTTTAATAACATGATATTCCTAAACATTCTACAATAATTAGGTTTGATTCTAATGAATATACTAATTCTGGCAGTAATTTCATATTTCTTCATTTATCTCCCCCTCAAGGGAAACACTCATAAACATCTTTATAATGGTGAATTTTTCCAATATAGAGAATACACTAGAATTTATCTTCGAATTATGAATGTCAAGATTTGAAAACTTATATAACTTCATCAAGGATGACCTTCTTCAATACTTATTTTTCAGGATACCAAAACATGATCTAACCATGATGAAGTTATATAAGATCCAAAGAGGCTCTTATGAGAAACATTGTGAGTAAGCCTATGAATCCTAGCATGGATATTCATTTTAATTTCTATTAACTTAATATTTTTTTGAATGGCTTGAGTATTCTCTAACATATATTGAGAAAGATATAATTATAGCATCTTTCACTCACTCACATCATACCAACATGTTGTAGTTATACATCTATTTCTATAAAGATCCTCATATGTTTCCATTTGTATTCTAGAGTGGAAACTGTTATTATATATGAATTCCACTAATAAATGTTGTCGATCACAATATCCCTTGAAATGGATCAAGAAATATATTAGCTGATCTTCAATCCTATGAATGATCCTTTTAGAATTACTATTATTTTAAGTGTGGTAAGTAGTTCAAATCTCATTTTTGTATCCAATGCTTGTTAAATAATTCCCAAAAACATCATAGAGATCCTTGGGTCTCTATTAGATATAATATAAAGATTTAATCCATGTAAACTTACCTCTTTATTTATATATTGGTATGTTGATAGAGTGTGAAATACTCTCAAATAGTAATGAAGTAAGAAAGCATTGTAATTTAATCAACTATAAACAGAATGGAATTATTTATAATGTAGGTCTTTATAAGACCTATAATGAATTACATGGCGATGTTTTATATTTTAATGGGTAATAGTATAATCATCCTCTTTTATCTCTTTCATTCGTCCTTTACTTACTGTAAAACTAAGATTTGAGATACATACTCAATAATCTCACTCTTTAGGTTGTCCCATCGAAAATGCTCTTTGAGATCCCTATACATCTATTTGATTATAGGGCAAGTAGATAATGATAATATTTGTGTGTTATTCAATAATGTTTTTTTAAAAATACATATAGATGATGTTTTGGATATTTTTGGTTGTGTTTGTTAACAAATAATGTTGAAAATGTTCCAGACTGGAGAAAATTGTGGGGTATTATAGAACTAAATGATTCAAAGAAGTTTAAAGTCTATTTCAGATGATTTTTAAGGGTTTAAAATACATGAAATGATTTTCACTCATATTATGAAGAAACACATGTAATATAGACAAACTAATATAAGTTAATTTCATGAACTGAGTGGTGTTCATGAACAAAGGTGATATAGTTTACAGGTGTGAAAAGGGTTGCATGAAGAATTGATTTTTACATATAAATATGCCACTAATCCCATTATTAATAATAATATGACTATAGGGGATTCATGTTCTCAATTTTCATATTCTACATGCAATTAAATATTTCATTAAATAAATAATTAATGTGAATACCAATTACATATATAAAGGTGATTAAATTAAGTGAACAAGAGTTGGGTGAACACATTTTATGAGAACAACATTTGTGTAAAAGGACGATTATGTAGACTTCAATAAAATTGTTTAGTTTTTTTTTGTAAAGAGGAATTCGTCATTTGGATTAAATATGAGCATCATGACACCATTATTATGGTGTATACAATGTTGATCATGTATATATGAAGATTATTATAAAGGAACTAAGAGTACACTTTAGTTGAGAGAGAAATGACTTCTCAAATTGTGAGAGAGTAGCGAGTTATCTGAATATTTTAAGGGTTGTTTCTTATTTTGGAAGAATATGAATTCAATATTTTTCATAATATCCATAATTTTATTACATGATGGAGGTATTTTAACAGTAAAATCCTCTAGTGAAGATTGCGTACCAGTAGAAAATTGTTTCCTTTTATAAAGTCTGAATATGTATCTTCTCAAAATTGGCCAAATGAACTTCTAATTAATATTGTAGTTATTGTGATATTCAATCATAATCATCTACTCTTCAAAAATATCCATTATTCATTCAAATTATTCTTCATGCAATTTAATTTTTGTAAAAAAATAATCATGTTCCATGATCTTCTAGAATTTTACATCTAATTTTAAACCATTGAGATCAATAATATTTTTCGCAGCACGGTGACGTCATCAACATCATCTGGTAAATGTGTGAAGTGCTGGTCTAACCAAGGAATCCACAATCTACCACTGATGATGGTTCTGCCATCATCTTGGACCTCTATGCCCAGTAATCTATGAACAAGCTCAGGCAAATCTAATGGAACTCGGCCTGTCAGAGCATGCCCGTCGATAGGGAGACCCAACATAATTGCCACATCCTGTAACGTAATAGTCATCTCCCCTCACTGAAATGGAAAGTATGCGACTCTGGCCTCCATCTCTCTACAAGTGCGACAATGAGCTGATGATCAAGAAATGTGAAGTCACACATCGCAACTCTATAGAATCCAGCTCGACGAAGATGGGGGAAGATAGCGGGAGGTGGTGTAGTATGATGAAAATGGTGAGATCTACGTACACTCTAGGGAGGCACAAGACGTCCCTCTAAAATCAGCCGTGATACATGAGTATCCTGAGATGTAATCAATGAAAAACCTTCCATCTGCACACATGATATCATCGTTAATTTTTAATAGTGAATTGAATAAAACTTGTAAAATTTTATTTAAAAAAAATCTACAACAAGCAAAATAAGGTAGAAAATAAAGCAACAGTGATAAAAAACCTGCATTGAAGATGTGGAAGCATGATATATTCATTTTCGTTTGGTGTTTATTTTTTTAATAGTTTTAGTATCATAAAATTATTTATGATAAAATCCAAAAATGCGACAAAACAAAATTCAAACATCTCATAAATGGAGCAGGTCAGAAATAAAAAGGATTCAATAATGAAACATTCACATACGAAACAACATATACATATTAATGATACGGTACATAGACTCGATCATGGATGACGAGATGTGGAACTCTGTCCTGCCACTTGGGGACATCTCTTAGGAGTATGTCCTTCTGCGTGACAAATATTGCATTGTATTCTCCCTCCTCGTTGCCGAGGCCAATCCATCTCATTTCTGATGCGAGTTGACTTCAGTCTTCCTCGGGGCCGCAACCTGGTAGCATGAAGCCAATAATTTTAAAAATGACAGACATTGAAAAAATCATAAATGAAATCAAAACCAACTTATGAAAACCTGGAAATATCAAGGACGATGGTCGGTTGATCAGCAGACAATGTGATAGAATGGAAGTCACCAACAGGCATTCAAGCAGCACTATAACAGTTTACCAAAGTGCTCATGTGATACATCAGGTCAAAATATGGCTCCCATGATATATTTACCGAAGCGCAAGCTGCGATAACATGTACACATGGATGTCTCAATGCCTAAAAGCTGCTGCAATCACAGTACCTGTTGTCTAACATCACGAGAAACACTCCACCAGTAGTGCATGTACCCTGGTTGTAGCATTGTCTTACCCAAAAGCTCCTCTTTTCCCTATCAAAGGCTATCACATTCCATCTTGAATCCTCATTCCGTATCCGGTCAATATCACTTTGAAAATGCTGAGTAAAAAGAATTCCATTCTCTATCCTTTGGTAGGCCTTTTGGGACCGGTCAACAAAGTAGTGAACACATCTAAAAAATGTCTCCTGCACTAACCCTATGATTGGGAGTTTTCACACACCCTTGAGGACCCCATTTATGCACTCCACTATATTAGTGGTCATATGCCCATATCTCATGCCACCATCGTATGCTAATGACCATTTTTCCTTTGAAATTTGCATCATATATTCATATACCTCCTCATTAATAGTTCAAATCTCTTCAAGATGTCGATCAAACCTTTCTTGTTGGGGTTAATATGATGAAACCATAAGATAATAATGTATTAAAATGGATATTAAATTTTGTTAAAAAAATCAAGTTTAGAAAACCATACCCAACTTGAGGATCGCCTTCTTTATGGCCTCATCTCTAAAATGATTATACACATTACTTACAATATTTATAATGCAATAATGATGATAAGCATTAAGCTCAGTCCAAGAAACCCCATCACTACTCACGAACTCTATAATCACTCAATGATGATCAGATATCAGACACATGACCTGTTTTTGTGTGACATGAACTCGTACACATGCCAAAAACCAGCTCCATCATTCAAAATTTTCTTTTTCAACAATAGCAAAAGAAAGTGGCAGAGGAGCGCGATTAGCATCATGTGTGGCAGCAATGAGTAGAACACCTGTATACTTTCCAAAAAGGAATGTGACATCTACCTGAATAAATTGTTTACAATAGGAAAAGAAAACAATGAGCGGTTTGAATGCCCAAAAAATCCTATTGAACTTCACCTTTGACCAATCAACTCGATGATTCTGGGATACATACTCAACATTGTCCAAATGATAAAAAATCTGATTATTGAGAGACAACAATTCCATAAGCTATGGAAACATCGCATAAGACTCATCCCAATCACCATACACTTTTACAATGGCTTTATGTTTTGCATTCCAAGCTTTGTGTATGATATCTAATAGTTATACAACTGTTGAATTATTTCCTAAACAAGGGAAACAGGAACATCCTGACATGTTCGTATCATCTCACAAATAACAGTAGATATAAACTATGCATCAAGGGAAGAGTGATCTTGTTCCAAGCTGGGATGCAGAAAAGTGTGTGGGCCTTCTAATTTGGTTATATTACAACATCCATAATATTTATCAAATATTGCTCTTAATCAAAATTTACATTCTGACCCATATTTTTCACAACGAATGAGATATTTGGTCTTCTTTGACTCATCAACCACAAATGTGAAATGTATTTCAATGTGGTATTGCTTTATCACATTTTTCATGGCCAGTTTACTTTCAAAATCCTACCCAACATATATGGCATTATCATTTGATGCAGACATATTCCCTATAATTCCAGGGAATTCAAAAGCTGGTGTAATGACATCCCAATCAAAATGTTGTTCATGAGACATTTCTTCAACTAAGGAACTCAAAACTGAAGGCTGATTACCACTAACTGGTGGATGTAGTGGATGTCTATCTCTCAAAGGAACCTCAGAAGGTTCATTCCCAACCATATCATCTCCTGATGGATCCCCAGATTCTTCTTCCTCAGATAAACTTTCATGCACTATATCAGCACACAAAGGGATTTCATCTACATTTCCTTCCAAATTTTGATCATCTTCTTCATAACATTCTTCCACAGGAGTCATATAAGGAGGAGGCAATGAATAGGACTGCTGTGAAGGACCAGCTTTTACAGAGCTCACAAAACATGGTTCTGTAGTAATCGATCTCACCACATCAATATCAGAAATTAAATCAAATAATTCTATCAATCCATTAATACACTGTTTCTTGAATAATAGAGAAGCCTCCATCTAATCCTCATCATCGACTATAGGGTACTCACTGTGCCATAGACGCTCAGGATATTGAAGATGTCACTATCTAATTGAAGTGATTGCTTGTTAAGCCATCAATTTTAACCGACTATGAATCTTATTATGAACTGCATCCAATGTCATACAACCATAGAGATTTATCACTCTGGCAGGTGGCACACAGTAGCTAAAACCATGCTCGATATAAATTACCTCACTGTTGCAATATATTTGCGCAGACATAATTACCTATAAAAAAAATTTAAAAAATATTATATACTACATTAAAATTTTAAATTATTTAATTTGGTTTTGAATAATTGATTATCTTGAGACTTTTTTATGTATTGATTTATCACTATTAAGGTATAGTGATTGTGATATTATCACAAAATCAAATTTAATATAATGTTTCATAAAGTTTAATTACTTATGAATATATAATCATGAATTGATCTTGAGACTTACGATTAGTTTATCATTATCTGATAAACTAACCACAACCTATGGGTGGACTCCTGTCTCTATTATCAAATATTATAGCAACCACCAATCTCCTGTCAAATAGCAACGCCTCCTCTCGAACGAGTTCTCGAATGCCTCTTTGTGGACACCTCTTCAGGGAAGCCTGTTCGGGGACACCTCTTCGGGGGCGTCTGTCTTTTAATTAAAAATTTACTCACATGCATGTGAGGGGGTCTAGGGGTATGAAATACATAACTTTTTTTAAGTAGACACGCAGGTCCTTACACTTACTAAGAGATAACTCACAGGTCATCAATGCGGAAAAAAAATGCAATTATTACAAATTGAATCACCACATACACAAAATAAAACATGCAGTTTCAATTATGCATGGTCGATCATCTCAAGATCAGTCATCACTCATACCATATTTTTTGGTATAATTATTATATTATCCATATTATGTATCTTTATCTATTACTAAATGAAATGTATATTAAATACTACACCTCTTTTCCAAAAATTTAACTTCATGTGTATATATATAATTATTAATAACATTTAATAAATTGTATTATAACTAATATAATTGAGACATACATAATAATTGTTTTTGTTATTTTAGATTTTATGAAATTGAAATGTTTTTTTGGCCATTCTTCTACTTTTCAAAATATAAGTAAATATATTTTCTACTTTATTGATTAAAAATATTATTACTAGTAAATAAAAGTAATATAATTTACACTTACATCAAAACCATTCATTAAAATAAACTTCTCTAACATAAATTACTTTTCCTAAACATTCAACATTTTAGACATAACATAAAACATTCAATATTCAGACAACAAACATTCAAAAAATTAAATCATACAAACATTCAAAATCCAGAAAATTAAATCATACAAAACATTACACATCATGCATAACATATGAAATAAATAAATCATACACACAATTAAACATACAAATGAAATAAATAAACACAATTAAAACAATTAAAATGTTAAATAGAAAATTTAACTCTATAAAAGAAGAAAATATTTGTTGAGAAAGAATTTCTGCAGGGCTTCGCAACAAAATCCAGAGGAGAACAATGGTTTTTGAGGGGGGGGACCCCTCCTTTTATAAACTTTCTCGGTGGGATGTGTGAACCCCGTTCACGTATCCTTCACAGACCAGCTAAAGGATGCGTGAACAGGGTTCACGCATCCCTACCACGGATCAGATACGTGAATTCCATTCACACATCCTTCCGTGGAAAAGGATGCGTGAACGACATTCACACATCCCAGACCCAATTTAAAAAATACCAGAATCCTGATCCCCTTTCTCGATTTTTTATTTTATAAAACCTAAAAAAATTACTCGATGAGATGTATAAAGATGTACAGTCTAAATGGTTTTAAATTATTTTTAAAATTTATTTTAGTAAAAAAAAACAAAATAACAAGATTATTCATAACAGTTGCATTTCAAAATTTTGAAATCTGAACTGTCATCCCCATCAAGATCTAGACCAGTTTTGATCGAACCAAGATAAATGGTGAGATAAAATCAGTGCAATCCACATCGATTTTGATCAAAAAATAATTGATGATGAGATCGCTTATCAAATTAATTCTTCAATCCAAAAAATTCCACAGATATTTTTCCCAACATTAGTGTTGCAAGACTGTTAGAAATTCATGTTTGGCTTTTCCTAAATCTCGATGAAATCCTCAACTTTTCACCAAGAACCTTACACCAACAAGTGGGGATGAATCAAATCATTTCAAATGGTGATTTAAATTCAATCCCATAAAATGGGCAAGAGAAACGGCTCATTTTATCAGCGCTAGCTAAAAGCGCTGAATAAATATATATATATATATATATATATAATTATAATATTATAATAAATTTCATTAAATAATAAATATATTTATTATATTTATTATAGATTTATTAGATTTATATTTTTTAGATTTATTAGATTTTTTATTAGATTTATTAGAATTATTGGATTTATTAGATTTATTAGATTTATTAGATTCATTATATTTATTATATTTGTTATTTTTAATATATTTATTTTATTTATAATTAATATATATAAATAATTTTTACATATATATACTTATAATTATAATTATTAAATATATAAGCATTTCCAATGAATTTGGTCAATAAATATATTGATCATTTCTACATATATGTTATGTGTTATCATGAATGTTCATTTATACATTACACTCTATTATTATTTATGTTGTCCATATATGTGATGACCTATTTTTTATTATGTAAGTATATGATTAATTCATGCTACCTATATGAATATTATGTTTTCAAAAATACTTATAAAATTTCATTAAATATATTTAAATAATAAATATAATAAATATATTTAAAATATTTATAATTATTACATTTTAATTATGTATAAATATTTTTTAAATATATGTATTTGTAATTATAATTATAACTATATATATATTTAAATAATTATAAAATTACAATAAATACATATATTATAATTTTATAAATAAATATATTTATAATTACACACAAGTATTTATAAATATAATTTTTATAGTTAATTATAATTATAAATAAATAAATATATTATAAAATTATAATAAATATATTTATTATACTACTTATAAAGTTATAAATAATTAATTAAATAAATATATTTATAAATATATACAAATATTTCTAAATAAATACAAATAGTTATAATTGTAATTCATTAATAAATATATAGATATATTTAAATAATTAAAAATCATAATAAATATATTAATTATATATATTTATATACAAATATTTATAAATAAATACAATTAGTTATAATTATAATCTAAATAAATGTAGATATATTTAAATAATTAAAAAATTATAATAAATATATTAATTATATACATTTATAAAATTATAAATATATTTGTTATAATTTTATCATTATATATATATAATTACAACTATAAATAAATAATTGTTTATTATAATTTTTAATTGAAAATAAATAAATAAATATTTATTAGTTATAAATATAAATAAATATATATATATATATTAGTTATAAATATAAATAAATATTTATTTATTTAAATAATTATTAATTTATAAAAAATATATTTATTATTTTCATATATAATGTTATATAAAATTTAATAAATGTATTTATAAATATATACAAATATAGATAAATAAATAAAAATATTTATATTTATAGTTATAAATAAATATAGAGATATATTTATAGTAAATATTAGAAATATATGTAATTAAAAATATAATAAATATATTTATTATAAATTTATAATTATAAATAAATATATAAATATAAAGAAATGTATATTCAGTTATACTTATTATTATAAATAAATATATATATATTTATTATATATGTAATATTATAAATATATATAAAAATATAAATTATTTATTATCATTACAGTTTTATCAGCACTTTTTTAGCGTTGATAAAGATATGCCTTTATCAGCGCTAAAAAAACACTGATAAAAGGTGTCTTTATTAACGTTAAAATTTTAGCACTAATAAAGACATATTTTATCAGCGCTTTCTAATTTAATATTGATAAAACATACCTTTATCTGTGCTTTTTAGTTAGTTCTGATAAATGCTTCTGCCGATTTTATAAATGAACCCTAACAGTCTCATCCTTCCTTCGCACCACTCAAGCTCTCGCGGAAAGCCTTATCTTGCGACTGCCTCCTCCTCCTCCTCCTCCACGACCGCCTCCTCCTCCATCATCATCGTGCATACCTCCTCTACCACCATCTCGCAGTCCTCCGCCGCCGCCACGAAGCCCTCCTCCACCACCGTGAAACCACCTCCTCCTCCTCTACCACTGAATCCTGCCGCCACGAAGCCCTCCACAGGTGTTTATTGTAACTCGATTCCTTATTCGCACAAAAATAAATATATTACACAGATCATTTGGGTTTTGTTTCAATTTTGATCCTTCGTGTATGATGGGATTATTTGGGATATTTCAATCCAAGAGTTTTGGAACTTTAGGGCTTGCAATGGAAGCCTTCTTTCTTATTTAGTTGGTCTCCATTGATGGCGGCATGTTTCAGCTTGTTTTATTCTTCTTCCAAGTAGATTCTTCAATACAATTGTTTCATTTTGTATTTAAAAGTGTTACTGTTCTTTCTAAATTCATTTATTTCCTGAAATTATGAATATATTTGATACCCATGTGATGATTTAAACTGTTTTATTATGTTTTGATCTTGGAATAAATGGGTTCTCACTATAGTAGAACCACCGTTTAGCGGCGGTTTATAAAAACCGCCGCCAAATAAGGCGTCAACAATCTATTAGTGGCGGTTATTTGCGTTTCGCGGCGGTTTGAGGAAAACGTCGCAGTTGTCTCATTTCGCGGTGGTTTTTCTTAATTTAGCGGCTGTTTTACGAGCCGTCGGTATCCCTTTATTCGCGGCGGTTATAACCGCCGCGAATAAACTAAAATCCAGCCACCATAAAACCACCACTAAATCCATCGGAACCGCCACGGGATGAGGCAGCCGATGCAACTATTTAGCGGCAGTTATAACCTCCGCTAAAGGTAAATTAAAATTCACGTTTAGCGGCGGTTTAAACCGCCACCAATTATGATTTAGCGGCGGTTTAAACCGCCGCTAAAAACTGCCAAGAAACAAAAATATATATTTTCTGTTTCTGCTGCACCACTTCCCTGAAAAACAAATCAAACTAGAAATGAGGGTTGATGATACTAGTCATGTGGAAGATCTGGCCATGAATGAACCAAATTTGAATGGTATAAGACAATTGAGAAATCAACATTCATGATGATGGGTTTAATGAAAGGAGGAATCAAGTTTGGAAATGTTATGTGATTTTCATGAATATGGATGGTTACATGAAGTGAAAGGGTTTTTTAAAGTTTAGCTATTTCTTGAAGGTTAGAGATTTTTGAAACTGGGTTCCCCAGCCTTGGGGTAATGCCTTAGTTCCTATAGGACATGTTTCGTGAATGAAAAATGTCCCACAAAACCATAAGAAGTGTAAGGGGTTTTACCAATATCACAAATATCATCAACCATTGTGAGAGTTATCACAACCATGGTGTTGAGTTTCAAGAGCTCAAGGGTGGTTGTTCATGAAAGAGAACTACATATAGGGGTCAATCATCTGTTTTCCTCATGATGGTTTAAGTTTAAAAATTTTAGAGCTTCTAAAAAAACTTCAATGTTTTAATTCCATTAAATGTCAAATGATGTTAGGTATTTATATGTGATTTTGAGGTGATAAGATACTTTTAATGAATGTTACCACCTATGAGGTATGTTTCATGAATGATGGAGACCTTCACGAGTAGACATACATTGTGAAATGGTTGTCATCATTTATGTGTGTCATCTTTTATGATGCCTTATATACCATCATGAAGAACCATTTTTTGTGTGAAGGTTTAGTCCTTCATGAATCCTTATGTTGATTTTGATCCATTTTTGTCATGGATTTACCTCAATATTTCAATTTATTCCATAATATCTTCTATAATGAGTGAGTTATTTGATGTCAAATAATTTTGCCTTCATAATGAGAGTTGATGAAGGAGAAGAACTGCTAAAAACTAGAAATATGGGCCTCCTTCTCATGAAAATCTTCTCTAACCTAGGCCTATAAATAGGCAGAGGGGTTTTGAGGGGGATACTAACCTTTCATGTATGATTCTTTGTACCTATCTTTTCAAATATGACATGAATTTTACACATTGATAATATTTTTGTCCGTAGTGCTTGTGATACATTACTCTTACCTGACTTCTAATTCCATGAGAGAAACTTCATGATACCTAGACCATTCATGTGGATACCTTCATGAATAAGAACCTTTTTTTTGAAAAATAGTCAAAGAACTTCAAGAATTTCATTTAAGGTATTGAGACTGTTGTTTCTAGGTGAAGTGAGATAGATGAGAATAGTATTCTTAGGGATAGATACCAGGATGAATTAGAAAATTACACACTAAAAATCTATTCTTATCCTCACCAATTAAACCCAAAAAAGTTCACCCCAAATCACTTGAAGTATAGAAAACAACAAGTACAACATTAAACCTCAATGATCAATAGTAATATAAATTATTATATTCTAGTTTCCAAAAAATTTATTTTTACTACCATCTTTAAAAAATTATCTTATTATAATGGTCAAGAGTTTCTTATATGATAAAAACAAGAAGTAATCCATATCATTAATTATCAATCAATAATATTCAATGCATAGTAATATCATGAAAATCTATAAATTAAAAGCGACTCACTTTTTCCTTCTAATTTACTCTTAACTAGTTTACTATCTTTATTTAGTTTGTTCTTCTTTAAAGAGTGTTCCCCAATGTTCCCATTCCTCATAACCATAAGTAATAAAGTAGTCATAACCAAACACATATAAAAATAATAATATAGGACCCTTAGAAAAGTTCTTAGTAGGTTAGTCAAACAATTTATTCCTAAATATAGAAGATAAGTTTAGAAATATTCTACCTCACCAAAGTGTCCACAAAACTATCCCCTTGATCACTATGAAATGACCCAATTTGTTCAACACATCAACAATGGGTTTAACTCCTAATCATCCAAAATCTCGACTACCAATTCAAAAACAGGCCTAAATGGAATGATGTATACCACACTCGAGAAATCATGACATAAAAAGAAACATCAGAAATCAATAAAATGCATAAAAGAAAAATGAGAAATCAAGGAAATTTTAGGACATGAAAATGTGTGGTGGAAACTATGTGCCACAAATGTTACATCTACAAACCAACTGTTTCCATAAGATGTGTATTTTTATTCCTCAAGCATAACCATTTAATTGCATCACTAACTAATGATGTCTAAATAGGTGGCATGCATAGCCAATCATTCCATCAGTGTGTTACATTGCAAGAACTGACACGTTTCTAATGTATACACCCCCATGGTAATTCAAAATTAACATCAACCAATATCAAATGGTCCTCCCCAGTTTAACCATCATTATATTGAAGAGATAAAAACTATATTCTAAAAGTCATTCTAGATTAGATTCAAATTTTAATGTACACATGACACTCCTCTAAGTTATATCAACATGTTCTATGACATAAAGTATATAATCCAATAATAACATATTAGTATATCAAATCACTTGATCATTTTTATGAAATCATCCAGAGATTTGGAATAACATAGATTTTTTATTAACACCTGGGTATCTCAACCTCATAGATAAGTGGAGATTAAATCATATATGATCATTGATTGAAATATTTCCACTGAATACATATGGTTTCATAATCAATTTTTGAAACGTCACGGTTACCACATGTATCAACATATAGTTCCCTGATCTTTCAAAATCAAAATGGAAAATACTTTATACTATCCATTGTATTATCAGACCTATGAATCTTGGTATTCAATGGTCCATAAGAAATACTTGTGTAGAGTTGTACTGTCTTGTATGACTATAAGGCATGATAACGACCCCTTGAGTCATCCAACACTGATAACAATGAAGAAGAATGGTCAAAAAACCTTATATATGGTTTAACATTACCTAGGAATTTCAATTCGATAGAAACTAGTCGTTACATGATGAACATTCCTGAAAAAAGGGTCAAAATTTTTTAGGACCACCTATCCTACCTAGGTGTCATTTTAGAAACTATGTGTTATAATTAAGACCAAATTGCACCTAAAATGCATCTCATATCTGAAACTCCTTATAAAAATTTATCAAAGATTTTAAGTTATAATGGAATTACCTACCTTTGGAAAGCCCATTACAAAAACATACAGCATCGACCCTATAAGGGGGTAATGCCTAAAAGTTCCCTAGGCTTAAGGTCTTATCATTTCGGTCCAAGCAATAGAAAAATAGGCCTACAGGTAATGATCGTAATCCCATTTCAAGGAAACTACTTAAGAAATGTTTAAACTACCATTACTCTAGGGTAAAATCTAAGAACACCACATTAAGGATCTATTTGAGTCGATATATTTCATTACATTCGTTCTTGGAACATTTAAAGGCTAAATTTAAACATCAAGTTTAATGAATGTGTGAGTCCTCTGTGAGCCTCGTTTGTTATATTTTATAGTTATGGATTTTGACCCTATGGGGGATGCTTTGTATTGACATGAATGAAGTGATGATTATGACTGTATGTGTGTTCGGGGCTCCAACAGGGGGGTTGTCCAGCTATGGGGGAGGGGTTGTCCAGCTGGGGGGGGGGCTGTCCAGTCAGGGGGGTTGTCTAGTCCGGGGGGCTGTCTAGCCAAGGGGGAGGGGCTCCAACAGGGGGTGTTGTCTAGCCAGGGGGAGATGGGGGGCTGTCCAGTCAGGGGGGGGGGGTTGTCCATCTAGGGGGGCTGTCCATCCGGGGGGGTTGGGGGATGTCCAGCTAGGGGGGAGATGGGGGGCTGTCTAGCCAGGGGGGCTGGGGGCTGTCCAGCCAGGGGGGAAGGGCTCCAGTAGGGGGGGTTTTCCAGCCAGGGGGAAGCTAGGGGGATGTCCAACCAGGGGGTGGGCTCCAGGAGGGGGGCTGTCCAGCCAGGGGGAGCTGGGGAAAATAAATCATAATAAGGTTGATCTAAAATTCTCATAAAAGGTAAACATTTTCATTAAAAATAAAATCTTATTAGTGAGTATAAAATATTATATGAATATGATAACATAATCCGAGTGGATGAGCATAAAATTAAAGGGTTGTGTACACTACCAACCACATCAACATGTTTCTTCCTTATAATAACTAAATCATTTCTCATTTACCAACCCCATTGGAATTCAAAATCAGTGCTTACCATATACAATAGTTAATGTAATATTGTGTTCCCTCTACTTGGAATGGTGCACTAAACCTATTAAATGTTATGATTCCTGCCTTAGGAGTGTAATAGTCAACATTTAATAAATTTGAGAACTCATAAAACGACACATGATCCCACCACCACCGATTATGTGTTCTGGACATGGTCTAAATCTTACTCCAAGAGATATTCAAAAAGATATGTAACCAACCACTTGGATGCATGCTTGATAAGATTCACCATCATACATATGTGTGACCCTCCTCCTAAGGCATGTGCATGTTCACCATAACATATAGAATAAAATCCAAAACTAAACTGACTCATCATTTTACGACACTAGATGATTTTATAAAATCTTCCCTAACATTAGGTTGAATCATATTTCCTTTAAATTCAAATTCTCTCTAACTTGGAGATTACACATGATAAAAATTTAATAGCTCAATGATTTAATAATTTCAACCATACTTGTATGGATCATTTTACCCTTCAATAAATCAATAGGAAACAAGTTTATCGATGCATCATCCCTATGATTTACCAATGAAATGAAAAATTCTTCAATAATATCCATATTCACATCATCCTTATACATCCTTATATCCAATGATCTAAAAAAATATAGCCTAGAGTTTCATAATTCTGTACTAATTATAATCCAACTGATGACATACCTAGCCTTTCATTACAAAAGATAATGAATTTCCATAATACCTATTAGGTGCCTGATCATGCTCTAGGAATGTATAACCCACTAAAATGAAGAATTATGTGAATATAACACCCCTAAAATGGGTCAAAACACCATATGAACACCCATAAAACCTAAGTTCCATTTTAGAAAATAAGTTCATACTCATGAGGCCAATGAATAACTCTCAGGCTCTCATTTAATGGAGAATCTCAAGGAAATGATTAACTATCCTTACATAAGGGTTGGAACTAATAACACCTAGTAATGTTTCAATTTATGGGATTACACTAACTCACATTTAGTTTGAATTTAAAAAAACAAACCTTAGGGTTTCGTATAGGTCACTGAGGAAGCAGTGTCACTGAGGTCGTGGGGTCGTGGGGGGTTGGGGTCGCCGAGGTCGCGGGGTCGCTAGGGTCGCGGGGTCGCCAGGGGAAGCGGGGGGCTGGGGTCGTAGGGGAAGCAGGGGGCTGGGGGAAATGTGAGGAGGGTCGGGGAGGGGGGAAGGGCCAACTATAAAAAAACCAGGGTTTCACGGCGGTTTATTATAAACCACCGTGAAAACTTTTTTAAAACAGGTTTAGCGGCAGTTATAAGAACCGCCACTAAACAACCGCCGCTAAACAACGGATGTGTTGTAGTGTCTCTTTTAAATTTTATTTTTCCATGTTTGAAATGTAATGTTTTAATCTATTATGATTTTGTGAAATGACCATGAGTATTTTTGAAATGGTTCAAATGGCGTGTGTTGTATTATAATCTAGTTTTGTTTTTCAATGAAATAAAAAAATATTTTGATGTGGAAATTGTTTTAGAGTGAGGTTTTGATTTTAAAATTATTTTAAAAGGGGTTTTTTTTATAAATTTCAAATGTTTATTTGAAATAAGCATTTTGTTTACTCGTTGTGATAAATTCCTTAATGGATTCTTTAAATTTTTTTTGATGGAAATGTTTTGATTTTGGATTTGTTTATGATTTTAATGCATGAGACCCATGTTTTTAAGGGTAGCTTCAATTTTTTTTTTATAAAATATGAGATTCTCATACAGCAGGTCCACATACTTCATTTTTAAATACACCACTGCATATCGCGCAGAGCCCGTCACATAAAGGCCTTCACATATTCTTGATTTGGGAAACTTTTCTCTATATTGTATTTGAATTTTGATTTTTATATAAATTGGGTTGATTTTCTTTTGGAATGTGTTATACATGGGTAAAAAGGGGTTGTTTCGGTGAAGGGTGTTCAGAGGTGAGATGAATAGTTTTTATGTCATTCAGATTTTATGTGATTGACTTCATGATTGATTTTGATCTCCTCCATTTCATTTATCATGAGAACCCCAGTTACTTAGGCAAGACCTAGGGCATGTACTTGCTAGAAATTGATCCGCTCACCCTAGTATGGTATTACATCCCCACACTTACTAGGAATCAATATGCTCTCCCTAGATATAGATCAAAATGATTCACTTTCTTGGCATTGATACATTCTCACCGAGAACCACTATTGCACCAAAACCTCGACCAATCATACTCCTTGATCCCTCAATCTACTACACATCCACCTTTAATGCTCAACATCGTTGAGGCATGTCCTCCCCTCTTAGATCCAGATTTTATAGGACACACCTTTTAATTTTTTTAATGCTTTCATCTCATGGTTTCTCATTCTACTGAACACCTCGCTTCTGACTAATTCAAAATCAATGTAATTTTTGAACTCTCTAAGAGTAGGAAGACCATTTTCCCCCAAAGTATGAATTCTCCACCATTAAATATCAATCCAAACCTTACCCATTTCAATGGAACCACCACTTTGTTACTAGTGAAATTCAACTAAATCTTAGAAAACCACTTCACTAGAGGAAACCCAGTAGTCTTGAAACCAAGACTTTCTATTGATTCTTGATAAAACAATCACCATATGTTATGTAACCAAGATTTAATACCACTTTTTGGTAACTGACTGTAGAATAAGAAAAAGAGATGGGACAACTAGTTGGATTTGGTAAAAATCAACAATCCTAATGTTAAACCCCAAAACATAAATTAAACCCCTGAAACTTGCAGATAGTGGAAGAAATTCCAGAACATACCTGAATTGAAACAAATCCCCAAACCAGATATACCATAATATAGAAGTAAATCTACAACTAAGTCGCTACATCAGATCTCTACCTACTAGTTCCAGTAACCTCATGGTTTTGAAAATACCTCCCCCAGAGGAAAATGAGCAATAAAGGATAAACGCATGACATAAATGGAATAATCACACCACATGAAATTTATATTGTTTGGATGACAATCCTACTTCATAAGGGAATACATTGTTATTTTTATTAAGGGATAAATTTAGTTATAAGAGGGGAGAGATGTTGTGGGTTGAGAGAATCTCGCTCTACATAAATGGTGTCTATGGTTTCTTCTTCCCATGATGGCGTCGTCTCTGTTTGAATATTTCAATCCTACAAAGGTTTTTATCAGCCCATCGAGGAAGGTGGATGATTGATCTGTCTTGAAGGATGTTGCGGCTCTAGGCGTGGAACCATCGCATGATCATAACCCCTTGAAGGGTGATGGGTTGGGTGCTTCGGTGCGGGAAGAAGATGATTCGCTGGTCCCTGGTGCTGATCGTTTCTTTCTTGGTACTCGAGAAGGTGATCCCACTCCCCATAAGATTTCACAGAATGGCACACTCACAGTGTTCAAATAAAACCCTTGAATATTTCAAGATAGAATTGACTCCTGTAAAAATTATATTATCGCTCGTCTCAGTGTGCAAGAAAATAATTTGAAGCTCGAGGATTTAAGGAAACATATTATTTAGCTCTAGGGATTCAGTAATTGGCATATTGTTTCACTTGGTATGAATTTATTTTATATTAATTTCTCTTCAAATGAAATGAAACTGAAAGCATGGAGCTGCGAGTTTGTCAAACTGAAGCCAAGGGTCCTGAGGTTTCAAAATTGAGACCCCTGGTTTGACCCTTTGCGTGTTAAGAATTTTATTGCCCAGTCCCGGATTCATGTCAAGGGTCTAAATTGGGTTTTTTGGCATCCAACCATACTTTGGAATGTTTCTTTAGTTGTTGGAACCCCAATTAATCTTGATAGGGAAACTGTTTCATTTAGATATGGTCATTTTGCACGTATGTTGGTCGAATTTGATATGTCCTTGCCTCTTGTTGAGACTATTTACTTGATTTCTGGTGAATTTAAATTTGAACTTAAAATTGAATTCGAACATGTCCCTAATTTTTTCATTAAATGATCAAACATTGGACATGTTAAGGACAATTTTCATCAGTGAATGCAATGTTTTATTTGTAAAATACATGGACATCTTATGGAAAAGTGAAAGTTTAAAGTGCCAATTGTTGGTGACCCTTATAAGGCTGTGAAGATGTGTAATTCTGAAATTTTGAAGGGAGTCTCCCCTCCCTCTAAATTGTCATTAATGCCTAATAATGTTGTATCACTGATTGGAGGACCTCCATCCTTTGCTGATATGGTGGCTGGGAATAGACCTGATGGTAACCATGGTGATGTGTCCGACAGTGGGGGTGAGCTGTATGCAAATCCCTTGCTACCTGTTACTCATATGGATCAATGGGGGAACAGTTCTAAATGGGGTGATGTTGATAGTCATGATGGTGAATATGATGATTTGGTGATGCTACATGAAGAAAAACACCTTTTAAAACAAAATTTGGATCATGCCCAAGTTAATTGGGGATCTATCTTTGAGGTTGGGAAACATTCTTTGGGGCCTTCATAGGCTATTTTTGCTGGTTCTAATAAGGATGTCCCCTATCCGGTGCATGTTATTTATCCTACAAATGATTATGGATTTGATTCTGCTACACATGATTCTGCACGTGCTCCTGGACTTGCTTCTCAGGAGTATGTTTTTTCTGGAAATGATCAGATCTCTATTCAAGCAGTTTTGGGGCGTTCTTACATCTCTGGAGCTTGGGTAAATGTCCCTGTTTCATGGGATGATTCTTAGAAGCAGGCTACTGCTTCTCCTTTCTCTACTACTATTAATGGAAAACCTATAAAGGCTGTTGTCACAGGTGTTAATGATCCTGGTGTGGTGGTCCCTTCTGTTTATGAATCCACAATGGTTTCCATTGATAAGGTTGTTACCTCCCATGAGTAGGTGTTGCCTGCTACTTCTCCTTGCTCTACTACAACCTCTAAAGGCTGTTGTCACATGTGTTAATGATCCTAGTGTATTGGTACCTTCTGTTTATAACTCCACAATGGTTTCCATTGATAAGGCTGTAACCTCCCATGAGTAGGTGTTTCCTGTACAGGTAGATGACATTAATACTGCAATTCCCATGAAAATGCATGCAGTTTCACCCAAGAATAATTCTGTTACACACATCTTTTTTACTATTCTGGTGTAAAGACCCGTAAAATTCAAGGGAAATTTTTTCTTAATTTTCTTTGGAATTTTACAAGAGCGCGGTTTCTGACAGTGCCTGATTCCGAGGCCCGGTGTGCCCAGAATCAATTTCCGAAGTTTGGCTCGGTTACGTTCAGTGAACGAAGGAGCGGGAATTTCTAACTTTTGAACCGGTGCCCGGAATCAAATTCCGAGGGCACTGATGGAACCGTAGCGCCGGTTTTTGCTTAGGAATGCCTTTCCTGGAGTTGCGTTTGCTTGGGAGCAGTTGTTTAATAAGGTTGTGGTTTAAGTGTAAAGAAAAATAAAATTTGTGTTACAAATTTTATTTATCTTCTTAAGTGGTTATATCCTAAGTGTGGAAGTTGGGGTGGAATCACAAGTTCCTAACTAACCAAGTGAGGATTAAGGTGAGGTGGGGCCCACACGAGCCCCAACCCTTCACCTTCCCCTTAACTCTCTTCTACCCCCTTAAACTCCCTTGCACTTAATGTGCCAAAACCCCTCAAATTCCTAACTCATTAAACTCCTTAACTCCCTTGAACCCCCCCAATTAAATGTGACTCTTCACTTCCACCTTCATTAATTTTGGAGCCTCTCCACCCATTAATGAAGGATGTAACTTAATGAATTTGAATTATTTTGAATTCATTAAGCTAACACTATAATAAGGTGTGTTGTTTTATTGTTTGGGGTTGGCTAAATCTTTGTGATAGAGTCATGGAAGGATTGAAGAGAATTCCACCCTCGACGAAGAACACGAAGGACATCTCCAAACATGGAACAACGTCTTCTCGACGAAGAATGCATTTTCCAAAGAAGAACGTGAAGTTTCCAACTTCGATCCCTTCTTGGATGCCTCCTTCCCACTCCTTCCGGAATAAAGAAGGGAGCGCCTTTCACGAAGAACGCCGACGTCGTCAACGGCTTCTCTTTTCCGATGTCGACGAATCGCCGCCGCCTTTCCGCGACTTCGTTAACACATAACGAAAAGCGAGGTAGGGGTTTGTTGTTGCTTTATTTAATTATTTTCCGTTCTTGGTTCTAGCATGACAAACTTGAGGATGAACGTTTAAGTGTTATCATCTAACGAGAGGGGGACCGGACCGCACAAACACGGCCGAACCCCCCTCCTTTGTTCTTGAATGTTTCTTGCAGATGAAACGAGATAGCGTGGTGCCGTCGCACCACACGGGAATCACACGGAAATTATTGCACGGCGCCCTCGCGCCGCGCCGTGGAAAGAATTATCATGAACGCGACGCCGTCGCGCTGCGTCGAAGGAAACCGAAGATGCCGCGGCAGGAGCGGGGCCGCGGCGGAGGGGCGCGGTGCCGTCGCACCGCGCCGGATGACGAAGGCCGCGGCCGGTTCCGGGCCGCGGCGGATCGTGATGACCGGCGGCCAGCCGGGCCGCCGGTGCCGGAAGACGGAAGAGGACCGGCCCTTGCTGGTCCTGTTGACAAGAAGTCGGTCGGCCAGGTCGGGCCGGCCGGGTTGGTGGAAACCGGGGGAATTTAATTCCCCCGGGCAGTTATTTGGCCCCCCATTATGAGGGGGGCCGATTTCACAAAGGGGGGGCAGACGACCCCCCGTTTCCAGCAAGCTCGGCCTTCGGCCAAGCTGGCAGCACGCCCAGCGCGCTGCCTTGCGCCGAACCGGCGCGCTTGGCCGGTTCGCCGCGCCGGGCCAAGCCGGGCCGAGCCGCGCCGCGCTGGGCCGGGCCGGGCTGTGCCGGGCCGTGTCGACCCCGTCCGGGGCGGGTCGACCCGGTTCGGGCCATCCGGGGGGTCTCGGGCCGGGACGGCCCGGGCCCAAAACCCCCATTACCGAGCGGTTTGGTCAAATGCCCGTATCTTTGGCTACGGGCCTCCAAACGACTCGCCGTCAGCGGCAACGCGATCCTTGGATCGAGACGGTCGTTTCGGTATACTATACTCAAGGTGCACCTTCCTTTTCGGGAGCCTACGTGGTTAAAACTCCGTAGTTAAGCGTGCTTGGCCTAGAGTAGTGATCAGGATGGGTGACCTCCTGGGAAGTTTCCCAGGGTGGGTGTGAGACGGAAAGGCCAATAAATAACAGACCAGGCGTCCGATTGACGCACCGTCTGTTTCGTTGAATTCCTCTAAGTGAGATGGATCTTTTGGCTTACTCAACTCGAGGTTTGTATGCCGACGGAGTGCGGTCGGTTTGGATCGCACCGAAATCCAACCGGGCCCCTGGAACGAAAAAGCCAATAATTCTCAGACCGGGCGTCCGATTGACGCGCAGTCTGTTGCGTTGAGTTCCTGTTGACGATACGGAACTTTTGGATACATCAACTCTAGACTTTGTGACTGTTGATGTATCAGCCTCTCGGCTCGTGGAGCGGACCCTCCGAACGAGCTTGCTGTGTGCGGGAACCCTAGTGCTGGCTGCGACTGTTACTGTGACTACTACTGCTACTGCTACTGCTACTGTGACTGCGACGACGACAGTACAGAGATCCTGTGTGGATTCGACGACGACGACTACAGCACTCAGCGATCCTACGTGGATTAGTGCTACAGGTCATGTGTGGGCCCGATCCTATGTGGGTCCGATCCTGTGTGGGTCTTTGCGCTCAGCGGTCCTGTGTGAACCAGCGCCTACAGGTCCTATGTGGGCCCGATCCTGTGTGGGTCTTTTGCGGGGGTTAGTTACCTATCAATCCTTCGTGGGTCCGACGACTTAGATGGATCAGAGATCATCTTTATCGTCTTTCGAGAAGTATACCTGTGTGAGCTGAATCCAGTTGCTTTCCTGTGTGGATTGTGTTGTGTTATCCTGTGTGGATTTTGTTTTGCTTTCCTGTGTGGAATACGTTTACTTTCCTGTGTGGACTAAGTTGTACTTGGGCTCGGAGGATGGAGCGTGTTGGAATTGATGACTTAGGTATATGTATGGGCATATACCTAAGCAGTGTCGGTTGTTACTTCGTGATTGTACCTTTCTTTGTGATTTATCCTTTGTGGATTTTGAGAGACATTCAGGGGTCTCGGGGTCCCTACTGAGTAGCTTATACTCACCCCTGCACGGGCTATGCCCGCACTACGTTGTGTTGGTTGCAGACGACGGACAGCGTTGATCTTGGCTGAGGCTTGCAGAGCAGGACGGTACCTGGAGGTGGACCACTAGGCGGGACGTGTTCGGAGCGGACGACGGGACCCGTGGAGCAGTGGAGCTATCTGTACCCACCCTTCAGGTGGGATTTCCAGTGGACAACTCGGTGTAGCGGCTTTTACCTTTCAGTTGCTGTTTTCCCTTTCGAGTTGTACTTTACTTTCAGTTTGGGTTTGTATACTGGCCCATTTACTTTTCCGCACTTTCAGTTGTACTCTGCTTTTGCTTAGTGTTTACTTTCCGCTTGCTTACTCTGTGGTGTTTGTTTACTTTACAAAGGCAATGCCTTCCCTTTTTACCGGGATTTACGGCTTGGTGCTAGTTGCCAGCCCCTGGCCTATGGAAGGCGGGCTTGGGGTAGTCACAGCACGGACCCCGAGGGCGGGTCGTGACAAATTGGTATCAGAGGAGTTCGGTTCTACCGCGAACTCTGATCTTTTCTATGTGAAGCAATAATGTTTAGCGTATTGAGTGTGGTTATCAGTCCAGGGAGTCCAGTGTTGGTGCGGCGACCGACGTATCCGTACACCAGGACCCTGACTTCTGATTTCCGACTTAATGCACGAAAACATTGATTGCGTGTGTGTTTCAATGTTTTCTTTGTGATTACTTATATCAGATCACCAGGTATACTGTTTGAACGTGGCGCACCTGTTTCCTATTCAGGATGGCCCCACGACGGCAGCCAGCTAGGGTTCCGAGAGTCGAGTGTGATGACAGCCCACCGAGCGACGAGGCCTCGGTGCAGGGCCCTTTGACAACAGTGGCACCGGCGGTAGCACTACCCGCCGAGCCACCGATACTTCCAGCACTAGCCGCTGACGATGCACGTCGCCTCAGCGCACTGCATGAGTTTCAGCGCCAGCGACCACCCAGGTTTCACGGGGAGACGGATCCCCAGGCAGTAGAGGACTGGCTGGAGGCAGTGGTATGTGTGTTTAGGCTAGTGAGGACACCAGCAGACCTCATGGTGATCCTCGCTGCGAGCCTACTACACGCAGCAGCAGGACGATGGTGGAGCTTGATGCTCCAGGTGCACGATGAGGCATCTCTACTTTGGACAGACTTTGAGAGCATCTTCTGCTCGGAGTTCATCCCAGCCACCCTTCGTGCGGTGCATATCCAGGAGCTTCTTCAGCTGTTGCAGGGCAGCATGACGATCGCTCAGTACTCGGCGAGATTTACTGATCTCTCGCGCTACATGACCGACATGGTACGGGACCCATTCTTTCGGGCCCGGACCTTCGAGCAGGGTTTGAGACATGAGATCAGGGCATCGCTTATCTCCCTCAGCATACCGACTCAGATAGGAGTACTGGAGCGGGCCCTTCTGATCGAGAGCTTCCTTGCTGAGTCTACACCAGCGCAGCGACCCACCGCAGGGCGACACGTGGCAGAGTCATCTGCAGAAGGCAGTCGACGGATGACTCAGGGGTCCAGACAGACCAGACCTTCAGGCAGATGACCTCAGGACACTAGCTCAGCAGTGCGGGGCACACATCACGGAGCCAGTATTTCGAGTGGAAGACAGTGCTATGCATGCGGCGGGCAAGGCCACATGGCTCGTGACTGCCCGACCCGCCATGCAGAGAAGCAGCAGACGGTTGAGGAACCACCTAGGCAGAGGCAGAGGTTCGACCGTGGCAGTCCGCAGGGAGCAGGAGGACGAGGCAGAGGAGCTGGCCGAGCAGTAGGTGGTGGGAGACGCTTTGAGGCTCTACCACCACCACCACCAGGAGGTCCACCCCGACCTCAGGGGAGAGCACAGCTTCAGGCAGCTGAAGCTTACGATCATGGAGCTCCGGAAGCGGGTGGACTAGTGCGGGAATAACTCCAGGCATAGAGGCCTTTTCCCATAATGCCTCTAGCTTCGTAGTTTGTGTTGCCTTGTGTCCTTGTACTTTAATTTGAAGTAATAAAAGACACTTGCCTTGGTGACTTTTGTTTTCTTGTCTTTGTTTGTCTTTACTAAGAGGTTCCAGTTAAAAAATGTTGACTTGACCCTCATTTGCGAGATTCTTACTGGAGGAAACCCAGTGACCACACACTGATGCCGACAGTGTGACTCAACCCTTGGAGGTGAGAGTAACGGTTGGATATCTTGGTAGCAGCGTCGAGGCCTTACAACGTCATCCATGCCATGAATTAACTAATCATGACGGGATTGACTGTATTAGGCAAGGAACGTGGTTCATCCAGGGGATGAGACCATATTTCACTTTTCGGCAAAGGAGAAATCTTTGCACCTAGCCTCTTTGCAGATATCCTTCGTGGATAGAGATGGACCAGCCTTCCTCCAGTCTCTCACAGTCACGCCTCCTCTACTACAGTAGGCCAGAGAGGCACAACGTGAGGACGCTGACTGTGAGACACGACGTGCACAAATATCCTCGGGACAGACATCTGATGATTTCTCCCTTGGAGTAGAGCACGACATCCTTTTCAGAGGACGTACCATGGTACCAGTCGCTTTGCGAGAGGAGGTGCTGAGAGAGTTTCACACTTCTCCTTTGGCGGTACATCCTGGAGTGGTGAAGATGTACCCGGATCTCAGACGACAGCACTGGTGTCCGGGCATGAAGAAGGTTGTAGCAGAGTTCGTTTCTCAATGCCTCACCTTCCAACAGGTGAAGGCAGAGAATCAGGTACCAGCAAGCTTGGTACAGCCCTTGGAGGTTCCGGAGTGGAAGTGGGACGGCATATCTATGGACTTCGTGACTGGACTTCCACGCACTTCCAAAGGTCACGACTCCATCTGGGTGATTGTTGACCGACTCACCAAGTCGGAACACTTCTTACCCATTAGAGAGCAGGGCTCAGTGGAGAGCTTAGGACGTCTCTACGTTCAGGAGATTGTGTGGCTCCACGGCGTGCCATCATCTATCGTCTCCGATCGAGATGCTCGCTTCACTTTCCGGCTTTGGAAGGGGTTACAGGAGGCGTTCGGGACGCAGCTACATCTGAGCACAACCTTTCACCCTCAGACAGATGGTCAGACGGAGAGGACCATTCAGACTCTCGAGGACATGCTCCGCGCATGTGTCCTCGACTTTGGTCGTAGCTGGGAGGACCACCTACCCTTGGTGGAGTTTGCGTACAACAACAGCTACCACTCCACCATCGGGATGGCACCATACGAGGCATTGTACGACCGACCTTGTAGATCTCCTTTGTGCTGGACAGACCCTGGGGAGTCAGCACTTGTGGGACCGGAGATGGTCCAGGCCACGACAGAGAAGGTCCAGGTCATCCAGGAGCAGATGAGGACAGCTCAGAGCCGGCAGAAGTCATACGCTGACAGGAGGCGGAGGCCACTGGAGTTCGAGGATGGTGACCACGTCTTCTTGCGGGTCTCACCTCGACGTGGTATTCGGAGATTTGGCCGAGGCGGCAAGTTATCTCCGTGCTTCATCGGACCCTTCCAGGTCCTCAGCAGGATTGGTGAGGTGGCTTATCGCCTGGCTCTACCACCTCAGTTGCACCGGGTGCACGACGTCTTCCACGTGTCTCAGCTGAGGAGATACGTGCACGACCCGACGCACATCATTGACCATGGGGAGCTTGACGTTGACGATGGGGCGACTTTTATGGAGGTCCCGGTGGAGGTAGAGGATCGACAGGAGCGGGTCCTATGTGGGCGATCGATTCCTCTTGTGCGCATCAGATGGCAGCACGGGAACCTCCAGGAGAGCACATGGGAGCGAGAGGCTCAGATGCGTGCTCAGTACCCTCATTTGTTTCCCTAGTTTTTGATGTATCTTTACGGGGACGTAAAGCCCTGAGGTGGGAGTAATGTAAAGACCCGTAAAATTCAAGGGAAATTTTTTCTTAATTTTTTTTGGAATTTTACAAGAGCGCGGTTTCTGACAGCGCCTGATTCCGAGGCCCGGTGTGCCCAGAATCAATTTCCGAAGTTTGGCTCGGGTACGTTCAGTGAACGAACGAGCGGGAATTTCTAACTTTTGAACCGGTGCCCGAAATCAAATTCCGAGGGCACCGATGGAACCGTAGCGCCGGTTTTTGCTTAGGAATGCCTTTCCTGGAGTTGCGTTTGCTTGGGAGCAGTTGTTTAATAAGGTTGTGGTTTAAGTGTAAAGAAAAATAAAATTTGTGTTACAAATTTTATTTATCTTCTTAAGTGGTTATATCCTAAGTGTGGAAGTTGGGGTGGAATCACAAGTTCCTAACTAACCAAGTGAGGATTAATGTGAGGTGGGGCCCACATGAGCCCCAACCCTTCACCTTCCCCTTAACTCTCTTCTACCCCCCTTAAACTCCCTTGCACTTAATGTGCCAAAACCCCTCAAATTCCTAAATCCTTAAACTCCTTAACTCCCTTGAACCCCCCCAATTAAATGTGACTCTTCACTTCCACCTTCATTAATTTTGGAGCCTCTCCACCCATTAATGAAGGATGTAACTTAATGAATTTGAATTATTTTGAATTCATTAAGCTAACACTATAATAAGGTGTGTTGTTTTATTGTTTGGGGTTGGCTAAATCTTTTTGATAGAGTCATGGAAGGATTGAAGAGAATTCCACCCTCGACGAAGAACACGAAGGACATCTCCAAACATGGAACAACGTCTTCTCGACGAAGAATGCCCTTTCCAAAGAAGAACGTGAAGTTTCCAACTTCGATCCCTTCTTGGATGCCTCCTTCCCACTCCTTCCGGAATAAAGAAGGGAGCGCCTTTCACGAAGAACGCCGACGTCGTCAACGGCTTCTCTTTTCCGATGTCGACGAATCGCCGCCGCCTTTCCGCGACTTCGTCAACACATAACGAAAAGCGAGGTAGGGGTTTGTTGTTGCTTTATTTAATTATTTTCCGTTCTTGGTTCTAGCATGACAAACTTGAGGATGAACGTTTAAGTGTTATCGTCTAACGAGAGGGGTACCGGACCGCACAAACACGGCCGAACCCCCCTCCTTTGTTCTTGAATGTTTCTTGCGGATGAAACGAGATAGCATGGTGCCGTCGCACCACGCGGGAATCACACGGAAATTATTGCGCGGCGCCGTCGCGCCGCGCCGTGGAAAGAATTATCATGAACGCGACGCCGTCGCGCCGCGTCGAAGGAAACCGAAGACGCCGCGGCCGGAGCGGGGCCACGGCGGAGGGGCGCGGTGCCGTCGCACCGCGCCGGATGACGAAGGTCGCGGCCGGTTCCGGGCCGCGGCGGATCGTGATGACCGGCGGCCAGCCGGGCCGCCGGTGCCGGAAGACGGAAGAGGACCGACCCTTGCTGGTCCTGTTGACAAGAAGTCGGTCGGCCAGGTCGGGCCGGCCGGGTTGGTGGAAACCGGGGGAATTTAATTCCCCCGGGCAGTTATTTGGCCCCCCATTATGAGGGGGGCCGGTTTCACAAAGGGGGGGCAGGAGACCCCCCATTTCCAGCAAGCTCGGCCTTCGGCCAAGCTGGCAGCGTGCCCAGCGCGCTGCCTTGCGCCGAACCGGCGCGCCTGGCCGGTTCGCCGCGCCGGGCCACGCCGCGCCGCGCCGCGCCGCGCCGGGCCGGGCCGGGCTGTGCCGGGCCGTGTCGACCCCGTTCGGGGCGGGTTGACCCAGTTCGGGCCATCCGGGGGGTCTCGGGCCGGGACGGCCCGGGCCCGAAACCCCCATTACCGAGCGGTTTGGTCAAATGCCCGTATCTTGGGCTACGGGCCTCCAAACGACTCGCCGTCAGCGGCAACGCAATCCTTGGATCGAGACGGTCGTTTCGGTATACTATACTCAAGGTGCACCTTCCTTTTCGGGAGCCTACGTGGTTAAAACTCCGTAGTTAAGCGTGCTTGGCCTAGAGTAGTGATCAGGATGGGTGACCTCCTGGGAAGTTTCCCAGGGTGGGTGTGAGACGGAAAGGCCAATAAATAACAGACCAGGCGTCTGATTGACGCACCGTCTGTTTCGTTGAATTACTCTAAGTGAGATGGATCTTTTGGCTTACTCCACTCGAGGTTTGGATGCCGACGGAGTGCGGCCGGGTTGGATCGCACCGAAATCTAACCGGGCCCCTGGAACGAAAAAGCCAATAATTCTCAGACCGGGCGTCCGATTGACGCGCCGTCTATTGCGTTGAGTTCCTGTTGACGATACGAAACTTTTGGATACATCAACTCTAGACTTTGTGACAGTTGATGTATCAGCCTCTCGGCTCGTGGAGCGGACCCTCCGAACGAGCTTGCTGTGTGCGGGAACCCTAGTGCTGGCTGCGACTGTTACTGTGACTACTACTGCTACTGCTACTGCTACTGTGACTGCGACGACGACAGTACAGAGATCCTGTGTGGATTCGACGACGACGACTACAGCACTTAGCGATCCTACGTGGATCAGTGCTACAGGTCCTGTGTGGGCCCGATCCTGTGAGGGTCCGATCCTGTGTGGGTCTTTGCGCTCAGCGGTCCTGTGTGAACCAGCGCCTACAGGTCCTATGTGGGCCCGATCCTGTGTGGGTCTTTTGCGGGGGTTAGTTACCTATCGATCCTTCGTGGGTCCGACGACTTAGATGGATCAGAGATCATCTTTATCATCTTTCGAGAAGTATACCTGTGTGAGTTGAATCCAGTTGCTTTTTCTGTGTGGATTGTGTTGTGCTATCCTGTGTGGATTTCGTTTTGCTTTCCTGTGTGGAATATGTTTACTTTCCTGTGTGGACTGAGTTGTACTTGGGCTCGGAGGATGGAGCGTGTTGGAATTGATGACTTAGGTATATGTATGGGCATATACCTAAGCAGTGTCGGTTGTTACTTCTTGATTGTACCTTTCTTTGTGATTTATCCTTTGTGGATTTTGAGAGACATTCAGGGGTCTCGGGGTCCCTACTGAGTAGCTTATACTCACCCCTGCACGGGCTATGCCCGCACTACGTTGTGTTGGTTGCAGACGACGGATAGCGTTGATCTTGGCTGAGGCTTGCAGAGCAGGATGGTACCTGGAGGTGGACCACTAGGCGGGACGTGTTCGGAGCGGACGACGGGACCCGTGGAGCAGTGGAGCTATCTGTACCCACCCTTCAGGTGGGATTTCCAGTGGACAGCTCGGTGTAGCAGCTTTTACCTTTCAGTTGCTGTTTTCCCTTTCGAGTTGTACTTTACTTTCAGTTTGGGTTTGTATACTGGCCCATTTACTTTTCCGCACTTTCAGTTGTACTCTGCTTTTGCTTAGTGTTTACTTTCCGCTTGCTTACTCTGTGGTGTTTGTTTACTTTACAAAGGCAATGCCTTCCCTTTTTACTGGGATTTACGGCTTGGTGCTAGTCGCCAGCCCCCGGCCTATGGAAGGCGGGCTTGGGGTAGTCACGGCACGGACCCCGAGGCCGGGTCGTGACAAATTGGTATCAGAGGAGTTCGGTTCTACCGCGAACTCTGATCTTTTCTATGTGAAGCAATAATGTTTAGCGTATTGAGTGTGGTTATCAGTCCAGGGAGTCCAGTGTTGGTGCGGCGGCCGACGTATCCGTACACCAGGACCCTGACTTCTGATTTCCGACTTAATGCACGAAAACATTGATTGCGTGTGTGTTTCAATGTTTTCTTTGTGATTACTTATATCATCTCACCAGGTATACTGTTTGACCATGGCGCACCTGTTTCCTATTCAGGATGGCCCCACGACGGCAGCCAGCTAGGGTTCCGAGAGTCGAGTGTGATGACAGCCCACCGAGCGATGAGGCCTCGGTGCAGGGCCCTTTGACAGTAGTGGCACCGGTGGTAGCACTACCCGCCGAGCCACCGATACTTCCAGCACCAGCCGCTGACGATGCACGTCGCCTCAGCGCACTGCATGAGTTTCAGCGCCAGCGACCACCCAGGTTTTGCGGGGAGACGGATCCCCAGGCAGTAGAGGACTGGCTGGAGGCAGTGGTACGTGTGTTTAGGCTAGTGAGGACACCAGCAGACCTCATGGTGATCCTCGCTGCGAGCCTACTACACGCAGCAGCAGGACGATGGTGGAGCTTGATGCTCCAGGTGCACGATGAGGCATCTCTACTTTGGACAGACTTTGAGAGCATCTTCCGCTCGGAGTTCGTCCCAGCCACCCTTCGTGCGGTGCGTATCCAGGAGCTTCTTCAGCTGCCGCAGGGCAGCATGACGATCGCTCAGTACTCGGTGAGATTTACCGATCTCTCTCGCTACTTGAACGACATGGTACGGGACCCATTCTTTCGGGCCCGGACCTTCGAGCAGGGTTTGAGACAAGAGATCATGGCATCTCTTATCTCCCTCAGCATACCGACTCAGATAGGAGTACTGGAGCGGGCCCTTCTGATCGAGAGCTTCCTTGCTGAGTCTACACCAGCGCAGTGACCCACCGCAGGGTGACACATGGCAGAGTCATCTGCAACAGGCAATCGACGGATGACTCAGGGGTCCAGACAGACCAGACTTTCAGGCAGACGTCCTCAGGACACTAGCTCAGCAGTGCGGGGCACACAGCGCGGAGCCAGTATTTCGAGTGGAAGACAGTGCTATGCATGCGGCGGGCAAGGCCACATGGCTCGTGACTGCCCGACCCGCCATGCAGAGAAGCAGCAGACGGTTGAGGAACCACCTAGGCAGAGGCAGAGGTTCGACCGTGGCAGTCCGCAGGGAGCAGGAGGACGAGGCAGAGGAGCTGGCCGAGCAGTATGTGGTGGGCGATGCTTTGAGGCTCTACCACCACCACCACCAGGAGGTCCACCCCGACCTCAGGGGAGAGCACAGCTTCAGGCAGCTGAAGCTTACGATCATGGAGCTCCGGAAGCGGGTGGACTAGTGCGGGAATAGCTCCAGGCATAGAGGCCTTTTCCCATAATGCCTCTAGCTTCGTAGTTTGTGTTGCCTTGTGTCCTTGTACTTTAAGTTGAAATAATAAAAGACACTTGCCTTGGTGACTTTTGTTTTCTTGTCTTTGTTGGTCTTTACTAAGAGGTGCCGGTTAAAAACTGTTGACTTGACCCTCATTTGCGAGATTCTTACTGGAGGAAACCCAGTGACCACACACTGATGCCGACAGTGTGACTCAACCCTTGGAGGTGAGAGTAACGGTTGGATCTCTTGGTAGCAGCGTCGAGGCCTTACGACGTCATCCATGCCATGAATTAACTAATCATGATGGGATTGACTGTATTAGGCAAGGAACGTGGTTCATCCAGGGGATGAGACCGTATTTCACTTTTCGGCAAAGGATAAATCTTTGCAGCTAGCCTCTTTGCAGATATCCTTCGTGGATAGAGATGGACCAGCCTTCCTCCAGTCTCCCACAATCACGCCTCCTCTACTACAGCAGGCCAGAGAGGCACAGCGTGAGGACGCTGACTGTGAGACACGACGTGCACAGATATCCTCGGGACAGACATCTGATGGTTTATCCCTTGGAGCAGAGCATGACATCCTTTTCAGAGGACATACCATGGTACCAGTCGCTTTGCAAGAGGAGGTGCTGAGAGAGTTTCACACTTCTCCTTTGGCGGTACATCCTGGAGTGGTGAAGATGTACCCGGATCTCAGACGACAGCACTGGTGTCCGGGCATGAAGAAGGTTGTATCAGAGTTCGTTTCTCGATGCCTCACCTGCCAACAGGTGAAGGCAGAGCATCAGGTACCAGCAGGCTTGGTACAGCCCTTGGAGGTTCCGGAGTGGAAGTGGGATGGCATATCTATGGACTTCGTGACTGGACTTCCACGCACTTCCAGAGGTCACGACTCCATCTGGGGGATTGTTGACCGACTCACCAAGTCAGCACACTTCTTACCCATTAGAGAGCAGGGCTCAGTGGAGAGCTTAGGACGTCTCTACGTTCAGGAGATTGTGTGGCTCCACGGCGTGCCATCATCTATCGTCTCCGATCGAGATGCTCGCTTCAATTTCCGGCTTTGGAAGGGGTTACAGGAGGCGTTCGGGAGGCAGCTACATCTGAGCACAGCCATTCACCCTCAGACGGATGGTCAGACAGAGAGGACCATTCAGACTCTCGAGGACATGCTCCGCGCATGTGTCCTCGACTTTGGTCGTAGCTGGGAGGACCACCTACCCTTGGTGGAGTTTGCGTACAACAACAGCTACCACTCCACCATCGGGATGGCACCGTATGAGGCATTGTACGGCCGACCTTGTAGATCTCCTTTGTGCTGGACAGACCCTGGGGAGTCAGCACTTGTGGGACCGGAGATGGTCCAGGCCACGACAGAGAAGGTCCAGGTCATCCAGGAGCGGATGAGGACAGCTCAGAGCCGGCAGAAGTCATACGCTAACAGGAGGCGGAGGCCACTGGAGTTTGAGGATGGTGACCACGTCTTCTTGCGGGTCTCACCTCGACGTGGTATTCGAAGATTTGGCCGAGGCGGCAAGTTATCTCCGCGCTTCATCGGACCCTTCCAGGTCCTCAGCAGGATTGGTGAGGCGGCTTATCGCCTGGCTCTACCACCTCAGTTGCACCGGGTGCACGACGTCTTCCACGTGTCTTAGCTGAGGAGATACGTGCACGACCCGACGCACATCATTGACCATGGGGAGCTTGACGTTGACGATGGGGCGACTTTTACGGAGGTCCCGGTGGAGGTAGAGGATCGACAGGAGCGGGTCCTATGTGGGCGATCGATTCCTCTTGTGCGCATTAGATGGCAGCACGGGAACCTCCAGGAGAGCACATGGGAGCGGGAGGCTCAGATGCGTGCTCAGTACCCTCATTTGTTTCCCTAGTTTTTGATGTATCTTTACGGGGACGTAAAGCCCTGAGGTGGGAGTAATGTAAAGACCCGAAAAATTCAAGGGAAATTTTTTGTTAATTTTCTTTGGAATTTTACAAGAGCGCGGTTTCTGACAGCGCCTGATTCCGAGGCCCGGTGTTCCCAGAATCAATTTCCGAAGTTTGGCTCGGGTACGTTCAGTGAACGAACGAGCAGGAATTTCTAACTTTTGAACCGGTGCCCGGAATCAAATTCCGAGGGCACCGATGGAACCGTAGCGCCGGTTTTTTCGTAGGAATGCCTTTCCTGGAGTTGCGTTTGCTTGGGAGCAGTTGTTTAATAAGGTTGTGGTTTAAGTGTAAAGAAAAATAAAATTTATGTTACAAATTTTATTTATCTTCTTAAGTGGTTATATCCTAAGTGTGGAAGTTGGGGTGGAATCACAAGTTCCTAACTAACCAAGTGAGGATTAAGGTGAGGTGGGGCCCACACGATCCCCAACCCTTCACCTTCCCCTTAACTCTCTTCTACCCCCCTTAAACTCCCTTTCACTTAATGTGACAAAACCCCTCAAATTCCTAACTCCTTAAACTCCTTAACTCCCTTGAACCCCCCCAATTAAATGTGACTCTTCACTTCCACCTTCATTAATTTTGGAGCCTCTCCACCCATTAATGAAGGATGTAACTTAATGAATTTGAATTATTTTGAATTCATTAAGCTAACACTATAATAAGGTGTGTTGTTTTATTGTTTGGGGTTGGCTAAATCTTTGTGATAGAGTCATGGAAGGATTGAAGAGAATTCCTCCCTCGACGAAGAACACGAAGGACATCTCCAAACATGGAACAACGTCTTCTCGACGAAGAATGCCTTTTCCAAAGAAGAACGTGAAGTTTCCAACTTCGATCCCTTCTTGGATGCCTCCTTCCCACTCCTTCCAGAATAAATAAGGGAGCGCCTTTCACGAAGAACGCCAACGTCATCAACGGCTTCTCTTTTCCGATGTCGACGAATCGCCGCCGCCTTTCCGCGACTTCGTCAACACATAACGAAAAGCGAGGTAGGGGTTTGTTGTTTCTTTATTTAATTATTTTCCGTTCTTGGTTCTAGCATGACAAACTTGAGGATGAACGTTTAAGTGTTATCGTCTAACGAGAGGGGGACCAGACCGCACAAACACGGCCGAACCCCCCTCCTTTGTTCTTGAATGTTTCTTGCGGATGAAACGAGATAGCGTGGTGCCGTCGCACCACGCTGGAATCACACGGAAATTATTGCGCGGCGCCATCGCGCCGCGCCGTGGAAAGAATTATCATGAACGCGACGCCATCGCGCCGCGTCGAAGGAAACCGAAGACGCCGCGGCCGGAGCGGGGCCGCGGCGGAGGGGCGCGGTGCCGTCGCACCGCGCCGGATGACGAAGGCCGCGGCCGGTTCCGGGCCGCGGCGGATCGTGATGACCGACGGCCAGCCGGGCCGCCGGTGCCGGAAGACGGAAGAGGACCGGCCCTTGCTGGTCCTGTTGACAAGAAGTCGGTCGGCCAGGTCGGGCCGGCCGGGTTGGTGGAAACCGGGGGAATTTAATTCCCCTGGGCAGTTATTTGGCCCCCCATTATGAGGGGGGCCGGTTTCACAAAGGGGGGGCAGGCGACCCCCCGTTTCCAGCAAGCTCGGCCTTCAGCCAAGCTGGAAGCGCGCCCAGCGCGCTGCCTTGCGCCGAACCGGCGCGCCTAACCGGTTCGCCGCGCCGGGCCACGCCGGGCCGGGCCGCGCCGCTCCGGGCTGGGCCGGGCTGTGCTGGGCCGTGTCGACCCCGTCCGGGGTTGGTCGACCCGGTTCGGGCCATCCGGGGGGTCTCGGGCCGGGACGACCCGGGCCCGAAACCCCCATTACCGAGCGGTTTGGTCAAATGCCCGTATCTTGGGCTACGGGCCTGCAAACGACTCGCCGTCAGCGGCAACGCGATCCTTGGATCGAGACGGTCGTTTCGGTATACTATACTCAAGGTGCACCTTCCTTTTCGGGAGCCTACGTGGTTAAAACTCCGTAGTTAAGCGTGCTTGGCCTAGAGTAGTGATCAGGATGAGTGACCTCCTGGGAAGTTTCCCAGGGTGGGTGTGAGACGGAAAGGCCAATAAATAACAGACCAGGCGTCCGATTGACGCACCGTCTGTTTCGTTGAATTCCTCTAAGTCAGATGGATCTTTTGGATTACTCCACTCGAGGTTTGGATGCCGACGGAGTGCGGTCGGGTTGGATCGCACCGAAATCCAACCGGGCCCCTGGAACGAAAAAGCCAATAATTCTCAGACCGGCCGTCCGATTGACGCGCCGTCTGTTGCGTTGAGTTCCTGTTGACGATACAGAACTTTTGGATACATCAACTCTAGACTTTGTGACAGTTGATGTATCAGCCTCTCGGCTCGTGGAGCGGACCCTCCGAACGAGCTTGCTGTGTGCGGGAACCCTAGTGCTGGATGCGACTGTTACTGTGACTACTACTGCTACTGCTACTGCTACTGTGACTGCGACGACGACAGTACAGAGATCCTGTGTGGATTCGACGACGACGACTACAGCACTCAGCGATCCTACGTGGATCAGTGCTACAGGTCCTGTGTGGGCCCGATCCTGTGTGGGTCCGATCCTGTGTGGGTCTTTGCGCTCAGCGGTCCTGTGTGAACCAGCGCCTATAGGTCCTATGTGGGCCCGATCCCGTGTGGGTCTTTTGCGGGGGTTAGTTACCTATCAATCCTTCGTGGGTCCGACGACTTAGATGGATCAGAGATCATCATTATCGTCTTTCGAGAAGTATACCTGTGTGAGCTGAATCCAGTTGCTTTCCTGTGTGGATTGTGTTGTGCTATCCTGTGTGGATTTCGTTTTGATTTCCTGTGTGTAATACGTTTACTTTCCTGTGTGGACTGAGTTGTACTTGGGCTCGGAGGATGGAGCATGTTGGAATTGATGACTTAGGTATATGTATGGGCATATACCTAAGCAGTGTCGGTTGTTACTTCGTGATTGTACCTTTCTTTGTGATTTATCCTTTGTGGATTTTGAGAGACATTCAGGGGTCTCGGGGTCCCTACTGAGTAGCTTATACTCACCCCTGCACGGGCTATGCCCGCACTACGTTGTGTTGGTTGCAGACGACGGACAGCGTTGATCTTGGCTGAGGCTTGCAGAGCAGGACGGTACCTGGAGGTGGACCACTAGGCGGGACGTGTTCGGAGCGGACGACGGGACCCGTGGAGCAGTGGAGCTATCTGTACCCACCCTTCAGGTGGGATTTCCAGTGGACAGCTCAGTGTAGCGGCTTTTACCTTTCAGTTGCTGTTTTCCCTTTCGAGTTGTACTTTACTTTCAGTTTGGGTTTGTATACTGGCCCATTTACTTTTCCGCACTTTCAGTTGTACTCTGCTTTTTCTTAGTGTTTACTTTCCGCTTGCTTACTCTGTGGTGTTTGTTTACTTTACAAAGGCAATGCCTTCCTTTTTTACCGGGATTTACGCCTTGGTGCTAGTCGCCAGCCCCTAGCCTATGGAAGGCGGGCTTGGGGTAGTCACGGCACGGACCCCGAGGGCGGGTCGTGACAGCTGGAGTCTATGCATTCTCCAGAATTCAATGAGTTATACAAGGAGATTCATGAAAGGAAATGTAAAATATATTTATCACTTTCAGCGACTAATGCTTCTGGTTCTCAATAGGTTGAAATACAATCCTCCTATGAGGAATCAGACAAGAGGCCAAATGATGATAGTGGTAAAGGTGATGATGTATATGGTTATACTTCAGTGGATGCCCAACTTGCCGAGCAGATTGATACTGACCCAGTGGAATTTGATGATCATAGGGGTGTTTGGCAGACCCTAAAACAATGGTGAAGGGGAAGACACCCAAAAGGTTGTGGCGATTTTTGTGGACGTGGTGGTAGGAAAAAAGGGCGATCTTATATTCTTTCTTGGTGGTGTTTTATCGCTCTTACCCTGACTCTCCTTTGTGTTTCTAATACTTTCTTTTTATAATAAATTTTGGGGGCCATGTAGTTTATTCATGGTCTGATCCATTTGAGTAAATTGATTTATAAGGGAAACATATATTTTGTTAGCCCTACCTATCAAAAGCTACAAGAGACACTTTTTGGATACCCTAGTCAAATAACCATAACAACACATGTAATGAATCCTTCCACCCATAATCACTTTATAGTGAATCTCGTCAAAGGGACAAATGATATAATTCAAGTGATTATCAAATCATATTTTCTTCTTAGCATAATTTTATATATAAATATATAAATTATTATTTTATTACAAATTTAACAAATTATATGTAGAAATTATTAAATATTGATAATCAATGTTATGAAGTGGTCGTGAAATTCTGGTTGATGCATCTATCAAAGGTACCAAACTAATATTTTCTTTATGAAAATTTCTTTAAAAGGTGATAGACTATTTTGGGACTTGATTTTTTTAACCTCATGAATGAGTTTTGGAGAGGTAAGAATTTATTGAGACTTATAATGATACTCCCATCACTTTGATTCTAGAGGTTACTAATATGAGTCCAGTTAAGAATTTTAGAATGACTAGTCTTTGTAATGTCATTTATAAAGTCTTTTTGAATATTTTAGAAAATAGACTATGGAAAATCATACCATCTATTAGTTTAGTACAATATTTATTTTCTTAATTTTATTTGAGAAATGATGTACTAAAAAGGATAGGGAAATTAATATAGTTTCTTCTAGTGATGAGTGGCATAGGGAAATTCTTTGTGTGAAAGGAATGACACTTGAGAAATTTTTTATTATGTATTGGGTTCATACTTAAAGATTTTATTATATATATTTATAAAGGAAGGAACCAATAGTACTTTATGTGAGAGACATATACATTGTTCTTGGGGTATACAACCAATAGATTTGTTGTGAGCCAAGGATCATTGGGATAATGTAGTGTTTGTATTAAACTAGAACATGAGTGTTTCATGGTTATGAGTGTGGTCACTGACTATGGAACTTATCCGTTGGGACTCTAGTGTTGTGGTGAAGGATAATTAATATAACTGGACAATGGATGCATGGATAAGGGATATCCAATTGTGGAGAGAACAATATCAAATTCTTATAGAAATTATTATTAGTACACCTACCTTTGGAATAATGTGATGGAATCATAAAACATTGATTTATTTGGGATTAATCGTGGTGTTTTCTATGTATCTTTTATAAGGTGTCTCTATTGGGATCTATGTCCATGTGAAAATGACTAAGTGGCCCTTTTAAAACGATTCAAGTGTTTTGAAATGTTTCTTAGAGGGATGTCTCTCATTTTAAATGATTAATATTGTTGGGTCATGAAGTTTTCTTGAATACTTTAAAAAAAGAATTGTGGTTTTGAGAAAGAGTGTTTGGAACTGATTGATTTATTTTAAAAATGTCTTGTTATTTTAAAGAGGAATTTGTGTAAATGGTTGGTTTTTTAATGGGATTTCAAGTGTGATTTTTAAATAGTTCTCAATGGAAATTTGAACTATACTTTTTTTATAATATTTTATGTTTATATTTTTATATAATTATGAGAACCATTACATTATATCAATATTTTTTTATTTATTTTGTTAAATACTAATATCACCGAATCAAATAGGATGGATATGAATAAAGAATGGATGTATTCCAATCATTTGACAAGAGAGTATGAATATGGAGTGAAAGAGTTCATCAAGTTTGAAAAGGATCATGCATATGACCCTTCTCAAATCCTTTGTCCGTGTTAATGTTGTTTTTATTCAAGAAAAGTTAGTCCAGAGGAGTTGGAAGAACACTTGATATGTTATGGAAGAGATCAAAGTTATAAATGTTGGAATAAACATCGGGAAAAACTGAATGTAGCCAGTGGCTGGGATAACAATACGTTTTATGGATCATCAGATATGATTGCAAGTGTGTTCAATAAAAAAGACCGTATCGAGGATGTGATTATATATGTGAATGATGATGAAGATAATATTGAGGAAATGACAAGTATAGTTAAAGATGAAATATGACAACCCTGCTTTTTATTACAACTTAAACATGCTTTATTACATAAAACTTCACTTGATACAACAAAGAAGATCGAGAGGTTTAGTGTATTTGGGGCTTAGGATCATTACATAAAAACTTTAAACTTGAAATACAACATCCTTATTGAAAACTTCCTTTACATGACCACTACATTCCTTCGTACTTAGCATTGCATGGGATAACCTGAGGACATGCATAAGAAAAGGGTGAGCTATAAAGCCCAGTAAGGGAGTACACAATGAATAACATGAGGAGTACAATACATGTTAGGCAATAGTCATATCAATAGATAATAAGAGAGACATGAGCATAAAGGCATGATAAAGCATGATAATCATAACATGGAAATGTGGCAACAACACTTAACATTGAATTAGCATGAGCCAAGGCTCATTGCACATGGAGCATGAGTAAACCCTCATTGCACTTGAAGCACGAGTAAACCCTCATTTCACTTTAATTAGCATGAGTCAACACTCATTGCACATGACGTATCATGATACTATACTTTACCCAATGCATTGGAGCGCTATCAGGGCGCACCCTTCTTAAACATTTTATTTCATGCATAAGTGTGCCACATGGATCATAAAACATGGATTCATAAAACACAATCATTTATTCCACGATAAAGGAATGTGGAATTCATACATGAAACTTTACAATCAATAATTAAATGTGCATAAAGGTGAATACCCTTGATGGAGAAATGGGCATGGTATTCACTACACAATGATATTGGCTTAGAAAATCGGTGTGATTTCGGCAGCGTAACGGCGTGACATAAGAATTCATAAAAAAGTCTGATGAGAGAGAAAGGGGTTCCTCATCATATTTACATGTAATGGACAGTAAGAAGGTCATATAGATACATGTCCCAACAATTGAAAAGGAATTTAGATTCATGATACAAAAGTATTGCTTGAATATAAAAGAGGAGAAAAAGGTTCCTTTCGGAATTTCGGCATAGTAACGGGTGTACATGGGAGGCATTTAATGAGAGAGAAAGGGGTCTCCCATCATTCAATCAATAAGAGGGCAGTATGGGAGAGGTGCTAAACCATACCCAAACATTCATAAATGATATTAAAAGGGCAATACAACTTAAAGAAAAATTGACAAAAATGAGAAAGGAAGAAAAACCCTTACTTGGAAGTGTGCTTCCAAAGGCTAGAGAGAGGCTTGTGAGAGGCTTCTTGGGAGCTTGGGGCACCTTGAGAGGATTCTAGAGAGAGTAGGGCAGAGGTTGGACGAACTTCAAGGGCTTTGAGTGAGGAGGAAGTGGGTGCTTGGGTGGGTTTATATAGGAAAGGTGAGAGAATTCTTTATTATTTAGGTTTGGGACCCCTTATATTAAAATAATCCAAACCACAAACCATCCCATGGTATTTGCCCATGGTTTCTGGAAAAGGAAAGAGGAAAATAATATTTTACAAGTCCAAGGTCCGAACTTATTAAAAAATTAGGGTTGCTTATGTGGAGGTGAGTCACACTCCCATGGAAATTAATTTAAAAAGGCAAAGTGTTGAATAAGTCTTGAGGGCTCCATTAATTCTTTGAAAATTGAGTCAAACAAACCCAAAACCTCATTATTTTAATGATAAAACATATATTGGCCGAAAATAAGTATTATGGTATTTTATTACATCACCATTGGGTCATTATGATGTCATAAAACACATTATATATTTAAATGGTATTTAATTTTTACCAAAAAATTTGACTGTCTCAGAAAATTATGAAAAATTCACCGTTGGATAATTTCGACGTCCTGATTCCAAAAATAATATTTATTTTATCTAAATAATTTTCTAAATATGTGAATTTTTACTTTTAAAATAAAAACCGACATTTATAAAAAATTCACGGGTTTTGACAGAAATGGCTTTCAAACCTTAATAAAAATTTTAATTGCATTCATAAAATTATAAGATCATTTATATTTAATAAAAATTAATTTAATATTAATAATAATATTTTATTAAAATATTATTTAATTCAAAAATCCTTTAATTTAATAAAATATAATTCTTAATTAAATAATAACTAAAAACACCGTTTGTACTTTAAAAACTAATTACAATGTATCAAAAATGACCAGAAATTATATTCATTATTATATACAAAAATAATGTACATGAACATGGTGCTACTTATTTGTTACATAACCCCTTAAAATAGCCGCATAAGACCTAAGGGTAAGGTGTGCGATGGTGACAGACTCTTGGGGTTGCTCGGATAACATCGCTCGAGTGGTAATCTCTATCAACTTCCATTTTTCCCGTAGACGATCACGTTCGAGCTTGACTTGATGAAGCTCAGCTTGGGCTTGGTCAAGGGCAAAGCCCAAAGACGCCACCTCCTTTCCGAGCTCCGACAAATGGGCTTCGTAAGGGGAAATTCTACTAGATGAGGCCATCGCTTCCTTTGTCTGAGTAGAAAATTGGTTCGTTAAAGCCTTATATTTAAACTACCCAGATGATCACTGTTCAACGGCTATAAAAGTAACGGTCACAAATCTTAACGTTAAACTAAAGAAGTTGACATCTTATAAAAACATTTTTTTTTTCATAAAGAAACATTTAACTGGATCAAGAGGGATTTTCCATTAATGAAATTTTGGGTCGTTACAACATTCCCCCCTTAAGAAATTTCGCCCTCGAAATTTTCCTTTTCCCACACTAAAACAAATGTGGGTAACTTAGCTTCATCATATCCTCCAACTCCCATGTTGCTTCTTCAAACTTGTGGTTTCTCCACAACACCTTGACGAGGGGCATTGTCTTATTTCGTAGAACTTTTTCTCTACGATCTAAGATCTTCACTGGTTGCTCCTCATAAGAAAGATCGTCTTCTAATTGTATCACCTTGGAAGAGAGTACATGTGAAGGGTCTGGTATGTACTTCCTTAAGAGGGATACATGGAAGACATCATGCACCTTGGCCATAGTAGGTGGAAGTGCTAGTCGATAGGCCACAGCCCCAACACGATCAAGAATCTCGAAGGGGCCGATGTACCTTGGACTTAACTTCCCTTTCTTTCCAAACCTCATGACCTTCTTCCACGGAGATATGCGTAAAAACACCATGTCTCCGACTTTAAACTCAAGGTTTCGTCGACGATTATCTGCATAACTCTTCTGTCGACTTTGGGCTGCCTTGATATGCTGCTGAATGGTTTTCACCTTCTCCACCATTTCTTCGACCATTTCTGGTCCAAGCAGCTTACGTTCACCGACCTCATCCCAACATGCCGGTGTTCTACACCTTTTCCCATACAGGGCTTCATATGGTGCCATTTGGATGCTCGAGTGGAAACTATTATTATAAGAGAACTCAACTAGAGGAAAATGTTGATCCCATCCTCCTTTAAAGTCCATTGAGCACGCTCTCAACATATCCTCAAGTGTTTGGATAGTCCGCTCGGATTGGCCATCAGTTTGAGGATGATAGGCCGTACTGAAGTTCAGTTCAGTATTCAGAGCATGTTGAAGACTCTTCCAAAACTTAGAGGTAAATCTTGGATCTCGGTCAGAGACAATAGATAGTGGTACTCCATGCAAACGTACCACTTCCCTGATATATATCCGTGCCAGTTGATCCAAAGAGAAATCCTCTCGAATAGCAATGAAGTGTGCAGTCTTTGTAAGACGATCCACAATAACCCAGATTGCATTGTTACTTTTGGATGTCCTTGGAAGTCCAGTGATGAAGTCCATGGTGATGTTCTCCCATTTCCATTCTGGTATGGGCAATGGTTGCATCATCCCCTTAGACTTCTGCCTCTCTGCCTTCACTTGCTGACACACCAGGCACTTTGATGTATATTTGGCGATCTCCTTCTTCATATTATCCCACCAAAAGTTTTCTCGGAGATCTCGATACATCTTTGTGCTCCCTGGGTGAATAGAGAAATTTGAACTATGTGCATCATCCAAAAGTTCCTTCTTTAGCTCCGAACTTTATGGGACACATAGTCTTTTCCCAAACCACACAATTCCTTCTTCATTAACATTAAACTCTGAGGATTTTCCCTTTTTGATAGCTTCCACTTTTCTTGGATTCTCGCATCATCTTTTTGAGCATCCTTTAACCTTTCCAAAAGAGATGGTTGAGCAATCATTTGTGAAAGGATTGATGATGTTCCCTTCTTTATGATTCCCACGTCCATCTTCATCAAGTCTAAGAAGATTGGATCCTTCTCAATTCTCATCATTGATAGAATTGCTGGATCCTTTCTACTTAGGGCATCTGCCACCTTGTTCGCCTTCCCAGGGTGGTAATGTATTGAACAGTCATAATCCTTTATGAGCTCTATCCATCTTCTCTGGCGCATATTAAGCTCTTTCTGTGTGAATATATATTTAAGACTCTTGTGGTCAGTATATATCTCACATTTCTCTCCATAGAGATAATGCCGCCAGATTTTCAAGGCAAAGATCACCGCCGCCAACTCCAGATCATGCGTTGGATAGTTTCGCTCATGGATTTTCAACTGTCTTGAGGCATAGGATATCACTTTATCATTCTGCATCAGCACACATCCTAAGCCCTTCTTCGAAGCATCACTGAATACCACAAAAAGCTCCCCACTTGTGGTTAAAGTGAGCACGGGTGCAGTGATAAGCCTCCTTTTCAACTCCTTGAAGCTTTCTTCGCATTCATCACTCCAAGTAAACTTTACTCCCTTTCGAGTTAGCTTGGTAAGAGGGTTGGACAATCGTGAGAAGTTTCTCACAAATCGTTGATAATATCCAGCTAACCCCAAGAAGCTACGGATATCAGTTACCGATGTTGGCCTCGGCCATCCCTCAATTGCATCTGTTTTGGAGGGGTCCACAGATATCCCATTGCTTGTGATGATATGGCCCAAGAATGAGACCTCCTTCAACCAGAACTCACACTTTCTGTACTTGGCATAGAGCTTCTCCTTGCGCAAAGTCTCCAGTACAGTTCTTAAATGCTCCTCATGGTCCTCCTTGGTTTTGGAGTATATTAGAATATCATCTATAAAGACTACCACAAATTTATCTAGGTAATCTCTAAAGACTCTATTCATCAAGTCCATGAATATTGCTGGAGCATTGGTGAGTCCAAAAGGCATTACTATGAATTCATAGTGCCCGTACCTTGTACGAAAAGCAGTCTTGGGGATATCTTCCTCCTTCACCCTTACTTGATAATATCCCGACCGCAAGTCGACCTTGGAGAAGTATTGTTCTCCACGCAGCTGATCAAACAATTCATCGATTATTGGGAGAGGATACTTGTTCTTTATCGTGATTTTGTTAAGTTCACGATAATCGATGCAAAGCCGCATTGACCCATCCTTCTTCTTGACGAAGAGGACTGGTGCACCCCATGGTGATGCACTTGGGCGTATAAACCCTTTATCCAGATTCTCCTGTAGTTGTTTCTTCAGTTCTTCAAGCTCAACCACAGCCATTCTATATGGAGTCTTGGATATTGGTAGCGCCCCAGGTATAAGTTCAATTGAGAACTCAACATCTCTTCTTGGAGGAAGACCAGGAAGTTCCTCGGGAAATACTTCAGCGAATTCCCTCACAATAGGCATTTCTTCAAGGTTGGTTTCTTCCTTGGAATTAATCCTCTGAGCCAGATATGCGTGCTCATAAGGCAGTAATATCCATGCTTGAGATGATGGAGCTAAGGGAGATTCATCTTCCTCCTGACACTTGTAAAGAATCGGGGGTCGATTCTCCATATGGAGTGTGATTTCCCTCTCCCGACAATTTATGTTGTCTCTATATAAGGAAAGCCAATCCATGCCAAGAATTGCATCAAATTCCACCAAAGGGAGTATGACGAGGTTCTCCGGGAAATTCAATCCACAGATTATAACAGGGGAGGACTTATACTCATGGGATGCAATGATTGCCCCATTTTCTGTACTCACCGACATCTTTACTTCCATGATTTGTGGTGGTGCAGGGATTATTCTACTAAACTTTTGAGATATAAAAGAATGTGTAGAACCTGAATCAAAAAGTACGTTCTCTATTCTTGAATGAATAACTAGCGTACCTGTCACCACTTCGTTGTCGGGGTTCACTTCGGCAGAAGTGATGGCAAAAGATCTTCCTTGCTGTCTTGGAGGTTGTTGATTGCCTCCGATAACCCTTGGATTAGGGCACTGATTCGCAAAATGACCCGGTTCTTTGCATTTGAAGCATTGAACAACGCGTTGAGGTTCGAACGGAGCGTTCCTCTCCTCTGTCGCAGCCGCAGGTCCTTCTTGCTGAAAGTTAACAGCTAGGTGCCCTTCTCTTCCACACTTGAAGCATTTTCTTGTCCCCCTAAGGCAATTTCCAGGGTGATTCTTTCCACACTTTTGGCAAGTGGGGTGCTGGAATTTCTTAGCGCCGTTGGATTTATCCATCGGACCACCAGCATTGAAGTCCACCTTCCGCTTCTTGTCCCCATGATACCCCTGTGATTCTCCGATCTTTATTTCAACCTTGAGGGCACATCGGACAATTTCCTCATAGCTGTAGAAGTCACGGATCGCTAATGCTTTCCGCAAGCTAGGCTTCAGCCCACCAAAGAAGCGGTCAACCTTGAATTCGGGGGTAACGACAAAGCCGGAAGCGTATCGTGCAAGCCTTGTGAAGTTTTCCTCGTACGCTCCCACAGATTCCTCATCTTTCTGCTTGAGGGAAAGGAAGTCCCTTTCCATCTTAAGACGGAGGGTGCGTGGAAAATATTTATCGAAAAACATCTTCCGGAATACCTTCCATTCCAAAGCCTCGATCTCCTCCTCAGGTTTCGTATTTTTGATCAATGTCCACCATTGATCAGCTTCACCCTCCATACGATAAGCCACCAGGAGAACCTTCTCTTTTTCAGAGCATTGGAGGATGGAGAATATCTTTTCAATGGATTTGATCCATTGTTCAGCAATCGTGGGATCGGATGATCCACTAAAAGTAGGAGGCCTTTGTCTCATGAAGCTTTCAATAGAGACTTGTTCTTTCTTAGGGGGGGTTGAACGTTCCTCTTGACCAGTGTTTCTATTCAAAACTTGAGTTAGCTGAGAGAGAAGCGTGACAAAGTTCGCGATTCCCGCTCCCATTGGATTGGGCATCTCATAAGTACAATCATCACACTGATCTTCACAACGGTTGTTATCCCGAGTTCTCCTATTACCGGCCATTGGCTGGAATAAAAGGAAAGTTAGGGGTAACACATAAAGGGTAATCCAAATACAAAAGTTGATGACTTATAAATAAACTTTAATCTCTTTAACTAATGAGTCTATAGGATTCAATCCAGGCTTTTCATGATCTTCGTTCTAACATATATTCTTAGGGGCTTTTTTTCCCTTAATAAGGGTTCATACTAAGGTTGTGAATTTATCAAAACATATCCCCCGGGAGTGTCGTAACCAAGAGTGCAACAAGGCCCGTTGTCGTGCACCAGTTCCCGTTCGAGTCTAGATCAAAGTGGTGTTTTCGGGTTTTACCCCTAGGATACATCTGTGCCAGAGCCGCCTCTACCTGCTCGTATCCAGACAGGGATGTATTTGTTTGATAAACCACTTACTTAGTATTTACCAAAACTTAGGGATGTTTTTATTATGCTTAGTCTTGTATCTAAGGCTTTACTAGGGTTTCCTAATCCCAAAAATAACTAAACCTATCCTCTGATACCAACTATGACAACCCTGCTTTTTATTACAACTTAAACATGCTTTATTACATAAAACTTCACTTGATACAACAAAGAAGATCGAGAGGTTTAGTGTCTTTGGGGCTTAGGATCATTACATAAAAACTTTAAACTTGAAATACAACATCCTTATTGAAAACTTCCTTTACATGACCACTACATTCCTTCGTACTTAGCATTGCATGGGATAACCTGAGGACATGCATAAGAAAAGGGTGAGCTATAAAGCCCAGTAAGGGAGTACACAATGAATAACATGAGGAGTACAATACATGTTAGGAAATAGTCATATCAATAGAGCATAAGAGAGACATGAGCATAAAGGCATGATAAAGCATGATAATCATAACATGGAAATGTGGCAACAACACTTAACATTGAATTAGCATGAGCCAAGGCTCATTGCACATGGAGCACGAGTAAACCCTCATTGCACTTGAAGCACGAGTAAACCCTCGCTGCACTTGAATTAGCATGAGTCAACACTCATTGCACATGACGTATCATGATACTATACTTTACCCAATGCATTGGAGCGCTATCAGGGCGCACCCTTCTTAAACATTTTATTTCATGCATAAGTGTGCCACATGGATCATAAAACATGGATTCATAAAACACAATCATTTATTCCACGATAAAGGAATGTGGAATTCATACATGAAACTTTACAATCAATAAGTAAATGTGCATAAAGGTGAATACCCTTGATGGAGAAATGGGCATGGTATTCACTACACAATGATATTGGCTTAGAAAATCGGTGTGATTTCGGCAGCGTAACGGCGTGACATAAGAATTCATAAAAACGCCTGATGAGAGAGAAAGGGGTTCCTCATCATATTTACATGTAATGGATAGTAATAAGGTCATATAGATACATGTCCCAACAATTGAAAAGGAATTTAGATTCATGATACAAAAGTATTGCTTGAATATAAAAGAGGAGAAAAAGGTTCCTTTCAGAATTTCGGCATAGTAACGGGTGTACATGGGAGGCATTTAATGAGAGAGAAAGGGGTCTCCCATCATTCAATCAATAAGAGGGCAGTATGGGAGAGGTGCGAAACCATACCCCAACATTCATAAATGAAATTAAAAGGGCAATACAACTTAAAGAAAAATTGACAAAAATGAGAAAGGAAGAAAAACCCATACTTGGAAGTGTGCTTCCAAAGGCTAGAGAGAGGCTTGTGAGAGGCTTCTTGGGAGCTTGGGGCACCTTGAGAGGATTCTAGAGAGAGTAGGGCAGAGGTTGGACGAACTTCAAGGGCTTTGAGTGAGGAGAAAGTGGGAGCTTGGGTGGGTTTATATAGGAAAGGTGAGAGAATTCTTTATTATTTAGGTTTGGGACCCCTTATATTAAAATAATCCAAACCACAAACCATCCCATGGTATTTGCCCATGGTTTCTGGAAAAGGAAAGAGGAAAATAATATTTTACAAGTCCAAGGTCCGAAATTATTAAAAAATTAGGGTTGCTTATGTGGAGGTGAGTCACACTCCCATGGAAATTAATTTAAAAAGGCAAAGTGTTGAATAAGTCTTGAGGGCTCCATTAATTCTTTGAAAAGTGAGTCAAACAAACCCAAAACCTCATTATTTTAATGATAAAACATATATTGGCCTAAAATAAGTATTATGGTATTTTATTACATCACCATTGGGTCATTATGATGTCATAAAACACATTATATATTTAAATGGTATTTAATTTTTACCCAAAAATTTGACTGTCTCAGAAAATTATGAAAAATTCACCGTTGGATAATTTCAACGTCCTGATTCCAAAAATAATATTTATTTTATCTAAATAATTTTCTAAATATGTGAATTTTTACTTTTAAAATAAAAACCGACATTTATAAAAAATTCACGGGTTTTGACAGAAATGGCTTTCAAACCTTAATAAAAATTTTAATTGCATTCATAAAATTATAAGATCATTTATATTTAATAAAAATTAATTTAATATTAATAATAATATTTTATAAAAATATTATTTAATTCAAAAATCCTTTAATTTAATAAAATATAATTCTTAATTAAATAATAACTAAAAACACCGTTTGTACTTTAAAAACTAATTACAATGTATCAAAAATGACCGGAAATTATATTCATTATTATATACAAAAATAATGTACATGAACATGGTGCTACTTATTTGTTACATAACCCCTTAAAATAGCCGCATAAGACCTAAGGGTAAGGTGTGCGATGGTGACAGACTCTTGGGGTTGCTCGGATAACATCGCTCGAGTGGTAATCTCTATCAACTTCCATTTTTCCCGTAGACGATCACGTTCGAGCTTGACTTGATGAAGCTCAGCTTGGGCTTGGTCAAGGGCAAAGCCCAAAGACGCCACCTCCTTTCCGAGCTCCGACAAATGGGCTTCGTAAGGGGAAATTCTACTGGATGAGGCCATCGCTTCCTTTGTCTGAGTAGAAAATTGGTTCGTTAAAGCCTTATATTTAAACTACCCAGATGATCACTGTTCAACGGCTATAAAAGTAACGGTCACAAATCTTAACGTTAAACTAAATAAGTTGACATCTTATAAAAACATTTTTTTTTTCATAAAGAAACATTTAACTGGATCAAGAGGTATTTTCCATTAATGAAATTTTGGGTCGTTACATGAAATTCATGATTGGCTAAAATTGTTTGAGTAGTTAAAGAGTTGTGTAAAGATGCCTTTGTAAGATGGTTTCACTAAATATACAACATTATCAGTCATGCTGAAGCTGTATAATTTGAAAGCAGGTAACAGATGGAGAGACACTGGTTTTTCAGAATTAATTGCTCTCTTGAATGAAATTATCCCAAATGATAATGAGATCCCGACCCAAACATATGACGCAAAACGAATGATACGTTCGATGGGTATGATCTTTGAATGAATACACACATTCCCGGATGATTGTATACTATTTCTAATGGAACAAAAATCACTTAGATAATGCCCAAAGTGTGGTGCTTCCCGATATAAGAAATATGAATCCAGTCTTAAGAAAGTTGTATGGTACTTTCCAATCATTCCAAGGTTTAGGCGCCTATATAGAAGTGAGGAGACTGCAGGGCAATTGATGAGGCATACAGACAGAAGAAGTAAATATGGGAAACTACATCACTCGACAGACTCTTCTCAGTGGAAGATAATTGATCATGAGTATCCTAATTTTAGAAATTAGCCGAGATACCATCATCTTGCATTATCTACATATAGAGTGAATCCTTTTGGTTTTCAAAGAATCACTCACAATGCATGGCTGATTATGTTGGTAAATTATATCTTATCCCCATGGTTATGTATGAAATAAAAACACATCATGCTATCTATGCTTATATTAGGAATGAAACAACTGAGTAATGATATTGATGTTTATTTGGCTATATTGATAAAGGATTTGAAATTATTTTGGGATTCAGGTGTTACGTTGTATGATGCTTATAGAAATGAATATTTCACATTGAGATCCATGTTGTATGGGATAATAAATGACTTTCCTGTTTATGGAAATTTTTCAGGATATAACATTAAAGGAATTTATGGGTGTCCCATATATGAACAAGGTACACAGTCAATTAGGTTGAAACATTCATTGAAAACCATGTTTCTAGGACATCAAGGATTTCTAACCCGATGACATAAGTACCGATCTTAGAAGTCATCATTCGATGGATGTTTAAAAGAACATACAACACTGTCTCCACTAACAGGTGATCAACTGTTTGATAAAGTAAAATATATGGACACTACTTTTGGTAAATCATTTTTGAAAAACCATACGAAAACTAGTTGGAAGAAGAGATGAGTTTTTTTGAATCACCATACTGGAATTTCCTGTATGTAAGACACTTTCTTGATGTTATGAATGTTGAAAAAAATGTATGTGACAGTGTCATCGAAATGTTTCTAAATACACCAGAAAAAACAAAGGATGAAATTAAGTCTAGGTTGGACATGGTTGACATGGGAATATGAGAAGAGTTGGTGCCAGTGAAGGGAAAAAAATGAATTTTTTTTCTCCAGCTGCTTACACTCTTTCCTGGTAGGAGAGATATCAGTTTTTTAAATTCTTTACTGATGTAAAGGTTATCGAGGGGGTATTCATTGAATATCAAGAACATCGTGTCAATGAACGATTTAAAGTTAAAGGGTTTGAAATCACATGACTGCTATATTTTGATGCAAGATCTAATTCCTATAGTGTTACATTGCATTTTTTCCAAGAATGCCTGTTATACATTAACAAAGCTCTGTTTCTTTTTCAAAGCTATATGCAGTAAAGTTATAGACCTGATGAAATTTCCGAGTATGGAAAGAGAAATTTTCATCATATTATGTGAATTGGAAATGTTATTTCCACCGGTATTATTGGATATGATGGTTCACTTGGTGAGAGAGATTCAATAATGTGGTCATGTACACTATAGATGGATGTACCCCATTGAATGGTATTTGAATATTTTTAAAGGTTATGTTAAAAATAGAAGTCAGACAAAGGGTTTTATTGAAGAGAGATATATTGTGTAAGAATCTGTTGAATTCTATACCAAAAATCTATCAGCTGTGGAAAGAATTTGTCTACCTACATCTCATCACACTGGGTGGATTACAGGTAAAGAAATTTCTGGAAGAGAGGTTTCCACAATCAATATTACAGATCATGAGCAGGCCCACCTTTACATTTTTCGTAATAGTTGGGAGGTTGACCCATATGTCGAAACCCACAAAGAATTTCTTAGGCATTTTAATCCATCAAGGGATAAAAAATGGATATCAAATACACATAATCAACAGTTTATAGTATGGTTTCAAGACCATATATTTAAGGAGTCAGATGAAAATCTGGATTCAATTTAAAAATGACTTTGATGGCTAGCCAGGGGATCAAGTGTGTATGTATTATCTTATAATTCTTATGTAATTAATGGTTATACATTATATACTAATGAACATGATGAAGACAATACCATGCAGAATAGTGGAGTTACACTTATGGTTGAAGTGATGCATGTTTCCGGTGCTATGAATAGAAATCCAATTAATGTGAATATGTCATACCTTAGCATCATCAAAAAAATATGGGAGTTAGATTATACAAACTTCAAAGTGTCAATTTTTTAATCCAAGTGGGTTGATAACATGAGTTTTGTTAAAATAGATGAGTTGGGATTTGTAAAATTTGATTTTAGCAAGGAAGGGTACAAAGAAAAACCGTTTATAATGGCATCATAGGAAGTACAAGTATTTTATGTTACAGATATTGCAAACTGAAAGTGGTTAATTATCCAATTATTGACCAAAACTACTGAAGGGTCAGATAAAAATTCAACAGAGGATGAACCTTTCATTGGGACATCACAATCATTTTGCAGTCGTCCCAATGTAGATGATGTCTTGTATGTCAAAGGAGACCACAATGAAGGGATTTAGATAGTTGATAGAGGGATAAAATCCCTTTATCCTTTAAAAGAAGGGAGTTTCATAACAAGGTTATATATTTTTTGTAATAGAGATCATGTTACCTTATGTTATTATCCGCTCGCTGCTGATTTTATGTAATCTAAATTAAATGTTAAACCACTTATATAGATAATGACTTCTGAACATGATGATGCTCCCAATATCGAGGCATAATAGGTTTCTCAACCTGCTGCTACTTGCAGTGTAGAGGACCAACCGTTTTCTCAACCTATTATTGCTGCTGATCCCAGGGCAGAGGTACAACCACCATCTACACATGCCGATGCTAGCACTTAGGAGGAACATATTGATGATGTTGAAACCGAGGAAATGGTAGTCAATGAAACACTGGCGGTGCAAAAAAACAACAAGAGCACTATAGTTTGACAGTGTTAGAAAAAATCCTTAAGGAAAAAGAGAAATTCATCAAATAGGAGGTCAGATAGAATAAGCGATACCATCATGTTAAACCCAACAAGGACATGTTCAGTAGTTATATTGGAATCGTCACTCAGAAACACATGAAGATTGATGTATAGTCATGGATCCATGTTGTCACTGAGATTAAGACACTGATGTGGGGAGATATTACAGTAACATTATGATATTATTTCTTTAATTTACTAAAAAATAAAATAATGAAACATTGACTTTATATTCATCATCCCTTGTAGAGTGCATTTATATTGGATGAATCGCATAAGGACTATGTATTAAGAATTAATTGATTGATTCATAGAGGTTTTTACGTAATTTTAATGAGCTGTTATCTTAAAGACGCTAAAGGGGAAATAAACCCGAACCTACCTTTTATTTATGCACACCTAATAACCCAAAGAGTATGGGATATGTTTACTAGCCGTCGTGCAGAGCAGTATTTTCAAGTACATTGTGTTTGGTAATATGCTATTTGATGATACACATATTCATCACCTTGATTAAAAATTTTTTATTTATGAAATAACAACTGAGTGCTGAAAATAAGAAACGAGTAGCAAAACCAGCATACCCCTACTGTAAAGCATGAATGGGGTACACTTCACTTGAAAAAATGGTATGTATTTTAAATCAACTATAATACTTTTATGTGACTTAAAAAAACACCTTTACTATGTTCCTATATTTATATACAGATTGATGAATCAAAATCCAAATTCACTTCCATCCCATGCCATGTGATATGGAAGGAGGCATGTGTAAATAAAGATGGAATACTAAAAGATGAAAACACACAAAAAAGTGTGGGAAACATGTGTAAGTATGACATAATAAATATTTTTTTTATTGAAATAAACATTACATAATAATGATTACTTATTTTTCTATATTTTCTATTTGACATCGTCACAGGAATCAGAAACATCCAAACTGGATGCAGACATACTTTCGGTGGCCTTGAAGCAGGTAGAAAATTATGGCCTCATTAGAGGTGCGAGTTTTGGGGTGACACCCCAAACATTTTTTGAGAAAAAAACAAGAGGAGGATCAAAGTGAAGAAATAAAAATGATGAGAGACAGAATATATCCTTAAATAACACATCCAATTGTATAGGGAGTTCCTAGAAAATTTGATGGTGAGGGGAAAAGAGAAAAAACAACTCAAGAACAACTAGCACGTGAAGATCCTGCCCCACCCCCACTAGCATTGAGGCAAGAAATTACCCTAAAAAACCTATTTTAGTTGAGGTAATAAATGTTCAAATAATTGTTTCTGTGAATTTTGAATTAGATATACAATGATACCATTATTATACTGATATTGTAATGGGTGAAAATAAATGTGATTTATATATATGAATACCCACCAATTTCCCTGTAGCGAGGAATACAGTGTTCAATATCCAGAATGCCATGCTACACAACAGAAAAATTCCAAAAGTTCATGTCAAAGTGTTGATTAACATAACCCATGATCGGAGAACTGATCTACCTATTCCAGTTGATGATGAAGATATTCATAAGGTCGAACAAGATCTTGTAACATTCATTGAATGGCCTTCATAGATTGTAAAAAAACATGTCAACAAGGAGGTATTAATTTCCAATTTATTTTTGAAGATAAACCTTTAAAATTTAATGAAAAAAGGTCTGAACTGATGAATTTTATTATAGAAGGACACATGGAAGGGGGTGAAAATAAAGAACGACTCAAAACTATCTTAAGGATCAACCAACCAATTGAAATGATCTACCAAAATCACCTTAAACCCACCCACTTTATATCTGCATTTATTATCATTGAAGTCTCATGTGAATATGAAGTTGAAAGAAGATGGTACTCAAACAATTCTTTTTGATGAAAATATGTTCAAAGGGGAAGATCCAGATTTCAATAGTGCTAACAATGTAAGTGAAATTTTGGAGTATGATGGGCTAGGCAGCTCAATTTTAAATGTATATATGAGGTATGTTTTCATGATTTGATTTTCCAAAAGCTGATATACTATGATAATTATGACTAAATATATTTAATATTTTTATCAGGTGTATATATGAAACAAAATTGAAGGTATTTACCCATGAAAAAAAAATTGGACTCATTAGTCCTCACATCACCTCTATAGAAAAAAAATTAGAATTTGAGAAAGAGGGTGAAATAGTGGCAGACCTGCACAAATTTTTTAATAGAAAAAATACAGATGATAGAATCTTCTCAATACCAATGATGCAGAGGTAAAACTCTACAATTTAATCATATCAAATATATTTTAATTTCATTCATTACTTATTCATGTTTGTGTTTTTAGGAAGCATTGGATACTCATTATAGTCAATTTGGATACTCTAAAGATTTATTTCTTGGATTTAGTACATGGATATCCAAAAAACCAACCACACATGATGACATTTTTTAAATTTTAATACACTACATCCAACTTTTTAAAACTAAAAATCTAGTTATATAATTTATATTATCTTTTAATGAGGATTCTGTTATGATAGGGCAGTGCGTGAATATCGTCTATATCATGGAATGAGGTCAGGAGAAAAGGACAAGGAACATCAAAAGTAATATGACTGGATAAGTATCAAGGTATATATAATAATATTTCACTATCCAAACACATGTAAAAAAATTTACTTATTTTTTTCAATGTTTCGGTAGTGTCTAAAAAAAATGGAAAATACTGTGGTTGTTATGTTTGAAAATTTATGAAAAAGATCATATTCCATGAACAAACCAACATCCCTGAAGAGGTATTTTCAAAGATAATTACTATTTCATTTAAAATATTTATTAATCCTTTGTGTATTTATATTTTTTTAGTACTACCATGATTTTCGAAAAGACTCCTATTCACAAGATGATATAGATTTTTTTAGAAACAAATGGGTAGCATACCTGATGGAAGAATGTACAAAGATATCCTGAACATGTGACCAGTATGACTCAAAGTGTCTATTTTTATTTAAAATTATCAGTATTTTTAGTAAAAAGAAAAAGTGACATATTAAAAACTAAGTAAATGCATTAAAATTGATTTGATACTTTAATAAAATGATCTATAATTCATTTTTGATGTTTAATAATCAACCGTACCTAAATTCGATGCATGGTGTGACCGTTATGACTCTAGGTGTGTATTTTTATATTAAAATAACAATAAAGTTAGCGAAAAGAACAGGTGATATACTGAAAATCGAGAAAAAACATTCAGATTGTTTTAATACTTTAGTAAAGCTATAAATTAGTTATTTGTGACGTGTAAGAATTGACCACACCTCAATCCGACAAACAGTGTGACCTATATGACTAAAAGTGTCCGTTATCAGTTTAAAATTGACATTTTAGCTCAAAACATGTCACTCACTGAAAATCAAGAAAACCCAATCCAATTATCTTAATAATTTAGGAAAATGATTCATAAGTCCTTTGTGACATGTATGAAGTAGTCTCATGTCAAACCGACGCACTATGCGACTGATATGACTCCAAATATGTGTTTCTAGTTTGAAATGATATTTTAGTAAAAAAACACAACTGACATACTAAAAATTGATAAAACACATTTGGATTATTTTGATACTTTAGGAAAATGATCTATAAGTTATTTGTGACATGTAGGAGTCAACTGCACCTCAATCGTACACATAGTGAGACCGGTATGACTCAAAGTGTCTCTTTTTATTTAAAATTGACATTAATTTAAGTGAAAAAACACAACTAGCATACTAAAAATTGATCAAACTCATTGAGATTGTTTTGATAATTTAGTAAAATAATCCATGCATCATTTTTGACGTGTAATAATAAAACCCACCTCAATAAAACACATGATGTGACTGGTATAAATCCAAAGGTGTCTTTTTATTTAAAATTGACATTAATTTAAGTAACAAAGAACAACTGACATACTAAAAACTGAGAAAACGCATTAATATTGTTTTGATACTTTAGGAAAAAGATCTATAAGTTGTTTGTGACATTTATGATTCAACCAAATCTCAATCCAAAACATGGTGTGACTGGTATGACTAAAAGTGTGTTATTAGTTTAAAATTTACATTTTAGCTCAAAACGTGTCACTCACTAAAAAACAAGAAAACTCATTCTGATTGTCTTCATAATTTAGGATAGTGATTCTTAATTCCTTTATGATGTGTATAAAGTATTCTCACATAAAATTGATGCATGATGTTACTGGTATGACTCAAAAAGCATGTTTCCAGTTTGAAATGATATTTTAGTGAAAAAACACAACTAACATACTGAAAACTGAGAAAATTCATTTGGATTGTTTTAATACCTTATAAAAATTATCCATGAGTTGTTTGTGATGTGTGGGAATCAACCACACCTCAATACGATGAACTATGTGACCTGTATAAATCTAAATGTGTTTTTATTTAAAATTGACATTAATTTAAGTAAAAAGAACAAGTGACATACATAAAACTGATAAAACACATTCATATTGTTTTGATAGTTTAATAAAATGATCCATGACCCATTTTGGATGTGTAGGAATCAACCGCACCTCAATCCGACACATGGTGTGACAAGTATGACTAAAAGTGTCCGTTATCAGTTTAAAATTAACATTTTAGCTCAAAACATTTCACTCACTAAAAACAAAGAAAAAAACCTCTAATTGTCTTAATAATTTATGAGAGAGATTAATAAGTCCTTTGTGCTGTGTATGAAGAAGTCTCACCTAAAATCGACACATGATGCAACCGATATGACTCAAAATGGGTGTTTCCAGTTTTAAATGATATTTTAGTAAAAAACACAACTATCATACTAAAAACCGACCAAACCCATTCAGATTATTTTGATACTTTAGAACAATGATCCATGAGTCATTTTTTATGCATAGGAATTTACCAAACCCCAATATGAAAAATTATATGATCAATATAAATCCAAATATTTCATTTGAATTTGATATTAATTTTAGTAAAAAGACAAGGGACAAACTCACAACTAATAAAAACATTAAGATTGTTTTGATATTTTAGGAAAACAATCTATAACTCATTTGTGATATGTAGCAATCAACCCCACCTCAATATGATGCACGATGTGACCTGTATAAATCCAAATGTGTATATTTATTAAAAATTCATGTTTTATTAATATATTCTTTCATATTATTGTTTAATTTATTTCTTTATAGTAACAAAATATTTTTTTTTATATATGTGGAACCTTTTTATTGAGTTGGGATGATTTTTTCGGCAACTAATACCATGGGAAGCCATTTTTGAGAGGGGATCACAGATGTCAAAGGATGAAACTTTAATGTTTTTAACTGTTTTTTGGATAATTACAAATGTAATTATATAAAACAATGTTTGAAATTTATATAGAATTTTTTTACAAACCCTTGTGTGCACTTCTTTGTTCTTGTGTGCGCTGCTTTGTTCTTGCATGCACTGTGAAGGTGGTGTGTGTGTTTTCTATACTTGTGCTGGTGGGTGTGCTGTTATATAGACATAAAATCACATGCAGCTAGGCCTTTATCAGTGCTATTTCAAGCACTGATAAGGGCCCCCTTTATCAACACTTTTTTTAGTTATAGATAAAGGAAACCCATTATTAGTGATTTTTTAGCACTGTTAAAGGGGACCCCCTTTATCTTTGCTGAGATTAACATCACTTTTCTAGAGTTGTTAAAAGCGTTTTCTAGCGCTTTTAAAAGCACTATCTATAGTAGTGATTTAAACATCTAGATTTAACATGTCTTATTTGTCTGCCTAATTGCTTTTTCTAACAATCAAAAGGGTTTGATACCAAATCACAACTTATAAGATGTATTTTGAATTCCTCAAAGTCATGAATCATGATATGGTCAAATTTTAATGTTTTAATGACAACAACTTTACTTGGTAGTTGGAAAATATGAGGTTTATTCTTATGGCGCTAAAGATTTTTTACATCATGGAATCAAACCTTCCTCCCATTACTGAAAATCCTACTCCAAATACCGATGACACACACATTAACATGACTCAATTCTAGCACATTTAGGTAATAAGGAAGAAACGTGAAGACGAACAAGTTTTGTGTCGAGGATACATTCTCAACGCATTATCAAATCGTCCTTATGACTATTTTTTTCCAAATAAAGCCCACTCGAGAGATATGAGATGCACTCGAACTCGAGTACAAATCCAAGGAAGAAGGTACCAATAAATTTCTTATTGCAAAATATCTTAACTTCAATATGGTCTATGTTGGAGCAAGTTTATGAACTCCAAGTTATAGAAAATAAACTAATTTCCCTTAAGATTAACATACCAAAAACTTTCTAAGTTGGTGTAATTATTACTAAATTATCACTTATGTGGAAAGACTTTGGTAAATCACTCATTAAAAAGAGTTAGGATATTTCCTTGAAATAATTGAAAAATTTTCTTCACATTGAAGAAGAATACGTGTTGAGAGGTGTGGGTATGGATTCACAATTTGATACCAATATTAATATCGTTGAGGGAAATACACAACCGAACTCTTCCTTACATGTCAAGAAGAAAATTAACAATTCAAAAAGAAATATAATCCTTCCAAGAATAAAGTAGAATGATTTGTCTATGCAATCAAAATAAAATTGAAAAACCCTCAAAAAATATGTAAACTAAATAACATATAGTTGCAATAATATTTTAAATCAATATGACTTTGATGAAGATGGGATGGTGGATTGATTCTGGAGAAATGGTGCATGTGTGAAAGGATCATTTTATGTTCAAAACATTTTATGATAGTACTATCATAAAGGAAATAACATTTAAAACAATGAATGCATCAATGTGAGAAGACAAATAAGTGTGGAAATAGACTTTACTTTTTGGAAGAGGTTGACTCTTCTTAGTGTTTTGTATATACCCAAAACTCAAAAGAATTTAATCTCTGTCGATCTTCTGTATAAGAAGGGATTTCATTTTTCATTCGAATCTGATAAGGTTATATTATAAAATAGATACACGTTTGTGGGGAAGGGGTACTCTAATGATGACATTTATCAACTATCTATAAATAATATGATTGAATATTATGCTTACATTATTTATTCCTCTAATTTATGACATGATCATTTTTCACATGTTAATTATAATTCAGTAAAATTAATGAAGAAGTTAAACTTAATTAACTCTGAAAATGAATTTAATAAATGTGAAACATGTGTATAATCTATAATAGTTAAGAAACTTTTTTATAATGTTGAAAGAAATTATGATATATTATAATTAGTACATTATAATATTTATGAATTAAATGGTTTATTAACTCATAGAGGGAAAATATATTTTATTACTTTTTTTGATGACTGTAGTAGATATTTGTATATATATATTCTTCAAACAAAGTATAAAGCCTTTAATATGTTTGAGAAGTGTAAAGCTAAAGTTAAAAACCAATTAAACAAAAATATTAAAGTATTACAATTAGATATAGGTGTTTAATACTTTATAAATGAGTTTAACGAGTTCTGTAAAGAACATGGTATAATTCATCAAAGTACTTCTCCTTACACACCCCAAAAAAATGGTTTAGTTGAAATTAAAAAGTTGTAATTCAGTAGATATGGTAAATTACATGATTAATAAATCTAAGTTACTATTAAATTTATGGGGAGAATATTTGTTGGCTACATGTCATATTCATAATAGGATTTCCTTAAGGAAAACTAAGTTACCCCTTATGAAAATTAGAATGGTAGGGGATCTAATATTTCTTATTTTAAAGTGTGGGGGTGTTTAGATTACTATAGTGTTCCTAATCCTAAAAGAACTAAAATTATTCCTAGAGAAATTAAAGGTGATTTTTTTGATATACAAAAAATATCAAAGCATATATAATTATGGATTTTGGAGATAATGTAATTATTGAATCAAGGTATGTAGAGTTTTTAAAAAATTAATTTTATAAAGATGACGTAGAAGTGGTTATTCCTCATACCCATATTTATTTTACTCCATCTAATTCAAATACAATAATAGAGAATTATGAAGATTCTCAAGTTGAACCTAAATGAAGTATAATAATTATGATGGAGAAACATCTACATCTATATTTTATTTCTCTTCATTCCATAGTTTTCCTTGTTTAAGGAGATCAAAATAATGATCTTATAGGTAAGTATCCTATGGTATTGACTATAGAATATTACCCAAAGATATATAAATAATCTATGACTTATAGAGATGTTTCTTTATAGAAAGAATAAATTAATGATGAAATGGATTCCATTATAGGGAATACTACTTTGTTTATTAAAAATTTACCAAGAGGTTCAAAACCTATTGTGTAACAACCCAAACTTTCATTAATGGAAATTCTTCTTGATCTAATTAAATGTCTTATTATGGTTATATAAAATGTTAAATTCATTGGTTTTATGTTTCTGGATTTTAAAATACCATTATGAAATGTTACCATTGCTAATATAGCCATTGAACAGTGATCACATGATTAGTATAAATATAGGGCTTTAACAAATCCAATTTACTCAGAAAAAGGAAGTGATGGCCTCATCCAGCAGACCCATACAAAGCCCATTTTTCGGAGCTCAGAAAGTATGTGATATCATTGGGATTCGCTCTTGACCAATCCCAAGCCGAGCTTGAATACGTTAAGCTTGAGCGGAACCAACTATGAGAGAAGTGAAAGTTAATAGAGATTACCACCCGAGTGATGTTATTCGAGCCACCCCAAGAGTTTGTCACCATCACACACCTTACCCTTCAGTATTATATGGGTGTTATAAGCGGTTATGTAACAATACACCATCACTATGACTATGTACATTATTTTTTTTATAAATAATCCACATTCATTTTATTATTGTTACTTTGTAAATAGTTTTTAAAGCACAAATAGTATTTTTAGTTAATATTCGACAAAAAAATGTATTTTGATGAATTAATGGATTTTTGAATTAAATAATATTTTAATAAAATATTATTATTATTATTATTAAATTAATTTTTATTAAATACAAATTATCTTATAATTTTATGAATGCAATTGTAATTTTTATTAAGGTTTGAAAGCTATTTTTGTCAAAACCCATGAATTTTCAATAAATGCCGATTTTTATTTTAAAAGTAAAAATTAAAATATTTAGAAAATTATTTAGATAACATGAATATAATTTTTAGAATCATGACGTCGAAATTATCTAACTGTGAATTTTTCATAATTTTCTGAGACAATCTAATTTTTGGGTAAAAATTAAATACCGTTTAAAAATATAATGTGTTTTATGACATCATAATGACCCAATAGTGATGTAATAAAATACTATAAACATTATTTTCGTCCAATATATGTTTTATAATTAAAATAATGTGATTTTAGATTTGTTTTATTTATTTTACAAAGCTTTATTGGACCCTTCAAGACTTATAAAACATTTTGTCTTTTTAAAATGTTTTCCTTGAGAGTGTGACTCACCTCCACATAAGAAACCCTATTATTTTAAGGAGTTAGGACATTGAACTTAAAAAATATTTTTTTCCACTCCCCTTTGGAAAAAATAGTGGGAAAAAACCATGGGATGGTTTGTGGTTTTGATTAGTTAAATGTGAGATGTCCCAAACCTAAATAATAAAGAATTCCCTCTCCTTTCCTATATAAACCCACCCAATCTCCCACTTACTATTCACTAAAATCCTTTTAATTTCGACCCAACCCTACCCTCCTATCTCTAGAATACTCCCAAGGTTCCCCAATCTCCCAAGAATCCTCTCTCAAGCCTCTCCCAAGCCTTTGGGATCACACTTCCAAGTAAGGGATTTCTTCCTTTCTCATTTTTGTCCAATTTTTGTAAGTTGTTATGCCCTTTTGTTTTCAATTAAAAATGTTGGGGTATAATTTTACACCCACCAATACTTCCCTATTTATGTTTGGATTATGGTATACCCCTTTTTCTCTCATTAATTTCATCCCATGTACACCCGTTACCATGCCGAAATTCCGCGAGGGATTTCTCTCTCCTCTTTTACATCCAAGTAATTATTTTGTATTATGCATCTAAATTACATTAAGTTAGTTGGTACATGTATCTATATGACCCCATTACTTTTAATTTCATGTAAATATTATGATACAACCTTTTATCCCTCATCAACCATTTTTATGAATCCTTATATCATGTCGTTATGCTGTCGAAATTGCACCACATTTTTCCAAGCCAAAGTCATTGTGTAGTGAATACCATGCCCATTTATCTATCAAGGGTATTCACCTTTATAAAAATTTAATTATTGATTATAAAGATTCATTAATGCATTCCAAATCCCTTTATTGTATAATAAATTATGATTATTTATTCCATGTTGTATGATCCATGTGGCACACTTATGCATGAAATGAAATCTTTAAGAAGGGTGTGCCCTGATAGCGCTCCAATGCATAGGGTAAAGTATAGTATCATGATACGTCATGTGCAATAAGTGTTGACTCATGATAATTAAATTTCAATGAGGGTTTACTTGTGATTCATGTACAATGAGGGTTTACTCATGCTTCATGTTCAATGAGCCTAGTATCATGCTAAATTCCATGTTAAATGTTGTTGCCACATTTCCATGTTATGATTATCATGATTTATCATGCCTTTATGTTCATGTTTATCTTGTGATCCATTTATATGCCTATTGTTTAACATGTATTGTATTCCTCATGTTATTCCATGTTTATTCCCTTACTAGGCTTTATAGCTCACCCTTTTCTTATGCATGTCCTCAGGTTATCCCATGCAATGATAAGTACGAGGGAATGCAGTAGTCATGTAAAGGAAGTTTTCAATAAAGATATTGTATTTAATGTTTTAAGTTTTTATGTAATGATCCTAAGACCCAAAGACACTAGAACTATCGATCTTCCATGTTGTATCAAGTGAAGAGTTTATGTAATAAATCATGTTTTAGTGTGTAATAAAGAGAAGGGTTGTTATATACTGGTTGTAAATAGGGTTTCAGAAAGAATTATGATTCTAATGGAACATTCAAGCCTTTAAAGCTATATTTGTTTCCAAAGGTTTCCTAAAAAAATATGGGATTGATTATTTTTATACTTATGGTCCTATATCTTCAATTACTTCAATAAGGATTTTATTTTATTTAGATTCAATCAATCATTTGTATGTCCATGAAGTGGATGTTAAAACTACATCTTTAAATGGAGACTTAAATAAAGAGATTTATATAGAACAACCTATCACATATATGGTTTTATTTTTAGTTATTACTTTGTTTATTTTTAGTATTATCTTTATCTCTTAGTTTCCCTAGGTGTTTTTGGTGAGAAATGTAGTTTTTGGGCTCGACAGTAGGGGCACATGGTTGGTGAATAGTTTGGGGAAATAGTACGCTATTCTCTAAGAAAATGTATGACATGCTCCTCTTGGATAGTGAGGGATTCATGGTTGCTGCATGGTTTGTTAAACCAAGCAGAATAACTATACGACCTATCCAAGTCATTAAAAATTGGAAAATTACACTTCTTCCTTCTTTATATTTAATAGTAAAATAGCTCTAATCTGAAACCTATGAGATTTTCCACCATAGGAGATTCCTATAAACCCTCTTAGAGCCTTTGAGAATTAATATTTGGGTGGTTTTGGCCTCAGTTCTTCAAGAAATCACCAAGTAAGTCTCATTTCCTTTGGTTTTCCCCTACTTCTAGGGAATCTATTCCATATTTCTTAGGTTTTTTTTACAGTGCGTTTTTGACCAAAGTAGAGGTTGATCTTGTGTTTTTGGGAGAAATATTGATGTTTTTCGTTTAATATTTCCTTTATATGGTCTTATGGAGGTTTAGTTGTGTTTTTTCATCGGTTTATGGAAGTTTCCAAGTGTGAGGTAGGTGGTTCCATGCTTTTACATTATTATATGATTTTGGATTTCTTGTTTACTTCCATGAGTGTCTTCTATGGATTATTTGCATAGTAAAAAATATGCTTTGAAAAGGTTTTGAGATTCATATACGATGAGACTTTTTTTTGGAAAGTAAATTGGTTATGTTTCATGCATGAATCATTTTGGTGCCTCATGAAAGTGTTCTATGTTTTGTGTGAAAGGTGAAAAATGTGTTTTCAAAGAGATTTGAGAAGCATATGAATTAAAAGTCGGGTTTTCAAAAGAAATGGGTTTTGTTACATATTGTATTCTTCATTATGGACCTTGAATGTGATTTTTTAATTGTGAAAGTGATGTTAAGCATGTTTTAAAGTGGATTTGGCATACATTGGGATTTAAAAAGGGGATTTTCCCATAGAAATGGTTGGATTTCAGAAGTACTATACTTACTGTGTTTCCAAATGGGTTTCATGAATTGTTCATGTGGTGAAAAATGTATTTCCAAATAGTTTTTGTGTGGGCATTAAATGGGAAATGGTTTTTTTAAAGAAAAATGGTGGTTTCCATGTGAGATTGATCGTTGGATCAAGGTGAAATGTGAAAATTGTGATTTATTTGTGTGTTCATGATGATTGGCATGTGTATGTGAAAGTGATGATTTATGTGATATGTGGAATGGGTAATGAGAACAAAGGGAATATCAGGTATCTAAATGGGTGGACTATAACTAGTATGCTAGTTGATTCGAAAGAGGCTAAGGCCAAATTATTTTAGCAGGATTAACGATTACAACACCAACTAAATAGGTAATATGATCGGATACCACTAGACCTTGGGATGGGATCCCCTCTAGTGGCTCATGCATGAGGAAGCGGTTGGTTTTGGCTTATGATATTAAGACTATTGAACCTTATGATGGGATCTCCTCTAATGAATCATGCATGTGAACACTATTGGTAATATTTGGAGGATTTTGATCACTAAAGTATGAGGTTCATAGGGTCCCACTAGTGCTAGATTAACTATGGGGATTTTCTGTGGTGCTCTCTTGTGATATTATGCTTATGTGATGTGATTCTAACAATCAATATACAATAAAACTTGTGTACATGTTGTTTTCAAAGAAAGTTCCTTTTTAGAAAAGGTTTTCTTTAAAAGCGTTTTCCTTAGAAATGTTTTCCTAAAATTTTTATCTTGGAAATGTCTAAGTGCTTTTATATAAACGAGCATGTTAATTTATCATCTAATGTTATAGCAAGAAATATTTATTTTGGGTGGAGTCCTAATGGGATTTGGATCACATACTACATACACTTTTGGGTGTATGTATACTTTGTTATGAACCTCTTGTTACATGGAGTTTTTTTGGGATGTTTTAGTTATTTATTTTCTATTGTGATACATTTTCTATTGGATAAAGGTATAAAACTTTGAATCTGAAAATTTTTGTATCTCGTTTGGTTATGATTATCAGTTATGTGATACTTTATTCTCATGTGTTGTTCATTGTTATATTCATGGGTGAAATCATCCCCAAAGTATATTGTTGATACCCAGGAACTAGTTTCCATACCATGGTGATTAGGAAAGATCCTCAGGTCATGCCACAGACCAGGTCGGGTGTTAGGTTGGATGAAACTCTGGTTTGGTTCGTGACAAAATGGTATCAAAGAAGGAAAATCTATTTTTGGGTAAGGTTATTTGGTATGAGTTTGAATATAATAGAGCTAGGATTGTTAGGGCTTGAGGTTATGGTTGCGAGTGGGGTTTCTAGCCAACATATATTGTAATAGGACTCTGGTCGCCATGAGATGTTGGGAAATTTGGTTTGGCTTCTCCTCCAGCTGAGATGTGTAGGTTGCAGACTATATATTGACATTGGGTGGAGATGGAGTGGTTTGGTTTGGATTTTTGTTTTGTTGGATATAGTTTTTATTGATTTATGGAAGTGTTTGTAAATTTTTGTGGTTGATGAAAACTTTTTAGAGTGGTGTATTTATGGTTTTACCTTGTTATTAATGCTTGTTGTAGCAAGATGCCCCCCATAGAGTTACTCTATGACCATGAGAAGAGAAAATAGAGAGTTCTGCTACGCCAATTGATCAGATATTAGTGAAATTAGTTGTTCAAGATGTCCGAGATTTAGGTCATGGAGTGGGATCTAGTTCTACTCATGTTGGGGAAGCCAAACCAGGTCCTGGAAAGGACAAAGCTCAGGATTTACACAAGAATAATCCTCTTTCTTTCTGGGGTATAATGAATCCCTAGGAAGATGAGGATTAGCTTGAGAATATTGAAAGGTTTTTTTAATTTCTTGATACTTATGAGGTAGTCAGAGTGAAGTAAACTTCATTCATATTGGAAGGTCCCAGTTAGAAGTGGTGGGACTCAGCGATCCAAGCTGAGAAGCACATGCAGATGAGTTGTAACAATTTCAAGGTTGTCTTCAACGAGCAATATTGTCATGTGATTTTGTCCTTCACCATGTCCCAAGATTTTTTAGATCTTATCCAAAGAGACAATACCATGATAGAGTATGCTAACCACTTTTAAAAATTGGTTTGGTTAGCACCCTAGATAGTCTCTAGTGAACTTATGAAGGCTCAAAAGTTTGAGATGGGGTTGTGATTGGAGATCTGATATCATGTCTTATTGTTCAAGTTAAAGATGTATGAATAGGTGTTTGATCATTCCATGATGAAGAAAATAGATCATAAGGGTAAGTCTTGTTTCTATGGAGAAGCGTTAGCAGTGGGAAATGGTAGTTCATCTGAGAAGAAGAGGAAGCGGGATAAGAAGGAGAAGAGGGGAGGCACTAGTTCCAGCCATCATTCTTGGATTCCTTCGTCTGTGGATTCAAGTGCTGGTTCATTCATGTGCCACCAGTGTGGGAAGGTAGCGAATATGATATCGGTGTGTTCATCTACACCCAATTTTTTCCATTGGTGTGGAACTATGAGACACTTGCAACGATTTTGAAAGGTGGTGCACCCATATCATAGTGGCGCATGATCTAAAACCTTCAATGGGATATCATCCCAATCATAACCATCCAGGATGAAGGGTTCTTGATTTAGAGAATATGGAGGTAGGGATAGATCCTCTTCTTGGTAGAGTTAGTTTAGGGTAGATCCATAGGTCAGTGGTTGTTCTAAAGACCAGGTATAGATGAGGAAACTTCATGCAGTGGATAGAGTACTAGTGGAATCAGATGCAGTACCTGTGACAGCCTGAGGTATCATTCTTATTACATCATCTTTAGCTATTGTTCTGGTTGATAATGGTGCCTCCATTTATTTTATTTCTTCTCATATTGTGGATGTGTTAAAGTTTCTAATTGAGTTGATGCCTTATGGTATGGAGTTGGTAACGCCGCTTGGTAAGAGTGAGAGTAGGGTTTTTGGTGTAGGTCTTGTGCACTCACCATGTCAGGGGTTGACATGGAGTGGGATTTTTTGGTTTTGGAGATGTACGTATTTGACATTATCCTCGGTATGGATTGGATGGTGCACTTCCAGATGCACATCGATTTTTATAGGTGGAGAGTGAGTTTTGTGGCACTTGATGGAAGTACCTAGGTTTTCCATGAGGAATGGGATCCTCAGTCAGAAAGTGCTAGACCTCCACTTTAGGAATTGGGAAATCTTGTTTATCATATATCATTTCTCATGTTTGAGGATGGTGATAATGGCTTGGAATTTAGGTTACCTCCCATGGTGGATGAGTTCCCAGCGGTATTTCCAAAGGATTTTTTGGGTTTACCCCTAGAGTGGTTGGTAGAGTTCACCATTGATATGGCACTAAGAACATATTTGATATCTATTACCTCATACTGTATGACCCACAATGATTTAAATGAATTATAGGTACAACTGGATGATTTTAAATACAAAGGGTTCATTCACCTGAGTATCTAACCTTGGTCCTCCCCAGTTCTATCTATGAAAAAAGTCATTGGATCTATCCAATTGTATATTGATTACTAGAAGAAAAATAAGGTAAAAATCAAGAACAAGTACCCTTTCCCTATATTTATGACCTTTTCAATCATATTAAGGTTGAAAATTGGTTTTCCAAGATTGATTTGAATTCTAGGTATCATCCAGATAGAGTTAGAGAGGAGGATGTTCTGAAAACAACATTTCAAAGAATATATGACCATTTTGAGTACTTGTTCATGCCTTTTGAGTTAAAAAATGATACAGTGGTCTTTATGTAGCTCATGAATAGGGTTTTCCACCAGTATCCTAATTACTTTTTTATAGTATTTGTGGATGACATCCTAGTATACTTAGGATTAATTAAGAGCATGAGATTCATTTTAGGATTATTCTAGGAATCCTTCTAGATCATCATCTCTATGAAAATATTTCTAAGTGAACCTTCTGGATCAGGGAGGTAAAGTTTATGGGTCTTGTGATCTCAGAATTAGGGGTTTTGGTGGACCCCAAGAAGATCAGTGCAGTGATTTCATTGGAACAACCGAAGATTTTTTTTTGAAATTGGAATATTTTTAGGCCTGGAAGAGTATTATGGGCAGTTTATTCAGAATTTTTCTTGGATTGCTTCGTCCATGACAGTGCTTACCTGAACAGGGGTGAAGTTTTAATGGAGCCTAGAATGTCAATCATACTTTAAGGAGCTTAAGTGGCAGTTGACTACAACTCCTATTTTGATCTTGCCACAATTTGTAAAGGGATATGTGGCTATTGTGATGATTTATGTATGGGTCTTGGGTGTGTTCTAATGTAGGATGAGCATGTGGTGGCATATGGTTCACACTAACTCTAACCACATGAAAAGAATTACCCAAACCATGACTTGGAGTTAGTGGTAGTGATGCATTCCTTGAAGACATGACACCATTATATTTTAGGGAGAAGTTTATAGTTTATTCAGATCATAAGATCTTATCCTACCTTTTATCTTAGAAAAATTTTAATTAATGGAAATTCTATTGGGATGAGTACCTTCAGTGGTTCGATTTAGATATAGTTTATACCTCAAGAAAAGGTAATGTGGTTGTAGTTTCCTTGAGTAGGAAAGTTCCAGTGCAAGCATTGAAATATTCTAGTGATGAGTGGACTTTGATGGGTATTTTTTACTAGATTCATGTAGAAACCAAAGAACACATTGGAGGTGTGTTATTGGCCAGTGTTCAGCCAGAAAATTCCCTTATGGATTTGATTCCAGAAGATTATCTATGTGATGAGCCGTTCTAGCATTCTATGAAGTTCCTAAATGGTTGGGAGGTTCCTTGTGAATGGTCTTTTTCTCCCAAGGGAGTTTTCACTTCAAGAGTTTCTTAATGGTTATGTTTTCATTGTGGAAGGTGGTGATGCGGTGGATCGTTCATCCTGGTACCACCAAGATGTTTTATGATATGAATTGGCAATTCTGGTGGCCAAGTATGAGGTGGGATGTAGCTGACTTTCTATTGTGGTGTTATACATGTCAGTAGGCTAAAGAAGAGAACAAAAGAACCTCCATTTTACTTCAGCTGCTAACCATTTGTACCAGGATGTGGAACAAGATCTCCATGGATTTTATTGTTGGACTACCTTATACACCTTTGGGATGAAATGATATTTGGGTAGTGATCAATCATCTAAACAAATCAGCCCATTTCATTATGATTAGGGATTCATACAAAGTGGATGAGTTGGGTTTGTTGTAGGTTAAATAGATAGTGAGGCTTCATGGTGTTCCATAAACAATAGTCTCAAACAAGGACCCTATTTTTAATTCATGACTTTGGGAATAACTTCAAAAACCGATGAGGTCATAGGTCAAGTTGAGTATGACATACCATCCTCAAATGGATGGTCAGATGGAGCAGGAGAATTAGATCATGGAATACATGATTCAGGCATGTGTGTTGGATTTATTAGGATCAAAGGATATCCTTTTGGGGCTGTTAAAGTTTTTGTATAACAATACCTATCAATCTTCTATTAGAATGGCTCCATTTGAGGTGCTTTATGGTTGATTGTGTTGGTCCCCTTTATGTTGGGTTGAGGTGGGTGAGACCTCATTATTGGGACTGAGCCTTGTGCAAGAAAAATATGATAAAGTCAAGTTGACCATGAATCATTTTTTTTAGTGTAGTGTCACCATATGTCTTATTCTAATAATATATTTTGATCTTTGGAGCTTTCTGTGGGTGACCAGGTGTTTCTGAAAGTGGCACCTCGCTTGGGTCACCATCGCTTGGGTAAGAAAGGGAAGCTAATTTAAAGGTATGTTAGACCTTTTGAGACCAATGATAGGGTTGGTAAGGTATAATAAAAGTTAGATTTTCCATCCTAGTTGACATCAATTCATGATGTGTTTCATGACTCCCAGTTTAAAAAGTATAACATGAATCCATCTCATGTGCTGAATTGGGAAGATTTATAATTAGAGCCTAATTTGTTAGTGTTTGAGATACCAATGAAGATTAAGTATTCTCAGGAGAAGGTTCTGCATGAGAATTCTATACCATTGGTCCGAGTTCTTCGGAGGCATGGTGGTGATGATCACGAGACATGGGAGCTAAAGTTGTGGGTTGAGGAGGAGTATCAGTTTTTGTTCTCTGATCAGAATTTGGAGTGACTTTCTGGGGAGAAAAAGTTTTAATGGTAGAGAGAATCGTCGCATATGTGATTTTATTTTATGGTATTACTTTATTTATTTTCTATATTATCTTTATCACTTAGTTTCCATAATATTTTTTAATAAGAAATGGAGTTTTTGGGCTTGACAGCGGGTGGCACATAGTTGGTGCACAATTTGGGGAAATCATGCACCATTCTCCAAGAAACCATGCGGTCTCATTACTCTTGGATAGTGAGAGACACACTACTGATGTAGAATTTGGAAAACTATGTACTATAACCATGTGGAATGATTATATTAGACAGTGAGGGATTCACAGTTTCAACATGGTTTGTCAAACCGTGCAGGCTGACTATGCGACCAGTACATTTTATTAAAAATATGAAAATTAATCCTTTTCCCTATTTGGATTTAACCTTAAAACACCTCTAATCCTAACCCTATGAGATTTTCATCCACAATAACTTCCTGCAAACCCTCTTGGAGCCTTTTAGCATCAATATTTGGTGGTTTTGGCCCTGGTTCTTCAATAAACCACCAAGTAAGTCTCATTTATTTAAGGTGTTCCCTTCTTACAGGATTTATATTCTATATTTCTTGGGTTTTCCTTTTTCGAGTGGGTTATTGACCTAATGAGGGTTGATATTGTATTTTTAATGAAAATATTAATGTTTTTGGTTCAATATTTCCTTTATAGTGTCTTGTGGAGGTGTAATTGTGGTTTCACGCCGGTTTCTAGAAGTTTCCAAATAGGAGGCAAGTGGTTCCATGCTTTTACATTATTAGATGATTTGGTATTGCTTGATTTCTTCCATGAGTGTGCTATACGGATTTTTTGTGTGGTGTGAAATGTGTTTTGAAAAGGTTTTGAGATGCATATATGATGAATTTTGGTTTTTGGAAAGGAAATTGGTTATGTTTCATGTGTGACTCATTTTGGTGCCTCTTGAAAGTGTTCTATGTTTTTTTGAATGGTAAGAAATGTGTTTTCAAAGAGATTTGAGGAGCATATGCATTGATATTTGGTTTTCCAAAATAAATGGTTTTTTACATGCGTCATTCTTCGTTATTCACCTTGAATGTGATTTATTAAGTATAAAAGTGATGTGAACCATGTTTTAAAGTGGCTTTGGTGTGTGTTTGGATTTAAAAAGGGGATTTACCCATGTAAATGGTTGTATTTCACAAGTGATCTTGTTTTTGTGTTTCCAAGTGTGTTTCATGAATTGTGAAAGTGGTGAAAAATGTATTTCCAAACGTTTTTTGTGTGTGTATGAAATGAGAAGTGATTTTTATGGAAAATGGTGGCTTCTATATAAGCTTGATCATTAGATCAAGTTGAAATGTAAAAATGGTGATTTATTTCTGTGTTCATGATTCATGGAATGTGTATGTGAAAGTGATAATTTATGTGATATATGGAATGAGAAATAAGAATAAAGGGAATACTAAGTATCTAGATAGGTGGGATATAACTAGTATGCTAGTTGATTCAGAAGAGCCTAAGACCCATATTCTCCTATCAGAATTAACAATTACAACACTAACTAAACATGTGATATTATCAGAGACTACTAGAAATTAGGATGAGATACCCTATAGTGGCTCATGCACGAGGACACTGTGATTTGGGCTTATGATATAGAGACCATTATTCATTGGGATGTGATCCCCTCAAATGGATCATACATGGGATTGCTATTGGTATTGGTTGGAGGATTTTGATCACTGTGGTATGAGGTTCAAAAGTTCCCATTAGTGCTAGATTACCTATAAGGATTTCTCGTGGTGATCTCGTGTGATTATGAGATGTGATTATATCTGCCAGTATATGGTAAACCACATGTACATTTTGTTTTCAAATAAAGTTACCTTTTAGAAAAGGTTTTCTTTAAAAGTGTTTTCCTTAAAAATGTTTTCATGAAATTGTTATCTTAGAAATGTATCAGTGTTTTTATATAAATGTGTATGTTGATTTATCTTCTAATGTTATAGAATGTAATATTTATTTTGAGTAGAATCCTATTATAATTTGGATCAAACACTACATACACCTTTGGGTGTATGTATACTTTGTTATGAATGACCCAGGTAAAGGAAAGATTTATTCGTGGTGGTGATGGTGGATCCGATTACTTGTATTCCACTTCCTATAGGTATTGGTGGTGGTGGATTTAGGGTTATGGACCTATTGTTACATGGAGGTTTTTGGGATGTTTTAGTTGTTACCATTTAATTGTGGTACATTTGGTATTGGTTAAAGTTGTAAAAATTTAAATCTAAAAATTGTTATATCTTGTTTGGTTATGATTATTAGTCATGTGATACATTATTCTTGTGGGTTGTTCATTTTTATATTCATGGGTGAAATCATTCCCAAAGTATATTGTTGATACGTAGGCACTAGTTTCCAACCTGTGGGGATCAGGAATGCTCCTCAAGCCATACCAAAAACTAGGTTGGGTTTCAGATTGGATGGAACTCTGGTTTGGTTCATGACACAAATAAAAGGGTAAAGAAAGTATGTAAACTTGTCTCTTTATGGCCTTAAACAAGCTCCAAATAAATGGCATGAGAAATTTGATTCTATAATTTTATCTAATGAATTTACTCAAAACAATACAGATAAATGTGTTTATTTAAAGTTTACATAAGAATATGAAGTTATTGTGAGTTTATATATAGATGATATATTAATTTTTAGAACCAATATGATTGGTGCAAATGAGACAAAGTTATTTATCCAATATGTTTAAAATGATGGATCTTGGAATAGTTAATACTATTCTATGTAATAATGTTAGAAAACATAATGGGGGTTATTCTTTAAGTCGGTCTCATTATATTGGAAAATGTTAAATAAATTTGATCATCTTAGTTTCAAGGATGCTAATATTCTATTTGATTCTAGTGTTAAACTGTTTATGAATACAGAGAGAGCTATAACACAACTTGAGTATGCAAGTGAAACTGGTTATTTAATGCAAAGAACTCATTGCACTAGACCTGATATTTATTTTGAATTATGTAAAATGATCATATATACTAGTAATCCTAGGGTTGATCATTGGATATTTATAATGAGAATATTTGGATACTTATGAAAGACCAAAGATTTAAGTTTATACTATAATGATTATCTGGCTATATTAGAAGGATACACTGATGTGAGTTGGATTACCAATATTGATGATAACCAATCCACATCAAAATGGTTATTTATTCTTAGAGGCTGTACTATTTCTTGGACTATAAATAAATTCACATGTATTTCACATTCTATCATGGAGTCCGATTTTATTGCCTTAGCGATATGTGGAAAGAAGTTGAATGGATTAGGAATCTATTATTAGATATTAGATTGTGGCCTAGTCTGATGCCTCCTATCTCTATCAGTTATAATATTGAAGTAACATTATCAAGGACATATTGTTTCATGTACATAGAGAGTATATACATATAAGTTTGAGACATGATTATCTGAGACAATTATTACAAGATGGCACCATAATGATTATCTATGTGAGATTATGTAAAAGCCTTACAGATCCGTTTAAAAAAATATCTGCTGAGAGAAATCATTCATTCAACTAATAAAGATATGGGGTTAAAACCAATAGAATAAGACATTTATATAATGGAAACCCAACAATTTCTTTAAGTATATCATAATTAAAGTGTTTAATGGGTAAAAAAAGTTACAAAGATGATTGTTGATATTGTCAATTATAATCTCAACTACTTGGTGTCAATATCAACTATTATGGCTATAGGTTGAGTTATAAAATCTTAACAAAATATTAATACTCGATGAGTTGTTTGTTCTAATAAGGGATTCACATTTTTTATTTTTCCTATGTGAACTTAAAAGTGGCACCGCTTCTTATATGAGTTAATGAGTTTACTTCTTAAAGAGTTCATGAAAAGGATACAAGAACATGGATATAAAAGTTATAAAAAATGATATGATGGATGGAAAGATCATTTTATGTATGATATCTATAGTTTATCTTAAAAACTGAAAAGTTTAATGTTTTGACTACTTGTAAATCAGATAATACTTTGAGATATTGATACCAAGTAAAGGTTTAAATTGAAAGATACCTTTATTATGTATAATGATTCACTTGTGTTCTAGAGAGTTAATATTTATGAATAAAAGTGGGAGAATGTTATAAAATTTTATTCATAAAATAAATAATTAAATGTTGGACCCACACTTTTGGCTTGGATTGATGAGGTGTAAAAACATGGGGAATACCACTTTGGAGTTGGGGGTTGAATTCTCATAGACACTCCCTTATAAAAAAGAGCCTTGGGAATTGGTATTTTTATAAAAAAAATATATATTTGACTAAATGATTTTAAAGTATTTTTAAAATACAGATTTTAGTAAAATGTTTTGACATATATATATATATATATTATATATATAAAATAAAATAAAATAAAAACAAAAAACAAAAAACAAAAAACAAAATAATATATTTTATAAAAAACGTCTAATAACGTGATTATTCATAATGGTTGGATTTCGAATTTTTGAAATCTGAATGGGTGCCCCCACTCAGAGTTGTATTATTTCAGTCAAACCAAGGTGTTCTTTGACTGAAACAGTGAGATAAAATTGGCGTGCTTCACATAGATTTTGATCTATAAATAAATGATGGTGAGATCACTTATATAATTAATTATTCTTCAATCGAAAAAATTCTCAGGATATTTTTCCCAACATTGGTGTTGCAGGACTATCAGAAATTGCTGTATGAATTTCCATAAATATTATTAAAATCTTTCATAGAAACTTCCAAAGAGATCTCTACACCAACAAGTGGGGTTGGATCAAACCCTTTTGGACAGTGAATTAAATTCACGTATCGAGATTAGATCCGTCTTCTCCATTTTACTACTTATTTTTTAAAACAATAACATAGCACACCATCACAATTGGGAATATAAATCTCATATAACCATATCAAAGTTCCTAGAAAATGAAGAAACGCACTTCTGAAGTTGTGATTTCCATAAGAATACTCCCTAGGTACCCAAATATGGATTCCTCCTACCAACATCTCTACCCATATCACCATCCATGTATCCTTCCATAATAAGTTTATCACTTTTAAAACAACTTTATCACTTCCAAAACAAGTTTATCACTTCTAAAATAATTTTATAACTTCAAAAACATAAACAATGATACATGATAGATACCTCAATATCTATTTGATAGTTTTTCACTACTCATTTTTTGGATTTTATAGAAATAAATATCACTAAATGAGCTACTATATAAACCACCTTTATGAGTGTTTGAAATGAGTTTTGTCACTATTAAAAAACGAAGACATGGTAAGTGTCCTTAAATGCACACAAAATTTATCAGTGGTAAAAAAATCACTGATAAACACTCTTTTTATCAACACTTTATTTTAGTAATGATAAAGGGAACATTTATCAACGCTTTTGTTAGCACTGATAAAAGGCATGAAAAATACTGTGAAACATGTATCCCTATAACTGAACCATATTAGAAATATATAATCGAATGGGAATAAAAATATTATAGAAATCAAATTGAAATACAAATAATACATTCCATTATCATTTCAATTCGAAATTCACATGTAAAATATATATATTGATGTGATATTTTCAATTAATCAAAAAAAATTACAATCAAATATACAAAATCAAAACACTTGTACCATACTTTTTATAACTACTAAACTTCGTAAAAAAACTGATCCCTATAATAAAATCAATGCTTGTTTTAGTAAAAATACATAAAAAATAAACAAATTATAATTTTAATGTTATATAATCCACATATGATAAATTATATTGTTAATTAATAAATTTGTTAATGATATTATTAGTTACACTATTAATTATATTATTAATTATTATATTGTGAATTTATATTAATTATTAATTATCAATTGTATTATTAATTAATAATTATATTGTGAAATATTAATTACATTGTAAATTAATAATCTATATAAATTATATTGTTAATTACTGAATATATAAATGATATTATCCATTATTAATTATCTTAATTACTTAAATAGTAAATAATTATACCATTAAACTGAAATGACCTTTTTATATTGAAAACACACATTTTGAGTCATACCAGGAACATCGTGTTTCAGATTGATGTACAACTAATTCCAACACATAAACAATGAATTATGGATCATTTTCCTAATGTTTGAAAATAATATGAGTTTGTTTACTTAGTTTTGATAATGTGACACATGTTTTAAACTAAAATGAAACTTTCATATTGAAAAAATGAACTTAGAGTCATACCAACCACATAGTATGTCAAATTTATGTGAAGTCAATTCCTACACATCAAAAATGAATTATGGAAGTTTTTCTTAAATTTGGGAAATGATCAAAGCTCCTTTACTCGATTTTTATAACATGACGTATGTTTTAAACTAAAATGAAACTTTTATACTGAAAACACACACTTCGAGTCATACCGACCACATCGTGCGTCATATTTATGTGAGGTAAATTACTATATGTCATAAATAAATTATGAATTGTTTCCCTAAATTTTAAAAATAACCTAAGTACATTTGCTCAGTTTTGGCTATGTGACATTCATTTTAAACTAAAACTATTCTATTATATTGAAAACACAAACTTTGAGTCATACCAACCAAATTGTTTTTCATATTCATGTAAAGTAATTTCCTACACATCATAAATGAATTATAGATCATTTCACTAAAGTTTGAAAATAATTTGAGCTGATTTTCTTAGTTCTGTATATATGATGTGTTTTTAACTAAAATGATACTTTTATATTGAAAACACACACTTGGAGTCATACTGGGAACATCATCTATCAGATTGATGTACTGTCAATTCATATACATCAAAAATAAATTATGGATTTTTTCCTAATGATTAAAAACAATCAAAGATCATTTTATTAGTTTTTTCTATGTGACATGAATTTTAAACTAAAATGAAACTTCTATATTGAAAACATAAATTTTGAGACATATCATCTAGATCACGCGTCATATTGATATTTGGTTGATTCCTAAACATCAAAAATAAACTTTGGATAAATTTTTAAATTTTGAAAACAAAACAAGCTCATTTTCTTGGTTTTGGCATCACAACATGCATTTTCAACTAAAATGCCACTTTTATATTGAAAACACGCACATTGAGTCATACCGAGCACATCGTGTGATAGATTGATATAAAATCAATTTCTATATGTTTCAAATAAATTATGGATCATTTTTCTAATGTTTTAAAACAATATGAGTTTTTTGTTTAATTTTTGATATGTGAAGCTCGTTTTAAACTAAAATGGAACTTTAATATTCAAAACATGCACCTTGAGTTATACTGAACACATTGTGTATTAGGCTAATGTGCGGTCAATTCTCACACATCAAAAATTAATTATGGATTATTGTCATAGAGTTTGAAACAATATGAGCTTGTTTTCTTAGTTTTTAAAATATAACACGCGTTCTAAGTTAAAATGACACATTTATATTTAAAACATGCATTTTGAGTTATACAAGGAACCTCATTTATCAGATTGATGTGTGGTCAATTCCTACATGTCAAAAATGAATTAATGTTTTTTATAAATTTTTAAGATAATACAAGATCATTTTATTGATTTTGGATATGTGACATGCATATTAAACTAAAATGACACTTTTATATTGAAAACACACACTTTGAGTTATACCATCACATCATGTGCCAGTTTGATGTTCAGTTGATTCCTACATATCACAAATTAATTATGGATAGAATTCCTAAATTTTAAAAACAATCCAAGATTTTTTTCTTAGTTTTGGATATGTGATCTGTGTTTTAAACTAAAATGACACTTTTATATTGAAAACACACACTTTGAGTCATATCGACCACAATGTGTGTTGGATTGACCTGATGCCGATTCCCACAAGTATAAAATGAATTAAGGATTTATTTATTAAATTTTGAAAACAATTCCATATTTTTTCTCAATTTTGGATATGTGATGTGCATTCTAAAGTAAAATGACACTTTTATATTGAAAACACACACTTTGAGTCATACTAACCACACTGTATGTCATATTGAGACACGATTGATTCCTATACATCAAAAATAAATTATGGATCATTTTACTAAAGTTTAAAAACAATCCTAGCTCATTTTTATTATTTTTTACAATGTGATGCACATTTTAATCTAAAATGACACTTTTTTATTAAAAACATGCACTTTGAGTCATACCATCAACATAGTGTGTCATATTGACGTGCGTTCAATTCGTACACATCAAAATTGAATTATGGATAATTTTCCTAAATATTAAAGACAGTAAGAGCTAATTTGATTATTTTTAGCTATGTGATGTGTGTTTTAAACTAAAACTACACTTTTATATTGGAAACATATAATTTCAGTCATATCGACAACTTAGTATTCCAGATTTATATCCAGTTGATTCCAATACATATAAAATTAATTATTGACCATTTTCATAAAGTTTGAGAGTTATAATACCATATATAGCCTAACATATTTGATATGCAATTTGACATGCATCCCTGTAGATCAGTAGAGGCTGATTTTTGACAACAAAGAGCATGAGGATTGCCATAGCTTGGAATATTACAATGTCCAAAAGGAGTACACCATCCATATAGTTCTACCTTAGTGAATTAAAATGAAATTTTTTGTGTCAACCCCAACCACATGGCTGATCCAATTCGTGGTGAAGAGTTCTGACACCATCAGTAGCCTTAAAGACTAGATTTAAGACAAGGAAGACCTTCCTCATGATCATTTTTGACTTATTTTCATGGAAAGGTGGTTGATGATGGACGTTCCTGAGAAGAATATGACATACAAAATTATTTCACACTCCCTGTGATGATGTGGTAGGGGAAGCATGTCAAGATGAAAGAAATGTGACAAGTAAACCTTTGACTGGTGAAGTTGATGAAAGAGAAGGTGAAGAAGAAGCAAAGTCAAAGAGTACGCCATCACAATAGAGAATTTAATTTTCCCCAATATCTCCTAGATCATGTAGAAACTTCTTAATACGTAGTATCTCCTTTAAATCTTTAATGATACCCTAATTCACTAGAAAACATGTTAACAAACATATGAATTCTTGATTTTTATGATGCTACTCCCCTACAAATGATATCAGGTACCTGAATATGGATTTCCTCATCTCAAAATCTCCAACCATATCACCATATATGTATCCTCGTGAAACAAGTTTATCACTTCCAAAACATAAACAATTACTAGATTAAACTCTAAGATACCTCAATATCAATTTGACCATTGTCCAAAGCTCATTTTCTGGATTTTATGAGAATAAATCCAACTACATTCACTACTACAAAAAACCAAATTTTTAGTGCTATAAATGGGCTTTTCCAGAACTAAAAAGTGGTGACATGATGAGCACACTTAAAAGAACATGACCTTTATCAATGATAACAAAAGAACTAATAAAGGGAACATTTATCCACACTTTTTTAGGAATGATAAAGTCCATTATGCCTACTAAAAAACATGCACTCCTATAACAGAACTAGATTAGAAACATATAATAATATTGGAATACAAATATTACAGAAAACAATATTGAAATACAACTATTACATTACACTATCATTTCAATTAAAAATTTTCATATAAAATATTTACATTGGAGTGATATTTACAATTAATAAAAAAAAAATTAAAATCCAATATATAAAATCAAAACTCTTATAATATACTTTTACAATAATCAAACTCAATACAAAATCTTGTCCCTACAATAAAAGCAATGTTAATTTTAGTAACAATATTTTTTTAATTTTAATGATATACAATAAACATATGATAAATTATATTAATAATTATGAATATGTTAATGATATTACTGATTATAGTATTTATTATATTATTAATGATCATATTATCAATTTTATATTAATTATTAATTATTAATTACTCTATTAATTAATAATTATATTATGAATTATGAATTATGAATTACTTTGTTAAGTAATAATATATATAAATTATATAGTTAATTACTAAATATATTAATTATATTATCAGTTATTAGTTATCTTATTTACTTAAATATTTGATAAAAATAATATCATTAAACTAAAATTACATTTTTATATTCAAAACACATATTTTGAGTCATACAGGGAACATTGTGTGTCAAATTGATGCGCAATCAATTCCAACACGTCACAAATGAATTATGGATCATTATCCTATAGTTTGAAAATAATTTGAGTTCATTTACACTATTTTGATAATGTGATGCATGTTTTAAACTAAAATGACACTTTTATATTGAAAACATGCACTTAGAGTCATACCGTCCACATCGTATTTTGGATTGATGTGAAGTTGATTTCTATGCATAAAAAATGAATTATGAATCATTTTCTAAAAGTTTGGAAACAATCAAAGCTTGTTTATTTAGTTTTGATAATGTGACACATGTTTTAAACTAAAATGACACATTTATATTAAAAAAACACATTTTGAGTCATAACGATCACACCGTGTGTCATATTGATGTGAGATCAATTAATATACGTAAAAAATGAATTATGGATCATTTACCTAAATTTTAAAAACAATCTAAGTTATTTTTCTCGGTTTTGGCTATGCGACTTGGATTTTAAATAAAAATTACTATATTATATTGAAAAGATTCATTTTGAGTCATACCGAAAATATCATGTGTTGGATTTATGCGAGGTAAATCCCTCCACATCACAAATGAATTATGGATCATTTTTCTGAAGTTTGAAAATAATTCAAGCTTTTTTTCTTAGTTTTGGAAATGTGATGTGTCTTTTAAACTAAAATGAAACTTTTATAATGAAAACACACACTTTGAGTCATACTAGGCGCATCATGTATCAGATTTATGTGTGGTCAATTCCTACACATCAAATATGAAATATGGATCATTTTACTAATGTTTAAAAACAATCAGAGCTCATTTGATTAGTTTTTTTATGTGATGAACATTTTTAACTAAAATGACACTTTTATATTGAAAACATGCACTTTGAGTCACATCGGTAAAATAGTTTGTCATATTGAAATTTCATTGATTCCTAAAAGTCAAAAATGAATAATGGGCCATTTTAAAAAAATTTGAAAACAAAATGATCTTTTTTTCTCATTTTTGGATTCATGATGTGTGTTTTAAACTAAAATGAAACTTTTATATTGAAAATACAGACTTTGAGTCATACTGGCCACATCATATGTTCGATTGATATAAAATAAATTCTGATACCTATAAAACAAATAATGGATCTTTTTTATAAATTTTGAAAATAATCTAAAACTTTTTCTAAATTATAGCCATGCGGTGCACCTTTTAAACTAAATTGACACTTTTATATTGAAAAGAGGCACATTGAGTCACACCAACCATATCGTTTTCCAAATTGATGTACGGTTAATAATTACATGTTAAAAATAAATTATGGATAATTTTTATAAATCTTAAAAACAATCCTATCTCATTTTCTTGGTTTTGACATTGTAACACAAGTTTTAAGCTAAAAAGACACTTTTATATTGAAGAAACTCACTCTAAGTCATACCAGCCACATCATGTGTTATATTGATGTTTTGTCGATTCCTACACATCACAGAAGAATTATTGATCATTTTTATAATCTTTCAAGACTATAATAGCTCATTTTATTGGTTTTGTCTATGTGACACACATTTTAAACTAAAATGAAACTTTTATAATGAAACACACACTTTGAGTTTTACCAGACACATCATATGAGAGATTGATATTTAGTTGATTCCTACACATCGAAAATAAATTATGGATCATTTTAATAAAAATTTGAAAACAATATAAGGTCTTTTTATTTATTTTGGATATGAGACATGAATTTTCTATAAAAAATGTCACTTTTATATTGAAAACACTCACTTTCAATGTCATGACCCATCCTCAGGGCCCGTGCCGTGACTACCCCAAGCCCGCCTTCCATAGGCCAGGGGCTGACGACTAGCACCAAAGGCGTAAATCCCGATAACTGGGAAGGCATTGTATTTATAAAAGAAGACAATCACCACAGAGTAAGCAAGCGGAAAAAGTAAACACTAAGTACAAGAGAAGTGCTGAAAAGTAAATGGGCTAGAATACAAACCCAAAAGAAAGTACAACTATAACTGAACAAGTACAACAGAAAAGATAACAACTGGAAGGACGGAAGCGGCTCCTGGGTCGTCCTCCTCGGATCCTACCTGAAGGGTAGTTACAGATGGCGCATCTCCTGGTCGTCCACCACGGATCCTACCTGAAGGGTAGGTACAGATGGCGCAGCTTCTGGTCGTCCACCACGGATCCTACCTGAAGGGTAGGTACAGATGGCGCAGCTCCTGGTCGTCCACCACGGATCCTACCTGAAGGGTAGGTACAGATAGCCTCCTCCACGCTCTCGTCCGTCAACCTCCTCCGTGGGTCGTTTCATCGCGAAGTCCACCTCCAGATACTGACTCGTCGTGTAGTCCACCTCCGGGTACCGTCCAGTCCTCAAACACTCGGCCTCCGTCAGTACTGCTGTCGTCTGCAACCAACACAACGAGGTGCGGGCATAGCCCGTGCAGGGGTGACTATAACGATACTCAGTAGGGACCCCAAGACCCTCAAGGTCTCACAAAAACCAACAAGGATAACCAAAAATAAGATCTCAACAGATAACCTCTACTTAGGTATATTCCCATACATATACCTAAGTTATCAAGTAACCCATCTCAATCATGAGGAAACACAAAGGTCAAAAGTCTCAGCTCAAACCAGGATTTTCATTATTGAAACCGTAACTGCTGAAGAGCTCCGTCTCTGGAGTGTACAGTGGTCCTGTCAGGACTCCGAGGTACTGCTCACTAACCTAAGACTGCTGAGGTACTCCTCCTGTCGAGTACCGCGGGTCAGCCACCCAGACACAGTAGTGCTTCCCGCCGAGGTATGTCACCCAAACATAGTAGTGCACACCCCCTAGCAGCCTGTTGAGGTACTCTACGGATGAGTACCGCGGGTCTGCATTGTCACACAGGTAGTGCTCCGTCTGCCATGGGTCTGCACCTCACAAATTAGTGCTCCGTCCACTGGGCTAGTCGACTCACTCCAAGTCGAGTCGGTCATGCAGTCGTCAGGTCTCAGCCAGCTACACGGTCTCCGTACTCCGTATGCTCGTCTCTGGGAGGGTCCGCTCCACGAGCTACTGGTCGATACTACAAGTATCTCAAAGTCCCACGAAGAAGTATCTCAAGGACCGCCTCGCCATAGGGGTCTCAACTCAACAGATGGCGCGTCAATTGGACGCCCGGTCTGTGAGTTTCTAGCCTTTTCATCCCAGGGGCCCGATTGGTTTCATGAGCGAACCAATCCCGGCCGTATCTCAACTGTACCTTGAACTCTCATAGGGTATACTCATTGGGACCGTTTCTCAACGTGATCAACAACGCCGCTGACGGTTCGTCAAACGGACGTCCTGTCTGAAAGATATCAGCTTTTCCATTCCAGGGGCCCGGTTGGATTTCGGGTGCGATCCAACCCGGACACTATCCAACTGTATCCAAAACTCAGGTGAAGTATGCCAAAAGTTCCGTCTCATCAAGAGGAAAACAACGAGACAGACGGTGCGTCAATCGGACGCCCGGTCTGTGAGTTATTGGCTTTTTCGTTTTAGGGGCCCGGTTGGTTTCGTGAGTGAACCAACCCTACTACACTCCGACGACATCCAAACCTTGAGCGGAGTAATCCAAAAGATCCGTCTCACTAAGAGGAATCCAACATAGTCGACGGCATGTCAATCGGACGTCCGAAGCTCAAGTTACGAGCGTTTCCGCTAAGAGGGCCCGATTGGTTTCGTGTACGAACCAAACCGGTCGAACACAAAGTTCTCCGAAACCTTGATTTTAATATACCGAAACGACCGTCTCGATCCAAGGATCGCGTTGCCGCTGACGGCGCGTCAATCGCAGGTCTACAACTCAAGATATAGTCATTTGACCGAAAGTGGTCCGAAAACGGGGGTCTGGGCCCGGGCCGACCTGGCTCGACCCCCCCTGGGTCGGCCGAACCGGTTCGACCTGACCCGGGTCCGACCCGGCTGGGCCCGGCCCGGCTCGGTCCGGCTCGGTCCGGCCCGACCGGCCGGCTGTGGCTCGGCCAGCGTGGCCGAGCCGATTCGCAGAGCGGGGTGCGCGACTCCCCCGCCCGCCGCTAATTGAGGCCAGCGGCGGATCTGCCGGCCGCCAACCCTCCGGCGGCGCGCCTCCGCCGCTGGTCGCCGCCGCCGCCTTCCGTGGACCACCGGATGCGCTCCGGTGGTCCGTTCCTCCTGCCGTCTTCGCCTATGGTCCCCCCGGGACCCCACCTTCACTACGAAGGGATTGAAACGCCAAAACGGCCTGCTTCATCGTCGTCCGTCAATCCACATGTCAAAATGAAAAGCGTCGTCTTTGTAGTTTTCCAGCGCGACCCGATGGCGCCATGCCCCTTCGCCGTGGCCCGACTCCGACCGTGGTTCTTTGGTTTTCATCGACGCGGCGCGACGGCGTCACGTTCTTAAACTTCCTTCCACGACGCGGCGCGACGGCGTCACGTAATACTTGCCGTGTGATTCCCGCGTGGTGCGACGACACCTCTCCATTCCGTTCCATCCACAAAGAATCAAACATGAACATAGGAGGGGGGTTCGGCCGTGTTTGTGCGGTCTGCCCCCCCTCTCGTTAAACGATTTCATCTAGTCTAAAATCCACGATAATTGATAAACTATATTCATGAATGGAAAAATAATTAAATAAAATAATCCCCTACCTCGGTTTAGGAACAGTGTTCGTCAACGAGCCGCGGAAGACGAGCGTCGCGGAGGTCGGGCGTCGCGGGAAAAGAACGTCGACGTCGCGGAAAACCGTCGCGGAAGAGACGACGCGGAAGAAGAACATCACGTCGCGGATACGACGTCGCAAAAGAACCGTGTTCTTCGGAGGAGAAGTTCTTCGTTGAAGAAAGGTGTTCTTCGTTGAATAACGGTGTTCTTCGCGTTCTTCGTCGAGGTTGAAGAAGAAGAAGACCGCTTCCCCAATCCTCTCAAGGTTGCAAAACTCTAACAATAATAAAATAAGACTAAGTCTTATTTTATTAACACAACCTAACCATTTGAATTTCAAGAGTTTGAAAATTCAAAACCCACATTTAACTCACTTAAGTTATTAACATAAGATGTTATAAAATTAATGAGGTGATAAGTTAACAAAACTTAAATGGGGGGTTTAGAGGGGTTAGGAAAGTGAGGGGTTAATAGGGGTTAGGGAGTTTAAGGAATTTGAAAAGGTGGGGGGTTCGTGTGGGCCCCACCCCTTTCAAATATCCACACATGGGAAGTTGGGTGGATGTGGGCCCACCACCAACTTCCCATGGGAGAAGTTAACCACATGACATGAAATAAAATTGATTCAACAATTTTATTTACTTTTTTTAATTAAACCCCAAAAATTAACTTCTTCACCCGCACAAACGCAACTACGGTAAAGGTTCCCTTAGGCGATTACCGGCGTTGCGATTTCATCGGTGCCATCAGATTTCAATTTTGAGCACTGGTTCAAAAGATAGGAAAACCCGCTCGTTCGTTCACTGAACGTACCTGAGCCAAACTTCGGAAATTGATTCCGGGCACTCCAGGCCTCGTAATCAAGTGCCGTCAGAAACTGCGTTCTTGTAAAATTCCAAAGAAAATTAAGAAAAAATTTTCCTTGAAATTTCCGGGTCTTTAAATTAAATCACACCAACCACATCATGTGTCAGATTGACCTAATTACGATTCCAACACATATCAAATTAATTAGGGATTATTTTCCTAACATTTGAACACAATTAAATCCTATTTTCTTAATTTTGGCTATGTGATGTGAATTTTAAACTAAAATGACATGTTTATATTGAATACACACACTTTGAGTCATACTAATCACATCATTTGAAAAATTGAAATATGATCAATACCTACACATAAAAAATGAATTATGGATCATTTTTCTGAAATTTGAAAATAATACGAGCACATTTTCTCAGTTTTGATATTGTGATTCTTGTTTTAATCTAAAATGACACTTTTATATTAAAAATTAAAACTTTGAGTCATACCGGCGACATCGTGTGTCAGATTGAAGCATGGTTGATTCCAAAACTTCAAAAATTAATTATGGATATTTTTATTAAAGTTTCAAGATATTTTAATATAATTTTCTTAGTTTTGGCTACGTGACATGCACTTTAAACTAAAACAAAAATTTTATATTGAAAACATGCACTTTGAGTCATACTGACTGCATCATGTGTCATATTTATATTCAGTTGATTATATTATATCTCAAATGAATCATTGATCATTTTCATAAATTTTAAGAGATCTGATACCATATATAGCCTTAAATCTGTGATATGCGACATGAAAAACATCCCTATAGATCAGAAGAGGCTAATTTTAGACAGTAAAGAGATTGAGGATTTCTATACCTTGTCATATTAAAATATTAAAAAGGAGTTCACTATCCATTTAGTTCCCACATAGTGGAGTCCAATGCAATTTTTTTTTGCAAACCCCTACTTGAAGGATGATCCCATTCACGGTGAAGAGTTATGACACCATCAATAGCCATGAGGACAAGGTCCATGACAAGTAATTCCCTCCTCATGATCATTTTTGGATTATTTTTTAGGTAAAGGTGGTTGAAAATGGTTTTTACTTGAAATAATAAAACATAAAATAGGATTTCACCCTCCATGTGATGCTGAGGCAGGGGCACTGTGTCCAGACGAAAAATACATGACAATGAGACATTCGACTAAAGAAGGTGAGGCAAATGAAGGTGAAGAAGTGGTGGAGTCACAGAGTAAACCATCATAATAGAGGATGTAATTTTACTCACTATCTCCTAGATCCTATAGAAAATTATTCATCCATAGTATCTCCTTGAAATATTCAGTGATATTCTACTTCACTAGAAAATAGGTCAATACACTTTTGAAGTTATGATTTCCATGAGACTGCCCCCTTAAAATGATATCAGGTACCCAAATATAGTTTTCCTCATGCCAACACCTCCAAACATATCGCCATCTATGTATCCTTTAAAAATAAGTTTATCACTTACAAAACATAAACAATGACTAGATGTACCTCAGAGATATCTCAATATCCATTTGAACATTTTCTAATGATTATTTTCTAGATTTGATGAGAATAAATTTTACTACATACACTACTATAGAAACCATCTTTATCTATCATAGAAATGGGTTTTATCAGTGCTAAAAAACAGTTACATATTGAGTACACTTAAAATCTCATGACCTTTATCAGTGCTGACAAAAGCACTGATAAAGGGAACATTTATCAATGATTTTGTTAGCACTGATAAAGACCATGGAAGATGCTACAAAACATGAACCCCTATAATAAAACTACATTAGAAACATATAATTAAATTCAACTTCAAATATTACCAAAAACCAAATTGAAATACAAATACTACATTGAACTATCATTTCAATTCAAAATTTATATATAAAATATTTACATTGATGTGATATTTACAATTAATAGAAAAATTATAATCCAATATATAAAATCAAAACTATTATAGAATTTTTTTTACAAAAATCGAACTCCATAAAAAATCTTATCCCTACAATAAAACGAATGTTTATTTTAGTAAAAGTACATAAAAGAATAAACAAATTTCAATTTTAATGTTATATAACCTACATATGATAAATTATAATGTTAATTACTGAATATATTAAATATATTATCAGTTATACTATTAATTATATTATTAATTATTATATTATTAATTTTATATTAATTATTAATTATTAATTATACTATTGATTAATAATAATATTATGAATTTTTAATTATATCATTAATTAATGATATATATAAATTATGTTTTTAATTATTTAATATATTAATGATATTATTAGTTATTAATCATCTTAATTACTTGAATAATTGTTAATAATTATATTATTAAACTAAAATTATATTTATATATTAAAAATAAGTATTTTGAGTCTTACTGGGAACAATGTGTGTCAGATTGATGAGAAGTTAATTCCAACACATCACAAATGAATTATTAATCATTGTCCTAATTTTTGAAAATGACATGAGTTCATTTACTCAGTTTTTTCATGGTGATATAAGTTTCAAACTAAAATGAAACTTTAATATTGATAATATGTACTTAGACCCATCTCGTACACATTGTATTTTAGATTGACAAGAATTCAATTACTAAAAATCACAAATGAATTATGGATTATTTTTCTAAAGTTTTGAAAAAACAAACTTTGAGTCAAAATATGACGCACTTTTTAAACTGAAATGACACTTTTACATTGAAAAAACACACTTTGAGTCATACTGACCACATCATGTGTCAGATTGATGAGATTTTGATTCCTATATCTCACAAATGAATTATGTATCATTGTCCTAAAAGTTTAAAATAATATGAGTTTTTTCTTGGTTTTGGCTACGTGACACACATTTTAAACTAAAATTGACTAGTTATATTGAAAATTCACAATTTGAGGCATACCGACCACATATTGTGTCGAATTTATTTGAATAAGATTACTAATACTGGAAACATAGCCTATACCCACGTTTTAGAATAGTGGGTATAACCCATAAAACAATGGGTACAACATATACCCACAATTTTATAAATTGTGGATGATGGAGCCTTCAGTATAGAGATATACCAAAAGTTTATATAGAAACATGGGGTATATCCTAGATGATTTTATCATACCCATGGTTTTGGTTAGACCATGGGTATATATCTATACCCACAATTAGAAGAACCATGGGTACATCTTTTCCTAGAAGAAACCATATACCCACGGTTTATTGAATCGTGGGTATAACTACCTGTCCCCATTTTGAAGCAACGACCCTTCCACCCCATCCCAAACCTATAAATAAAATAAAAACCACATTACACATTCAATTAAATACATATATTGTGTATTTAACATTCAACCAACTGATTTTAATAATTTTCAAACCATTTACAATACTATAACATACATATACATCCATACAACCAATCAATTCAATTCATTAAAAAACATCCACATGTCTCTTTACTGCTAAGTAAAAAATGTAGGGGATCAATTTTTACCCACCACCAACATCCTTATCCAAATCACCATAAAAAACATCCTCATTACCAACATCTTCATCTTGATCATCATCACCACCACCACTATCATCATCATCATCATCATAATAATAATAATAATAATAATAATAATAATCATCATCACCATCATCATCATCATCATCATCATCATCATCATAATCATCATCATCATCATAATCATCATCATCATCATCATCATCATCGTCATCACCATCACCACCACCACCACCACCACCATTAGCTTGATCACCACTAGAACCCTCATTTACATCACTCGGGGAATATAAAGAGATCATTGATTCCATACATGATTAAAAGTATTAACAACCTCTAATTAAAGTGATGTACTTATAAATGACATAGCTTTTAGGAAGTGTTTCATGATCAGTTTACTTATTTCACGCTTCTATAAAGATATTTTTTGGCCTTAGATGCTTCTGTATGAGGGTTTTGCGTCTCAGTGGTCTGAGAGGTTTGAGAGGCACTCAATGAGGGCCAATACCTGGTGGGTATGATGTTTTCCCAGGTCAACATTAGACTCTCCCCTAGTGCTCCTCACATAACACCTAACTCAAATGATCATTTGGCTCCAAGTTGTCATATTATTTTTCATCGAGGGCCTCCAGGGAACTCTGTTGAAAATATAAAAAAGATATTTAATTATTAATTATGTATAAATATTTAAAATATTAATAAAAAAACATACAATCTTTTCTTATGTTTGTTCATTTACTTCACTTCCATCCTTTTTCTTTATAATCAAGAAAAATATTTTTTCTCGAGGAACACGACCTTCAATTCCCAATGTTTCTTACTACAAGTGACATTGATTAGTATAATACTACATTATTTAATAATATGAAAGAGATAAACCTAGAATTAATTAAAATTTTAGCTATTTAATAAATTCATAAAATGAGGAAGCAATTAAATATACATTTAATTATAAATTTAATACCAGTAGAATAACATAAAAAATACATACCAATTAGCATGATGAAAATGGGTATGATTTGGATTATTCTTATATGTTCATTTCAGTACAATTCTATTTGTGTTATGTTATTTTTTTATTCAGTCACTTGGTAATTTTGATCATTTGGTCATTAGGTTCATCTTTAGGTTAGGTTATTTGGTAAACTGGCTAATTGTCCATCTGAACAATTAGGCCATTTAGGCCAATTGGGCCAACTTTTCATTTAGGCCAATTAGTCCAATTAGGCTAATTAGGCTAATTAGTACATATATTCCATTTAGTATAATTATGACAATTAACCCATTTAGGCCAATTAGGCTAATTAGACCAATCAGGACATTTAGGCCAATTAGACCATTTAATCCATTTAGTCTAATTACTCCACTTAATACAATTAGCTCATTTAGGCCAACTTATCCCAATTAGGCCAATTAGAATATTTATTTAGCAAATTTAATCTAATTATAAAATTTAGGCCAATTAGTCCAATTTGGAAATTTAGGACATTTCATCAAATTAAGACATTTAGTCCATTTAGGATATTTAGTCCAATTAGGAAATTTCATCCATTTTTGCTAATTTAGGCCAATTAGGCTAATTAGGCCATTTATTTGACCAATTTAGGTTAATTAGATCGATTAAGCCATTTATTTGACTAATTTAGGCCGATTAGGAAATTTAGGAAAATTTAGGGAAATTGGGCCATTTATTTGGCCAATTCAGGAAAATTAGTCCATTTTTTTTAATTTAGGCCAATTCAAGATAATTTAGACTAATTCAGGCCAATTCAGACCAATTCACCATTTAATCTAATTAGGCTATTTAGGTGAATTAGTCCATTTATCCCAATTATTCAATTTAGTTCAATTAGTCCATTTAATCCATTTAGGCAATTTAGGCCAATTAGTCAAATTAGGACATTTATTTAAATGAGGGAAATTAGGGAAATTAGACCATTTAATCCATTAAGGCCATTTAGGCCATTTAGACCATTTATGCCATTAGGCAATTTAGTCCATTAGGCAATTAGGACATTAGTCGAATAGACTATTAGGACAATTTTCCATTAGACTATTAGGCCACTTGTACATTAGTCCATTAGGTTACTAGGTCAATTATCCATTAATCCATTAGGCAATTAGGTCAATTCTTTATTAGGCTATTTGGAAAATTAGAACAATTTTCCATTAGGCCAATTAGGCCAATTGGCCATTAGGCCATTAGGCAAATTGAATATTATGCCATTAGGCCATTAGGAAAATTATCCAATTAGGCCATTAGGACAATTGGCCAATTATCCATTATTTCATTAGGCCAACTGGATATTATTCCATTAGGACAATTGGATATTAGGCCATTAGACCATTAGACCAATTTCCCACTATCCCATTAGTCTATTAGACCAATTGGCCATTAGAGCATTAGGAAAATTTTCCATTAGGCCATTAGGACAATGAGCTAATTAGGATATTAGTTCAATTAGAAATTAGGATTTTATGCAAATTGGCCAATAAGGCCATTAGTCCAATTTGAAAATATCCATTATGCCATTAGGACAATTGGCCAACTAGTCACCAGGCTATTATGCCATTAATCCATTAGGTCAGTAGACCATTAGGCTAGTAGGCCATTAAGACATTTGTCCATTATGTCATTATACCAATTGAACATTATTCCATTAGACCATTAGACCAATTTTCCAATTTTCTATTAGGCCATTAGGCCATTAGGGCAATCGGAAAATTGGCCATTAGGACATTAGGCCAATTGGACATTGGGCCATTAGGACATTAGGCCACTAGGACAATTGGCCATTAGGCTAATTGGCCATTATTCCATTAGTTCGTTAAGCCAAATGTCCAATAATCCATTAAGACATTAGGTCAATTAGTCCATTTGTCTAATTGGACAATTGAAAATTAGGCCATTAGGCCAATTGGCCAATTATGCTAATTGTTCATTAAGCCTTTATGCCATTAGGACAGTTGGCCAATTAGGCCATTAGGCCATTGGGAAAATTGGCGAATTGGACATTAGAATAATTGTCCATTAGGCCATTATGATATTATTCCAATTGACCATTAGGCCTTTAGGTCATTAGGCCATTAGGCCACTAGGTCATTAGTCCATTAGTTCATTAGGCCAATTGACCATTATGACATTAGTCCATTTGGCCATTTGAAAGGGGTATTTATAGCCTTATATTAAAGGGATTAATGATAATTAAACATAAATTTCCGCATGAAAATCTATCTAAGTAAAAATAGAAATCTAGATATCCTTTTTTTCCATATTAAAGTACCAGGTGCTTCTCATGCTCATTAATTATAGTGCACCCCAAAGTGTGAAAATACATTATTGAATATTTGTTCTTTTTATGTTTTCTTGATGAATCCTATAAAAAAATATTGAATAAAAGTAATTTATTGGCCCAGACCTCTCTAGGTCCATTACATTGTGAAAATCTAGTGTTTGAGGTGTTTTGGAGGAAATGGTGACTCATTTGAAGAGTTTTTCAAAAATAATGTTTTCCAACGGTAGATCATTTGACGGTGATCCATCCACTAGTGAGTCAAAATGGTGACTCATACCAGTGAATTTCAATGGTGAGTTAGGACTGATGACTTGCAACAGTGAGTCAGGAGTGGTGACTCGCAATGGTGAGTCAGGAACGATGACTCACAACGGTGAGTTAGGAATGATGAATCACTAACAATAGGTCACAATGGTGAGTCGCGATGGTGACTCGTCACCGGTATCTTGCACTAGTGAATATTCCAATGTTGAGTCACCCAAAGGTGCCTCAACCACCGATAGATCATAATAGTGACTCACCTAATGGCGAGTCATTTCCAATAGTTTGTCAAATTTCCATTTTTCCCATTTTTTACAGATTCTCCCATTTAACATTTTACTTGACATAAATTGAGTTTAAAACCATATTTAAGTGATTTTGAATCCGTTTCAAAGGATATAAAATTTATCTTTAAATTCCTAATGCTCAGAAGATTTTTAATACTAAAAAAATGAGTAGTCTTGTTCAAGATCTACCTTTAATGGAATTTAAAACCATTTCTTCCATTGATATAGGATCTGGACTTTCTAAAGCCAAGACCATTTCTTCCTTGAACATTTCCCTTTAATATTGATACTGAGAATCACTGAAAATTTATTAACCAAGGATCCATGAGTCTATGTTTTACCCATGGATCTAGTTTCCCTAGATCCTTACACACCCCCTGTTTGGCCAAGGAGGAGGTGCTGGTCGTCTGTTTCTTGAGGTAAGGATCCCTTCATCTATCTTAATTATGTATCATTCAGGGTGGGTATACTCATGTATCCTTATGAATACGAATGAATCCAAATTTAAAGAAGATAATTGAACTGCTTAAGAATTAATAAATGAGGGGTTGTAAAGATGATGATTATGATCATATTGTTTTATCTGTTATTTTGATCCATGTTATGAACTGTATCCTACCGAAAATCATGGCCATTGGTGGTCTTTGTTTGCACACCTGTGATGGATTATGAATTATTGTTGATGGTGGAATGAATTTAAATATTAAAATCTCATTAAACGTGTATATTTAGTTAAATTAATGGATTCCCCAGGATTTTACACCTTCTACGATCACCTGTGAAGTATCAAAGTGGAATTAAAGAATGAGGGTTTACTAAATCTAAATATACCTTGCTTGTTTAGGTGTGGTTGTGTGATGTGTGTGGTTTTATTCTATATTGTGACCTGTGTGGTTCTATGGTTTAGATAATGACTATGTATGGGGTAGTTTGGGTGGTGCAATGGAATCTCAGGATTGAGAGATTGTGGTTTCTAGAATGGTTGAGTAGTGTTATGCAGTGGGACTACACCGAATTGTGGCTTGTTGTGTTTTTGGATGTAGTGGGTGTGATGGAGTTATGCAGTGGGGATTCTGGGTTGGTTGTGATGATATGTGTTTCCAAGTTTGGCATTGAGTTGGGGGTTTACACTATTGAGGGGTTGGTTTTGGGTGGAATGACTTTGAATAATGATGTTGGCAGTGGCTGGCATGGTTGTCAGGTGGAGAGGAAGTATGCAATGGGTTTTTCTACTATGGTTATTCTACCTCTGTGTGGTTTATACTATATGCCTAGTGGTAGTTTCTTAAGTGGTTATGGAATAAATAAATGTTTGTTTAATAAATAATGAGAACTGGTTAAAATAATTGGTTGGGGGAATGGATTGAATTGTGGATTGTTGTGTAGTTGTGCATTTAAAGGTAGCAGGAAAAGGCAGTTTTTTGGATTGGTTGTTGTTTGAAAAAAACCCCATAGGTTGGGCTGAGTGTTTGATATATATATATATATATATACTTTTACTTTCTTGTTATCTCTATAGGCACCCCACCCTAGTTGAGCACTATGTGACGAACACCCCCATCATCATGGGGGATGGTGTCTTCCCAACATCCCCATGGGAGTATGGATGGAAGGTTATTAGCTCTTCCATGCTCCATCTTTTATCAATTATTAGCCCAAGACTCATCATGTAGGATGTGGTGTGGTTTGTGAGGCCCAGGTGTTTATGGGCGAGTTGGGACTTCCCATGTGTCTTCAAGATGAGATGTGTTTTGCATTCCCAGGTGTCTTCGGGATGAGGTATGATTGTGGACCAGGTGTCTTCGAGTGGGATGTGATGTGGTTGTGGACCAGGTATCTGCAAGCGGGATGTGGCGAGCTTTGTTTTCCCAAGTTGAGAGACTAGCTCTGAGGCCCATGTGTGTGCGGTCAGGTTGTGACATGGTCCTTGTGGAAGAGTGTGGTAGCTCCAGGGTGTTCGTTATTAGGGTGTGAGAATTTAACCAGTGGGAAGTGGTGCTGGGTACCCAAAATTAATGTTCTTACTATATTACTTTACTTGACTTGAGTTAATTGGTGAGTGTTCCTTGGTGAAACTGGGGTGGTTAGTATACCTTGTTAGGTGTTGTTAGTTTTTTTTATTTTCCCACAGGGGAATTAGTATGCTTCTACACTTGTTCATGTGAGACTTTGGATTTTCCTACTAAGTATACTTGTATGATCTCCCTACGTATATAAAACTATTTACAGTTTTCTAGGAGTATTATAGGGACCGTGTTGGACCATACTAGCTTATGTGTTGGGACAACTGTTGTATCACTACTTAGTTTTAATTTTGGGTATTTACTTTGGAGTTTATTCGTATTCATAGCAGTTTTGTTTTTGAACATGAATGCGGGATGGTTTTGGATTCCTTATATATATATATATTGGAGTTGTTTTGAGGTTGATGCATCTTATCACCTAATCTTGTTTACTATAAAAAGTATAATGCCTATCATTTTGCGAGATTTGTATACCCTTGGTGTTGGTCGCCACCCTGGGGCCTACTGGAGGTAGGACTCGGGGGTCATTATCTCTCTTACTTCATTTCTAGCTCAGGAGGGGTATCTTTGGAGGGAGGAGGTCATGAAAGAATGGTATTATAGGTTTATGGTTGATAGATAGGATGGAGTTTGGAGTTAGGCACAATGAGGATTTCATGGGTTTATAGGGAAATAGTGTTAGGTGATCTTAGTGTGTGAAACAGACCAAGAAAGACTGGCTAGGACATGAGATTTTAGCCCCCCATGTGATCCGATGCAAGTAATCTGAGCCCACCGAATGAACAATTGAGGCTTCATCATTTACAGGGTAGAGACCCTAGGAAAGTTACAGGCATTATAATTACTTATGTTCTTGTTTTAGTTGGTAGTTTGAGAAATTTGAAATAAATAACGAGTTAAATAAGTTAAAATGAATCTTAAAAAAAGTTCCATATTACTCGGGCTTAGGAGTTACTTGTTTACCCTTTCATCTATGGAACCCAATTGTCATTCGCGTGTAGTGAAGGTAGTGGAGGTTCAGCAGGCTGACCCGGTCAATCGATAGAGTGTTGATTGATTATAGGAATATGATCAGTTGCAGAAGACACTATGTGATTTATAGCGATAGGCTCTGGGAAAGTATAGCGGTAGTGTTTCAGACATGGAAACAGAGAGTTGGCTCGAGGAGCTTGTGATATCCTTCAACTTCATCTAGGCTCTGATAGAGTACTGGATTCCTTTATCGGTGATTCAGATTAGGGGAGCTGCACATTAGTGGTGGATACTATACCTATGGGAGAGGAAGAAGGTTAACGTTCTATGGGTCGATTTCAAGAAGGAGTTCCGAGCTGAATTCCTTTCATCAACTATGAAGGATGAGAAGAGGCCGAAGTTACTCTCCCTACAATAGGGGAGTATGTCGGTACGAGAGCTAGAGATCAAGTTCAAGTATCTCATTCATTTTTCTCTAGATCTCTTTTTGGATGAGGAGAATCATCTAAGATGTCTAGAGGATGCACTTCATCCTTCTATCTAGTATGCAGTTACTCCCTTTACCTTTTCAACATACTTGTAGGTCCAAAATAAGGCAAAGGTAGTTGAGTGGATGCAATCATGAGGAGGTTTACCATAAGAGGGGAGAAATCAGAGTTCTTCAAAGGGAATGGTTACCAGAAGTAGGTATCAGGTGTTAGGGCCTTCTAGGTTTTGAGCATCGGCGTATGGAGCCCCTTCTTTCATTGTTAGTCAAGATTTTAGTGGAATTGGTGGATGATGAGATAGTGGAGTCTCCTAGAGTAGTTGGGGAGTTCTTGTATGTCTTTCCTGAGGTGGTTGCAACTCCACCCCCTCGACATGACATTAATTTTGGGAAAGACTTACATCCATGTGCTAGTTTGATTTTAATGTCTCTTTATCGGATGACACCATCTGAGTTACAGGAGCTATGGATTCAGATTGACGACTTGATGAAGAAGGGATTTATCTGACCTATCATGCTGTCGTTTTTTGTGAAGAAGGCAAACACTGGTCTAAGTTTGTGAATAGACCACCATAGGTTTAATTAGGTGACGATCAAGAACCGTTACCCTCTCCCGAGGATAGACAATATTTTTGACCAGTTGAGGGGATGAAGTTGGTTTTCTAAGATCGATCTGTTGTTTGAGTATCACCAGTTGAGGGTGACATCCTGAAGACTTCTTTCACGTGTAGGTATGGGAAATTCAAGTTTTTAGTTATGCCGTTTGGTGTTACAAACACACCAACTATGTTCATGGGGCTCATGAACTTCATCTTTCATGAGTTCCTGGACCAGTTCATCATCGTATTCATCGATGAAATCCTAATATACTCAAGTTCAGAGGAGGAACATACTGAGCATCTTAGGACTATCTTGAAGGTTCTTTGAAACCACTAGCTCTATAGAAAGTTGTCCAAGTGTAAGTTCTGGACATGATAGGTGCACTTCCTTGGGCATGTGGTGTCCCAGTAGGGTGTAGAAATTGACCCATCAAAGGTTTAAGTAGTTTTTTCTTGGGAAAACCCCAATAATTTTATATTGGTTTGCAATTTTCTCAGTTTTCTAGAATATTAATAGATATTTGTACCTGATTTCTATCGTGTTTCATCTTCATTGATGACCTTAACTAGAAAAGACTAGGATTTTGGGTGGAGTGAGTAGTTCTAGACAGTGTTCAACTATCTAAAGAGGAAGTTGGTTAGTGATCTAGTGTTCTGGTTTCCAGATAAAGGGGTGATGTTCAAGGTGTTTTGTGATGATTCCTATTTGGGATTGGGATGAATGTTGATGAAACCATGGGGAGTGATCTATAATGGGTCTAGGTAGTTACATCACCACCAGCGCAACTATGTTACCCATGATCTGGAGATAACACCATTTGTGTTCGTGCTAAATTTGTGGTAACATTACCTCATTTTTATCACATTGTGGTATTTAAGGACTAAAAGAGCTTGAGGTACATATATTCCCAATGAGATCTAAACTTTCAATAGTGAATGTGGATGAAATTTATATAGGATTATGATTTTGATATCTATTACACCTCAGGAAAGGAGAATTCCATGGATGATGCTTTGAGAAAAATGTTATAGAAGGAGGCTGTTCAGGAATTTGAGGATGCTTGGAAGAAAATGAAGGAGTTGGTCTCCTTATGCCTAGATGTGAGAGTGGATGGTGGCAGAGGTTGTATGTTTCAGATGAAAATGTATTCATCTCTAATTTAATAGGTCGAGGAGTCTCAGTGGGGAGACCCTGAGGCATAGGTGATGCATGATCACATTGACTAGGGTGATGCTCCAGAGGGATGGTCGAAGGATGGTCAGAATCAGATGTTGTTCCATGGAAGGCTATTTATTCAAATGGTGACACATGAGGGAGTCCTTCATGAGTTTCATAGATCACCCTTATTAGTACACCCAAGAGTTTACAAGATGTACCATGGATCTAGGGAGTAGTTTTGGTGGCCTAGAATGAAGTGGGAAGTGGCGGAGTTTGTGGAGAAGTGCTTAGTGTTCCATCAAGTGAAGGATGAGCACCATGTTCCTAGTACTTTGTTTCAGCCCTTATATTTCAACAAGTGGAAGTGGGATTACATCTCAATGGATTTCATCACAGGGTTACCCAGGGCTTAGGGATTCTGTGATACAATATGGGTAGTAGTGGATCAAATGATGAAATTAACTAACTTATTGGCAATCAAGGAGTCGGGTGTAGTGGATAACTTAGAAAAGAGGTATATGAATGAGGTGGTGCGACTTCACGGATTTTCGATATCCATTGTATCATATCAAGACACACACTTTACCTCACAATTCTGGAGGTGATTGCAGAATGATTTTGGCACTCAGTTTTTCCTCAACACTTCCTTCCACCCTTAGATATATGGGAAGATAGAGTGGACCATCCAGACATTGGAGGATATGTTGCGGGCATGTGTCTTGGAATTTGGTGGGTCTTGGGTATTACACCTTCCCTTGGTAGATTTTTCTTACAATAACACCTATCACTCTTCTATGAGCATGGACCCATTTAAATCTTTGTACGTGAGACCATTTTGTTCACATTTATGCTAGATAGAGTTTGAGGAGATAATTTTTCTTGGTCTTGAGGTGATGCAGAGCACGGACAAAAAGGTTCATCTTGTCCATGAGAGTATGAAGGAAACAAATGACTGAAAAAAGTCATATGTAAATCCCAAGAGGATCCCCTTGGAGTTATAGTTTGGGTACCATGTGTTCTTGAAGGCTTCCCCTCCATGTGGAAAAATAGTTTTGGAAGAGTGAGAAACCTTTCTCTAGGGTTCATTAGACCTTTTGAGGTGTTGGTACGAGTTGGTGAGGTGGAATACTAGTTGGCACTACCACCATAGTTAAAGAGGATCCATGATGTCTTTCACATCTCTGATCTTCGTCGATACCTACATGATGAATCCCAAATCATTGACTAGGGAGAGTTGGACATCAAGGATGATGCAACATTTATGGAATGACCAATAGATATCTAGGATCATCGGGAGAAGGTGATTCATGGATAGAACATTCCCTTGGTTTATGTGTTGTGGAATCATGGTGTCCTAGAGAAGAGTACTTGGGATCATAAATCATAGTTGTGTGCCCAATACCTAGAGTTGTTTTGATTTTACATTGTTATTTTTTCTTGTAATGAGATGTTTGAACCTTGTTTTCTATGATATGAGCTATTCTCCTTACCTTGAAATGTGTGTGGTGGAATTCATGATCAAGTCTTGACATATGAAGAGGGAAGGACATGAATCCTAATTAATATGAATTAAATAATATGCGATTAAACCCATGCGGGCAAGTCAGTTCCACCCAAAGAAGATATTATCTTTACATGGAGAAAGGAATTCCCTGATACAGGTGTTCAGATAGTGTGGATTTTGGTGCTTGTGTGTTATGTCTTGTGGTTGGTTGGGATAATAGTTTTTGGAGGCGGTGTTTTTGGATGTCAAGGTTTCAATTTAGCTTTTGGACAATTTAGGGTGGTTTATCATGAGACTTTGACGTGTTTAGTTGTTAGTGGTGTTTCAAGTGTAGCGAGATCCGTAAGTGGTATCTCATGGGGTGGTTGTTCAGACCCCTCTTTCTTATGGGTTTGGTTTTAAATTCTCTAGGGTAAGAATAGTTTGTGAGGTATCTGATGTAATGTCCCAAACGTCTACAAGTCCATTACTTTGTGAAAATCTAGTGTTTGATGTGTTCTGTAGGAAACAATGACTCATTTCAAGAGTTTTTTCAAAAAATACAGTTTTCTAGCGATAGCTCTTCTGACATTGAGTCATTCACCAGTGATTCAGGACCAGTGAGTCACAATGGTGACTCGAACTGGTGTCTCGCAACAGTGATTCAGGATCGGTGACTCGAAATAGTGAGTTAGGAATGATGACTCGCAATGGGGATTCCAGAACAATGACTCACTGAAGGTAGGTCACAATGGTGATTCGTAATGGTGACTTAATGAATAGTGACTCACCGAATAGTCGCTCACCAAACAGTGGCTCACCGAATGGTGGATCACCAAACGGTGGGTCACCGAACGGTGGCTCACCGAACGGTGAATCACTGAATAGTGAATCGTCACCGGTAGCTCACACTAGTGACTCGTATAAAAGTGAGTCACCCAATGGTAGCTCAATATGGTGACTCACCCAATGGGGAGTCATTTCTGATAGTTTTTCAAATTTCCAGTTTTTCCCAGTTTTTCTAGATTCTCCCCTTTAATGTTTTATTTGACGTAAATTTAGTTTAGAACAATATTTAATTGATTTTGAATCCATTTAAAAGGATATAAAATGTATCATTAAATTAATAATGATCGAGAGGATTTTTTATAATAAAAAACACATAGTCTTGGTCATGATATGACTTTAATGGCTTTTAAAACCATTTCTTTTGTTGATATAGGATCTGGCCTTTCTAAAGTTGAGACCCTTTCTTCCTTGGATGCTTTTATTTACTCTTGATATTGGGTGTCCTGATAGAGATAACATTTTCATTATTTTTCATATGTGTTTCAATGATTTAACCCCTACTAATTAATCAATTTGAGCTTATTTGTATCATTTTTGTGTTTTGGTTAATTATGGGCTTAATTGTGGAAATTGGTTAATTTTGGAAATTTAACAGTTTTGTGAAGATTCTATATTTCAGGAATATCGTTTAAATTTTTGATCCAAATTTCTTGCTTCTTTTTTTTTATGATTTCCAAGCTCATGGGCCTCAAATTTTTATTTTGGACTAAGGTCGAATTCGACACAAAATAGTACAGAAAAATTCAACAAGTGGAAAAAGTTTTCTGGCCTACCGAATGGACCCCACATTAATTAATGAATCATATATTGGCCTATATATGTCCAAATTATTTTATTCCAATTTTAGGAGAACTAGGACTTAGATAATCATTTTAAAATAAAATTTTGAAAGAAATTAGGTCATTAAGGTATCTATTGAATGCGGCCAAAAAGAGGAAGTTGAAGAGTCACCTCAGGCATAACAATTGTCATTATTAATTCTAGGATAAATTTTGTTATACTTGTCCAAATTTTATGAGATTTTGAGGAATCATTTAAAGGAAATATAGGAACAACATTTATGAAGACACCATCCCGAGATTCGTTCATTTAATATGCTAACCAGAATCAAACTTTTGGTGGAGTAATTTTGGAGGGAAATTTTTTTACTCCACAAGCCTATAAATAAGAGTGTTCACTTCCATTCAAATGGGTCGAAGAAGGTGAAAGAAGGGCTGTGCTGGAGGCTTGACTTCTTGAAGTTCTTTTTATTTTTTATTTTCTTTGTTTTATCATGCTCTTTTCTCCCCCTTTCATCTCTATTACCCTTCAAATGGAGGGGTAAAACCTTTGAGTGATTGGGGAAGGGGGAGATTCACTTTTGTAATGTCGGAGTTTTGTGCTTAAATGTAAAACCATATTTTTCTTTTGAATGACTTATATTCTCATTTTTTCTCAATTCTCTTAATGCGATTGTGTTTTGGATTTGGTGTATTCATCGTTTATAGATTTGGTTGAAGTCTTTTAATATCCCCCCGCCTAGTGCAATTTGTCTCGATCGAGTAGATTGTGTTAGGTGGTGAGTGTCCAGCGATCATTGGCATGTGTGCGAAACTAGTGAATTTTTTTAGAGTTATAAGAAGCAAAAATTACCAATCTGGACTTACCTTAGTTGTTTAGGAATTGCTTATGAACTTCCATGCACATAGAAGTGAGTTACATTTCTTTCTTCAACCAAATGTGATTGATAACTCAATCGAGGAGTCTTTCATTTATCATTAAAATGGAAGAGAGGGAATATGATCTTTATTACTATGATGACATTGAAAAAGGTGATCCTACCCTAACCCCATCACTCTCTTCATCCATTAGTGTTCAATATTTCTTTTTTATTGCTTTCTTTATTTTTCAACTCAAACAATTTAAAAAACAACCTCTTCTTATTTCTTTAATTAAAGTTACAAATATAATTTTTGTGTACTCCTCTTTGGAGAAAACCTATGTTAACCACTTTACTACATTTTAACTTAGGTTATATTTGTTTTTTTCACACCCCATGATAGGAATGTGTCACGTCCTTAAACCTTTATTCACTTAGGAGACATGATTTTATGTTTCACCCCTTGATCAAGTTTCCCTAGAGCCTTGTTCACCCCCTATTTGGTGCAAGGAGGAGGTTTTGATCGTCTGTTTCTCAAGGTAGGCATCCCTTCATCTCTCTTAATTGTGTGTCATGAAGGGTGGGTGTACTCATTTATCCTTGTGAATATGGCTAAACCCAAGTTTAAAAAATATAATTTAACTTGTTAAGAAGTATTAAATGAGGGGATGGGAAGATGATGATGATGATTTTATGATTTTATTTGTTATTTTTATCCATGTTGTGAACTGTATCCTACTAAAAATCGTAGTCATTGGTGGTCTTTGTTTGCGCACCCGTGATGGCTTGTGAATGCTTATTGATGGTTTAATAGATGAAAATATTAAAATATGATTAACTACATATATTTCATTAAATAAATGGATTCCCCATGATTTTACACCTTCTATGATCACCCCCGATTTATCAAAGTGGAATTAAAGAATAAGGGTTTCCTAAATATGAATACACCTTTCTTATTTAGGTGTGGTTTTGTGATAAATGTGGTTTTTTCTGTATTTTGCCTTTTGTGATTGTGTGGTGCTGGGGTTGAGGGCATGAATATATATGGGGTGGTTTTGTTGGTGTAATGTAATCTCAGGATTGAGATATTTTGGTTTCTGGAATGGTTGAGCAGCGTTGTACAGTGGGACTGCACCGGGTTGTGGCTTGTTGTGTTGCTATATGTGGTGGGTATGATGGAGTTATACAATGGGGATACTGGGTTATTTGTGACGATATGTGTTGCTGGGTTTGGCTATGAGTTGGGGGTTTACTCTGTTGGGGGGTTGGTTTTGGGTAGAATGAATTTGACAGTCTACAAAACCACCTTTGCTGCTACCTATAAATGCACAACTACACAACAAACCAAAATTCATTCCATTCCCCCAGCCAATTCATTTAACCAGTTATCATTATTTATTAAAAAAACATTTATTTATTATATAACCACTTGGGAAACTATCAAACACAACACACCACCATCCATAGGTTGGGATTAGAGTTTGATACCTATATATATATACTTTTACTTTCTGGTGATATCTATACACATACCACCCTAGTTGAGAACTATGTGTTGAACACCCCCATCATCACGGGGGAGGGTGTCTTCCCAACACACCAGCGAGAGGATGGATGGATAGTTATTGGCTCTTCCCTGATATCTCTTCTAGAAATTTGTAGCCCATGAATCTTTGGGTAGGATGTGGTGTGGTTTGTGAGGCCCATATTTTTTAGGAGAGTTGTGCTTTCCCAAGTGTCTTCGGGATGAGATGTGTTGTGGTTTCCTAGGTGTCTTCAGGATGAGGTATGGTTGTGGCCCAAGTGTCTGCAGGTGGGATGTGAAATGGTTGTGGCCCTGGTGTCTATAGGTAGGATGTGGTGAGCTTTGTTTTCCCAGGTTGCAGACTCGATCTAAGGCCTAGGTGTGTTTGAGTAGGTTGTGACATGGGGATTTTGGAAGAGTGTGGCAGTGGTAGGATGTTTGACGTTAGGCTGCGAGCAGTTAATATAGAATCCTAGGTATTTATAAAATAATACCTTTTTATTTATATTAATATTTATGAATAAGATATTAATTTTACATTAAATAGATTCTTTTTTCGATAGCGTACTCGACATGCAACAACATGTTTCTATGAAATATTACATTGCACACAACTTTGAGTTATACTAGAAAATAATACAATAATAATATTATTATTTTAAATGGTAGTTAACGCATAACTGTTATATTGGTGGGAATGAACAGAACTGACTACAATATTATTACACATGTTTGTTAAATGTTTTTACATTTATCCAATAAATTTTAGAGGCTTAAAATAAGAATGAATTCAATTTTTAGCATGAAATACTCTAATATTTTTAAAAGGTCGTTTTACTACCTTTTGATGGAGAACCTTTTTTAAATATCGTTTTTATCACTTTTATATGTTCTATTTGAAAAAATAAACTTATTCTATAGAATCTAGACATCAAAATTTACCTTGGTTAAATTTTTGGTAATTTTCTGATAAAGCTCATTTTTAATGAATAATGAAAAATACTACATTTTAATTCAAAACTACATTTTCATTTAATTTATTTATATAGTTATATTATAATTTTAATTGATTTTAAAGTGTAATTGGATTAATTGTTTATAATTTAATCCAATGTTAGTCATTGGAAGTAATTTCACATTTTAATTGGACATAAATACATGTTAATATTTTGGTAGTTTTTTACTTCTTAAACACATGATTTATGGTTTTGACAATGGGAATTAATTTTTAATTAATCACTAAAATTTTTGTGCTTTGAATTTCAAAAAATAGATTCCATAATTGGAATCAAAAGTTTCAAATTGTGTAAATAGGTACCTTTTATTTTTGGACATTATGAATAATAACTTCAGTAATTTTTTTTATTTACCATGGTTAAAGGGTAAATCAGGTAAATAAGGGTAAAAAATATAATTATAGTAATATAAAACTATTCTAAAACGTGTCATAATACTATTTTATGAGATATTTACAACCATGAGAATACTTATGCTGAACATTTTTCATTTGGGAGCTACTTGGGTGTGAAAATGACATTTTATAATTTTTAATTTAATGAAAAGGGAAATATAACATAAACATGTATCTTTTAATAAAAAAAAATTTAATATAGGGTTATATAAATTATCTCTATGACTATAAATAATAATTATAAAGCTAAAAATATTTAATAAATCATGTTATTTTATTAATAATTTTTATACATTAAATAAATAAATTTATTTATGACATAATGATGATGTAGTGATTACCTTATTAATAAAAGATTCAAATAAATGATATTATAAATATTAAAATAAATGTAATTTAATTATTTTGATTCCATCCACGAATTTTATGGATGATATTGACATATTAGATTTGAGTAAATGCTTTGGTTCAAAGGAATCAAGCTGTTATGAATTTAACAAAAATCAATTACTAAATAGTGTCAAAATTGACATAAATGAGTTTTTAAAACAAATACTATTTTATTAAATGATATAATAGTCATAAAAATATAAGATTCAGACAAATAAAAATACATGAAGACATGGTAAGTGTTAATGTTTTTAACTAAGGGTTAAAACTAAAATATAAGGTTAATTTTGAAACCTAAACTTGTCTAAAAACTATTGGTTGAGAGGATTTCGACCCATTATCATCTTATCCTCTAAATTAAAAACTTTGGAACTATTAGAATTCGAAAATAATTTTATAATAAAATAATATTTCAGGACATTCCTAAAATTCCCCTCCTCCCTCTTATAAAATGACACCACATCTATCCACTTACTCACACCTATCAATCCCCTTGGATCATCCAACTTCTGCTCAAATAAGCTCCCAACATCCCTCCCTTACTCCTAGAAGCCTTAACTTGGGAAGAAGTGTAATGCCTAGACCCCCAAATCCCAGAGTTGGTGCATTATTACGTATCATTGGCATGATCACAAAAGATCAAGTCTCGAAATATTTATTAGTTTAGTAGCCTTGGAAGTACTAGATATATTCATAAGGTTTACATTACATCATAAAATAAAAAACTACAACAACATTGTTTCCATATAACACACTCATATCCCGTCAGACCATCCCTGAAGGTTAGTCATAAAATACTTTTTCACATCCTGGGAAAAATAAAACATAGAAAGGGGTGAGCTCAGATGCTTAGTAAGGATAAAAATATAGCAGACACTTCATAAATAAGCATAAACATTTAAGGCAATGTATAAGACTAAAACAAAAACCTTTTAAACTTGAACATCAACATAATATAGCAAAGATAAAATCAAATAATTCTATTTACTTACTCACATGGATATTCTACTAGTCGAATAATCACATGCAATATCAATATCCACTTTCATAATGATGGAATGCATAATTCCAGACTTTCATAACCACATAGTCCAGGCCTTGTGCCAAGACTACAAATAAAATTTTGTCAAGGCCTTGTACCAAGACACTAGTTGGTATCATGATACATACCGATGCATCAAGGATCTATATAAGGCTCCAACCTTCACTTACTAAGTCCAATGCATTCCCCATATGAAAAGTTTTAAAGATAACATAAACATTCGTATTAAAAATAGCATACGAAATGTCAATACGTTATCCATAAACCATGAATGGTATAAAAATAACACATCAACATTCAAACATATCTCAAAACCTTCTATATAATATGGAAGATTTGTATCATAATAAATCAACTTCATACAAGTTTTAAAATCTATCAATGGATGTTGACATAGATGAAAATGATTTGTAAAACTCTTTGAGGGAAATATCCATTTTTCATGAAAACATTTAAAATTCACCCAATTTATAAAGGAATACATTTAAAGAAATTTTTGAATCAAATTTTCCCACACCACTTTGAAACTTTTGAACGTAATTATCATTTTAAAAACATTCATGTCCATATAAATAAATCCTTAAAAACTATTTTGAAAACATGGACATTAATGAGAATGATTTAGAAGGAAAAATATTTAAAACATTTAAAATGATGTTTTAGTAAAAAATTCCTTTAAAAGAATCATTTTAATAAACTATTTCATGAAACATGGACATGGATAATAAATATGTCCCTATAGATACTTACGTAAAAACAACCTCGGATAATAAAGAGATTGAGAAATTAACTCTTACCATGCAATTTTCATTGATAGAGGTTAGATTAGCCTCCCGTATAATATTTAAATCATTGTTATTAAATTTTACAAGAATCATATATATTAATATGATATCATATATGATTTTTTAACATTGCTTTGTTAATAATATCTTAGTATTATCGTCATTTCGGGTGTTAAATGATTCATTTTACTTTGTATGATTTATTATGTGAGTCATATTTGTTATGGATGGGATGTATCTTATTCATATCCAGAATGATATCAAGTCTTTAAACATTATTTTTAATCATCAAATGAAAATTATTTTTGAAGGGATAGGATGGGGAATGAATCTCATCGTGTTCGTGGAGACGATAATCCGTACGTACGCATGAGCGACAATATCATTCTTTTGATATTAAAATATTATATAATTGGATGGTATATCATATATAAAGTATCATTATCATGTTATATTTATTATTCATATCAATTATACATCATTATTATACCCATCCAAATAATAATGTATTGAATAACAACTACACCACAACGTGGAGACGGTAAGCCGTATGTACGCACGTATGGTGACATGTCATTAAATGGATGGATAAAATAATGAATATGATTGTATCATATTTATAATAACATAAAAGTATATATAATATATTGGATTTATTATTTTATAATGGAAACAACAAAGAAATAGGAAGTGGAAGAAGAAAGGAACTTGAAAGAGATGATGAAATATTTACCTCTTATTCGAGTTCTTCCTTTTAATTTGATCAAAAGGGCTACTTAAGTTGGCTTTCTGACTAAAGTAAGGCCTCTAGGATTAATTGAGGGAAGTTTAGAGGATATTTGGTCAGGGTTTGGCCGAGAAAAATGGCTTTGACGGTGTGAATTAGATATAAGGGGGAGTACCCTTTTATAAGAGGGGTGAGGGGCACCTTAGGAAAAGCTAGAAATATTATTTTATAATAAAATAATTTTCGGATTCTAATGTCTCCAAAGTTGATTATTTAAAGGATAAGGTTTATATGGGTCTAAAACCACTAATAAAATAGGTTTTAGATATGTTTGGGTCATTATATTAACCTTATCTTTTAGAATTAACTCTTAGTTAAATAGTTTGAAATTTACCATGTCTCTTTGTATTTTTATATTATATGGTTAATAAACTTACTATATACTTTAAATAGAACCCAAAGTGTCTCATTAATAATAAACCTATCATTATATAAGTCTTTTGGATGAAACTTAGATTTTTAGGAATGGAATATCAATTAATAATATAATATTTTCTTAAAAAACTCTTTTATGTCAATTTTAACACTATTTGGTATTTTGTATTTTCTAAATTCATAACATCATTATTACTTCTAAAAAAATTAATCTAACCAACCCTAATATGTCATATTAACCTATAAAATTAGTGTAATTCATAAAAAGTCTCAAATTATATTTATTTAATATTTAAAATATCAATTATTTTAATATTTGATTAATAAGGTAATTACTGTATCACCATTGTGTCATAAATAAATTAAATTTTTTAATGTATAAAAATTATTAATAAAATACCATTATGTAGGAAATATTTTTATCTTTATAATGAATAATTATAATTGAATTTATATTATGTATAACCCTATATTAAAAATGTTTTAGTTATTAAACTTTGATTTTAACTCTTTTAACTCTTCTTTGAATTGAATAATAATAAATGTCCTAATACAATCAAAGTGGACCAAAGAGGTTCATATTTTATTCCTAAGGTTTTTTTGGGTCTAATTATACTTATCCAAAAGAATTATGACATGTGTTAGGGTAATATTAATATCATTTTAACCCTTAATTACCCTATTTACTTTTAACTGTGGTAAATAAAAGTAAAAAGTTACTATTAACCATAAATTATTTTCATCTTATTGAACCTCATTTTAATTACTGATATCAACTGTGTCTCTTGGATTTTTTTAAATTCAACTCACAGATGTGGAAAAATTAAGTTTTATGTAAATTTTCAAATGCTCCTAGGAGGTGGGTAAAAGACGGTAAAAAGTTCAATAAAATTTTTATATATCAAAACTTATTATAAAATGGCTCCAATGAATTACATTGAAATTATATCGGCATTATGTATCTATTTTTACCTAAAATAAATTTCAATACGATAAATAATTATTTAAATAAAAATTCGGTTTTAACCAATAACTCAGTGTTTTTCACTATTCATCAAAAATTGAATGTTTTCAGAAAAATACCAAAATATCACCCTAAGCTAATTTTGATATTATGAATTCAAAAATTAAGTCTATTTTACCAAATTAAAAACATATTAGGTTAATTTATTAATTTAAAATTAATTTCTGTTGTCAAAACCAAAAATCATGTTTTTAAGAAATAATAACTAACAAAAGATTGATACTTGTTTATGTTTAATTTCAAAGTGAAATTACTTACAATGACCATCATTGGATTAAATGGTAAAAATATAATCTAATTATAATTCCAAACCATTAAAATGTATAATTCAACACTTTAAATTATTTTGATTAAAAAAGTTGTTTTCAGTTAAAATATAGTATTTTTCACTATTCACCGAAATATGAAAGTTATCAGAAAAACACCAAAAATTTAATGAAACTAAATTTTTATGTCCCGATTCTAAAGAAGAAGTATATTTTGTCAAATCAAATATATAGAAGTTTCAAATATTATATTTAAAAACGGTTCTCCATTAAAAGGCGGTAAAATTTCATTTTTTGAAAAATACTTATTTTATCTGAAAAAAATTAATTTGTTCTTACATTATGTCTAATAAACTCATAATATTAATTCTAAAATTATAAGGATTATATAAAGTTCAAAATTCAGCTAATACTATTCATAATCGCTTTTGAACGACTAGTTTGGTATGTCATGGTGCGCTTGCACTCAGTGTTGCCTTAGTGCAAGTTATTGAATTACATTGAAGAAATAACATACTATGAAATCTTGGGGTGTTAAATTCTTCCCTCCTTAAATAAATTACATCCTCGCAATTTGAAATTTTTCTTCGAAAATAAAAGGTTGAAAATAGAAAATACCTTTATGGGAAAACCCACATCTGATATTTGGTTAATAAAATTTATTCTTAATAAGAGGAAAAGGGGAATGAAAAAGTCACCACCAAATTGTGATATCTATTAGGATAACATTGGTGGAAATTAAAGACACATAATTGGAATAAAAAAATAGATATTTATAGGGAGTGATTGATGTCATCAGTCAAAAGCAATTATATAATTGAGGGCCTCAAAGTCATCAATCTATGATGATTTAAAATATCATCGGTTCAACAAAACATAAGGTATTAGGATAAAAAAAATTTAGTTTTAAGATCCCTTACCTAAAGTTTAATAATTAATTTCTTCATAGAGTAAGAGAAGAAAAAATATATATATACTTGATAAGTAGAGTGCCATCCTTTAATTAATGTTTACCACAAACTCATCTTTCAATGTAAAAGATAATAGAACTTAAAAAAATTCTATTTATCCTATTCGTATAGGGTTCCAAAAAAATGAATTTATAAATTATCTACCAAACCTTTTAAAAAAACTAAATTATTCATATAGGACATCATGTGGGCCAGTGGTAGGTGATACACCCTTGTCACCCTTCGATTGCAGGTTCAAGTCTCACGGCCTTGCGGGTCGCGACGAGTTGCCGCCTGACCTCCGGGATGTCCTTTTTATGGCAAGCCAAAAATAATCTCAAACTAGAATTATCCAAAATACTTCTATCCAAACTCACAGTCCAAAATTTATAAGGAAGGTAAACACAATGAAGATCCTCTTTGCCACGTAATAACATGTGAACACCTTCATCATGTATTCTTTTAAAACACTGCAACATCCTGAATTACCATAAAACCTTATTGATTACATTCATTCTCCCTTATTCCTTATAGAGTACTAGATATAAAACCTACTGTCCAAAAATGTTGTAAACTCCAACAATGATGGAATATACAAATCATTAATCAGTTTCAAGGTAGTCAAGAATATCCAATATAATTTATCCAAATCAATCATGTATTATTCCAAAATCACTACCTCAGTATCCGAACCATATTAAAGTTTATCTTTCTCTCAACCATATATTTTCCAAAAATTTAACCTGCTATTGAGTCACTTTTCTTGGTTTCACACAATCTCAAGTCCTTAATGAAATAGTACTACAGTACAATCCTTATATAATCCATAATTCTTATAACATGTACATCATTAATAAAATATTCAAATGACACAATACTTTAATAACAACATAAGAACTCTTAATCATTCCTCTTAATCTTTGGTAGTATCATAACTTGATTATTATCCAATAGCAGCATTTGGGGTATACTCTGATGATTTGGACATTGATTCGCATAGTGTCCCAACTCCTTGTAGATAAAGAATTGTACATTTGAAACTTTTTTCTTACCCTTGCAATAACGTACTTGGTGTCCTTTTTCTCCACACTTATAAAAAACTCATATTCCCTTCAAGCATTTACCAAGGTGATTCTTTCCAAAATTATCACATATGGGAAAATTCTTCTTTTCCCTCTTCCCTTTATCCATCTTTCTCTCTTCCATCCTTTTCTTATATTTCTTCCCTTCAAAGCCATAGGAATTAGAGAATTATTTACTTATCTTATTAACACATGATACTATTTATTCATATGTTAAGAATACATGGGAGACTATTTCCCTTCTAAATGCTGTCTTAATACCGTGAAAGATATGATCCTTCTTACTCTTTGGATCATACGTATTGCTGGAGTTCACATTCCTTCTACTGGGCGCCATTTCTATACAATGTCATACACTAGGTCAATTTATGAATTGCAATGAATAATTCCAAACTTGTAAAATACCTAACGTAAATTGAACAGTTTATGGATATAATTCATAATCATAAAAATATTTTCTTTGAGGAGGTATATACTCATAAACCCTTTGTAGTGGTTTGTAAAGAAAACTAGAATTATCCTAATCATATCTATCAGGAGTGTCGTAAACAAGAGTGCATCAAGTCCCGTTGTCATGCACCAGTTCCCATTCGAGTCTAGCTCAAAGCGGTGTTTTCGGGTTTTACCCCTAGGTACATCTGTTCCAGAGCCGCCTCTACCTGCTCGTATCCAGAAAGGGATGTATTTTCCTAGAAAACTCAAAAAATATCTACAGTACCAAAATTCTAGGAAGTTCTTCTATACTAATCCTCAAATTCTATCTTTGGGCTATGTTCTCTAATCAGAGTTTATCTAAATCTAGTTTCCGAGGTTTGTACTAAACTTTCTCTAATACCAACTGTAACACCCCTACCCCAGAAGCCCATATTTGGTGCATTATTATGTATCATTGGAATGATCACAAAAACACAAATATCCTCAATATACTAGGATGTTGTTATGAATGTATTCAAACTACACTTACACACACCTCCATCTAATGGATACAAACATACAATTTTTGTGTATGTCGAACTACTGCCTCACAAAACGATGATTGTTCAATTTTCTCCTACCACCTCTCATAGTGGCCATTATGGTGGAACTGTATTTATATATGATATATATTATATTTATGCTTCTATATTTTTTTTATTTACAACATACCTTTATGCTTTCCATAATGTGTAAATATGATAATTTCATTTGAGGAAGTGAAGAATACCACCCCCTCAAAGTGATATGAATCATTCATGTTATAAATGGAACATATAAAGAATGGAATTAATGAAATTATGTAACATATATAACATAGATATTATATTTTAATTATAATATACCTTTTTATCATCTAGTTTTCATTCCTTTAATATTAAAAATAAATGAAAGTAGCGTTCATGCGTACGTACGACCTACCGTCTCCATGAACAGTATATTTCATTTCTTATCTCCAAATGTTATGGACAATTATAAATACATATATACTAGATATATGTGATATTTAAATCATTAATATCATTATAGAGATGATGTAAAATTTACATAAAAACAAGTTCATTTTTGACTCAAGTACCAAATATCGACAAAACAACCGATATGAACTTGAATAATTATGTGATTTTTATAACAAGGTAATAAGTGATATAAAAGGAATAATAAAATTTAAAAAGGTTTTGAAAAAATTATAATTTAAATTATGTTTATTATTTAGGAAGAACAAAGAACACACGTGATGATTTGGACTCAAGGTAAGAGACTTTGTCTCAATCTCCTTTCATTGAGGCATATTTTAATTTATACATGACTTTATTTTATACGGTATATAATCAACCCCTTTGATTTTTAATTTCATTTAACAGTTTTCAAAAGGGATCTTTTTTTACGAAGTGTTTTACTAAATGACAAAAGGAATTTTTATTTTTAACGTACGCGGTGACAATGACCTTTCCACTGTCGTGAGCATTATTTGATATCTAGCTTCCTATACAAGCTGTAATGTTTAAAAAAAAGAAAATTAAATACCATATTAATTTTTATATATTTTGGTATTTAAAATGGTTTTGATAATGGATTTATTATGTCAATATGTTGAACTAATATCTTTTGATTGCAATGTAGAAATGCTATCTTTCCTTTATGCCTGTTTTATATGTTATGATTATGTTATGGTTATTGGGAATTATTTATGTATACGGGTGGTTTTGTGATAAAATGAGGGAGGTTAAGCCCGTGATAACTCTACAATTCACTGAGTAACATGACATAGGTAAAAGTTAAGATTTTTCTTAAGATATTTAGGGAATATACTGTGATGGGTATTCCAAACGTAACCATGAAGGTTACTCCCAATGTTGTTATGAAAGCTACAATGTAAGCATGTTATGAATGACACAAGTTACCTTTATGATTTATGATTTCTATGAGTTATTCATAAATATTATGATTTCATGAGGTATATTAAAGAGATTATGTTTTATAAGTGAAAATTATGATTTCATTGATTTGTATGTATTCATGGACTAATGTTTTCTTTCCTTATTTTATAACTCTTAATGAGCTTTTTATGCTCATCCCAATTTTTTGAATTTTTTTCACAGGGTATAAGGAATGGTAAGAGAAAGGAATAACTTGAGAATATTTTTATCAAGGAAATAATTCTTGTTTTTCAGGAATTTTATTGTTGTGAAGAAATTTGGATGGAGTTGAAGTTTCTACTTTGTAATATTTTAGATGTAATGTAATAGTTACGACCTGATTATCTAAAACTTTAAACCTAAAAAGATCCTGAATGTGAAATAAATTAAATTCTTGATTAAAAATTAAGATTATGTAATGTTTAAGGCTGAGGCCTTATAGTTAACCCATGGGAAGTGGTGCGGGGTAACCAAAACATCGATGTGCTTACTACATTACTTTACTTAACTTGTGTTATTTGGTGAGTGTGCCTTGGTGAATCTGGGGTGGTTAGTATACCTTGTTATGTGCAATTAGTTCTAATTTTTTTCTCTCAGGGGAATTAGTATGCTTCTCTAATTGTGCACGAGAGACTTTTTATTTTACCAATGAGTATACTTGTATGCTCACCCAATGTATATGAATTTTTTTTAGGTTTCTAGGAGGATTACGAGGAACATTCTAGACGTTACTAGTTTGGGTGTTGGGAAATTTGTTGTGTTGCTTCTTATTTTTACTTTTAGGTATTTACTTTGGAGTTTATTTGTATTCATAGAAGTTTTGTTTTTGAACATGCATGTGGGGTGGTTTTGGATTTCTTTTACATATATATATTAGAGTTTTTTTGACGTTGATGCATCTTATCTACCGATCTTGTTTACTATAAAAAGGGTAATACCTCTCATTTTGTGAGATTTGTATACCCTTGGTGTTGTTCACCACCTCGGGGATTACTGGAGGTGAGACTCGGGGGTCATTATCTCTTTTCCTTTATTGCCAGCTCAGGAGGGGAATCTTTGGAGGGAGGTGGTCATGAAAAGTAAGAAGAATTAAATTTTCTATGGAAACCATTAAAGATTAATAATACCTTAAACTCAACACTCTTCTAATATGGGATCATTTCTTGATATTGTGTTGTTGGATAGTTAGGGAATATATGTATACCCTGTAAATTAGAACTGAATCTACTCTTCCAACCAACATATAACTCTTTCTTATATGATTTCTATAACTCCTTAAGATCTACCAACCTTGAAAAATTAGTAGATTCACCATTGGGAAATTTAAACCGATGATGCAACAAACATGTTAATTCATATAAATACAATAATAAAATAGATATAAATTTAAAAAAATTTCTTACCCATATCTACACCCATGATTTCTCCTTGATTTCACCACCGATATAGATCTATGATATTGGTTTCACCAAAATGATATCATTTTACTTAGATAAAGTTCACATAAAACTTCATCACTACATGGAATTTTTAACCATCATATGATTGTCTTCATTATAATCCACTTTTATTTGTGTTTGGAAATTCCAAGCTTCATATTGGAATAGGGAAAAAGTGATGTGATATAATTTGTCACACTTATAATAAAAAAACATGACGCAAGCTGTTAATTAGGGTCTGATGGATCTATGGGTTGTCCTAAATTAGTAGCCTTTGAAGGATGTGCCTCTTCCAATGCATGGTTTTGGTGATCTGTATGCACTGGAGTAGAAATTGAAGGAACGAAATCATTATATCCTTCACAGATAGTAGGAAATATAGGCGGTAAAGACATGGTGGGATAGGGGTAGTCGGGTTGGGGATATATCAAAGGATATAGATAAGGTAAAGGTGAGAACATACTTATAGGTGGCATAGACATGGTATGGGAAGAAGAGGCTAAATGAGATGATGATAGAGGATTGGGTGGGAATATTTCTAAAGGCTAAATTAGTGGATGGAAATGTGTGGTACATGGGGTGTCAAATGGTAGTTTAGGGTGGGAATGGGTATGAAGGCTAATCCATCTAGCTCTAAGAGCACCCCACTCAGACCCATGCTAGTAGGAAGAGTAGAAGTCAACTATGGTTTAAATAAATGTCCCTAAATCAATTTTATAAATAATAATAACATGGAATTATATATAATCCATACAAAATTATAATTATTATACTCACTAAGGGAACAAGGGGAGGCAACCCGTGATCGTGCATCTATCGATAAATATAAAATAATACCTTTCTTAGAACTTATTCAATATGTTTTATAATATGTATAATAATGAAATGTAAATTTTTTAGAAACAATTTTTAAAAATCATACATACAACATAGAATTCAAAGAATTCATAAATAATGGCATAACATGTTTTAGAAATAATAATTTAAAACCAAGTTATAAATTATTTAAAAACCCGTTTTAAACCTAGATTTCTAAATTTAAATAAATCTAATTAAATGAAATGAAACCAAATAATACTAAAAAATCATATCATTCCAAACTGAAACTAAATTAAATTAATTATAGTAATACCAACCTAAGAAACCCATGTCAAGGTAAAATGAATTAACTTTGAACATATATAGTTGCTTCTATATATTACCCACCACTACTTTAGGTTCAACATAAACTCTCAAAATGGGACAATTTGAGTCATCAAATGAAATATTTTGGTCAACACTAATGGGGGAGTCAATGGAGTCAATTTCATCCCCGCTATCATGAAAAATATGTCCTGGGATTACTTCATTAATGACACCATAATCAGGTCTCAGATGACCTTTCACATAAAAAACTTATTTTTTCCATTGATGCCAAAATGTATGGTTCATTGATAGCTAGGAACTGACTCATGTCAATAACTCTGAATCCAAAATCATTAATAAATGTACCATGTCATTTCATTGAATCAAACAATTTACATTTCATCATAGTGACTCGACCATGAGTTTTTTAATCTAACAACAATATTTTCTCAATAATTCTATAATGAGACACAATTCATATTGATGCCTACTATCTGATGCATTGGAATAATAGTCAGTTTTATAAATTAACATAACACCATCATGTTGTGTTCTCATTTTCACCACTCGATAAGTTGTAATAAATTTATACCCATTTATTATTAAAGATTTGTATTCACGAACCAAAGAATTGGGACCAAAAGCCAACATTCTTAATTTCTAAGAAATAGAGTCAACAGGTAAAATCAATACCTAAAATATATATGAATAATTCAATTAAATTAATATCTATATTTCAAGTTAATTAAAGTAATGGTCATATCTTTGATTTGAAGCAAGAAGGAAACTCTTTTCTATAAAAGCCTCTATCCTTATCAAAGAAAAAGATCAATGAATTATACTTATTTCTTTTTATGTTTCCTATATAAAATGATAATAAAAGTTTAATGTATATGTGAAATGACATAGTATGAAATAAGATATAAATATTCAAATCAATTACTTGATATAATCATCAAATAAACAATAGTTAAACAAGACTATGTGATGTGCCATATCCCGCTCTTCAAGGCTCAATATAGCCAATGCATATGACCCAAGAATTACTATTATTTATGAAAGAGATGGAAATGAGGGATAAATTTCCCCATACTACTCATCTTAATTTTTCATTGTCCAGTTATGTCTTATGATCACATCAGAATAATACATTGAAAAAAATACATACATTCTTGAGCCAAATAACCTCTCACAATGAAACTTTTAGGATAATTCTTGTTTCAAACATATGATTTGATTGTAGACATATTAATTTATGTAGGATACATCCTATGAAAATAAATGGGTCCCACAATAAGTGTTTCAGTTGGAAGGTGAACTATTAAATACAGTTTGCAAGTGAAAAATGATGGAGGGATTTTTTTCTAAACTCACAAAAATTAATGGAACCTTTTGATTCATTTTTATCGAGAAATAATTGGATATAATTTTATCATAAAGGTCACTAAAAAATATCACAAGTGAATCACTTTAAACCTTAAATTATAGAATAAAAAATTATGGATTTCAATTGGAATAAATTCATGAAGAAGGATGTGATAATTATGAGTTTTTAGGGATTTTAGTTTCAAATCCCTTGTGTTGACTCATTTAGATATGTTGTTAGAATATCCATGAGGAACCTTGATATTCTCTAATACTTATAGAAATTGATTTTTTTCTAAAGGTGTCATCACATAAGAAGAGCAAGAAACTTTCCATTTGTTTTCACTAATACACACAAGGTGAAGTTCTTGTCGAATACCCCAATACAAAAAGTCTCGAAAAGATCAAAAGTCATATTTGGTCTTCCCCTTGATATTTAGAAGAATTGAAAGAAAAAGTTCACATATATTTTTCTAAATGTAAATTAGGTCTAAATAATGATGTAACAAATTGGTAGACCAATATGGAAACTCAAAAAAGATAATTATATTTTTTCAATTGTTAGTGGCTTCAGTGTCACCATTATTCCTCTTTTTAAATTTAATACAACCTTTCCCTAATAAAAAAAATGAAATATTTAAATTAATTAATCATATAAGTTATTTACATACATTGAGGTGGTTATTCAGTTGCAATGGTAATATCAAACCTCCATCAATTCTTCATGTATTGATGATCCATTGGAAAGAATCATCGATGCCCAATGAAACCAAGACTACAATGATATTTAATCATCATCGATCATGTATTTTTAATACAAATATGAAATGATATATTTCACTTTTTTCTACAACAATACATCATTATATAAGCATGAAAATCATTTATAGTCCATAGAAGGGTAGCACACATCTGACTTTTTTTGAAGAAGCATAGAATGTTCACACACTCATATACCAAATCTACTTCAAATCTCTTATTAAATGTTTCAAGTAGATATCTATATCATTTCTAGGATCAGAATGTCCAAATATTAGTATACTCAAGAATGTGAAAGTTTTTTTCCTACATATCCATATAGGAAGATTATAAATGTGAATAAAAACTAGCCACGTTCTATGATCAGTAAGCATCTAACTAAATGGATTAAAACCATCACATGATAGAACCAACATGACATTACGCACCTTAGCTGCAAAATAGAGATATTTTGCATCAAATGTACTACATGATAATCCATCTACAGAACGAACCAAATCATCATTACCTTTAATTCTCCCAACATCATTCCATCACATATTGGCTAATATTTTTGCAGACAAGAATAGATTTTGAAGCCTGAGAATCAATGGAAAGTGTTACATGACTCTCCGTGGAACACGAAATAGTGTTCTATCTGTGTTTTACTTCCTTTGAGATGTACCACATTCTTCATATTCATTAATTTCATCTATTTCCTCCCAAAATAAATTGAAATTTTTCATATAAGTATGGATTTTATTAGTATAAAATAAAAGATGCTTAATTAACTTCCATGAATTATAATGATTATCTGAACCATCAGGAATCAAGTACTTAAAAAATTTAATAAATAATCAATGTAGGTATTATAAATTCCATACATGATTTTTCTATGATATAACAACATTAAAAATTACAACCTTTTAATTTTAGTACATTCCTATTATAGAGGAGTTCTGGCATCATACATTAATTTTTTCACTCTCTCAACATCATTATATTCATTCTTTTACTCATGTATATTGATATAATTTCCTTCCAGCATTGAGATACTATATCTCTAATGATGATGAAAAAATAGAAACTGATTAAACATCAAAGAATGCATACCACTTATTTCTTTCTGTTCATGAACAGTAAAAGTTTGTCTCATCTCTCTGTTGTGATACCAAATAGAATAGTTTGTTTGAAATACAGATTTTGTTATATGGCAGATAACTTCTTCTTGACTTAACCATGGTCTTAAAACATAATTATAACATATAAAATGTATAAAAGCTCCATCTAAATCAGTGTTAATTGAAAAATCTAAAAAATTTCCAAATTCCTTTGAAACTCAGTTGAAATCTGATCGGTATAATACATTTAGCTTCTATCCATCCTATTACAGAGAAAAAAAGTTATGTTCCAATCAAAAATTCAAACCATGATTACAATGATATCTAAATTTAAAGACAAATTAAAAGTATAGTTTAGAGGAAATTACAGAACACTAATATTAAACCAAATTGAATACAATGCATGATACAAGTGACCATTATATAATAATACTATCCATACAGAAAAAGAACATGGAATATCATAAGGAAAAAAAATTCATTACCATTGAAATCCAAAAAAGGTTCATGTATTGGAATAAATAAAAACTAAGGAATACAAGAAGAAAAATTTATATTTCTTATCCATAGAGGTTTTATTAATTGAAAACATAATTTAGGATAACATTTAGTTATGAAATTATTTTATTTAAGATTAACATTACTTATATTATTAAAACAAAATGAAAATAGATTTTACATGATGTTCTATTTCAATTTTAAAAGTATTTAATTTGGGGAAGATCGATCAAGACTAAATAATTAATCCATTCTATCCCACTTTAAGAAACCCATCCACTACTTCACCACTATTAAAACCTCTTAATTGAGGTAAAGTGTAGTTAGATGGGTTTTTATTCATTTAATGTGTAGTTTAAATAAATTTCTAACTACTAAATATATGATAAACGAAATAAATAAGAATTACTAACAAAGAACTAAGTTATACTAAATAGATAATCAAAATAGGTGAAACTAAGGTTCATACCATTAAAGTTTTCTTAAAGAACTAAAATTTTATGTAAAACTTTATTAATAGAAACCATGTTTCATAAAATGAATTTGATCCAATAAGATTTTCATTATAACTTATATAATTATTTCATGACTTTTACCAAAGGAATCTCTAAATTTTTGTACATAATAAAGGTTTTAAAATTATTTAACATTTGAAATCTAAATATTTAATTATTTGAAAAAATCCTTTATCATTAATTCATGTAAAAATCATAATAATAAATTCTATGAAACACAATTGAAAAGTATTATAAATACAATAGTGAATTCCTGAATAAACAACCATCATAGATAAATCAATATTCCATCTTTAATTATAATAGTATAATCATGTAAATCATCTCATAATTATTATTTTTTGGGTTAAAACAATCCAATAAATAGTTTTACCATGGTTGACGATATAAAAAATTAAATTTCAATAATTAAATCCCATAAATATATGATAATTAAAACTAACATTAACCACTTTAGTTAACTTAAATATGATTCACAACACTAAAAATATCTAAATCCATAAAATATTCCACCAAAAGAATCTTAAATTTATGTTAAATTAATAAGAATCCCTAGGATAGTTCTCAAAATAAATAAATTATAATTAAAATTGTGATTTTAGTAATTTAATAGACTCTTTGATCTCTATTAGATAATAAATTTAAAAATATAATGATAAAAGTGATTATAACACGCTCTAGTAGAATCACATGGATATATAAAAATTAAAATAATAGAAAGTAAAAAAGAAAAGATAGATTCAAAAATCACTAATCTAATGTCAAAGAATATTGGAATAAAAAACTACTTGAATTATGGGAGAATACTAGAGAAGACAAATGACCATCACTTAGGTGAGGGGAGAAGAATGAAGAGGAGGGAAGAAAATATTACCTCTCAAAGATTGCAACAAAATATGTCATAAATAGAGGAAGAACACCTAGAGAATGGGTGAAATATCTCCTAAGTAGGGGAGGGGGGACACCAAGGCTTGTAGGGGGAAGAGGATTAGTGCTTCGAATGAGGAGGGAAGGGGGATCCCGAGAAAAGCCTGATTTTTTAAGGGCCTATACCCATGATTTTTGAAAATCTGTTGGTATAGCTCAACCTATACTAACAGTTTTTTCAAAATTTGGGTATAACTTTGTAGAAAAATATCTATACCCATGGTTTCTATAAACCATGGGTATAAATTCATCAGTATACACCAAATGTTTAGTAACGAATCATTTTACTAAAGTTTTAAAAACAAATTGTTATCGTTTTATTGATTTTGGGTATGTGACATATGTTTTAAACTAAAATGACAATTTTATATTGAAAACACATAGTTGGAGTCATACTGAGAACATCATGTGTTATATTGACATATTTTTCAATTCCTACACATCAAAAATGATATATGAATCATTGTCCTTAGTTTTGAAAGAAAATGAGGTCTCATTTACTCATTTTTGTCTATGTGATGTGTGTTTTAAACTAAAATGAAACTTTTATATTGAAAACACACACTTTGAGTCATATCTACCCGATCATGTGTCAGATTGACATTCGGTTGATTCCTACATGTAAAAAATTAATTATGAATCATTTTCTTAATTGTTTAAAGTAATTTGAACTCGTTTTCTTGGTTTTGGCTATGTGATTCTTGTTTTAAACTAAATTGACCCTTTTTATATTAAAAAAACACACTTTGAGTCATACAAACCACATCATGTGTTAGATTGATATAAAATCTATTCCTAAAAATATGGAATTAATTATGGTTCATTTTCAGGAAGTTTGAAAACAATCATAGTTTATTTGATTGAGTTTATCTATGTGAGGTGTGTTTTAAACTAAAATAACACTTTTATATTAAAAACACACACATTGAGTCATACCAACCAAACTATGTATCAAATTGATGTAAAGTTTATTATTATACATAAAAAATTAAATATTAATCATTATCCTAAAGTTTCAAAATAATCAGAGCTCATTTGCTCATTTTTTACAATGTAATGTGCGTTTTAAGATAAAATGATAGTTTCATATTAAAAACATGCACTTTGAGTCATACCAACCACATCATGTGTCATATTTTTGTGTAGTTTTTTTTATATTTCAGAAAATAATTATTGATAATATTCTTATAGGTCATTTTCTCTATTTTGGTCATGTAATGCTTGTTTTAAACTAAAATCACACTTTTATATTAAAAACATGCACTTGGAGATATATCGACCATATATTGTATTGGATTGATGTTTGGTAAATTCATACACATCGAAAATAAATTATGGATAATTTTTTTAAATCTTGAAAACATTACGATGTAATTTTCTCAATTTTGGCTATGTAACATGCGTTTTAATCTAAAATGACACTTTAATATTGAAAACATGCACTTTGAGTCATATCGACTACATCATGTGTCAAATTGACCTGAAGCCAATTCTTACATGTATCAAATGAATTATGAATTGCTTTCATAATTTTTAAAAATAATTTGAACTCTTTTTCTTGGTTTTGGAAATTTGATGCACGTTTTAAACTAAAATGACACTTTTATATTAAAAACACGTGCTTTGAGTCATACTGACCACATCATGTGTCAAATTGGAATGCGATCGATTCCTACACATCAAAAATAAATTATCGATCATTTTTATAAATTTCAAAACATTTCAAGATCATTTTATTATTTTTGAAAACGTGACACACGTTTTTGGCTAAACTAACAATTTTATATTGAAGACATGTAATTTGAGTCATACCAACCATATCGTGCATCTGATTGATGTGTGATCAGTTTATATAAGTCAAAAATTAATTATGGATCATTTCCATAGATTTTAAATACAATATGATCACATTTTTTTAGTTTTGGCTATGTGATGTGTGTTTTAAATTAAAATGACACTTTTATATTGAAAACATGAACTTTGAGTCAAACCGAACACATCAAGTGTTAGATTGATATATAGTTGATTAAAATACATTTAAAATGAATTATTGATCATTTTTCTATTGTCTAAGAGTTATGATACCATCTAAAACCTAAATCCATGATATGTGACATGACATGCATTCCCATATATCAGAAGAGGCTAGTTTTAGATAGTAAAGAGTTTGAGGATTTCCATACCTTGGCATATTACAATATTTTAAAGGATTACCCCATCCATCTAGTTCTCCCCCAGTGTATTCCAACGTTTTTTTGTGCAAACCCCTACCTCGAGGATGATCCTATTCATGGTCAAGAGTGATTGCACCATCAACAGCCTTAAAGACATGATCCATAACAAGTAAGGCCTTTCTTGTGATATTTTTAGGTTTATTTTTTATGGAAAGGTGGTTGGCAATGGATGTGACTTGGATAAATACAATATAAAAAAGTATTTTACCCTCTATGTGATGATGAGGTAGGGGAATCATGTAGAGATGATAGAGACATGACAAGGAAACCTTCAACTAGCGAAGGTGAGGCGAATAAAGGCAAAGAAGCGGTGGAGTCACAGAGTACACCATCACAACAGAGAATGAAATTTTAGTCACTATATCAAGCTTTTGTAGAAATTTATTCATCCATATTATCTCCTTTTAATCTTCAATGATACTCTTGTTTTCTAGTAAACATGTCAATACACTTTTGAAGTCATGATTTCCATGAAAATTTCCACCTTCAAATGATATTAAGTTCCTGAATATGGATTTATTTATGTCAACATCTCAAACCATATCACCATCTATGTATCCATCCAAAAAAAATTATCACTTTAAAAACAAAAATAATGACTATATGTACCTCTGAGTTACATCAATATCCATTTTACTGTTTTCCAATGCTCATTTTCTAGATTTGTTGAGAATAAATATCACTACATGAACTACTACAGAAACAACCTTTATTAGTGCTATATATGGGGTTTGTTAGTGCTAAAAAGAGGCGACATGCTGAGGGACCTTAAAAGTTCATGAAATTTATTAAATCTAACAAAAGTACCGATAAAAGGTACATTTTTAATTATTTTTTTAGCACTAATAAAGGCCATGGTAGCAGCTGCAAAACATGGACCCCTATAATAAAATCAAATTAGAAACATATAATCAAAATTAAATACAAATATTATAGAAAACTAGATTTAAATAAGAATATTATATTGAAATATCATATCAATTAAAAATTTACATATAAAATATTTACATTGATGTGATATTTACAATTAATAAAAAATTACAATCCAACATATAAAATAAAAACTCTTATAAAATACTTTTTACAATAATAAAACTCCATACAAATTATTGTCCCTAAAATAAAACCAATTTTTATTTTAGTAACAGTAAATTAAAAATAAACAAATTTTAATTTTAATGTTATATAATCCACATATGATAAATTATATTCTTAATTAACGAATATATTAATGATATTATCAGTTATATTATTAATTATACTATTAATTTATAATTATATTATGAACTATTAATTACCTCGATAATTAATAATATATATAAATTATATTGTTATTTACAAAATATATTAATGATATTATCAGTTATTAATTATTTTAATTACTTAAATAGTTGTTAATAATTATATCATTAAACTAAAATTACAATTTATATTGAAAAAACTTATTTTGAGTCACACCGAGAACATCATGTGTCAGATTGATGCACAATCGATCCCAACATGTCACAAATGAATTATGGATCATTTTTATAGAGTTTGAAAAAAATATAAGTTCTCTTACCTAGTTTTAAAAAGGTGACATAGGTTTTAAACTAAAATGACACTTTTATTTTCAAAATATGAACTTAGATTCATACTGGCCACATTGTATATTGGACTGACATGCAGTCAATTACTACACAAAAAAATGAATTATTGATCATTATCATAAATTTTAGAAACAATCAAAACTCATTTACTCAGTTCCAACAAAGGGATTCACTTTTTAAACTAAAATGACACTTTTTATTGAAAACATGCACTTTGAGTCATACCAACCACATTATGTGTCATATTGATGTGGGGATAAATCCTATATGTCTCAAATTAATTATGGATTGTTTTCCTATATTTTGAAAACAATCGATGTTCATTTTCTCAGTTTTGACTATGTGACTTGCGTTTTAAACTAAAATTACTCTATTATATTTAAATCACACACTTTTAGTCATAATGATCACACCGTGTGTTTTATATATGTGAGGTCAATTACTACATATCAAAAATAAATTATGGATTGTTTTACTAAAGTTTAAAAAACAATTGAACCTTTTTTTCTTGGTTTTGGATATGTTAAGTGTATTTTAAACTAAAATGACGCTTTATGTTGAAAACATGAACTTAGAGTCATACTAGGGACATCATGTGTCATATTGATGTGAGGTTGATTCCCATTTGTCACAAATAAAATATGGATAATTTTACCAAAGATTGAAAACAATCATATCCCATTTATTAGTTTTTTCTATGTGATGCACATTTTAAACTAAAATGAAACTTTTATATTGAAAACACACACTTTGAGTCATATCAGCCATATTGTGTGTCATATTGACATTAAATTGATTCCTACATGTTAAAAATGAATTATGGATCATTTTACAAAATTTTGAAAACAATATAAGTTTGTTTTCTCTGTTTTGGATATATGACGTTCGTTTTAAACTAAAATGACACTTTTATATTGGAAACATACAATTTGAGTTATATCAACCACATCATGTGTTAAATCAAAATGAAATTGATTCCTATATATTTAAAATTAACTATGGACCATTTTCCTAAAGTTTTAAAACAATTTGATCTTTTTTGTTCAATTTTGGATATGTGATGCGTGTTTTAAACTAAAACAATGATTTTATATTAAAAACAAACACCTTGATTCTTATCGACCACATCACATGTCAGACTGACATGTAGTCGATTCTTACACATAAAAAATGAATTATGGATCATTTTACTAATGTTTGAAAATAATATGATCTCATTTTTTTGGTTTTTATAATGTAACCTATGTTTTAAGCTAAAATGACACTTTTATACTGAAAACACTTACTTTGAGTCATACTAGCCGCATCGTGTGTCATATTGATGAGCGATTTATTCTTATATGTTAGTACAGAATTATTGATTGTTTTACTAAATTTTTAAGACAATCCTAGACTGTTTTATAATTTGTTCTATGTGATACGATTTTTAAACTAAAATGACAATTTTATATTGAAAACACATAGTTTGAGTTATACAAAACACATTGTGTGTCAGATTGATGTTAATACAATTCCTATACATCATAGATGAATTATATATCATTTTACTAAATTTTTAAAACAACCTAAAGTCATTTTATCAGTTTTTTTTATGTGATGCACATTTTAAAATAAAATGAAACTTTTATATTGAAAACATTTACTTCAAGTTATAATGACCACATCATGTCTTGGATTGACCTGAATTTGATTCGTACACACCTCAAATGGATTATGGATTGTTTTCCTAAAGTTTTAAAACAATTTGAGAATGTTTTCTTGGTTTTGGATATGTGATGCGCTTTTACACTAAAACGAAACTTTTATATTGAAAACATACAATCTGAGTCATACTAAACACATCCTGTGTCAGATTTACATGAAGTCGATTCATACACATAAAAAATAAATTATGCATTTTTTCATAAATTTTAAAAACATTGAGATCTCATTTTATTATTTTTGACAATGGGATGTGTGATTTTAGTTAAAACGACACTTTTATATTGAAAACATACATTTTGAGTCATACCATCCAAATCATATTTCAAATTGATGTGTGGTCATTTCTCCCACTTCAAAAATTAATTATGGATCATTTTTATAAATTTTAATGATAATACAAGATCATTTTATTATTTTTGGCTATGAAATGTGCGTGTTAAAATAAATGAAACTTTTTTTATCGAAAACACACACTTTAAGTTATACCAACCTCATCTTGTGTTGGATTGATATAATGTTGATATAAATATGTATCAAATGAATTATTGGTCATTTTCATAATTTTTAGAGTTTTGATTCCATCTATAACCTAAAATACATGATACACTACAAGATAGGCATCCCCATAGATCAGAAGAGGCTGATTTTTGATAGTAAAGAGCTTGAGGATTACCATAATTTGTTATATTACAACATTAAAAAGAATTCCACCATCCATATAGTTCTTCACTAGGGGGGTCCAATGAAAATTATTATCCGAACCTCTACCTCAAGGATGATCCTATTCATGGTGAAGAGTTTTGACATAATCAGCATTCTCAAGGAAAAGATCCATGAAAATGAAAGCCTTACTCGTGACCAGTTTTGGATTATTTTTGAGGGCATAGTGGTTGAATATGGTCATGCCTTAGAATAGTACAATATATAAAAGGATTTCACCCTCTATATGATGTTGAGGTAGGGGAAGCATGTCAAGACTATAGAGACACAACATGGAAACCTTCAACCACTGAAGGTGGGGTAAGTGAAGGTGAAGAAGCGGCAGAATACGCCATAATAACATCCATGAATGAAAAGGTCAGTAACTGTTCATGGTTGCTGGATTCCAGAGCATCTGGAATGCACTCAGTAGGGTTCGTCATGGGGGGATTCTAAGTTCGCGGCTGGTGGTCTTAGTCCATGCCCATTCCCTGGATTTTGATTTAGTCCCGCTTCTTAAACATTGAGATTCCTACCCTTCCCTCTTTCATCTCATGTCTGGAAAGGTATCTGATAACTCGGTTCACAAGTCTCCCTCACAAGGAAACTGGCTTTGATGGCTTCATCTTATTGGTGGCCTCAAGTTGAATATTGATGAATCATGAATTAGCAGTAACATGAGAGGGGGATGAGTTATTCACAACAACGATGGCTCTTTCCTTTTTGCCTCTAGTGCTTCTTTTGGCTGTGGTGACTTTCTCTTGGAAGAAGCTTTATCCATGCATAGGGGGATGGAATATCCATCTCTCATAGGATCTCACTGGAGGGAGTGGAAACTGATTCATCTATTCTTCATAGATCCATCATGGAGTTTATCACAATTTCTTGGGGTATCACTTATCTGGTTCTCAGATGCATGATTCTTATCTCCAATCACATTATTATTACTCACATGTGGCAGGAAGGGAATATGGTGGCCGACTTCCTCGACACACGAGAATCCCCTGATAACTCTTGTATCATCTTTAATACCATATTGTCCCTCCCCCCAGAGTGTGTAGATCTTGTAAGAGATGATTCTCTTGGACTACATTATTTTAGGCCCCCATAATTGTATTCGGGCTTTTGCACCTCTTTTTTTCAATAAAAAATGTTAATTTTGGATGGATGGATGTCCCAGATCTTATAGAAACTTCTTCCTCTAAAGTATCTCCTTGAAATCTTCAGTGATACTCTTCTTCACTAGCAGACAAGTCAACAAACATTTGAAGTCATGGTTTCCTTGAGACTTCCCCACTTAAAATGATATTAGGTACCTAATTATGGATTTACTCAAGTCAACATCTCTAGCCATATCACCATCCACATATCCTTCCAAAACAATTTTATCACTTGAAAAACATAAAAAATGACTAGAGGTACCTTAGAGATACCTCAATACCCATTTAACCACTGTCCAAATCTCATTTTATGAATTTGATGAGAATAACTATCACTTCATGCACTACTACAAAAACCACCTTTATCAGTGCATGAAATGGACTTTATCGGCACTAAAAAGTAGTGACATGCTAAGTTCCCTTAAAATTTCATGAACTTTATCAGTTATAACAAGATCACTATTAAAGGGAACATTTATCAAAACATTTTTAGAACTAATAAAGGTCATGGTAGCTACTACAAAACATTCACCCCTATAACAAAACCATATTAGATACCTATAATAAAAATGAATAAAAATAATATAGAAAACTAGATTAAAATACAAATATTAAATTGAACTATAATTTCAATTCAAAATTTACATATAAAATATTTACATTGATGTGACATTTAAAATTAATTAAAAAAAATACAATACAATATATAAAATTATAACTCTTATAGAATTTTTTTCCAACAATTGAACTACATAAAATAGTTTGTCCCTAAAATAAAACCAATCTTTATTTTAGAAATAGTATTTAAAAAATAAACAAATTTTACTTTTAATGTTATATAATCCACATATGATAAATTAAATTGTTAATTAGTAAATATATAAATTATATTATTAGATATACTATTAACTATATTATTAATGATTTTATTATTAATTTTATATAAATTATTAATTACTAATTACACTATTAATTAATAATTATATTATGAATTATTAATTTCATTTTTAATTAATAATATATTTAAATTATAATGTTTAATTACTGAATATATTAATTATATTATTAGTTATTAATTATCTTAATTACTTAAATAGTTTTCAATAATTATATCATTAAACTAAAATTACATTTTAATATTTAAAACAAATATTTTGAGTTATACTGGGAACATAATGTGTTGTATTTATGCACAATCAATTCCAAAATGTCAGAAATGAATTATGGATCATTGTTCTAAAGTTTGAAAATAATCTGAGTTCATTTAATCAGTTTTGAAAATGTGACAAATGGTTTAAACTAAAATGATACTTTTATATTATAAACATGAACTTAGAGTCATAACGACCACATAGTATGTCATATTTTTGTGTATCAGATTAATAAAAATCACAAATGAATTATGGATCATTTTATTAAATTTAGGAAACAATTAAAACTCTTTTACTTGGTTTTGACAATGTGACACCCATTTTAGACTAAAATGGAACTTTTATATTAAAAACACACACTTTGGGGGATACCAATGAAATCTTGAGTCATATTGATGTGAGGTCAATTATTATTTGTCAAAAATGAATTATGGATCATTTTCCTAAAATTTTAAAACAACCCGACTTCATTTTCTCAGTTTTGGATATGTGACTTACATTTTAAACTAAAATTACTATATTATATTGAAAACATATACTTTGAGTCATACCGACCACATTGTATGTCATATTTATGTGAGGTCAATTTCAACACATCAAAAATGAATTATGGATCATTTTCCTAAATTTTTAAAACAATTCGATCTAGTTTTCTCAGTTTTGGATATGTGAAATGTGATTTAAATTAAAATGACACTTTTATATTGAAAACACGCACTTAGCATAATACCGTGAACATTATTCATTGTACTTAAGTGAGGTAAATTCCTATATATAAAAAATAAAATATGGGTAATTTTCCTAAATTTTGTAATCAATTAGATCTCATTTGCTTAGTTTTGTCTATGTGATGCACATTTTAAACTAAAATGACATCTTAATATTGAAAACACGCACTTTGAGTCATATCAGCCAAATCATGTGTCATATTTAAACTCTACTGGTTCCTACATGTCAAAAAATGAATTATGGATCATTTTCCTAAATTTTGAAAACAATACGAGCTCTTTTCTTTTGGGTTTGGCCATGTGATGTGTGTTTTAAACTAAAATGACACTTTCATATTGAAAACAAACACTTTGAGCCATAATAACCACATCGTGTATCAAATTGATATAAAATAAATTTATATACATCAAAAATGAAATAGGTATCATTTACCTAAAATTTTAAAATAGTCTGAGCTTATTTTCACGATTTTGGTAATTCCATTCACATTTTAAACTAAAATGACACTTTTTTATTGAAAATAGACACCTTGAGTCATACTGATCATATCATGTGTTGGACTGGAATTAGGTTGATTCTTATAGGTAAAAACTTAATTATTTATAATTTTCTTAAATTATGAAAACAACATGACTTCATTTTCTTAGTTTTAAAAATGAAACACGTGTTTTAAGCTAAAATGACACTTTTATATACCAGCCACACCATGTATCAGATTGATGTGTGGTAGATTCCAAAATGTTTCAAAATAATTTTTGAATTTTTTATTAAATCTTCAATACAATACTATCTCATTTTATTGGTTTTGTCTATTTTACATGCATTTTAAATTAAAATGACACTTTATATTAAAAACACATACTTTGAGTAATACCAGCCACGTCGTGTGCCAGATTGATGTTCGGTATATTACTACACATCAAAAATGAATTATAGTTTTTTTCCTAATGTTTGAAAACAATCCAAGAGTTTTTTATAGGTTTTGGATATGTGACGTGAATTTTAAACTAAAATGACACTTTTATATTGTAAACACACAATTTGAGTCATATTGACCACATCATGTGTCATATTGACCTAAAGACAATTCCTACACACTCAAATGAATTTTGGATTATTTTATTAATGTTTGAAAACAATTTGATATTGTTATCTCAATATTGTTTATATAATGCAAGTTTTAAACTAAAATGACACTTTTATATTGAAAATGCACACTTTGAGTTACACTGACCACATCGTGTGTTGAATTGACATGCAACTGATTCTTACACATCAAAAATGAATTATGGATTTCCCCCATAAATTTTGAAAATAATTAGAGCTCATTTTATTAGTTTTTACAATGAGATGTATGATTTGAGCTAAAATGACTCTTTTATATTGAAAACATGCACTTTGAGTTATACCATCTACATCATGTGTCAGATTGAGGTGTGGTCGGTTAATATATATAAAAAATGAATTATATATCATTTTAATTAATTTTAAAGAAAATCAGAGCCCATTTTCATAGTTATGGCTATGTGACATGTTTTTAAAACTAAATTACACTTTTATATTGAAAACACACACTTTGGGTCATACTGATTGCATTGTGTGTCAAATTGATATACAATTGATTCCAATATGCATCAAATGAATTATCAATCATTTTCCTAAAGTTTTAGAGTTATAATACCATCTAAAAACTAAAATCCATGATATGCGATAGGATATGCATCCATATTAATCACTAGAGGATAATTTTGGACTATAAAGAGTTTGATGGTTTCCATACCTTGACATATTACAACATTGAAAAGGATTCTACCATCCATCTAGTTATACCTCAGTGGAGTGTAATACAATTTTTTGTGTGAACCCCTAACACAAAGAAGATCCCGTTCAAGGTGAAGATTCCTGACATCATTAAAAGACTTTAAGAACAAGATCCATGAAAAGGCCATCCTTATAATTGATTTAGGCTTAGTTTTTAGGGGAAGGTGGTTGAAGATGGTTGTTCCTTGGAAGAATACAACATATTATAGGATTTCACAATCCATTTAATGCTGAGGTAGGAGAAATGTGTCGGGATAACAGAGATGTGGAAAGGAAACCTTTGAATAGTGAATGTGAGGTGAACAAAGGAAAAGAAGTGGCTGAGTTATAGAGTACGCCATCAAAATAGAGAATGTAATTTTTCACACCATCACCCACCTTCTATAGAAACTTCTTCATCCACAGTATCTCCTTGTGTAATGGCCCGAGTTTTTGGGGTCCATTACTTTGTGAAAATATCGTTTTGGGTTTTCAGGTCTGGGAATCACGGTGGTGTAGGCCTACCGGTAGCAGGCATACCGGTAGCTCAGTCTACCGGTGTCCGCAGCCTACCGGTAGCTCAGTCTACCGGTGGCCACAACCTACCGGTAGCTCGGTCTACCGGTAGCTGCAGCCTATCGGTAGCAGCAGCCTACCGGTAGCTCGGCCTACCGGTAGCTAGAGCCTATCGGTAGCTCGGCCTATTGGTAGCGGCAGTCTACCGGTAGCACGGCCTACCGGTAGCGGCAGCCTACCGGTAGCTTGGCCTACTGGTAGCTGCAGCCTACTAGTAGCTCGGCCTACCGGTAGCTGCGACCTACCAGTAGCTACAGCCTACCAGTAGCTCGGCCTACCGGAAGCTGCGGCCTACCGGTAGCTGTAGCCTACTGATAGCTCAGCTACCAGTAGATGTCACCCACCGGTAGCTCTCAGCTACCGGTGGCTCTGGCCTACCCCGCGGGTTATTTCCAGTAGCCCTCCTTTTTGCGCAAATAGGGTTTTAAACCTTATTTTGACCTGTTTGAGCGTGTTTTGAAGACTCGTAATGCGCATAAGAGTTTTAATTAAATACTTAATCAATTAGTGACTCGGTTTAAACCACCCGAACCCCTTTAATGATGAGTGGAGCCGTGTGATCAACCCACGACCCCCGCGCCTTACGCGGTTTCGCGTTCTCACCTCAACCGTCCGCGGCTCTTATAAACTAAGGGTTAGCCGTGGTTTCTCTTTTCCTCGATCACGGCTTTTCACAAACAGCTTCTGGTGCATCGTGCGTGCCGCATCGTTATCCGTAAAGTTCCGCGCCCGGCCTAAACGTCGATCATCTATCAACAGGTAGGGAATTTCTCCTTCGCCTCTCTCTTTTGTGTATCATGCGGGGTGGGCGTGCTTCTGTTCTGTAGAATTGGACAAACCATACCTAAATGAAGATAATGAACTAGATTCTATAAAGAAAGAGTGGTGGGGGATGTGATTGTTGATGTTGTTTATATTATGACCATCTTGTTGAGTCGTGCTGGCTTATGCCTTCTGAAAATCGAGGTCATTGGTGGTCGTTGTTTGTGCACTAATGAGCCCCTGCTGATGTGTTAAATGGCTTGTTGTGGTTGTAAACTCCTACTGTGAAAAGTAAATTGGTTAATCACGTATATCCAGCCAAATAAATTGAGGCACCAGGATCAATCCTTATGTGATAAACCCAGTTAAAACACACAAAAATTGAAATCATGGAGTGTGTTAAGTAGATTAAATCTGAAAATACCGGCATGACCATGACTTGTGTTGATGGTGTTAGTTGGTTGTTTACTTTTTTGGGCCTATTTCTGGAGATATGGGAGGGGATGGGATCCCCTGTCTTTATACTCTCAGTGGTTGTGAGTTTTAAGACCGGGAGGGTACTTGTTTATATCACAAATTGGGGTGGGATCCTCTGTTGTTGAGAACCGGGTGTGGGGGTTACGGTTGATGCTTGATTGTTTACTTTCCTGTACTTGTGTCTATGCCTACTAGTTTCCCAGTAGTGCTTAAACTTAATTAAAAATTATTACTGAACATGAAACAAGAATGGGACAAATGGGTTTTGTTGGCGAGAGTCGTGACTTGTGACTTGGACGTAGTGGTGTTGTGTTCTGTAGGCTGGTTAGGAAAAACTAAGCTTTGGGTGAGTGTTTGTTACCTATATCTATACTTGTAGCTTTGTGTTTCTTATTTGCGCCACACCCAAGTTGAGCACTTAGTGCCGAACACCCCCATTTCATGGGGGAGAGTGTTTTTCCCAACTCTATTCTTAGTTGCTGGTTATTAGCTCCTTTTCTGCTCCCTTTCCCGGATAGCCCAAGTATCTTCGGGCAGGCTGTGATAGCCTGAGGTCCATTATTAGCCCAAGAACCTTCGGGCGGGGCAGTGTGACGGTTGGCCAGGTTTGTGCGGCAGGTGGTTTCCCAAGCGTCTTCGGGATGAGGCCCAGGTGTCTTCGGGCGTGGCAGTGGATTTTCTGGCCCAGGTGTCTTCGGGCGTGGTGGTGGTTGTTATGGCCTAGGTGTTTGCAGGCGTGGTTACGTGTGACAGTTGTGGCCCAGGTGTGTGTGGGTGGGATTTCGGTAGTGGTACTGCATGTGGTTGTGGCCCAGGTGTGTGCGGACGGGTGTGGCAGTGGGACTGCAGTGAGAATGACGGGATTGGTCCGATGCGTAGGATGTAACAATAACCAGTGGGAAAGTGGCGCGGGGTACCCAAACATCGATGTTCTCTGATTATATATATATTACTTGACTTGCGTTATTTGCAGAGTGTGCCTTGGTGAGGCCTGGGGTGGATAGTTTAACTTTATAGGTGTTTGGTTTACTACTTTTTCTCACGGGACTTTAGCACGTTCCCCCACTTGTGCATGAGATTCTTTGGTTTTCCCTACTGAGTGTACTTGTATGCTCACCCTACGTATATAAAGCTGCTTTCAGGTTTCCAGGAGGACTTCGGGGATCATGTAGGACCATACTAGCTTGGACCTTTGGGGTAGTTGCAGTTATTTCTTTTCCTCTTTGGTACTTACCTTTGTAGTCAACTTTTGAACTTTGTGGATTTACTTTTGGAACATGCATGTGGGAATGGTTATTTTTGGCTTTACTTTTCTTTTACCTTGGTGTTGTTGAGTTTCATCATCTTATCACTCGATCTTATAAAACAAAAAGGGGTAATGACTTCCATTTGTGAGAAATTTCTATAACCTTGGTGCTAATCGCCACTCCCGGACCTATTGAAGGCGGGTCTTGGGGGTCATTATCTCTCCTTCAACTTAAAGAAGGAAGGGCATGGCAATCTTCTGACCCTTCCCTCCTTTTGGTGAAGGCGGGTCATGACAGAATGGTATCAGAGGTGATGGTTGAGAGGTAGGATGGAGTCTGGAGTTAGGCACGGTGAGGATTGCATGGGATGGTAAGGCAACAGTGTTGGGTGACCTTGGCGTGTGAATTAGGCTAGGGAAGACTGGCTAGGACACAAGATTTTAGGGCCCCCTGTGATCCTATGCAAGGACCCTGGACCTACCGAACGACCAAGTGAGGCCACACTGATTGCAGGGTAGAGACCCTAGGAAAGGTACATGCATCATAATGACTTGTGTTCTGGTGTTTCTGGGATGTCTTGGGAATTAAGAATAAATTAAAATTTTAAGAAGTTTTAAGAAAGATATTCTGCACTACTTGGGATTAGGCATTACTTGTTTACCTTGCGGCTATGGAACCTGGAAGGCGACCACGTGTGGTATAGACGATCGAGGCCCCAGAGACTACTTTGGCCGATCGGCAAAGAGCTGATCGAGAGGAAGAGGACGACCAGTGTCAGAAGACTCTTCGGCCCTTCCAGGGACAGGCCCTCGAGAAGTATGAGGGCAGCACCTCCGACATGAAGACGGAAGGCTGGCTAGAGGAGCTAGTTATAGCTTTCGGCCTGATTCAGACCCCGGCCGAGTACCGGGTTTCTCTGGCCGTCATCCATATGCGGGGAGCAGCGCTTCAGTGGTGGACGCTTTACCTAGGGGAGAGGAGAGAGTCTGAGGTGGCTTGGGCGGATTTCGAGAGGGAGTTCCGGGCGGAATTCCTCTCCTCGACGATGAAGGCAGAAAAGAGACAGGAGCTACTCTCCCTCCAGCAGGGGAGTATGTCCGTGAGGGAGCTAGGGATCAAGTTCAAGGACCTCCTACATTTTTCTCCGGACCTCTTTCCCGACGAGGAGTCTCAGGCAAGATGTTTAGACGAGGCTCTCTGGCCCTCCCTCCAGTATGCTGTTACCCCCTTTACCCTGCCGATGAACTTGGAGGTCCAGAAGAAGGCCGAAGTGGTGGAGAGGATGCATTCTCTAGGAGGAGTGTCACGAGAGGGGATCCAGCTGGGTCCATCGAAGGGAAAGGCCGTCAGCACCAGGCCTCCAGCGTCAGGACCGTCCAGGTTCCGACCAGCAGGGAGCAGACCACAACAGTTTCAGTTTCAATCCCCCGGCCCTCACCCTTTCCCTTCGGGCCCGGGACCACGATGCTTCGTCTGTGGGAGCCCCGGACATCTCCGGAGTCAGTTCCCAGACCGGGTGCAGTACGGCGGTGGCAGACACCTCCCGCACCTGCCCCAGCAGTAGATTCCAGCCAGACCTTTCCAACAGCAGCAGGGACAGCGAGCTCCCGCTCCTCCGAGGGCAGACGTAGGAGGAGGAGGCCGACCTCAGGGTGCACCTTAGGGACCTCGACCGGGGCGTGGTCGGGGAGGTGTCCAACAGCCGAGGGGCAGGGGAGCTGGGCGTGGATAGTTACACGCCGAAGAGGTAGCAGTTCCAGAAGGGCCAGAGGTTGTTCGAGGTATGATCAGTCTGTTTAGCACTCTTGCTTATGCCTTGTTCGATACCGGAGCTTTGCACTCCTTTGTTGCACCAAGTCTAGCCCGTGCCTTGGGTTTAAATGTGAAGAGACTTCAAAAGCCCCTGGTGTTGAGTACACCATTCGGAGGTCAGACCAACTCTTTGTTTGTTTGTCGGGGATGTAGACTGATGATAGGGCCACATCAGTTGGTTATGGATCTTCTCCTAATACAGATACAACCATACGATGTCATCCTAGGCATCGACTGACTATTTTCTGTGTGTGCCATCATCGACTATTTATGAAGAAGGGTCATGTTCTCAGACTGGGGAAGCCGGCGTGTTACCTTCACCGGCGAGCGGGGCGGTCAGAAGGGCAACAGACGAGAGGAACCCCTCCTCTCCTTGTTGGCCGAGCTGACAGTGGAATCCGTAGATGCTGAAATGGTGGAAGTTCTAGAGAAAGTCCGTGAGTTTATGGACGTCTTCCCTGAGGAGGTGACGATTCTACCCCCTCGGCGTGATATCGAGTTTGGGATAGACCTGCATCTCGGCGCTCGTCCGATCTCGATGGCTCCTTACCGGATGACACCTTCAGATCTACGGGATTTGCGGATCCAGATTGATGATCTGATGAAGAGGGGTTATGTTCGCCCAAGTGCGTCACCGTGGGGCGCTCCAGTCTTGTTCGCAAAGAAGGAAGATGGTGGTCTCATGTTGTGAATCTACTACAGGAGGCTGAATCAGGTGACGATCAAGAATCGCTACCCTCTTCTGAGGATAGACGATCTCTTAGATTAGCTGAAAGGGGCAGGGTGGTTCTCAAAGATTGACCTGCGGTCTGGGTATCAACATCTAAGAGTTAAGGAGGGTGACATCCTGAAGACGGCGTTCAGATATAGGTATGGACACTTCGAGTTCGTAGTCATGCCCTTCGGCGTTACGAACGCCCCAGCTATGTTCATGGGGCTTATGAACTCCATCTTCCGGGAGTACCTAGATCCGTTCATGGTCATATTCATCGATGAAATCTTGGTCTACTCAAGATTATAGGAGGACCATGCAGAGCACCTGAGGACGATTTTGGAGGTCCTCCGACATCATCAGCTCTATGGGAAGTTGTCGAAATGCAAGTTCTGGACACGAGAAGTGCACTTCCTTGGGCACGTGGTGTCCGAGCAGGGGGTAGCGGTGGACCCATCAAAAGTTGAGGCGGTTGTTTCTTGGGAAGCACCCAAGAATGTGGCAGAAGTACGTAGTTTCCTTGGGCTGTCAGGTTACTATCGAAGGTTCGTACCCAACTTCTCCCGAGTTGCGGTCCCTTTGATAGCCCTGACCAAGAAGGACCATGTTTTCGTGTGGAGCGAGCAGTGCGAGTTAGCCTTCAACTATCTAAAAGAGATGTTGGTTAGTGCCCCAGTGCTGAGATTACTAGAAGAAGGGGTGTCCTATGAGGTGTTCTATGATGATTCAGGACAGGGCATGGGATGCGTGTTGATGCAGCGACAAGGGGTGATCTCTTATGGGTCCAGGCAGCTATGCCCCCATGAGCGTAATTACGCCACCCACAGCCTGGAGCTTGCATCGGTCGTTTTTGCGCTAAAGTTAAGGCGGCACTACCTCATCGGGGAACACTTTTTGGTCTTCACGGATCACAAAAGCTTGAGGTATATCTTCTCCCAGCGGGACTTAAACTTGCGACAGTGGAGATGGGTGGAGTTTCTCCAGGATTAAGACTTTGAGATCTCTTATACTGAGGGCAAGGGCAATGTGGTGGCCGATGCCTTGAGCAGGAGGACGCAGAAGGATGCGGTCTGAGAGTCGGCGGACGCTTGGAAGGCAATGGAGGAGTTGGCTGCCCTACACCGGGATGCGAAGATGGATAGTGGTTGAGGCTGCCTATATCAGATGATAGTGCAGTCATCTCTGTTTCGACAAGTGGAGGAGTCTCTGTGGGGAGACCTGGAGTGAGAAGTGATGCATGACCGAGTTGACCAGGGCAATGCTCTAGAAGGATGGACAGAGGATGGTCAGAACCGGATGCTTTTCTAGAAAAGGTTGTTTGTTCCAGGAGTGATGCGCGGCAAGGTTCTCAGTGAGTTCCACAACTCACCCCTGGAGGTACACCCAGGAGTTTCCAAGATGTACCAGGGACTGAAGAGGCAGTTCTGGTGGCCCGGAGTTAAGCGAGCGGTGGTAGATTTTGTGGCCAAGTGCTTAGTGTGTCAGCAAGTGAAGGCTGAACACCGAGTTCCAGGCGGCCTACTGCAGCCCCTAGATGTCCCCGAGTGGAAGTGGGATGACATCTCGATAGATTTCTTCATGGGACTACCCAAGGTCCAAGGGGGATACGACGCCATCTGGGTGGTAGTGGACAGGTTGACGAAATCGGCTCACTTTTTGGCAATCAGGGAGTCGAGTACTGTGGATGCTTTGGCACGAAAGTGGATGAGGTGGTGCGTTTGCATGGAGTTCCGAGGTCTATAATCTTGGATAGGGATGCATGGTTTACCTTGCAAGTCTGGAGAGGATTGCAGCATGCGTTTGGCACCTAGTTACGCCTTAGCACTGCTTTCCATCCCCAGACAGATGAAAAAACAGAGCGCACCATCCAGACCTTGGAGGATATGCTACGGGCATGTGTTCTGGACTCAGGAGGATCATGGGTGCGACACTTGCCCCTGGTAGAGTTCTCCTACAATAATAGTTATCACTCTACCATCGGTATGGCCCCGTTTGAAGCCTTGTACGGGAGGCCATGTCGTTCACCTATGTGTTAGGCCGAAGTAGGAGAGGCAGGCATCCTTGTCCCAGAGGTGGTGTAGAACACAACAGAGAAGGTTCAACTCATACGGGAAAGGATGAAGGAGGCCTAGTACCGACAGAAGTCGTATGATGATACCAGGAGGAGGCCCTTGGAGTTTGAGGTTGGGGACCACGTCTTCTTGAAGGTCTCCCCTCGGCATGGGCAACGGAGGTTCGGAAAGGGGAGTAATATTTCCCCCAGGTTCATCAGACCCTTCGAAGTGTTGCGGTGGGTCGGCGAGGTGGCTTATCAGCTAGCTTTTCCACTGCCGCTACTGAGGATACATGGTGTCTTCCATGTGTCCCAGCTTCTTCGGTATCTGAACGACGATTCACACGTCCTTGATTGGGGTGATCTGGACATCGAGGACGACGTGACCTTTGTGGAGAGACCAGTGATGATCGAGGATCACAAGGAGAAGGTGCTTCGTGGGCGAACCATCCCCTTGGTTCGTGTGTTGTGGAGACATGGTGGGATTGAGGAGAGTACGTGGGAGAGGGAAGCACAGATGTGTACCCAGTACCCAGAGTTGTTTTGAGTTTGTTCCTTGTTGTACCTGTTGTGGTAGAACGTTTTGTCTTTTGGATATGAAATGTACTAGTTTTCTTTCCCCTGTTTGTGTGTGAAAATCCCTGGCTATGGGGAGGAGAGAACCTGACCCCTAATCAAGACACATTAAGGTGTATGCGATCAAACCCGTGCGGGTGAGTCAGTGCCGCCCAAAGCGGATAATATCTTGACATGGGGGAGGAGACTCCCCAACCCACATGCTCGGGCAATTTGGCATGGTATGTTTCTTGGTTCTTGGCGGGGAAATGTTTTAGTTAGCATGGGTTCGCTCCTAAGAGGTATCTTTCGAGGTGGTTGTTCGGACCCTCTCTTCCATTCTGGTTTTGTTTTGATTTTTGAGGAAGATAATCATTTAAGAGGTATCTGATGAAATGGACCAGGTTTTTGGGGTCCATTACTTTGTGAAAATATCGTTTTGGGTTTTCAGGTCTGGGAATCACGGTGGTGTAGGCCTACCGGTAGCCTTAGCCTACCAGTAGTAGGCCTACCGGTAGCTCGGTCTACCGGTGGCCGCAGCCTACTGGTAGCTCCGTCTACCGGTAGCTGCGGCCTACCGGTAGCAGCAGCCCACCGGTAGCTCGACCTACCGGTAGCGGCAGCCTACTAGTAGCTCGGCCTAACGGTAGCTGCATCCTACCGCTAGCTCGGCCTAATGGTAGCTGCAGCCTACCGGTAGCTCGGCCTACCGGTAGCTTCAGCCTACCGGTAGCTTGGCCTACCGGTAGCTGCGGCCTACCGGTAGCTGCAGCCTACCAGTAGTTCGACCTACCAGTAGCTGCGGCCTACCGGTAGCTGCAGCCTACCGGTAGCTCAGCTACCGGTAGCTGTCACCCACCCGTAGCTCTTAGCTACCGGTGGCTCTGGCCTACCCCACGGGTTATTTCCAGTAGCGCTCCTTTTTGCGCAAATAGGGTTTTAAACCCTATTTTGACCTGTTTGAGCGTGTTTTAAAGACCCGTAACGCGCATAAGATTTTTAATTAAATACTTAATCAATTAATGAGTCGGTTTAAACCACCCGAACCCCTTTAATGACGAGTGGAGCCGTGTGATCAACCCACGACCCCCACGCCTTACGCGGTTTCGCATTCTCACCTCAACCGTCCGAGGCTCTTATAAACTAAGGGTTAGCCATGGTTTCTCCTTTCCTCGATCGAGGATTTTCACAAACAACTTCTGGTGCATCGGGCGCACCGCCTCGTTATCCGTAAAGTTCCGCGCCCAGCCTAAACGTCGATCATTTATCAACAGGTAGGGAATTTCTCCTTTGCCTGTCTCTTTTGTGTATCATGCGGGGTGGGCGTGCTTCTGTTCTGTAGAATTGGACAAACCAGACCTAAATGAAGATAATGAAATGGATTCTATAAAGAAAGTGGGGGGGGGGGGCTGTGATCGTTGATGTTGTTTATATTATGACCATCTTGTTGAGTCGTGCTGGCTTATGCCTTCTAAAAATCGAGGCCATTGGTGGTCGTTGTTTGTGCACTAATGAACCCATGCTGATGTTTTAAATGTCTTGTCGTGGTTGTAAACTCCTGTTGTGAAAAGTAAATTGCTTAATCATGTATATCCGGCCAAATAAATTGAGTCCCCAGGATCAATACTTCTGTGATTACCCCGGTTAAAACACACGAAAATTGAAATCATGGAGTGTGTTAAGTCGTTTAAATCTGAAAATATTGGCATGACCCTGACTTGTGTTGATGGTGGTAGTTGGTTGTTTTCTTTTTCGGGCCGATTGCTGGAGACGTGGGAGGGGATGTGATCCCCTTTCTTTATACTCTCGGTGGTTGTGAGTTCTAAGACCGGGAGGGTACTTGTTTATATCACGAATTGGGGTGGGATCCTCTGTTGTTGAGAACCGGGTGTGGGAATTATGGTTGATGATTGACTGTTTACTTTACTGGACTTGTGCCTATTCCTACTAGTTTCCCAGTAGTGCTTAAACTTAATTAAACATTATTACTGAACATGAAACAAGAATGGGACAAATGGTTTTTGTTGGCGAGAGTCGTGACTTGTGACTTGGACGCAGTGGTGTTGTGTTCTGTAGGCTGGTTAGGAAAACCTAAGCTTTGGGTGAGTGTTTTTTGCCTATATCTATACTTGTAGCTTTGTGTTTCTTATTCGCGCCCCACCCAAGTTGAGCACTTAGTGCCGAACACCCCCATTTCATGGGGGAGGGTGTTTTTCCCAACACTATTCTTAGTGGCTGGTTATTAGCTCCTTTTCTGCTCCATTTCCCGGATAGCCCAAGTATCTTCAGGCAGGCTGTGATGGCTTGAGGTCCATTATTAGCCCAAGAAACTTCGGGTGGGGCAGTGTGATGGTTGTCCAGGTGTGTGCGAAATGTGGTTTCCCAAGCGTCTTCAGGATGAGGCTTAGGTGTCTTCAGGCATGGCAGTGGATCTTCTGGCCCAGGTGTCTTCGGGCGTGGTGGTGGTTGTTATGGACCAGGTGTTTGCAGGCGTGGTTACGTGTGACATTTGTGGCCCAGGTGTGTGCGGGCGGGATTTCGATAGTGGGACTGCGTGTGGTTGTGACCTAGGTGTGTACAGGCGGGTGTGGCAGTGGGACTGCGGTGAGAATGGCGGGATTGGTCCGATGCGTAGGATGTCTCAATAACCAATGGGAAAGTGGCGCGGGGTACCCAAACATTGATGTGCTCTGATTATATATATATTACTTGACTTGAGTTATTTGGGGAGTGTGCCTTGGTGAGGCCTAGGGTGGATAGTTTACCTTGATAGGTGTTTGGTTTTCTCCATTGTCTCATGGGACTTTAGAACTTTCCCCCACTTGTGCACGAGAGTCTTTGGTTTTCCCTACTAAGTGTACTTTTATGCTCACCCTACGTATATAAAACTGCTTTCCGGTTTCCAGGAGGACATCAGGGATCACGCAGGACCATACTAGCTCAGACCTTTGGGGCAGTTGTAGTTGTTGCTTTTCCTCTTTGGTACTTACCTTTGTAGTCACCTTTTGTACTTTGTGGCTTTACTTTTGGAACATGCATGTGATAATGGTTTATTTTTGGCTTTACTTTTCTTTTAACTTGGTGTTGTTGAGTTTCATCATCTTATCTCTCGATCTTATAAAACAAAAAGGGGTAATGCCTTCCATTTGTGAGAAATTTCTATACTCTTGGTGCTATTTTCCACTCCGGGACCTATTGAAGGCGGGTCTCGGGGGTCATTATCTCTCCTTCAACTTAAAGAAGGAAGGGCCTGGCAATCTGCTGACCCTTCCCTCCTTTTGGTGAAGGTGGGTCGTGACACCTTGAAATCTTCAATGATACTCTACTTCACTTGAAAATAGGTCAACACACTTTTTAAGTCATAATTTCCATGAGATTTCCCCTTAAAATGATATCAGGTAATAGAATATAGATTTACTCATGTCAATGTCTCTAGCCAAAACACAATATATGTATGCTTACAAAAAAAATTTATTACTTAAAAAACATAAAAAATGACTAAATGTAACTCAAATATACTTCAATATCCATTTTACTATTTTCTAATTCTCATTCTCTAGATTTGATGAGAATAACTTTCACTGCATGCACTATTAAAGAAAATGAATTCTCATCACTAGAAATGGGTTTTGTTAGTGCTAAAAAGAAGATATTCTCTGAGTGCCCTTAAAAATAAACTATTGTGAAAAAAATCCATCAAGCTACCATTGAATCATTTTTAAGGTGATTGTGTTTGTTGACAAAGCATGAGCTCAAGGTATGGAAGATCTGGAGGTGGTACAAAAAGAACAGATACAAGGTGGCGTCGGTTTCTAGTGTTTTCCAAATTTATGGGGTCTAAAATTTGGAGGTGGATGAGCTTCACAAAATGTAGGTTTCCTTGAATATCTCATCAAAATATGGAAAAGGAACGAGTTTTGTGAAGATGGGATTTATGACTTGTATTTTGAAAGGACATAAAGAATGTTGATGGTGATCTATGTGATTACGATGAGATTCATGAACAACAGAGGTGAAGAGCATTACAAGGGAGCATTGTAGAAGTGGAGTAAATTAATTGAAAGAACACTCAAAGATTACGACGAGTTATACGATCCAAAAATTTCCATGGTGCTTTGGGATATAGAGATAATTTTGGTGGAAATTTCAGAGCTTTGTGATTTGAGTTGACGTGGTGCTAAATTTTCACAGAAGGTTTCTTAGACGGTGAAATCCCCTATAAATAGTCTTCGACCCCCTTGAGAAAAGTAGAGAGTTTTTCAAGAAATATTTTCAGCTCTTGAATCGCAAATGAGGCTTGCAGAGGCAGAGTTCTTTGAAAAAGGAAGAAGCTTCATGACAGATAATCTAGATCCGCAAAAGCGTTGTGTTCCGAATTGTCTTAGTGAGCTTCATGAAGGAAGTCAATTTGTGATGGATTGAGCTCTAAGATGTCCTAAGATATGAGGAGGCTTGATCTCTACAAAGGCTCGAGCTCTGTGAAGAGGTGTTCTCTGCGAAGTAGTGTGCTCTATGAAGCAGTGTGCTCTGCGAAGCAGTGAGCTCTGTGATGGTGTGTACTTTGGATATAAGCAGGGAATCCGAAAAGGATTATTTGAGAATTTTGAAATTTGGATATTTGAGAGGTAGGGAGTTTTGAGAAGTTATTTCCAAAGGTTGTTTCCTAGTGTTTATTGGAAAAGGGTTATTCGGCGGTGGATGATATTTGGACTTCAATAGAGAATCTACATACAATGAAGGATGCATTTATTATAGATAATGTTTGGACCTAAAAGTCCATAAACTGTGAGTGGATCCCTTACAAGAGCAGTGAGCAAAGGAAGTGAAATAAGGTTATCCTTTCCACCATCATTGATCAAGAGAGAGAGAAATAGGAAGTGACCTTTGGGAAAGTAGTGAGTTGACCCTAAACTTTGTAAAGGCAGTGAGCCTGGGCATAGAAGTGATCTAGACTGAATCTTGAGCTTTATTGGATTTAGTACATTGGCACATTTCCATTGTATAATCCTTGTACGTAGTCTAGTGAGGGTGAACCAAGTAAAAATCTCTGTGTCATGCGCTTACATTCCTACATTACTTTCAAAGCATCATCATCTGGTAAAGAAGAAAAGAAGAGATCATCATAAACAAACAATTGAAAATAAAGTGACCCTTCTAATAAATATATCAAGATCTAGTGGGGAAGGAATAATTTGAAAAATAATATCCATACATTGATTCATCCCCCTCTCAGGGTATATATGCCCCCTTTAGACCTAACACACACATCTATTATCAGTGATAAAAAAACATTGATAAAGGAAACATTTATAAGTGCTTTTTTGGCACTTATAATAGCCATGGACGCTGCTAAAAAAATACACCCCTAGATTGGAAACATATAATCAAATTGGAATACAAATATTATAGAAAAACCAATTTAAATACAAATATTATATTGCACTATCATTTAAATTCAAAAAAATACAAAATATTAACATTGATGTGATATTTACAATTAATAAAAAAAATTATAATTCAATATATAAAATCAAAACTCTTATAGAAATTTTTTTCTAATAATCAAACTTCATACAAAATTTATCCCTGAAATAAAACCAATGTTTATTTTAGTAACAGTAGATTAAAAAATAAAAAATTTGAATTTTAATGATATATTACACACATATGATAAATTATATTCTTAATTACTAAATATATTAATGATATTATTATTTATACCATTAATTATATTATTAATAATTATATTATTAATTTTATATTAATTTTTAATTATTAGTTACACTATTAATTAATAATTATATTATGAATTATTAATTATATTGTTAATTAATAATATATATAAACTATATTGTTAATTACTGAATATATTAATGATATTATCTTTCATTAAACATATTAATTACTTAAATAGTTTTTAATAATTATTTCATTAAAGTAAAATTGCATTTTTATATTGAAAACACATATTTTGAGTCAAAACGGGAACATCATGTGTCATATTTACGTACAACTAATTCCAAAACATCAAAAATGAATTATGAGTCATTTTACTAAATGTTTAAAATAATATTAGTTCATTTACTCAGTTTTAACTATGTGACACATGTTTTAAAATAAAATGACACTTTTATATTAAAAACACAGACTTGGAGTTATACCAGCCACATCATATATTGGATTTATGTACTGTCAATTCCTATACATCAAAAATGATTTATGGATCATTTTCCTAATGTTTGGAAAAAATCAAATCTATTTTACACATTTTTTACAATGTGATGAACATTTTAAACTAAAATGACTCTTTTATATTGATAACATGCACTTTGAGTCATATTTACCACATCATGTGTTGTATTGATGTGAGGTAGATTCCTATATAGAAAAAATTAAAAAGGATAATTGTCCTAAATTTTTAAAACAATCCATATTTATTTTCTATTATTTGGCTACAGGAAGTGAATTTTAAAATAAAATTACTCTATTATATTTAAAGCACACACTTTGAGTCATATTGACCACATCATCTAACAGATTTATTTGAGGTCTATTTTTACTCATCACAAATAAATTATGGATCAATTTCCTAAATTTTTGAAATCATTTTAATTTTTTTCTCAGTTTTGTATATGTAACATGTGGTTTATACTAAAATGACACTTTTATAATGAAAAAACACACTTGGAGTCATACCAAGGACATCGCGTGTCATATTGAATTGTGAAAAAAATCCTACATGTCACAAATGTATTATGAATTTTTTTCTAAAGTTTTAAAAAATTAAAGATCATTTTCTCAGTTTTGATATGATGTGCATTTTAAACTAAAATGACACATTTATATTGAAATCATGCACTTTAAGTCATATCGTTCAGATCATGTGTCATATTGACATTTAGTTTATTCCTATAAATCAAAAATTAATTAAAAATTTTTTTATGAAGAATGAAAATAATATGAGATCGTTTGCTCAATTTTTTCTACATAACGTGCATTTAAAACTAAAATGACACTTTTATATTGAAAATATGAACTTTGAGTCATTCCAAACACATCATGTGTTTGATATATATAAAATAGATTCTTATACATCTTAAATGAATTAAGGATCATTTTAATAATGTTTGAAAACATCCTATGCTTATTTTCTCAATTTTGGCTATGTGACGCACATTTTAAACTAAAATGACCCTTTTATATTGAAAACACGTACCTTGAGTCATATTGACAACATCATGTGTTGGATTGACATGTTGTAGATTCTTATATGTAAAAAATTAATTATGAATCATTATCCTAAATTTTGAAAAAAACTAAATCTCATTTTTTTCTGTTGTGAAAATGTAACGTGCATTTTAAGCTAAAATGACACTTTTATATTGAGAGCATGAACTTTGAGTCATACTAGACACATCATGTGTCATATTGTTTTGAGGTATTCTCTTACATTTCAAAAAATAATTACTTTTTATTTTTCTGAAGTTTCAATACAATCCTCAACCATTTTCATGGTATTATCTTGGTGATGTGTGTTTTAAACTTAAATGACACTTTTATATTGAAAACAAATACTCTGAGTTATACCAAACACATCATGTGTCATATTGAAATTCATTCAATTCCTATATTTTATAAATTAATTAAGGGACGCTTTCCTATAGTTTTAAAACAATCTAATCTCATTTTCTCAGTTTTGGCTATGTGATGTGTGTTTTAAACTAAAATGATACTTTTATATTAAAAACTTGTAATTTGAGTCATACCAACCACTTTGTGTGTCATATTGACTTTAAGTGGGTTCCTACACATCTCAAATGAATTATGTATTGGTTTACTAAAGTTTGAAAACAATTTGATCTTGTTTTATTGGTTTTGGATATGTGATGTATGTTTTAAGGTAAATGACACTTTTATATTGAAAATACATACATTGAGTCATGTTGACCACATCGTGTGTTAGATTGACATGAGGTCTATTCCTATACATAAAAAAATGATTTATGGATGGTTTTAATAATTATTTAGTACAAACCAAGCTCATTTTCTCAATTTTGACAATGTGAAGTGTGTTTTAAGCTAGATTGACACTTTTATATTAAAAACATGTACTTTGTGTCATACCAGACACATCATGTATCATATTTATGTGTAGTTGATTCCTACACATCGAAAATTAATTATGGATCATTTTTCTATATTTTAAAATAGTTCAATATTGTTTTCTCAATTTTGATAATGTGACACACATTTTAAGCTAAAATAAAACTTTTATATTGAAAACATTCAAATTGAGTCATATCAACCACATCATGTGTTATATTGACATATATTTGATTCCAATATGTCTCAAATTAATTATTGACTATTTTGCTAAAGTTTTATATTTCTGATACCATCTACAGCCTAAAAATTCATGATATACGACAAGGCATACATCACTATAGATCACTAAAGGCTGATTTTTGACAGCAAAGAGCATGTGGATTACCATAATTTGGAATATTACAACATTAAAAAGGATTCCACTATACATATATTTCTACCCCAATGGATCCCAAATAATTTTTTTTGTTTGAACCCCTACCTCATGGATGATCCTGTTCATGGTGAAGTGTTCTGACACTATTAGGATCCATAAGGATAAGATCTATGATAAGGAAGGCCTTCCTTGTGATCGATTTAGAATTATTTTTGAGGTAAAGGTGATTAAATATGGCCATAAATTAGAATAATAAAACATAAAAAATATTTCACCCTCCATGTTATGTTAATACAGGGGAAGTGTACTGAGAATGGTGAGAGGTGACAAGGAAACCAATGACCAAAAATGGTGAGGCAAGCGAAGTGAGTGATGATGGATGAAGGAGAAGTGGTAGAGACACCTTCCTTAAACCTAGATGTTTTTTATTTTTAATATAAGTTGATTTATGGTTGTACTATAACCAAAAACACCCAACAATTACAAGAGATACACTAAAACGGGCCACCTAAATTCCTACTAATAGTGTGTCCTATCGATATTTTTATTTTCCTAGACTGTGTCTCCACCCTTCATTTTTCAATGGAGGGTAGTAATAGATGTGTGGTGGGTGGGAAAATCCCACCAAAAAATCTATTAGAGAAGATTAGTAATAGGATAACAATAGCTTATAAATGGGACACTCTCCCATCAGTTTTAGCAATTATCTTTGCAACACATCTTCTCCTATTTTTATGGTATTTTTTGAGGCATGTTTTCTACACTTAATATAAATATATAATTTAGGGTTTTCTCCTTGTAATAGAGTGGGAGTGTCTATACCCACTTTTACCCACAATGATCCTTCTATTTTATCATGGTTTTACCCCTTTAATTTTGAGGGTTTTCTCACATTACATCTGGTGTCATTTATTTTTGTATTTTGTACTTTATTTTATATCATAATTATCACTAAACTGGTGAAATAATCATTTTCAATCACAAAAAGTGGTATCAGATTCAGGTTTTATCCTAGTGCTATTCACTTTATTTAGTATTAATAATTATCTTAAATTTGAGTATGCTCTATGATTGAGACCAAAATTGATCTTTAAGATCATAAAAAAATTATTGAGGTTATTAAATACAACATTGAGAAACACTGGAGGCTTTGGACCGATGATGTGTTCATATGGAAATTAAATTTGAGATTGAGAAATTCAATGGGAATAATTTTCCATTGTGGAAAATGAATATGGAGGTTGTGATATAAAAATATAATTGCATAATATAAATTTGTAAAAGACCAGTGGGTGTGATAGAGGAGAAATGTAAATACATGGATGAGAATACTATTTACAATATCCATTTGGATTTTGAATATGGGGTCTTATAAATCATTATGTATAAAAATAAAGTTAAGGAGATATGGGATACTCTGATGAAGTTATATGAGGCCAAGTCACTACACAAAAAAATATTCCTGAAAAGAAAATTGTACAATATTTGAATGGTGGAGTAATCATCTTTAACCAACCACATAAACACCCTCAATACCCTATTTTCCCAGATCAAGGCATTGGGCTATAAAATTGGGGATATTGAACGTGTGGATATTCTGATTTAAAATTTTCAAGATTCGTATGATTATCTCATTATCAACCTCACCAACAATATCCTGAAAGACATTTTTATCTTCAATGATGTTTCAACCATAGTTCTTGAAGAAAAAATTTAGTGTAAGAACAAGGAGGATAGAAAAGAAAATTTTCAATAAGAAGAGGTGCTATCAATGGAGATAGAAAGCATGATAGAGTGTGGTTCTAATGAGAGCCAAAATCATGGAAGGTCCAAATCAAGGAGTAAGAAGAGAATGTAACATGTTACAATTGTAAAAAGTAGGGGAATTCAAAGAATTATTTTTGGAATAAGAAAAGTAGTGAAAAGTTCTCTCAAGGAAATGTAGTGAGTACTTATAGAAGAGAAGATACTCTAGTCAGTGAAGTAGAAATGATTTCTAGAGGTAGAAATCATCTCAATAACGAATGGATAATAGACTCGAGAGAAACATGACACCTGAAATATTGATGGGAATGATTTGATTAGCTTGATACTATCCTGGAAGGACTTGGGTACATGAGGAATGATCACAAATTTAAGATCTTTAGAGTTGGTACCATCAAACTAAAGATGAATGATTGTATTGTTTGAACCATCCTAGGAGTATGTCATGTGAAGGGCCTAAAGAATAAAATATCATCTTTAAGACAATTTGATGATATTGGATACAAGACTCACACCAAGAATAGAGTGATGAGAATTGTGAAGGGTGCGTGTAATGTTCCCCAACATGGCCCTCTCTCATGTGGACAAGTTGGGTTGGTTACTAGACATCAAGTGCATCTCCCAATACTCTAGAGGCTCCTAACTAGCAGCAGAGGTATGAAGAATATAGTGGGGAGACTATACACTTGGTACAAAATAATAATATAGTGGAAGTACACAATAAAAATGAATATCAAAGTAATGAAAAATAGTGAAAATAGTATATCATACAACTGGAAAGGAATGTAAATACCGACAAATCAAATAATAATCAATGTAATGATAGGATGAAATTTATCTAATGTCAAAATGAAGGTAATAAAATAAAATAATAGCTAAATAAATAGACTCAAAAGACCTGAATCCCAAACCCCACATTGTCCAGTCTCCAATCTCTATACCATCCAGCATACATAATCAACAATAAGGTCCCTTTACCTTGTCCAAACTTGCAACCATGTAATCTTCTCGGGTACTAAATAGTGGCTCAAATAGGGTGTGAGTAAATCTCATTAGTTTGACACCATCATGTAAAAAAACTAGTATGATAATAAGTAAATGAAATAAAGAGATAACATTTGTAATAATTAAAAAATTAATACAATATAACAAGAAACCTTCTTTGGCACCATACTAGAATATATATGAGCATGTAGAACATCCATGCCAACCATAAATATAAACCTTGGAATAATCATATAACTATGAAAAATCTATATATAATCATTTCAGCATTCAAGAATATCCTTATATATTTGTATTTAAATATGAAACTAGTCAAATCCCTCTATATAAGCATTTCAACCTCCGGTCATAGCCCTATATATAAGCTTTTCATCATGAAACTGGGCCAATCCCACTGTATAAGCATTACAACATGAAACCGAGATAAGCCTACTATATATGAATTACAACATGTATCAAAACACAAGTCATAAAATCAAAGATATCATATCATAATTCTAAATGGTTAATTCTGCATATTATCATTTTTCAGTCATTTACACATTCATTCGTTTATATCAAACTATCACCATTCATTCAATAAACAATAACCCATTACCAAAGTCATTATATACTAATTAATCTCTTAAAAACTATAAGAACCCAGATCTTCATTTCAGGTATGTCTTTCCTTTTCGGGAGTTTTTGAGAAAACTGGAGTTTCTAGAAATTTTTGAAGTATATGCCGTGTACTTTCTGAGTACACGCTGTGTACTCTTTTCCGGCTCGAAGCCATGTGCTGGCCATGCCCGGGCCACACACACAGGGTGTAGGGGTGACGTGGAGGCTGCTTAAAGTAGAGTACGGAAAAACCTAGTATACACTGTTTACTCTAAAAGTACACAATGTGTACTTTCTTTTTTTCATTAAATGAACAGGGGTCGCGCCTAATCGAGGAAAACGTCTTCTTCTCCAGCTTCTTCGTCCGAGAGCGATCCATACGGCCGCAGATCTTCTCTGAGCCATCGTTCCTCCATCCGTTATCCGTTTCGATTGCCGTCGATTGCGTTGGAACCACATCGGCGAGTCCTCCCTTCTCCTAGAGTCTTGTTTACCAATTCCTTTTCTTTCTCAAGTTATCTTCAGTTGAATGTTTTGTGCATCTTCGTAGATATTCTCCGTTCTAAGGAGAATCAATCTGCATGGCTCAAGTATTTTTGATCTCCTAGCATCTAGGTAGGTTGTTTGTGCCTTTCCATAGGAATTCTGTGAATATTTTGTGCAAATTCCACCAATTCCCTTGAACGGGGAATTGTGGGTTTTCTATTTTTCCCCTTTTGTTTGATTGCTTTGCTTGATTGCTTGAGTAGAGATCATTGCTTGTGATTTTGGATAATTTATACTGTGTTCCTGTGCTTTTCCTTGCATGTTTTGCTTATTAGGATTTTTTCCAGTTTCCATGCCTAGTTGTAGGATAGTGGAACTATTGTACTGTTATGCTATTGTGCCTTAGATTGATAGCCAAGTAGTTCTTGAGGTTTACTTGGGATGATACGTGCATGCTGAACATGTTTATTTCACACTGGACTGTGAGAACATAGTATAGTAGACCATAGAAAGAATGGACGTAAGGGCTTCTCCAGAGTGACTTTTAATATGATGAGAGACCACAGGGGGAATTGACGATGAGTGCTTCCTCATAGAGTCTGTAGTTCCTCGATGCGGGACATAGGGGAAATGAGATGTTGAGTGATTTCCCAGAGATCCTTTAGCATGATACGAGACTATAGGGGGAATTGACGGTGAGTGCTTCCTCATAAAGTCTACTCTTATCTGAACAAGAGGGGTGAGACTGTGTGTGCCTCCTAGAGGGTTTAGAGTACTTGTAGGTTGAACCATAGGGGTTAGGCTGTGAGAGTTACCCATAGGATTACCTATTTTCTATTTGTTGTTGGTTGTTTACTTGTGTAATTTATATGCTAGAACTGTGAATTGTAGCTGTTGTGTGCTTCTCTGTTTACTACTTCCTGCACTTTTACTTTCCTTGTATTCATTGACTGTTAGGCACAGATATTTGGGTGGTTTCCTACTGGGATTTTAACTCACACCCTATTTGGGCCATGATTTTGGGATCAAGAAGACTTTGTTGTTGTAGGTATAGATAAGGGAAAGCGCCCTTCGACTTCCGATACTTGATTACTTGGATCTGGAGAGAAAGGGAACAAGCTTAGGCTTGCGATGCTGTATGAGTTTCTGTTATTTTAGTACTTTTTTTACTTGTATTTCAGCACGTTGTTGTGTTTTCTGCATTCCTTAGACACTTGTACATGCTGCATCATTATCATCATTACTATATATTCATTGCTTCTGCTGTTTGGTTTCAGTTGTTGCGTGTTGTTTACTGCTTCCGCTATTTACTGTTAATTTCTTTTCTTTGTATACCTTACCAAATGAGGGCATAGTTTCCCCAATAACTTACCAATCCCTCGCTGCTAGTCGACAGCCTCTGGCATTTGGGGAAATACGCTTGAGGTTATGTGGAGAACCGAGCACGGGGCACCTGTGGGTGGATTCTGGAACTGGGACGTTACAAAGTAGTATTAGAGGAGTTATTTTCTCTTGATTTACTGTTTGGAGCCTTTAGCCAGGGATATGACGGATTCGGTACTTGGTGTTAAGTTGTGCTCGAGAGTAGCTAACCCGTGTATAGGGAAAATCCATACTACCTCATTTATTGCAGTTTTCTGGTTTTGAGATTTACCGTTTATATGATTTCACCTAGAGTGATTCAGATGTCCTATGATGTTTTTGTTGTTGCTATTCTGGTTCTATTTCTGTCGCAACTCGATGAGATGAGGGTATTCCATCTCAAGCATCATATAGGCACTTTCTATAAATCACATTCCATGCATTCTTGTCATGCTATCTAGGGTGCATTAACAATTGTGTGTTGTTGTGATAGACCTTGTGTAGATTATGCATGCTGTTGTGATAGATTCTTTGTTAGAATCTTTTCTTTTTGTCAGAGGATTGTTTGTATCATACTTTTCTTAATTGGATGCCAAACTTTGATTCGCGGGGAGTATGGGCCCTCACGGATCGGAATTTGGCACCATCATGCCTTATTTTTAGTGTTTCTGGGCTTCGGTGTAGTTTCAGAGCTACTGCCTAGAAAAAACCCAGAATACACGGCATGTAATTTATATATACACTCCATGTAGTTTTAAACTGTGTCTTTGAATGTGTGAGAAAAAACACGGGTTATGAAAATCGCCAGGAACACGCCGTGTAGTAGTGAGCGTGTACCCGGCCATGTAACTAACAACACGGGTCGGGGAAGCTCAAGTAGAACACGTTGTGTTGGATAGAAACATGCCATGTAGTATTGTCCCAGGTACCCGGCCGTGTCATGAGCAACACGGGTTGGTGTTATCTTCTTCCATACACACCGTGTTTTTTCGGAACACGCCGTGTAAGGTTCAGCCGTGTACATGGACGTATCGCTAAAAACACGGGTCAGAAAAAATCTTCAAGTACAAGCCGTGTTTGTTTGGAACACGTCGTGTAGTCTCAGCCGTGTAGCCAGCCATGTAGCCTGCAACATGGGTCGTGGAAAACTTGTTTACTACACACCGTGTCCACCAGGCACACACCGTGTAGTCTCAGTTTAAGAAGACCATGTGGGTTAGCCGTGCAAGGAGACATAGGCAGGGAAACAGAGTTAAGTACACGCCGTGTAGATTTTATACATGCCGTGTAGTCTTGTTTTGTAAATCTTGTGTGTTTCCTTCTCCTATTTTCATTTTGTAATCCTTGGTTCCCTGTCCTTGTTTTCCTAATCTAAGGTATGTTTTGATATTTCAGAGATATGCCTCCGAGATGTCCTCCGGTTGTACGTCAGTTGTCAAGCAGTGATCAGATGCCAGATATGGCTGATCAGGGACTTCCTGCCGATCCTCCAGTCGGGCCAACCTTGGCACCGACTGTCATACCAATTGTAGATGCTGATGCGCAGTTCAGGGAAGGTTTTATACGGGTGATGTAGACCTTTCAGGGAGCACCGCCTCCTGCCGCGACCATGGATGACTTGATGCGGGTTTTCCAGCATCAGTATCCTCCCACTTTCTCGGGGGAAGGAGGACCTCAGGATGCAGAGTCATGGCTGGAAGCCATGTTGACCATCTTTGAGCATCTGGATACGCCTCCAGAGAGGTGAGTCAAGTTCGCTACCTACATGCTCTGAGACTCCTCCAAGAGGTGGTTGGACGTGATCTCACAGGCGGGCAATCAGAAGGTTATGTCTTGGGAGGAGTTTCGACGCATCTTTTATGACTACTTCTACTCGGAGACCCTGAGGGCCGACCGAGCCTGGGAGTTCATGAGCTTAGATTAGGGTACTCTTTCTGTTATGGAGTACTCCTCTTGTTTCACTGAGCTGCAACATTTCACACCCCTTTGGGTTGGGGATGGGATGTTCTTAGCGAGGATGTTTGAGGATGGTCTCAGGCGGGAGATCCGCTTGCAGGTGAATCTCTTCCAGTTGACTTCCATCACTTTCATTGTCAACCAGGCACTGATTGCAGAGCGCAATCTAAGAGACTCCAGAGCTGCGAGCTAGGGTGGTTCTGCTTCCATAGCTAGTTTTCCTCTAGATGACAGCAAGAAGCACCATAGGGAGTCTATGCACGGTGATCCGAGGAAGCGATATGCATCGTCAGGCAGCCAGGTGATATGCTACCAGTGTGTCCGGTCAGGGCACATGAGGCCGCAGTGCCAAAGAGACCCCATGGAGTGCTGATCTTGCGGCAAGATGGGTCACATTCAGCATTTCTGCCAGGTTTTCTCACCAGCAGCTAGAGACGAGAGTTCTTCTATGACTCCTCATTCAGGATCAGCACCACGAGTTTCTCACCAGTCGGGGAACTTGAGTTATTTCGTTCGTTCGGGCTGAGGTGGAGGTCGAGGCCATGGCGGTCAGCCACCAGTATTTCAGTGTCAGCAGGGTGGATCAGCTCAGAGTGGTCAGGCAGGGTCGCATGGCCGTGGTGCAGGCCAGTCTTTCACCATGGAACAAACCCATTAGGAGTAGGATCCCGGACCTTCTACCATTCAAGGTACAATTTTAGTAGCCTCATTTTTATCTTCATCTTTTTTCAATACTGGTGCCACACATAGCTTTATCTCTATTGCTGTTGTGGAGAGCCTTGGGCTCTGTATCTTTTCTTCTGCCGACTCGTTGACACTAGACACACCTTTGGGGACAAGGACATCTAGTGTACGTTAGTGTAGAGAGTGCCCTCTCGAGGTTGTAAGGTATCATTTCTTATGGGATCTCTACATCATAGAGATGAAAGGCTATGATGTCATTCTCAGGATGGACTGGTTGGTTCCCTTCCAGGCATTCGTCGATTGTTATCGTCACAGGGTGAGTTTCATTTCACCAGAGGGTGAATCTTTTCTTCATAGAGGCGAATGGAATTTTCAGGCGAGTCGAGTAGGGCTCGAGCATCATGGGATAGGAAGGGTGACACCCCAGATTGCTAGTATTTATCTGGATGACCAGGGGACTTCAGAGTTGGACTTTCCTCCAGTGGTGGATCGTTTTAGGGATGTCTTTCCAGAGGAATTTTCAGGTTTGCCTCTGTAGAGTGAGGTGGACTTCTCTATTGATCTCATGCCAAGAGCGGCACCGGTGTCCATTCCTCCCTATACGATGGCTACACCTGAGTTGCGGGAGCTCAAGAAGCAGTTGGAGGAGTTGCAGGCAAATGGTTTCATCCGACCTAGTACTTCTCCTTGGGGTTCACCTATCCTGTTTGCGAAGAAGGGAGACGGTACCCTTAGGATCTGTGTGGATTATCGGAAGTTGAACCAGTTGACGGTCAAGAATTGGTATCCCTTTCTTAGGATTGATGATCTTTTCGATCAACTTCAAGGAGCCCGGGTGTTCTCGAAGATCTATTTGAGGTCCGATTATCATCAGTTGCATGTTAGACCATCAGATATACCTCTGATAGCCTTCAGGAGCAGGTATGGTCTCTACGGGTATACGGTCATTCTGTTCGGTCTCACGAATGTGCCATCAGTTTTCATGGAACTGATGAACCGAGTGTTCCATCCTTACTTAGACTCCTTTGTCATGGTCTTCGTGGATGATATCTTGGTGTACTCTCATATTCGACACGACCATGCTACCCATCTTGAGATCGTTCTGAGTACACCGAGAGAGCATCAGCTTTATGCTAAAGTCTCGAAGTGCCAATTTTGGATGGATCAGATTCACTTCTTGGGTCACGTCATCTCAGAGGCAGGATTATCTGTGGACCCAGAGAAAGTGAGAGTTGTATTTTCCTGGGAGCATCCGAAGAATGTTTTTGAGGTACGAAGTTTCCTAGGGCTGGATGGATACTATAGACGCTTTATTCAGGACTTTTCACGCTTAGAAGCAACTTAGACAGGTCTGAACAAGAAGGGGTCGAAGTTCTTATGGTCATATTATAGTGAGTCAGCCTTTCAGGAGTTGAAGGGAAGTTTGACATCAGCACCGATACTAGTCTTGCCAGAGCCAGGAAAGATCTACACTATTTATTGTGATGCTTCAGGTATCGGGATGGGCACTGTGCTTATGCAGGGAGATGGAGTCATTGCGTACGAGTCTCGACAGTTGAGGCCACATGAGAGGAACTACCCGACGCATGATCTGGAGTTGGCAGCTGTTGTTCATGCCTTATGTTGTTGGAGGCATTACCTTTTGGGATAGCACTTTGTGGTTTTCACCGACCACAAGAGTCTCAAGTACATCATCAATCACCGTGATCTGAATCTGAGATAGCACAGGTGGGTCAAGTGTCTTCAGTCTTTAGATTTCGAGCTTTCCTATACGCCGGGAAAGGGAAACACAGTGGCATATGCATTGATTAGGAGAACTCAGATTCATGCAGTTCATGAGGCTAGTAGTGAGTGGCAGCGTATGACTCTGTTCTCTGAGATGCATCTAGACGTTCATGGCAGACATCTACAGACTTTTCTATCTTCTGTAGCTGTTACTTCTACACTACTAGATCGGGTACGGATGAGGCAGCTATCAGACACAGAAGGCTTAGTCCTACGGTAGAGTGTGTCAGGAGAGGACCCTCTTCTTGGATGGACAGTGGGTGAGGATGAGATCTTGCATTTCCAGGGACCCGTATGGGTGCCAACAGACATCTGTGAGGATCTGATGCGGGATTTCCATTCCTCAGTTTGGGCAGTTCATCCTGGCATCACCAAAATGTATCGGGATCTCCATCGCCGGTACTGGTGGCCAGGTATGAAGAGAGATGTTTCTGGTTTCATCTTAAGGTGTTCTACTTTTCATCAGGTGAAGGTAGAGCATCAGCGGCCAGCAAGACTTTTACAGCAGTTACCCATTTCGGAGTGTAAGTGGAACGATGTCGATATGGATTTTGTGACAGGGTTACCAAGGTATCCTCGAGGGAACGACACTGTTTGGGTTGTCATCGATAGGATTAAAAATGTTTCTCACTTCTTACCGATCAAGAAGACCTTTAGTGTTGATGATCTGGTACGACTGTACATCCGAGAGATTGTACGTCTGCACGGAGTTCCACACTCCATCATCTCAGATAGGGATGCACGCTTTATGTCTTGGTTCTGGTGGGGGCTTCAGAAGGCATTGGGTACACATGTACTTTTGAGTACAACATACCATCCCCAGACAGATGGCCAGACCGAGCGTACGATCCGGGTGCTTGAGGACATGCTCCGAGATTGCATTCTAGACTTTGGCAGTTCTTGGGAGAAGCATATTTATATTTTTGAGTTCTCCTACAACAACAGTTTTCAGGAAACTATACAGATGGCACCTTACAAGGCTTTGTACGGTAGGCCATGCCGATCACCCTTATGCTGGCTAGAGGCAGAAGAGGTAGCTTTGCTGGGACCTAGTCTTGTTCAAGAGACCTCATAGAAGATAGAGTTTATTCAGAAACGGATGGCTGCAGCACAGTCTCGGCAGAAGTCTTATGCTGATCAGCGGAGATGGCCTCTAGAGTTCGAGGTCGGGGATCAGGTTTTCCTATGTGTCACACCGAGGTTGGGACACAAGAGGATTTTGAGATAGGGTAAGCTTTCACCATGGTATGTCGGGCCGTTTGAGGTTTTGGAGAGAGTTGGGCCGGTCACCTATCGGTTGCAGACACCTCAGAGGTACTGGGCTATGCACAATGTCTTCCACATCTCCCAGCTCTGATGTTACTTTTCAGACCCGTCTCATGTCTTTCAACCCGAGGAAGTTGAACTCTAAGTGGATGCATCATTTGAGGAGCATCCTATCCGGATTGTCGATCATAGTACGAAGGTTCTCTATGGGCGGTCTGTTCCTTTAGTATGGGTGCTATGGAAGCATGGGAAAGTATAGGACGAGACCTGGGAGTGGGAGGTTGATGTACGATCATAGTCGTCAGAGCTGTTCAGGGTTTCTTCTTCCACGCCTGACTAGGGAAATTCGGGGAAGAATTTCATTAAGGGGGGATTTTGTAAGAACTTGGATCTTTGTTTCAGGTATGTCTTCTTTTCGGGTGTTTTTGAGAAAAAATGGAGTTTCTGAAAATTTTTGAAGTACACGCCATGTACTTTCTAAGTACATGTTGTGTACTCTTTTCCGGCTCGAAGCCGTGTGCTGGCCATGCCCGGGCCACACACACGGGGTGTAGGGGTGATGTGGAGGCCACTTAAAGTGGAGTACGAAAAAACCTAGTACACGCCGTGTAATCTAAAAGTACACGCCATGTAATTTTTTTTTCATTAAACGGATCGGGGTCGCGCCTAATCGAGGAAAACATCTTCTTCTCCAGCTTCTTCGTCCAAGAGTGACCTGTACGACCGCAGATCTTCTCCGAGCCATCGTTCCTCTGTCCGTTCTTTGTTTTGATCACCGTCAATTGCATTGGAACTGCAGTGGTGAGTCCTCCCTTCTCCTAGAGCCTTGTTTACCAATTAATCTTCTTTCTCAAGTTATCATCGGTTGAACGTTTTGTGCATCTTCATAGATCTTTTCCGTTCTAAGGAGAATCAATCTGCGTGGCTCAAGTATTTTTGATCTCCTAGCATCCGGGTAGGTGGTTTGTGCCTTTCCATAGGAATTTTGTGAATATTTTGTGCAAATTCCACCAATTCCCTTGAACGGGGAATTGTGGGTTTCTTGTTTTTCCCCTATTGTTTGACTGCTTTTCTTGATTGCTTGAGTAGAGATCATTGCTTGTGATTTTCGATAATTTATACTGTGTTCCTGTGCTTTTTCTTGCATGTTTTTCTTATTAGGATTTTTTCCAGTTGCCATTCCTAGTTGTAGGATAGTGGAACTTTTGTACTGTTATGCTTTTTTGCCTTAGATTGATGCCCAAGTAGTTCTTGAGGTTTACTTGGGATGATAAGTGTGCGCTGAGCATGTTTATTTCTCACTGGACTGTGAGAACCTAGTGTAGTAGACCATAGGGAGAATGGGTGTAAGGGCTTCTCCAGAGTGTCTTTTAATATGATGCAAGAACTCATGGGTAATTGATGATGAGTGCTTCCTCAGAGAGTCTGTAGTTCCTCAACGCAGGCCACAGGGGAAATGAGATGTTGAGTGATTTCCCAGAGAGACTTTAGCACGATACGAGATTATAGGGTGAATTGACGGTAAGTGCTTCCTCAAAAAGTCTACTCTTAGCTGAACCAGAGGGGTGAGACTGTATGTGCCTCCTATAGGGTTGCGAGTACTTGTAGGTTGAACCATAGGGGTTAGGCTATGATAGATACCTAGAGGATTACCTTTTTTCTACTTGTTGGTGGTTGTTTACTTGTGTACTTTATATGCTATAACTATGGATTGTAGCTGTTGTGTGCTTCTCTGTTTACTGCTTCCTGCACTTTTACTTGCCTTGTATTCATTGACTATTAGGCACAGATCTTTGGGTGATTGCCTATTGGGATTGTATCTCACACCCTGTTTGGGCCATGCTTTTGGGCCCAATAAGTCTTTGTTGTTGTAGGTATAGATAAGGGCAATCTCCATTCGAATTTTGGTACTTGATTTCATGGAGCTGGAGAGCAAGGGACCAAGCTTAGGCTTGCGGTGCTGTAGGAGTTGCTGATATTTTAGTACTTTGTTTTTACTTGTATTTCAGCATGTTTTTGTGTTTGCTGCATTCCTTAGATACTTGTACCTGCTGCATCATTATCATCATTACTATATATTCATTTATTCCACTATTTGGTTTCAGTTGTTGCGTATTGTTTACTGCCTCCACTATTTACTGTTAATTTCTTTTCTTTGTATACCTTACCAAATGAGGGAATAGTTTCCCCAATATCTTACCAAGGCCATCGCTACTAGTCGGCAGCCTCTGGCATTTGGGGAAATGCGCTTGAGGTCATGTGGTGAACCGGGCACGGGGCACCTCTGGGTGGCTTTCGGAACCGAGACGTTACAAAAACTCATGTCATGTAATCTACACATTAATCCATTATCCAATTCATTTATTATTTAAGGGATTTCTCACCCAATTGGTAGCCACAAGCCTGGTCACAAAACCATTGGATCCGAAGGGATTGAAGGATCAATACAACACATGATTTACATTATCAATTATTCAATTAACTTAATGTTCATGTTGTGTGGGTACAATAATAATATTTCACAAACATAAAAATTAAACAGACCATAGCGTTAGTTTTTAGACCATATAACTTTAATTGACAAACAATGTAACACTTACAACCAAAATTGCCGACAAGAACAGAGGTGAGGAAGATCACAAGAAGAACCTATATCAAACCAGATCAAGATCAAATCCAAATAAAAAAATTGTCAATATATTTACACCACAATGATAGAGATCAATATAAAATAAAGGAAAACCTAATAAAAATAACTCATCAGAGATTTATCACTTGAATGGGATGTCCAGAATGGTGGAAGGTGCTCCAAAATCGCTTGGAAAACACCTAGGACTCGATTGAGGAGGGATGAAGTGGAGTGAAATAAAACTATACACCGATTATGGATTTAAAACTACTTATCTTGATAATTACACAACATGTAAATGTATGACACATCATTTATTTTCTATTTTTGAGGTATGTCAAAATTCGCGTTGCATTTGGTGAATTTAAAACGCTCAAACATTATACTTCATCTAATGTAGATTCACAGTGTGTAACCAGTTTATGCCATGAACTAGTTCATGGAATTTATTCCTTTCATGAAATATTCCTATAAATAGTTACATGACATGTAATACATTTACATGGCGTGTAATTGTTCCGTTGGTAGCTTTATGCCTAGATTTTTTCTGAAAAGCCTCAATCACCTCTTAAGCCTTCCAAACTCATAGAAAACCTCCATTATCCCATTTAAAATATTTATACCTTAACTCCATTAATTAGAAAAAAACATAAATATTCAAGATTTAGGTCATTTTACCTAGAAAATTCTCTCTATCTCTGAATGAAAATCGAACAATAAGGTTCAAGAACAAGGAAAACACAAAAAAAAGTTTAATGAAAAACTAAAATAGGGTCATACCTAAAACAAGTTGGGATCTTTCAACCTCCCCATTATATAAAACATCATCCCCGAGCTATTCCAAGCATCATTGTGGGGTCCTAGAAAACAATTCAAGCCACTGTGCTTGAATATCAGACTCCCTCTCCTAGGTCTCCTCCTGAGCATGCCCATGCTACCACTACACTCAAACTAGAGGTATATTCTTTCCGTGTAGATACTTCTCACTAGGATCCAAAATCTATATTAGATTCTCCTTAAAGGGTGAATCTAAATCAACCTCAATGTCCTAAACATCTAACACATGAGAAGGGTTAGGATAATATCTCTGAAGTCGTGACATATTAAACACATCGTGCATCAAACTGTTGTGATGTGGAAGGTATAATCAGTATTCCTTTGGAATAAACATTTCCACTATATCAGAAAGACCGAAAAACTTATGTTCTTTCATTCCCCATTTTTTGATACGACGTTACCCCAAACTTGGTGAAATTTAAATGAAAAAACAATAACCAACCTCAAACTCTAGAGTTCATCTTCAATTATTAGCATAATATTTATACCTTTTCTGCATAGTCACCAATCACATACCGATTAACTAAACCTACTCAGGTGTCTCCTTCATGATACTAGGTCCAAAAATTGCTAGATCACCAACCTCCAACCAATAAATAGGTGAACGACATAATATACCATACAAATCCTTGAAATGTGCCATTTAGATTGATGTTTGGAAGATATTATTATACATAAAATCCATGAGTACTATATGTTTCTCCTATGAACCACCAAAATACAAAACATAGGCTTCTAACATATCCTCTAGAATCTAAAAAGTCCACTTAGATTGACCATTAGTTTGAGGATGATAGACCATACTAATAAAAACCATGGATCCGATAGCTTCCTAAAGACCTTGCAATAACCGAGACATGAAATGAGTATCTCTATCATAAATTATACTCCTTAGAACACCCTAAAACTGAAATATCTCTCACACATAGAGAATAACTAGATCATCAATGGTGAAAGTATCTCTGATAGGTAAGAAGTGGGATACCTTCATCAACCGATCTATAACCACCCATAAATTTTCATTATTATGAGGTTTCTAGGGTAATCCTATTACAAAATCCATAGTGACATCATCCCATTTCCACTCTAGAATGGGAAGAGGCTGTAACAGCCTAACTAGCCTCTGGTGCTCAAATTTCACCTACTAATAGGTGAAACATATCTCCATAAAGCTCACTAAATCATTCTTCATTCTTGACCACTAGTACTGTCGACAAAGATCATGATATATATTTTTCATACCAGGATGCACCACCCATCTAGAAGCACAAAAAACTCTCATCATCTCCCCACACAAGCCCGTAAGAACCCATAATAGGTCACAAAAAATAAGAGTATTGTCACTACTAAAAGACCATCCTTATGGTGGCTCCCCACCACATAAATTTTCTCTCAGAGATAGGCCCCTCGGATCAGATAATTGCTCTGTATTAATGCAGTCAAGAAAAATAGGTCTGATAGATGTCGAAGTTTGATTTACTCATCCATGGGACTCCCAAACATCCAAATTCATGTATGAAAAGAGTTCCATCATCAGCCACCCATCAAAAAAATCCCACACTGCCTCTGTCTACTTATTCCTTCTCAATGAATGAGCAACAAAAATTCCCTTAAATAGTGTATAATCCAACTCGATATTGAAATACTGAAAATACTCAACAAAAATCCTCTTATCAGGGTTTAGGATATTCTGAGAAAAGATGTACCTGAGGCTCTTATGGTCTGTGTATACTAAAAACCTCTCTCCCATAAGATAATACCTCTAACATCTCAGGGAATTTACCACCATGGATAACTATAGATCATGAGTAGTGTAATTCCTCTAATGTGGTCTCACCTATCTAGATCCATAAGAAACCACTCAATCCTCCTACACCGGAACTACTTCGATTCAAACTATGGATGCATCCCAATATATGGTATATGTTTTGGAATAGGTAAAGTGATGATAGGGGATGAGGTTATCCTACCATTAATCTCTTAAAAATCCCTCTCACGGGCATTCGACAAAAGAAACTTCACCCCTTTTTAGTCATTCCAAACATTAGTGCTTCCAAATAAGAGAAGTTTAGGATAAAGCACTGATAATAACCTATTAAACCCATACATATCTGAATCTCGAAGAAATTATTAGGCTAATCCCAATATACTAAAACTTCAACCTTATCTAGGTCCACTGACACTCCTTCCTCTGAGATGCCACAACCCAAGAAGTGAACTTTATCAATCTAGAAAATGGATTTGGTTTTCTTAGAATAAATCTAATGATCTCTCAATGTACTCAAGAAAATTTCAAGATTTTGGGAATGATCATATACTGACTAGTATTATACTAATACATCATAAAAAAACCAACACAAATGGATCTAGAAAAAGATGAAATATATGATTCATCAGGGCCATGAATACCACCAGTGTGTTTTTAAAACCAAATGACACCACTACAAACTCATACAAGCCATACCTACTCCAAAAAAAGTCTGAGGTATGTCCAATGGTATCACCCTCAATTAGTGGTATCTAGATCTTAAATTTATCTTGGATAAGATCTTATCACCAATTTGATGATCTAAGAGTTCATTAATGCGTGGAAGTGGATACTACTTCTTGAATGTCATCTCCTTCAATCTTATATAATCCACACATAAGCATACATTCCCATCATACTTCTTAGAGAAAAGAATTGAATAACCCCATAGATATGTACTAGGACATATTAAAACATTATCTTATAGATCTTACAACTATAATTTCAACTCACAAAGATCTATTGGTTCCATCCTATAAGGCAGAATATAAACCGGCTCTTCTCCCGACACCAACTCAATCACGAACTCGATCTCCCAATTGGGTGATAATACATAGAAATTGTCAAAAAATACATCCTAAAAATGATCTACCATTAGAGGAAAATCATCCTACTGCATCCCAACCTCATCTAGTATAAGTATTAATATCTGAGTCATGAGATAATCCAATCTGAACTGAATTTATCCCGCATGAACATCTTTAATATCCCACTCACCCTGGGGAGTATAGATTCTTCCTTCTGGAGATAGAAATGTAATTCTCCTCCAATAATAGTTTATATGATACTGGTATAGAAATATCCAATCCATACCAAGAATCAATTCAAAACCTATTATTTTTAGCATAAAAGGTTCCCAAAAGAAATGGTAACCACAAATTTATAGAGAGCATGCCTTATAACATTTTATATTTTCAGACTACAATCCCAATGGTGTGTTGATGGTCAATAAATCATCCATTATTTCCAAAACTGTGACGAAACCATTTAAAAAATGTTAGATAAAATGGAATATGATGCTCCTATATCAAACAAAATGAAAATAGGAGTATATGATACTAGAGTCATACCTCTGATGGTAAAAGGTCATGCATCCACACTAATCAGAGTAGACTACATAACATGCATCTGACCTTCCCCTCTTCCCTAGGCTCTAATATGACTCCACTATGTTGTTCCATATACCTAGTATTTCCACTCCTAATTTTGGGTACCACATCCTTTAACTTGACCTAAATGTTACATGGAACTCTAGTGACCTGTCTACTGAGGGGCAGCTAAGTCCTTCCTAGAATCTGATACCATTCCTAACCCCTTGCTAGTACCATATTGTGAAAATCTCAAACAAAACTTCTAAAGATGAACTAGTTGAGTTCCATCATGGAACTCTAAAGTGGGGTACAAACACTGAGTTCATTTTTGGAATAACTTTATGTAAAGACATCTCTACAATATAACACATTAATGAGATGGATTTCCACTACCCGGACTGTTATACCCACTATTTCCTTGGTAAAAAATATTATAGCGGTGCTTCCTGCCACCAAAAGAAAAGATCCTATTTCACCCTTCTGAAATGTAGCATTCCTAACACAATTAGCCACCTGAATAGTGAAAATAGGTTGGGTTCCACTAGCCTTAGGTTCACCTCCCTAAACTCTAAAGGATGATGATTATTATTGAGGGTGTAAACATGTGTAGTGGGGAGGATATACCCTATGGGAATGATAATATTATGGGTTGAGTAATAACATATAGCATGCATTGGAATAAATAAGACTCAGTAAAATCAAATCAGACCAACCAATAGAGGATTTATTATCAATAACGATCAATAGAAGAAGAAATAAACAAATTATTGAATCAGAAGATAAATAGACAGATCAACACACCACTTGTAGCCACTACCAATACAAACAATCAAAACATGCATTTCATAATAGGACATACATGTCAATATAAAAAAGAGGGTTGATAATGGATGACCATTACAAGTCATACATATATATAATTTTGATATAGAAAAGAAAATAAATAAAATATATAGTAGAGGAAATACCTCAAGGTCCTTTCCAACATCCCATGATAAATAGCACTATGAACCAGCTCCTAAAGCTAATACATTACCTAAACATAAATTCATAAAGTCTAAACACGTCCCTAAGGACACATAAAAGGTGTGAGAACTATTCTCAGTAGGATACCACCTAGTGCTGCATACCAAGAATAAGTGTTTATGGATGACTTCATAATAAATGAAAGTAAGGTAGTATGATTCAATAAACAAACAAGGCTTCCCTAGTGCTCAACATCCAATAGGAAACCATTACCTACTGCAGCCAACACCAGAATATCTGAATAGATGATTTTCCTTGGCCCATGGACCAAGGTACCTCTAATGTCATACAATCCATGTGAACCCTTAGGTTCCACCTAAAAAGTATCTTGACACCTCATGCCTCCTGAAAACATGTGTCTTAGTAAGTACTGATGTCCCAAAGGCACACCCAAACCATTAATATCTGGTCCCTTGAACCCCTTATTAAAGCACCCATCAGATCATATCCCAACATCCTAAGGCTCAATGATGTGTTTCCTTAAAATAATTCTTTTCCTACAACCTCAATCATGGTGATCCGCATCCCCCAACTGATAGGATCATCGCTATCAACCGAGGGCTCCTCACCTTTCATATGAATTTCTTTGGAAGGCACCCCCAATCACAAATCCTAATCTTCACTACTGGGGGACTCTACCCACACGAGTGGTCAAAACCACCTCATCCTCGGAGTCATCCTGTGTGAACATGACTCAATTCGGAACTTTGGCCATCATAGGTGATAGAAAATCACCGATAATTATAACTAAGATGCATCAACACTAGAACCTTGTGCCCCTATGACCATGCCAGTCAAGTATGATGGCCACACCATCCAAATATCTTGGTCCATATCCAACATACCAGTCTCAATGCCTTAAACCAATGTCCACGACACCCAATCCTATGGTCAAACCCACTCAAGAAAATTCGGGCCAAGCCCAACCAGAAGACCTCATCTCCTTAATACCAATGGTTGTGTCATCCCAATTCTCTAGTACATGCCCGTCATTACCCCTTAGGCCCAAGAAGAAATCATAATCAATTATATATAAACAATTCATTATAATTAAACAATCAATTTAATGAAATTGAACTACACATCTATTTTTCAATATAAATAAACAATTCAATTTAAAACAATTGAACTACATCTTTAAAAGAAATATGACAATTAAATATAGATTTCTTGAATGCATCAATTAGAAAAACCATACCAATTCAATTTAAAAAATTCAAATTAAATTAATTAAACACCCTCAAAATATTTTTCCCAAGGATACATAGACTCTAAACCAACCTCGCTTGAGTGAAAAAGATAAGGGCATGCCCAATGGAATTCCACGGGTCATAGGTTCATTTCAATACCAAGAAGCGGGGGTATCACTCAAGATTCCAAAGGTGCACTAAAATACACACCACACAAACATAAAAAAAAACAAAAAATCAAGATATAAACCACCTACATTGGACCTGTAGATATAAGAATGTCTGATACAAATATCCAATTCGAATCGGATTGATGTAGATATGAGTTTCCATTGAATGACCAGAAAATATGAAAAATGACTCAAAATGGATTTATCACTCAATGAGTAACACACCTGAAAGATCTGGAATCGGACCACCAATGGAAGAGAGGGATCAAAATCCACTGCAGGAGAGGAGGAGGAGGTTTACTCATGTGGTATGCACAACTAAGGAGAAATAAGGGGAGAGAAATAATAAAAGAAGAAAAATAAAAACTTTTAAAACAATACCCTGTATAAGCCACATGGTTTACCCACATAGTTTTCTAAACCATATGGGATACAATACTGAGGTACTGCCTAAGTGGCAGTACCCGCGCTAACTTCTGCATAGTTTTCTCTAACCATGCACAAACCATGAGGAAGCCAATGAAACATCTGCATACAACTATGAAAAATCATTCACCTCCCTAACATGGTTTAAAAAAACTGTGAAAAAATTCAAAACTTCGATTCAGGGTTTTTTGGAAGGGGCTGGACGATTTACCCTAAACCATGCACCCTGATATGCTATTCCAAAATATGACATTTGGCCTCTAATGCTCTCAAAACATCTTTTGAACACCCAAGGCCTCGTCCAAATCTTGAAACCCATGTACAAACATGATATAAATCTTATGGAACTCTCTGAACTGATTTCTAATCATCATATTAGAAAATGGCACAACCACTATTTGAAAAGTTCAAAATGGGAGTGAAATTTGACTAGATTTAAAAAACCTAGGAAATTACAATCTCACCACATTAATATAGCTCATCCTAGAGATATAAAATGAAACCTAGATATGGTACTAAACATACCCATCCCATTTAAAACATACCCATACTACCCCAGTCTAAAGGGTTTAGGCCAATTACATCAAGGAGGGGGCACCCCACCTTAGGATTTTCTTAACTAGGTTTCATCCCAACCAAAAGCTCAAAGAAACCAAGGTCCATCAACATATATACCTAAAAATAGGTCCTACTATGACACATAATTAATACTTCACCACATCAGGTGCTTCCATGCCATTCCATACACCCAATCACATCCCTTACTTCATTGGTGCCCGCCTCAAGCCCATATCACACCTGGCACTATGAGGTCCCTCATCACCTTAGATGCTCAAATCAATCCTGATGTATCTAATATTAATAAAGTACCACACCCTCATGGTTTCTAGATGCCTCACACCTCATGTAACTTGCATCCTTGATTCCCTAATTCCAAATCACATCATAAACTTTCATCCATCGATGCCCATGATGCTAAGAACCTTGAAATCTCACACCCATGATTCTCAAGTATTAAAAATGGTGGATCACACCTAATATATAGATATAACATTCATCTGATATGATGAAAACCTACTGACCAGTGTCTGGTTAGTCCATATACAACCGTTCACCTCATGCACCCAAATAAAAATGAATCAATAGGCCATGCCAAAATGAAAAAGCCTAAACAGCCCATGCCAAAATAAAACAAAAGTATATAATGACCATGCCCATGGTGTACCTCTTATTGTTGACACCTAACCAGTCTGATTAGATGCTGGTATCTCTATAGAGTTCACCTAGCCTAAGGTACGACTGCCTAAAGCCTGGACTCCCTGTGGTGCTGCACTGACCACCATCTATTGACCCCAGTGCTGGATCCCACTATCTCTAACACGACCTCCATGTGTAGCATATTTTTAGCTACCCTCACATGGTACAAACCCTAAACTAACCTCAGAGGCCCGTGTCTCTCCCTAAACTTGATCACTGAATGAACATGAAGGCCTCCTATAGAACCTCTCATTTTTTCTAACCTACCCACATGCCCGAAACTCCTTTGGATGCCTCTCACATTGAGTCCAGACATGTACTGGCCACCCACACTAGAATAAAAATGTATAGGATCCACCACAAGGTGGTGTTCTTGAGTCATTGGATTGATCATGATAATGGAACTCATCTCTGCCTCACTTCCTTCTATATGAACCATTTCCACTGATATCACCATAAGTTTTCACTCAGATGAGGTAAGACTTGTCTGTGAGGTTTCACTTGGCTATGTGCATCTGGTTCACTACCTCGGAGAATGAGGCCAATATAATGATTTTTACTTACTCCCAAATGGAGTGCCGTAAACCATCCTTGAATTGCCTCACCCAGGAGGTGTCATCACTAACCATGTTGGGTGTGAAGTGAGACAATTCAGTGAACATCGCTACATATTCCATGACATACATGCCACCCTGCTGAAGGCTTAAGAAATCCCAATACCTTTTCAAAAATCAGTGTCTCTAGGAATAAATGATAAAATATTATAGCCTCAAAATCCTTCCAGGACAAACACTCATATTGACCAGCCTAAACCTACACATCCCACCAGTGTTTAGATGGTCCATTGAGCATGTACATCACTATATTGAACCTCCACCCTAGAGGTTTCTTGAGATACTTGAAGATCATCTGCATGCTCTCAATACAGTTCTCAGCCGCCTATGGACCACCCTCACCCTGAAAAATTAGTGGGTACTATGGCTGGAATTATAGCATTAAGTATGAAATCGATGGATCTGGTTTCTAAGCACCTCTATCAATAACCTGGATAACCCATACCGGGCTCTATCAGAGATGCTCATCAATCCACAACCCAAAACCTGTGAAATCTTGTGGATATCCCAGATGCACTGGAACATGTACTTGTGCCTGATCTTGTCCCTGATCCTATACATGCTCTACCTGACCCTCAAGGGTTCGAACCTATTCATGCTCCTACGACACTGTTCCATCATCCGACTGACTCTCCATAGATCTATCAAGGAGGAACATTTTGAATACCATAAATGGTAAGAAAACCCATATATATAATTATTCAATGAAGATTAGGAAATAAAAAAAGGAATCATATACCCACTACCCTTACTCTCCCATATCGCAACCATTTTCCATGGTATCCTGGCCTCATGGTCTCCTTACCCACCCTCAACAGAGCCAAGGATAAAAAGTACCCTAAGCCATGACTGTCCTGAAAACCATCATTGACTCAATACGATGACCGATTCACCCAAACTAGTGATCAAAATCACCCCATTTCACAATACCTACTTCCTCCTATAAGAGCCCTAACTATTTCACACATCACATGCAATTTCATATATATATATATATATAAATAATGGAATATAAAGTTTAACAAGGAATTATATATTTATCACATGAAATAAACACTTTATAAAGAATACGTGAAATTATAAAATTAAAATACCCTAAAATGTGCCTATCAAAATCCAAACAAGAAATCAATCACAAGGAACCTCACTTTTCAATACCAGGAAAAGGTTCTAAATTCTCCATTACATTACCTAATCAGGGGTCAAATATCAATTTTTTTTAACAATTCCTATAACAAGTGAACCACTCGAAGTAGAAATCATAAAAACTATACTTTTTGAAAAATAGAATAGAAATCCCACCCATGGTAACTTGGATTGTCCCTCAAACATGGGGCTGTAGGAACCCAAGAATGAGTTATAAACCCAGTTCTAACATTAGCTATTATCCAATATACCAAATCTGAAATAGTAATACTAATAAAATAGATAAAAGAAAATCATTTTATACCATTTTTAGCATCCCTTATCTGATTAGCCACTTGAACATTTCTATCAGGCTGGGCACCATTGGCCTTAAACACACGCCCCAAATGAAAAAGGATTCTAAATAGAATTGAGGGAGTAAACATGTATAGTGGAGAGGATGTACCCTCTAGGAATAATAATATATCGGTCCGAGTAATAATATATAACATGTAGTGGAATAAATAATACTCCACATACTCGAACTAGACTCACCAATGGTGGAAACACAATCAATAAAAACCAACAGTGGAAGCAATAAATAAAAAACTATAGTGGTAGATAAATAAATAGACCAACATACCACTCGTAGACACTACCAAAACAAACAATAAAAACACGCATTTCATAATAGGCCATATATGTCAATACACAAAAGAGGGTCTATAATGGCCAAACATCATAATTTATACATATATAACATGATGATATAGAAAAGAAACTAAACAGAAGCTCTGACAGAGGCAAGAAATCAAGGTCCTTTCCAACATATCATGCTAAAGAACACTATGAACGGGCTCCTGAAGCCGATACCTTACCAAAATGTAAATTCATAAAGTCTACATTCATCTTGAAGGACCCATTAGGGTGTGAGAACTAGTCTCAATAGGATACCAACTAGTGGTGCATACCAAGCATAAGTGTTTAATCAAGAATTCATAATAAATGAAAGTGAACCAGTACTATGAAATAAACATACAAGGATTCACTAGTGCTCAACTACCACTAGGAAACTATCACCTTCCTTGACCAGCATTATAATATCTATATAGGAGAAGGTCCTTGGACCATGGTCTATAGTACCTCTGATGTCATAGTGCTCATGTGAACCCTTGAGTTCCACCTCAAAAGTATCCTAACTCCTCATGCCTCCTGACACCTCATGTCTCAATAAGTACCTATGTCCTGAAGGAATTCCCAAACCATTAGTATCTAATCCCTTGAATCCCTACTCAAAGCACCCATCGGCTTGTATCTTGAGGTCTGAAGGCACAACAATATTTGTCATCAAAATAATTCCATGCCCACGACCTCAATTATAACGAGCCTCATCCCCCAACAGATAACATCATCACAATCAACCAAGGGATCCTCACCTTCCACCTATATTTCTATGGAAAGCACCCCCAATCAAAAATCCTAAGCTACACTATCAGGGTCCTCTACCCACATTATTGGTCAAAACCACCTCATCATTGGAGTCATCCTATGTCCACACTAATCAATTTGGTGCTTTGGCCATCACAAGTGAGTGAAAATCACCAATAATAATAGCTAAGCCACATCAAGACTAGAACATCACGCCCCTGTGACAATGTCACTCAAGTATAATGGACATGGCATCCCAATATCATGGGCCAAGCCTAACCTGATAGTCTCACTGCCTCAAACTGACATCAACGATGCCCAATCCTATGGTCAAACCCCCTCAATAAAATTTGTTCCAATCCCAACCAGAAGATATAATAACCTAAATACTAATGGTCATGCCATCCCAATTCCCCTAGTCATGCCCATCATGAACCCTTGGGTCCAACCAGTAATCAAATGAAATTATATATAAATAACTCACTTTAATTAAGTAAGAAAATAAATGAAATTGAATTTCACATCTCAGTTTCAACATAAATAGACAATTCAACTTAAAATGATTGAATTTCATCTTTCAAATAAATATTACAATCTCGTATAGAGGGTTTGAATTCCTCAATTCGAAAAACTAGAAAAATTCAATTTAAAAAATTCAAATTAAATGAAATAATCACTGTCAGACAATTTTTCCCAAGTATTGATGGAATCTAGACCAGCCTCACTCAAGTGAAAAAGGTAAGGGATTGACCAACATTATCCCACAAGTCATACAGTCATTTTAATACAAAGTAGTGGGGGTATCTCACAATTTACCAAAGGAATGCTAAAATATGCACCACCCAAACATCATTAAAAATACCAATCAAGATATGAACCACATACCTTGGACCCATAGACATAGTCATGTTCGATACTGAGCTCCAATTCAAAGTGAATTGGTGTAGATTTGAGTTTCCACCGAACACCCTAAAAATATGGTGAAACCAATCAAACATATTTATCACTTAATGTGGTGGAGAAAAATGAAGAATAAGGGAGGGTTAGGTTAGCCTCACCGCTACGACTCCAATGCACCTGAAAGATATGGAATCAAACCATAGATGGAGGAGAGGGAACAAAATCCACTAGAGGAGAGGAGGAGGAGGTTTCCTCCTATCGTGCGTGCGACTAAGGATAAATAAGGAGATAAAAATTAGAAAATATGAAAAAATTAAAAAAATCATCCTATACAAGTCGCACGGTTTACCCGCAAAATTTTCCAAACCATGTGATTACTGTGCGAGATATAGTGCTAAGGTACTGCCTAAGTGGAAGTACCCATGCCGCCTTCTACATGGTTTTCTCTAACAGTGCGCAAACTGTGCAGAAGCCTATGAAATATATACAGACACCTATACAAAGCTGTGTGCCTCCCTCACAAGCTTTACACAAAATTTGCAGTAGTTCAAAACATGGCCGCAAAATTATCTCGAAGGGGTTGCATGGTTTACCCTAAACTATGTGCCCAGACCTGCTATTCTAAAACATGACATTTGGCCTCCAATGCTCCCAAAACCTCTTTTAAACACTTGAGGATTCATTTAAATCTTGAAACCCATCTAAAAAAATTATATAAAGATGATGAAACTCTCAGAATTGAGTTCCAATCGCTAGATTAGAAAATGGCATCTCCACTATGTGAAAATTTTAAAACTGGAGTGAAATTTGACCCGATTAAAAAACCTAGGACATTACATGAAATAACCTGGATGCTTCTCAGGGCCTCCCTTACATTCCCTTCCATGATGAGTGACTAATTCATCACATCTAAAATTATACTCAGAAAAAATAGGTTTTCCTTTGACCTTATCTCATAGTGAAGTCCGTCCTAAAAATGCATCACCTTAAAGATCTCATCCATTACCAAATATGGAACAAAACACTGTAAGTTGGTGAAACACCTAGCATAGTTCATCACTAAAATTACCTCCCATGTCAGATGCATGAACTCCTGAGACTTCACATCACTCAATATCTATGGATAGAAGTGGATCATGAAATTTTCCTTGAATTACCTCCAAGATAACTTCTCTTGCTATCCAGATTTCTCTAAAATACTCCACCAATGCTTGTAAGGTCCACAAAGTATGTACACAACAAGATTAACCTCCTATATGCAGGTGTATCTTGGTGATTGAATATTTTTTGGACTTGATGAATACATAACTCTGCTATCTATGGGCCTCCCTCCCCAGTGAATGTACATGGATACTATACCTAAAACTCTATTATCAACTCATACATTGTAGGAAAAAAATAAAAAATATCCATTTATATAGATTGCATGACCCTTAAGAAGCTGTCATGAAGCTAGAAATCTATATTATCCTCAGGAACTATAGGAATATTTTTATCTACTATGTTATGAGCATTCTAGTTGTCAATCTATTGACTCTTAACTCAAAGATGATGAGGATGAATTTTCTTCATAAGACAAACACACTCATCATAATACTGTCTAAAAACATGGTCGACCTCAAAAGGTGAAAAAAAAAGAGAACCACTAGCTCAGGGTATCTCTAACCATGGATTACAAGTGTTTTAGCATGACATATCAGTTCCCTTCATTTCATTTACCATATATAATAGGTATCTTATTTCATAGTTCATAGAGACAAATAGATCACTTTAAATTTATATGTCCCCATAATGAACAATGCATGTCAAGATATATCCATATGTACCCATCATGATGCATGAATACTCATCTTTCTCTATATTGTTCCATGAGTATAACTCTTAAGAAATAATAACATCACACAACATGTGAATCACCCAAGGTGAAATAACATTAAACCGTAACAAGAGTACATCATGAACAACAATCACATACCTGATAACTTGGATTTCCCCCCATACATGGGTTATCTACTCTAATGAAGAAGCTCATTAACAAGTCCAATAACACACTAGTATCCTTTCTACATTTTACAAATATGAAATTAGTATAAATGAGAAGCATGATCCTTTGATACCACTTCGTAATTTCCCCCAACCTGGAACTCTCTCATGTGACCAAGTTGGGTTGGTTACTGGACCTCAAGAGTTCCTACCCATATGCCAGAGGATTCTAAATAAAATTGATGGTGTAAAGAATATAGTTAGGAGACTATACCACCTGGTATAGAATCATAATGTAGTAGATGTAAAAAACAAATATAAATATCATAGTAATGAAAAATAGAGTAAATGATATATCATATAACTGGAAAGGAAAATAAGAACCAATAAATCAAATAAGAATCAATGTAATTATAGGATATAATGTATCTAATGTCAAACTAAAGGTAATATAATAAAATAATATATGAAAAAATATACTCAAAATACCACAATCTCGAACCCCATGTCGGCCCCATCTCCAAGATCCAAACTATATAGAAAGCACTATCAACAACAAGGCCCCTTATGCATGTACAAACCTATATCCATGTAATATATTCGATCACAAAACAGTATGCAGAATATGGTGTGAGTAAAACTCAGTAGGTTGTCACCATTGTGTCTAAACAAAACCAGTCTGATAATAAGTTCATGCAATAAAGTGATAAAAGGTGTATTAATTAAACAATTAAAACAATATAATAAGAAACCTACTTCAACACCATGATAGAATATCTATAAGCATGTAGAATAACCATGAAAACCACAAACTCCAAACACTAATTAATCACATAACTGGGGAAATCCCTATGTATAGGAATTTCATCATCTATGAATAGCTCTATATATAAGTATTTCTATATGAAACTGGTCCACTCATGATATATAATAATTAAATCATGAAACTGATCCGATCCTACTATATATGCATTTAAATATTAATCACAATATAAGTTATAGTAGAAAGTATATCATATCATAAGACCCAATGGTTAATTCTGCAAATTACCATTTTTATATCATTTACACATCCATTATTTTATATCAAACTATCACTAGTCTTTCAATAAACAATAATCCAATACCAGATTTATTATATACCAAGTAATAATTTTAAATATCATGTCATGTTATCCACACATTATTCCATTATTCTAGGGTTTTCTCACCTAACGGGTAGCCACAAGCTAGGTCGCAACACCATTGGATCCAAAGGGATCCAAGGATCAATCCAACACATGATTAACATTATCAATTATCTAATTAAAATAATGTGCATGTTATGTTTCCAAAATCACAATATTACACATACTTCATAAGTAAACATACCATAGGGTTAGGTTTTAGACCCCATACCTTTAATCCACAAACAACGTAACGCTTCCAACTAGAATTGATAACAAAAATAGGGGCGAGGAATATCGCAAGAATAACCTAGATCACATTGGATCAAGATAAACTCCCAATAACTGCGGTCAATGTATTTACACCATTACTAAAGAGAGAAAAATAAAATAAAGGAAAATCTAAACAAAACAACTCACAAGATATTTATTTCTTGAACACGACATCTGGAATAGAGGAAGGCACTCAAGAATATCCTGGAAAACACCTAGGTCTCAAGAGAGGAGGACTGTAGTGGAGTGAAATAAAATTATATGATAATACTATTTTTAAAACTATATATCATGTTATGTACACAATTTCTAAATGTATTACACGACACATATTTTCTATTTTTGCGATATTCCAAAATTCATGTCGCTTTGATTGAATTTAACCTACTCAAACATTACACGTCGTGCAATGTAGATTCATAGAATTAACTATTTTATGCCATGAACCAGTTCACGACCTGTATTCCTTTAAAATAATATACCTATTGATTGTTAAATGACGTGTAATACATTTACATGTTGTGTAATTGTTCTACATGTAGCTTTAAGTCTATAATTCTTCTGAAAAGCCCAAACCACCTCCAAAGCCTTCCAAAATCATGAACCCCCATTATCCCATTTAAAAAATTTATACCTGGACTCTATTAATTAAAAAAAAAACATACATCCCCAAACTTTATGTTATTTTACCCAGTAAATGCTCTCCATCTCTGAACAAAACTCAACCACCAAAGTTCAAGACAAAGGAAAACCCAAAAAAAGAGGTTTAATGAAAAAATCAGTGAGAAATACACCTAGAAAAGAAATAGATCTTACAATTCACTTGTGGTGATAATGGTGGAGAATATCTTAATGAAACTATACATGATTATGGGTAAAACGTTCAATGAGGCATAGATAGTTGTCACATCAATTACCTCGATGGAAGCATTGATGACGTCATGGAAACAAAATCTTGGCCACACATCTGGAAAAGGAGAGTTGATTCTTATTCATTATAAGATACTAATTAGGATTGAAAATCTATCCTTACCATTTTTTGAGAATTTTGTTTTGATAAATAAACATAGGTTAAAGTTTGGTACATCAATAATAAGAATTAAATAGATCTTAGATTTGATCCATTATGACATTTAAAAAGCACTGATTATATCCCTAGGAGAGAAAGGTAATTTTTATCATTCATTGATGATTATTTCAAGATATTTTGGGTGTACCCAATCAAGAAAAATTCGAATGTTTTTTAAGTCTTAAAAATATTCAAAGTGTGGAAGGATCTTGAATCTAGAAGGAAGATCATGTTTTTGAGGGCTAACAATTGTATAGAACATACAAGTGATAAGTTTGATACTTTTTTTCAATAGGAATCCATCAAGAGACAATTCAAAGTGCCGTACACTCCTCAGTAGAATGGAATGAAAGAGTGGATGAACAGAACCCTATTAGATAGAACAAGGGTGATGTTTAAGACTATATGAATTTTCAAAACATTCTAGGTAGAAGCAATGAAATCAACTTGTTATGTGATCAACTGACCTAATTTAATGGAGATTACTTTGTATACACCGATGGAGATTGTACTGGTAAACTTGATGACTATTCTCGGTTACATACTTTTGGAATTTCTTTATATTCACTATTTAATGACCAGAAATTCTCAAAATTGGATTGGATATAAAATAAATATATCTTCTTGGGGTACAATGATGGTCTGAAGGGGTATCATTTGTGGGACCCCACTACCCAAAAACTTATCATCAATATAATTCCCACAAACTTATTATTAATAAAGATGTAATTTTTATAGAATATAAGGTTAAAATGACAATTAATGGAGACATGGAGAAATAGAATATAGAAACTAAAACACTCAAAGTAGAGGAAATATCTAAGGAAAAACCAGTTTCCTTTGAGGTATTACCAGAGAGTGATGATAAAGTACCAGTTGAGTCTGGACCATGATGATCAACTCAAGAAAAAAGAGAATCAGTATGGCCCTCATATTATGTCCCTAAGAGCAATATTGTGAATTGATTATTGACATAGGATAAATATCCATCTTATTTTATGGAGGAAACCCAAAGTCTAGATGTGTTCTCATGGATGGAGGTGATGCAATAGGAATATTAACTCTTGCACAAGAATAACACTTGGGGTCTTATTCCATTACCTCAAGGAAGTAAAGATATCAGAAAGAAATGGGTCATTAAAATCAAGTGGATAGAAAGGAACATGTAGAAAGATGTCAAGAAATATTGGTGGTTAAAGGATAAAATCAGAAATAAGGTACTGATTTCAATGAAATATTTTATCACATTGTTATACTGACTATTTTTTAGATAGTTCTGAAAATGTGTGCTACATACAGTTTACATCTAGAGTAGCTGGATCTAAAGACTAATTTTCTCCATGGATAGCTTGACGAAGAAATATATATACTACAAAAAAGAAGATTTTTGGATAATAAGGAAATGAGAACTTGGTTTGGAGGTTGAAAAAATCTCTTTATGGTCTCAAGTAGGCACCGAGGTGTTGGTACAAGAGATTTAATTCTTATATCACGAGACTTGGTTATAATAGACTTCATTAAGATCCATATGAATATTTCAAGGGTTTTTATGGTAATTATTTCATTATTCTTATATTGTATGTGGATGACATGTTGGTTTTTGGCAATTAAAATGACCAAACCCAGGTAAAAAAATACACAATAGGCCTAAGAGTTTTATATGAAGGACTTGGGACAAGAAAAAAGATTCTTGGGATAAAGATTTACTAAGAAATAAATAATGAGAATATTTTTCTATCATAAAAGAATTAATTATGTAAATCATTTAAACTCTTCAACATGCAAGAATATAAGACAATATCTACCCCTCTTCCATTTAATTTCACATTATCCTCTATGATGATACCTAGAAGTGAAAAAGGGAGAATGAAGATGTCTCGAGTACCATATGCATCAGTAGTAGGGAGTCTTATGTTGACCATGGTTTTTACTAGACCAGACATTTCACATGTAGTGGGAGTAGTTAGTAAGTACATAGAAAATCTAGGACACAAGCATTGAAACATAGTGAAGTGAATATTGAGATACATCGAGACCTCATATATTGAATTATGTTATAGAGGATCAGATTCAACTATTAGATTCTATGTTTATTTAGATTTTTATGGTGATTATAACCAAAGTAAATCCACTACTGGTTTTATTTACTCTTAAAGGAGGAGTTATGAGTTGGATTTCAAAGTTATAGTTAGTTGGGGATTTATACACGATAGTGGATAAGTTCATGACAACTACATAGGCTTGTAAAGAGGAAATAGGGATATGAAGATTATTGGTGGATCTCAAGAACATACATGAGAATATTACATTATTTTTTGATAGTTAAATCCCCATTAAAATAACAAGGAATCCATATTTTCATTCCAAGATGATGAATATTGAGGTAGTAACACTTTTTCTGAGACGTAGTGGAGAAAGTAAGTGTGGACATGCAGTACATTCATAGTAAAAAAATATAGTAGATTTATAGATGAAGGAAGTTGACTCTGATAAGTTCAAATGGTGAATATCCTCAATCAGTATCACTGAAACATGAGATGCATGGTTTGGAAGATAGAAAAATATGCATGGAGGTGTGATTGGTTCTCAATAAAATTTCTAAGTGAATGATGTGATGGAAATTTTCTATTCCTAGATGGTGTCTCCCCCTTAATTTATAAAGGGAGGGAAGGCGTGGCTGTGAAGTTTGTGGACAAACCCCACCAACCCATATGGAGGAGAAAAGTACGAAATGATTGATAGAAGCCTATAAATGGGGCTCTCTCCCAATAATTTCAGTAATCATCTTTGTAGCGCATCTTCTCCTTTTTGCATGGTATTTTGTGAGGCATATTTTCTCTCCTTGTTCAATTGAGATAATTGAGGGGGTTCTTCTTGTAATAGTGAGGGAGTGTTTGTACTAATTTTTAACCATACCGACACTTTTATTTGTTCATGTTTTTACCCCTTTATTTGGGGGTGGGTGGGTTTCCATGTTATATATGGTTTCATTTATTTCTATATTTTTCATTTTATTTTATCTTTTAATTATCACTGCACCAGTCATCCAATCATTTTCAATCACAACACAAAGGATACCTCAAGACTACCACAATAAGAGTCAGTTGAAATCACCTCGCATGCCAGCATTGCTGTTATCACTATCAGAACCGCCATCACTGCCTAGAAAATGCATTATGAAAAACCATAAGCTAACCAAAGTTCTCGAAAACCATAAAAACATCAATCTAGTTAATAAGAAAACATAAAACATACCTCCTTCAATGTTGTCCAACCCATACCACTACAAAAAAATTACACGATTAGAGGGGGTTATAAACCCTTCTAAACACATTAGCGGTGGTTATGAGGAACCGTTGCTAATGTTCCCTCCTACTCCTGTTAGTGGTGGTTTTGAGGAACCACTGGTAAAGTAATGAAAAATTTAGTGGCGGTTCATTTATAGGTGGTTAAAACTACCTGTAAATAATTTTTTTTTTAAATCCCATACCTACACCCTAGCCCCTCCAGTTCACATGCAGCCTACCCCCAACCCTGGCCCCTTTGGTTCAAAGACCAAACCCCATCTCACCCACGCCCATCCAGTCCCAGCATATATCGATCATGCCCCTCAATGCTGTCCAACCGATACCACTACAAAAATATTACCCGATTAGAGGGGTTTATAACCCCTTCTAAACACATTAGCGGTGGTTATGAGGACCCGCCGCTAATGTTCCCTCCTAGTCCTGTTAGTGGAGGTTTTGAGGAACCACTGGTAAAGTAATGAAAAATTTAGTGGCTGTTCAATTATAGGTGGTTAAAACTGCCTCTAAATAATTTTTATTTTTTTTAAATCCCATACCCACACCCTACCCCCTCTAGTTCACATGCAACCTGCCCCCAACCCTTGTCCCTTCAGTTCCAACACCAAACCCCATCTCACCCACGCCCATCCAGTCCCAACATATATCGATCATGCCCCTCTGGTTCTAGTATCACGCCCGCGCGACCCCTTCCCTACCACCCACACCCTCCGCAAGTTATTAAAAATTTTCAGCGGTAGGATTCGAACCCCAAACCAACAGATTAATACCACAACGCCTCTACTACTATGATAATTGGATTTTGATGTTATATTCACACATCATTATATTTATATATATTAAAAAACTAAATAAAATAAATATTATTTCAATATTATTTCAATAAATATTTAGGTATTTACATTATAATATATTTATATTATATTAAATTTATACATTTATATAAACTATATATTGTATATGTGTATTTACATATATTTATGTATATATTTTATAATTCTATTTATGTTAAGTTTATACACATATATTTAAATATTTATAAATATATTTATGTAGATTATTTAGATACTTAAATAAATATTTATATATTATGTACATGTTTATTTAGATTATATATATATATATATATATAATTATTTATCTAATATAAATATAAAATTGCATTAAAAATATATTTATATGATATATTTTGATACATATATTTATTATTATATAAATTATTATATATTTATTTGTATAAATTGAATTATATTTTATATAATTAATATAATATGAAATAAAATTTAGAAAAATATATATATGAAATAAAATTTATACAAAAATTTATATAATGTTATATGAAATACAATTTTTACAAATATATAATTAATAAGATATAAAATAAAATTTATACAAATATTTATATAATGTATTTCAATACATATATTTATTATTATGTACATTAATATATATGTATTTTAATAAATATAATTATATAAAATTATGTACATTAATATATATGTATTTTAGTAAATATAACTGTATAATGTTGTGTAAATTAATATATATTTATTTGTATAAATTGTATAACATATAATATTAATTGTATATAATATAAAATCATAAAAATATTATTTAAAAATATATTTATTATTATTGTAATATAAATTATAAAAACTACAAGCTTGAGTTTTTAGATGATTTATTTTTTAAATAAATTATATTTATGTTTATGATTTTATTTTATATATAATTAATATTATATGAAATACAATTTATACAAATAAACATATATAAATGTACAAAAAATTATACAATTATATTTTTGTATACATATAAATATAATTAAATACAATCATATAATTGGAAATATACAATATTATTAAATGATATATATATGCACACTAAATCAATTTATAATTAATATGGTATACTAATATATATATAAAATAAATATATAATATATGTAAATTTATATATAATAAAATATTTATAATATAATATATATATAATATAAATATATATTTATATATTTATATTTATATTTAATTTTTTCTTTATTATATTTATTTGTATACATTATATACTATAAATATATTCATACATAGATATACAATAAAAATTTATTTAATATAATATATGTATAATATAAATCATAATATAAATGTATGGTATTTATAAAACCATATATAAATTTTATATATTTGAATAAATATATTTATAATTACATTTATATTATGTATGCCAATATTTATATATGTATACATTTTTTATATGTATAATTATTTATTTAAAGTATTTATATAATATCTTTATATATATATATATGTTTATAATGCATTTAAATACATTTATATAATGTCTTTATGTAATATATATATATATATATGTGTGTGTGTGTGTGTGTACACACATGCACACCCACACATATATATTATAAAATTTGAATTTATATGAGATTTATTTTCAAAAATAAAAAAAAATTAATATTGGGTTAAAAAACCCCTCTAATCAAAGTGATTAACGATGGTTCGTGAACACATTCTAATTTCTTGAAGTAATGGGGGTTGAAACCCCCCCTCTAGTATCATAAATTAAAGGGAGTTTACAACCCCCTCTAATATATTAAATTATAAGGGGTTCAAAACCCTCTCTAATCTAAGGGATTAATGACAGTTTGTGAACCCACTCTAATTTAAGAGATTAGAGGGGGTTGTGAACCCCCATTATTTCCTTTAAAAAACAATTTCCAAGTTATATATATAGCCTCTAATATATATCCAATATATATATATATCAACTCTAAAATCTAACCGATCATATAGGGCAACAAATTATTAAATTTGCGGTGGTTTTGAAATAATTGCCTCTAAAATCCAACTAAATATTAAAAAGAAAAATTGCAAAAAAAAAGTAGAGGCGGTTGTGAACCCCCTCTAAATTTGATGATTAGAGAGAGTTGTGCATAACCTGCTCTAAAATAAATTTAGAGGGTGTTGTGGATAACCCCTTCTGAAAAACCACCACTAATCTACTGTTTTTTTAGTGTACAGTTAAGAAGAGTTTTTTATACATTTTTTGAAAAAAAATATTTATTTAGATAAGGCCGAGTAAAAAATATTTCAAAAACTAATACGGAAAGGCAGTATCGGTGATGTCGCATTTCAATTTTTTTTAAATACACATGTTTTTATATTTTGTTTTATTTTATTTATATTTATATAACAAAAATTTCCAATAGAATTTTACTTCTATTTAATATCCAATGTTACTTCCATTAAAGTAGTTTGGAATTCTGACAGAAACCCTCACCAATGGCTCCCTTTTATAAGAGGGTTTTTCCTATAAATCATTATCGATTTTGGATGTGGGATTCATGTTCTCTCTTTCCTATACCTAATTAATAATATATTATTATCAATTATTTTAATCAATTAATATTAAATATTAAATATTAATAAATAATAATAACAAGTAAATAATAATTAACTATTAATGTTCACTACTAAACATTAATAATTAACTAATTTATATTAATAATATTTCAAACTATAATAATTAATATCATTAATTAATATTTAATATAAATATTAGGTGCTTGTGGGTATAATTATATTCAAACATAGATACATACACACCACACACACAGGCCAAAAATGCATACCATAGCCCCCAAGGGGGTAGTCCACCTATCAAGCCTTATTTATTTATTACATGGCTTATAGGCCGAGTGGGAATGATGCCCATAACATGGCCCAAAAGCCCAGTGCAACATCATGCCTGTGTCATCATTAGCGTCACTGCTCGACCCAAATCTTGCATTTGCACCTAACCGAGACCACTTAACCGACCCTCATACCTTCGAGTCCTGCCTCCCTAAACCATCGAGACCACTCAGCCAGCCCTTCTACCTTTCCTCATCACCACCACCCCCATTTAACTAGGGCCACTACAATTAATCAATGATTGACCCCCCGATCTAATGCACATATGAATCCCCTTATTCCACTCGGATAAGGGGTCATGTGCAAATTACTATTTAAAAATATTAATTAACAATTAATTAATTTCTAAATAGTTAATAATAATTAATAGGTTTTAATTAATTAGAAATTAAATAATATATAATTAATAATAAATAATATTAATAATAACTAAATGATAAATAATAAATATATAATGTATAATAATAATTACTATTTATTAATAATTAAAGAATAATTTTAAATATATATTTTTAAGTAATGTTTATTAGAAATTAATATTGTAAAACAGTAAATAATCTTTTTCAATTAATTTTTTAGTAATTAATTTTAATTAGCAACAATTATTTAATTATGTAATAATAATTTAATAATAATTAATTAATCCTTTATAATGTAATAATTTAATCATTTGAATAATATTTATTAATCAAATAATATTTTTACATATTTATTAGTATTTTTAAAATAATTATTAGTAATTATTTATTAATAAATAAATAAATAGTTAATTTTTAATTAATATTATTAATAAGTAATTACATATTCTATAATTACTCGTTAATTAATAACTACAATTATATTACTATTTTTAATAATTAGTTACTGAATAATAATTTTAAATTTTTATTTTGTAATTAAATTTTTTAGTAATTAATATTTATTATAAATTATTAATATGAAATATTAAATCATATTATTTAATTAATATTTATTAGCAACAATTAGTTAGTTAATTAATACTAATATAATAATAATTAATAATTAATTATTAATTTAATAATTTAATCATTATTATTAATAATTTATAACTAAATAATAATTTTAAATATTTATTAGTAATTTGTTAATAATGATTATTACTATTTATTAATAAATTAATAATTAAATAATAATTAATTTATAATTAATTAGTTAATTAGTAAGTACTATTTTTAATAAATAATTAAATATTTCTTAATTATTAATGAATTAATAAATAATAATTATATCATTATTTATAATAATTAGTTACTAAATAATAATTTTGAATACTTATTAGTAATTAATATTAATTATTAATTAATATTTATTATAAATTTATATTATTAAATTGTGAATCATATCATTCAATTAATATTTATTTGTAATTAATATTAATATTATCAAAAAAGAAATTAATATTGATTAGTAATAATTAGTTAATTAATTAATTAATACTAATATAATAATAATTAATTAACAATTAGTAATTTAATAATTTAATAATTATTATAAATATTTAGAAACTAAATAATAATTTTAAATATTTATTAGTAATTATTTAATAACAATTAATACCATTTAATAATTGTTTAATAATTAATTAATATTTAATTATTTAGTTAGTAATTACTATTATTAATAAGTAATAAAATAATGCATAATTACTAATTAATTAATACAAATTAACTATTAAAAATTCATTAGTAAATAAATAGTAATTAACTATATTAATTAACATTGTTTAAAATATTATTAATATACTCGGAATGACACAAGCCATGGATAAATCCATCATCCCAAAAATTTATTACTAAAAAAGAAAGTACACTGACAATGAAAGCAAGGGGAAATGAAAACGTACTAAAAACAACAACATCACAAACAAAGGAGTTATCACCTTCTTTTATGTCTACCATATCCTCGACGAGATCCACCTCGACATCTCGGGTGCCTACCCCCTTTTCATTTCATGGGAGCTTTCCAGCTTCCATCCATACTTAGAGATTCAACATCTTCATAATTCAGACCAGTACCTCTATTGTGAGATTTCACATCATATTCATCATGATGTGGAGCAACATTCCACAAATTAGGAGTTCTCTTCATCTTAAGAGGCCACACATCTACACAAAAAGAATCATGATCCTTTCCAAACTCTTTATGGAAAATTTCTTTACTGCTTGATTGATTTATATTGTGAAGTAGAGAGAGTTTACCTATGTTTCCCTCCTCAACAACCACATTATCTTCCAATGAGCCACCAGTAGAATGATCATGATTTTGATGGTCATCTTGCAATGTCATTATAAGGAGAAGAGACAAAGTCATCTCCTTCCTAGTCATCTTGGCCATAATAGATACCTATTATTCAAAATTGGGATCCTACCCATGTTTTTCCACTTTGGACATCTATCTCACGAGATCCCTTGATTTTTTATGAGGGACAAGATGGATACCATCCTCATCCACCAACTTGATTTTTTTCCTATCCTCTCAATGATGGTTTCTTCTTTTCATATATCATGATCAACTTCCTCTTGAATGGCCGCCTCATGATTAGAAGATTCAGGAGACGAATCATAGACCGAAGCAGTATCAACCTTCTTACACAAGGCTTATTGAAATGAGATAGTGGTCTGCACTTCCTGCATAGAACCTTGATTCTTAGAAGATGAACTATATCCAAGGGAATCTACACTTGTGTAGGAGAGTTAACAATCCCTTCCGCTTATATGCCATAATTCCTCTGGTATCGCACAACAACGCTATTGAGATCACAGTCCCTACCACCATTCATAGGTTGCAGTGCACTCCTACAATCAATCGACACATGTCCATTAAAATTTACTTTACCATAATAAGTAGCCCGTTGACATTATTTAATTGAGTGGCCAACAACACCATAGTGCACACAATATTGTTATCATTTTTGTTCATATTCAACATGTAGATGAAAAATATAATTTAGAGTAGAGAGCATTACCATATCAATGATAGTAGTGTTCAAGTCCACCTCCTCCAAAATTTAGGTGAAGTTTCTAAATCATACCTACTCAGTCTACCTGTCTAGATGAATCTTTACTCCAATTTTTGTAGAAATACCATGTAAAATATTCGAATTATATAGGATCCAATTGAATCCATGGATCTTTACCCAGACCGATGAAAAATCATTCCAAATATTTGAAAAATTGAAATCTATGCTCCATTCATGAATACGTAGGTAACCTGGTTTCAAAAATAAGGATCTGAAGCTCCATGCTCACTACTTTAAGTCATCGGAAAGAAATAAGCAGTGCAAAAATACACAGCCAATTGAAACACACTGCCACTCATAAAATCCATAAATCAAAGAAACCCTATGAACAAGGTCATCCATTCTCCATAGTTTCTCTCCCTTTATAAGCACAATCCTTACAATAAAAGAGTTCTTATACGTGGAAAATTGTTTTGATAACACTTCTCGGTTCACCTCCACAAGGGCTATGGAACCCTTTTTTATGATCCTTCTAGTGGGAGTTTCTAAAAAAAGCGATATATTTCTTAATTCACTACAAGAAAGGGAGAACCTGAATCCCACATAGAAAATATAGAATTATTTCTTGGGAAACCCCACTTATAAAAGGGAGACCCGAGTTAGAGTTTCTGTAATAATTTTAGGCTACTTTAATGATAGTAATGCTATATATTAAATATCAGTTAAATTATAATAAATATTTTTGTTAGGTAAATATATATATAAATATAAAATAAAATAAAACAAAAACAAAACATTTAAATATAAAAACATGTATATTAGAAATAAGAATTTATTTTTGCAGAAAGGTGGCATCACTAATGCCGCCTTTCATCATCACCACCTATCCAAATTATCTTTTAAAAATATTTTAAACCTAGCCTTATTTAAAAAATTAATAAAAAAAAATATATTAAAAAAATACCTTCAGAACCACTGACACCAGGAAATAACCCACCGTCAATACAAAAATAGAAAAACCTCACTGCAGAACATGTTGGATTTGGTGACCTAGGACCAACTTCTATGTACTTTATGATAACATGTATTCATTATTTTGAATATTAATAAACTAATTACCAGATCATGATTGTTCTTTTGTGGGACATTGTATATGATAATGTCTTAAGAGTAGTTGCTGCACTAAAAGGTCATAGTAGTTCTTCGCTATGATGGGAACCCGAAATTGCTAAAACAATATTCTTGAATATATATTCTGTATACAGATGATATCATTTGAGGGACACATATGATACATGATATTAGAGGTGGAGACTCATAGGACTTTGAAGCACCTTCTCATGGTGTTCACCCTTGGTAATATCCAGTAGGATATTTTTGTGAACGAGATCCACCAGTAAGAAATACACATTTCTACGTGTCATTGGATATTCCTATATGAAAACATGTGTATTGATCCTTAGACTTTAATATTAGTATTAATTAATATTATGAGTCATTTACTTTGATGTATTGATGAAAACCATGATGAGATATATTCATGTTGAGGTGTGATACATTGGGTGCATCATGGGTAATATTGCATTAATGAATAATGAGAGAAAAGATTTGTCCCTTCTATTTTAATGGAAGTTGATATCTCAGGCACTTTGATGGAAATGATATTGCCTAAATAAATCCATAGCTATGGTGTTCAATAGGAAATTTCATTTTCTGGGAAATCAAAGGAAGAGACATCAAGATCTTTGGTTGATGGCACCGACATGTAGCCTTCTTGATTAGAGATATTATGATAAAAGGATTTATATTACATAGTAAGCATCTATATGAGGTAAAATGTTGTTACAAAATTAACATATTTCTCCATGAATGCCTTGGAGTGTTTCTAGACGCTAACCTTGGACTTTAGGCTGATTCACTTAATGCCATTGAGAAAGAGGGCTAGAGGGTCACACACTAAATGTATCCATAATCTCAGTTAAATAACATATTATTATTTATTATTTAAAAATTTAAATAAATATTATTACTGCACACGGTTTAATAATTATTCATGTATGCTTGATCGCACATAAATATTTATTTTCTATCTAGTAAATATTATATTTATTTATTTGTTGGAAAATAATGCATTGATATTTATTTAATAAATAAATATACATTATTCAAGGTCAAATAAATATTATGTTATAATGATGGACTAGGATTTTAGGTCTAGTGAGAAAATAATAAATAATAAATATTATTTGATTAAATAATATTTAATTTTAATTTGCAAGTTAAGCGCATGTCAAGAAATAATAATAATAATATTATTGTTTTACATGGGGTTTTCACAATGATTAAATAAATAATTAACGGAACTTGTGTAATTATTTTATTTAAACCCTAATGATATATAAACCTGGTTATGTTATTTTATCAAAAAAGGAAAATTCATTTGTTTGGGTTGTGCACAATGGAATTGAAGAATTCTCTCAATCCTTTGAGATCTCTCTTCTCCAAGATCACTCCCAAGAACAGAGAGAAATCTTCCTCCACTATATCAAATATAATTCCTTGTAAGCAATTATCACAGTGATCCCTGGTAGATGATGTAAGCATAAGGATCTGTTGTGTTATCACCCAATGATTCTTTTGGCGATGTCTGGATATTCATGGAATATGTATGGATCACCACAAGAGGTAATATGAATTTGATTCCTACAACGCAATGACGATGTATTGCAGATCTGTTATGAGATTCATCAATGAAGAAATAATTCCAT